>CM049842.1:7678742-8934992 GCA_027422415.1 Schizothorax lantsangensis | reverse complement strand
TTCCTATTTGCCCACTCAATTATGCGTTTTCTGCATGCATCTCCAGGTTCTACTCATTAGAACAGATGTGTGTCGTTTCCTCACTTTGTTTTATAATGTGATAACCTGGTAGCAGTACTCATACACCCCTCTCCTCAGTAGTCTCTAAGCAGATGACAGATTCCAATGACAGATTGCCAATCAGAACAGTTTGGCGTACGCTGGAGCCTGTCAATGTCAAACAAAAACAACACAGCTGCTGTTCTAATATCAAAAGTGTTACTCATCAAGCCAAAACAAGATGCATCTTGCTTTTATCAGCCGTCACTAACCTGATCTTGAGTCAAGGGAACAGTGATTTACTCCCTAGGCCTGACATGCAATCTGAAGCTGCTTATATGGCAGATGAAATTACTGAACAAGTTGGGAAGCTACTTTCAACTCATTCTTTGTCACAGTGTTCAGTAAAGCACCTAATGGACGTCAGCAGCCAGGCCTGTGTTTGTTTATTCACTGGGTTGCTTTATCCATAATTATGAGAACATATTCATTTTAAATTATGAATCAGAATCATGTGCATTTCACTAACAGAACACAATGGACTGCATGCATATAAATGGAAGAAAATGGTACGCGAAGTCTATGCTGTGACATTTAAAGTCAGTCAATGCCTGTTTTTGTCCGAGAAGAAATTTCACACAGTCATCTAATACAACTTGAAGCAGTTTACTTTGATATTCAATAACTCATAGTTTACAGTATGTGCATTTCACAAACTGAACACACCAGATTTCTCGCATTTCTGCTCTCCTGCATTTGCATGCATATGAATAGAAGAAAATTATGTACATGTCTATAGTGTGTCTATAGTGTGACCTATCAGTCAATGCCTGCAATGATGTTTTGTCTTTAGCATTTCACAAGTCTTCTAACTCTGATGTGCTGTATACACACTATTTTACAGTGTATTAATGTGCTATATTCATATTTGATTTCTGTATACATTTTTATTTTCTATAAATTTATATTGTGTATACTTCTGTTTTTTATTGCCTATAGGGACTACATTTACCTCTTTTCTTATTCTATGGGAGAGCATTGAAGCTGTGAGTCGACGTGAATATATTTCATGGGACTTGTTGTGTCCAAATTCGGTTATAAATTCAACCGAGACTGGTATAAAGTGAATTATTTTCATGTTTGTACTAGTGGAAACAACAAAGCAATCAGATGTAAACAAAGTTTTATAGGTGGGGCACTGCAACAGTAGTCAATCATGTAAAGTATTTCAGCAGTGATGACAGAGAGCAGCTAGACTCATCTTATTCACTCTGCTGCCATGCACAAGAGCAGGACACCAACATCCATCACAGCTGTCAATACCACTGTTTGCAAATAACATCAGTGCTGGCAGGGAGGACTGTTGAAAACTTCAGATTGACTTCAAGGATGACTCTATTTACATACAGTACAGTTTCCCCCAAAAAGCTGCACTTAAAGCAATAGTTCACCTAAATATACAAATACTGAAAATGTACTTACTCTTAGACCATCCAATATGTGGATGAGTTTTTTTCTTTATCAGAACAGATTTGGAGAAATTTAGCATTACATCACTTGCTCACTCTGCAGTGAATGGGTGCCGTCAGAATTAGAGTTTAAAAAAGCTGTTAAAAACATCAATAATCCACAAGTAATTCATATGACTCCAGTCCATCAATAAACATCCTATAAATTGAAAAGCTGCATGTTTGCAAATCCATCAGTAAGGTGTTTTAACTACAAACTGTAGTTTCTGGCCAAAATATGAGACCAAAATCCATAACAACGCTTCCTCCAGTGAAAAAGTTCATCCCCTGTTGTCCTCTCACATCAAAACCCACCAACATTTTTGGGTTGTGATGTTTTATCATCTGTTTGGACTCTCATTCTGATGCCACTCATTCACTGCAGTGATGTAATGCTAAAGTCCACCAAATCTGTTCTGATGAAAAAAACAAACTGGTCTCACAAAAAAAAGTGCAGTTTAATAATTTCTAATAACTATAAGATGACGATCCAATGATTATTTGAAGAAAAGATTCAAAATGTATTGTATTACACAATTCTATAATGCATTTTTTGAAAGATGTTTTATTGACCAAGACAATTGAGGCAGTAGTACAGTATGTTATTTTCATCATCCCTTTACGCATTTTCAGTTTTCAGTACTATCATGGCATAGCCTACAGCTCAGAGCATGAAGAATCATAAAATGACACACACCCAAGGTCTTGAATTTATGAACTGTAGAATCATTACTAAAGCAACCTTAGCTAACTGAACCAGTGAAGAATCAAGGTTTCTCATCAACTCCCTTTAAGAGTCATATCATGGCACAGTGATTTCAGCTTTATTATTGTCCATAGTGCTGAGCTTGTATATTTTCATCATATCTAACGCAGAATCAGTTGATATCAAACATATAACTAAGCAACTGAAAGCATTAGCTATAAAACCTCAATCTGCAATAATACTGTTTGATGAGATTTTTTAACATTTGCAGATGGAGACAAAAGAAGTAATCTGTTATGCCATTTTCTTATAGGTATATAGGGGTTGGACAAAACAATGTGAACACCTGGGGAATAGGCAATATTTCTTTATTCGGGTGTTTTACCACAATTTGCCTTTAATACAGCATCTAACTTTCTCAGAATAGAGTCGTACAATGCAGAGCAGATGTTGAAGTTCATCTTGGTGCTTCAAGTGTCCAGGTTTTATGATCATGACACCATCTTTTTTGCATTTTAGCATCTCTGTCATAAAAGTTTTAACAGTTACAGCCCTTTAATGGATGTTGGCTTTGTGAAGTTCTCTGGGGTTGGTTTCAAGGTGAATATTGCTGTTCAACAGTCCCTACCATTCACTTTGGGTTTTTGCCCACTATTTACTACTTGGTTTACTTACTTGGTTTTTTGACCACTACTTATAGCAGATAAAAGTCTTGCAATGCTTTGTGTATGCGGTCATACTCATAAAGACTGTTGTTCGTAAAAAACACCAAACAACTGGCCTGTAAAGGTTTCAAACACTCCTGATAAATAATAACACTGAAGTGACGTTAACACGTTGAAATTCAATGCAAGTACATTAGTTGACATAACACTTCCTGGATTGTGTGCAGGAATAAGCACGTGTATTAGAATAGAGGAGGGCATGCGACAGTTGCCCTGACATTGACAAATAGGAGTAATCTAGCACAGGGCTATTATTTACATATTTATGTTTCGACTTTGTCCTACTATTCCTTCAGGATTAAATGAGCTTCCATTATCAACTACCGTTTCAGTGGTGAGAACATTAATAAAATAAGGCTTTGTAGTGAGTCTGGAGTCTGGATTTTTTTCCCCGTGTGTGCATTATTTATCACCTGTCACAGTTTTAAATGCAAATCTTCAACGAACCTGGCTTTGGCTATGAGTCAAAGCACTCGAGTCTTTTTTGGGTAACCCACAAACAGTGTTGATACGGTTGCACGACATCAGCAAAATTTCCACTGAACAAATTTCAGAGTTTCCTAGCGATTAATCATATAATGTGCATGCACATGTGTATATGTTCCTGGGTTAAAACTGAATCCTATTCAGGTAAAGGTTTTGATGTTTTCTGTTTTCATTATCTGAGAACAAATGTTTGGTATTAAATGTGTGTTCTGGTGCCATACCTTATTATAGTAAAAGTGTCTTCCTTCTCAGCATGGTACGGAGAAAGAGGCTTTGATAATGAGGATTAGTTTGTATCATGTGTGGCATGTCTGCTAACTGAGGAAGTGCCAAACAGCTCCTCTGGGACATGATTCAGTCTGTCTTACACAGCGTAATAAAAAACAAAAACAAAATATAATCTGACAGACCCTGACAGGGATTTAACACTAACATTATGTGCCAAACAAATGTTTAGCTCTTCTTCATTCAGTAGCTGAAGGAATACTGATAAAGAAAAAAACTTACAGGTCAGGGTTAGCCAATAGCCCACTTTAAATAGCCCACTGTGTTTGTTCACAGCTAGAATGGCTGTGTTAGGTGTTTGACTTCTCCTTCTGCTTTTATAACTGAAAAGTATTCATTTTAAAATGACTTCCAATTTCATTGTCTCATTTACTAACCACTTGCAGTATTTGTGCTTGAAGTATGCGTATGGACAATATTGAAGCCAATTGAACCAACTGAAATCAATCTATGTAAAAATCATGCTTTTAGTAGCTTTAGAAATAAGCGATCTTTTATATCAGGTTATTTCCTTACAAATATTTTAATATCAGAATATTAGTGAAAGATGTGATGTGTGATGTGATAGACATCGGTTATACTCATTTTTCAGTTAACGTTTTCTGGGCACAAAAATACTCAAATTGTATGACATTACTATAGTAACTCTGATTCTACCATACCCCCGGCCATTTGGAGCTTCTCCTCACCTGGTCAGCACACCGAGGAGGAGTAAGAAGAGAGGGAATCTCACTGTTAGATCATTTAAAACAAGGTGAAGAAGAGGACACGATCTCAATTATTGATAATTCATTGAGCATTTTATTAGAAGATTTCAGGGGATGAATTTTACAAGAGCTCTGCACTGGGATCTAATAACAAGAAGCATAGCATTTTCTGCTAGAGATATCATATCACTATAAGAACAGTGCAAAGTAAAGGTCATTGGAAAGAAGATCAGGAGATCAAGATAGTTTTATAAGTGCTTCGTAAAACTTAGTGTTTTATCGCAGAATATTGACAGATGTATGAACATTTTATCCTTTTATATACTATATACACTATATTGCCAAAAGTATTGGGCCACCCCCTTCTAATGAACATGTTTGACTACTTTAGTAATTTTATGAGTACAAATCTTAATGTTAAAGCATATAATGATATTCTACGGAATTGTGTGCTTCTAATATTATAGCAACAGTTTGGACAGGACCCTTTTCTATTCTAACATGACAATGCCTCTGTGTATAAGGCAAGGTTCAAAAAGGCATGATTGATTCAGTCAGTGTGGAAGAACTTGACTGGTCTGCATAAAACCAAGTCCTAATCCCAGTTTAACACCTCTGGTGTGACTGTAAATGCAGACCTTGAGCCAAAAACTCATCACCAAACACCAATGACTTGTACATATGGGTTCAGTCATTTTAGACACTTCCAAAACTGTTGCAACAGAGATGGAAATACAATTTTTAAATACATGAATTATGTTTCCATCTTTGTTGCCACAGTTTTGTTAGTGCCTTTTTCTGTTCTAAAGAAGGGGGTGTCCCAATACTTTTGTCCTTTATAGTGTACAAGTCATTGGTGTTTGGTGATGAGTTTTTGGCTCAAGGTCTGCATTTACAGTCACACCAGAGGTGTTAAACTGGGATTATGACTTGGTTTTCTGCAGACCAGTCAAGTTCTTCCACACTGACTGAATCAATCATTTTCTTTTTGAACCGTGCCTTATACACAGAGGCATTGTCATGTTAGAATAGAAAAGGGTCCTGTCCAAACTGTTGCTATAAAATTAGAAGCACACAATTCCGTAGAATATCATTATATGCTTTAACATTAAGATTTGTACTCATAGAAATTACTAAAGTAGTCAAACATGTTCATTAGAAGGGGGTGACCCAATACTTTTGGCAATATAGTGTATATACACATATACTATATATATATATATATACAGAGCTACTATAACCAACTGGGATGAAGGTGCTTGGGCAGGTAACAAAGAAATTTTCTGTTTTATTCTCTTTTTCTGTTCTCATACTCTTTTGTTCAACAATTCGTGCTGTAATGGGTGACCACATGCACGGCACGCACACACTGTTTCCCAAGATAATTAGTTTGATGTGTCTGACTTAAAGTCTTGGACACCACTGAACAGGACATCTTCTGTGTTTTTACAAAGTACCAGAGCAGGCCAAGAACCTTTAATGACTTCTCAGTGAAAGTTATTTCAAGAAAAGTGAGAAAATATCACAGGGAAAGAAAGAACTAACAAGATGGATAAATAAACGAAGAAACACATGCAAACCCTGTTGTTAATTTGCCCCTGAGATAAATCCAGCATCTCACCTCTGATAAAAACAGGCTGTCTATGTACTCCACTAATTGAGTTAGGAGAGCAGCATATAGTAATGGCTTCATTATACGACTTGAAAATATCCTACAGCTCATTATACACTGCTTTGTCAACTAAACGAGGTCATTAAGCAGACAAATGACAATGTGTGCACCATTCAAGTAAGGTGAAACACTACTGTAAAAATTGCTTCAATTATTAGTTTTCATACAGCAGCTATGCAAATACAGTTACTTACAGGTGTTTATGTACTGCAATTCTTTTGGGAGCACTTACAAAATGAACATTTGAAGACATGGCAATATTTAATATCAGATTAAGTAGTAGCCTGAGAGAAAACATGCAGCCTCGTAGGAAGAATTTTAAGAAGATGCAGCGTCTCGTTTTCTACTCAGGGAACTGGTGTTACATACGTAATCTGAGATAGCTTTCACTGGGATGTGGGGTCTAATCCATAGACTACAGCATTAGAGTGAATAAACCATCATTTAGAGGGTCTCTGTGGTCAGATTCCAGCTGTATCATCCACTGTTTTGCTCTTGGCCAATGTACTTAAATCAACAACAGTCCCACAGTGATTGACCTTGACTCTGGCCCTACTGTGTTTTTCTCTGTGCATAAATTTACATCTGTCTGTGTATTTTAGAGGTAGATGTCAAAAAAGAAAACAAAGAAGAAGAAAAAATCATCAAATTGATACTATATTGACATTTTTACCTTTTTGTTTGTGTGGAAAGGCTTAAAGCCCCATGCATCACTTTCACTTTTATGAGTAAACAAGCCTCAGTGATGATTAATGAGTTATTCTTTTATTGCTTATGGTGGTGTAGCACATTTTCAACATGGACCAGTAGTCTGTATGCATTACACCGAGCTTTATAAGCCGATTTATAAATACCCATCTCTCAATAAATGTGAGATACAAAGATGCAATTGTGAGATGTAAATAAACTCGCAATAGTGACTTTATATCTGCCAAATGCAACTCTGTATCTCAAAATGTGATGTAATTTCTTGCAATTGCAAATTTATTTCTGGTCATTTAGACTTTACACCTCACAATGTGAAATCTAAAAATGAGATTTCACAAAAATATCACAACACATCACAAATCTACATCATACATCAAAAATCTTGCGACTTTATTTCTTTCATAAAACTTTGTTTCACTATTTCATGTTTTATTTTTTACTCTGGAAATGACTTCCATATGGTTACATAGTGTGACACAAAGCAGAACAGTAGCAGATTCTAGACCACCTCCCGAAATAAAAGGATTGGGAAGCTGAGTACCACTTATGCTTTCCTTGATGATCATTAAAGAAGCAGTTAACGCTGACGAATAAATCAAATCCTGACATATGTTGTGTCCTTGGGTTGATGGCATGCTGCTTAAGCTTACACAACAACGGTTACACTGTCAATTATTCATCTGTTTATTGGCTTTTCACCTGGTTTTCCATGCTTTTCAACCTTGGTGTTGCAACATTTAAGCATTAGGTGAAGTGCTTTTCATTGAGTTCATTAAGTTCTAGAATCTCACATTTCTCTCACTTAATGAGGCTATTTGTCAAGTGCATGTCAAAGCAATATCCACTCACTGGAAAAATAATGAAAATACAGTACATCAGTCGGAGTTACAAAACTGCCTTTTCACAGCACTGCATATCTGTTGATTGGACTGTCACACAACTGTTAGTCCAGCATTGGTACCACACCAGAGGAGAAGTTATTTATGGCAAAACAAATCTACCCCATCTACTAGAAACTGATAATATACAAAATAATGACATCCACCTTACTGGCCTCTTAATTACGGTCAAAATTATCTCTGCACTCACAGAGGCATACTTTCTCCACACACAATTAAATTCTCTCTTCAGTGAATCTACTCCAGCAGAATTCATCAGGAGCCCACTTTCTTCTGCAATTATCCTATAGTTAGAGCTATAGTAATTTGCAGAGCTCAAGAAAGAAAGAAAAAAAGAACGCTTTGGAAATGTGCAAAAAGTAGCTTACACATGCTGCTACCAAAAGTGCAGAAAGAAAGGTGTTACTTGTCATTTTCATTCCAGTCTGTTGACTTCAGCACCTTTCTTTCTGAACCAGGTTGAACTTTTACAATGGATGGGGTCATTATTTTTTCATTTTCGGTTCCTCATAAAGTTGAGTGGCTGCCTGCTAACGCTCATAAACAGGGGGGAGGTTGAGCCTGTAAATCAATGGGGAGACGTTAAATATATTAAATACTACACTCCAAGGTCCGTGACACAGCAATATCAATAAAATGTCATGGTCAGTGATATGTTCATGCATAGAGTCCAGCGCAAGAGCTTGATTGTAGGAAGTTGCCATTCATTTTTATCCAGATTTGTATAATCATAAATACACGTGAACCTTGAATCTACCTCTTCAAATGATAGGAATGAATGAATAGTCATAATACTTTATGATTTAGGTTCAGTTTTTAAAGTCAAATCTGTAATATTGAACCTAGATCAAAATGACTTGAAAAAGTAACTTAAAAAGAAGACCTTAAAAAGTCATGCAAAGGTTAATTAAAGGTCTTGATTACAGATCGCTCTCTGAAGCCACTATAACAGCTTTTTTTTTTTACAGTTTTAACCTTTTTAACATTAAAAATATTTGATTTTACCAACTGTTTCATGTAACCCCGCTTTACAGCATAAATCTGAAAAACTTTTTTGCTGTTATTAAATACTCAGCCTGTCATCACTAATTAATGGTTCACATTAAGACAGGAGTGTTGAGGAAAATCTTTTATTAGCGTAAAATCAAACAGGAAACAGGTGTTTGCTAATTAAATCTCAGAATGTAATGAGTGACCCATGCTGCCTGATAATGAATCAATATAGTCCCTGCATCTACTGCCTGCATGACTGTCGAGTTATTTCAGCACTTACCAAGGCTTTAATTGCACTGGTACAACATTTCACTCAAAAAACTACTATTCTTCAATATTGTTTTAAGAGGATGTGCATCAAAAATGACAGATTGGATCATCTATGTGTAATTTGACATTGAGCTAGTTAGATGTTAGAAGATAAGTTAAATGGTGACAGCATCAAAAATAGATAACTTAAAGCTGATAAATTTGTTTAGAACTGTTTTGGACTTTGCTTGATCTGTGCATATTTCTCTCCTGATTCAGATTAGAGTATTAATCCACTGGAGGAAGCAATATTATGGATAGTGGGCTTGTTTTTTTTAGAAAGAAGCTACAGATTGAAGTTATAAACGTCTTAATAACAGAATTGATATTAACAAACATGCAGCTTTTGTTTTTGCTTGACAAGATGTTAACTGATGGACTGGAGTCGTGTGGATTACTTGTGGATTATTGTCATGTTTTCATAAACTGTTTGAACTCTCATTCTTGGTGAGCAAGTAATGGAATATGAAATTTCTCCAAATTTATTCTGGTTAAGGAACAAACTGATTTTTAGGTGAACTATTCTTTTAAAGTCCTTTAAATGATGACTCCCATTCACTATGGCCTTGACAGTGTATCCGGTGAGCTACAGGAAAAAAAAATAATAATACATTAAAAACAAGTTTTCAAATCATTACTAGTTTGATAAAGATAAATCTCACTGTCTGCTCACAAGAAGTCACTGAGGAGCCAGTGATATAGAGCGTATAGATGTTTCCTAATTAAAATCCATACTCTTAATGAGCATTCAGACAACAATTGGTTAACATGATTACAAAAGATAAGAGTGGTAAATCAAGCTCTTTTTAATTAAGTCTAAGATTTGCTTCCTTGCTAAGACAAAGAAAAGGTGCCATTAGCTGTGCTTGTTCTGTTTTATGGGCCATGTATTGATTCACAATTATGTAAGTGTAATTCTTTACAACAAATCACATTAACATTTAATGCAGTGAGACACGGCAGAGCAAAAGAGAAAAAGGCACATTATAATGAAATGCTTAAAGATATATGAAATAAGCATTTTAATAAGTGGCAAATTTACATTTTTACCTTTTTAAAACAATCAAATCAGGTGAATAAAGCAGTTGGGAGTCTTTTAATACATTTTCTTCTATTCATTACGATACACAGGTGATCCCTGCTGCTTAATTTAATGAAAGACTGTGAATACATTTCAAAAACCACCACATATTTGCAGAATGAAATAAGCCCACTAAAAATAATGTAACAAATCTGTTTTTCTCATGAAACATCTTTCCAGCTGAGCCATTAAACATGAATTATGACTAATTCTTATTATCGATACATAAACCCAACAAATGTCTCATAAGGTTTACATGAGCTCAACACAAAAAGAAAACACCATGAAGCAAGAAAGCCATCCAAAATTTAAGGTTGTTATTCAAGCTTTGTTATTCAAACACCAAAATATATATACACGGTTTCCACAATATTAAATAAATATTAAACAGCATGCTTTTGACATTGATAAAAATAAATGTTTCTTAAGCAGCAAATCAACATATTAGTATGATTTCTGAAGGATCATGTGACACTGAAGACTGGAGTAATGATGCTGAAAATTCAGCTTTGCCATCTTAAAATATTTTAAAATGAAGAGTTATTTTAAACTGTAATGATATTTCAAATTATTACTGTTGTTACTGTATTTTCGATTAAGTAAATGCAGCCTTGGTGAGCATAAGAGATTTCTTACTGATTCCAAACTTTCAAACAGTATTTTTTTTGTATCACAAGTGCTCAATTTAATGCAATGTGAGGGAAGCTTGAACAGTTTCACTCCTCTATATCCACATCGTCTGACATTTGTATTCAGTCGCTCACTGATCCTCAGACATTTCCCCGCAGGAGGCAGGCAAATTCTGACACATTTTTCATGCCTGTAATGGCACTCTTCTGACCTTTGTGTTGATTCAACACAAGAATTTTCTACTTATAAGAAATAATGCAGCATTTGTGTTGCACAAATATCCTCCATTTGACTGTGAACAGACCACTCCATGTAAAACACCAGGATAGTGACAGACCCGCGTCTGTGTTGGATAGACAGAAAAACACTTTTCTAACAGCTCCAAGTATGAGAAGTAAACAGTATGATTAGGTTTGATTGGAGTACTTTGAACTTGAATTTGTAGATCCTGTAATCTACATCTGAATTGTTGCCTCAAGATCCACACAGACACTTCAGCAGTGACTGCAGTTGGAATAAGACATCACCATGGATACCAGAAGTGTTTTTCTCTTGTCTTCCACTTTTAGGGTGCAATTGTCTCTGTGAGGAAATGAATTAGGCTTTAAAAGATACAATTATAGTGTTTTTGACTTGGTAAACAACACATTTAGAGCTGCAGTGAGGCAATTGGACTAAACATGAACCGGACCTTCAGGTCATTTTCCTCATGTTCTGTGGTATCAGAAGAAGGTTTAGTGCTATTCTTTACATGATTGCCCCTAATAAAACATTTGATAGGGAGCAGTTTCTCTTCACAGAGTGGCATCACAATACACAATGTTCTCACTGTTTCTTATGGACTAAACAATTACCCTCAGAAACCCATAATGTACAGTGCAGAAAACCCTTTCATGAACCACTTGCAGATATAATACTACAAAACAGAAGGATACATAGTGTGAGAGATTTGAGAGAGGGGGCTGTCTCATTCACATAGTCTATTTGATCCTCATGAATGAAACGACACAAGAACAAATAACAGTTTTATCCAGAGGCTGAATAATTTAGAATAACAGTAGTTTAAAAAAAAAATGGTTTATGTTCAGGTCAATGCTATCTTTATTATGCTAATAATGTGCAGTTTTTTCAACAAGTTTAAATTACCACAGGAATATTTGTGCTAATTTGCATCCCAATTGTTGCTAGCACTATTTTAACAAACTGTGTAGTAATACACAATAAAACCATAGCACTTGTGTTACTTTTATTCAGAGAGCCTGAATTATACAGATTAAAAGTGACAGACTTTTACATTGTCACAAAAATGTCTATTTTAAATAAATGCTGTTTATTTGAACTTTCTAACTATCAGAGTAATAATTTGACATGTTTTTTATTTATTTATTTTTTGGTATAATATGTATAATACATTATAAAGGGTTATTAATTAAAGGGTATAATGCATTATAATTATTCATAATGTGCATTATAATACATTATATATTGTCGTAAATAATTATAACTGAATTTAAAAGCATAGTGTAACAATGAATTGATAAGTAATGTATTAACTGTGGTTAGAATTATTCATGAGATTGCACAATAAGGTGCATTACAAGGCATAATTTATGCACTAAAACTACTTGCATTATACATAAAGGCTTTAAGCAATGTGTTTCCAAAATCTTATTCCAAGACTTTCATAAGATTCAGACTGAGATGGAAGGAACAAAAAGTTAAAATATAGATACAGTATTTACAGTGTGGTTTCTTTGAATCTATTAGTAATATAATTTTTACTGAAGTGACATCAATAGTCACAACACTGAAAAAAAAAAAATATATAAAATTCCATGTCTGTATTGAACACACCATGCAAACATTCACAGGGCTGGATGGAAAAAAAGGAATTTGAACATGCGATTTCATAACTGGTTGACCTCCACAAAACATTTCCTGTAATTGCGGATCAGACCTGCACAAAGATCAGGAGGAATTCAGCCCCATTCCTCTTTACAAATGCCTTTCGGTTCAGTGATATTCTTGTGATGTCTGGTGTGAATTGCTCTCTTACCAAAGCATCTCAATCAGGATGAGGTCAGAATTCTGACCTGGTCACTCTAGAGGGCCTGCTTTTCTCTCCAGTAGCCATTCTGTTGTAGATTCACTCATTGTTCTGTTGCATCACCCAAGTTCTACTTCAATTGTCAGACAGATGGCTTAACATTCTCCTGATGAACTTGGGAATTAATGTTTTCGATGATGATAACAAGCTGCCCGGGCCCTGAGGCAGCGAAGCAGCCCCAAACCAGGACATACAGTCCTATGGAGAGCAGACATTTATAGATTTTAAGCTTGTTTAAATCTGGCTTTAAACCCTGTCCAGCTTTATGCAAGTCAACAACAACTTCTCATCAAGATGCATGAACAAAAGTCTACTATTACTTTAAGACAGTAAAGCTCATTTTACCCCTTAGTTGTCAAAAAGGGAAAATTTAAATTTTAAAGTTTTGTATTTATACATTTTTTATATTAGTAGTATTCTCTTTAATAAAAAAATGAATTGACTTACATTTAAGAATTATTTTAAAAAACCATGACTCTGAAGTACAAGAAAGAGAATAATCATTAAAAAAATAAATACCAGGCCCATTAGATTTGCGCTGAACTGAAAATAATTATAACGTCCCTAATTACAGATTACATCTATAAGCCAAAATATTATTTGTTTTGGGGTGACGTAACCTTTTCTGACAGGATTTATGAAAATCGTCAAATTATCTTTCAGAGAAATCATTAGCACAGGGATTCACATACTTTTTCCACTCTGTACTGTACAAGTTTAAATGTTATGTTCAATAAAGATATGAAAATATTAATTGTTTGTTTGTTAACTGTGTAAACATATACTGTTGTTGTGACTAGTTGAATATCAAACCAAATTGTATGACTAATTTCTGCAGAAATCCATGGTGAATACAATCATTTTCAGATCATTTTTCTTGCAAATTTTTATTCATTAAGTAGCTATATATTTTGAACTTTTTGTTGATGAGCTATCTATAGTCTGAATCTTATTATTCGTATTTTCTGAACCTGTGAATTTCCACAAAACCAGGCTGAAAATTCAATTTTATATTAAACACAGAAAATGATCGTATTGAAAGTATTTAGTTTTTGGTTTATAATATACAGTAATAAATGTGTTTTGTGCTTACTTACCAAGGCCAAGCAGTCCTTTTGTACATGTGCAAGAAATTCTCAAATATATTCCAAGCCTTTAAGATTCCTTTACATTGGGTCTGCTAAACGTAACTTTCATCAGCATTCCTTTCAACTGCTACTCACATTCTCTCCCATTGACAGCTGTGCTCATTCAGCTGTTATCCAGCATTTATCAATCAAGACATGCAATCAGGAGAAACAGATTACCTGAGCAATCACGCACAAAATGTTTAAGTGCAAATGTCAACATGATAGTCTGTAACAGATTCGGCACTGAAGGTGGCTGCGGAGCAGTTGAGAATATCGGTGTAACCTGCATGTGCCAACAGAGCCTTAAGAGACAAGAGAGAAGTCACAGAGAAGGTTTTCCCATATAACACTGCCTTCAAGCTCTATCCTTATTATACAGTAAGAAGATATCAGTCAAGATCAGACAAGACTAATGCCTCTCATGAACTAACTGCCCTGAGGGCCAAAGAGGTAAGAAAAATATGTATCAACCTCAAGGACAATATATAAAATCTATTATATAGAACCTTTAGTATAGATTCTATATAAAGTCTGTGATTTTAAACCGTTAAAATGCTGATTTTAAATTATTTATGATATTTTATCACTTTTAAAGAATTTTACCTTAGTTTCTATGTAATTATACTGATAATGTTTTTACTATCTAAAAATTTAAAAGAAAACTGCATTTAATGTCAGTTAATGTTGCTTTCAGTAATATTAAAACAGATTTACACATACAGTAGATGGCTAGATCCCTGTTATGTGGGGCCCTGTTGTCTGCATGTGTCAGCATTCGGGCACTTCTCATTTCTTTAATTATGAGATGAGGATGAGATGCAAGGACGAAGGAAGTGAAGCAAGACGCATTTGTAAAATAGAATATCCTTCTTACTCAAGCATCACTTCAAAGCAGCATCAATTACTGATGACTTTGCACTAAAACATTATGGAAGGACTTTTCGTAAATTGATCACTGAACATTTCCTTGTGCACTTTTCTTTGTTTATGTATGCATTGTTGCCCCATAGGGTCATTTGACTGTTTTTTATAATATGAGTAAATCAACCTTGGTTAATAATGACATTCTTCAAAAAGCAAAATGCACTATTGAAACGTGAAATGGTTTGGTATGGTTTACTCAAAGTGCAAAAATGTGAATTCATTCTTTCCCTTTTATTATTTTTTAGATATCTTTATTTGACATTGAACCAAACACATTCATCTGTCTAACATCAGCAAGTTGTAGAAGCTGAAAAACAGACATTTCTGAAGCTTAGTTTCAACAAATGGTGTCATGGAGAAGTGTTGTGAAAGTTACAGTATATTTTCATTTTCATATTTTCTAAACAGTTACAAGTACTATAATTTCTTACTATTGATGAGCCAGGCTGCTCAGTGTCAGTGAAGATCGTTGAAATACACTATATTACTTCTGAAGTCAACTAACTCGGATTCTAAGGATTTTACATTTTAGTTTGTTGGCGAGTGACAACCTGAAATATAAAACACAACCTGAGGGGTGAACACAGTGGCTGACAGAGCTCAACGAGCTGCAAATGAAAAAACACACATGCAAATAGAAAAAACACCATGAAATTAAAACATCATCAGTTTGACAACATATGCAGGCTATCATGTTGACATATGCTGCATATACTCACAATGCAACCAAATACAGAAATGCGCTACAAATACTCACAACACAACCAAATAGAGAAGCACACTGCAAACACTCACAGCACAAATTAATACAGAAACATGCAACAAACACTCACAACACAACCAAATACAGAAGCGCAGAGCAAATATTCACAACACAACAAAATAGAGAAATGCACTACAAACACTCACAACACCACCAAATACAAAAGCGCACAGCAAATACACACAACATAACCAAATACACAAGTGCACAGAAAATATTCACAACACAACCAAATACAGAAGCACACTGCAAATACACACAACATAACCAAATACAGAAGCGCACTGCAAATATTTACAACACTACCAAATTAGGGATGTTCATTTCGGTTATTTCTCCTAACTGACAACCGACGCTCGTTAACCGATTATTAACCGTTAACCGACAAGATTATTTTAAATTAGAATTGAAATAAATGAGAAAGGATAAGTGTCTGTGACCCGTTAAAAATACTAACATTTGTTTTCCGGGGATTCATTTTACATGCGCAGAAAGCAGCAAACAACAGAACATGAGGATTCACATTGTCATATCATATCACATCACGCACCTGCAGCATTTCTGCCAGCAGAGAAAAACATAGCCTAATAAAGCTAGGCTATATACAGTATATAATGATAAATAGACCTATACAAGAAATATATTTTTACTTAAATAATAAATTAAGAAAACGAAAGAAAAAACTGTGCAACAAGTAGCCTATGCAGAGTTTTTTTTTTTTTTGTGGTGCGCGAAAGGAAACCAAGACTATTTTTCTTTAGGCCTATTTTACAAAAGCACAAAGATTTGTTTTTATTGTGAATGTACACAAATAAAAGCAAAACTTTTACAATTCCGATTATCTTTTTGACTAAAAGGAGTAGTTGCTTCCACTGTTAGAAGGGAAAAATTCAAGTGATTGCGCTGGCGCAGCATGCGCGCACACAGTTAAGCATTGCTACCTTGACAATGCAGCCTGTTCATTATCATAATAAAATACAGTCAGAATAAAACACACTGCTTAGTTTAAATATGTATTAAAATCTGTGACGTTAAGTGTTATCTCTGTACTGCCGTGATGTAAAACATTTTGTTTTACGTGGATATTGGAACGCGAGTGAAGTACATAATAAATAATATTTTGGCATTCAAATACATCGCGAATAAGGAAACATTTGATTTTGTGTTGAATGAGAGACCCAATGTTGGTTTCAGTTTCATTTTAGCCTAAATTAATTTGTTTTGGCTTGTTGTTTATATACCTATAGCTTCTTATATTTTTAATTCTTGTTCTTTTCTAAATACTGTTAAATTAAAAGGATTTGTTGTGGAGTGAGGGGAACTAAAATAGCCTAGCTATGTTCACAGTGTTTAATATAATGTTTGTAAACATTTCGCGTCGGCATTAGGCCTTTTTCCTCAATGGAATAATAAAATGTGACTTATACGTGACTTAGGCTGTTTTTTTCTCTAAAAAAACGATATTTTTTATACACATAGCATATTTTAACCATGCAGCAAACCTTTTAAAAAAATTTGATAAATTACTGAAAAAAATATATAATAATTTACTGATTGTACTTTTGTACTGATTGTATTAATCGGTCAAAATTCTTACAGTCGGTTAACGGTTAGAATTAGCATCCCTAAACCAAATACAGAAACAACCAAATACAGAAGCGCAGCAAAAAAATGTGCTGCAAAAATTCACAACACAACTAAATACAGAAATGTGCTGCAAATACATAAACGCCTTGCAAACATAACACAACCAAATACAGAAGCACACTGCAAATACACAAAACATAACCCAATACAAAAATGCGGTACAGACACTCACAACACTACCAAATAATGAAACGTGCTGCAAATACTCACAAAAACAGAAATGAAAACAGAAATGTGTATATTTGCAGTGCATTTCTGTATTTGGTTGCGTTGTGAGTATTTTCAGCACATGTGTTGTCAAACTGATAACTCTCTATTCTAATTCTATTTTATTTATTTGTTTTTGTCTAACTGCTGGCTTTCTTTTAAAAAAGGCCTTTAACACTAGCTTTCTCTAACACTAGATTTCTCTATTCATTTCCTATTCTATCTACTTGTTTTCATATATATATACAGTATATATATATATATATACGTATATACAGTATATATATATATATATATATATATATATATATATATATGCATACAGTATATATATATAGTATATATATATATATATATACAGTGCTGCTTGAAAGTTTGAGAACCCTTTAGAATTTTCTATATTTCTGCATAAATATGACCCAAAACATCATCAGATTTTCATATAAGTCCTGAAAGTAGACAAAGAGAACCGAATCAAACAAGTGAGAGAAAAATATTTTCTTTGACATTTATTCATTGAGAAAAATGATCCAGTGTTACATATATGTGCGTTGCAAAAGTATGTGAATCTTTGCTTTCAGTATCTGGTGTGACCCCCTTTTGCTGCAGTAACTGAAGGTAAAGCTTCTTGTAAATGCTGATCAGTCCTGCACAATAACATGTAGGAGTTTCAGCCCATTCCTTAGTGCAGAACCACTTAAACTCTGTGATGTTGGTGGGTTTCCTTCTATGAACTGCTTGCTTAGGTCATTCCACAACATTTTAATTGGATTAAGGTCTAGACTTTGACTCAGTCATTCCAAAACTTTAACTCTGTTCCTCTTTAACCATTCTTTGGTAGAATGACTTGTGTGCTTGGGGTTGTTGTCTTGCTGCATGACCCACCTTCTCTTGAGACTCTGTTCTTAAACAGATGTCCTGAAGTTTTCCTTTAGAATTTGCTGGTATAATTCAGAATTCATTGTTCCATCAATGATGGCAGGCTGTCCTGGCCAAGATGCAGCAAAACAGGCCCATGATACTACCACCACCATGTTTCACAGATGGGATAATATTCTTAAGCTGGAATGCAGTGTGTTCTTTTCTCTGAACATAATAGCTTCTCATTTAAACCAATAAGTTCTATTTTGTTTTCATCCATCCATTAAACCTTTCTCCAATAGTTCTCTGGCTTGTCCACATGATCTTTAGCAAGCAATTTTCCACTGTTCTTCTAGCAAGAACAGTGGCTTTCTTCTTGCAACTCTGCCATGCACACCATGGCTGCTCAGTGTTCTCCTGATGGTGGGCTCATGAACATTAACATTAGCCAATGTGAGAAAGGCCTTTAGCTGCTTAGAAGTTACCCTGGGAACTTTTGCAACCTCGCAGACTATTACACGTTCTGCTTTGGAGTGATCTTTGTTGGTCGACCACTTCTCGGGAAGGTAACAGTGGTCTTTAATTGTGGTCTCCATTTGTACACAATCTGTCTGACTGTGGATTTGTGGAGTCCAAACTCTTTAGAGATGTTTTTGTAACCTTTTCTAGCCTGATGAGCAACATCAACTCTTTTTCCGAGGTCCTCAGTAATCTCCTTTGTTCGTGACATGATTCACTTCCACAAACATGATAAGACTTTGATAGATCCCTGTTCTTTGAATAAAACAGGTCACGTACTGACATTTGATAGTCATTGCACTGACTGAAAACACCTCTGCACAGATGGACTCTAATTCCACCTTTAAATTAACTGCTAATCCAAGAGATTCACATACTTTTGCCACTCACAGATATGCAATATTGGATCATTTTCCTGAATTAATAAATAAATAAATGACAAAGAAAATATTTTTGTCTCATTTGTTTGATTGGGTTCTCTACTTTCAGGACTTGTGCGAAAATCTAATTGTGTTTTGGGTCATGTTTATGCAGAAATATAGAAAATTCTAAAGAGTTCACAAACTTTCCAGCAATACTGTATATATATATATATATATATATATATATATATATATATATATATATATATATATATAGAAACTTGCTATATGTACTGCATTAGGCAAACCGAGACTAAACTCTTCTGTTAGTTTTGATTGCTTCTATTGTCCTCATTTGTAAGTCGCTTTGGATAAAAGCGTCTGCTAAATGACTAAATGTAGATGCAAATGTAATTTGCTGGGGGGGGGTTATATTTGCATGTGTTTTCTTAAGTTACACATGTTGAGGTCTCTTGGCCTCTCTCTAAGTGAGCCCACAAAAACATCAGGCCTACCAGGGCACAAAAAGCAATAAAAGCGGAAAGTACTGTGTATGTAAAGTCTCATACGATTTATGGTATAGCAGCTACATAAAGTGAAATAGTTTATCTCAGAACTAACAAGATGAAACTTGTGAATGTGGCTGCCATTTTTCTTACCTGATATCCCTTTGCATTCTCATTTTGCATTCAATCGGCATGTGCATTACAGATTCAGGACTGGAAGTCAGATGTAACGTCCTCCACACTCCTGGGGATTTGTCCTTACTACAAGTAATGTAGGTGCACCTTGTCTTTGTGGAGTTTCAGTTGTTCATCTGCAGCCTTTTGCAAAGATGAAATGAGAGAAAAAGGGCAAACCAAGTGATTCATAACTTCGACATGGGAAGAGTTGGCAAAATCAATTGCACTTCATTCGTCCAATCAGTAGAGAAATTGAGCACTCTGCTGTGTATGACTTGATTGTGATTTACGTAGCGGGAAATCTTTTATGTTTTTCTGTGGTTTATGCTGTTGTCAGTGGGTTTTTCTTTGCCTGCTACAAATGTTATTGCAAAGGAGAAACGTGCAAAGTGAAAATGGCAAAAATATAGTTTTGACAAAAATGCCTATAATATAGAGTGATAAGCAGGGGAAATATGAGCAAGTAAACTAACAAATTTAAACATTACTTTAGCATCATGAAAAGTAGACATATTTGTGTATTTTTTAAATGTAGATGATTAACTGAATAATGACTGACGATGATAGGCTACTGAATAGGATAGGTTACGATAAATAATTAATTTGTCTGAAATGTACAATGCCATTTAGACCAATGTTTAAATGAAAGTTATACTTTCATTCAGCAAGAATGCATTCAATTGATCAAATATGACAGTAAAGACATTTATGTTTTGAAAAATTTCACATAAATACTGTTCTTTTGAACTTTCTATTCATCAAAGAATCCTGAAAAAATTATCTTTCCCACAAAATATTAAGAAGGACAAATGTTTTTTTTAGCATTGACAATGATAAGAACTTTTCTTGAGCACCAAATCAGCATGCAATATGGATCACAGCAAATTGCATTTTAAAATATATTTAAATAGAAAACAGAACTAACAATATTATTGTTTTACTGTATTTTTGACCAACTAAATGCAGCCTTGGTGAGCATAAGAGACTTTGTTCAAAAACATTTTAAAAACTGACGCAAATTCAGAGTCAAAGTCTATGGCATAATATATATATTTTTTACCCCACAAATCTAAATTAATCACTGTCAACCATTCTCCCATCAACAAACAGATACAAATGACAAAAAAGTAGATGCCTTAGCATTTGTTCTATCTCTATCTAAATTAATAAGCACATAATCAATTAATAAATATGTTGACATATAGTGATTTATGATCAAGAGGAAAATTAAAGGTGGGGAGACATCTTACCTTAATTAGCTGTTTACTTATTTTACAATCTAAATACTATTGATTTAAGTCCAGTTCTCAAAATAAAAATGAAAAACGTGAAGTATTCATCAGTTTACAAAAAATTAAAAAAATTAAATAAAATAAAAACTTAAAGCTGCAGTCCATAACTTTTTTTGGTTAAAAATGATCCCGAAATAAATATTTGAGCAAGTACATAACGAGCCAGTGTTCAAAACTGTCACCATACTTTAGCCAGATTCACAACGGTAATCTTATAATAATGTTTTCTAATTTGAGAGGTACGGGTAGGTTTTCACAGGAAATTTGAGCATGGCACTGCGTCATTACATCACGTCTGTAAACATAAAGAAGTTGTCCCAGCTACTAGGTTATCACATGTGAGGATCCTGCAGGTGGAGGATCGTTTATAGACTTTTCTCACAGCAGCTAGAATAATTAAATTTATCATTTTGATGGCGGATTGTAATCCAGAAAGGATTATGTGTTTATGAAACACATGTGAATGAAATTAAATTTTCATTCATAAATTTTTTCCAGTTTTAAATGTGCTTCTGATTACAGATAGCCTGGGATTACACAAGATTTGTATTTTAAAGAAAACCAGTTCGAAGGAAGCATAATTTGCTTTTTGGATTAAAATAATTTCTTAATATGAAATTCGAATGGAATGACAATTAGATTAGACTGTACATGCTAATACACACTATACTCTTAGTCACGCAATTGACTAAAATTTATGTTTTTAACATAAATGTTTTGAGAATAAAGTATAACAATAATAATACTTTGCACGGATTGATGTGATATGAGCTAACTGATTTAATTACCATTGGTAGCACAATTTATGGTAATGCTTTTTTCCTCAGTTGGTCAGAACAAACGTGGCAGACTTGTTACTTACTTGTTCAGATGGCAATATACGGTGAAAATTCTTATTTGGGTCATATATTCCAAGACATAGGCTAGAATCTGTGATTGCGAAGTGCAGTAAACATCCACACTGGTGCGGTGACTGACTGCTACACATTCACCTCAAAACATTAGATTCATCCGTGCTGAAGCCATGCCTGAGCACAGCCCACGCAATCAAGATAATTCCGCAAGCAGCTGCAATTCAACATTTTCAAACAAAGATGGCGACAAAGAGGCAAAACTTTTGGACTACAGTTTTAATATATTAGCACATTGTGATTTTCCTAGCTGGGCTGCACTCTCAGAAATAAAGGTACAAAAGCTGTCACTGGGGGGGGTACCTTTTCAAAAGGTACACTTTTGTACCTATTAGGTTCTAATGTGTACACTTTAAGTACTATTGGTGCCTTTAAGGTACCAAAATGGATTCTTTAGGTACAAACATGTACCTTTTGAAAAGGTACCGCCCCAGTGACAGCTTTTGTACCTTTATTTCTGAGAGTGTGGGAGGTTTCTGTGGGTGTTTAACAAGAGGCAGGAACAAGAGAGTGAATTAATACAAACTGGCCTGAGAGAAATGGTGGAGAACAGAGTTTATTTGATGGGATGGAGGGCAGAGAATGAGAGCAAGGGCAGTGGCCATCACTTCTGCCCTTTTAATCAGTCCCATTGTGTCAAAGAAAGAAATGAGCACAGATTGTCCAAACTGGGAGCAATTCAGTGCCACAGAGATTGGGGCTGCTCACAGGTTAAAAAAAAATAATTACACAGACAGAAAGAGACAAAAAGGAAATTCCCAATGTATAACTGCACAAAATAACTGCATTCTGAATAATTGCTCATTTTTAGTCAAATACAGAACCCACAAAGACCCCTTTAAAGTAAATTATGCCTCGTATCCATTTCTGTTGTGCATAACAGCAAAAAAATATCCTATAGATAGCACATATAGACAGATGTGAAATGGTACTGGGGTTCTGAGAGGAAACTGGTTTCTCCCTCTGCTTCACAAACAGCTAGTTTTTGTATCCTAGCTTTTAATAGCAGGACATCTGGCAAATTATGGCAGTTTGCTCCCTGTAGTGAAATTAGCTTTTCTCAACAACCTGAGATTAAAAAAACAAAGCAAAATGCATTAGTATACAGAGTACATAGGTTATTCTCTAATAAAGCTGAGCTTTGGTGTTGAATTTTAGTGAGAGCTTTTAGAGCTTTTAGTGTTAAACCCAAATAAAACTGTAAATATCCAACATCACTGCTCTTAAAAAGCCAGAACACATATGAATGCGCACACTAGATACGAGGTGTTTGATTAGTACTTCATTACTACTTTTTAGTAGTTTGTTGTTTGTAATCACAGGTAACGTTAACATGCCAGGTTTTATACTGCCATTATTTAGTTTACTATCCATTGCATCTATCTTTCACAGCGTATAATTTCAGATCACTATATCACCTGCACAACAAACAGATCTTACGACGGAACAAGCTGTTTCACTCCCAATCAAATTTAAAGGCACATTACCTTCAAACTGACATGGAGAGGAACATCTGCTCCAGAAATCTTCAGAGGAGCTAAGAACGAGAGTGGACTCCTGAATAACACACCCATGTGGCCCAAGTGACACATCATGCAAATCCAAATGGATGCCTATGACTTTATTGGAAAAAAAATAATGTGAATGCTCCACACTTGGAAGTTACTTGTTTGAAAACACCACATGGCACCATATGCCTGTTTGTCAGAGCCAAAGATCTATTTATGAAAAGAAAGAATAGAGATACTTAAGTGTGTTCAGTTTCTATTTAGGAGATTCAAGACTGCGATGATGCTAAGAGGAGGCAGTAGATTTTATATACAGTACTGTAGAGAACGTGGATGATCTATAGCAAAGGACTGAATTTTACCCAGGTGGATTGCAAATGTGTGTTATTTGTACCATTCCAAAGCTGGGTAAATATGCTTCCTTCTGTTCAAATCAAATATTAAAAAAAAAAAGTTTCCGGAAAACCTTCAAAACTAGGCTTTTTGGGGGAAATCAACTGCAATACCTATGGGACGTCATATTTTGGAGCAGCTGCCACAGATGAGTAGTCCCTTGGACCAAATGTCATCACTTCAAATACCAAAGGTCTAGACACCAGACATATCTTATTGCAATAAGTTCTCTCTAAGCTCTGTAAATTTCACTACAATATATGACTTCTATGGCTTCATAAAATGATATCAGAAAGCAGACAACGTCTCAGGGGAGCTACAAAAAAGATCTCATCCAAACTAAAGAAATTATTGTTTTCTTGTGGAAAATGTAATAGTATCCTTTGGAAGAACCAAAGGCCAACGATAATGACAAATGTTGCTACAATATTTTTGCTTACCTTAAACACATCGCACAGGGGACATGCACCAACATCTTTATTATAAAATGGTAACCATGATGTGTTATCTGTAGTCAAATGCAAGACATCTTAGATATTGAAAATCTATGAACTAAAATTAGTAATGAACACAAATTCGTGCATGCATGTTGTATATTTAATTAATTTCCCATCTAGTCATCTAAAAAAAAACAAGTTACCATATTTAAAACAAGTAACGTCTTGAAGGCTCTGATCTTGCATGGTCAAGCCCAGCCCGATCTCACGGCAATTCGTACATATTTTACGAGGTGGCTAATTCGTACGAATTCGTACGACCTCATTCGTACAAATTCATACGATTTTTGCGAATTCATACGAATTCGTACGAATTAGCCACCTCGTAAAATACGTACGAATTGCCGTGAGATTGCGTTGTCAAGCCATTTGGCTTAATTTCAAACAACTAACCTTCTGGAAATACTTTAAATAATAACAAAATTCTAGATCAAGTTTTGGTAATTGGTATTGTCTAATTAATAATAGAAAATGTTGCTACTAATAGCTATGTATTGGTTACATTACAACTTTTGTGTTTGTAAAAAGTTGTGCAGTCCTGGTGGACCAACACCTCAACATGAGCTGAAATAAGAATAGAGTTATATGAATGAATAAGAAAATAAGTTGTTGTGGGTTAGGACAGAATTAATAGGATTTATCCTTGTGAAGATAAAATCAATGCAAAATGTATTACCTGTTGAATCATACTTGACCCTAATGTCTTTTTCCCCATAGTTGGAGAGAAATATATCTTATTGCCGAAGTATATTGACTCTTCAGTATAACTCATGCTGGGAAAATGTGACATTTGACCTTTGATTTGAGTCAATGAGTTTATGGTAGTCTGAATATTACAGTGCTGAGAAAAACACACCACACGCTCAAGTATGGATGACCAGAGAGGTCAATTACAATGTTGTTGTCTAGAAGTCTTTTTAGTTTTCATATTTCGAGTGCTCAATGTCAAAGCATTATTATTAAACATTCATAGATTTAAGGGAAATATTCATTCTGTAGCATCTCACACATTCACATTAACAGCATTTCCATTTGATTTTTCCTTTCAGTGCTTTTTGTTCTTTCTTTACATCTTATTTATTGTCTGACAGCACCATGAATAACCTCACTGTCACTTTGTTTTCTTACATACATACATTCGCAAGGCAAACCATCCCTGCAGCTCCGCTTCACCGGAGAAAAACACCTCTCGATTCACTGCCCACACATTGTGACCTGCTTTACAAGGAATAGAGAAGAGAATGTCAAAAGACACAATAAACACATTATAGATTTGTCTGTGTCTGGTTGGGATGAAACGATCACACTATTTCACAAGGACCTAGAAATAAACACAAAGAACAGGATCCTGCTGAGGGACATGCTAGGAATTGAAGATTTCATACCCTCTTAAGATACATTTTCTGTACACGAACTAGACTATGAAAAGCCAGTCCTGGATCTTCTTTTTAAATAATAACAGGGTTGGATGGGAATCAATATGTCTCAGAACTGGACATCAAAGTCAAAGATAGAGTGATTTAATCACTTTTCTTTACATGCATGTTGTATAACATCTTACTAGATGTCTAGCATTATGAAGACAGGTGCAGAACACAGTAGACACACTTCTGAACTCTCCCAATATACCTCACCTCAAACATCAATCAGATGCTGCTGCAGGGCAAAAGCACAAACACATATACAGTAAGCACTTGCAGAAGTGCTTGTTCACAACAAAATTCTGGACATATTCCTGTTGACAAATCTAAACTGTATTTTTGTAACGATCAGCAGAGATCTGTATAACCAGAAGAAAAGACATCTATTAAGAACATAGTTGATGTGGTAACGGCCTAGAACATATTATTGTAATATTTAATCAATTATTTTACCTAAATAATGGTGAAAATAAGGACCTGAGTACTATGACCTGGGTCATATCCTGATTCTATTCCCCGCTATTATTCCTACTTTGAAAATATGATTATAGAATAATAGTCATATAAAATTATAAATAATATAATATAATATAATATATAGGCTAACAAAGAAACAGGCAAAAACGAGAAAAAAAATCCTTATACTTAATAGATTATGATATTTTAAATATTTCAATATTTTGAATATCTTAATTATTTTGTTTTATGTACCATTAAGTAGCAGGGGGATCTTAGAGCTTGAGTTTCAAGCCGAGTCAATTTACCTGCATCACTTTTAACATTTATATGAGCATATTAACTAATATTACAGAGCAATATACTGTAAACTTACACATTATCAAAGCTGTTGCATTTGAATACAACAATAACAGTGATACAGGGAGATACGCAAGAAAGTAAAAACTCTTACAAGTCAAAACTTCTTTTACAGAGGCTTCACAACCAATAAAACATCCAATGCACCTTAAGCCCTGTGAGGAGGGAGGATATTGAGAGTCTGTGAAAAATTGCCATGTGAACCTTCAAAACAAAATGCATACAGAAGTTAAACTCTCTGCCTGTGCGTCATTTTAAATCTTTGCACTCTGAAATAATGGTCAGATAAGCATTGCTTCCGGTCTTGCAAAGTGCTCAAAGCACATCTATTCAGGGCCATAAGCTCACAAAGGAGCGAGCAATAATACACGGTTTTGTTCCAATTTCCTCGGCCTGCAAAGGGAATACAAAATGTCAAGCAGCATTGCTTTCAAGCAGCTAAATAATTACAGCAGTAGAGGACACAGCAGGGGCAGAGGCCTTCAAAACAACGCTACAAGTATCACCTTCTACTGTCATAGTGAAAATGAGAATCGACTCTGCCACAATGGCTGTCTTTTATCGTGTTCACCTGCCAGATGCTTTTTGAAAACATAATAATTGGATTGGGAAAGTGTAATGAATTTCCTCTGACATAAAATGTATTGCTCGAAAACAAACGTCAACATGAAGACTTGAAACTTCCAAACTGATTTAAGGGCACTGATTGACTATGTTGGTAATAGATAACCGTCTCAAAGGAATTCACCTAAAAATGAAGTAATGTTATTTTAGATGTGCTGTGAAGGCTGTAATTATCTATATATTTTAACTTTTAGATCACTTAAGATTAAAATGTTCGAACTCCATGTATAGTAAGACTTTTGTAAGTTAATATTGTTTTCTTTATTTGCAGAGCTTATTGTGAAATGAGTCATGCAATGGAAATGTAAGTAATGTTTATTTTTTTCCTGTTACTGTCATATTAATTAATATATTAGCTATTTTAATAATTCATTCTCTGTTTTAACATTTTTTTTCAGAGCACTGTCAATTATGCTTTATTCAACTCTTATCTTGGACCAGAATTGATTTATTTTTTTAACTTAAGGCCTTGTACATTTTGTCATATGCATGTTGTGCCATAACTGTACTGTTCATTTTGTCTGATTTCTACACAATATTTAACTTTTATCTCTGTTAGTTGTACATAGAGCATAAGATAATGGTCCAGATTATTTTAAATTGCATGAACATTTGAGATTATCTGAAATGTAACCAGAATTTTAATATTTTGCTGTTGTTTTTTATTTTATTTATTTATTTATTTTTGAACTGTGACATACTCCAGATGTCCATTGGAATTCTGACTGTGTTGGCAGAAGACCAGCAATCTCCACAAGCACTGCATTTGGACGCTTTGCACAGCTAAAGACCTTGACTTTATTCAACGAGTCCTTCTTTCCTTTGCACTCAAATCTCTGAAACCAAAACTAGGGTCACTGAAAAACCTGCTGAAGATGTAAGTCAAGGCTGTTTGAGATTTAGAAAGTGATAGTTCACCCAGATATGTTAATTCTGTCATCATTTTGCTCACCCTCATGTCATTCCAAACCTGTAAGGCTCCGTTTACTCTTTGAAACACAAATCAAGTCATTTTTTATGAGATCTGAGTGGTTTCTGTCCCTCTGTTAAAAGTCCAAGTAACAAAACCTTAAAAGATCTTAAGGTGTATTTAAATGACTCATATTCATCCACTCAATTCACCTTTATGACATCTTTTGGTCACCTGGACTTTCAGTGAATGAACAGACAACTCAGGTTTCATTAAAAGTATCTTTGTCTTTCAAAGACTAATCTTGTGGGTTTGGAATGACATGAGGGAAAGTAAATGATAACAGAATTTTCAGTTTTAGGTGAACTCTCCCTTTAATCTTGTAGTTGCACAAACATTTTACTTTTTTTGTGCTTTTTGTGTTTTAAAAAATATTAATCCAATGTTTAAAAAACAGTGTTTAGAAGTGTGCGGTGACATTGTTTGGTACACTGCAGACACTACTTGTCTTGGAAAAATGTTTTTTGTCTCGACAGTCCACATACATGTTTTTTTCTCTCTTTCAGTTGTTACTTAATGCTTTTAGTTCAGCTTACTTTATCATTTTAAGGCAATCGGTTTCCTAATATTTAGTAAATTACTAATAAAAAGTTAACAAAACTAATTATTTTGAGTCAACAGTACTTAAGAATACTGTATTAACAAGTTTTCTGTACAAAATGTTTTAAAATATGCCAGTTTAAAATTACTTAGAAAGTAAAGTCAACTAATTACATTTTACAGTGCAGGATGTTCATGCTGCCGTTTTCCATAAAATAAAAGCAAATGGTGAGCAAGGGCTGTCATACTTCAAAAATGACTAAAACATTAAAATAAAAGTCCCCATGAAAAAGTCCATGTCTGTGCATTATATTCCACATCTTCTGAAGCCACACAATAGCTTTGGACTGAAATTTGATGAAAATTATGACAGAATTTTCATTTCGGGTGAATTATCCCTTAATTTAGTTTTGCTCTGTTTGCTTTGGTTGCTTTATAACAATTAAAACAGTACTAGTGCCCTGAACTGCAATCTGTTTGTTAAATTGACCACACCACTATGATCAAAAAGCATCAGAGTCATGGGGATCAGTTGTTAGTCAGTCTGAAACACAAATAATTACCACAGCACCCCAGCGGTGACACCGATAAAGCAAATCACTGGGGCTTGATCCTCCCTCTATCTTATCTTCTCTGGCAGTTCAATCTTGGAATTCCGTTTGAAGTGCATTGTGCAGCACTAATGTCAGAGTAATTTCAGTTCCCTAAAGCCAAGAGTTGCCTTGAAAGTGTGGCTTCGTTTTCTCTGGATTTTTTCATTGTGGATGCAGGGGAGGCGTTCAGTAGGAGAGCGCTGGAGGAGCCGGCCCTGATCTCTGGGCTGCAGTCTACACAGATAGGCATCAAACATTTAATCACTGGGGTCTCATTTGGGGATGTGAGAAAAAATATATTGGAGATAAGAAGCGCCTGTACTGACAGTGAGGAAGATTGAGTACATGCGAGCAAGATATACAAAATGAATGCCATGCAGACATGCATTTAATCATAAAGGTAAAACATGAATTCAGCATCGTTAATTGAGGTTTTCGGTTATGATATCTAACCATTTATCCATCCATCCATCCAAATTGATTTGTCCATCTATCCATCCACCTATCCATTCATACAACTAACTAATAACCATCTGGCCTATAAAAAATAACTTTAATTTGTTTTGTTTTTTTAAATCTACTCTGAATTTCAATTCTGCATGCAGCCTCAACCCTGCCTTTTTTTTTTTTTTTTGATGGTAAAGAAAGTGACGGAACAAGTTCAGACTTGTGATTTGCTCTGAAAAACACCCACAGCTAATATCTAACAGCAGGTTGTGGTCAGTGGGCCTTTGGACCTCTGGATTTAATCTGCACCAATATGATCAATCTCCTTGTCCGATACCCTACCACTGTGCCAAGCATGTCATCACAAGCCTCCCAGCATTTCTCTAGACACCCAAAGCACAGACAACGCAACCCCACTGTCCCCTGAATCCTGTCTTGGTTTCAGTGTTTAATGAGCTTGCGCTGTCTTAATGTATCTTACACAGCTTCGTTCCCCACTAGAGATGACTGACCCTGTTTACTAGTCTGTTCTGACATTTAAATAAATTAGCAAGTTTCCTGCATGCATTCAGCAGGACCCAATAATGACTGGCTCATGCCATCCCAGAATAGTCTATAATGTTTAACTGGTCATTTCCTAAATTTTGTGGCCTCGCAGTAAAATGAAATGAAAACACAATAAACTGCAGAGAGCAAAGATGTAAAGGAGCTATAGCCTGGAAGGGAAATATCAATGAACTATGCACTACAGAAGCCCTAACTTTAGCCTACAAAGATTAAAATTGCAAACCAGCCCAGCAAAAAATAAAAGTTAAGTCAAATGCTGGGGGAGATCGAGTCTTACTTTTATGATGAGTTTTATTCAGAAATTACTTTTAGCTTCTACGCATTCCAGAAAGTGCACATTTTATATCAAATTACTGTTAGGATGTACTGTACACAAAGTAATTCTCCCCTCTAAGCACACATCTCTAAGCACACATCTCTCTTTGGAGCACTAAATAAAATAACATGGTTTTACAAACCCCACTCTTTGCACATCGTTACCAACTACCATTGCTTTTTGCTTCCAAATGAATCAATCTATCTTTGTGTTTGATTTGGAAAGGTTTTTCAACTTTGGGCCACAATTTGAATACACACTGGCATATTTGCTTTAATTAAAAGGTGTTTTATGGTGACTGTAGTTGTGCAAATACATGGATAAGTGTATTTGAATTAAAATATTGACAATTTATTGTAGAGTAAATGTAACTAAAGAAACATGAATAATTAACATGATCTTGCTCCTGTGCCATTTATGATAAAATATTTACAGTGCAAAAAAAATTAATGGTATAATTTTCAATTAGAGGTATAAGCTATACTATAATTTATTCTGGAAAACTTAATTTTCTCATCTACCAATGGAAGGATCAGAGACTTCACTTTCAATCCAATTTCAGTTTCCACTAAATGATTATGAATGTGAGCACAGAAACATTTCAATGATTCTTTCAAATGTACTGTAATGGGAGACTGAACAGTTTCTTTCTAGTTAATCTTACTAAATTCTAATGAAGCTACTTACCCCTTTAAACCCAGCGATAGAAAGAAGTTTGCTTTTACTGGAGAGTAGAATTAATTTATTATCTCACAATCTTCAAAAATGGCTTCTGATTAATAACAATTAACAAATTATTAACAGCTACTCTGGCAAAATATTAATAGACATTGAACGCTATAACCTATTCGTGTTTCTACTACATAAGAAAAAATTAAATACTAGAAAAAATAGCATGGGAAACTCAAGAAAATCTTTCTGACAAGGTTTGGCACCAAGACATCTGCCAGCAGTCACCTGCAATTTAATCAAGATTAGTAGAGACAAAGCCTGGCATTTCAAAAAGCACCACGTTCAGCTATCAAATCACACAATGAGAAAGACTATGTAGGTCTCATTCATCATGTAAGGCAATGGCCAAAACTCCATTTGCTCCTTTTGTAGTTAGTCTGTATTTGAGGAAGATGCCTCCAAATTTAACTCAAAAGTCATTAGGGACAGCTGAAAACAGAGAAATGAAAAGTACAGTGCATGTAAATCAACAAAGTCCAAGTCTTTGACTGCAATATCTGCTTTGCTAGAATATTTGGTAGCACTTTACAATAAGGTCCCATTTGTTAATATTAGTAATACATGGCTAACACGAACAAACAATGATCAATCGTTTATACATAATGTGTTAAACTGCTAATGTTACATATGCACTGTTTGTTCACAGCATATTAACTAACTTTGAAAGATACAGTTTTGATAAAAAAAAAAAAAATATGTTGAAATTAACATTAACTCTTAAAAATAAAGGTTATTTTTTTGGCATGAAGAGAACCTTTAACATCCACAAAACCTTTCCATTGCATAACAGTTTCTTCATAGTGGAAAAATGTTCTTTAGATTATTAAAACATTCTAAGAAAAAAGTGTTTAGGTTATTTGGGGAACCCAACATTGTCCTTCAGTGGCATCATTGCAAAAATTCCCTTTTGGAACGTATATTGTTAAAAGATTCATAAATACTGTAGAGGTACTGTTCATTGTCAGTTTGTGTTTAGTAATGCATTCAGCTAATATTAAAAATGTATCATTATTGTAAAGTGTTGCCGAGTATTTTTAGAACACAAAACAGCAATACAAAAAGCTGGACCAGATGTAGCTTCTCACAGGTCATTAAGAGCACATGTTCACTTTGAGGTGGCACAAAGATTACTGTAATGAGACTAATTAACGTATAGAATGAGGCAGACAGAAAGTGCACAGTGCCCTCATAAATAAAGCAATACACAGCAGCAAAACATGGCAAAAAAAGACATGCCATCTAGAAGGTGAAACCTACCAATTAATAAAATTATGATTATTAAAAAATAAAAATAAAAATATGGTACAGTGGATACGTTACGGTGGCATGGCTTTTTCATTTAATATTTAAAATACAGTTTTGATTGAGAAAAAAAAAGGTTAAATAAATCTCGGTTTTGAAAAAAAAAAAAAAGCATTAGCATTCCCTCATACAGGGTGTGACTTTCAAACACGGGGAGCCTCAGTGGAGAGGTAAATGACAGTGGGGTGTTTGAGGCAATGTTGAGACAGAAAAGCTAAACAGCCTCTTTTACCTATAGTGTTCTCTTAACATATGGCACAGCAGGAGAAAAACAGACGTGTTTAGAATATGACAGGTAACATCAATCAGGTAGAAGCCCGTAAGGCAGCACACATTGGGGGAACAGGCGGCTCCACACCGGGAAAGTTCCACCTCTCTGCCCTGTCAAAGCCTTTCGTGTGAATACTGACAGCCTGCTAGTCAAATAGCGGCCAAACCGAGGTGCACAATCACTGCATGCTTTGCTTCCTAATACAATATTTCATGCTGTTCAGGCTTAGGAATAAATACTATATTAACATTTACAGCTCACCGAAGTGAACTCATTTTATTCTGGTTATATTTTTGCAGCCCAGATTTCTTAGAACCACTTTAATGAACAAAATAATAAAGCTTTAAAAGACCAAAAATTAAATTGGACTGGAATAAAATCCAGTAATTGTAGAAAAAATTCCAGTGTCTTCATTTCCTACAGCCTGACAGCAGCAGTCTGGCTTTGCAACTGCACTTACAAAAGGCTGAGATGCAGTGTAGGATTAAAGCCTTATATACACAGTTAGTAAGTCCCAGGGACCAGCTGTTTGAAGCCCCCTGCTACGCATGTTCTAAAGCTCTGACTATGTTCCTGGAGGGCCAATCACCATGTGACAAGAAAGTCAAAACACAGAGCTGCTCGGCAGGGAGGACCATCACTTGCTGTCAAATACAGTACCGCTGAGCTCAGTTCACAGACGTAAATGAGTAATTGCACCGGAATACCTGCCATTTAAAAAGCACTTCATTCAGCTCTCAGTGTATGTCTTTCCCACATAATATGAGAGACTGTGAGGGTTTTATTTTATGTCTGCAACCTATATCCTTAACCACTGAAATGCATCCTCTCCTAACCTATATAATAATCATATATTTGGTGCTTTGGACATCATCAATAAATCTCAAGGAGAGAACAATATACAGTGATATTTAATGCATTATTATCATGTATTTATCTATTTTAACTTTTAACTATTCTTTACAATCAATTAACAATATCACTTATACATTTACTAAATTTAATAAATGCTTTAAAGTACATTTTAGTTAATAAATCAAGCAGACTTAATGCATTTAAAGGGATAGTTCACCCAAAAATGAAAATTCTTACTCACCCTCATTTTGTTGCAAACCATATGATTTACTTTCTTTTTGGTAACAAGATAGTTTTGGTGCCCATTGACTTCCATTTAATGGAAAAATCTCAGAATATCTCCATTCATGTTAAATAGAAGAAAGTCAGTCATACAGGTTTGGGTAAATATATATATGGATATATGGGTAAATTATGACAGACTTTTTTAGGTATTAATAAATTTGTAAAGTAATTCCATCTCTTTTATCTAGCTATTTACACAGCATTGTGATTGATCTATGTTTATTTAACAACAAGAATAAAACAATGAACATCCACTTATTTTGTAGTCGTTGCTGGGTTATTTTTTCATTGTCGCTGACATTTCACAAGCCACCTCGAACAAACTCCCAGGATCAGTCTCCACACATTGGCTTACTAGTACAGATTAGGTGACAATTAGTTGAAAATGTCACCTTGTCTTCTTGTGTTAGCTTGGTGCCTTTATCTTAAGATGTACCACGAAGGGCTTTGTTTCAGTGGATTCGGAAAATGGCACTACCCCGTGTCCATATCAATGCTTGCTCATCCTCAGTCTGATCCATAAAGCCATTCATATAGGAAAGAGATCACTGGCAGGCAGATCACTTACAACTATGAAATCCCTGTTCTATCAAAGATTTGTATTATTTCCTGCCATGCCTTTATAAAGGACTGGGAGTTATATTAATGATTAAATCTTTCATTAAAAGCATTATTATATATGCCAACATATCTTTACAAAAATCAAATTAAATCTTGAAATGTGGCAATAAACAAAATAATAAAAATATAATAAATGTATAATAAATCTTCAATAAATGCATCAATGTCATATGAAAAAAAGACATTTACACATTATTTATTAAAGCATCTATTGATTTTTATATTTAATAATACGGCTCATCTTCATCAGATGCACATAAAAATAATGAAAGTGTTTTTAGTGTAACTTTTTGATTCCAAGAGACAAAGAACCATAATAACAACTAGCAGATATCATACCTGGCCCTCTTGCCACATCATTTTCAGAGGATGTCAACCCTGACACATACTGTGCTACAAAACCCAGCAGAGCCATATGGGAAATCATTTGTTGCCACAAGGGTAGCCCATACAGAAAAAAAAGGGTTTGTGCCTTAACCTGAATTGGCTCTTGCATCCTTGTTTGCCTTTAGTTTTATGTATCTACAGGGATACCTGAAAGAAGTCCCTGCGTACCCAATTTTACACAGTAGAATTCTAAAAACATTTGTATATCGCTGTGAAACAATAGCGTAGAATACGTGTAGAAAGGATGAAAAACAGAGACATGAAACAACAACCTTCACAGTCGACCCAGGAATTTGAATACCCATGATTCACAATCCAGGAGGTAAAATTGTAACGAAAACAATTCCGCAACAAAGGTGGAATATGTAATGGCAACAGGAATCCTCACTGGTTTCCCAAATGGACAAAAGTGATGTGCGAGTAAAACCTGCATTGCATTTCCATACCATTTAGACAACGTCTCCCTGCTCCCACAATGACCTTCAAGCATTTACTGAATCCAGTGGGGCGGAGTAATGTATTCTCATATTTTCCCGCTCTTGTAGTGAGGGTGAACACACATCGCATACGAGTGGCTGCCTGGCAAAAACACATGCATGCATAACTCTGCTCTTTTGTCAAATGTGATTTTTTTTTTTAGCAATGCAGCAACTGCTTTACCCTGTTTGCTTTACAGATTAGATGGGCAAACAGCATTGCTTTATGACAGAGAGTCTGTACGCAGGTGCTGAGTGAGGAGACGTGAAGGACTCTCCATCACACACCCGCCCGAAGGCCTTCGGAGTCTCAACGTTGAAACCAGCTGGTTTAAATGGAAATACAAGGACAGCCATGTGCTACATGTAAATGCGAAATTCCCATCAGCATACATAGTCTCTATTCAGCGTGTTTGCACAAAATCCCCCATGCATCCTTTATGACTAAGTGGTTATTTTTCTCACAAATTAAATGAGCCGAGTTTGTGAGGTGCTGTGACCCCATCCACCTATCCTTGGAATATGGGTAAAAGTATTTTGAGGAAATGCAGAAAAGTGTTCCCGGGAGTCAGATTATGGAACGTTGTCTTCCTCCCCCTCACTATATGTCAAGATTTCCACTTAATTTCTCTTACAGTCTGGTTAGAGATGTTGCATTGGGAATAACTCAATGATAGCACCTCATTTGCTTATTTATAGTTTTGGTGGCAAATTTCATTAGCATGTCTGTTTTAAACTACAGTGCTAAATTTAATAAACTCATTTGCATTGAACGTCTCTGAAAGTTTCCTAATTGCTCTATCATCTTCAATACAATTACTGGCAGAGATTGTCAAACAGTAATAAAAAGTGGCAACAGATTGTCGATTTGTGACAGATTCTATGAATGATGCTCAAAAGGGTTTGATTTAATAGCAAAAATGTTATTCTAAGCAAGTGCAATGATGATCTGCTGACAGATACTGATTCAGTCGTCAGTTACGATTCACGTCGTTTTTAATTCGTAGCTCCGCACTTACTCCATCTGATCCCCAAGAGCTTTGAAACAGCAGTTCTGCTGATGTCTTCATGTAAATTTACATAGTCAGTCTGCAGTGATTTGTTATTATATTGGATGGAAAAATTAATGACACAAAGTGTTTTCAAAAACGTATTAACAAGAACAAAAATGCTCTGCGTAAGTGCTTATTGACAATAATAGTGAATTAGAATCATGAAATTATTTTTTAGGAAAAAAAATCATGATTTACAACTCTTTCACAAAGGAAAATATAACTGTAATATCAAAATCATAAACTTTTAATTTTATCTCCAATTGTCCGTACCACCTCCCTACAGCCCTTTTGAAATCCAGTTGCTGTTGTTGTTGTTGTTTTGTAATTTTAACATTTTACTTATAGTAAAATGTCAGGATTGACATGGAAGGTGATCAGTTTTGATGTACCGTTATTACCCTGGGGAGAGCAAGCAGTCAGATTTCATACAACATAACAGTAAACATTCTAGATGACTTCAGGAAAGATGATCAATGAGGGGTCATTATGCATACATGACACTCGCTTTCAGACCCTGAGGAGTGTCTCATTAACACTATGGGAGGATTTGTCCAGACAGCATTAAAATTGATCAAAAAAATCACTTTGCAGCATTTTTCTTCATTCTCCTGCTATCATTTTCACAACTGCGCATCTGCCATGTATGAACACCCAAACAAACCTGACCAGGAAAACACTGTGGAATGAAAGTGACAAAGTGATGTTTAGCAGAGTAAAATTCCCTCGCCTCTATTCGGTTTTTCATTTCCAAAAGCATCTGCTAGGCTGCAACAAACAAGGGAAGATAAATTGTCCATCAACAGCTTTTGTGGGAAAGATCTGCAGATTTCTTTCCTTTCACAGCAATTTATCTGAGTTTAGACAAGCTTAAGTCAGACAGAGGTTTTATTTCTTCAGTCAAGAAAAGAGGAAAGAAAAACAAGAGCGAGTAACTTACTGAATGAAGATGGTCAACAAATGAGTTTCAGTTGCAGCTCATCTGAAATGCACAAGCTTTGTAGGCCAACTGTCCCTTAAAGAGTCATTGGCTGTAATCAGTCTAAAAGACCCAATTAAATATTCTTGGGAAATGGGTCACCTGCCAACCTACAACATGGAGACATTCAATCACATTTCTGCTGGTGTCTCCATGTCTGCAATTAGTCATTATCAACCTTAAAATAACCTCAATGTTAAAGATAAAAAAAGATGAAGCAGTCCTTAAAGACTTATAACATGTATATAACATATAACAGAACCCCTAAAGTGTGCGGTGGGTTTGGTGGGGGGTAATTGAAAATGAATGGGGAAAGGTCATATGAGAGCTGTTTCTGAATCTCCTACAGCATGGTCTTTTTTCAGATCAGTGAGAGGACAGGTGTTGAAGAACCCCACAGAACCTGCTGGGGCAAAACTCATTAACCCTGCATAAGTTCTCCCATGCTGCCAGATTACCAGTGGTTTTCTCACCAACAAAAGTCCCGTATTCCTAATCTGTGTTGTTTCATAAGATAAACTATCGGTTAAAAGTTTGGGGCCATTACGTTTTTTAATAATAATTTCATTTTCCAGAGATGCATTAAATAGATCAAATTAATGTTACAAAAGATTTCTATTTCAAATAAATGTTGTTATTTTGACTTATAAAAGAATCTTGATAATAACAATAAGAAGAATGTATTTTATTTGAGCTCTAAATCAGTATATTAGAATGATTTCTGAAGGATCATGTGACACTGAAGACTGGAGTAATGGCTGTTGAAAATTCAACTTTGCCATCACAGGAATAAATTACATAAAAAAATATATAAATAGAAAACTGTTATTTAAGCTTTTAATAATATTTTACAATGTTACTTTTTATTGCATTTTTAACCAAAAAAATGTAGCCTTGGTGAGCATAAGAGACCTCTTTCAAAAACATTTAAAAAATCTCAAACTCTTAAAAGCTTTAGCAAAACTCACTTTTTCTATTGAAACTTGAAGTCCTTCTTATTAATAAGCATGTCTTTCAGGTTTTTATGGAATGTCCTAATTTTGTGGAGAATGAATTATCTTGACAGAAATTGATGTAGTCTGATGAAGCCAAGTGTCCTCACAGTGTGATTTGCAAAATATATCCCAGTCTCCTCCGCACTGCTTATTTTGTTGTCTTTTTCAATTTCCATATAGTTCCGGTGATGACAGAGACTAAATCAACGCATAGGATGACTGCTGTGAATTTAGGGATAAAAATGTACCAAGCTGTTTTCCATTCTACCCAAGGGAAGTGTAACAATTGATATGATGCATAATTCAGAGTTCAGTTTCCTATAGGCAATCAATACGCTGACAAACAACTGAAGGCAGAGGTGAGTACAACATTCAAATCCGGAGAGATAGAGATGAATTCATTGTGTTGAGTTTGCTGACCCTAGTGTTTATTGCCTCTGCAGAGGACAGAGTTCACAGCCAAAAACAACAGCATGTGGAAAGTCCTGCTGCAGGTAATATGGACACAGTTCAACAGCGAGTAGATGTACATATGGGTTACAAACCCATCTTGGGCTGCACCATCTGTTCACAAAAATGGCATGTCCACCTCCTGTTTTCTAGCAGTTCTCACTCACACATCTGTCTGAGTGTAACGTCAGTGAACACGGGTTAGAAGCATCTAAAAGCAGCTCTATTATGTGACACCAAAATGAACTAAGAAACAAAAGCTTGCTAAATGATGCAGCAAAAAAAAGATTTGACAAATGACTAAAGAAACAGGATTTGTTATTATATAAACTGAGAAAATACACTAAAAAACAAGACACCTGTGATCACAATCATCATGGGAATAAAGGGAAAAGCTGAATGCAGGCATTTGTGATGTGACAATGCGACAAAGACTGCACTCGTGAAAATTTGCTCACTGTGATAATTCTAGGCAATCTTCCAATCATGATAGCTATTTAATATTCATAAGCCAAACATGCACATTGGATTAATGCAATATTAAGCCAGTTATGCAGATATTTTTACATTATCTTTCATTAATAAAATTATTAATCACAAATTACACTGAGTACATGACATGAAATCAATTTGGTGCAAACATGGAGTCAGGAGTATTAGCTCCCAGCCAAGTTTCTGCAGAGTAAATCAGAGTTCAATATCACTATTCCCTATAGCTTATAGCAGCAAGAACTCATTCACTGTATTAGCTTGTGTGCTTGTATTGCCCATAATGACTAAAGGAAAGCAAATCCATATCTAGTCCTTTTTCTCTTATACTACAGTATGTGCTTTGAATAATTAACATTTATGAGAACATCAGAGTACAAGATTACATGAGGGAACACTACCAAGTATATTTTGTACATTTCTACAGTCCCTACAATTAATAAAACTTGTATTTCTGTTTTTATAGCTGCCATTGGTGCTGATCAAGATTGATTACTTGAAAACCTTGCTCATAATATTGCTATAAATAAAGACATTGCATAAACCACACTTTTGCGGCAATGTAAATTGTCAGACCAGTGTCATCTGAATAAGTGCTGAGGATATGAAAACGTCAGTATGATTTCCCGTGGCTCTCTAATGTTAGACTCACTCTTTTCAAAAACTAACCTTGATCATCATAAGCCTTTTGAAACACTTGTGGAATCTGAAATTTGTTTTGTGTTCCAGGGCCAAACATGATTAGTTTTCTCTAAATCTACATATTGATTTATTTTAGTGGAGAGTAGGTTAATTAAATGTGAATCGTAAGCCTGAAACAAAATATTGAGCATGCTGGACAGAGGAGAGGAATCTGTCCTTTAGATGTTAAAACAGCAATCAATACAGCATAACCTGGGAATATCCGTCAACACACTGCAAACGAACAGTATTGAGGAAGATCTGGAGCAGGATTAAGTAGCTGGCTTCAGACACCGCAGCTCAATCTGAGGCACTGCTGAGCATTTGGAATGAGGTGCGTGTATCGTCTAAACAAATCAGATTCCCAATCAGGTGAATGGCCAGAACATTTCAACAAAACAGTAACAGAAATAGTACAAAGTACATTTCACTCAGATGAAATGCATTCTAGAAAACCTCAAAGAAGTTTTAGTCACCAAAATGATCAAATGTGCTTATAATTCGAAATCTACAGAGTTAGATGAGGGTAATTAAAGCAAAGCAGAGAAATGAGACGCATTACGAAGGTCACACAAAAATGGAGACATGAGTGGAAATTTTTCAAGGTTTCCCTGGAAACTGAACAAAAAGTAAGCACATAATACATGTTTTTCCAAATGCAAATACAGCAAAGAACACACTTAAGAAATACACTGTTTAAAGGACACTTATAACAGAGTATGTATGTTTATGTGTAATGACAAAACCAATACTGACACTTTTTGCTTTCATACAGCATCTATCATCCATGTAGGACATTCTGGGGGAAAACAACTCAGACTGTGTCACTTTGAAACTTGTGCGCAATTGCATGCTTACGGAAATTTACAAACTGAACATTGAGCTATATAGTGGCCTCCCGAGGATAGGAAATCAGCAGTGGGGGCGCTGAAAAACTACCATGTGACATGTAATTTGCAAAATGTGGCACATCAACCGGTCGAGATGGTGCCTGTGGTAATGGAGAGATGCCGCCATGTCACCCGAGGCTATATATGACAAGACAAAATGCCACAATTCTGGCAGCTGGATTTAGCAATGGATTTCTGTCTCCAAAAGGTACAAGATCCTATAAGTCTTCCTCGTTAGTTGCGGACATAGTCTTATTACCGTGGCGAGAAATATATTCAGTGTGATTCACCTGTGAAGATTCACTAGCAAATTCTATTGATCCTCACGCAGGTCTGATTTGTGCCAGATATAATTTCCTGCATCAAGAGTCTGTGAAGCAACTCAGGGGTGGCCAGACTACATTAAAGCAGGAACATTTTGATTACAAAAGAATAAACCTTTGAGACGGGAGGAATTACATTTTGATGGAAAGCATGGTACCTTCAGTTCCAGGGAATTGAAGGGTGCACCATTTTTTAGACAAACATGGTATTTATTATGTTCAAACAAACCCAGAGCCCTGGGCAGCTGTTGAATATTAAAAGACAGAAAGATGAAGCTGTGCTGTTTGCTTTGTGGTTGATCAGGAAAGAAAACACGTCGAACTGCTTTAAGAAAAAAAAGTTAAATAACGGTAAATGAAGCTCCTACCGCTGTGTAGGTTTGCTACTGGATGGAAAAGGATAGTGTAAAAACAGTGTGTGACTGTCTTCCACAGCACAATAAAATGTAATGAAAAAAGGAAAACATGAAGACTCAAAGAAATGGTGTAAATGGATGCACAAAAATAAACCACTAAAACTAAAATCCATTTTTTAATAGTGAATTTAAACATTATAACATTACATACCGTGTAAAATGGATATTTTTTATTTTATTTGGTAAAGATATTATTTTAAAAGCATTATCAATTTTTAGTAATTTTAAAAAGCATTGGATAATCTGTATGTAAAAGTACCAATATATTTTGCATGCCTAGTGTTCATAATCTCCACTGAACATAATGCTAAAAATGTTCATACAACTTAAGTCTTCTCTCTGAAGTTCCAAGAAAACACTGTCATCTTTACAGAACTATTGAACATAAGGCCTTTATTACTACCACAAGCTGTTCAATTCTTCCTCAAGTGCAGTGAGTGGGGAAGAGCAGCAGAATTGAAGGTCAGGGGTAAATGTGGCAGGGTCCTTTAAGTGCCCAGCTGTCTTTCAATGTTCCATTGATTGAGTTCAGTGGGAGGATTCTTGGAAACAGCTGGACTCAAATAAAAGAACTGTAAGGATGGCAGTACAAAAGCCATCATAAGTCGGACAAAAGATTATTATATGATGATTTAAAAAAAAAAATAATAATAACAGACAGAGACATGAATTATATTGGATTGGTGTATGTTAAAGAAATTCAATGCACTGCAACTCATCACAAAGGAAAATCATTTTATTTCTGCCAAAAAAGTGACTATAATTGAATTTGTACACTGTTATGTTAATGTCAAAGTGATCATCAATGGAGATAGAGAACAGGTGTGACATTAGGATACCTACAAGCTTGTTAAAATCTGATATTTTGTTGCAATTTCTCTTTTAATCATTTCACAAAAAAGTAAGGAAAGCAATTACCTGGAAAAAATAAGTACACCATCAATTTGGTGAAAATAACATATTGTAGCCATTGCTTATAATTGTCAATCAGTCTCCTTAACAGAATTGTAAGACATTTCTGTCCACTCTTATTCACAGAACTCCAGTACATGTGTGAATTTTGAAAGCTTTTTTGCCTGTACAGCATGCTTCCCTTACAGTAATTTAGTGTCTTGTGTTATTCTTGTTGCAAGGTCCAACTGTCCTGGGATTCAACTTTCAGATTTTTTAAGACAGTCTTAACGCTCGAGCAATGTGGAATTTCTAATTGACTATATTATGAAAGTTACAATAAAGCCCTGAGGTTCTTTGGTCAAAGAGTTGAGTTTTTTTGTTAAACATGATCCTACTGTGACCATTAGTTTTAGCTTTGTCTCATCCATCCTGAACAACACTGACAACAGCAACTTTTCTCAGCACATCCAAGAACAACTTTTTCAACAACATCTTACTTTTTGTTAGAAGCTTCAAAAGGTGCCTTAGAACATACACACACACACACACACACACATGTAAATCTCTCTGATTTATACAACACATCAAAATAAAATCTTTCAAATTATTTTCTGTTCTTTCCTTTACTGTTCTTCACTCTTATGTAGTATCAGAACATATAAGATATTCAGCACATCAGAGGTGAATATGCACAAAAGGGCAAAAACATGGAGCTAGTTTAAATGCCTTTTTAAATCCCTGTCGACTAAAATTCAAAATGTTCAAAGCAAAACCACAGTCAGAAAAATTCCTCTTCAAGTTTTATTCCATTCATCTATGGCATACCAGAGTGCGAGATCTTACTTTGGACATTTGCACCCTTCACTTCATGAAATATTAAAGCCTAAACACACCAGACAATAACTAGTATTCTGTGCACTGTCCTTTTCACAATGCAACATCATAGACACATCTCACAGAACACCAAACACACTATTACATGACAGAGTAACTAAAGACTTTTACATCCGATTAATGTCTTCATCACAGCAGAATAAAAAATTAGATCAATATGCAATTACAATTAAAGGGGTCCATAACACAATTAGCTCTTACAAATTAAATTCATCAAATGCAACAGTAAAGACATTCAGATGAAATTCAGATTTACCATTACAGGAATAAATTATATTTTAAATATATAGTACAATACAAAAAAAAGATATTTTGAACTCCAATATTTCATAATATTACAGTTATTAACTGTATATTTGACCAAAAACATGCAGCCTTGTTAAATGTAACAAAAACAAAAAAAACTTCCCAGCCCCAAACTTTTGAATGGTAGTGTATTAAAAATAGTTTATGATTATTTCACTCATTGATCATCTTTAAACATATAATTATTCATATTTATGATGCAATTTCATAGATTGAAAGTCTGGATCTAAAATCTGTTCATTTTAATCAACCCCTGGGACATAAAAGTGCCAAAAGTTAAAGAAACACCCATCAATAAGAATCCACATTCTGCCTATAAAATCTGCAATTCCTTGCCTGGATGGTCCAATTCAGCAGACCCACGCTTTGACTGAATGCCATAAGCACTTTCAGAAAGAAAAAAAAGCAAATATTCCAAGGCACAGAGAAAGACATATGATGACTGTATGATGGCTGCATTAAACTCTCAGAGTCACCGTGCCAAACCGAACACATTTTTGCTTATCAGTCTAATTAACCTATCCTGAGTGAGCCACCAACTCCAAATCACTTCCCATCTGTCAACGCTATGAAAGTGTCATCTTTTCTCCCCCACCTCTGTTTCCACTGACAAGCCAGCAATCAGTCTGATTCATGAATGTGTGCAAGTGACTGTCGCCGCTCGCATATTAGCACAGCAGCGCTGAAACCAAATATAATCCCTGCGAGTGTGCACATCCATTAGCATGATACACTTCCTGTTCTAGGTCTATTGTTGTCTTGTTTCATCACTCCAAAGAAGGTGAACCACAAAGTACTTTGTAAGGTCAGAATTATGAATGTGTTGGAGGCTGTTTCTAAGGGCAAATATATTTGTCAGTGAAAAGAGTCTGTACGAGAACACTGTGAACAAAAAGAGATCACAGAGATCACCCTCTCGGCCCACTATGGCCAATGATCTGTTTTAAATGAGGGTTGGGTGAGCATTTCTTTATCTAACAGGAGCCACAGCCCAGCTGTCCACACATGCCTGTCATGCTGGCCAATTGCACATGCTTGAACACACTAACACTGCTAAGAGAACAGCACTGGGGGGATATTATTTTACCTTATTTTCTTCTTGTTATTATTTATTTTAAATCATCTTAGAAATTGTTATCATCATCATTAATAATGATAATTATTAAAATTATACTGCAACAATTATAAATAATGTATTTTTTTAAAGGCCAGAACACTTAAAAATAAAGGTTCAAAAGGAGGCTTTTGCAGCAATGTCATAGAAAGGCCATTTTGGATTCCCCAAAGAGCATTTCAGTGAACAGTTCAATTTTTTTTTTCTTAGTGTGAAGAACATTTTAATATTCTAAAGAACCATTTTCCACTTAAAGAAAATGAAAAAGGTTCCAAAAGAGGGTTTTCACAGAATCATTTTTGGTTCCTCAAAGAATCTCTCAGTCAACAGTTCTTAAAAGAACCCTTTTTTTTTTGTTAGTGTGAAGAACATAAAAGAACAAAAAAAAAAAAAAACTTTTGAGTAGAAAGGGTCCATGGATGTTGGATCTTGGAACCATGCTAATAATAATAATAAAAATTATATTATTATTATTTTGAAGACTTTAATCATGTGACAAATATGGACATTATAGACTAAGCATAATCATTCTTCAAATTCTAAACACATTCGTCAGATCCTATCCAAAGGTTGGGATCTGGGAAACCTTCTATTGAAGCAGAGTGTGACAACAGATGTATATCTTTCAAATCCGTCCCACATAGGGACATACGCTGGCAAATCATGAAAAAGCAACGTTCTGTCATGCCAGATTTGTGTTCCCCTTGCAGATGGTTCGATGTTACAACTTGTACCCTTAGTCTTGAGTCCTGCTTACATCCTCATCCATATTCATCATGTACACAATGAAATGCAAAGCAATTAGACAGATCTGCACTTCCTTACAGATTATAAAAATAATAATATTGCATTTTCGAGAGTTTTAATTAATCTCCTTAAAGGTGAATGTCATCCTTCATTTTGAGTGTGCTAAATAATAATTGGTTAAATCACAGAGGAAGGCACTACATGGGATTTAGGCTGATGTTTCTTCACAAAGACTGGCCTTTGTGGCTAATTTTCAGGTTCCATTGATATTGCACAGGGAAAGTGGGACACCCGTGTCCTTTCAACAGTATTTCAAGTGTTGTCAAGCAACTTCAGCTTAAGATCAGTGTTGCTAGGAAATAGATGTTTCAATTAAATTATGACAACCAAACAAGCAATAAAATCTAATACTGTCATGATCTCTCCAAAGTTACCAAGTCCTATAAATGGAAACATCTGTATCCACTTCAAAACATGTTACTTCATCCGATCCCCCAATTTCTAAACTTTTCCCAAACAAAATCTGGAAGGCGCCTCTTGTTTTCTCTGGGATTATCAGAATGTATGACATATAGATTGAATCAGCAGCACTGTTAGTAAAGTACATGACTCATCTTGTTTCTCATCATGTCTCTCTTGACAGCTGATGCAAAGTGTTGTCCTTGTTTCCCACCACACTCCACAGCCACCTAATGTCATCTCTATAACCTTCTTTCCTACAATTTCATGTAACAAGCATCATGTGGACACCTTAGGGAACCAGTAGAGCAATAATGACATTGGGTCAACTATATGTTTATGTTGACGCTTAAGGCGTCAGGTTGGTCCTATGAGGACCACTAAAACAAGGTGATAAAAAAACAAGGTACAATCAACAGCAGAGCATCGGTCTATGCTATTAACATACTGTAGGTGTACACAGAAATGAAACACGGTGCAATTCATCTCTATATTACCATTGTGCTCATCTCAAAGAGAGCACAGATCACCACTGCCCCCTATTGGTGCAATGGCAACACAAAGAAACACACAGGAGGAGTGCTGTGATGACTCTGTTGATGTTGTGTTCTTTGCTCTCAATCTTTAACACTGTGCAATAAGTAATGCCAATTATGAACAGAGATTTTGCTACTTCTCATGCATGCTTTCAAAATGATACTATAGGATATAGAAAACCACTACAAAATACCAATTTGCATGATTACCCTGCTTTAAAATGACAGCCTAACCTTGTTTCTTAGTCTTCTTAGCATGTTTAACAGATAGTCAGTCCAAAAATAAAAAATCTGTCCTCATTTACTCACCTTCATGTTGTTCTAAACCACCATGAATTTCTTTCTTACTGTGAAACACAAAAGAAGATTGCTGGTAACTAAGTAGTTTCTGTTATCCTTGACTTCCTTTGTATGGACAAAAAAAATACAATGGAAGTCAATTGGAACCGAAACTGGTTGCTTATTAACATTCTTCAAATACTGTGTTTTTTGTGTTCAGCAGAAAAAAAGAAATGCATACATGAGGGAGAGTAAATGATCACAGAATATACCCCCAGCAGGATATTCTTGATTTTACATTATTCTGCTAATGTTTTTGATAAAAAAAGATGGCGATTTTTTACTGAAAATTATGCAACTAGTATTGTTTAGCTAGCTTAAAAGGGGTTGGTATTCCTGTGTTTTGATTCCAGATTGTTCTCTCTGCCTACTGGATATTGTACCCGATTCGCTGCCCTTGGATTTTCTTGTGTCTTGCCCATGCCATTGTGTACTGTTGTATTGACTGTGAGGTCAACTTATAATGTTATCGAATATTTTTACATGAACTAACTGTTCTGTGAGGTCAACTTATAATGTTATCAATATTTTTACATCAAAAAACATAATTTAGAAGTAATAGGCTATTTTCTGTCCTGTTTTAACCCCCCTCATCAGAACGCTCTGTTTGAATAGGTGTAGTGGATTGAAAACTCAGAAGTAAACGCCCACTGCTATGATTGGCTAATAGTTGTTTGACAGCCTATGTCCGTCACAGATGGTCGTTGCAGTGATTTATTTTTAAAACACATAAATACTCATATCAAACAATCTGTTTAACAGACAAAGCAATATTGACTACGTAATGAAAACATAAACTCACACTTGTGTGTTGCGACATTACTGTCGGATCCAATATAGTCAACACAGCTTCGTCTTTCAGTTTCAATCTTTCTGAAAATCCCACGTCGAATTGTGCCTTGTTTGTAAAAGAATCTGTGGTAAAATGAAGTGAACAAAGGACCAAGCTCTTACTGATGCGGTCTGGATCTTCACTAAAAATAAAGTTCATCCACTCTTTCCTAACGTTAGAATCAGAAGGAAGGCAATGCTAAGACTTTTTCCACAACTTAGCACTGCACACTGTCTTGTTGTATTCGGAGCCATCTTTATCATTTGGTTTCTGTGTAAATCTGTGCGTTCACTTCTCTCATAAACACTATGCGTGGATCAGTGGGCGGGGCTAACCAGACAGTGATGTAGAAGCAGTCGTTGATCTTCTTCTGCGGAGGTGTTTAGCCACACTATTACGTCATAAAGTGGTACATTCCACAAGCTGTTGTTTTGGCAGACTGGCTTCAATATAACACCGTGTCCTAACTACACGCGATGCTGCAACATGCGATAAAAGGTATTTCTTTTCCATGTTAATCAGAGTTTTTGTCCTAACTAGCCGCGAAGGCGACACATGAAATTTCTAATTTAGAAATGGTTTCTATTTCCGCGATGTCGCGGCTGGAACAACAACATACAAACTATATGACAGTAGATAATCTCAGGTGATTATGTGCTTTATTCAAAGTTAAACGTGTCTAATATGAGTTTAAATATCATATTACGTGACCTTATAGTCATACTGAAAGCAACAACAGATAGTTTACCTCAGATCTTGAAAATAAATTAAAGCAAAGATGACCGTTAAAACTGTGAACTCATTGCAAACCAACGAGTGTATTCCATGACAAAGATGTTATCAGTCACTCAGTATGTACATTTAATGATGTTAAAAAGGTTTAATATTTCTGAATAGATTATAAACGTATCCATTTTGTTGCGAGAGCAGTGCGCTTCCAGAGAGAGCACGCCCACACGCGCATCTGATTGGCTGCGTCGCATCACGTCTGGTGTGGACACCCAAATTGCTTGTCGCTGGAATCTTGTCACGTCACGTGTAGTTAGGACAAGGTGTAAGCTGTTTTTAGAATAATGAGAAAGTTTTGAGTTCTGAAACTTACAGGATGTTTTTTATAGTACAATGACCTCTTATATGTCAAAAGATCAGGGGAGAATTTTGGTTTCTCAGTTCATGACCCTTTAACATGCCATCAGTATTACACATAGACACCCTGCTAACTTATCCATTTCACAGGCCAATCCTGGCACTTTAATAGTTCTAAGAAAACCACACCAAAGCCGTGAAGAAACCTGAACCAGAAAAAAAACTTTTTTTCAGTTAGTTTGTGACTTCTAAAACTGGCACACTTCTAGTTAGAAAATTGACCCAAGGCTTATTCACAGTCTTTCTAACAGGCTTATGAATTATGAGTACTCCATTTAAAATGCTGTGGATTTCTACAGGACAGAATGAAATAGGTTGAAGAACGAAAAAAAGACTGGCTGCAAGATTTATGATTAAGTAGCGTGTCTAAAGTCAGTCCATCAATATTATTGACACTGAAAGCAAATCACATATAACTCAAAAGTGCCTAATGTAGTCAGGCTGATTTATTCATATTAAATTACATTCACGTCTTAAAATCAGGTAGTTTAGATGTTGCCCAGAAAGAATGTTTTAGGCTATGTGATAATGCATTTTTTATAGTGTAAGATCTTACCTGTTTCTCTCAGGTATTAATGGACAGGTTACTGGTGAGGTTTGTCTGGAGACTGTCAGTATTCATGTGTAAAATTCTTTTGAAGTACAAAACATCCACATCAAATCTGGAGTCAGCACAATTCACACACCCTGTCGGCAGAGCAAGAGAGAGGCAAAGTGAAATGCTGCTGTAAACACAAGATCAGAGCCAGGAGTTTGTTGCTGCTGTAGGACACATCTCTCTGTGCTCATTTACAGTGCAGTTGTTTAGATGTCAGCAGGAGTTAAGTGAACACACCAAACTTTTCTTCAGGAACACTGCCAAAGAGTGTTCATGAAGAATAAACTTTCAGGTAGCACAGAAGGATGAAACAAGCACAGCAATATGTCTGAATCATATGTATGCAGCGATGTTATACAATCAATTTTCAAGTTAGATTCTGCTTGCTTTCTTCTCAAAAAGAAGACTGCAGAATGTATAGTTTTTTGCATGTGCATATAGCAAAAACACTGAATATACAAAAACATTTTTAATGTTAAACGGGTCATCGGATGCGACATGCACTTTTATAAGTTGTTTGAACTGAAATGTGTGTTGGCAGTGTGTGTACACAACCACCCTGTAATGATAAAGATCCACTCAGTGTTTTTTTAATCTCGTTAAATCATTTCCCCTTTCTCATATCAAGCCATTCTCAGATGCCTGTCTGTGTGACGTGAGGTGTTTTGTTGATGGATGTAATAATCAACATAGCAGTCGTCATTTACTCCCGACATCTGAGCCGCTGAAGACACAGTGGATTGCCTTTGTTTTGAAGGAATGCGTCCCCGATCTACCTAAATGCGTTTATGTTCACGCGAATCATTCGTGATCCAGCCTCACCTACAGAAGAAATTAGTAAAAGGTTATTTTATGAATCTTTGCAAATCGCCTTTCCTAATAACGTGCTAGGGCCTTGTCCCAAATTGAACACTTCATGTGCACTTGCAGTATTACGGACTTACAATGGCCACCGCGTGCGCGTGTCCATTAAGTCCAAGAGACCGTAGGGTGTCCCAATCGTCCCTACCCGACAGTCAAAGCGGCATTACGTCATGAAAGTGCGGACCTAGAGAAAGACCGCGAGGGTTTAGGGTGCGATTTAGGACAGTTAGCAAGTTCCGCAGCTAAAGTAAACAGTCTCATGAGAACGGCTCCCCCCACTCCACGGAAGAGAGGGGCGGGGTGAACAGAGCTCATTAGCATTTAAAGGAACATGGGCTAAAACGGCTTGCTGAAAATAGAGCTGATTTTTGACAAGGTAAAAAGGGTGTTGTTTTACACTACCATTGAGAAATTTTAACCAAAGTATGTTATAGACTTTTCATTAAGACCCTAAAGAATCATATCAACTTGTGGAAAATGGGCATCCTATGACCCATTTAAAAAACAAATGTTGTATATAATAAATAAATGTTTTTATACATTATATACAACATTATATATATTATATATAACATTATACATTATATATATCATTATATGTGTGTGTGTGTGTGTGTGTGTGTGTGTGTGTGTGTGTGTGTGTGTGTGTGTGTGTGTGTGTGTGTGTGTGTGTGTGTACGTGTGTTAAACCGTAATAATACTTGAAATAGTAAAATTTTTACTGTATTGACTTTGATTAAATGCAGCTTGTGTGCATATACAGTATATAGTTGTTAAAGAAAAAAGAAAGAAAAAGACAACATAATTACAACATCATAAAAGACAACATAATTAAACCCTTCCAAAGCATAAATTATCCACACAATGAAATAAATCAGCAACATCATAGCACAAGTTTGAAATAATACAATGAAATGGTAGCAGACCAGCAAATTTATGTTTCACAATATATAAAATGCATATATTAAATGCAAGTTCTGCTCAAGAGCATTATTATACTGCATTTATCATTACAATGACCTGAGTTGTTGGACTAACAGGCACAGAGAGAGGTAAACTTTGAGCTCCTCCCTTAATTCCTCTCGTGAAGACCCCAAACTATATCCAAACTCAGAAGAGCTGCGTTCCAGCATGCCGTCCGTTCATAAAGAGGTGTAGGCTACATACAACGAGCCACAACTTGAGCATCATTATGACATTTCAGCAATATGCAACTGTTGTTTTTAAACTTGAACATTTTCACTGTATGGATAAGCAAGGGGACATATGTTGATTTTGTTAAAGGGAAGTTTACTTAAAACTGAAATTCCATCGGTCCTTACATCGATTGGTGAGATTATTGTTCATCATGTGAAGACTGCTGACCTGTGTTCTCATGGCCTCTGGGTTTCAGGCGCGTGATCTGCGGACGAGACAAACTGCATGTCCAAATGTGTGCGACCTGTCCCGCTGCTCATCTGCTCAAGAGTCTTGTTATTTCGGCGTGGTGAAGGGTCAGGGTATATTCTGGCAAACTGTTTACCAATCAAGTTTCGCAATCGGCAAAGCAAAGTGTGGCACACGCCACCTACCAACACGCGATGGGTAACTCGCAAAGCACAATGTTCAGTCGTGTTTTCCTAGCACGAGACCATAGAAAGGAATTTAAAGTACGAGGTTTGCGAATTAAGAGGCGGGGCAACAGTTAAACAATTTCAAAGTTAAAGTTCATGCAAAAAAATATTAATAGACAAGTTTCAGTCAAATATTTATGGTTTATAGCTAAATCCAGTGTTAAAGAGTGCAAACAATCATATTTGGAACATTAGAATATATTAATATGCACGGTCACTTCCACGTATTCATTCCAGGGCTAAACACCCGGCTGCGCCTCGAGCTATTAATCTTTACCTGGAGATGTAAATAATAATTTTCAGCTTTAAATAGAGTTTTCCTCCCCGTTGTTATGTAACAAATGTGTATTTTCTCCGTTTCCAGTAAGGATCAGATGACGGGACGATCATGTTTTAGAATTATAATGAAGCCAGAGAGTGGATATAGCAAGAAAAATGGGATTAGGAAACATGCATTCCTACAGTCCCGTGAAGTTGCGCCCCCCCCCCCACCGCAAAACGTCGCCAAAACAGTCTCAATCGTTTGTGCTTTGTTTGTGCTGGTTTGTGCAGGTAAAAGTTTTGTTTGAGCTGCTTCGGTTTTTAAAATATTAGACACTGAATTATAGGCGATGACGTCACCAGCCCTCCACATGCTCCAAATTCACCCAAAATAATTTTCTTTGTTTGTGCTTCATTTGTGCTGGTTTGTACAGGTGTCCTGACATTTTATCCTACCCGTCAGATTTTCCTACCGGGGCTTACTGCGCATGAGCATGTCCTTTTTCTCATGCTGAACAATATTTAATGCATCTGCATTACTGTAAGGGTAGGTTTAGGGTTGGGGTAGGTGTAGACGTTAATAAAACTGACTTTTTTAAAGATTTTTTCCTAGTCTAGTCGCACGTTTATATTTAAATGATTAATATAATAAACCCTCCTTTAATATATAGGAATTTAGGCGTAGCCTATTCCATGCTCAAGCGCGCGCATAAAGCTTGCCAAAGCACCGCCAAAAAAGTATTGATTATGAATGCGTCGGGGGAAAAGAAGACATTGTAATTATTTATTACTAAACTAGTGCTTTCTCAGTCAGTGTCGGCTGCAAATATGAAGTTGTCAAAAGCCGACGCTGATAACCATCTCCACAGTAGGCTAATTATGTGCCTTTAATAGAGAAATGCACCTTTCATATGGACCACATAATACATTTCAAGATTTCTATAGATTTATTTATTGTGTCTGTGAGCCGGTTCATTGTTGCGCTCCATTCACGGAGACTGCATGAGACTACAAAAAGCACATCCAAAAATGACAGAGTAGACCTATTTTAAGTGCAAGAGATTGCACGTGCGCCTCCATATCATACAGTTTAGCGCTATAATACTCCCACACTCCTCATAAACACTTGAAATGCGCCTATATAGCGATTTTATTATTCATATATAAAAAAATAATAATATCCTGTTTTGGTCATATTTACTATTAATAGCCCAGCTCCCATCAATGATCTAGCACAGAGATATAGTTCTAAACTGAACATGCAGGAGAAGCATTAGCCTGCTTCTAATTTGGCCAAAGAAAACTTGTTAAAATCAAAAAAATTCTAGATTAATTTGTGCATTTTTCAAATGTTTACTAAAGGTGCAAAAGTCATATAACAACAAAAAACTAAAAAATCAACATGTTACTTTTTTCAGGCAGCATTTTGTGTGTAAGTTTCTAATTTCAAATTTGGTTTTCAGGAGGGCATTTAAAAATACAACAATCGTTTTTCTTTTCCATTTTTTTAGTCATGGTTAAAAAAAGGAAAAAGGAATGAACGCAAAAGTATAGGCCAGTATGCTATTGCATGTTTTTATTGTGCGCAGAAACGAAAAAAGGGCATATCATATCATGTATATCAAGTCTTTATTTTATTTATTCATTTATTTTTGTGTATTTTTTTGTTTTGGTTTTGTAAATACATAATGAAATAGGCCTAAATCGTTTTTTTCCCCGTTTTTAATAAGCCTAATTGAACGAATACGGCTACTAACAATTAAGTGACTGCAACTATTTCATGTGATTTGGTTTACCATTTGAATTTGACCTTATTACTTCAACTGTATTGTTAAAAGAGACAGTAGTAAAAACAAAAATAGCCTACTACTGGTACAAACCAGCACAAACGAAGCACAAACAGATGAGACTATTGGGCTAAATTTGGAGCATGCGGGGGACTGAGTGACCACAGAATGATCATTAAATATTATTTTAATATCTAAAAAACCAAAGCAGCACAAACGACAATTTTTACAGCACAAACGGGAGCACAAACGATTGAGACTATTTTGGCAACGTTTTGCGTTGGGTGGGGGGCCAACTTCATGGGACTGTACAGGGCTCGCAAAATCGCTAGCCCGACGTCCCGGGGCTATTGTGTTTTCCAGTCGGGCTACCAAAATATATCACTGCCCTGCCCGACGGGCTACCTTAAATACAGAGCAGGGAGTTTTTAAGGCCTTAAGAAGTTTTAAATACGTTAAATAGTATAAGAAAAGTCTTAATTGTAATTTCAAGAGGTCTTACAGTTGGGGGTGGAAAGGCAAGAATCAAGATAAGGCTGGATTAAACTTCAAAAGACAATTATGTCCAGCGCTGCACATTTTAAAGTCAAAACACTGCACCGATGTCTTTATGTGAATGCATTTCTGAAGGGAACCGACTGTCCTCAGAAACGTGTCGTTGGCATTTTCATTTAATCTTGCTTATAAAACGCCTGATAAAACAGTGTTTATGAGCCTGGTGCTGCTTTGTTTACAGCCGTTACCGGGGGAACGGACCGCCGCTCTTAAAGCGCCACCTCGTGGCAGAGAATGAATTTTAATTTCAAAAAGCCTATCTTATGTTTAAATCGACCCATGTTTTACGCAGCAAACACAGAGTTGTAAATGTGAAAGAAGTTAATGTGCCTTCTAAAAATCTAAACAATTTAGACAGTAATATTTATGTTTTAAATTAATATAATAATTCATATGTTTGACATCCCTTTTCATAAAAATTCATTTAAAGGCTGAAATACCTTTTTATTAAGATTTTTTGTTTTTGTGAAAATTCACAGGGAAACAAATTCATACGTCCTAGGACGTAACACCTGTATCTGAATTGTAAATCGTGTCATTTTATGGCTTAATATGTTACCATAGATATTGTTCAACCCCACTCATACGGTGTTCATTTTACTTGTGCAGCTCAATCATAAATTGCCTTAAGTTGATTTTTAAAAATTCTGCAGATACCCTGTAAATAGTACAATAAAACTCTTTCCTTGATATTCGTTGATATTTGTGTATTGAAAATGTTTTGATTGACATTTATGGTCTTTTTTTATTTGGGCTAGTTAAATTAATTGTCGGGTACCAAAATCTGAATAGTACCTGCCCGAAGGGCTACCAGGGATTTTGAAATTTTGCGAGCCCTGTATGTTTCCTGATCTAATCCCATTTTTCTTGCTATATCCACTCTCTGGCTTCATTATAATTCTGAAACATGATCGTCCCGTCATCTGATCCTTACTGGAAACGGAGAAAATACACATTTGTTACATAACAACGGGAGGAAAACTCTATTTAAAGCTGAAAATTATTATTTACATCTCCAGGTAAAGATTAATAGCTCGAGGCGCAGCAGGGTGTTTAGCCCTGGAATGAATACGTGGAAGTGACCGTGCATATTAATATATTCTAATGTTCCAAATATGATTGTTTGCACTCTTTAACACTGGATTTTGCTATAAACCATAAATATTTGACTGAAACTTGTCTATTAATATTTTTTGCATGAACTTTAACTTTGAAATTGTTTAACTGTTGCCCCGCCTCTTAATTCGCAAACCTCGTACTTTTATTCCTTTTCTATGGTCTCGTGCTAGAAAACACGACTGAAACATTGTGCTTTGCGAGTTACCCATCGCGTGTTGGTAGGTGGGTGATGCGGACGACACTGCATGTCCAAATGTGTGCGACCTGTCCCGCTGCTCATCTGCTCAAGAGTCTTGTTATTTCGGCGTGGTGAAGGACAGATGTGACTGCTGCACGGTGTGTGCGGCGGGAGAGGGGGAGTATTGTGGGGATCGCGGACATGCGGTTTGCGGTCAGGGAATGACCTGTGAATATCGCAGCAGTGCGTGCGTGTGTGACTCCCATGAGCCAGTGTGCGGCAGCGATGGGAGAACATATCCCAGTGTCTGTCGACTGAAAGCGGAGAACAGACGGGCTGAGATGAGCGGCATACCTGCTGTCATATTCATCCAGCGAGGCCCCTGCGAGACCGGTGAGGGAAGAAAAACTGTTTGTTTTGCTGTTCATAACACCTGGCCAACTTGACAGAAGTTAATAACAATCTAAACGGAGTAGCTGTTTTTTTCCTTGCAGCAGAGGCAACAATTTATATTAAAAGTAATGTAATTTGACGAATTGACAGAAAGTGTCGTAAAATAACCCATAACGTTTTGCCAACCCTGCAGAAAAAAAAACAGCAAACACCAGCTAAAACCAGCCTAAGATGGTTGCCTGGTCTTAGCTGGTTTAAGCTGGAAGTAGCTGGTTTTAGCTGGTCTCCCAGCCTATGTCTAATCATCATGTTTTTTCCTTTCCCTAGTCAAAAAAATGAATATCAAAACAAATGATTGATTGCTCATAAATTTACTGTGGTACTCATTTCCATTCGGATAAAATTCCTTTTATTTAACAAAAGCCAGTTCTTTCTATCCTGATGGAATGTTTTTGAGCTGTAACTCACAAATCATCACAACACAGGAATGTTATTATTTTATTTTAAGTTGCTTTACAGGAATGACACATTTAAAACCAGATTTTTGCATATTTATCATATTTCACATATGCCATGTCTAGCACAGATATCACTGAAATACTACACTTAGTTTAGCAATACTGAGGTGCAAATCAAAAAGTCATTGAAGGGGCATATCTAATATGATTGAGTACAGCTTAACTTTACAGCTTCATGCAAAATTCAACCGAATCCTCTCATAAAAAAGTAAGAGGAGGCATTTATGTGATAATAGATTTATGACTTATGCCACAAACCTCTGCAGTAAAAGAGGTGCAGCATTTCAAATCTATTTCAATGTCAAGGGAACTTTGATAACATTCATTTCAGCACATGTCAGTGCTGGCATTCAGCAGTGTTGCATATTGCGAAAGCAGAGGAGTTGTTAATGTCATCTACTTCTTTGTCACTTGTTACAAGCCAAATCATGGAGCACCTTTTGAGCATCAGTATATCGTCATAGCATGTTGATTGTATAAATGAACTGAAACCTTAGAATTATATTGCTATAGCTACCAAAAATGTTATCATATTAGGACAAAAGATTATTATTGATATTTTTAAATGCCTTCTTTTTATCGTGCCATAGTATCTATGGGGTGATTTCCACCGCTTCTTTATTTGTAACACTAATGTAAGTCATCATATTGTGTTCTTTTCTCATTCTCACAGCTTGAGATATTATTTGACACACAGATGCTTGTATTAAATGGTCCCCTTACAGTGTTAGTACAAATAGTCCTGCACTGAGAAACCATTTTTATTGTTTTCTATAAATGAAGGTGGTGCTAGCGGCAATGATCAATGTTTGAGTTCTACACAATCCCACAACACCACTGACACCAGAATCATTCCAGCTGATATGAGAACAGTGAGGAAACTTCTTTTAGAGAAGGCAAGAAGTATATGTAAATTAATAAGTTAGTATTGAAGGGTTACTCCACCCCAAAATGAAAATTTTGTCATTAATCACTTACCCCCATGTCGTTCCGAACCCGTAAAAGCTTCGTTCGTCTTTGGAACACAATTTAAGATATTTTGGATAAAAACCGGGAGGCTTTTAATTTTCATTGTATGGAAAAGAACAACTTTGACTTTTATCTTACACAGAAGAAAGAAAATAATATGAGTTTTCAAAAGACATTAGTACATTATTTAAAACAAAAAAAAAACATATATATAATGCAACTCTGAACTATTGATTGATAAATATGTAAATGTTTGAAAAAATTGCAACAAGAAATACACTTATATTAAAAATGACACACACATAATATATATTCAACTCCATATATTTTTATTCACATATTTACACAAACATTAACATATTTTTCATATATATATATATGTGCAGTGTGCACACAAATGTTCCCTGGCTTCTGGCCAAGAGGTTCAAATTTATTTTGTTTTGACAGTTATGCCTTGGGATATATGATCCATCTATAAAAACCATGTGGCATGTTCTGTCAGCTATGCCTTGCCAAATTCAGGGGTCCCAAAAGGGCTGGAAAACACAATGTCACAAGCAATTCAGCTCTGAAAGTGGACTCAGTATGCAAAAAAAATAGTCAAGGGAACAATGATTTCGTCAAGTGGTAACATGTGGATTACATAACCTTTATCCACATCCAGCACATATTTGCATATATGTAGCATCAGATGTGCTGGTTTCTTTGGCAGAAAAGTAAGAGAGAATATGATTTAAACAATGACGTCTTAATTTATTAAGACAGGTTTTTATGGTGCTGCATCTGTGGTTTACTGTCATGATTTCTCATTTCTCATTATAGAAATATTTTTTTGTGTTTACCTGTTGTGGTTCACCCCAGGGAAACCTGTACATGCAATGTCGGGACCCTGACTTTCTCTCAGAGGAGCAAGACTGCTGTCAGCTGCCACAGACTTGGAGATAAGCATGTAACATCAATTTATGCAGAGACTGTGTGACAAGTTCTCCCCAGTGCCTTCAGGTAGCAGGGTGAAGAAAAGAGCTCCACGGGGCTGTTTGCTTTACTCATAGCTTGTGCCCACACGTTACTATTGTTGATGTGCAACATGTTGAAGAGCAACATTGTGACATGGATCATGCAAAGTTGTCAACCCATGGTTTTATGCACATGTTTTTTGGCTTGGTCTCTAAAAACAGGCAATACTTTCTAAAGTAATTTATGTTGTTTTTGTCTGATCTCTTTGTTCTGATAGGCTCTTGAAATCCAAGCAAATTTAACTTCATAGCAGATGTGGTGGATAAGATTGCCCCTGCAGTGGTCCATCTAGAACTGTTTAGTAGGTAAGGACAGATGGTGTTGGTTGTTTAGATGCTGAGCACAGAGTGACATGCTGGTTATAGTGCTTGGTATTCTTAGCTGGCACAGAATGAACTCGCAATATGTGATTAAATTATGACAACATAATAGTTTTTGCTTGCTTGTTTAGACAGGTTCACAAATGAGAGTAGAATAAGTATGTAAACACTGCTGTTTGGATTGGAATTTCTGTGTGTTAGAAGATAACTGTTATTGCATTTTGCATTAATTAAACTTTAGTATATAATTATGTGACAAAATATGCACAGTGTCTGTCATCACCACTAAACATTTACAATAAACATTTGTTGTGTTGCATCTCATAGCACAGTTTAAAAAAGGATGTTATACACCTGTAATAAGTTGGGATCTGTAAGATTTTTTTGTGTTTTTGAAAGAAGTCTCTTATGCTCACCAAGGCTGCATTTATTTGATACAGTAAAATAGTAATATTGTAAAAAAAAATATGATTAAAGGCTGCATTTATTTGATACAGTAAAATAGTAATATTGTAAAAAAAAATATGATTAAAGGCTGCATTTATTTGATACAGTAAAATAGTAAGACTGTAAAAATATGATTAAAGTAACTGTTTTCAATTTAAATATATTATTGTATTTATTTAATTATTGTAATTTATTCCTGTGATGGCATAGCTGAATTTTCAGAAGCTGTTTCTCCAGTATTGAGTGTCACATGATCCTTCTATGATTCTAATATGCTGACTTGGTGCTCAAGAAACATTTTGTATTGCTATTATGTTAAAAATAGATATCTTGATACATTTTTTAGGATTCTTTGATGAACAGAATGTTTAAAAGTACAGACAAGAAGTTGGAATTTGCCTGTAAAAATGTTGTGCTTCAAAACCTAGAAATCTCTCATCAAACTCATTTTTTATGAACTCATACACCAAGGAACTATTTCCCCAATGTTTCCTTCCAGACAACCCTTTTCCAACCAAGACGTCCCTGTTTCCAGTGGTTCAGGGTTTATAGTGTCAGAGGACGGGTGGATCGTCACCAATGCACATGTACTGACCAATAAGCAACATATCAATGTGGAGCTGAAAAATGGCATGCTCTACGATGCCACAATCAAAGATGTGGATCAAAAATTAGACATTGCTCTCATTAAGATCGACTCAGAGGTAAGTAAGCCAAGATTTCCAAAACCTGGTCAGGGGACATGGAGAAATGACTTAACCAATGACAAAAACTAGCCTCCAGTGGTATTAAGTGCATGGTCAAAATACCTTTTGTTGCATGGTAAAAATGTTGCCTTTGCATTTTACTGCTCAGATCCACTGGTTTATCATCAGCGACTAGCTTCACAGCTGCTGGAAGTAAATTAATCTTGGGGAGGCAGTCCAGCAGATGTTTTTGGAGTCAGCAAGGACTTGTGCCACCAAAAATTAGATTCTGCTTCTTGACATGGTTAATTTGTTTTCTGATTTTCTCAGGAGAAAATTAGTCTCGGCCTTACAAATTCCAACTTTCCGCCTATTTTCGCTGTGCTCTTGTGACCATGCAAGATAACATGTCTATTTGCCACTGACAGCCTGCCTTTGTAAACAGGACCAGCACAAGGCCCTGAAATATCTCCTGGCAGAAATACAAAACAAAAAAAAGTCCTTTTCAGACTGATTTAGAACCACCTAACTCCTGAGACCGTCTGTAAATACTACCTTTGATCAGCAGCGTAGAGCATCCTCTGCCAACAACAATAATGTCTCACCATAACCCAGACCATAGCAACAGCATGTAGCACAATGATTGGTAATCACTTTAATTCAGTCCAGACTGTGTGTGGCCGCCTGTGGTTTCAAAAAGGAGGAGAAAAGTGGAGAAGAAGTGCTGGGGAGGCAGATGGCAATCTGTTATTTTGCAGTGCTCAGCCCCCCAGCAGTAGCCTGCAGAGTCAAGGTTGGGACAGAGTGTAAAGGCGTCCTGCTCCAGAAGCCCCGGTAATCAAGCCTGGTGCATCAGCCTGAAGTCATAAAAATGCACCCTACAGAGCAGAAGCAGGCAGGGGCAAGCTCAGGCCCAGACTGGCTGCTGGCTTCAAACATTTCAAGGAAACTTATTAGACTGTTCTAAAAAGGTGACAGCACAGAAGATAGTCAAGTTGTTTTTCTCTGAAAAAGACTAGCGGCTGTGTGATTGTGAGTTGGAGATCACAATGAGTTGTTTGTGGAAAAAGGTGCCCACTAACAAACTGTGTAAATGTTATCGCTGTAGTCGCCAATTTCAAACGCTTTCACTGAGCGCTCACAAACCAACAGACTTTCCACTTTGCAACTACCTATTGACAGCACGAAAAGAGATGAAGGTCAGAAGATATATTAAATGTTAAAAGATACAGTTCAACTTACCATCATACTGAACTGTATTTCCAATACTGTCAGAGTATTGACAGAGTTTTCATGAGAGAAAACATTTTATTTTGAGAGTTTTCATTTTAATTTAATTTAGATTTTTTCTTTTTTATTCTTTTTTGTAGCTAACACATCTATTTAACTTTTAGTATTTTTAGTAGACTACTTCAGCTTATTTTTTTTTTCAGTTAGTTTCCAAAGCCACATTTCTAATTTTCATGTTTTTCATTTAATTGTAATATTTTATTTCAGTTACCATTTTTTTTATTGTTTTTAGTTAACAATAACTTGCTTAAATAATGTTTTTTTTTTTTATTCTGTTAAAAGATTAACAGAAAAGTTAACAGATTGTTTGGGGTGCTTCCTCAAAAGATTTTATGACAGCCATCATTTAACCTGTTATATCTGGTCATGTGTTTGGAGTAGAAACATTAATTATATAAATAGCCTATTTTTAATTAATGTGCATAAAACTGTTTTATTGGTCAAAACAACTTAAAAAGATGGAGCAGGTCTTTTTTTTCACAAAAATCAAGAAGTTAGCAAAATATGTATTACAGGAATGAATGAAATACACGATGTCTCTTTGTTTTAAACAGACTCCGCTGCCAGTGCTTTTACTTGGTCATTCATCAGAACTGAGGCCAGGAGAGTTTGTAGTGGCTGTGGGAAGCCCGTTTTCTCTTCAAACACAGTAACCACCGGTATCATCAGCACTAACCACCGAGGAGGTCATGAACTTGGCCTGCAGAACTCTGATATGGAGTATATTCAAACAGATGCCATTATAAATGTAACCGTTCTACATATAGATATAGCTGTGTGTCCATGAATATGAATAGAATGTTAATGTTTTCTTTCACAGTATGGAAACTCAGGAGGACCTCTTGTAAACTTGGTAAGAACCTTTTATTCTCCCGTCTCTTATTTGGCATTAAGTATATTTTGAACATAATTCTCTCTCTCTCAGCTGCTACTGATTTGTTTATCCCTATTTGTTTCCAGAAAACTTCCCCCAAGGTTATAACTCTTGTTTTTATTTGTGCAACATTCAATTTTGGTATTCATGGTTCCTTACTGTGCAGCGTCTATTGTTTCTATGTCTGCTTCCATCTGGAAATTTAGTATACCCTGGGCAAATTACCTGCAGTGGTTTATATTATTCTATTGATCTTTGTAAAGGAAAACACAACATGTGTCCTTGAAGGAGCCTCAGGCTCAAGCATGCATCTGGCTTTGCAATAAAAAATATTTCCATTCATAGTGCACAATGGATACTTGAAAATATGTAAAAAGCATTGCACAGATGCACCATAAAACTGGAATTAAACAATGCAATAGTATAAGCAAAAAAGCTGTATTTCAAGTTGATATGGCTTTACTAATGGTATGTATGTATAACTATGTACATACAAACATCTTACATTGTACTTGTTTAAATAATGACCTCAATATTCCCTATTACTCTTAATTATTAAATTAAACCCAGTACACCCAGTGATCACCGTCCCTTGTGTGTCTCAAGGTAGCTGTTCATTCATTGCAGTGCATTTCAATATTATGCTCTCTGTTTGCGGTTTCAAGGATGGGGATGTCATTGGAATAAACACGTTGAAGGTTACACCAGGAATATCTTTTGCCATTCCCTCGGACCGCATACGCCAGTTCCTTGCGGACTTTTATGACAGACAAAGAAAAGGGTTGCAAACTTTTTTGAGCTGTTTATTTGTTTTAATCTTGATTGAATTAAGTAGCTGTTTTCTTACATTTCAGGAAGAATGCTGACTAAAAAGAGATATATGGGAGAGCGAATGCTTCAACTTTCAGCTGCGTAAGTTTGATTTTTTCTTCTTTTCAAATATGCTTTTATTAAGATATAAAGCATATTTAAAAAATATTATTTTTTTAATTATCATGTTTCTTTCATCAGTTTGATTAGGGAGCTCAGAGAGAAGGAGAGCAACTTCCCAGACGTGAGCGCAGGGGTGTACGTGTATGAGGTTATTCCAGGGACAGCTGCCTTCAGGTAAAGAGATTTGCCTGCACCTCCTCTTACACCTCCCGATTAACCCCAAACACACCTCTTTCTTCACTCATCTAGGCCCAGAGGCTCCTTTCATACTGTCATAACCTTCAGTTAGATCAAGATTTATATCCTCTTCGTATACCATAAAGGCTTTACATATTTGTCCAATGGATATATTTTTCCTGTAGCACCTCTGTCCTATGATGACATTCCTCCTGTGATATTTAGTTTTTTGTACAAGTGTCTGCCATTAGAAACTTTAAGAGGTAGTTCACCTAAATATGAAAATGTCATTTTCTCACCCTCATATCATTCCAAACCTATATGACTTACTTTCTTCTGTGAAACATAATAGAATGTTGGTAACCAAACATTCTTTAAACTATGACAGAATTGTCATTTTTAGGTAATCTATCTTTTTAAGTGGATAAATTTGATTCAGCTGTCGTCTTCGAGCGCATTGTCCACTTGAACAAACTACAGATAATTAAAGACAAACACCCTGGACTCTCTATTGCTTTCTTATTTTAGATCCAAAGCCTGATCAGTTAACTGTTGCAATTAACACTCACAATACAAGAATAATAACGAAGATTATCACAACATTTCACATATTGCAATTTGTTTTGTAGCGCTGGCTTGCTCAACCAAGATGTGATAATCAGCATTAACGGACAACCAGTGCATTCTACAGAGGACGTGAGTCAGGCTGTGCAGTCAAACCAAGTTCTTTCTTTGGTGGTGCGACGTGCTAATGAAGACATCACAATAACAGTGGTTCCTGACGAAGTGGACTGATAAAGATTTCTGGTGCTAGTTTTCATCTACATACCGCCAAACAATATATTATACACAAACATGCATTACTTGAAAAGGGCATTATATTAATAGCATACATTATCATGAAGCGTCAAGACCAAGTGATGCTTTTTCTGATTGACTGTAATGTCAGTTTTATTTTGCAGAATATCATAAGATACTGATATACACTACTGTTCTAGTGTCTTATGCTTAACAAGCATTGTTTTGAATGACAGAATTATCTTGTAGTGCATGTGAACATTGTCAGGCTGTAATCCATCACACGATCAACATACACATCGCATGCACTTACTACCTGCTGCTTTCAATTGTTTTCAAATATAGAGTCATTTTCTCCAGTCAAACAATTTTTGTACACATATGATTTTATCTAAGCCAAAAATTGTGAGTAATTGGTTATTAAATTATAAGCACGTTGTTTTAAAGCAATGCACTTGGATGTGTTGCAACATATCCCCAAGTGCCTACTTTTTTCAGCAGACCAACAGTCAATAAGTAAATAATACAGAATGTACAAGAAACACACAAGCCATGGAAATTAATAAAAAGAAAACTTTTAACAGTTTCTCACCAAATTGCGTTTTGAATGGTGTGTGAAAAAAGCCATGGGAATTCTGCCAAAGGATGCATGTTTAATATTAATGCATGTCTATTATTGTATGTATTTTTAATTGCAAGCTGCTTCATAACATCTGTCCCTTGACAGCTCTTTGTAGGTATTCAGTCTAAAACAAGATCTGTAACATCTCTGCAGCTGTTTTGGCACAGTCTGCAATCCAGCCCTGAAAACATCATTTGATTTGATTTTAGACATCATTTCATAATGGGGAGCATGTTCAGAAAGACCATATAACGGTAAAGGACAAAGACAAGTGTAGTCCATTTGGAAAATATCTGACTAATTTCCTAGACTTTATGTTGTTTGTTTAATAAAAATCACTATCAGATCATCATAAATATTGATGTATCAATTAAGAGTTTTACTCTTTGAAGATGATCTTTATTTACAACACTGCTTCACATAAACACTTTAAAAAGAAACAAGAAGAACAGTATTTTACAAATAATAAATGGCAGATAAGGCTCATGTAAGCCCACATGCATACAGTGTTTTAAATATAACTTGTGAGCGTGAGAAAGGTGAATCAGTAGAAAGTGCACCAGTTGCTGCTGTCGCTGGGGGTCAGGCCTCCTGTTATCAGGAGAATGAGATCCACAAACCACCAGATGCCAAGCCCTCCCAGGGTAAGCAGCTTTCCCACCGCAGTCCCAGTGTGCCCGAGACAGAACCGATCGACGCCGAAACACCCCAGGAAAAATGAGTACAGTAGGGTGGTGATGAAGTAGTGTCCTGTATATCTTAATAAATCACAAAGGAAAACAGTTAACAAAGGTAATAGTTTTAAAGTTTGTGTTTAGTGTAAAGCTTGTGAATTGATGCAGCTCTATTTACTGAAGGCCAGTCTTGAGATTTACACACCATAAAGTACAGTACATACAGACTCTCAGTGAATTTGAGATCCACAGTACTTCACTGCCCTCTTGTGGTATAGAAATTAAAAATTATGTAACGCTCTCTTGAGGTTCAAGAGCTGTTCAAACAACAGACAACACTTTGTGGAACTGGCTTCCATGTTTTTGTTTTTTTAAACAAACATTCTTGACAATTTAATTTTCCATGACCTTTATAGTAAATTGTAATAACCGAATAAAGATTTTTAAGACCAATTCGCTAATGAATAGTTCAGACCATTTCCTGAATATATCTATGGCTAGCAATCAAGTTTTACTCTACACAAGAGCAACAGCTGGCCATAACTAGAAAGATGCATATTTATTATAGACAATTTCATGACTAATTTTTTTATTTTTTACTAACACTAAGTGCAAATAGCCCATTTTGTTGGCAAAAGCCATATACACTATCTCTACCCAGCATTGATCTGGTTGAGCCAGACAAATTTACAAAATAACACATTCAGAGAGTAATGATAGTGAATTTATCTTTTGACATCTCAAAATCTCAAATGCCATAACAGCTCAGAGTGGAGTTGATTATAAAAAATAACAGAAAATAATTGAAAAGTGGAAATAAAGTGCCGAATGGATATTTAATAGGCCTATAATTGAAACTAGATTTGATGTCCTCACGTTAATGAGACACACTGACCGCAAACCTGCTGGACCTTCAAGGACACCTCTATAGATCAGCAGGTTACGGGTCAAACTTAAAATAAACCCTAATCCTACTGTGTTATAATCCAGTTTCACAGACAAGGTTTAAGACTAGTCCCAGACTAAAATGTAATTCTGAGCTGTTTCAACTGAAATAAACTTGCACTGACTGATCTTAAAACATGTCAGTGCCTTTGTTTTGTCTCAAGATGCACACCAGTAATGTTTTTTATAAGGCATGTTAATAAAAATGACTTAAATGTCCTAATTGAACTATGACCTAATCCTGGTTTAGTCTAAGCCCCGTCTGTGAAACCGGGCCAGAATGTCCTACAACACACTGAGCTGCAACTAGTATCTACCACTATTTGCAATAAAATATTAATAGCATTATTATTTTTAAATCACTATAGCACCTAATGAAAAGAAAACATTTTCTTCCACTTGTGTAAAGAATTTAACATGCAAATAGCCTCTGCCAAAAATGATATATTAATTGATATTATTTTTCCAGTTGTGGGAACCCTTTCACTTACTTGATGCATGGCTCATTGCCTCTGAGAAACTCCCTTGATCCAGCGCACTCTATGCCATCCAGTGCCGTGCAAAACACCTGGGTATGGTTCACATCTTTGTACACTTGACCGCCAAACTACAAGAAAATATACGTTTTAAGTTTTTAGCTTGACTATAAACATCGTTTGGCACGCACATTCTTAGTGCAACATATATTTCCAATGTGCTTGCCTTTACACATCCATAGCCCAGTTCCTGAAAGGCAGAGACATTTCCTCCATGATCGACTGGATCTTGACAGAATATGAAGTCCTCTGGTCTGTAAAAGATACAAGAGCAGTAGAGCACGAAATATCATCACAGAACTACACCAGTGACGAGTGAACTGTAACTAAGTGTTGTTTACACGAATCAGGCCGCGTGCTTCGTGTTTACTCACAGGTATCGACAGAGGACGACAGGTGATGGAGGGCTGTACTCATACTGCTCCGTGTGATTTGATGTTACTGTAGGTATAACACTCTCCGTCAGGTTTCCTTCTGGCGGTTCGCTGATCAGAACTGTTTTGCTGGTCGTTACTCTGTTTCCGGGAGGCTCGGTTGAGTTTTGCGAGTGAATCCCTTCTAGACACTGTAAAAGCAGCACTGTGAAGAGCAGCAAGCACTGTCCGCATAATAAAATATAGCTGACTGAAATCTGCGGCATGATTTCTGAACAGCAGTTAAAGCTGAACGGCTAAATAATCTTCCAGCTAATGAACACGACAGCAGCTAACGTTACTTTAGCCAGTTACATCTGTAAATGCCAGTCGACATATTACTGGCGGTTTTATTTCATAATATGCGACTTATACACCGTATTGTGGACGAGTCTGTAGTACCATATTATTCTGCTACCCGTAAACACAAGCTAAAACTGAGCTTTACAATAGACAACACAGGCGGCGCATTGTGATGACGCTATTTTGTGTAGCGTTACGTCATTTCATATTTATTTTCAGAGTTATTCATATCAAGAAATACGTAAATATACTATAAATAAACAGTATTTTGCTTTCATAATATTAAACATTTGTGGGATTAAAGTTGGTCGTCAGTTGTGTTGGAAATGTAGCTCATTAACGGGATAATTCCTGAGATCAGTTTACTTGATACTGACATTACATTTCTAACGTTAGTAGTTTTGAAGATTTCAATATATTTTATGGATTATAGGGCACACTTTTGGGGTGGTATAGCCTACATTTTATTTAGAGCTTTATTTAGAAATGTAATATATTTTCATATATTACATTACTATGTGTTGTGAGATTTATTTAGAAATGTAGTATCATAATATGCATAATTTGAAATTTTTAAATATGAAATTTTAAATACTTTTTAAGCCCCCTACCCTGAGTGAACCTTTTTATTCAGTAGCCCAGCAGATCTGGTTCCATCATAAGGTCATGGGTGACCTCTTGTGGTGAAATGATGAAGGATTGGGGTAGTTTGTTGTATGTATATGTCAAATACAAGTACTTAATGTGAAATATATAAACCTAATTTTAGGTATAAAAAAGTGGCTTAACGTTTAATTGATCTTCAGGAAAAAAGAAAAGAAAATGTTAGTAAGAAAATAAGAAAGAATAAAATAAAATATGAATTGAATTATAGGTAGACTGAAACAATATTTCTAGGACTGTTAGATATTGCCTATAGCTTAAAATATGCTTGAGTGAGTTGTCATATGGTTAAAAAAACAAGGAGAAAACACAGAAAAACTGTATGAAATTTATTTGGTTGCTCTGCAACTTCATGTATTTTACACATTTTTCACACTTTTACACAGCAGATAAAGACTAAAGAATAAATAATATATATTAATTTTTAATCCAGATCTTCAGTTGATACATACAATAGACTCTAACCATTCCATAATGCACATCATTACAGCTGAATTTGTTGTTGCTCCTGTAGAGGCATCTCTAGAGATCCTGACACGGTGTGTTTTGATCCTCATTATGTTTTGATCCAGGAGTTGTAATACCAGCATGCTCATTTGTATCAGTTTCACCATATGGTACAAATACTGAGGTTTGTGGCATTTTTCGGCCATGCACCCACATTGGCAAAGGGTAGGGTCTGCATCGGGATCGGTAGCTAGCGTTGAAAAAGGGGGAGCCTTGAACCTGGTATGATACAGCAGATGACGTGGCAGCAGATGTGGTCATGTAACTCTGTGGATAAGATAAGACATTTCCATGCGCTGAGACAGTCACACCCTGAAAAAGTCAGATCAAATCAATATTTTATTATTAGTATTATTGTTGTTGTTAAAATGTTTACATGCCAGTTAAAGTCAATAAAACAACACATTTTGTTTAGCGTGTTTCATGTCTTCTTTATTTTTAAACATTATAATTTTTTAGTATTATTTTACAGTAAATATTTGTATTTTTATATATTCAACCAAGCAGGCTAACATCATGAATTGTCAACCTACCTGAGAGGTTGTTCTGTGCTGCTGAAAATCAGGCATTACAATAGGTCTTAGTTTTGAGGATGAGACTGAAGTGGTGTAATCTTGACCCTCCCCTTCATTTGACCTTCTACTTAACCAAGGACCAGTTGCTTCAGATGCCAAAAACGGAAGTGTTCCAACATAATTAAACTGGCATAAATTTGACAAGACATGTGGCGGCACACACAGAGAATTAATTAGGCCAGGAGTGGGGATGTAATAGTGCCGAGTGAGCGAACCCTTCTGAGAAACGTCAGTCCCATCATCTGCAAACTTGTGTTGTTCAGCATGTTTTCTATCCAAGGTAAAATTTTCAGTACCCTCTTTACTATGCTTTTCTTTGCTGTTGACCCTTATGTTCCTTTCTCCTTGTATCTCCTCTTTCGAATCGTCCTTGGACTCTTGCACCATTGTTGAGATTTCTGCAGAATTTTGCTCATCTTGAGAAATTGAATGCTTTCCATGTTCATTGCTTTCCTTCTCATCTCCATATCCATCAATGTCACTCTCATTCGTATCTGTAGAATAAATACATCATATATTAGGAAGAGCAAGAATAATATCAATAATAAAACAGAGAATAAAAGCAAATTAATAATATTAATATCATAAGTATAAAATTGCTTACAATAATAAACAGTTTGACATTTATAATAGATTATTATAAAGTATAAATATAGATTTAGTATAAATCCCAACCGAACACCTGTTGAAGTTGATGTAATGACATTTGTTTCTTGAAATAAAGGATTTGATGAACTTTGGTCAAAAGACGAGTGGTCTGTGAACACATTGGCTTTTTTTGGTGCCACATCACACCTCTGATGCAACGTCTGTTTCCTAATTATAGAAAAATACATATGTCAGTGGATTTTAAAATGATTATTTTCAGACAGTGCTGCTCAAAAGATCACATTGAAAATCTGAGGTTTTAAAATCTAATTTAAACCTGGAAATAAAGAAAATTTATTAAACAAAAAAGCATGATTATAAATAAGAAGACAAAGAAACATGATGTAAATAAGAAAGATTTTGCTCTAATCAAATAATAAGTAAATTTGGAATATTGATCATGTGAATTTTTTTTTTTCCAAAGGTCAGATTTGCTCAGTACAATGTGCTGTTTGAATCATTCTCAGATCATGCTGGAGAATATGATCACAAGTTTGTGTTCTTATACAGTACTGCTGCAGTACTGACTCTGAAATTAATATTGTTCAGTTCAACTTTTCACTTCAGTATGCTGATAATATAATTTGTTCTGGAAAAAGAAATTTAAAAGGAAAATATATGCATTTTAGAAGTGTATGTATAGGCATAAAATACCTTTTCTCTCGTCTCCCATTTCCGGTATCTCGGAATCCTTTCGCAAATGGGTTATTATCGATTTTCAGCTGAGTTATCTGTAAAGGTTAACATATTAATGAAGATACCACATTTCTTAAGTGTTGTGAAAATTGTTTACAACTTTATTGGGATATGTTGTTTGTGTCACCGATGAAACATTTGAATCTGTCACCTTTTCGTTTTGGTATGCTGTCACAGCGATAAATTCTGTCTCAGGAAACAAGTAGGTTTTGAATGTGCTGTAAGGAAGTTTGAGGATGTCGTTGGCTCGAACGATATGAAACCTCGGCTGATATTTGTGCATGGAGTTTAATATGGTCTGCAAAACAAAATCATATCATTTTGCATACTCATTTCATGATTGTTTTTTTCAAACAATAATTAAAAGAAACATTTCTGTTCAAATTCCACAAAATTTCTTTAAAACCTTTTTTTGCACAGAATTAGATAAATGACTTTAAGTTAAAAATAACTTTAATGAGCTGCTCGCTACAAGCAACTTGTTGAATGTAGCGCTTGTTAACTTCAGGCTACTTGCTTGGTGACAAAGAGAAAATTACCCAGAAATAGAATATATAGAAAATAGAATAGAATATATGCTAAGGGAATATTTTGAGGAGAAATTTACACTAAAAGTCATTATTGTGAAATTATCCATAAATTGTGAATCGCATCTACGATATGAAATAGCCTACTCACAAATCCATGTTTGTCAGATATATTGTTCGTCAGTTTGAGCTTATGAAATGTCACAGCTTTGGACATCCATTGTTCCCCGGTAGCAGGACTGTCCGGGTGGATGTACATTCGTTTGGGCATTTCTGGATCGGCCTTTCCAGCAACCATCCAGCGAGAGTTGTGAAACTTATATCTGTAGTCATCAGCCGCGACTATATCCATCAGCAGGATGTACCTCGCCTTCCTGTCCAAGCCGCTGCAGCGCACTTTGAATGCTGGAAACATTCGCCTCAGAGAAGCAAAACACGTTTCACTCGTTTACAAGTGTTCAGGTCAAAATACATAGTAACACTTAAGAGAAATAAACAGCATTGCCGTCCATGCAAGATTTTTTAAAACACTCCACGCGGAGACTGGTCGTGTTAAATCACCTTCTTACCTTCCAGACTTCGTTATGACCATCTCCGTGCCGCTTCTGTGAAACTGCCCCCACAGTTCCTTGCCTTCCAGGTGAACCACGGGGTCATCCTCAGGTGCCAGTCCAGGGGGAGACGCGGCGTCTTTGAGCGCCAGACGAACCGAGTTATGGAGCACGTTCGCAAACTGCTGTTTCCCGTATCCAACAGGAAAAAACTGGGACTGCTGTCCAAGCATCGAACTAATAGTGAGGTCAGTAGGACTGGCCGGTATAAAGTGGTGATACGCCATTCTTTCAACTTGCGCTGTTTGTGGGGTTATTTCATCATCAATAATCACTTCATCCTCACAGTGAAGATCGCTAATAACTCCTCTCTTCAGCTTCAGCTTATGTGGAATCATGCTAGTTTCAGTAGTCTATGTCAGAAGTTGCAGACAGTTTGTCAAAATGCATCTCGCCTTTTTCATCCATTTTCATGCTTTCATGGCTTTGTCCTGTTGAGTGAAGAACCCAACTGCAGAGACCGTAAAGGTTGTTTTATGGGGTCTCGTGCGCACAGATGATGAACCCTGGGGACCTTATGCCGGATCTCAGGACAGCATGGTGGTTTGTTGTCGGGACGGGTCAGTCAGGGGTTTCTGATTGGCTCCGTGGACACATCCAAGCCAATTGTGCTTCGTAAGGGCGTGGTAAATCGATTTTATAAAGAATCAACTGCAACAAAGTGATTTGATACAAATGGAGCATCAGCTGTCTAGATTTTAGTGTTGCTCATGCTTGTGAATAAAGAAAATAGGGCAGATCGGGGCTATAGCTGTCACACTAACTGTAAGGTTGTGAATCAAAAGTCCAATTACACAGATTAATTTTGTGTATTCAAAAGGCTTTTAAAAATATTTTTAGTGAATTCTGACATCTGAACGAAAATCTGTTTTGCAGATGAAAAAAAAAAATCAGGATTTAGTCAAAATGTAAACAATTTATTAAATTACAGTATAAATCATATATATTTGTATTTTATATATTTGTATTTTGCCATTTACATTTTGCTGTTTTGTTTCATGATTTGTTATTCTGTTTCATAATTGTTTCACTGTTTACATTTTTCTGAAAATTCTAAAGTTTGTTAACTGGCAGGTTAATTCCATTGTGACAGCTTACCCCATGCAACACAGAAATTTGGAAATAAACACACCTTGAGAAATATTTACCGATGTTATTCTGATGTTACTTTATACATTAAAAAGTAGTCATGTTCTAATGGCAGTGTAGAACAAACAGTGGGACATACTAAAATATATATTGGCCTAGCTGATGCTCTCTTTAGGACTGTCACATTAAATTACCCCTCCCACTCACCTCCCACACGACCAGCCGTAATCAATCTTACATCTCTAATCTACATGCTTGATAGCACAATCACAAAATACAGTCCAACATGGGAAACACTTTCCTCACATATTTTACATAATTCTCATACACACAATTTTAAGTCCCATCTTTTCTTGCTCCCAGACCCCGTCCCGTAATATCATGATACTGTGACATGAGTGGGAAGTGGCTCAGGGTTCGTGTATTCAGTTACACGTTTTTATTGCAGAAGAGTTTTGGCTGCACATTCCACGAAGGCTCAAAAACACCACAGTGGACTGAGTGAGACCAGCAGAACACAAGCCTCTTGAAACCATCAGTTGTGTAACTCTGTAATCAACACAAACCATTTTCCTTTTCTTGATGTCTACGATCACATATTGAAAGCTAAACTACTCCTACCAGTCACTTATAGATATCAAGCTTTGATGTTTTTTGAAGGATGTGGCCAAACTTTCACGGCGCCAATTTGACAGTCCATGTAAGCCCCATCAGACGCTCCATTTCAAGGTTTTTAATGAGGTTCTATTTCCGTTTCTGCTCAAGGCATCAGTACTATAGCACAGTGTTGTTCTTAGTGGGAGGCTAACTGGCATCACTTTTGTGTTGTTTTTGTATTAGTGTATAGTATAGTGACAGCACATTACTTTAGTATCAGTGCTGGGTTACATGTCCTAACATGTTCATTTAAATGCAGGTTGTCTGGTGCAATTTTTTCCTTTCTCTTAAAATATGTAGTTTTATTATTCATTCATTCATTCATTCATTCATCAAAATTAGCCTAGTATAAACTACCATTCAAAAGTTTAATTTATTAATGTTTTTGAAAGAAGTCTCTTGTGCACACCAAGGCTGCATTTATTAGAGGAAAAATACATTTAAAAAAGTCATATTTTGAAATATTATTACAACTTGTTTTTCTGTGGCTCAGTGGTAGAGCATTGCGTTAGTAACGCAAAATGTCATGGGTTCAATTCCCAGGGAACACACTTACTGATAAAATAAAATAAAAAATGTCTAGCCTGAATGTACTGTAAGTCACTTTGGATAAAAGCGTCTGCTAAATGCGTAAATGTAACTTAAAATATGTTTTCTATTTTTAAAATGTAACTTATTCCTGTGATGGCAAAGCTGCATTTTCAGCATGAATTCAGTCTTGGGCATGATTTTTATTTATTTATTTATTGATGATTATAAAGTTCAAAAGAATTTTTAACAATGTCTTTACTGTCACTTTTGATCAATTTCATTTAAACACTTGATCTATATCAATATAAGGGTGGTGAAAACTCTGCTCACAGAGATACAGCTTTATTTTCGAACATTGCCTACATTCTGAAGCATTTTAATTATTTCACGCACTGCTCCTGTGATGGGTAAATCTGTGAATTTATGATGATGCTGTTCTATGACAGCTTTATATCCTGTGTTCAGCTGTGCTGCCACGGTGGCTGAGAGTACAGAGAAAGATCCATACACCGGATTATGAGAGATATGCCATCTGCAGCCATCCACTACTGATGACCCAATCTTTATTGGGCAAGGAGCAACCCTGTCTGTCAATCATTTCTACTTCAAAGAGGGAGCGGGCAGAGAGCGGTGGGAGGGAGAGAGCGCTGATGCCAGTCTGATATTTGTGAGAACACTAACAGGCATTGTGTGTAACTGAACACCGAGGATAAATAGTTGCTTTAAACTGCTCCACCAGCCGGTACTGACCATTGAAGTGTGTGGCTGGTTGGGAAGCGGTGAAGTTTTAATGCTACATTTTTTGTTTGTAATGTTATAGATTCATCTAGATTTTACCATTGAAAAAGCTTTGTGCTATCTTTTAAAATAAAAATACTAATGTTTGACACAATGAGCAGTCTGTATTTCATTCATGCACTTTTTTCCCCTTGTTTGTAGGATAACATTCAGCTCACAAATCTGTTGCTGAAGAGACAACCTTGGATAGAAAGATTTCAATAAAGCATTATAGTAGTAAAAAGAAGCAATTCATTTTGAACTTGAGCTGAACAATTTGCAGATGTGAAGGTGAAGGGATTCGGGTTTGAGTAATTGGGGTTACTTTCCTCCAGTGAACGAGCAATGAGTGGCCTCAATGTGGCCATTTCTCAGACACCTCAGCTGTTTATTTAGAGAGGCTGTGATGAATAGTTGGCCACTAACAGACTGGTGTGACTGGACATGTTTGGACTGTGGAGGTGGGAGGAATGTAGTTAAACAGTGGCACTGAGAAGGTGTGAGGAGAGAGAGAAGTTGAAACGGAGCACGTCATGCTGTCCAATAGATGGTACTGCTCAGAAACAAAAACAGGACAGGCAGGATCCCCCCCCACCCCATATGTTTAAATGATGCACATTCAAGATTAAGTAAAGCGTAGAAATCAGCACATCGCTCCAGACAGGTTTTCTGGGAGCAGATCCAGCAGCAGATGAATGAGCACTGAGGGAAATGAAAGTAAATGACTGATTGTCCAGCGAGTCTGCAGTCATTAGTGTGATTCAGTTTACATCCTAATGAAGAACACTTTGTTTCATAATAGATATATTAAATGCTATAATAAAATAAATGCTGCTCTTTTGAACTTTCTATTTATTAAAGAGTCCTGATGAAATATATATATCATGTTTCCACAAAAATGTTAAACAGCATAATATTTTTTCAACAGTGAAAACAATAAAAAATGTTTATTGAACAGTTAATCAGCATATTAGAATAATGCATTTGATATTGAAGACTGGAGTAATAGCTGATGAAAATTCAGCTTTGCCATGACAGGAATTATTTTATAATATACAACAATAGAAAAATAAACATTTAGTAGGAGATCAGAAAGTAAAGTCTGTAAGAACATATATGTGACCCTGGACCACAAAACCAGTCATAAGAGTCCATTTTTCAAAACTGAGATTTATACATCAAATGAAAGCTGAATAAATAAGCTTTCCACTGATGTATGGTTTGTTAGGATAAGACAATATATGGCTGAGATACAACTATTTGAAAATCTGGAATCTGAGGGTGCAAAAAAAACTAAATATTGAGAAAATCGCCTTTAAAGTTGAAGTTCTGAGCAATGCATATTACTAATCAAAAATTAAGTTTTGATATATTTATGGTAAGAAATTTACAAAATATCTTCATGAAACATGATCTTTAATTAATATCCTATGTTTTTTGGCATAAAAGAAAAATGAATCATTTTAACCCATACAATGTATTTTTGGCTATTGCTACAAATATACCCGTGCTACTTATGACTGGTTTTGTGGTCCAGGGTCACATATTTGAAGATGATTAGTTTCTGACTAAATGAAATATTGTAAAATATTATGATCTGTCAGTAAGGATCTTTGAGAATGTTCTCAGCACACTCAGGTTAATTGCTAATCTTTTTAAGGAATACTTGCATTTGAAAAAGCTAAACATTTGTCCTTCTACTTAGAGCCAGCAGAGCCCAGGTGAACAATTTTTTTATTATTTAATTTTTTATTTTATTATTATATTGTGATCCGTATTTTCAAACAACAAAAAAGACTCACGACAACAAATACTCTTCTGGTTATTTCTGCGAATTGTTTTTTGAGAAATGCTTCAGTTGTTTGGCTCATTGTACGAGGCGATGAGAAAAACATATTATGTGTTTGTACTTGATAAAGAAAGAAATCAATTTCATTGCCACATCTGCTCTTTGGGAATCAAATACAACTTTTCCTGCACAAACATTGATCGATGTCAGGAGGTCAATGATAACTGGGGGGGTTGAATGTACTTTCATTCAGATGAAGGTCGGTCCTCAAGAACCATCGACACTATATTCTAATACTGGCTTTGCTTAGATACGGCAACCATAATCTGCCTCATATTAAGCGTAAATATATAATTGCTATAATGCTGAAATCTTTTGTATGTGTTTTTGTTTATTTATTTGATGTATGCAAATGAAGCTTTACTGACCATCTATCCCAAGATGGCTTTTACACTGTGTGTAATAAAACTGAAGTGAAATCAAAAAGATAGAATGGGAGTTACTCTGTATCTTATCTGGGATCATTGTTGAAGTAAGTTTTAAAAATGTAAAAGTTTGCATGTTCTTTGGGGAAAACTGGCTTTGAATCTGCTCTTTGGGGGGCTCAGGGGATCCGGCTCATTGAAACACCCGCGCCAAAAATACAGTATTGATGTTTTTGAGCAGTGAAAACCTACTCTGGTAGATTAGGAAAGGTCTGCCAGGCTCAGTAAACCTGTGATTAAAGGCTGTAGTAGTCCTTAGAGTATTAAACATGAATCTGGGTAATGAACACAGAGGGAAGGGGTAAATAAAGGAAGCTTTTCGGTAAATTAAATTAGATGTAAACATTTGTTTACTTTGGGGGTCATTCGGCATCTGATATTCAGGAATTTGAATGTATGCTTATGCAATATGATTGTACTGTTAAGACTAAATGCGTTTTAAGACATGTTTTATGATTATGTATATATAGCACTCATTTCATGCAATCTATACCTCTTTTTTTCAGAGGAGACTGTTCCATGTCATACGGAAAGACCTTGAGGGAATCAAAAAAATTGATTCCCTTCTCTTTGCCTCTTGTATTTATTTATTTATTTTTTATTTCTGTTTGCTTTAGACAAGTGATTTACTCCCTTTATATTAAAATGCTTGGATTGATTTTGCAATGCAATAAAACCAATAAAAGTATGTTTATTAAAGCTTTGCAAGGGCTTTGGTGTGTTTATTTGCCAAAGTGTATGGGTCAGGACAAAGAACACTGTGAAAGAAGATTTGAAAGGCAGAAAGGCATAAGCTTAACTATCATGGATTTCAGTATAGTGTAGTTTTATTAAAACATCTACATTACAAAAAATAATTCAGATTTGTTCAGTTTAAAAAAGGTACCTGTTTAACTATGGCTAATGTAGTTGTTTTACAAATGTTTTTTGTGCTGAATGATATAGTACAAAATATATATTTTTAAAATAAATAAATTAAAAAGAATAAAAACTAGCACATAGTTGTGTCCAGCTCTTCAAACACAAAGCAATAATTACTGTTACACCTTTAATTTGTTTTGGTGTGCATTCTTTAAGGTCAGACATTGAACCTAAAACAAACTTTTAACTCTGAATTTAATGATGATAAAACCAAAAACATATTTTTGGCTTGTGCAGAAGACATCTGTGAGTATGATCATTGCATGCGTGAGTGTGTTTGTGTATCTTCTGTACTGTGTTGTGCAGAACCACATGCAGGAAGGTTTTCATGTCTAACTCAGACCACAGTAGGATCTAAGAGTTTGAGAAATGTTTGGAATTTGTCATGTCTGCCTGTGAATCTGTCATCAAACCTACAATTGTCTCCCAACATCCCGTTTATTCTAGTTTCAGTCCCTGCACAGCAGTGGCTTTTCTTCTCTAGAACTGTCTGCTCTTTGAAGTGGCTCTCCATAGAAATTTGTGGAAATTATTTGTAAGGCTCTAAAATGAACACACACATGATGGATCACATTTACAAAAACTGAAAATATTATTTGTGTTAAAAACAATTGCATTCTTGGAAGCATGACTGCATCAAATGTGAGTAAAGACAAATTAATAATACAAAAGATGTATAAATGCTGCACTTTTAAACTTTCTATTTATCAAAGAATCCTGAAAAAAATTATCACATTCCCTCAAAAATATGAATCACTGTTTTCAACACTGATATTAATGTTTGTTTTTTCTTGAGCACCAAATCAGCAGATTAGACTGATTTCTGAAGGATACACTGAAGATTGGAGTCATGACTGCTGAAAATTTTACATTTTTAAATGTATTAAAATACAATGCTGTTATTTTAAAATGTAATCTTTTTTATTACTGTATTGCTATATTATTTATCCAATAAATGCAACTTTTGTGAGCATAAGACACCTTTCAAAAACATTAAAAAGTCTTATTTTAAACAAGTTCTACCCTGAAAAAAAAGTCAGAGCCAGACAGCCAAAGGACAGTCAGCACAACATTCATCGGTATGATAGAATAAATAAATAAAATGCGCCACCGACAGGCTTGCTTTAATGTTAATGAGGCATATTGATCAAAGTCAACAGTAAAAATCGGCAGACAGATAACGGGTGAGTGGAGGCTTTCTCTGAGAGAAGACGTCAGATCTGGAGTGAATAAAAGCCTGATGATTCAGGAAATAAGTGTTAACCATAGTGATGAGATATTATACTAATATTCCTTAGCTGAACAGCAGGTTAACCAATTAACCAGAGTTTTATATATATGTTAAATTATAAACTATTTAAATTATATATAAGATGCAATTGTATGAAAACATTCATTTTAATAAAATATTATTTTAGAATTACTTTAATATTATTTACATAGAATGAAATAAGAGCTATAACAATGACTTATTTATATACCATTAAAATGGCTAAATTAAATAAATAAATAAAAACATGCACTTTCACAGTCTAACAGACACTTAAGGAATCACCATCGGTGTGAATTATTGATTGAGAGACACATTCTGATGAGGATGGCTTTGGAGCGGTGCTATTTAATTAAGGAAATGTATTCTTTCTCTTCCGTTCTCTTTTGTCAGCACAAACACCTCACTGGAAGAAGAGGCGCACTTGAGGACACTTCAGCACAAAGAGGCCCATCATTCCTCAAGCAGATCCCTTTCCTCTAATTACGGCTTCTGATTCAAACAGCGTCAAAATTTATGTCTGAAGGTGTTCTTAATGTCTGCTGTCTGCGCTGAGATATACAAACTGCAGATATTATTGTGACACCCGCTATAGAAAGAGAATTAAGTCTTAAATTATTCACAGGTTGACCATATCTCAGTGTAGCCTACTTTAAAATAAATATATCCCAAAGACTTACCATTTCTATAATGTAGACGTCCTTTAAAACACCCCGCTTCGTTATAACATGTTCAGCGAACTCAGTGCTATATGAACAGGTGCAGCCTGATGTGAAATCATCTGTTTCAAATTCAGGATTATGGAGCCTGAGTAATTGGTGATGGAGTATTAAAAACAGCAGGTGATATTGACCTCACAAATATGGATTACACTGAATGAAGCCAGTGAAGCAGCTGCTACTTACTGCAATTTTAAGGGTTAAACTTTTGTGTGTGAACATTTACTTACTGGTAAACATTACTCAACCCATATCTGCATTAATTGTTTCACTTCTCTTCTAGGAAAACATCACATAAATGTGTCAAAATCAATATAACTGTATGTACAAACAAGAAAGAGGGAACAAGTCGTAGCTAGACTGACTGAATTTGTTGATTCCACAGACATTCTGTGTCTCTGTAGCAGATCCGTCCGTGGTACAGTAATCGAGAATGAGAAACATATTTTGAATTGCGACCTTTGCTCAGAAACTGGTCATTATGAATTTTCTGGAACCATAATCCATGACTAGTTTTACACCTTCTTATCTTGTGTCTTGTTGAATGAAAAGGTCTGGCAAAGAAAAGACATATTAATAATGGATTGGTTAACAGAGAAAGAGAAATGCAAGGATCAAAAAAGCAAAGATTCATGATTCAAAGATTTAAAAGAAAGGTTTGGCTTCAAACCCTTTTAAAATTGTGTTATGATATTACATTTTCTTTGATGCACATACAGTAGTGATATATTCCACTTTTGATTTTATGTCTGTGATATATAGAGAAATTCTGACTAATTCAAATATTTTCTACACTTTGTTAACCTTCTTAAGGTCAGAATATTACATTGAAATTAATCTGCGACAATTTTTCTTCACAAAAACTGTAAATGCCAATTGATAAGAAAGAAATGCAATCAACATGCAAAGCTGAACTTTCTAATAAAATCTCTAAATTGTATATTTTTATATTATAAATTATAATTTTTTGTTGTAAAACAAAATAAAAAAGTAAAATAAATATAATATAATTTTAAATAATAATAATAATTCACTGTAATTTCTTAGTTTTTTTTTTATTTTTTTTACTGTCTTTTTTTTAACTTATTTTAGTTTTACTTGCATAACTGGGTTGTACTCATTACAGTGCTGGTCATCAAGCCTTCATAAGCCCGACAGAGGAAAACAGAAGAGCAGAGGGGACTCAGTGAAGTAACCTGAGCTGGTATAAATGGTATTTCTGTCTTGCCTGATTAGGTTTGACAGCTTAGGCGTGAACATGTTTCCCTCTGATTATAGTCTAAAGAGCCCATCAAACTCCAAGACACACTTTAGTTCAGCATGCTGTCTGCTAGCACAGTCAGTGCGACCTGTATACAGTTACAGGTTGGACTCAACAAGGAAACCTAATAACTTCATGAACACCCACCAAAATGAGCCAGACATCATATTCTGAAACAGCTGAAGGAACTGAGAAGAACTGCTGGGCTAAAATGCAGTTCTATTAACTTCGGCTGTACCTCCTCACATGCTAAAGGCATTCCCTCCTTTAAATTACGCAGTTTTAAATCTGTCACAGGAAGAATTTGCGTTTAAGAAATCCACAAGTAGAGAGGATTTGTGTGCAGTGTGTATAACTAATAATCGAAGGTGAACTAAAAATACAAGAGGTGTGAGCAATTCCAGTCCTCTAGTGACCTCTAGTGGAGAGTGAATTAAACTGACAGTTTGAAATGTCAAACGCCTCTCTACAAGATGGATTGCATTTATTTCATAATAATCAAAAACCATATAACATTAGGATAATTCATCATTGTGTCAGTGAGTGTGCTAGTTTACTTCCGTAGCAAGGAGAGCACGTTTAATCAATTGCTTATCGAGTCTTTATTTTATTATCTACAATAAATGGACATGGACTGTACATAACTGAAATTCTGCCACAAGAACTTTACATTTCTGTGTCTTGTACGGATCGATTTCTCCTTAAGCAACCAATCCTATCCAATTTAAGAAGCGACTTATGTTATATCTGCTCACCAGAAGAATTAACGTAGGTTATGTTAATGTTTAAAATATGTATTATTTTGACATTTTTTTAATATATATATATATATATATATATATATATATATATATACTGTATGCTGATTTAAATAACTATAGGTCAAAACACTCTTATTTTCTCAAATATCATCACATTTGTGCAATATCTTTTTTTTAAAAATCAACACAATAAAGCCAAAATATACGCCAGTGTGGAGCACTATTTGAAGTAAAAAGTGTGATCTTAAAACTCAGCTTATTTGAATAACAAACATTTGCTTATCTGCTAAATAAACAAGCCTGGGGATATGACAATTTGCATAATAGTATGGGTAGGTAAATTAAATATAAACATCTGGATTTAAGTTTAGATTTAGAACTCATTTTAAATAACCTTTTAGCATTATATTTTCTCAGGATTCACTTAATTTATTGGCACACATACTCACCAAACGTTATGCATGGGAAACAATGATTGGTCGAAAAAATGATTGACAATATTGTAAACCACTTATTGCAGCGCACGAATGAAAATAGACGAATAGCGGCAAGGGGCGGGCATTTTGAAGTGAGCGAGGAAAAATGGCGACCATCGTGATGAAGTTGAACGGGAGTATTTACACAACAGTAATGAATTTACCGTGCAGTCTGGCAAACAAATTTAGATTATCTGCGTTATTAGTATTAATACTCGCTTTTACGAGTAGTATCTCAGGCGAAAACACGTATGAAGATACTACTTACGAATTTCTCAAGCGAGAGTATTCGCTGAGTAAGCCATACCAAGGTAAGCGTCCATTCCTGTTCCCTCAGTGACGTTAAACCGGTGCCCTGCCAAAAGTTACACCTGTTCTTAAGTCAACTAGTTAGGAAGAAAATACTTAAGTGAGACCACAGGTTTACAATTAGGAGGACCACTGTGTCCTTTAACGTATTTCTTTTGGTATTGTTTGTTGTCCTTTTCTTGCTCTCTTAACAGTGGCAGTTTTATTTCGCAACTGCAGTGATTTAGTCACAAATCCACAGGGCGGAAGTACAGGACAGTTATAGATATTCCGGTTCATATGCTTTATTAAACAATATGAACTCTGTGTATTTATTACATTAACATTTATAGTTATTCAATTAGTAGACGCTTTTATCCAAAGCGACTTAACAATTTAGGAATACAACTAGCGTTCAACATAAAGAGGCAAATAAACACAGGAAGTGCTCGTTATACAAAATTCAAGTTCAGATTAGTACAAGCTAGACAAGGATTAAGGAAAGAGAAAGATATATATTTTTTTATCGGGATGCAGTGAAATGTTGACGGAAGAGATGTGTATATATCCAGTTTTATTTATAGCAACTTTTATCTTGAACTATCCATTGCGTTTACTAGTAAGTTACAGCTTGAGGGAGAGAAATAAATAAATGTTTGCACTCTCTCTCTCTCTCTCTCTCTCTCTCTCTCTATATATATATATATATATATATATATATATATATATATATATGGAAGTATGCATATACATTTTGTGTGAAATGTTGATGTATGTACACAGGACTAGGCTCCTCCAGCTCCTCACACTGGGAGTTCATGGGAAACACCATGATCATGCCTGAACACATTCGGCTGACACCAGACTTGCAGAGCAGACAAGGAGCTGTATGGAGTCGTATTGTGAGTCTGAATGACAAGAACCTGAAACACCACCTATTAGACAAAGCTGTTGAACAGCACCCTTTTAGACAAGTCAGTCAGTCAAGTTCTTGTCATACATGGGTAATACAGTCAGGCTTAAACCTATACACAGTTCATCAGTGTGATTTGTGTGTGCAGAGAGAAACATTGTGAGTCCTGTTACATGAGCATGTAAACAGGTGACTGGTAAGAGCTCCGAGTACAATTTAAGATCCATGGTGAGGGCAAGAAGAACCTGAATGGGGACGGCCTTGTAATATGGCTGACCAAAGAGCGAATGCAAAATGGTGAGAGCTCATCATTATTGCAAATCTTCAAAATATTGGTTCTCCGTGATATGACTATGATGCAATTTTTTTTTTATTCTTTGTGTTTTCCTCTAGGTCAAGTGTTTGGAAACACAAACTTTTTTACAGGTCTGGGTGTTTTTGTAGACACTTATCCCAATGATGACAAGCAGCATGAGGTATATCACCACTTCTATTTATATTTTTTCACCTGTTAAAAACAATAATAATCTAACCCGTTTAATTTCTGTCTCTCATTCAGAGAACGTTTCCTTTTATCTCTGCAATGGTCGGGAACGGGAGTGTTGCATATGATCATGACCGTGACGGACGGTTTACTGATCTTGGTGGCTGCGCTGCTCACATTCGCAATGTTGAATATGACACATTCCTCCTGATCAGATACATGAAGAACAGACTCACTGTAAGAAACATCTTTACATTCTGTGTTTCTTTGTTCAGCCAAAGATAAATACATGCATACACTGCCACACCAGTCTTTCATACTGCTAAGCTGATCCTCATAACAAGGGAGAGGTTAAATTTGCTTAATCTTCTGATGATAGAGATTAAGAAAGTATTGTTTAGACGGATGTTGGAAAGCAGCCTTTATTTCTGCATGCACCTTCATTTGCTGTTATGCCTTTCAGGTGATGACTGATATCGAGGGGAAGCAAGAGTGGAAGGATTGCCTGGATATCCCTGGAGTGAGGCTGCCACAAGGTTACTACTTCGGTGCTTCATCGGCCACTGGAGATTTATCAGGTTTGGACTAGTGTCACTGTATTTTAGTCCAGCAGATATTCAGATCCTATGCAAACGGCTTTATGTATTATACTCATTTCGGGCCAATCCTAAAATTCCCATAGAATTAATGTTACACTAATTAAAAAACATATATCAGTTTGTATTATTAAACAAGATTTCAATCAGTTCCCCCTATATTTTTTAATCATCAGTCATAATAATTAATTTTAAGAGCAATATAATATCTGTCTGCTTTCACAAAAAAAAGAGTGTCTGGAGAGGCTTTTTGTTCTTATGCATTTTACATTAAAGCATGATAGATAATAAAATATGTTTACATTTACATGTTCAAGGGCTCCATCTCTAATGTTGAAAATTACTTGATGGAAATGATTCAAACAAGGGCCAGTAAACCCATCACTGCTACTATACTTAGTTAAATAATATAAAATAAATGTAAAATAATGTTGTTGTTTCATGGAAATGGAAACATAGTGGTTTGGGTTCTTTAGATGTAATGTTATTTTATAACTGATAGGAATTACTAGCTTTTTATTTTTTTTGTAATTTTATTTATAATTTTTTTTATTTTTGTGTGTGTGCATGTTTTGTTTCTAGATAACCATGACCTGATCTCCTTCAAGCTATATGAGCTTACAGTGGAACGGAGTCCTGAAGAGGAAGAGGACCAGCAGGAGATCACGTTGCCTAGTGTAGACTACCGAGTGGACCCTAATGGTAATAGTAAAAATAAGATTACACCTTCTTTTCATTTCAGTATAAGATATTTTACAGATAAGTACAAATGTTTTTATCTTACAACATCTTATGTTTTCTTTACACAGTTCTTGTGGAGGATGAAGGAAGGAGCATCATCACCACCTTCTTTCTCTTCATTGTTTCGGTCGTTGTGCTGGTTGTAGTGGTTGTGGTTATTCTCTTTTTATTTAATCACTATAAAGAGAACCGCCGCAAACGCTTCTACTAAGCAAATTGAAGAGCAAGTGACAGGAAGGAAATGGAACGAGAGATCCAACATGAGTGTGACTGGCATTTTTGCAATGGGCCACTTCTGGTCCTCACCTCTGCCACCAACAGGAAGGACTTAAAGGCCAACACTGAACTAAAAGCCATACCTGACCTCTCCAAGTGGAAAGCAACCACCTCAATCATGATTATGATCTCAAAAAACTGTTCAAGTGTATTTGAAAGAGTGTGCATCCGTTTTTGAAGGTCTCTCGTTTGCTGTATTTTTGTACCAGTTACTGACCTTGGCCTTTCACCCAGAGGCAGCACAGAAAACTATGTGTGACAGCATTTACAGAGACACAATAGTTTAACAAACTGTTGTATTCTCAGGTTGTCTACTGTAATGCCACTGCAGAAATCCCAATAGCCCTTATGTTCTTCTTTCAATTGGACTGAAATGAATCAAAAGAAAATATGAACAACCTGACCTTGACCTCCATCTGCCACGATCATCTCATCAGCTGTTAGCAGTCATGTTTTAACTTATGTAAAATTGATTAAATTTGATTTTCATCCTTATATAAGTAATGCTGCCCAACTGCACTGTTATAAACAGACAGTAACAACCATCAATGTGAATGTGTAGAATATTTTTTCCCAAATGTCTGTTTTGTAATACATATAGGTTCTTATGATGTCTTTTGTTATATGTGATCCTGTTTTATGTATCAAAAGCTGCACTGAACTGCTTGAATATATGTAGCTTATCTCGAGTTACTTTGGTTTGACACGATTTAACTACTTTGTTTGTGTTAAACCTTTATATTTCATGTCTTCATGGCCTTATTTGAATACTACGTATAATAATCTTAATGTGCTGATAAATATAGAAATGATGATGACGTGTCTATTCCTGTATCTTAAAATCTTCCGGAAAGAGGCAGAGATGGAAAGCTGGTGCAGCAGTTTGACAGTTCCTGATTTTTCCAATAATTGCACTATTGCAAAGATATGCAAGGGGTTTTGCTTTTGTCCATGTTCCAGTCTTTCCTATCACTTCTAGTCGCTGCTCTCTACAGTTGTGCAACATTTGTCAGTTGTTTTATACTGGGAGAGATTGCATTGCTGTTCTCATCAGCTCAGTGATTGAGCAAGCTGCTGTAACAAACTGATATGTTCATGGTTGTCACAAACATATTGAATGTTGAAAAGTCTAAATTAAACATTCAAAGTTTATCTTATGACTGGATGTTTTGTATTGACAACTCAAAACTCGTCTCAAGTTTTTAGTATGATTGAAGATAAAATGTTAGGAATAATAACCTTTATTTACAATGAGCTTTTTCATAGCTTTTACAACCAATAATTATCTGTATACACTCTAAAAAACATGTATTGTTTCAACAACAACAAAAAATCTATGCAATTTGCATAAATCTTTTTGAGTTATGACAACTGAAAATAACCTAAACTAAAACTACACCGAGTTATAGGAACTTTAAGTTCCAATTTTTAAGTTTATCACTCAAAAAAAAAAAAAATTAAACTAATCAAAGTCAAAAGTCAAAGTCTGCTTTATTGTCAATTCTTCCACATGTACAGCACATACATACAGATAATTGAAATTGCATAACTCTCAGACCCTTGGTGCATACAGTTAACATTAAACACTGACAGTAGACGTACAAATACAGCTAAATACAGTTTAAACATATGTACATACAAACTATACAGATATACAAATGAGGACATTGTAGAAAAAAAGAGATAAATAAAGTGGCATAAGGCACATGGCAGATAGAGTGCAAACCAGTTAAATAAAACAAAACTGTGCAGATATAATGAATGTAGTGCAAAAAGAGCTTATCACTTTAACAGACTGATAAGAGCTCAGAGAACAGTCTTTAATCAGACTGTCAGAAAGAGGTAGTTTGCAGTCAATGCTGGATGAGGTAGTGATCAGTCCAATGCTGCACAAAGTGACTGGTGCGGGTCACAGTTTGTAAGGGGGATGTGGGGAGCTGGGGGGGGGGGGGTCGTAGTGTCAGAGTTCAGTGGTGCGTGGGGTAAAAGAGGGGAGGGGGGGGGGGGGAGAGAGAGTTGAGCTTCCTGACAGCCTGATGAATGAAGCTGTCCTTCAGTCTGCTGGTCCTCGCCTGGAGACTCTGCAGTCTCCTCCCTGATGGCAGCAGACTGAAGAAGTTGTGTGTCGGGTGGGTGGGATCACCTGCAATGCAGAGGGCTTTGCGGGTGAGATGGGTGCTGTAGATGTCCTGGAGGGAGGGGAGAGAGACACCAACGATCTTCTCAGCTGCTCTCACTATGCGTTGAAGGGTCTTGCGGCAGGATTCGTTGCAGGCGCCATACCACACAGTGATGCAGCTAATCAGAATGCTCTCGATGGTGCCTCTGTAGAAGGTGCACATGATGGAGGCCGGGGCTCTGGCTCTTCTGAGTTTGCGGAGGAAGTAGAGACGCTGCTGTGCTTTCTTGGCCTAATCTAAAATGATTCTAATCTTCTTTCTAATATGAAAATAATTGAGAGATGGCCCTGAAACCAACTAAACTTATCTATTCCAGTTTAAATTAACAGCTTATCTGCCATTTATACTTTACAAACAAGAATTACTTTTAATCAACATTAGTGCAGTTTACCTGGTCAGTGTGGTGCATAACTTGATGTAGTCATCCACAACCTAACCACAAGCTCTACTCTGCAGCACAATGGTAACTAACCATAAAACTTGGAACATAACAGAAACTCTTTTAAATGTCAAACATAACAGCTTTAAACACTAACAGGTCTTTATAAAGAACATATGTCAACATGTATTCTCCTTATACTGTCCTATATGCAAAGCCTGCTGGGAAACAGAAATTAGCAAAACAAAATTAGCAAGACAAGTTCATTAATGCACTAGGAATTTTTCTTTAAAGAAAATTAACGCAGACGTTTTAGCTTAAATTACCAGTTTAGTCAACCAGGTAGCTGAAATTGTCCACACACTGGAAAAATACAATCAGACCAAAAAAGGTCTATCAAAAATATATTTTATTTTCCATATTTCCATATGATGGAGCACTAAAGAAAGCATGGGCTGAAACGTCTGCTCCTTGGTCTGTTTTTAAGACACTGCACTTTTTCACTTTTGCATATGGAAAATAAAATATATTTTTGATAGATCTTTTTTGGTCTGATTGTATTTTACCAGTGTGCGGACAATTTCAGCCACCTGGTTGACTAAACTTCCTCTTTTTTTGTTCTACGCACCTGATAATTAATTGTTTTTTCTTTTTTGAGCACACAATTCCTGCTTGATAGCTTAAATTACAAGGTAATTTAATGTTTGCAACTTAAATTTAAATAAAGCAATATATTACAATTTATTTAAGTTATGCTACTAGGTCCCCTGTATTTTTTTAGTTTATACATTCTAAAGGAGCCCATGAAATGGCTTGAGTCAGTTTTCTTCCCTGTGTTGTTTTTATTTGCCCCATGGCTCATTTCAGTCTGAGGAACCAAAACTGAGGACAAGTACCACTGTGCTAATGTAAGCAAGATTATGAGCTGAGAGGGGGAGGAGAGCTGAGACTCATTTCCAGATATATTTTTCTCCTGTGTTTTCTCCATCCATCACACCACTATTTATTTATTTTATTAATGGGAAACAATGTTATAGTGATCACCTTCGAGTCAAGCGAGGTGTGATTAAATTGCAACCCAAGCTTCTTTATTTTAGGATGATGTTCCCTGGTCAGTGTTTTCACATACGAAGATCTAAAACGATATGATTTAACTGAATAAGACATAATAACCTTTCTCCAGCATACTTGTTTAAGTACACTGTAATCTACAATATAACCCTATAACTTGATTATGTTGTGTATATAATCTTTGCAGTGTTTTAACATCACTATTTCTCGATTTTAAGACCCTGTGTTTAGTTCTTGATAATCGTTTCACAATTCTCAGGGTTGTCACCTAAAACTGAGAGGTTGAATGAGATTTCAGACCACGGGGCCAAAATATGATTTTTTTTCTCATCAGGCTTGTGTTTCATTTCCCTTTCTCCAGTTTCTATGCATTTACTGTGTCGGTCCCTGTCTATTGGTTACCAGTAAAAGAGGGAAACAGTACAAAGTCAAAGTATGCAAATTACTAAAAGAAAATACATGACACAATGATACATGATGAGCAGTGTTGGGAAGGGTACTTTGGAAATGTAATAAGTTACAGATTACAAGTTACCCTTTAAAATGTAATAAGTAGTGTATCTATTTCAATTACTTTATTAAAGTAATGTAACTGATTATATTTGATTACTTTTTGTTTGCATTTCTACACCTCTAATGTTTAGAGGTGTAGAAAACGTGAAAAACTCACAGTAAATGCATAGAACCTATGAAATCTAATCTAATGTTTTCAGTTGTGAATCATTTTCAAACATTTAAACCAGGCCAGGTTAACCTTACAATAGTACTCAACACTACAACCCCAATTCCAGAAAAGTTGGGACATTTTGCAAAATGCAGTAAAATCAAGAATCTAATTCGTTCATTCTCTTTAACTTTTATTTAACCAACTTAAATGTATTTTGTAAATATAAACACATTTTGATTTTGATGGACTCCAAACAAGTTAGGACTGTTTTGAAACAGTTCAGGTGTATTGGTAATAGGTGAGGTATCATGTTTGGGTATAAAAGGAACATCTCAGTCTTTGGAAGCAAAGCCGAATCATGACATATCACTTTGTGCCAAATGCCAAAACCTTATTTCTCAATGCAAAATTGCTAAGAAACTAGGTCTTTCACCAACTACCATACATAATATTGTGAAAAGATTCAGGGAATCCAGAGAAATCTAAGCACATGTAGGGCGAGGCAGAAAGCCTAAGGTGAATGTGCGTGACCTTTGATCCCTCAGCTCTCATTGCATAATAAACTGTCATACTGCTGTGTGAAATATAGTCACATGTGCTCAGGAGTACTTCAGAAAACCACTGTCATTTACCACTGTCCTCCGCTGCATCAATAAATTCAACTTGATTCTCTGTTACTCTAGGAGAAAGCTACATCAATTCTATGTAGTGATAATGCTGGGTTCTCTTGGCCAAAGCTCATCTCATATTGTCAAAAAGACAGTGGAAATGTGTGCTGCGCTCAGATGAGTCCACATTTCAACTTATTTCTGGGTAAATGGACATTGACTTTTCAGTCCCAAGGGACCATCCAGACTTTCATTTAGCGATGCAAAAGCAAACGTCTGTCATGGTATGGGGTTGCATCAGTGCAAACAGCATGGGTGACTGGCATACAGTATGTGTGACGGTACCATTGACATGGAGGCATATATTGGGAGTGTACAAAGACAAATACTGCCATCAAGACGACGTATTTCATGTGAAGTCCATGGTTATTAGATCAAGACAATGCAGGTCTCATTCTGCGTGTGCTACAACAGTGTGGTAGACACAGAGTGTATATGCTAGACTGGCCTGTCTGCAGTCCACATCTGTCTCCTATTGAAAATGTATGACCAGTCAAGGCAACGACGATCACAGACTGCTGAGCATCTAAAGTCTTATATCAAGTCAGATTGGACAAAAATTGTGCTCGCAAAACTTTAACAATTAGTATTCCATTTAAACATTGTAATTAAAAGGAAAGTGGTAAACATGCCTCTGTCCCAACTTTTTTTGAGTGTGTTGTAGCCATCCAAATCAAAAATTGTTTATATTTACAAAATAAAATTAAGTTGGCCAGTGAAAACACTGGAATTTTTTTCTTTGTACTTTAGTCAATTAAATAAAGGTTGAAGAAAATGAACAAATAACATATTCTTGATCTTATGTCATTTCACAAAACGTCCCAACTTTTCTGGAATTGGGGTTGTAATTACTGTCAGAGTTTTAAAATCCTTCATCACTTGAATTAAGATTATAGCCATTTAATTTTAAAGAACAGCCACCACAAAATCAGACTTTAGCACCTATTTTTACTTTGAGATTGTTCTGAGGTTAAATACAGATTTAAAATCATAGTTTAATAGCTATGATACTGTTTTTGAAATCAAATCTTTGCATAGCTATGAAAGGAAACACTGGAATCTAACAATGCCTTGAAAAAACTGTTAATCTTAAAAAAAAGCATACATAAACCCAAATAGGAAATAAAACAGTTATCAGCATGTGTCCTATTCTGTGTCCTAAACTCCTGAAACAGTGTCTCATACTTTAGAGCAGTCACTGCAATTTATGAAGGAAATCAATTTAATCTATACGTGTGTGTGTGTGTGTGTGTGTGTGTGTGTGTGTGTGTGTGTGTGTGTGTGTGTGTGTGTGTGTGTGTGTGTGTGTGTGTGTGTGTGTGTGGTGTGTGTGTGTGTGTGTGTGTGTGTGTGTGTGTGTGAGTGATAAAAATTCTGATGTAACCCCCTTTGTAATTGTTAACATTTTCATAAGAAAGTTTAATTTAATTACACATTTTTTTCTCAGTAACTGTAACTGATTAGTTACATTTATTTTGTAATTAAATTACGTAATTCCATTACACGTAACTAGTTACTTCCCAACACTGATCATGAGACAAAGTCAAGTCACCTTTATTTATAATACAGAATGTGTCAAAGAAACTTTCCAAAATCAAAATAGGAAAACAGTGTGTCAATAATGTAAAATGACAAGATTAAACACTCAATTTTCAGTTAAAGGCAGTCCAGCTCAGTTCACTTCTAATAGTATCTGAGCAATCAAGTCGACGATATCGCTGGAAATGAAGTGTCCCCAACTAAGCAAGCCAGAGGTGACAGCGGCAAGGAACCAAAACTCCATCAGTGACGGAATGGAGAAAAAAACCTTGGGAGAAACCAGGCTCAGTTCTCCTCTGGCCAGATGAACCAGCAGTTCGACAAAATGTGTAGTCATTCAGTGATTTCCCCCTTAAGAATCACTTGTTTTTGCCTTCATGTCAGTGTTTTTAATGAGAAGACTGTTTACCAAGAAATGTGGGTGACTGGTGAAACATCTGTAACGAAACAATGTAACACAGCATGGGGGCTTCCGATTTGAATGTAACACAGAGACTCAAAAAAGTCCCCAAAAAGTGTAAAAACAAACACACATGTGCTGGCCCATTATATTGAATTTACAATTGCACCTTTACTATTTGTGCAACAGATATCTAGTAATGTTTAGAAATTGCTAGTAAAATGTTACATTTATTTCTGGTGCACATTTTATTTGAGCCGTTTTATTAGTGAAGGTAAAGTGTAAAGTGATCCTGTGTGGTTTCAGCATGAAGCATTGCAACATCTATGTGTGCACAAAACCAGAACAGGTTGAGTAGTTTCCTATGCTTCTCTTTATATGTATTTTGGGCATATGCATATGGACCATGTGGTATAATGATGGTGAATCACACTTTTTTCATAGCGCCTCTTTCTTTCTTTCTTTGTGTCATTGGTCTTCTTAAACAGCCCTGCACTGTCAGTTAGACACTGCGTCATTCACAGAGGAAGTAAGACCTGATGCACTCCCACAGCCAGTGATAGATTTTAAGAACAACACGGTCACAAAGGGCGAGTCCAACTGTCTTAATTGAGGATTATTCTTTGGAGCATCTTTACAGAGCAAATTAAAAGTAAGAATATGAAATTTTCTTGACTTTTATGTTCATTCTAATTTGAGTAAGTGATACTTTTGTTACTGTATTCACATTATTGCTTATTAAAAATAGGGTCTTTGTAATAATGCCTTTTATAACATTTCATGAAATGTCCAGTTTATGTTTCATGTCATTTTATGTATATATATGCCCATATATTTGGTAGTCTAATTAATTTTTTAAATCCTTGTTTACCTGATAAATGTACAAAAAAAAAGTATTTGAAAGAGGCATAATTTTACTTTTTTCAGTCTTGTCCCTGTGCATCTTAATCGGTGTCTGTTTTCACCAAGTAGTGTTGGAAATAAGTAAACTATTGTTTGTTCTGATGAAGGAAGTTACACAGGAAATGCATGACAGCCCATCAAACTCTACACGGGCTCCATTTAACAGTTTCATGTGTTAGATATTATTCCACTATGTCAGCTCCACCTTCAGTTTTGGGGGAGAACAGGAAAGCTTTTTTCTGACTTTACTGAGTCAGTGATCTTTATGTTGTGGATGCAAGCAGTTTGGGAAAGAACACAAGGTCTTAATGTGAGATAACTGTTTAACCTCAGCTCCATGTGTTTGATAACTTTGCAGAACGCAGTGGAAGATGTCGTGCCTGAAGTGCCTGAAGTACACCATGTGTGTGGTGAACTTCATCTTTTTTGTATGTATCCATTTTCAGATTGTCTCATCATTATAATATACAATGGCTTTTCACACGTAGAATTGTTTATCTCAGGCCATTCTAAACTCCGGGCTTGTTGTTCAGACTTTACAAGGTTTTTCAAGGTTTCTCTTTGGTAAATTCCATTTTATCGTTCCTATTTGCATATTTTCACTTACTGTAGGGGCGGGGTTGACCTTCATGAAACCTCTAACCTAAAAATATATATATATATAAACAAAATAATAATAACCTAAATATATAAACGCAAATTATAACACAAATTAAACTTAAGGAGAGATCTTCTGTCTATTATAGATTAAATATTAGGCTAATTTCTTTTTTTTTTCCGGATGCTTTGAGGATTAAAATTAAATGTAAAATGGTTTTAAACCTTCAATCAATTAAACAAATGTACATTTTGTAAATAAAACTTGCCTATAATCAAATATTACAGGACGAATTCACAGCATGCGACCTGTTGAAATAATGGACATCAGTTGGGCTTCTTGCTGTCTGTACCACCCAGTTTGCCCTGAATAGACAAATGGACAATTTTTAGGTCAAACAGCAGGAATAAAGCGGTTTGATAAGTTTGACTTGGTTAATTTCCCCTTCAAACACAAAACCAGCATGAGCAGTGTACGTTTCCGTTGTCATAAAAAGTGAATATTTATTGAGGTAAGCGCTGTTCAGTTTATGATTGGTTGTTTGCCAAGGTAGGCTATACCAAAGACTATAGAATAACCTTAAATACTTAAAGAGACTTTGGCTATACTACGTTTGACACTTCGGTTTGACACTTGCTAACTGCTTCGGAGTAGAGTCTCATAACCTAGGGATGGCTGTGCTAACCCTCTTTTAAAATCACAATTGTGACACTTTGTTTTACCTGGCGTTAAAGCAGGGTTTAAAAGGCGCAGCGGGAAGAGTCCAGTAGCTATTTACACCACAACACTGTTACACTCTATTACACTGAAAAAGAATAAAGCACAAAGACCTTTCTGTTTGTTCTTATGAGGCATACTGAAAATATAAGAAACACACGTCTTGACGCTCTCTTGTTTGGTTGAAATTACCATTACAGGTCTGTGGGGCTACTGTCTTTGGATTGGGCATCTATTTGATGACATTCTCCAGGTTCGCTTCTCTACTCCCCACTCTTCAGGCTATGAACATCGCAAACACACTTTTCATCACTGGGATCATTATCACCTGTGTCTCCTTCTTGGGCTTTCTTGGAGCCCTGAAGGAAAATCGTTGCCTGCTTATATCTGTGAGTCTCAAGCAGAACATTGTTAGCATCTATCACTTACACTTGCATATTCTCTGTTGTCCACTAAGTCTGATGATACACTGGGCAACTTTTGTTAATGTTGCCATCAACGGGCAACCAGGTGAGACACAGGGCCCATGACCGATCTAAAGTATCCAAATAGAACTGTGTTACCCATTCTCAGTGAGAAAGTGCCCAGAAAACATTGCTGACAAAAAAAGTTGCCCCGTGTATCATCAGCCTATGTTTAACTTTCTGGGTGCTTTTTTTTTTTTTTAAACTCAGTATCTCTCTTTGTTTGGTTTAGTTCTTCGTACTGTTGTTCATTCTAATGTTGGTTGAGCTGGCTTCTGCCTGCCTTTTGCTGATGTACGAGAGACAGGTAAGAAACAGGATTTGTATATGGAAGCAGAGTAGCTACATGTGAGGAAAAGTTCATCAGATTGTGCTTTTTTACTCACAGATTGAGAAATTCATTGATGAAGATCTTAAGACAGGTTTAGACAAATCCAAAAAGAGCAGACTCAATGGAACAACTGATGATGACTGGGACAAAGTGCAAATGACTGTAAGGGCATCAGAATATTATGCCTTTTTTTCTTTTTTACAGGCACACATTTGTTCTTAATAAATAAATAAATAAATAAATATCAATTACAGTTTTTCTTATAAATCAACAGTTTCTTTGCTGTGGAATCAGTAACCATACAGAATGGGGGACACATGTACCAATGTCGTGCATCAACACAATGGAACATCAGCATTCAAATAAAACGCATTATTGGCAGCAGGTAATACTGAACTTATATCCATCTCTATATGAGCTATATAGCAAAACAATATTAATGAAACAGATATATGGAGATGCACATCAAATATACACATCTGTGCAGCTGATTCAATATTACATCATATGTATTGTCTTGATTGTTGCATTTAGGGTTGTTTCACAAAGCTGAAGAACACATTTGAAAAAAACCTCTTGAACACAGGGATTGGGGTCATTGTCGTCTGCGTTATTGAGGTATGAGTTTCCATATGAGGCTTTATGTCTTGTCATAAGTCACCTTAGCTAATCGAAATAACTTGTACAAGACGCCACATAACAGATTAAAAATTATTAAATGATTATCATTTATAGGACATCAGTTTTGTTTAGCAACTATTGCTTTACACTTAATGCAGATCAGCACTAAACTAATGTAATATGATAATTAAAAGTATTTTTATAACCTTGACTAAACATAATCTCTCCTCTTGTAGGTCTTGGGTATGTGTTTCTCAATGACCCTGTTCTGCCACATAAGTCGAAGCGGGTTAGGATACAAATGATCAAACACATTTCCATGGGAGAAATGTTTCCATATTTCACAGTTTGTGTTTTTAATAACTACTGTCCCACAAATACCCAAAGACAGCCAGTAAAAGACAAGATGACTCGCAATTCTTACATGGATGCTTGGTTCTATAATATGTATATGGTATGTGTCCTTTAAGAAACAGTGGTACAAATCCATAATTATTGTAACTGCATTATTGTTATTATTATTATTTTTGCATGTATGAATTACAGTTATTAGAGCAGTTAAATTAAGAACTGGTTTTCAAAAAACTCTCAGCAGTATTATTTTGCCTTTGGCCATCACAGCTTAAAAGGAAACTTTCTAGGGGGGGTTTAGACACTGAATTCACCCACTTTCATCTGAATGTGAAGTTATAAAGAGGGTGTAAGATAGATTTTCCATGATGAATCATCTTTACACAAAAATATAATGGCATATTACACTGTATATTTATAAGTACTGATTCTCTTTCACATCATATAATTATTTTTGACCTAATATGTTCCTGTAATTGACTTGTTATATAGACTATAATTGACTTATGTAGACTATAGAAGAACAATGCAAAGCATTTGTTTCTGATCACTTCCTTTTCTGACTAGCTGTAGCAGTGACTAAACCATGTGATTTCCCAGAATATGCACACGGTGGAAACCACACATGCTTATTTAAAACCATTTACACCATGCATATTGTTTTTTCCTTTTCTTTTCTCTGCAAACCAATGTAAATTAAACTAAAACAGAATGAAAATGTTTTCTCTCCTTTTTGAAACATTAAGGCAAATACCAGCATTATGCTTGTGGTTGATAGAGGAAGTGCCACCAATAGCAAATCAACACTTCCTCTAGTATTATGGTCATGATGGGTGGCTTGAAATTATGCTTTCGGTTATGAAATTGCATTTAAAGTTCACCAAAGATGAAATGTATGTTGTCAAAAGTATTGAAAAAAAACTTAATTGAAACCAAACATCAGAATTCAACAGTTTTATTTTAGAACAAAATCCTGTCTCCACAATATTTAAGACCCAAAAAAACTAAAAAATACTAAGATTTCCTTTACATGTTTTAAAATAATTTTGTTCTTTTTGAACCATCACACAAAAAATAGAAACAAATACAATTTAAAGTAATCCTTTCTTAAAAAAAAAAAAAAAGGAACTGTACACGGCAGAATACACCATTTTTCGCAAACACCCCTTAGACCTCTTCAACTATACACACATTATTGCAGTTCACCTAAAATATGCAAAACTAATCTTTTTAAACAAAATTGATCTTTCGTTATATATTCTGTTCTGAAAAACGGTGGCTTGTATACCAATCTAAAGTTTCACCCTTTTGCATTCGTGCCCTTGTGCAAAAGCAGAAACAATCTCATATACTGATTATCTTATTTTGGGCTTAATGGAAACTATAAAAGTGTGAACAAACGAGGTGCTTGTAAAGATACAAGGGGGGGAAAAAAAGTATTTGTCCCACATGTATCCAGGGGGATGTTAAAGCCATTAAGGCAATGCTGCAAATATCCAAAGTTGGCAGAAGTAGTTACTGTTCTAACGATCTAGGACCAGTTGTGGTTTCTCTTACAACAAATAAGGCTGGAATTTGGTGGGGAAAACAGTTCCTAAACCAGAGTCTAATTCTATAGAGGTTTCTCGGCTGTTGTTTTAAAGCCACATAATTCATTTATAGCTTTAATTGTATCATACATCTCAATAGGACTAGCTGTGCATCCAAATCTGTACAAAAATAAACCGATAGTCTTGCTTTCTCAACCGTTACGAATAGAGAAGAGCATATAGTGCTATCTACAAATGCTTGATAACGCAATTACCTCCTTTTGTAATGAGCAATATTATTACCACTGGTTTCTTAAGAAAATCCTACACTTGGAGTACCACATCATCATTCTACAAGAGTCCAGAAGCACTTCAGCTCTGTTAATCACAGAGGAAGTGCGTAATCAAGCAGAAATATATAGAGATAGCCAGGTTTGTCTGAAACTACAACATATTCATTTACATTAGTCACTGAGGGGATGTGAAACCATCTTTCATGAACAAGAGACACAGAATCAATCGCCTAGTGAATCTTCCATAGGCATTGTATTTGGAATGAGTACAGCTCAACGGGGGACCCAGCCCCATTCGAATATTGCTAGATAAGAACCAAAGCTCTGCCTTTAGTACAAGTGTCAGTAAAGAATCAATAAGTTACATATATTAAGACTCCATTAAAAGGACAGATGGAAAATGTAGATCACATAAGGCCCCATCATTGTAGGTTTCAGTCAGTCCTATTGAAACCAGCTGTATGTGAGGAAAAGGAACTTTAATATTGCTATTAAACAGCACGACTGTTTTGCAAATTCATACTTTTGAGTGTATGGTATAAACTGAACTAACTGAAAGAAGAATACAGCATCCAGAAGCACTCCCTCACCCCATGCTGCCACAAATTTGATCTGAAGGAAATGCTACAAAGTTTCTGGGCGCTGCAGAAGGGAAAGACCATCTCTTAAGTTTGATCGTCTCACTCAAAACTAAAACTAGTCGATTAACCAGGGTCAGCAGCTGGTCTAAACTTAGCAGCCTTATTTAAGAAGTGTATTTTCTTTGAAAACTGCTTGAGGGCTTCAACCGGAACTCCACCTTAAAGCTGCTGTATGACTGTGAAATAAAGACCATTTATGGACAATGTTCTCAGACACTCAAAAATGACACTTCAGTTTCAAGAAGCAAAACCAATCAACACCCTCCAAACTATAGCTCAACACTATCTGAATGTAGAGCTGTTAACAAAATCACTTCAGCAGTGGTTCTCAATTCTTGTCCTGCTGATCCCCTGCTTTGTGCATTTTGGAGGTCTTCATTATTTAACACACCGGATTCAGATCATCAGCTCGTTAGGAGGGAGCTCTATGAACCCTGGACCAACATTAAGAACCTCTGCACTTCAGTATCTCCATGTGTGAGCTACTGTACAAACGTTCAACAGCATGGGCAGCAAAGGCAACCGGTTAACACCACCACATGCAAACACAACGCATTAGTTTACAAGTCAGACTGGGATGAAGTGTCAGTAGACTCAGTACTAGTTCACCAGTCTTGCTTATGGTCATCATGTGCCATTTTAGTTTAGTTTGTGAATTTTGACTCAGTTTTAAAACGAACAATCATCCACGTTTTAATCCAGAAAGCAAATGTACTCATTTCAAAGCAACAAAAGAAAAGTGTATATTTTTACTTCCCCAACACTTCAGGAAGTGCACCACTGCTTTGTGCCATTTTCTTGGGATTTTCATTAAGCTACATAATTTAAAGCTCACGACGTATAGAGGAAGCACAAAGGTAGAGCCAAATCAGACAGGTTTTTTTTGTTTGTTTTTTTAAATATCACAAATGCACAGCACAATTATTAAGGGCACAAGTCACATGTATATCCAACCAAATCTGACACCAATATTTTCCATTTGAAAAATAACGGAATTAAAAAGATGCCGAAACTGCAATGGGCGTATGATCATGTTTATGACCATGAACTGACTGCGAACCAATCTGTGACTGATGTAGATTAATAGTCATCAACATTGTGCTATTGTTGGCCAATGAAGTTCAAGCAAGGAGAACAGAGAGGAAAAAAGAAAATCTCCATGCTAGTTTGCCTGTTCTAACGTAAAGCGCTACTTTCAACTTAAAGTAAAAAAGGTAACGTCTAAGCAACCATAACACATTTTGAAATATACCTCAAAAAAGGAGGTCATTAAGATTGTGCCGATACATTGCTGATATGATGCTTGGATTTCGAAATCCATTAAGTGTAGTAAGAGAGCACAGTTTATTTCCTGCTTCTGTTTTAGAAAGCAGCTGGTCCAGAAAGAATCTGACATTCTCTACAGGCAGCTTTACGGAGGAGCAGCTGGAATGGAAAAGAGGAAGGGAGCATGAACGAGTAGATAAATGTAATGTGTTTGACTATATGTGTGACCGATGAAGTAATTAGGGTGCTCTCAGTAATGTGTGGAATAATGAGAGGAACTCTGAGGAACTCCATGCTGGGAATGATGCTGCAAGGCATCTGGGAGAGGAACGGATCGTCTCCGGCAGTCTCACAGAGGCATGAGGCGTGTGGTGTGAAGGAAAAGCGGGTTCAGGTCCTCGGCGTGTACAGCACGGTGTAAAGAGGGCTCAGAGGCACTCCGCTCAATTTTTGGCAACAGATCCTGGACCTGCTCGATGCCCACCAAGATCTGAAGAACAGCAGGGATGAAACATGAGGCTATTACTTAATCTGGCATAACAGTGCTGAAAAACAGAGAAGGGCTCTGGTTATTCTTACCTGTGGGAAGAGAGGCCGTTCATCACGTTTGAATTTTAGACAGTCGATGATGAGCCTCTTCATTGATTTAGGGCAGTTACTGTATAATTTACTGAGGTCTAGAGACAAGTAGCCACGACCCACCATGAAAATAATCTACAGGAAGAGAACAACCCAAAATCATAGTTAACTTCTGCTTCTGTGCTCCAAGGAAGAAAGTCATACAGTCAACATGAGGGTGAGTAAATGATAACAGAATTGTTATTTTGGGCTGAACAAAGTTCTTTCAAAACTATTTAGAGCTTGAACAGAAAAGGACAGTCTATCAGAGTGGTGGCGTATGCCTGACCTGATCGCGGTTGTTGATATTCGAATAAGGCAAAGTCCCAGACATCAGTTCATAGAGCACCACTCCATATCCGTATACATCTGACTGGAAGGTGTATGGGTTAGTGTCTTGCATTCTGATCACCTCAGGGGCCTGAAAAACAACAGAGTTAAACAAGCTGTACAAATATACTTCTCAATAATAAACTCCGGATTAAACTACTTCACATAAGTGGTAAGCTACTAAGTATTAGATTCATTGATGAATGAGGTATTGAGCTGGGTGATGATTACTCACCATCCACAGGATGGAGCCACTGGGCTGTTCGACCTGCTGAGAGCCACTCCAGCGAGACTTTACTGTGGCCAGCCCAAAGTCACCGATCTTTACCGTCCAGCCTTCGTGCAGGAAGATATCTGACACATGAGCTCAGGAGTTTCATGCAGAACTCAGAATGACTACATCACTAGAGAGTATGCATTAGCACTATTATTCCAGTAAATCATCAACCTTAGACATCCCATCTCATGCCAGTAATTTAGGTAAAATCAGACAATTCTTTATTTACAAGCATTAAGACCGAAAGCGGCTTGGCAAACTACTAGGACATTAAGATGCAACTATGATGCCATCTACTGGCAGCAAATGAGTTAAATCTGATCTATTCTGCAACATATCTCTCACAATACAGACAAGAGCACTGCTAATACATTATAGAAAGGATACTATTAGATTTCAAGTCCCGATGAATGATATTCTTGGCATGAAGATAACTGTTAAGGAAAGATAAGTAGCAAATTATGTACAAAATTTAGATTTTCTACACATCATCACCACTCTATAAATCCAAGCATTATTAATAGGTAGTACAATCATATAACATTGGTGGATTTAAGCTGATGTGCTAATTTCCCATATGAGTGTGTCCTTGTGACTGAGCTGAACAAAGAGTGCCATTAAGTGCACTGTCTTCTGGTGTGGGCATGTTTTTTTATGAAGCTACAGGTGTTCTTTGTAATCAGAATTCCAAATTACAAACAGCGTTCCACTATTACTTATTCAGGGTGCATGTACTGATCATATTTAACCACACTAGCTTTTATTTTATTTATTTATTCGTTTATTTAACAGGGACAATGCAGTATAACATTGCTACAATTTCAAGCAGCCAATGCTCCACATATAGGCTTCTAGCCAAAGGCCAATTTGCAGCCCCAGTCAGGCTTTTTTAACAGCTGATAATATAATAATGATATATTATTACTGGTTGGCCTGAGTGTGTGGGGGACTGATAAAATCTGTAAGGAAATTATACCTTTTGAAAAACACACTACTATTCAAAAGTTTGGGGTTGGTATGATGCTTTCAAAAGAAGTCTTATATGTTCAGCGAGGCTGCTTTTATTATAGTATTAAAATTTTAAAATAACAGTTTTCAATTTGAATATGTTGTAAAATGTTATTTATTTTTGTGATTGTAAAGCTGAATTTTCAGCAGCCATTATTCTAGTCTTCAGTGTCACGTGATCCTTCGGAATCCTTTTAATATACTGATTTGGTGCTCAGGAAACATTTATTATAATTATCAATGTTGTACACCAGAGGTTTTCAGCTCTGGTCCTTGAGGTCCACTTTTCTGCAGTGTTTAGCTTCAGCCCTAATAAAACACACTTGAACAAGGTGATCAACGTCTTCAGGATCTTTAGAAAGTTGCAGGCAGGTGAATTTGATCAAATTCAGGAACTCTGCAGGAACGTGGACCTCGAGGGCCAGAGTTGTGAACCCCTGTTGTAAACAGTGGTGCTGCTTAATATTTTTGTGGAAACCATGATTGCTTTTCAGGATTATTTAATTAATATAAAGTTCAAAAGAACAGTATTTATTTGAAAAAGTAATCCTCTGTTACAAATGTCTTCACTGTCACTTTTGATCAATTTAATGCATCCTTGCTGATTAAAATTATTATTTTCTTATGCCAAACTTTTTAACAGTAGTGTACATTAACATTTTATAGAGTTTTGTTATATTAACATCATATAATTATGTTATCCTTCGGGATAACGTTCGGGGTTCAGACACACTCTCTCGGTTTAAATCTAGATTAAAGACACATCTCTTTAGCCAAGCATTCATATAATGCATCTCACAATCTTGTACTGCAGTTATATTTGATCAAACGCACATTATTATTCTTTAGCTTGGGTTGGACATAATTTTTGCTTGGATGGAACAACAGCTACGGTAATTATGTCTCTATTTGTTTCTGCCAAAGGATTAACATCCCGTGGTAACTAGGAATTACACAAGCTTCAGTCTGGATCCAACCCTTAAATGATCTGAGATGACCAAACACCTGAGAAGAGATGATGCCAACCCTCAGACAACATACAGAATTACCAAATTTTGCCATAAGTTAAATTTATTAAGTTTCTACAATATATAAATATATTGTAGAAACTTAATTTCCTGTAAAGCTGCTTTGCAACGATTGTATCGTAAAAAGCGCTATACAAATAAACTTGAATTGAATTGAACAGAATATAATTGGCACAGCATGTAGCATATGAATAAAAATCTTACTCCATGCCCTGTGCAGTCTGGCGAGCAACATCGATACGGCGCATGGTGTCAAACTTGGTCTCAGTAACATGCAGGTGGTGGTAGAGGCTGCTGCCTTCACACCACTGCGTGATAATGGCAAAATTAGGCTTCGTCATGAAGCCCATGAACAGCAGAATGTTGACATGGCGTGTTTTTCTGAGAAGCAAAGGTCTCAAATTAGTCATACTGAACAGAAGATTTGAACTGGAGATTAGCTGGTAGCAGCAGATGACATTACTAATGCAGTAAAACAACATTAATGAGAACTACTGTTACACTGTTATCATCTGCAGTCTTTGAAGCTAGGATCATGCAGATGACAACTCACCGTAAAACCTGCATCTCATTTTTAAAGGCCTGGAGCTGCTCCGGTGTGGGCTCTGTCACTTTAAGAATCTTGATAGCCACGTCTCCATGCCACTTGCCTTTATAGACGGTCCCAAAAGAACCTGCTCCAATCCTCTTTAACATGGTCACCTCCCGTGAGTGCACCTCCCAGTAGTAACTGGAGTCTCTGTAACCTCCCCGGTGCTAAAAAACACAAACAAAAATTGGTTTTGGAAAAAAAAAAAAAAAACTGATTGTAGCCAAGTCATCTGGGCTTCCTATTAAAATAAGACACACTCACCACTTTCTTTTTATCATCAGATGAGGATTGCTTTCGTTCCTTGGGCTCAGAAGGGGATTTGGGGGGTCTTCTTCCTGGTGACCCTAGGTGGGGTGGGCTAGTGGAAGACTTAGAGGACTCTTGCCCTGTGGACAACACTAGAATATGAGGGCCAGTTTACACACATGGAAATGTGTAGTTATTTGTGTCATTGTATTCAGAGATCGATAAGAAACAAATGTATGTAGTGTAATGTGGGTGCATAAAAAATTAATGTGTGCTCTTGTGAGAGATGGGTAGTCAAAGTGGAAAAAATGAGAGGGGGAAAAAAAACAAAGAAAAAAAAACAACACTCACCCATTGGGCTGATTTTTAATGACTCCTGAATGAGAGTGGAGAAAAAAAAAAAATGAATAAATACATGCGATGGAGGACAGATGATCAAGGAGGCATGCAGAACCTCCACTGTCATATTCTGTGAAGTAACATATCTTGACATTTGATATCTAGCCAGGCTAACACTCTAGTACAGGGACAGTTCACCCAAAAATGCATTTCCTCACCCGCTTTTAATTTCAAATCTGCATGACTTCCTTTCTTCAATGGAACACAAAAACAGAAGTGTAGCAGAATGTTGACACTGCTCTTTTCTATGCAAACCTTTTAAATGCTGGTTTTAGATATTGACAGCCACTTTCATTGTATGGAAAATAGCAATGTGAAAACTTTGTCTAACATCACCTTTTGGGTTCAACAGAAGAAAGAAAATTTTGCAGTGAAAAGGGTGACTTCCATTTGTGGGTGAACTGTTCTTGGGAACAAAAAATGAGAAAACATGTGGACTTGATGAGCCTCTAGTCCGGTCTCTAACCTCCATGAGGCTAGCAGCGCCAGGCCCCAGCGTGCTGATCATGTGGACGTTGGGGGTTGAGGTGGAGCGATGCCTCTGGAGAGACTGACCGTCCTCTCCTCGCATGAGCAAACAGAAACTTGATGGGGTAGTCTGCAGTTCGTCTCTAAAAGGGGTAAAACAAAAAAAAAAACATGCATGTCGGCTAGTGCTACATTTCCCCTAGGGGATCAACAAGTAAATGTATTTATAGGTAAAGTTAAAGAGTACCCAGGAGAATCTGAAGTTAAGGGAATGTCGCTCTGTGAAATGGAATTGGTGGCCGGATATATCAATATCGAAGGGCAGTCTTCTGTATTAGGAACACACCTGAGAGCAACAGAGCACCAGTTGACAGTGGTGTAATGTAACGAAGTAATAATACTTCGTTACAGTACTTAAGTATTTTTTGGGAGTATCTGTACTTTAAGTTTTTATATTTCTGCCAACTTTCACTTTTACTCCACTACATTTCCTAATTAAAATGTATACTTTTAGTCCGATACATTTCCCCGAAGCATATTCGTTACTTACTACAAAATAAAGTCAGAAGACTGCAAGCAAGCAGGTTTGATGAATCAGTGGTCTGGTGCTTGCAAGTTAGACTCCTAAAAACACCTTTGCTCATGTGCAAACAAGTGTGCATACAACTGCGGATGATTTATTTCCCACTCAAGTCGAGGCTGGGGTGTGTTGTGTGATATAAAGTATATTGTCTGCAATAATATGGTAAGTGTTGTTGTAATGATGTGCGATCTGACATTATCGAGTATATCACCAAATCACACACAGTTCCAAACAAAGACCCCAGCACTGTTTTGCTTCTCTGAGCAATGGACTGTTTACTTAATGAACGAATCAGCTTTTGAACGAATCATTTGAATAAATGATTGAGTGATTCATTCATTAAAGGGATAGTTCACCCAAAAATGGAAATTCTGTCATTAATTACTCACCCTCTTGTCATTCCAAACCCGTAAGACCTCCGTTCATCTTCAGAACACAAATTAAGATATTTTTGATGCATCCCGTGAGCTCTCTGACCCTCCCATAGAAAGCGAGTGTCCGATCAAGGTCCAGAAACATAGCAACAAAAAAAAGACTTTGTTCAACAATTCGTCTCCTCCTCCTGTGTGATGCAGCTGACACAGAACAGCATACTCTGTTTACGTTAAGCGGATACTCTCCAAAATGGCACCAGGGTGACGCAGAGGAGACAAATTGATGAATAAAGTCTTTTTTTTTCTCTCTTCTTTTGCACAAAAAGTATTCTCGTAGCTTCGTTAAATTACGGTCAAACCCCTGATGTCATATGGATTATTTTACTGATCTCCTTGCTACATTTCTGGACCTTGATCGTGTAAGGATCCTTGCTGTCTATGGGAGGTCAGAGAGCTCTCAGATTCCATAAAAAATATCTTAAGTTGTGTTCCGAAGATGAACGAAGGTCTTACAGGTTTGGAACAACATGAGGGTGAGTAATTAATGACAGAATTTTCATTTTTGGGTGAACTATTCCTTTAACTCAGTCAAATGCTTTGTTCCTGATTGAATCAGACGTTTGAATGAATTGGTTTAATCTCAATGACTCATTCATTAACAGTCACTTGCTGCCACCTACTGGCGGTAGGTTTAATTTCACATTTCGACTTTTTTTTTGTTTTAAATCATTTCAAATTATCAGTATTCAATGTTTTATGTTTAAAATAAAGCATTATTTATGCATCTGTAACTGCAGGATAAATGCATCCATGTCCCCTCTGATATACATTAAACTGTAAATGCCATTTCAGATGCAGATTCCAGAAATGTTTTCTTATGTTGGAATGAAAGACACTAAGTACCAGATGAAGTGCTTCTTATTCTTACCCAAAGATAAAAAGAGTTAAAATCGAACACAATCTTGCTACTCAAGCTGTGTATTTTATATACTGTATATACAGGTGCTGGTCATATAATTAGAATATCATCAAAAAGTTGCTTTATTTCACTAATTCCATTCAAAAAGTGAAACTTGTATAATGTATACATTCATTCCACACAGACTGATATATTTCAAGTGTTTATTTCTTTTAATTTTGATTATAAGTGACAACTAATGAAAACCCCAAATTCAGTATCTCAGAAAATTAGAATATTGTGAAAAGGTTCAATATTGAAGACACCTGGTGCCACACTCTAATCAGCTAATTAACTCTAAACACCTGCAAAGGCCTTTAAATGGTCTCTCAGTCTAGTTCTGTAGGCTACACAATCATGGGGAAGACTGCTGACTTGACAGTTGCCCAAAAGACGACCACTGACACCTTGCACAAGGAGGGCAAGACACAAAAGGTCATTGCAAAAGAGGCTGGCTGTTCACAGAGCTCTGTGTCCAAGCACATTAATAGAGAGGCGAAGGGAAGGAAAAGATGTGGTAGAAAAAAAGTGTACAAGCAATAGAGATAACCGCACCCTGGAGAGGATTGTGAAACAAAACCCATTCAAAAATGTGGGGGAGATTCACAAAGAGTGGACTGCAGCTGGAGTCAGTGCTTCAAGAACCACTACGCACAGACGTATGCAAGACATGGGTTTCAGCTGTCGCATTCCTTGTGTCAAGCCACTCTTGAACAACAGACCGCGTCAGAAACGTCTCGCCTGGGCTAAAGACAAAAAGGACTGGACTGCTGCTGAGTGGTCCAAAGTTATGTTCTCTGATGAAAGTAAATTTTGCATTTCCTTTGGAAATCAGGGTCCCAGAGTCTGGAGGAAGAGAGGAGAGGCACAGACTCCACGTTGCTTGAGGTCCAGTGTAAAGTTTCCACAGTCAGTGATGGTTTGGGGTGCCATGTCATCTGCTGGTGTTGGTCCACTGTGTTTTCTGAGGTCCAAGGTCAACACAGCCGTATACCAGGAAGTTTTAGAGCACTTCATGCTTCCTGCTGCTGACCAACTTTATGGAGATGCAGATTTCATTTTCCAACAGGACTTGGCACCTGCACACAGTGCCAAAGCTACCAGTACCTGGTTTAAGGACCATGGTATCCCTGTTCTTAATTGGCCAGCAAACTCGCCTGACCTTAACCCCATAGAAAATCTATGGGGTATTGTGAAGAGGAAGATGCGATATGCCAGACCCAACAATGCAGAAGAGCTGAAGGCCACTATCAGAGCAACCTGGGCTCTCATAACACCTGAGCAGTGCCACAGACTGATCGACTCCATGCCACGCCACATTGCTGCAGTAATTCAGGCAAAAGGAGCCCTAACTAAGTATTGAGTGCTGTACATGCTCATACTTTTCAGTTGGCCAAGATTTCTAAAAATCCTTTCTTTGTATTGGTCTTAAGTAATATTCTAATTTTCTGAGATACTGAATTTGGGGTTTTCATTAGTTGTCAGTTATAATCATCAAAATTAAAAGAAATAAACACTTGAAATATATCAGTCTGCGTGGAATGAATGTATACATTATACAAGTTTCACTTTTTGAATAGAATTAGTGAAATAAATCAACTTTTTGATGATATTCTAATTATATGACCAGCACCTGTATATATATATATATGTGTATGTGCGTGTGTGTGTGTGTGTGTGTGTGTATGCTCCTTTTCCATTTACTCTTTACTTTCAATACTTAAGTATGTTTATTGTTTAATATTTAAAAAATGCTTTTCATACTTCAGTACAATAAATATCACATACTTCAAGACTTTTACTCAAGTAATATTCTAAACGGTGACTTCAATTTCTACCAAAGTCATTTTCTGCCACGATATCTGTACTTTTACTTGAGTATGGCTTTCAGGTACTTTATCCACCACTGCCAGTTGAGTTACAAAAATGATGACAAGCACACACAAACAGACAATTTCATTCAGAACATACCGTTTTGTTACGGTGTCCATATCCACACATACTGTAGGGACTTTACTGCTGCAGTGCTGGTGAAATTTATACCCACACGTCTGACACCTGAAGCCGTTGAACAAGAACTTGTGGCAGAAGTCACAGTAAGCTAATTTAAAGAATGTTTTACGTACCTGTGAAAACAAGATTGTGCCATTTAAGTGTGATGCTGATTTGGTGACTCGCAAGTTCATGTTGATATGTTCATGTCCATTCAAAATCTGAGGTCAGTATGGTTTTTGAAATAACACTTTTACTCAAGAGGGGTTTAATTCAACTGATCGAAAGTGACAGTAAAGAAATATATGCTACTCTTTCACAGTTTCTATTCATCAAAGAATCCTGAAAAAAATATGTATCACTGTGTCCACAAAAATATCAAACAGCAGAAATGTTTTCAACATTGATAAATCTTGCTCAGCTTATTAGAATGATTTCTGAAGGCTCATGGGATACAGAAGACTGAAGTAATGGCTGCTGAAAATTCAGCTTTGCCATCACTGGAGTAAATTACATTTTAAAATTACAAAATAGTCATTTTAAAATCATAATATTTCAGAATGGTACTGTTTTATCAAATAATTTCAGCCTTTTATTTATTTTTTTAAATGCAATAAATTAGCATAATTCATGCTATAGCATAAATTAATGTTAACCTCAAACTTGAAATTAACCTAAAAATTAAATCTATTAGAATGTTAGAGCTGTGGTGCAAAATAAAATATATAAAAATAAGCATACAATGTATTAATATTAACCAAGATTAATAATTGCTGTGGAATGTTGTTCATTTGTAGTTTATCATAACTAATTAATTTTCTAATGTTACAAATTTAACCTTATTGTAAGGTGCAGAGCATGATCTGTGTTAAAATAATCTGTACTTGCTTGTCATAATCATCCCACATACACTTTCCAGATTATTTGCTGCAAATATTTTCCAGTACATCAACAGTACCAAAAAAAAAAAAAAAAAAAACTATGAGGGCCTAAAAATGAGAACCTAGCTTTGCTGACTCCGAGTCTGTTGTGCAAGTACACTTACGAAGTTGTGCATGGTAAGAGGAACATCATCCAGCACTTCTACCAGAAGCTCTTCCCCTACGAGGGGTGTGATGTCAGTGTCCCATTCTGTAAGTCTCTTCCGGCTGGCCAAAAGAAGAACAAAGTCAAAACAACTGAGTATAAACATACTAAGGACAGATTTGGTCATTTTAAGAGCCAAATTCTTAGGCACACCTACCCTTCAAGAAGGCGAAAGACAGCACAGCAATCCTGGCTTAGGCCTCTGACTTTCAGGGCTTTATCTAGACTATCATAGACAGTTTGCCCAGGCCGAACATTTACCTGAACACATGGTCACATAGTGCTATCAAGGTGTGATCACAAACACACAACCTCTAATTACCAAAATATAGATACACAGGTTATATTAGCTATTCCAAATCTTTGTTAACAACAATAAAAGGCATTTTAAACAAATCAGACTCCAGTAAATGAACCCTCACCACCGTCCGCTGCTTGTTGGGGAGGTAGACACGAATGGTGCCACCACCTCGGGGTGTGTCATCCGGGCTGGTTTCCCCCGAGGAGGAACAGGAGGAGGTGTTGGACATGGTGTCTCCAAAGGGGCAGTGAGGGACTGGCAGCACTGACACTCAGTCGGCCGCAAGAAAGAGTTACACACCAGGGCAAAGCAGGAAGAAGCCCTCATCTGGAGCCTGGGATGGAAAACAGTGTGTCTATATATGTATATACATAAATAAAAACCTCCCTCACACCTACATGTGATTGTTGCTGAATATTTGACATTTTCAAAATGACAGAAACATTTATTCAACATTTATTCAATTTCAGAATTCATTCAAATGTTTATTCAAAGCTGAAAGTATTTAATTAAACAGAACAACCTGGTAATAACACACTCTAAACTGGTTGCCAGTTGAATTTCCAATTAAAAATTCAGCACAAAAACACTGCAGGCGTGGTCATTTGAAATGACACTGTATTGAGAAAAAGCACACTGATAACTCAGAATCATATGTCAGTGGAGCTTAAATAAGTGTGTAAATAAATACTAGTTTCTACACTGGTCGTTTAGTGTGATAAAACCAATATGAAATGGATGTAGAAGGAAATGCCCCAAATAAAGATATCCGATGTCGTTCAAACTCCTTTCAACATTTTAGTCTATAATTATAGACTATAATTTAAGTCTCAAGGCTATCAAACTCTGAAATGAAGCCATTTAATCCAGACACGTAGGAACAAGTACTTCATATTGAACGTTTTATGATATTTAATGCAGTTTACAGTCTTCGCAACCTTAAACCACAAGTATTGTGCATACTGAAAACCACTGCAGTTGCACCATCATGCCAACCTTCACTGGTGCTGTACAGATATACTACAGCAGCAAAAGAGCATGTAATAAATAACCAAATACAGATCTTACACTTACATCCCCCAATATAAATACAAATAAATAAATAAATACATATATATATATATATATATATATATATATACACACACACCAACAAACCCACATATATATCTAAAACAGCAAAGAATAAACACACAGACGCACACTATATAAATTTCAGAAACATCCACGACCTTGTTTTATATATATAAATTATAGCTGCAAAAATCCCATTTCTAAACCAGTCCTCTGTGATCAATCCTTGTTCAAAAGCGCTTAGAAAGGCAAAGTAACACCCCATCACTTCATGTTACATCTGCAGTATAAACGCAGGATAGAGAATGATAAAGATGTTTTACACAAACACCTCCCTCCTGAAAGTGTAACCACAGAAATGTGCAGCAGCCTGCAATGAAGATGAGCTGGCTGGGTTTAGCTAATTGTGATGTGCCTGATCATTTGATCTGCTCTTTTACTATATCACAGGCCATGCACTCCTAGCTTGTTCAATTTACCAAGACATTACTCAATATTATGACTGAAGTATAAAAGCATATTAGCTAAATATAGATCCTTAAGTCCTGTCAGGTGCCTTTTTCGTGCTGAAGGAGGGAATGCTGTTTTCATAAGGCGGAAAGGGATTAGACGACTAGCTGCTAGCTAGCTAGTGTTGCTAATGCTGTCTAAAAGTTGAAAAAGTAGCCTTAATCTGAATTTTGCAGCCGCGGCGTTATGAATTAACGCGATTTACACCTGGGAGTAATATTTCTGCAAACTGCACAGCCGGTTCGCGAGACTAATTTAGCATTTTCCGCTTCAGAGTAAATACTCACCTGAGACAGCCATCTTGAATTCTCTCAGTCTCAAGTCGGATCAGCAAAGAATTTCAGGGAAAGCGGAACAGCGAAAGCTCGCGCTCTGATTGGTCGAGATGTGTGAATCGAGCCACTGATTGGTCATCTATTGTGGTACTTTGTAGCAAGGGAATGAGAAAGGGGCGTGTGCTGCGGGTAACGAATGTGAAGTTTTTCCATGCATTAAAGAAACCTACACAGCTGCTATAACATTCTAAATATACTGTTCAAAATGTTTATATGTTTGTTAAAACCAAACAAATCAGTTTAAAGCAAAAACGCCGTTTAAATATTAAATACAAGCCAATTCATAAGGAATAATGAAGCAACAATAAAAGCATAATAAAAAACATACAAATGTAAAGAACGTTTTTTAATGTTCAGGTGACTCTGTACAAAACATTTAATTTGCGGAAGTGACAGCATTATAATACTGAAAGAAATTCATCCATCTTTTTAAATGTCACAACTAAATGCAAAAAAGACCGCTATGTCGGTGGAATTACATTGAAAATGTCCATTTTGACAGAACAACGCAGGTTTCTCATGAGTACATTGGGCTATTCCACACTTAAGAACTTCCTCTTTTTGGCAGTGCGTGTGTAAGAATGGAGTCGCCACTCAACATCTGCAGTAGTCTCGTTCTCCAGTGTGCCGAGCTTGATCATGTACACTGAAAAAGGAAGATTAAACACAAATGAATAATGAGCAGAGAACATAAGTGCCTTTTATGCGTTAATATCAATTAATCTAAAACCAAAAAAACAGAGCTGCTTACATTTCATCTCAAATCTGGGTCCAACCTCTGTCAACTCAACGTTCTTGTGATCGGTTTTCTTGTAGGTATGGTGTCTGCAATATACAAAGTCATTAAAACCAATTTTCTTAATTAGACTCAAAACCTTTAGAACAACAGTTCTAACAGACCATCACTCACCTGAAAGAGATGAAATCATCTGTATTTGCAAGTGTAATAACACGTCTGCTATCCTCTTTGGGTACAGGAAACAGATACTTTAGGATGTTAGAAACCTAGAGAGGAAAAAAATATTTTGCTTTCAGCTTAACACATAAATTCCATTACTAAACCAAGAAGCCTTTATAAAGTCACATGGAGATTTAAAAAAACAAAAACAGTAAAGCCTAGCTCCTTCTCTCTATCACATATGGTAAGACAATAACTGTTTATTTTATTAAAATAGGAAACTGAATATTAATCACTTTACACTACTGTTCAAAGAAGTCACTTACACTAACCAAGTCTGCATTTATTAGATCATACTGTAAAAATAGCAATACTGTGAAATATTACAACTTAAAATAACTCTTTTAATATAAAATATAATTTATTTATCTGATGGAAATGCTAAATTTTCAGTCTTCAGTGTCACATGATTCTTCAGAAATCATTCAATCCTCAAGAAACATTTCTTTTCAATGTTAAGCAATTGTGCTACTCAATATTTTTGTGGAATCTGAGCTACATTTTTAAGGATTCTTTAATAAATTGAAAATTTAAAAGTACAGCTGCATTTATTTGAAATAGATATTTTGTAATATTATAAATGACTTTACTGGCCCTTCAAACTATTTTATGCTTTAAAAGAATAAAAGCATTACATTTGTTTAAAAAATATTACTGACCCTTTTGAATGGTCGTGTGGATGAGAAACTAACTTTATTATTGTTTCCAAGGACACCAGAAGTTATTTCCTGTATAACTCACCCTTCGGCCAAGACGTGACGTGAAGTTGTGGAAGATGAGGTGAGGGAAGGCCTCGGACATGGTGCCAATGTCTGGAACATCATGTCTCATTACCACATTATACAATGTGAAGTAGGCTGTCGGTCCAAAAGGAAGGTGACACACCACCAAACCATCTACAGAAGAAAGACGTAATGTAATGAAATAAAAGATGTAATGTACCTAAAGTAAAAAACTGCACATTAAACTGGATATGCAATTAAAGCGATAAAAACTTTCATAATATACCAAATGTTTACCAGGTATTCATAGACTGTGCACTAAAACAGGAAACAGATGAAAGCTATAACAGTCCATACCTGGTTGGCCTCTGGTCTCGTGAACTATGACAAGATCACTGACATTATTAGCTTTGCACGCATGTACTAATGTTTTAACTTCATGGTTTCCTCTGTTCATACGCTGGGCCCCTGGAAACATCAGCTTCATTTCCTGCAAAAAAAAAAGAAAAGATAGCCACCTAAATAAACCACAACCACTGATAGACGATGGTTTCCCTTGCGTCATTATGGTAACATGAACATACAAAACATCAGATTATAGTTAACGAAGTAAAACTACATGCATTCACACAAAGAAACACTTTATCCTTACTGTTGAATATGAATAATAAGATTTAACATACTTTGGCAAACATCTTGAGTCTAGAGCTGGGGTCTCTGGATGTTGTGACCATAACTTTGGGGTCTTCCACTCCTGCCCATTTGTACTCATCATCCATATGAGAACTAACACCTATATAATGTCACAAAATATGTTTACATATGGTAGCAGATAAAACTGTATTCCGATATAAGTGACAGAAAAAAATAGTCACCTTCTCCACCCTCATCATCAAACTCCAACAGTTTCTGTAAGTCTAAAGCCTCCTTCCGAACTTCGGTGGGTAAAAGACGATTTTCTGCAAAAGATATGAACAGCGTAAAATGAGAAGCGGTCAAGCGCAATATATATCAGATAAGTTAGGGGAGTTTGATAAGGTGATTAAGATATGGCTGGAGTCTCACCATCTAAAGCTGATTTGAGCTTCTGTTTTTTCTCTTCAATAGTGTACAGTCTGTCCTCCTGTGCTTTCCTGTACAGGTATTCCTTTCTCAGTCTCACCTCTCGCCGCAGCTACAGCACAGAATACAGTTCAGAAACAATATGAATTGTAGGAAATACACTACTGTTCTTACTGTCAGCAAGATTTTTTTATGTTTTTAAAAGGAGTCTTGTATGCTCACCGAGCTGTCCAGAAAATAGATTTACAGATTACAAAAAAGCAGTCATATTGTGAAATATTATTACAAATTAACACTGTTTTCTATTATTTTTAAATGTAATTTAGTCCTGTGATAGCAAAGCCGAATTTTCAGCAGTCATTACTCCAGTCTTCAGTGTCAATTAATCCTTTAGAAATCATACTAATATGATGATTAGGTGCTCAAGAAACATTATTATTATTATTATTATAAATCTTGAAAGCAGCTGATTAATACACAGAAAACATTCTATTTTTTTTATTTGAAATCGAAATCTTTTGTAACATTACAAATTAATATAGTCACTTGTGTGTGTGTGTATATATATATATCTTACTAAACCTACATTTATGCCCTAAACTGCAAAAGATAAATAATAGTTAGCAACGTAGCTACCAAGACATGACAAGTAACGTAGTACTTTATTCCCATGGAACCTGAAAGTCATAATGTGGCTATGGCCAAAGAATATTTAGGCAATTAGTTTAAAAAAGTTAGCTGACACATTTTTTTTATAACAAATAACACTGCTAATGTGTGTTCATCTATACATCACACTTTATGGAGCACTACAACACAAACAGGAAAGCAATGACTGGCTTGATAAACTACTGCTCTATGTAGCGCGAGAGAATTAACGTTCAACCACGTTAAAAGAATTACAAGCAAAACAAAAATACGTCAAACAAATTTGAGTTTATCAGCATAATTTAAATGCGTTATGTTGTACTTACCATTTTGAACAACTACACGTGACAATTCAGCCTTACAGTCTACTATCACGACTTCCTGTTGGTCAATCCGCTCATCCAATCACTGACAACGAACAAAAGTGTCACAACCTTTCAAAATAAAAGTTCACAACTGGCCGGTGCGTGTGTCAGAAAGCGGCATTTCTGGGAACAGTAATTGCTAGTATGAAAGATTTTTTTTTTATCACCAATAATACATAGAAACTACAGCAAGGATCCATTAAATTGATCAGTAGTGACACTAACACCGTGTCCTATAATCTTTTCCTTGTTAAAGGTATAGATATAGGTGAATTTCTTTGTTCTGCTGAACACAAAGGAATATATTTTGAAGAAAGTTTGTAACCAGGCTGTTTTGGGGCACCATTGACTTCCATAGTAGGAAAAATAAATAAATACTATGAAAGTCAAAGGTGCCCCAGAACTGCTCTGTTCCCACATTCTTCAGAATATCTTCCTTTGTGTTCAGCAGAGCAAAGAAATTCATACAGGTTTGGAACTACTTGAGGGTGAGTAAATGATGACAATTTTCATTTTTGTGTGAACTATCCCTTTAACCAGAGTTTTTGTCATAACCAGAGCTGGCTCTGGTCATAACAAGCCTCAACTAGGCTGTACGCGACGAGACAGTCCCTAGTAGGCCTATATTTTAAGTCTTTGTAGAGGAGCTACAGCAGAAATGGTTTTCTGATTTCAAGTAAATGCAGTTCTTTTCTGTTCATTTCTATTCATCAATCAATCAATCAATCAATCAATCAATCAATCAACAATGAAAGGTATGATGGTTTCACCAAAATTGTAATATAATGAAATATTTAATATAATACTAATACTAAAATACTGTTTGAAAGATTGATCAAAAATGTTTCTTGAGGACCAAATCAGCATATTCAAATTATTTAAGATTAAGAAGAATCATGTGACACTGAAGACTGAAATGGCTGCTAGAAATGTTTTACCACCACATAAAACTTTTTCAATTGTAATAGTATTTCACAATAGACCTATTAGGCCTACTGATTTTACAGTTTTTGTTTCCGAATAAATGCAGCTTGTGAGCATTAGATGCATAAGAGACCTAAAAATATTTAAGCGTTAGTGTAAGTTTAAAAAATCCATGAAACGATACAATGATGACCATTAGAGTGATTTCTGTTAATTGCATAATAAAAATAGAGAACTAGTGGCATGTTCTTTCTAAATGTGTTTGTGGCGAGTTATTTCCTGTATGTGTTTCCTCTTCTACAACATTTAAGAGCAGTGCCTCCTTGCAGACTCAAAGCACTGTCGTCCATCGGTCATCATGAATCTAATAACCGCATTTCTGCTAATGATCCTAACAGGTAAGGTCAATACACACATAAACAGTCCTAAGGCTCTAAGGACAGCTTTTGTCCAACATTTGTTCAGATTTTATACCTGATAAAAATCTCACAGAGGGCAAACTTTATCTTTCTCCACAGGACATAGCACATCTGAATATCTGCAGAAACTCCTCTGCCCCTATGAGAACAAGAATATATCTGTGAACAGGCCCAGGGTGTGGTGCAAAAGAGATGCCCAGGACGAAAACTGCTGTACGGGCTTCTCTTTCCAGCGAGACGTCAACGTTATGGAGCAAGGCAACATAGCTGTGGAGGATGATGGAAAGTCCTTCACCGTCTCGGTAAAGACACTCACGCAAGGCGATGGAGTCTACTGGTGTGGGTACATGACTGAAGACAAGATCATCGTTAAACTGGCCGAGGATTACTTTACCAACAGTAAGACGAAATACTACTTCTCTATTTCTCTTGAGATGGTTTCCTGAGTATAAGAGAGCACCATGCTACAAATACTTTCAGCATTTTCTTCATTTTAATTTTAAATTCCTAAAATTTATTTTAAACAAATATCTCTGGAATTTACGGTAAAGAAAATAAAAGCAATTGCGGTTACGGAAACTTTACGGTCACAACATTTAAGATTTTATGGATTTAAGGAATAAAAATCATAGGCTATATTTCATTAATCCATATAAGATAATGTTAATATACCATCCTCCTGATGAACTTCTGTTTTGTTGCTGAAAAATATCAAATGTGAAGTGTCACACGGCAAATTTTGGGAATTTTAGTTTGTTTTTTCACTGTAAAAAGAAATTCTTTTCACATTTAACAACTGTAAATTTAAGAGTATTTTACTGTTTAAGTACATGAAATGCCCCGTTAGATTTCTTACTGTTTTCACCGTAACTTTAACTAATTAACAGATTTTTACCGTAGCATTTTAACTGTCTTTTACTATTAAAAGCAAGATAATTTTTTACAACTTTTTAATCTATGATCATATCAATTGCAGCTCCATTTAACTTTGTTTGGTCCATCCTCCGCTGGATTTTATTTATTTTGCTCCCTGTGATGATTATTTCAACATACATTTATTCAAACCGTGAGTCCTCACAAACCACCTCAAATCTAAAAACCTCAAAAAAAGCTTTGAACACATCTTTAACCTCTGTAAATGTTTATTTTTATTTGATTACATGTCACTCTGTTTTGTGGACCATAGGAAAACATGGAGATACAAAGGTAAGTGCGCACGGGTTCATTTTTATCTCATTTAGTCTCCGCTGATAACATCAATAAAATGTGTTTTTTACTGAAATTATCCAATTTGCAGACAACATAACACATTACATGATGTCACATGCCAAAGAAAAGCGGTGGAAGAATGAGGCCGTCAACTTTACTGAAGAATAAACAAAATATTGTTTAACTTAAGCCACCATTGAGTGTAAATGTAGTTTCTGATGTTGTGATTACTTATAATTGGTTTTTGTTGTTGTTGTTTTTAATACAGAAAGGTTCACAGTGACAATAGCAACATGACAATATTATGTTTAATTTTATGTAAATCAACGTACAATTTGGTGTTTATAAATAACTTTAATAATAATATTGCATGTGTCATTCATGTGAAATGTTTATCTTATAGGGATTGATATATATATATATATATATATGTGTTTTTTTTCTTCCTTTAAATAATATGTCTGAACTTATCAAATTTTCTTATATAAAAAACAACAAATGTCAATGTAACAAAGCATCAATGAACTCATAATTCAACACAATTTTGATATGAGGATGCATATATAACAACCCTTTCATTTTTTTCTATCACTGCGCACACTGTATCAGACTTGAAGCTGAGGTGAAGTCGAACATCGCCGTCGTTGCTAACTTGCTTTCATTGGCCATGTCAATTTTATTTATATAGCACTATTTACTACAACCAGAGTTGACCAATGTGCTTTACAATAGAATAACTAAAAACAGCAATAACACAAAAAATAAATAATACATTATAACATGCAACAAAACATCATAACGTGCAACAAAAACATAGGACAAAAATAAAAAGTGCTTCAACCAGAATAAAAAGCCTTATCGAACAGATAGGTTTTTAATTTAGACTTAAAAATAGCCACAGATGAAGCCATTCTAATAAACATGAGCAAATCATTCCAGATCACCCCTGCACTTCCGCCTCGTCTTGGGGATAAACAAGAGTCTCTGGTTAGAGGACCGAAGGGATCTGGTTACGTTGTGCTCAATCAATAAATCAGAATTATATGAAGGAGCCATACCATTTAGTGACTTGTAGACAATAAGTAAAATTTTAAAATCTACTCTGTAACGCACAGGCAGCAGTGTAAAGACTGTAAAACCGGAGTAATATGACTCCCGGTCAAAAGTCTAGCTGCCGCATTCTGAACCAATTGTAATCGGGATAGAGCTGTTTGACTAATCCCAGCATACAGTGAGTTACAGTGATCTAATTTAGAAGTAATAAAAGCATGAATCACTTTCTCAAAATTTTTAAAAGAAAGAAAAGTCTTAGCTTTAGACAGGAGCCGCAACTGAAAAAAGGATGATTTGACCACAGAATTTATCTGCCTATCAAACTTCAAATGTTCATCAAATAACACACACACATTTTTCTTAACACATGAGGATAACCCACCAAGAATTAGTATTAGTCATTATTAGTACAAGAGAAAAAAGTAACAAATAAACAAACTTAAAAAATGCAATGTAGCCTCACTGAAAGAAAGAGAAAAAACAACCCAGTAACATTACAAAAAATATTCTAGTATTTTTGTATTGATTTCAATTTTCAAGCAACTGCACAGTTTCAATCAACAGTGATTTCATCAAAAATTAGGCCCCCCCAAAAAATCTGATGACATAATGCATTATAGATATTTTCTTGTAATTTACCATCATAAAACAATAAGGTAGACAAAAACGATGGAGTGCAAAAAATCTAAATGGCATAATTAGACAAATAAAATAAAAAACTAAAACAGAATTTTGCATAATTACACTATAGATAGACCTCATTGTTTTATACAAGCACACTATTAACTGGTCTATTTGAGCTCTTTAAAGTCTTGTATTTTCACCAGTTTCCTTTAAGGCATTTCCTGATTTAAAGATTGCGAAAATAGTCATGTCTGCTATATCGTAACTAATGACATGAGTGCATTTATTGACCAAAATTCTTTATATTTCTAAAATATTTTTCTTGATATATTTTGGAAAAACAAGTAATCCTACCATGAAATACAGTATATTTATTTCAAACACTAAACACAGCAAAACTACACAAAGCCAAGCTCTCAGAACATCTATTGAGCATAAATACCAATTCATCCACAAGGCAACTAATAATGCAATAAAATCAATGAAAAACGCTGTATCGGAGCAGTAGTGGTTCACATATGTAATGACAAAAATATTGCAACCAAATAAAAGCGAGCATGTAAACATTCAGAAAACACAATGTAATGAGAGAAAGTGGAAAGTCCATTTCAATCCAAAAAATGTAAAAGGTCAAATTACATGCAAGTAACAATTTTGCATGGCTTTTCCACTTATTGCAGTTTGAGGCCAAAGAGTGTGAACTACGCCGGCCATTCCAAACTCTTCAGGGAAGGTAGCTGGATTGACAAGTGTTTGTAGCACATGGAAAACCAGTGTGAAGCGTTTTGTAACCTGTCAGTCAGATCAACACATCATCACGTGTTGGGCGGCTAAAGAAAGCATGTGTTTTTGTGGTTTTTGATGAACGTTTTCAAGCTTGTGGTACCAATGCACAAACATTTCTTTAGCAGAGAGAGTGTCACAGTTCCTCATAGTCGCCCTCCTCTCGTTTCGCTGAGCCTTCTTCTCCAGCCAGAAAAGCTTCAAGATCATCAGTTTTCTTGCTTCGTGACTTTCTTTTTCTCTTTTCCTTTTCATCTGCGGTCACACCTGCCTCATCTCTTTCCTTTTTCTTGTGTTTGTGTTTCTTCTTGCTGCTTTTGTCATCATCCTGAGATGAAATACAAAGTAGTTATAAAACAAGAGTCTGCCATTTCATTTTTGAATGATTGTAATCGAATATATTTCACCTCTTTAATCCTCTTTTTCTTTTTCTTCTTTTCCTTGGAATGTTTGCTTTCTTTTTCTATGAGAAGAAAAGTAGAAAGCATTTATTGATGCAAATATACACTACATTCAATTTTCTCTTAGATTGTCTCTTATTCTGACCAAGGCTGCATTTATTTAATCCAAAATACAGTAAAAACTAATTTTGTGAAATATTAATACAATTTAAATGTACAGTTTTGTGTTTTAATTAGTGGTGTCAAAATTAGCGCGTTAACGCAGGAAATGATTTTTTTCAGATTAAGGCGTTAAAAATATTCAGCGCAATTAACGCAGGGGCGGGGCTAGGGTTGGCCACCCCATTCACAACTGCTGCCTCTGTCTCTTTTTTCTTGAAAAGGATTGCGTTTATTTAGATGCAGAACGTCTTTATGACCACATCAAACGGGAGACGTTTCAGACACCAGGCGAGAGTCAAACGGGCGTGGAAAAGATACTGTGCTGGTAGCGCACGCTCTTCAAATACATGCACAAAGGTGCCGGTGTTGTGCCGAATTCTGCACCCCTGCCAGATTATGCACCCCCTCGTTGAAATCGCTACTGTTGCCTATCCCAACCCCACCCCTATCCTAACCCCTAAACCTATCAAACTGGCAGGGTGCAAAATTCGAAACACCGGCGCGCGCTGTAGCCTGTATTATTTATATCAAACAGCGAAAGAAACTACATGCATGCAATGTCCTAGTTATACCGTCAGTTAAGGCATGAAGTTACCAAAAAGGCGATTAAAGCTGCCTTAAAACTGTGCATGCATGCACCCCAGCACTGTCTCCCTCATCTAAAACACCCGATTCAACTCGTCCGCTCATTAGTAGAGACTTTAAGACCTGAAGTGAGTCAGAAAAGGTAAAGATTAAAGAGAGTTGTGAGAAAATAAGATGCATGTCAGATCCGTGTCACTTTCAACAGCAGCAGCTTTTAACACAATAGCAGGACAATAAGCTAATAACCAGCTGCTGTGATGTCTATTAATCCAAGAACAAAAGAAAAAGAGGAAATCAATAACTTTTATAGCTTTAAGGGGTTCATCTATATTTAATTTAGAATTTAGTGTTTGGTTACTATTCATTTTCTGTATATTCACTTAAATTAGAAGTTAAGTCTAATAAATGTTAAAATTGATAGCTGTCAATTATACTGTAATGCTGAATGGCTACAGTCAATGGTTAAATATTAAGGGGAATTTCTTTTTTTTTATAGAGACATCAGTAGTATTGATATCAGTGATGCTGGCCTTCAATCATAAAAAAGATGCCATTAAAGAAATATTAAATATATATTGTCTTTATGTTGTTTGTACATTTGAAGATTGAATGTGAAATTATAGCAATATAAATGTATATTAAAAAACTTTAATGTTAGGTGGGATTAATCGCGATTGATTTTAGAAAAATGTGCGATTAATTAGTTCATTTTTTTATCGATTGACAGCACTAGTTTTAATATATTTTAAAATGTAATTTATTTGTGTGATGGCAAAGCTAAATGTTCAGCAGCCATTACGCCAGTCTTCAGTGTCACATGATCATTCAGAAATCATTGCTAAATCATCATTCGGTGCTCAAGAAACATTTTTTCTTACCACAGTTGAAAACAGTAGTGCAGCTTAATATTTTTGAGGAAAAAGTGAAAAAGGTTTTTTCCAGGATTCTTTGATGTATAGAATGTTCAAAAGTTTGTAACATGATAAATGAATTTACTCTCACTTTCTATAAATTTAATGTACAATATTTATAAAAAAAATTCACTAGGAAAACTGATATTGACTGTTATATCACTAATATTCTCCATACAAAAAATTGTTTTATTCCAGTGACTTGCCATCTTGTTCCTCGCTGCTGTCTTTGCTTTTGATGGACTTTTCCTCGATTCCTAGACCAAAGAGGTCACTGTCATTCTTGCTTTTAAAGGAGAGTACAGTAGGTTTCATAGGCTCAGGAATTTTAGCTGCGGTGATGTCATCATCGGATAGATCAGGAATATCATCTCTAACTGAGAAAGACTCCTGGAGCAAACAAGAAAGCAAAGGTCTTTTGGGTTAAATTATCCATCCAAACAAGTCACCAAAAACATAACCTACAATGCTCATCATCATCATCAACTCAGTACCTTATTCACTTTCTGCACGACTTCCTCCTCACTCTCAAAGTCAGGGTCATCCATGACAAATGAAAGCATCTGTTTGGCCACAGGCTCGTCTGGGTCTGTGTCAGAGGACTCCACCTGAGCCGATTTTTCTTTCTGTTTAACAACCTGTGCTTGGGGCTCTGACAGGGCTCCTGCTTCTGACGCTGTCTGCTGTGGTTGTGTATTGTGTACCGGAGTGGGACTAAGAATGGAAGCCTCTACGTTCTGACTGCTGACACTCTCCTGGGCCTGGATCAATGGCTCTTTGTGGATAGGTTTAGGTTTGTCCTCCAGTGACAATGAATCCATAGCCACCCTGAATAAACAAATATTATTAACAATCACCATGAAAACCAGACTCTGTTCAGGAAACAAACTAAATGTTGCCCACAACACAAACAAAATTCTAAACTTGCTTCAGCGACTATTTACAAGTTCATTAAGATCTCACTCATTAATATGGTTTCATTTTTATCAATAATGTAAGCCAGGATTCTAAGCTTACAGGTGAGGTTCAGGGTTCAGATCTTCATCCTGAGCTACAGAAGGGTTTGGACCCTCCTCATCACTGGAGAGAGTGATGTCCAAGTCTTTAGTGGGGATAGAAGCTCTGGGTTCAAGTTCTGTATCATCAGGGTCCAAATCATCCTGGAACCCAGTGACCATGGGGTTCCCGTCTTTTCCTTCCCTATCACTAAAATAAACATGTTACAAATATGGATGCAAATTTAACTTTTTTGTACTGATCAGCTACATTGTCTCAGACAAAGAAACCACTAGCTAAGTTAATTTACATGTAAGAGTACACCGCCAGTTAAAAGTTTGGGGAGAGAATTATTATTATTTTTTTTTTTTTAAGAATTAATAATACCCTTATTCAGCAAATGATCAAAAGAGACAGTAAAGAGATTTATAATGTTACAAAAAAAACTACTTTAAGTAAATGCTGTTCTGTTTTCATCACAGGAATAAATTACACTGTACAATATATTAAAACCGTTATTTAAATCGCAATATTTCAAAATATTACTCTTTTTACTCAAACAAATGCAGTTTTGGTGAGCACAAGAGAATTATTTCAAAAACATTTTAAAAACCCTATTGATCCCAAACTTTTGAATGGTAGTGTATACTGTAAATAGCACATCACATAATAAAAGTGTACAAAGAATGCCTTTTTTTAGTATACCCTTGATGTACCTGTCACTATCTGCAGGGCCCGCAGCAGAGGGCTGGGTGTTCATAGCCGGTTTTGGGTTAGAAGGGAGATTGTCCTCCAAGAAGCTTTTGTCTAGTCCTTCGTCTGGCACAAAATCATCCACACTCTGAACTGTAGGCAGAGCCGCTGCAGATACTGGATCTGGCTCTGTGGAAATACAAGAAGAGGTCACATGATCTGGGGCAAAAACATCTTACATTAAAAATATATAAACAGCAGCAATTACAATAAGGTCCAATCAAGAGGAACGGTAATGCACGAAAAAAAATGTATATAGTGAAATCTTATTTTTTCTAAATGGATACTGTTAGCTCCTTTAGGTGGTGTGCAAGAGCTAATAAAACCCTCTCCATAACTCAGGAATGCACAAGGTCTTGTGATTTTCTATTGATCCACAACACATCCTTATGATGTGCACGAGTCTTAATCCTCCCCATTTTTCACGGCTTTGTGGGTCTCACTCTGGGAAAATCTCTCTAAGAGTGTATGTGTGTGTGTGTGAATTCCTCTTAGCCTTCAAATCTCTTCTGCAGTTCATAGCATTAGAGCAGTCCTTTAACAATGAGTCACTGAGACACTGAACATTTGAAGAGGAAAGACATAAAAACTGTTTTTAGTCCCATATAAAAGCTCAATGCTTCTGTTTTGAGTGTTTTCTAATACGACAAGCACACTGAAAATTTAATACAGCTGTCTTACGGCACAATATCCGAGAAAAATTTGAGAATGACAAAAATGCTGTTGGTTGAAGAGCTTACAAACACTGCAGCTAGAAGCACTGTGCTAAAACTCACCCTGGGCGACTGCTGGAGGATCCTGGGCAGGAGCGGAGCCAAAGAGCCGGGAGATGAAGCTGCGTTTCTGGGTTTGAGGAGCAGAGGCAGAAGCCTGAGCTGGAGCAGAGTCTGTCGGGCCGGGGTGAGCAGGGGAAGGGGAGGGAGAGGTCACAGCCGCTTGGGTTGAGGAGAGAGGGGGAGGAGGAGGAGACGGAGAGGGTGATGGAGACTTCAGAGTCTGGGAGGGAATGGGAGGCTGCTGGGGGCTACAGGGACTGGAGCTGCTGGTGGAGCATCCACTCTGAGGAACGACGGGAGACTGCGAGCCTGAGGAGGGGCTCTGTCCATTAGCAGGGCCGGGAGAGCTGTAGCCTTTACTACGAGGGTCTTTCATTTCCAGGAAACTGAAAGTTATAACAGACACCTACTGTATCATAAAAGTCAGACGCCACTGACTGCAGTTCAGAAACCTAAAAATAGGCAGTTATGGATGTTCTCATAATTTCAAACAGCCCAACAATGTAATTTTTGTGAAGGAATGTACACTACTGTTCAAACGTTTGGGGTTTGTACGATTTTTTGAATGTTTTCGAAAGAAGTCTCTTATGCTCAACAAGTCTGCATTTATTTGATCAAAAGATATTGTGAAAATTGCTTAAAAAAAAAAAATCTGTTTTAATATATTTTAAAATGTAATTTATTAACGTGATGACAAAGGTTCAGCAGCCTTTACTCCAGTCTTTATGATCCTTCAGAAATCATTCTAATATGCTGATTTTGTGCTCAAAAAATTACTATGATCAATGTTGAAACCAGTTGTGCTGCTTAATATTTTTCTAGAAACCGTGACAAATCTTTTTTTTCTCCAATAAATAGAACACTCAAAGAACGGTATTTATTTAAAAAAGAAATAATTTTTAGTATATAATATAATATATAAATGTCTTTGCCACTTTTGGTTTATGCAGTTATTAATTAAATAATATAATTAGAAAATGTATTAAAATGAGTGTATGAGTGTAAAGTACTAATTGAAAAAAAATCTCATTGACTCCAAAGTTTTGAACAGTTGTATAGCTGTATTTGCATGGAATGTTGCTGATATTTGATTTGGAATAATGTTTTGACTGTCCAGCAGATGGAATTAAACTACAGGAAGTTTATGTGGGGTGTTCTTTAGTTCTTACATCTCATAATTCTGGTCTTCTGTCTCCTGCTGAACTGTTAGCTCCTCTAGCGTGGCATCAATGTCCAACTGATTGGTCTCTAGCTGTCGTAACAGGGTCTCTCTCTGTGGAAGTTGGCAGTAGAACTTAAAATTAAAGTTTCATTCACTATCCTTTCAATGAAAGCTGTAACAACTAGGGTAATGGAAACAGAGATACAGGCAAAGACGCAGAGAAAGATTTCTGTGATTACTGATCTCGTTTGTGCTGGGCACATGACATATTATTGAGCTTAGATGATATTAATAATTACAAATGACCACTAACTTTATCTGGTAGCTGGTTGAGGTTAGAGTTGAATAAACATTTAGCCTTGAAGAGATATTCTAGGCTAGAAAATTGACCTGCTTACCTGAAGCTGCAAGAATGGAATGTTGAAAAATCGGTGCAAATATTTTAAACCAAAACCGTTCTTCATGGAAGATTCTGCATAATGGATGTAAGAGGAACCAAGGGGTCTAAAAAAAAATCAGAGACATCAAAAATTAATAAAGCCCACTGAGAATAATACAAGATCTTAAACAACTCATTAGTGAACATAGTCCATTATTTCTAACCTTAAATTCAACATTATAAAAACAATAAACAATGTATATGAATGGATCGTGAAACTAAGTGGTTAAAAATAAGAAGGTAAATGTCAAATACGATTTTTAAGAAAGTCTATGAAGACATTTAATATTTTTTTCTTTGGAATAATTGATAAACAGATCACTTGTTTTCAAAAAGATCAGAAATGTATATTAAGACAGTAAAAAAAATGTAAAAGAAGAAAAAAAGAAAAAAGGGTCAATCTATTCATTTTTTTTGGCTGCAACGATCTTACCTGTTAAGGCCTGCAATGAAGTCACGGATGTCATCAGGCCAAATGACTCTGTGTTCTCCCATGTCCCGGTAACTTCCGAGTACACACGCAGGCACATGAGTGGGTACCTTAGGCAACTCCCGCAGAATGTAATTATAAGTCCTATTGGATCATGAAAAGCATAGATTTGTAAAACAAAGTGCTTGTTGTGAGTTCTGCACGATGGAGAAGTAGTCTTTACACATGCTGATTGTCTTTGTTCACTTACCACTGCTTGGTGATGTCAAACATCAAGATCACACCATTGCAGTTCTTATACACGTCTAAAAACTCAGCATCCAAGGCCAGTTCACTCTCCGTCTGCTAAAGGCACAGAGACAATTCTATTTTATTGTTTCTGAAAGATGTGTCTTATGCTTATTTTATTTTTCTTATGCTTATCATATTTTTATACTTTAAAATAACTGCTTACTATTTTAATATATTTGAAAAAGTTATTTATTCATGTGGCGGCAAAGCTGCATTTTTAGCAGTTATTACTCCAGTCTTCAGTGTCACATGATCCTTCAGAAATAATTCAAATATGCTGATTTGGTGCTCAGGGTATATTTTGCATTATTATTAGTCTTGAAAATAGTAGTATAGCGTAGTAGTGAAACTGTAAAAACCTGATAGATATTGATAGATTATCACTATAGATTTACCTCTTGAGGTTCATTCTCCAACTTCAAGGTTTCACCTCTCTTTTTCCCCTTTCCTAGAGAATGTCAAAGCCAAATTATTGTAAGAATACATCAAATTTGACAACTTTCACTAACTTCAAAAACAGCATCAAAAACAAATAATTGTTTTTGTGGCTTCTTCCTTTTCATAAAGGAAGCGACATTAGTGGCATTAGCAAGAGTTGATGTTCTGTGGTATCTGGGTATAACCACTGCACATCTTCACGTTCCGTTTTTTAGATCAGCAAACATGTTAGACTAGTTATATTTGTAGTCTGCCAGAATGCAGCGAGTGAAAAGTCAGTCAACACAAAATGTTGGCACTCAGATAACAGAACAAACGGATCAAGCACAGGCAAGTCACAGCCTAAAGTCTACAATCTCTGAAGTTTCTCACCTACACCTTCTGGAAGGGGGATTTTTTGGCCTGGTTGGACAGCAAGTAAGAAAAATACCATTAATATATATATGACTGTGGATGAAGGGGGGCTGGATGAAATGGTTCATGATGACCGTCAGAATGAGATGGACTATGTGAATTATTAAACAATGACATGCAGTACCTGTACACTAAACTTGGCATTCAAAGGCATAAACGAGAAAATGCATAAAGGCTAGAATACACTACATGAATTTTAAAACTGCAACAGATTTTTGAAAACTACGCATTATACACTTCCAGACATTGTAAATGCTTACAGAGAAAATTTGGACATCACACAATAAACAGCTGAGTGTCACACACTAGCAGACGTTCAAGTCATTCCAAAGGTCACACACAAACATGCGCCTTGTTGCTAGAAGACACGCATGAGACAAATGAAAACATTGTTTTAAAATGTGCTTATGATATAAAACATGTTTGATGTCCTCCAAATTGATGGAATTACACAATGAAGCAAAAAATAAATATCTGTCTGTAAAAATAAAAATCTGTCAACTTTGACTGCCTAAAATCTGCTTTCTGACTCTCAGCAATTAGCACCGACTCCTCCAGACTGCAAAACTGTGTAGTGTGTTCCAGCCTTTTGATAAATATGAAAATAATGTCTACAAAGTCGCCTGATCTGAATGCTGAGAACTTATTTGTAATAGACTGGAGGAAACTCACCTTTATCCACCACATCCCAAACCTCTACCTTCACCACATCATCAGTAGCTGAAGAGAAATGACAAGAATTTGAGCAGGTCTGGAAAACTGAGGTCGCTTCCTTACATTTCTTTCATTTATTTTGCAGTGATTCTAAGTAACGGCAGTACAAATACAAATTTCCACAGCCTCAGAATTTTACTGGTTGATTTTTACTTTTGTCTTAAAGGAATAGTTCACCCAAAATAAAAATGTATCCTCAGACCATCCATTTTCTTTGTTAGAACAGATTTGGAAAAATTTAGCATTACATCACTTGCTAACCACTGGATCTTCTGCAGTGAATGTGTGCCACTGCCATCAGAATGAGGGTACAAATAGCTGATAACAAATTCTGTACTGATGAAGAAGCAAAATCTTGGATTTTCATTTTTGGGAGAACTATTCCTTTAATTTTTACTTTGCCAGAAGTGCTTTGCAATGAGCACAAGTAACATATTGGGTACAAGTACAGCCTTGCCAACTATAAAAAGCAGGATGCTTCAGAGTAAATTACAGCCTACAGATTACAGATGGATGTAAATACAGAGGGAAACAAACTCTAGATCAATTACTAGGACTCTAATATTTGATACAGGCCATTTAAAGCCGTACAACTAATCTACTTATCCTCTACCTGACAGACTGCATATTTACCTTGATGTCAATCTATTTGGACATATTTAAGATGTATAAATGGAAAGAAATAATTAATTAGATAAAAAATAAAACTCACTTCTTTAGTACAAAAGCCTGTTAAAAAAAAATCCAAAAAGCTTACTTTTGTAACTCCAGTGAATACTAGTGACCTGGATCTCCTGAGTGGGAATGTACTCTTCCTGGAACTTCTTACCCTGCAGCCGATGCCACAGGGTGCTTTTTCCAGTGTTTCTATCTCCTCGAATAACTATCTTCACTGAAAGACCACACATAACATGTTAGAGCTTGCGTTAATAATCTTATCTCTAGCACACAGTGCCCATGGGCTCCAGCAACACAGACTTGATTTGTTGTGACATGTTGTGTGTGTTATGATTTAGTCCAATATGTAGGCCTTTTATGGATTAAATCTTGGTAAGAATTTGAGGCAAAGCAAAGAAACATCAAAACAATTAAATAAACTACAACCAATCTAAAAACACGCACATTCTAATTATTTATCATTAATAATACATTTCCCCTGAGGGTTTTAACTCATCAGGCATTTGACTTACTGTTGTATTGAACCCCTTTAGCAAATCTTCTCTGCAGACTCTGGTTCATTGACTGCAGGCCAGCAGGGATGTTCTTGTCCTTTACCTGACCAGTCGGCTCAGAGCCAACGAGCTTCTTCAGAGCGGAAAACATCTTGACCAAACTATGCCTCTAGATGTATATTATAGATATTGAATATTCTCGTCTCAAATAGGCTTCTATGATGTCCCCAGGTTGTCGGTCTGTGAGTGGACAGTTTTCTTGCAATGCTCATGAAGCATTTCTACACTAGATTGAGAGGTGAATGAGTCCTGCTTTGGCACAGCATAATATCTGGATGCTCTTCCAAAGAATGACACAGCTACTGCAGTCCAGCATTACAAGGCCCTCATTCAAGTGCTGATCAGCTTCTGCTACTACAACATACAAGAAAAAACAACTGAACTGAATGAAGCTGCAATGCATTGTATGAAGACATGCAGCTGTAGACATATAAATGACATATAACAGGCCTCTTTCATGGATTGACATGCTGCAGAGCACTGCAGTAACTCCAGTCTGCAGTCTCAAAACCTAGTAAGCTGCCTACCTAGACAACATTTTGGCACACCATAAGTGCGTGGTAAATGATGTCCAAATATGTTGTCTAGGTAAGCAGCTCGCTAAGTTTGAGACACAATCTGATACTACGATTTCTACCATAATAGAAAGGACCGTGATGTTTATATAATAGAATATAGTGTATGCAAAACGCAAAATATATCTTCAAAATATATTTTTAAAAACGCAAATTGTACATAAACTAACGTACTATTGTGGATTGCTGTCAAGTCAGATTTTTGACAGCTGCTTGTACATACTAACATTAGCCTGCTAACGCGGAACTGACTAACTGTAAGTTATATCTAACAGATTTCTCTCAGATTTGTGATGCTCTTGTACTTACAGTGGTATTGTCGTCTATACTAGACCAAATGAGTGCTTGGATCCAAAGCTCCACATCTTAAATTTGGGACTTGCCGTGCAATGTGCTCATCCTGAAACATCTACAGTTTACGAATAATGAAATCATTGAAATGTTTCTCTGTGTATTTGTGAAGCACGTAGCGGTAAGGTTAGCTACGCTCACGAAGATTACATTTCAAAATAAAAGTCTCGATACGAGTTCGGCTGAATAACCAAGGCTCACTGAAAACCTAGAGAACGTAAATATGACACATATATCACATACAGATGTTGGACAGTAAAACAGAAACTCTATACAGTGTTGAAGGTTTATTTAATTTATTTTCATTAGAAATCATGCCCAACACAGGTGTTGCGTAAGAGTTACCTAAAAAAGCTAATTTGCATCTGTAGACTGATTTCACATTCTGTCAGTAAGACCAGAGTCTGAAGGTTGAAATAGTTGAGCAATATCACAGCTGTACATAAAATAAATGAACTTTGCGACGCATTCCTCTCAACTGTATCGCAAAAGGGTTCAGTACTCGAAGCTTTTCAATACGGAGTACGGTGTAGCCATAACAATGTACAGCATGTACCACAGTGCTGTGTTCCGCTGGTTTTGGTTCTACATAAAAAATCATGTTAGGGAAAATATGTTAGGTGCTTTTTAAGACGTTTTGAATAACAATATTGTCATTATTTTCAGCCATCTTTATTAATATAGTGCAACTACATAGTGTGAGATATGGTTTTCTCTGCATTTTAATGAAGCCACACATTTTTAAAATATTGGTAATATTTATTTTATATTTGTTCATCTAATTCGTAGCAGCTGCAGCATCACACAAAAATATATGTTAGATTTCAAAAGATATACGTGTATTAAATTTCTAACGTAAAATAGAAACAATGTTAATATGTTCTGATTCTTGTTTTCATGAACCTTTAAACATTCAGGCAAATTAAGGCAACAATCAGTGAGGCAACCTTCAAAGTTATTTATGACAAGAAAATAAAATGAAACACAATTATATCCATAGAATTCATAAACATATCAAGGTTTCATCCCATTCATCTCTTCTCTTGCATCCAGCAGAGGAATCAATATCCAGTGTTCTTAATAGTGATTTTTTGAGCTAAATCAAGCTTATAGTCTTTGATACCTGAGGAGAAAAGCACAGTAATTAATATAAGATAGACTGAGATGATAAAAAAAACAGTCCGTAAGACACCATGCAATACATTTTTATAGACAAGTGCATTGCTACACCCATTTAGTGTAGAATTCTCTCACCCTGTGTCAAAGAGTTGCCGTCTGAGGAGATATGCCAGTATCTACGATCAGTCTGACGTGCTTGTTCTTCATTGACCACACTGAGGAAGGGTCCCCACAAGCTGTCCTCTGTGCTAAAGCTGTGATACATGGAGCAAAAGGGTTGTTAATAATCCAAAATCATAAAAAAAGAGTTGTAATTAATACAATAAAAAAGCAAACAACATTATAGTTCAAATAAAGCATCTTGAGGAATCCAAACTCACGTGAAACCAGTTTGTTTGTCTTGGAGCAGGTTGAGGGCTTCAAATAGCGAGGAGCCCCTGGGTACATGAATGGAAAACACAGACGATGCACTGTTTGATTTAATAACCTCCACCTGTAGTGACACTTGCTCGTGACTTGGGAGGACTTCTGAAGGGGAATCTGCATCAATAGTCAAAGTGTCTAAAGCAGGGACATCATGGAGCATATGGAAAATTAAAAAGGAGAAAAACACAAAAGTTATTAGGAAAACTAATTTTGAGATTAAAATATCTAAAACTGCTAAACATTAAATATAATATTTTGTGTATAATATATAATGTTGAAATACTTTAAATGCATTGTTTTGAATCATTTCAATAATTACAATAACGGTTACAATTTAGGAATTTAATAATAGCACATTTCCTTTTTGCATATAATTTTATTAAGTTATTTTACAGAAATAAAAATGCAGCCTCTTTTATTTTTCTTTGGAAAAACAAACTTTAGGACTGCAAACACAATTCTGCTGATTGAGCTTGCATGTCTGTTGTACATACCATCCTCATTGCGGCATTCTTGGCTCTTCAGATGAAGGTAAGTGCGTTGGTGTAGAGCTGGCATGACCTGAGAGATGGCCATAGGGTTATGGTATGTTCCTTTCTTAACATCTGCCCATAAAGCCTCAATAGCAGAGCCACATTCCTCCATCTGACTGCCCATAGCCATCAAGGCCTGTAAGACAGAGAACCATGAGAACCTGTCACTCAAATAACCAAATATTTAATATCTTCATTCTTACCTGCACCGCCAATCCCGTACTGAACTCATTGCCCAAGTGACCATCAGCTCTCTTAGAGTCAAGAAGCCTCTGCTTAATGGTGGCAAGAGCCCTGTCTAGCTCTGCAGTATCTTTAACAGCAATTCCCTCGCCTTTTAGACACTGCAGGGCCATGCCTGCCATTGCATGCGAGTCTGAAGGGTGAAGGAGGAAGTCATATTGGTTAGTGACCTCAGGACAAATTAACATTTGGACATTAAACTTTAATTTTGTCTGTTTCCCACACAAAGCTGTATGGCTTCAGAATCTTCAAAATCTGAAATATGGGATACTTTGATGGTATTTTGCATCCTTTTTGAAGTGTGAAGGCTTCAGTTTCCATTCATTGTAATTGCTTGAAATGTGTTGTGTAACACAGAAGAAAGTAAGTCATATGGGTTTGGGTTTACAGTGAACCATATCTTTAAACCAAAAAAACAAAATAATAGTTGATTTAAACTCACCAACACATAAGGACTCTCCGTGTTTTAACTGTCTATGTTCCACAGCATGGATGAGTTTTTGGCTGACATGTGTGCTGACTCTAACACCGCTCACACACAGAGCCAGAATACCCAGAGAGTACTGGTAGTAGTTGGTCTTTGGACGATGACCGACTGCAGAAAATAATATTAAAATTAGCATTACAGTACAACAAAATGACATATATACCTGTAGATACAGTATATAGATATATATATTAAAGAATACTTTTATTCAGCAAGGATACATTAAAATTGGTTTGACAAAATATTTCTATTTCAAATAAATGCTGTTGTTTTGAACATTGTGTAAAAATCTACTACAGTTTTCCACAAACATATTAAGCAGCACAACTGTTTTCAACATTAATAACAAGATTAAATGTTATCTGAGAAGCCATTTAGTATATTAGAATGATTTCTGAATTTTAAAATGTATTCAAATAGAAAACATTTACAATATTACAGTTTTTACTGTATTTTTAATCAAATAAATGCAGCATTGGTAAGCATAACAGACATTAAAAAATTCTTCCGGACCCTATTGCAAAAAATTGCTCCCTTACATGCAATGTTCTGTTTTTCTTCCTCCATCTCTTTCTTTAGGTGAATGAGGAGAGACTCCTTCATCTCATTATGAGTGAGATGTACACTCTCCAAATCATAACAGGAAGACTTTAGAGCCAAGATGTACAGAGCTAGACGGCCAACCACCAACTCATTATTTCTGAGAGATCTGCAAGCAGATTTATAAAATAGTAATAATACAAGCAGAACCAAAATCAGTTGAAATAAAACAATATTCTAGAATAGAATAGATGATCACAGAACCAGGACGGGTGGAATTTATTTCCACTACAGTGACAATCATTCCTGAAGTCATTTACAGTTGTTTTAAAGTTTAATGAGAAAGATGTGAAATGTGTTCCATACTTCTCAATATCATCATGAAACTCTGCCTTGAGGCGGTTGAGATGTTCAGTCTCTTTAGCTAGGTTATGGTGTGTTGAGAGCCGCAGGGCGATGTGGACACTGGGATTGGGTAGGGTATCTTGCGTGTCCACTGACTTCAGCAGCTGCTTATTGAAGGACAGGAGAAGAGCCTCATGATCTGATGCTGAAAGATGATACCAAGAAAATAGAGAGCATGAAATTATATGCAGACTATCATAAACTTTGCATCACTTTTCTCGTTGACCACTTTTGCTTATTTTAAGTGCCACTGTATAGTTGATTTATGTCCACTGCTGTCTCAGCAATACAGGTCACAGCGACCTTTTTTCACCACTCATTCAACCCATAAAATACACTTTATCTCAGAATTGTCACAGTCACAAAAGAGAGGGCAAAGAACAGAGTGAAATGATTCCAAGTATTCTGAGCAGAACTTCTGGACAAACAGAAATGACTCAGCTGAATGTTATGAACTGGGTTAAAGAATAATACATTATTGGTTACATGAATTGGTTACAGCATAGTACATTATAGGTTATTATGATAGACACAGAATCATTTATTTATAGACTTTATAATTGTGGACTATGCAGGATAACAAATCCATACAATAGGATGATAAACACTAAAAATCAATAAAAACATTCTGGAAAAACATCTAAACCTACAACAACGAAAAAGAAAAAAAAACACCAAAAAGTTATAGACTATTATTCCTTTGGACATATTGTATTTCTGTAGCAATCTTTAACTTAAAATACCTGAATAATATATAAATATGGTAATGATTCAGTATATTTGTATATACCAAAGAACCATCTACGTCCATCATTTGTACTATGGTACTGGTACAGTACTTTTTGTAAAGGTATCGCTGTAGAAGTAGGACAAGCATATTGCGCAATGACGGGATTTCTGTCATTTCCCCACCACATGACCAAACGATGACTACAAATCAAAATCACAAAAATAAATAAATAAATAAATAAAAGGGGGAAAAACAGAAAGAAAAGAAAAACGATGTACTAAATCTTACCACAAGGTTTTCCAGCAGCCAGCGCCAGCAGCGCACTCACAATGACAAGAGTAATCTGTCAATGACAACAATACAGACAAATGGTGAAATGTTATTAAAACAGCATATTAACATTTTATTATTTTGCTAGCAGTAATTTCTAACTTCTAATGAGTTTTGAATTTTCCGCATCATACTAACGCAAAGTCGATCAATGTGCTTAGTCAAAGTGGTAGTGGTTCTTACCATTTTAAGGCCAAGTTAGGTATCCTGTTGAATCCAGTTAAAAATGAACTACTACTTCTTCTTCTTATTCGTTTTTTATTGGCGGCTCGCAATCATGAACTTCTTCTTCTTCTTCTTTCCAGTTTTACGGCGGTTGGCATCCAGCTTTTTGGTGCATTACCGCCCCCTCTGCTCCGGAGTGTGGATTTATTATAATAGGTTATAATAAAACAGTCAATTCCCTTACCTACACTTACATGACACTCACTTAATCCCCTCACATAAACACACACACACACACACACATACACACACATCACACTTTAATTATCCATTAAATCCTGTTGAAAACTCCTGCCTCCCTTAAATATGAAATCAATATTCTGTTCTGTGTCCTATTTACAGTGCTTAGTAACCCTTTTAATGTGAACCCCTGCACCCCAATCTCCCTCAGCTTACACTTCATTACCTGCCTCTGTGTTTCATATCTCTTACAAGTCATGATTATGTGCTCCACTGTCTCCTCTTCTCGGCATCCCTCACACAACCCTGTCTGGTGCTTCCCTATCATCTTTAGTGTTTTGTTCAGGGAACTGTGTCCCAACTTTAACCTCGTCATCACTGCCTCTTCTCTCCTATTCCCAATTCCCACCCTCTCCTCTTTAACATTTCTCTGTATTTGGTATAAGTGCCTCCCTTTCTCCTCTCTATCCCACCTCTCTTGCCACCTTTTATTGATTTTCTCCCAAATTATGCATTTTACCTCTGCTTTACTTACATTTACCTGCACTTCTACGTTCTCTTTTGTTAGCGCCCTTTTAGCCAACCTATCCGCCAACTCATTACCAGTAATGCCAACATGTGCTGGGACCCACATAAATTTAACCTGACATCCCTTACAACTTATTCTTGTGTTTAACTGAAGCACTTCATACAAGATATCTTGCCGAGCTTTTGAATGAAATGACCTTAAACTTACCAAGGCTGATAAAGAATCAGAGCATATCAAAACCTTTCCCTGCCCTACCTTTTCCACCCATTGCAACGCCATTAAAATTGCCATCATCTCTACTGTATATACCCCTAATTTATTAGACGTTCTTTTACTAATTTCTACTTCTTTCCCTGGAATTGCCACCCCAAACCCTGTTTCTTCTGTCTCTGTTTTTTAGCACCGTCTGTATAAATCTGTATAAATTCACTATAGTTGCCTCCTACTCGATTGTTAAATATGCTTTTCAAATTAACTTCTTCCTTTGCTTTTCTTTTCTCCTCAAGCACAAACCAGTCTACCTCAGGCCATATCATCTTCCAAGGGGCAATCTCTGGAAAAACTACTGTAGGGCTTATTCGCAGATTAAACACTTCTAACTCTTTTGCAACATTGTTTCCAATTTTAAAAATGAACTGACACATACTAACACATTATGGCAGTGAGCAGAGGCGGAGTTAGTTACACATCTACAGAGTTTGTAGTTTTGCAACTTATTGTCGACCTGTGCTCTAGATTATCTGTTTTCTTCCATTTTCGTCTTAAATTGTTTTATTTTCTTCACTCGGTTTTTTCTAATGTTTAACAGCAAGAAAATGTATCCTCTTTCTTCTCAAACGTGAGTTTGTTTACAGTTATTATAGCGCACTTCCGGTTAAAGAACTACAAAACCAACGAACTACAAACCCCATGAAGCCCCGTTCATTTTCACGCTGTTCTAGAAACGCGTCTTAAAATTCAGGCTCTTGCAACTTCTCATGCCAGTTGTCTAGACACTTTTCCACATTTTAAGCAAAATTGGCTTTCCGCTTTTGGGGGGCGTGTGAAAGGTAAGTGTTTGTGTTCCTAATGGAAGAACTGACTGTGTTTTGTTTTGCGTGTTGTGGGGCGTATGACTGGAGGATGTTTGAAGCTGCAGTCAGCGATCAATCCAAGTCATTCTTATCCAGAGAACCCAAATATTTCTTAATGGTGAAGTATTGAAGATCATTACAAGTACAACTAAAAAAAAAAAACATTTACTTTTTCAGAGCATTACAATGTCATGGCCTACTGTGAAGGAAAATATGAATTTACCAAGTTAGTGACGAGTTAGCGACCAGTTAGCTTATTACATCTACAACTCATACCTGCAAATGACAGTTTGTCCTACTTAAAACAATAGCCATTCATTATTTAGGTATGTATAAATGTTTTTTTGAAGGTAAAGATAAAATCTTTGAGTGTGCCTTAGTATAACTCAGGTCATGTACTGAACCTCTGCATGACCTGTTCTGAACGTCCCGAACCATTGATTTATTCATTTTTCTGTATTCCAGATACTTCTAATAACACTGCGTGACTGCAGTTGCTGTTTAATTCTGATGTTTTCTGCTCATCTTCGTCTGGAGGATGATGCAGAGCACCAGGTCAGGAAGCAGCGAGCTGGAGTTCATCACATTTCCCCCCCTTGCTCTTTTTGTAACCCTGATTTGGCCACAATCAGCGGGCCAACCAGAGACTTGCGTCATCTGACAGGTGGATCTATGCCGAATACGTAAGTATTATGGTCTTGTGCTTTTATACAGTCCTCATTTATGCAATAAAGTGAAGACTGCTCATCTTATTTGTCTGTGCGTTTCATCTTAAAAGCTGGGATAGAAGATGCACGAGGAAACAGAGGAGAAGGACAGATGATGAGTGAGAAAACAGTTTCCTCTCATGAGATTTGCTCTATGCTGCAGTGGGTTTTTCATGACCTTTTTCCCCTACAGAAGCTGCAGTCCGAAACGGCGGAAGCTGATGGGAGAGAATGGAGCAGATGAGTATCCAAGTCCTAAAGTGAGCCAAAGATGGTCTGTGGAGTCTATCACCACTTCCCCTTCTGAGGCCAGCCCAGTTCAACTGCAGACTGAACCCAGGACAGAGGAGATGGGTCTGCCCTTTACATCCACTCCATCTCCATTACCAAGAGTTCCCACAGAAGGCTCAAGCATGGAAGTAGACGCCACTCAGAGGAGACTGCAGGAGATAGAAGACAGGTGAGACAGAATGGAAGACATCATTCGTTTGATTTCAAACTGATTGTATCTCTGCTTGTGTTTAGAGTCATTGTTCAGACATGAGATGTATGAAAGTTCAATCTGATGTTATGCTACCTTTAAAAACTGTAAATTTTCATAGGCAGTCTTCCTGATATATTGTGTGTGTTTGGTACAGGATAACTTTGGAGGATGATAGTGATGAAGAAGAGCTTGATGTGGAACCGGCTCAGCGCAGACCAGTGCTGGTGATGTCAGACAGCTTAAGAGAGGGGCTACAGCGGGGGATTGGTGACATTCTACCCCAAACAGTAGCGCAGTCAGTGTGCGTATCTTATTTTCAGGTTTCCATATATGCTTGACACTTGTTGGCTCTTTGATTCAACACATCCATTTAAAATTTAGTTGATAAAGAAATTCATAAATAAGCTTAATTTCAAGTGTTAATGAATAAGCCTGTACTACCATTGGGGTTGGAAAGATTTTTTTAAAGAAATTAATACTTTTATTCAGCAAGGATGCATTACATTTATCAAAATTAATAGAAAAGACTTATAACTTAATTTGTTACAAAAAATTATATTTCAAATATATATATATTTTTTTATTTAAATAAAAAGATAACAATAAAAAAAAAAACTTCCTATTCATCACGGCATCCTGAAATGTTTCTTGAGCAGCAAATCATTAAATTAGAATGATTTCTAATGGATCATGTGAAAATGAAAATTGAAACCACAGCTATTACAATACAAAACTTATTTTATAGTAATAATAATGATATTTCACATGACTGTTTTACATTGTATTTTCGATCACACATGCAGCCTATATGAGACTTTTTCAAAAACATTAAAAACTTGAAAAATCTTACCGACCCCAAACTTTTGAACAATAGTGTAAAATCAAAACATGTAAAAAGTATTCATTTTTGGTGTATTGATAAAGAACTGATTCTGATAAAGAACTTTTAAAATGCCTAAATAAGACAAGGCACATTTATTAAGAAAGTAAATAGAATTAATTTCTTGTGGTTTTAAATGACCAATTCCAAACGACTGAAGCAGATTATATGAAATAGTATAGATTCTTATTGTTTTCATCATTGTATGAAAACAAACAGAAGCAGAAACGTTCCCAAACCAGCAGCAGAACATCAGCTTCTACTAACAGCACTGAGCTCATAGGAAAGAAATCCAGCTTAGCACACTCTTCTTCACTCACCTCTGCAGGAGCTGCTCCTGTATGGAATTGGTGTTGTGGCGCCCCCCAGAGGACCCTCTCACCCAGAGGCTGAAGGACTCTTTACAGAAACAGCAGCGCAAGCAGTTGGCAGTGAGCAGACAGACTCCCACCCCTGTACCGCCTATCAGCAGCCCCCCACCCCAACCCCAGTTCACAGCACCCAGTGAGCAGACTTTCAGCCCGCTGTTCAGCAGCCCTGCGCTCCTCAACTCTGGAGAAGAAGACATGGAGTTATAGAGGGAAATCTTTAACAAAACCCTTAGCATCCTGTGTGTGAAAAAAAGCTTTGAACTGTATCAGTGCAAAGGAATTACCATAAGGGGAGAGCATAATGAGCACTTCACAAATGCTCACATGAGATTTCTCTTGTGCCATGTATTCTTTGTTTCAACCTGAGCTGCTTTTGTAGGTGGGACCATATTTGCACTAGACTAAATGGGAAGTATCCTATTGTGAACGTGGTCAGTGGTACATTGGTTGAATGTGCAGTTTGCTGTTGATAGCTGTGAAAATTAAAACACATTACTGGTTAACAATGCAAAATATTTTAGGTTTTTCTTTATGCAGTTATTAGTATTTCAGTGTACTCGTATACTGTGTACAAATTCAGAGCGATTGATTTGTTACAATCTGCCATATTATTTACACGTGATATTTGCTTTTTTGAAGACATTCAACTGGTCAAAAGCGGAGACTCCTTATTTTCTTCTTCATGGTGTCCATATTGTTTTTGTTTTTTTAAAGATGTTGTAGTTATGGAAAGCCATGATTGATGAAATGAATGGGAGCTTGATGTAGGAAGGGTCACCATGTGCTCTTGAACTGGACCGACAGAGACAACATCACTAATCTTTATAACCGGTTTAACTATCTACACAACAAAAATATTGTTGGAGGAGATGCATGGGCATACAAATTGAAATCTATTGATTTCAGTTGTTCAAATGACCTGGTTCTGTTTTTCTAGCTGAAGAACAAATAGCACTTCCAATTCTGGCTGTAATTATTAAACAACAGTAAAATAAGCTGCAAATCCATTTTGCTTGTGGTTTAAAAATTGGCTTAAATTATTGTTTAAACATTTTGTTTCACCTTTTTGCAATTTATATATTTTGCCAAATGTCAAAATATAAAATTTGTAAATATTGACTATATCACACTATGACAGACTTGTTTTTAAATAAAATCAGTTTGGCATTATATTTCTCTGCTTGTGACATTTTATTTATGCAGAAAAAAACATTCATACAAAGTCATGAATTGTCTGATTTAAGGAATGTTGTTCAAATACAATAATAATTCATAAAAATCACATTAAAAAACAATTAACAGTTAAATGACCAGTTGTAAATACTGTTAGCTACACACTACATACATTCATTATTTCACTCAAACACAATTCTAAGATCAAGAATTATTCATTTTATATCAAAGTTCATCTTTTGGTCTTTAACAGGCTTATTTGAAACATTCACTTACAGTGAAGGGCTCTGTCTGTCTGTCCAGACCATGAACATCGCTCATGAGCTCCGCAGAGGTGGTATTAAAGGGATAGTTCACCCAAAAATGAAAATTCTGTCATTAATTACTCACCCTCATGTTCCAAACCCATAAGACTTTACATGCATTGTGGTAACTCTCGTGAACGTGCGGCAGAGAATGACATGGTAGAGAATTGTTGAATTAAAGACGTTATGTTTTCTTTGTGCACAAAAATTATTCTCGTAGCTTCATAAAATTACGGTTGAACCACTGATGTCACATGGACTATTTTAATAATGTCCTTACTACGTTTCTGAGCCTTGAACGTGGTAGTACCCTTGCTGTCTACGGAGGGTCAGAAAGATCTCTGATTTCATCAAAAATATCTTAGTTTGTGTTCTGAAGATGAACAAAGGTCTTTTGGGTTTGGAACAACATGAGGGTGAGTAATTAATGACACAATTTTAATTTTTGGGTGAACTATCCCTTTAATAATTATTTTTACTTGCACATGGTTTTCCTATAAAATCAACAATTTATGAACAAATTCTAGTGCTGAAAGTAAATGTTAACTGGAGATGGTCTTTGCTGGTAAGTGATCTTCTGTCCTATAGCTGTCCTGGGCTGGAGCAATCTGCCAAAAAAAAAAAGAGAAGCTTTGAAATCTAGTTTCACAGCCTTGAAAATTTGTTGTTTAAAATAAATAAAACAATCATGCACATTTAAATTTATTTTTAAATAAAAAGTATCAGCATACAAGTGTTGTTATTGTTAACTGCAATTAAACAAACTATTAAAAAATATTATGATTAATTGAAATAAAGCAAAAAACTAAATCATAAATGTTAGAATATTTAGAAAACAAAAAACAATAACTTTTGACTAACTATTAAACCAAAAATGAAAACTGAAAAATAAAAAGCTAAAAATAAAAGCCAATTTAAATATTAATAAAAAATATATATATTTAAAACTATACAAAACATTACAAATATTTTAAAGAACTATAATATATAAATAATACTGAAATAAAACTGTAAAATATTTTGAACTGTGTTAATAATCTGAAACTTGATGTACCGTGTCCAAATAAGACCCACCCAGGTCTGCAGGATCCCTGTCCCACTTCACCGGGCTGGGGCTCTCTGCTCGAAGCTGAAGAATTCGACTCTGGAGGTGCCGCAGAAGTTTATATGAGGTCAGGTCTTGGGTGACTCGAGAGTTTTGGAAGTCTGTGTCACCCTGAAGAGCTGTAGGTGCTGACTGGGGTTCGTTGTAGTCTCGGCATTGCTGCAGAGAAACAGAAGAGAATCAGGGAGATGAACTTACTATGTGTTCCACTACAATCATAAAGAATTACAGAGAGAGTAAGCATGCAAATGTTGCTTCAAGTATGTTTTCAGTTTGTATTTAAGCTATATAATACAAGTGCTGTTGTTCTAAATATGAGTAATTATGGTAAAATTCATACCAGCAGCATGATAGCGGTATACATTTTCTTTTATTAAAATTATTAATAAGAGCTGAAATTTGAAATTGAAATAAAATATAAAATGTTGGATGAAATGAAATGTTGCCTTGGCAACTAAGTGAAATAAAACAAGTTTAAACTCAGGTATGAAAATTAAAGCTAAATAGTATTTTTATTTTATTTTTTAAATAAAAAAAAGAAAGATAGAAATAAAGAAATTAAAAAATAATAATAATAAAACAATTAACATTTAAAATTAAAATTAAACTAAAAATATGAAAATAAAAGCTAATTCAAAGTTTAAAAACTATAATAGTAAAAAAATATAATAAATAATAATTAATACATAAATAAACACTGGCATTCACCCCAGTCAGATGTTTCATCTCATTCTCCAGTCTCTCCAATCTCTTCTGCTGCTCTGCTCTGGGCTTTGTGACCCTCCTGTTTAATACATTAAAGGTTATGGTGGATGTTCCAACAAGATTTGAATGTTATTTTGTACAATTTAAAATCATGAGCCATGGTAGCCAGTTCGTTCACTTATTTATTGAGCAGTTCACTTGGTGCCATAGGTGAAATGAGGCATGACTCAAGAAAAAAAAAACATGTTTTAATAATGTAGAGCTGTTCTACATGAAAGTGGTGCTTTTTTTAATACTGACCTAATCATTCAACTTGTGAAAGTTAAATAAAAATAAGTTTTTAAGATTCAAGAAACAGCATATGACGCACCTATCCAGCTCTGCGCTAAGCTCCAGCTCAAATTTGTGTGCAAGTCTTGCAGTGGTTTTGTCTTTCCACTGTGCCATGTTGTTCTGCACCTGTCTGAGCTCATCATCTTTAGACCGCAGCTGCCTGTGCAGATGGACACATGGTTCGTCTGTATCATCATTGTTCATGTGCAGCTGTGCTCGAGATATGCTGCTCATTTCCTCAATGTGCTCCTTAGGTTTACAAACAGCAGTAAACAAAACAGAGACATAAATCAAGATATTAATACATTCTAAGGAATTTCGTTCACAGTGTTAGTTGCTTTACAATTATAATAAATAGTACATATTGTATGTGCAAATGGCAGTATACCTGTATGAGTTTCTCTTTTAGAGCAGCCAGTGCTTGTTGCTTTTCCTCCATCAGCTGCTTTTTCTGCAGATGTAGCTGTTGCTCCTGAAACACACAAGCAGCATCTTCTCATAAGTGCTGTGTTGCTGTGATTATGTGTATTTTGTTTGTAACTTTGTACCTTTTCTCGGCTGAGCTGCAGTACAGCACGTCTCTGTGAGTTGATCTCATTTTTTATATCATTAATATGTTGCTGTAGGGTCTTTGTGAGGGACTGCAGGGTCTGAAGAGTTTCACTCACTGTAGGACTGAACCAGATAATATTTAAATATACCTGGTTATAAAACATAATACAGTGTCACTAACAGTATACAGTGGTGTAAAAAAGTTTTTTTTTTAAGTTCCTGTTTTTTTTTATTTGTAATTTTTTGCATATTTGTCACACTTGAATGATTCAGATCATCAAACAAATTTTAATATTTCACAAAGATAACCAGAGTAAAAACAAAATGCAGTTTTTAAATAATGATTTCATTTATTAAGGGAAAAAAGCTGTCCAAACCTGCCTGGCACTACATGAAAAAGTAATTGCCCTCTAAATCTAATAACTGGTTGTGCCACCCTTTGAAGCAACAACTGCAATCAGGCGTTTGCGATAACTGGCAATGAGTCTTTCACATCGCTGTGGAGGAATTTTGGCCCACTCTTCTTTGCAGAATTGTTTTAATTCAGCCACATTGGAGGGTTTTCAAGCATGAATGGACTGTTTAAGGTCATGCCACACCATCTCAATCGGATTTAAGTCTGGACTTTGATTTGGCCACTTCAAAACCTTAATTTTGTTTTTCTTGAGCCATTCAGAGGTGGACTTGCTGGTGTGTTTGGGATCATTGTCCTGCTGCATAACCCAAGTGCGCTTGAGCTTGAGGTCACAAACTGATGGCCGGACATTCTCCTTCAGGATTTTCTGATAGAGTGCAGAATTCATGGTTCCATCAATTATGGCAAATCATCCAGGTTCTGAAGCTGCAAAGCAGCCCCAGACCATCACACTACCACCACCATGTTTGACTGTTGGTATGTTGGTACTGTGTTGGTTTTACGCCAGATGTAACGGGACACACACCTTCCAAAAAGTTCACAGAATATTTGCCCAAAAGTCTTGGGGATAATCAAGATATTTTTTTGGCAAATGTGAGACGAGCCTTTGTGTTCTTTTTGGTCAGCAAAGGCTTTTGCCTTGGAACTCTCCCATGGATGCCGTTTTTGCCCAGTCTCTTTCTTATTGTTGAATCATGAACACTGAACTTAATTGAGGCAAGTGAGGCCTGCAGTTCTTTAGATGTTGTTCTGGGTTCTTTTATGACCTCCTGGATGAGTTGTCGTTGCGCTCTTGGAGTAATTTTGGTAGGTCGGCTACTCCTGGGAAGGTTCACCACTGTTCCAAGTTTTCTCCATTTGTGGATAATGGCTCTGACTGTGGTTCACTAGAGTCTCAAAGCCTTAGAAATGGCTTTATAACCCTTTCCAGACTGATACATGTCAACTATTTTGTTTCTCATCTGTTCTTGAATTTCTTTAGATCACGGCATGATGTGTTGCTCTTTAAGCATGCTTCACTTTGTCAGACAGGTTCTATTTAAGTGATTTCTTGATTCAACAGGTCTGGCAGTAATCAGGCCTGGGTTTGGCTAATTAAATTTAACTCCGCTTTCTAAAATAATGTGTTTAATCACAGTTCTTTCATGATTTAACAGGAGAGGGCAATCAATTTTTCATGTAGGGCCAGGTAGGTTTGGACAGCTTTTGTCCCTTAATAAACGAAATCATAATTTAAAAAATGCATTTTGTATTTACTTGCATTATCTTTGTGTAATATAAAAATTTGTTTGATGATTTGAATCTTTTTTAAGTGTGATAAATATCCAAAAAAAAAACAAAAAAAAAAACAGGAAGGGGGATAAACCTTTTCACGGCACTGTAAGCTTAAAAGACTATAAATTAAAATGCTATAAATTGCTATTACATTTGTATTCTTATTATGATGATTATTATTTTAATTACGGGCCAAGCACCGAAGGATCTTAGGCACCTATTGTAACTGTTAGTTTTCTTCTTCTTCCGCTCTGGGAGTCTATGGCAGCCCATAGAACCACTTGCGGGAAAGTTATGAAATTTGGCACACAGATAGAGGGCAGTCTCAATATTAACCATTGCAAATTTGGAGCAACTTTTTCCTCTGATTCCTTGGATCATGCTGAGTCGAATGCATACCAAAATTTACATTTTTATAGGTCAAGATTTTTCGCAATTTAGAATTTTTGAAAAATGTTGAAAAGATGAAAAAGATCATCTTCAGACAATGCTGGCAAAAAGTTATGATATACAAAACCATTTTAGTAAAGTGCGTTAACGAATTTGACAAAAATGTGGCACTCAGATAGAGGACAGTCACATCATTAACCACAGCAAATTGGAGTCTCTAATGCAAACTCTCTAGTGCCACCAACAGGCCAAATTTGCACTCATGTTTCTGCTAATAACTTTTGAAACATAAGGTCTAAAAGCAAAATTATTTTTTCTTCTGATTCCATGGCTCAAACCGAGTCAAATGTATACCAAAATTTAAATTTCTATGGTTCAAGATTTTTCACAATTTTGAATTGTCCGAAAAATCTACTTTTTGAACTCGTCCTAGATGTATTGTTCAATTTTCACCAAAATTGCGTTTTCGTAAAGCGTGTTAACGAATTTGATGAAATTTGTGCAAAAATGGACATGAGACTATATCTTCGCTACACTTTAGTAGATTCGGAACAAAGTTGTTATGTATTATAATAAGCATGACCTGAGGGCACATGAGTAGTTAAGATCAGTCTCGTTAGATTCGGAACGGCATACCGAATTGAACGATACCTAATTTTTTTTACTTTAGTTTTGGGCTTTTTAGACTTATTTGCAAAATAGTCTTATGTCCCTTATTTGTAAGTTGCTTTGGACAGAAGCTTAATACAAATGTGTGTAAATGCAATGTAAATTGACAGAGATAGTAGATTATTTGGAAAGAGAGCAGAATCAGAGTATGACACAGGCTGGATTTGAACTTGCATTTCCCCACATTAGGACCAGTGCACAATGTCTTGGGTATTAGTCTCTTTTACACAAACATACTGTATGTACTACAAATAAGTGAGCACACCTGTCTGATGAGTTCTTGTTTTCAACAGCTAGGCCATTGTGTTTAAGTAACTCCTGCAAGCAAACACACTCTCTGTGTATGTCCTGCGCCCAGAGTTTGCTCTGCTGCTCAAGTCTGGCTGTTCTTCTCTTGTGTTTTTGGTCTTTCTCAGAGAGGGCTGTCCTCAGCTCCTGAAGCTCTTTTTCAGACCGCTGCAAAGTTTGCTTCAGATGCACCACCTCCTTCTCTGACTCCTGTAACAAAAAAACTGAAATTAACCAGAAAGAAATTATATTTTTCATAAATAAAATGAAGCTTATGTTTAGAACCACTGAGATTTTTGAATTCTTAAATCTCATTATGTTAAAAAATAGTGAGAAAATCGTATCGTGAAATCAGTATTTTGAAACGTATCGCACCGTGAGTTAAGTGAATCGTTACGTACTTAGAAGCAATACATCAAATACTACAATGATATTAAATTCAAAGAACACAGGCAAAGCCTAAATTTGTTTATATGAAGATATTTATTTTATTTGTGTTAGAAAATTTCAATTGAGTTTTATTTTACATATTTCAATTTCACAAAGAAATGTGCAGCATTTTGTCCAAGCAATAATAAAAAGACACCTTTTCATTTATAATTTGCCTTAAATCTCATTTTGTTCAAATGAAATCATGAGAAAATCATATTGCATCGTGAGTTGAGTGAATCATTACATCCCTAGCATCAATACATCAAAAACGATCATGATGTATAGATATAGATACAAAAAAACTCTTTGCAAAGAAGACAAAAGAATCTGCTAATGCATAAATGTACTATACAATTAAAACAATATATTTATATTTTTTACACATGATCCTGACATGTTCTTGAGTCATTCTGTGAGATTCACCTGTTTATTGTCTGTTATTGAATATTTATTAATATAAATGTATTCAATGTAACCAGCTGTTTTCATCTGTTTTACTTAAAAGTGTAAACGGAAAGAATAAAAAGACAGCTTCTGATACCACTTACTTTCTGAAGCTCAGTCACTTTACTCTGTAAGGCCAGTGCATTCCTTCTCTCCTTCTCCACTTCTGTTTTCCCTCTCCTCACTGCCTCCTCTATTTGCTGCTCCAGAGTCCCACGCTGCTCTTTAAGAGCCTTCTCTCTCAGTTCCTCCCACTTCCTTTCCTCTCGTTTCACAGCCTTTCGAATCTGTTAGATCAGATGACAAGAGATGCACTGATTCCTTAGAGTGAACAAGAATTTAAACATGGGAGGGCATAAATCCTTGATAAATCTGTCATCAGCACTTCAGAGCTGTTGTAAAACAGATAAACAGGGAGGGAACCTTTTCCTGAGTTTCTCTTTTGAGTTCCTCTGCTTGCCTCCTCATCTTCTCCTCATGCTGCTCTAGAGCCTCTTTGAGTCTCTTTAACTCCTCATCTTTCATCTGAAAGAGAGAGAAATGAATGTGTATATAAGACTGAACTGCAGTCTTGTCAGATATAAAGAGCACACGGTGTGACAGCTGACCTGGATGCAGTTGTGTAAGGAGTCCAGGCGATGTTTGTGGGTCTGAGCTTGTTCACTGAGAGCAGCTGACCTCAACTCATCCGCCTGCTGATGCACCTGGATTCACACATTCAAACCAAACAGATTCAGAGAATGGCATTATGTATACGAATAATCTGTGATAAATCTCTCAGTAAATAAACCATATTACCTTTTGAAGCTCCTGTTTGTGGCTTTTGGTTAACTGTAACGTTAGTTGCTCAATTTCTTGCACCTGAAAAGGGATTGATAATCACATGTAATAAACAATACAATGCCCAGCTGAAAAGACCAGCACACATTGTTCAGACTGGTTTAAGGTGACTAGTGATAATTTGATGTTGCCAGCATATCAGTAATGTTTTTCATCAACATAATCTTTCAGAATATATTGTAACGTGATTTATTTCTGTACTGGCAAAGCTGAATTTTCAGCATCATCACTCCAGTTTTCAGTGTCACATGATCATTTAGAAATCACTCTAATATGCTGATTCGTTGCTGAAGAAACATTTCTTATTATTAGCAATGTTGAAAACAGTTGTGCTGCTTAATATTTTTGTGAAAACAGTGATACTTTCTTTAGGATTCTTGGATGAATAGAGAGTAAAGACACTTGTGATCAATTTAATGCATCCTTGCTAAATAAATATTAATTTCTTTAAAAACAAATCTTACTGTCTTGCTCTGTATTTCTCTCAGTTTAAAGCTGTGCTCCTCTCTCAGTGAACAGAGCTCCTGAAGAAGGGCTTCCTTTGTTTCTTCGGTCCCCTGCAAAAGCAGCTCCTTCTGGGCAACGATTCGCTCCAGCACTCCAAAACGCTTCACTTGTTGCTCTAGATCTTTTTGTAAAGACTGCGCACATGTTGTACAGTTTCTGAAATTGATCTGCAAACTGTATCAGATACTGAAAACATTGTTATTGTAGATTTAGAAGTAACAGAAGTGAGAACCTCCTTTATTTGTTCTTTTTCTTTGATCGTATCAGCCAGCTGCTCCTCCAGCTCAGTGCATTTCTGTCGGAGAGCCCTGCAGTCCTCCTCCGTCTGCTCCAGCTCCTGATTCACCTCATCCAGCCTCTGAGTGACACAATGACAAAGAGATCAATCTATGTTTTTCATTATTATGCTGGCAATATAAAATTAAGCAACATATTAATGCACTTTTTATTTGGGCATTCAATTTACTACTTTCGTGCCTGTTCATCTCTCCTTTTACCAAATGTTCTAACACAATTAAAAGACTAGATTAAAATATAAATTATAATTCAGTAAAACAGGACAATTAGTCTGAATATATGTTCAAGGTATAGTGTAGAACTGTTCTACAATATTGACTTTGGCTATGTATTTAATTCAATATACTAAAGTTCCACATCTAATAGTGCAGTATGTATAAGTGATCTACCTCCTGCATAGAGTCCAGTGTGTGTCTGAAACGCCTCTGTTCTGAGAACAGTTCAGATTTGGTATTATCCAGCAGTCTGTCCATCTCCTCCCTCTCCAGCACAGATACACTGTGGCTTACACACTGACAATAAAAAAAAATCATCAAATCACACTGAATGTCAAGCAGCATGTTTATAATACATTTATTTACATTCAACTGGCTGATTTAGAAAATAGTGCATATGTTATCTAGCTACATACTGCATGGACAAAAACACATACATGCATATAGTACCTATAGCAATACATGCAGATGTTTAATGAAACTCTAACAGGTATACTAACAAGTATTTAATATACAAGAGAGCAGATGTCATGGTTTCACTGCATTTTTGTTTCTTAACTAGAGTGACCTGTTGCTCCTGCAGAACCCTGACCTCCTCCAAGCATAAGTTCCTCTGGGTCTTCAGTTTTTGTAGCTCACACCTTTAGGACACACACAGCGCTTTTAAAATATCTTTGTTACATATACATTGATCATTAAACATGGAGTTTAAGAACAAGTGCCAATTAAAGCAAATGGGGTGAATGTTCCTGTAAGCAGAACATACGTGATGTTCTGGGCCTGGGCTCTTCTGTCCTTCACACTGAGCTGTAGAGAAAGATGCTCCTTCTTAGCTCCATCCGTTTCCTCTCTCAGCTTCTCCAGAGTATGAAGTGTGGCCTGAGGACATCATACCACATTTGTTTAAGAAATGAGATTAGTAACATTTTGAATGAATAAATAAGGGAATTACAGATTGATCATATGATTTTCATACTGTTTTTTGCCTTTGAAGCTCAATAAGTGACATGCTCAGCTCATTGAGTTGATCTCCATCTACTCTGCTCTGGTCCCAATCTCTCGTTGTGCTCTGAAAACAGTTAAAAACATAATTGCACATGATAAATGATTAATCTCCATTAACTCTACTGACACTGATTAATACAGTAATTGTTTAGAGAATGCATTGAGGTCTCTTACAATGTGGGAATCGTTCCTTTTGCTTCGGTACAAACGTCTCCTCTTCCCCTTCCTGCCAGATGAATGTCTCCTTCTTCTGCAGTCAAGCTTTGACACAGCACCTTCACTACTCGTCTCCTCAACAGTTCTCTCGTCATCAGAGCTACAACACATACAGAGTAATAGCGAGGAATGGTTTTAATTAGAAATATTCGCATAATGTTTCTAATGAACATATATATTGTTTCTTATAAACATTATGCAACTTTAGTGAACGGAGGGCACATAATATCTCTTCATAAAAACTTCCAATGAAACTACGCAAACATGGCAGTAATGAGGGTTTTTGCCCACAGGCTGCTAAAGTCGCATTTCTGAGTATACACCCATAAACAGCAGCATGGAATAAACACCACCACGGGACACATTAGCCAAGCTGTCATAAGCTCATCCTAAGATTGTCTCCAGTCTTAAATTGTACTCCAGTTACATTTTTGAGAAGTACCTGAAGGAATGAAGATTGTTTTGAATTGGTCTGGTTTGTCCTGTACAGTATCCATTTCCTCTCCTCAGATGAAAGGCTATAGCGGCACACATAAGAACAGACACTTTTTAAAAAAAATCCAGATACCTTAATATATTATGCACCAATTAAATATCTAAAAAATTATTATTTTTTACATTACTGTGACATATACACTACTGTTAAAATGTTTGGGGTCTAAAATTTTCTTTGATAATAATAAGAAATGATTCTTGAGCACCAAATCAACATATTAGAATGATTTCTGAAGGATCATGTGACACTGACATTCAGCTTTGCCAGTACAGAAACAAATCACATTTTACAGTATATTTAAAAATAGAAAACAGCTATTTTAAACTGTAGTACTATTTCAGAGTATTACTGTTTTTACTGTATGTTTGATCAAATAAATGCAGCCTTAGTGACCATAAAAGACTTCTTTCAAAAATATAATTATTAGTATTATTTTTACCAAACCCAAACAGTACTGTAATTTAGTTGCATCATTGCACATCACAACCATGTGATTTCACTGTGTAATGTATGTATAAGAGTGAATTCAAATAAACCCCCTATGCTGTAGTTTACAAGGAATGTAAAGAAAGATAACACCATATTTGCCATTATATTCCTAGTCAGAGTTTACTCTATCGGCATATTTTGCGAAGCATGTGCCTGTGGCATGCATGCAAAATAAAAAAGGAGTATAGCATCAATAAAATCACACATGCATTCAGCACACAAATAGAACACATGACATTTGACATACATAAGTTAATTTGTTGCCCACACCTGTACTTGTCCTGTTGCTGACTGCAGACTTCAGGTGCGGTTGAACCTGTTCTGAGCACACTGTATCCAGATCAGTGTCTATGGTGACTGAATCAAAACTCTGCATGGGGATTCCTATCAGAGGACAAAAAGCTTTAATTTGAGCATGTTTTCTGTTGCACTTCTTAGTCTTGCTTCAGTGATTCACAAAGGAGCTATAACCATAACAGCTTAAAAGCTCATAGAAAAAGAGGTCCTGCTGTACCTGTGAGGTGCCTCAAAGGTGTTCTGCATGGATGTTCTGGATCATTCATAGATCTTTCATGGTAAGGGCTCCTCTGGGGCTCAGTGAGGTCTGTGGTGACTTTTAGAAGATTTAAAGCAAGCATGCTTTAAAAACATGAACTTCCTCTTACACATCTACTGTATATGCTATAATACACTGACTACACATCAATGAAATATACTCTTAAAAATATAGGTTCTATATTGGTATTGATTGTTCTAAGAAGAACCATTAACATCTATAGAACCTTTCCATTGCACAAAAGGTTCTTTATAGTGGAAACAGGTTCTTGAGATTATTAAAATGTTCTTCACACTATGAATATTTTTATTTATTTATATATATATATATATTTAAGAACTGTTCACTGAAATGTTCTTTGGGAAACACAGAAAGGTTATTCTATGGCATCGCTGAAAAAAACAAAACAAAAACATAACTTTCTTCATGTTTCTATAAAATATGAATGGGCCCCTTTGGCTGCAGTACGTACTAATAATAACATATCACCTTTTTTCAAACTGAAGCGCGGTACTAGGCAGGGGCTGTCCCCTATCGCCACTCCTTTTTGCAATCGCAATTGAACCCCTAGCCATAGCATTAAGGTTATCTACTAACATTGGAGGGGTGTGGAGGGGTAATTTAGAGCATAAAGTATCCTTATATGCTAACCCACTCCTGCTGAAGAATTGTACTGAATGTACATTGTACCTTTTTTTTTTTTTTTTTAAGGTCTGACTGGTATATAGGGTTGGATTTTTTTTTTTTTTGCTTGTTTGTTTGGTTTGTTTTTTAATGTTCTGTTCTACTGTTCTATGTAAAAAAAGAAAGGTGGCAAAAAGAAAAGAAAAAGATTGGGGGGAAAAAATTATGAATGGGAAAATCCAAAAGCTGACCTTCTACAGTGCTCTGCTGCCACCTGTCTGATTATTTTGGTGCTATTTATCCTCATTCTGACCTATCACTCAAAATCAGATAATGGACTAGAGGTAACTGCTTACTACTCCTTGCTAAGTTTGTGTACCTGAGGCTGGCAGGACCAACATTTCCTCTGTAAAGCGTGTTGAGAAGTCCTCAGTGCAGACGCTGTCCATCGTGACGTCATCCTCCTCGTTTCCCATCCCTGCCACCTCAGCATTTCTCCCAAGAAGCCTCTCCAGCCTCCAACAACACTGCTCTACCCTGGACACAGAGCTCAAGCTGCTACTTCCCTCAGGACGCCACTCATCTGTAGCTGTGACGCCAAACTTTATCATCTCCATTGTCTGATGTTCTGTTTTGTCATCTTTGCCTTCTGATATTTTGAAGAGGAAATGATGATGGATTTTAAGAAGACAGGAAAAATAACACAAATAAACAGTCTGTAAGAAACTGTAAAGTTTTATGCTATAAAATAACATTAACTAAAGTAGAGGGGTGCCAGTCTAAGAAATATAATAACACTAGATTAACAAAAAGTAGAGAGAGAATAAGTTATAAAAGAACTAACTAAACTAGAAGGGTGATAGAATAAAAAAATATGATTACATGAATTAAAGTAGGGGTATGGAATAAAAAATATAATAGGCCTAACATAAGATTACATAAAGTAATTAACACTTATCTTGTGCATTTCTTTTGGAATTTTGTAAGAAATCTAAAAATATTTATATAAAAGGGTTTGTGTGCCTGCCATTTAGGCGGACTTGAATCAGATGTCAGTTTTAAAGCAGTGGGTAGGTTATTTACTCCTTGATTTGCTTAATAAAGGTCTACTTTGACATTATGTTGACAAACATGTTTATAGTGCATTATTTTCAATGTGTTTATAGTTGCTAAGTTTAGCGTGGCTAAAATATACAAGTAATTTCCATTCAGTTTATCTGGTTGCAGTGACAATCTTCACGTGCTTACCACTGATCAGTGTAATCATAGTAAAATCACGTAAATGGTACATGAAGTATAAATTTGTAGGTGTATTATAGAAAAGATAAAATGAGTTTGACTGACCAGATCGACTGGCTTGGTTCGATGTCAAGCTACACCTATGCCTAATATTCAAAACGGTTCTACTTTGGACAATGATTTGGTTATATGTTCATTTACATATGGGAAGCAATTGCATGGAATACCTGACTGAGTCCCGTCAAGGTTGGATGGTGTTTTATCATTGGTTGGAACAGTGCTTCCCAAGCCTGTGTCTTTACTTACAGACTGACTCCGATCAAGATAGCCTGGAATATATAGAACATTAGGAAAACAACTGCATTTACAAATAACAAATACATAAGATAAAATAAGAATAAATAAATAGGACATTAAAAATTCTACTAAAAATTCAATATGATTATTATTGAAGAAAAATGGTTCATGCTTACCCAAGAAAGGAAATTCATATCTCTTGGAGTTTCCTCCATGCATTCGGCTTTGGCTGTGGATCTATTGTTGGGACACAAAATCGGGACAAAATTCTACTCTTGCTATGACAAAAATAATACACCATGCTTATCAATATTTCATCAGACTGTAAGTGCTTGACCTGTAGCTGACTCAGTTGCGTGTCTATGGCATCCAGCAGTTCATCACAGTGATCATGGGACAATGCCAGAGGTATAAGCCCATAAACATTAACCCCCTCATCCATATCTGAGAAGAAAAGAGATATAAAGCAGTTTGTACTGCAGCAGATACAGAATGAGCATGAAAGGGAATTTTCAATGGTTTCTGACCTGCAGAGAGCAGCTCATCAGTGTTTTCTCCAGATCTTTCATTTTCCATGATTGTTCTAAAATCAGAAATTGAATTTCTGCATGAGAATGAGATACAAAACTAACATACCTCTTTGGAATTCAGAGAATTTGAGTTAGAATGGAAGCAGACAGGAGAGTTGTTGGTTATATGGTTGCCTAGGAAACGCAGCAGAAAGGGGCCCCAACAAACACTAGGGACTCAAAGAACCTCATAAAATCTAATAAAAAACAACACTTCACAGATTTCATACGAGGATAATGCAAAGATTCATATCTCACGTATGTTTATTTACTTATACTAATTAACAGCTAGGTACATTTACAGTTGTATTTTAACAGAAAAATGTACAAATACTTTTGCTCTATTGCTGGGAAGAAAAACTACACACATAGTGCAGCATGGTTTTATTCGTAGCTCTCAATGAATTAATAGTAATTAAAACAGATTTTGCTTTGTTTCGGAACTCGCAAACATATCTTTACGCATGAATTGGCCGGATTTTTAAAATAGGTTTTTACACTTACGTCCATGTGTTTTCACTCGAAGTTTTCTGTAGACACGGGTCTGAACAGCAGACACTGGTTGACATGTACACATCCATGGCCTCAGTGTCATGGCAACCACTCACACCCACTAACTGCCTGCAGGACTTGAAACTTGAAAAGTTTTATTCATGTTTGTGCACAATGCAAAGCTTTATTTAACAAATCTATATAAGTTGCTAAGTTTTCAAATTAAAAAGAAAAATATATAATTAACAGTCTCACACATCTACTGTATTGTACACATTAACACTAATAATTACAATGACAATGCTGGGGGATTTTTTAACCACACTCTGGCAACTCCTGTCCTCTCGCAAATATCGCGATAGAGTTGTTGTGTTCGCGCTGACAGTGCAGTGAAACAAGTTTCCATCCTGATGATTAGCAATTTCAGAACTGTGGGTGAATTTACAGTTGGTCGAATTTCGTTTACGATTTTTTAGACATTTAGAAGAATAAGGTTAGTAACGTTACGTACTTTTTGAGATTCACTGATGTTTGGTTAATTAGAACTTTGAATTGTTATGCTAGCCAGCTAGCAGGGGTAACGTTAACGTTATTATTGTTTTTAGATAGGAATGTCAGCAGCCTGTATCTTTTAAAAGCTATTTGATCTCAAACAGTACTTTATGTCCACCTCATATGTTGTCTCTTTCTCTGTCAGTAAGTGAAAGGAGAAAGACTACCTGACAATTTACCATGGTTGTTTTTGAATAGTAACCAGTTTAAATGTTAACGTTACTTATTTGGATCAGTGTAACACTGGTTTCGAAAATATAAACATTCGCTATAAAAATAGTTGCTTAAACTCTCAACTATTGTTATATGAGAGTGAATTAGCAACTTCATTGTTAGAGCAGATCCTGAACCTTCAGGTTTCCACAACCGCTCCGTTGAATGTCATTCAGATGGCCTATGTGTTTATCAGGTGAAGTAGAAAATGGCCTCATATTTTGATGAGCATGACTGTGAGCCCACAAATCCAGAAGAACAGTACCGACAGAACGCCCTGCTGGAGCTTGCCAGGTAACTAGCACGACAGTGCCATCTAGACCAACTCAAACTCGTTTATTTAATCAGTCTACACGGTTTATTTCTTTTCAGTGTGTGTGTGTACATATACATTACCATTCATAAGTCTGTGGTCAGTAAGATAAAAAAAAGAAATTGATTATTGTATTCAGCAAGGATTGAAATTAATCAAAAGTGACAGTAAAGGCATTTATAATATTACAAAGGATTGAAAAAATAAAATTACAGTTGTATAACGGTTTCTAAGAAAATACTAAGCAATACTTAATGTTGTTTCATTCAGCATATTAGAATGATTTGTGAATGATCATGTGACTCTGAAGCCGCTAAAAAAAATTAGCTTTGCCCTCACAGAAATAAATTCCATTTTAAAATATATTAAAACAGAAAACAGTTATTTTAAGTTGTAATAATATTTCAAAATTTTTACTGTATTTGATCAAATAAATTCAGCCTTGGTGAGTAAGGAGATTTTCAAAAACATTAAATAAAAAAGATACCAACTCCAAACTTTTGAATATTACTGTTGATGTGCTTAATTATGTTCTGTTAAATAACAGCATTAGCATAGTAGCAGTTGATTAGTATTTGTATCAATTAGTATTAGTATTAAAACCAACCTTTTATAGTTTTTGTCAGCTATGTGGATGAGAACGTAATGATATTACTAACCATTTTTAACAATTATGCGGCTATAGGTCTTTGATGCAGGGTCTTGACATAGACTCGGGTTCATTTGATTTGTCGGATTGGGACCAGCGTCTCCCGCCTCCTGCAGCCAAAGCCGTGGTTCAGAGTCTTCCTGTGGTCATCATCTCCCCGGAACAAGCAGGTGACAGACTGCTCATTCAAAATCATCTGCAAACACATTCATAGAAGACATTGTTGCACAAAGGAACATTAGCAACAGGATAATTGGTAATAATTTAGATAGATGTTTTATTGTGTTTGGCATTGGCAGCAAGTTTGATTGAATTAGACGTTCTTGATCCTTGGTGTCCATGACTATCATTCTTCTTTAGCTTTCCTCAAGCTCTTTTTTTCATTTGACAGATAAAGCACTGAAGTGTCCGGTGTGTTTACTGGAGTTCGAGGAGCAAGAGACTGTGAGAGAGATGCCCTGTAAACATCTGTTCCACACAGGATGCATCATGCCATGGCTTAGTAAGGTATGTTTAGTGATTTTATTTCCTCTATGATCCTCCAGTAAGCAAAAATGCATTCAGTTTATTAAAAGGGACAATAACAGTGTTTAATTTGGATTGTATTGTAAACTGTATTAATCAAACTCTCTATATCAATCAAATCCTGAAGAAAATTATCACAGTTTCCACAAAAAATATCGAGCAGCACAACTGTTTTCAACACTGATAACAATTCTGAATGTTTTTAAGCAGCAGATCACTATATTAGAATGATTTCTGAAGAATCATGTGACACTGAAGACTGGAGTAATGATGCTGAATATTCAGCTTTGCCGTCACTAGAATAGATACAGTTTTGAAATATGTTAAAACAGAAAGCACTTACTTTAAATTATAATATTTCACAATAGTACTGTATTTTTATTAAATAAATGCAGCCTTGGTGAGCAAAAGAGACTTCTTTCAGAAACATGAAAGAATCTTACCAACCCCAAACTTTGGTATGTTGATATCATTTCATGTTTGGCATAATCATAAGTGTTTCTGCATAACATTACAGACCAATTCATGTCCCTTGTGTCGACTTGAACTACCCACTGACAATCCAGACTATGAGGAGTTCAAAAAAGACAAGGTAAGAGTGCGATATCTGTTTTCTTTTTAATGTCATGCACAGTTATTGTTTCTGTAACTCGTTCAATGTATTCGTCTGAGACACCTTAAGAATACACCTGAGCATTTAGTGTGTTTGTTTGTGTTTACAGGAACGGAGAAAGCAAAGAGAACACAGACTAGAGGATCTACATGGAGCCATGTACACATGACCTCAGCACCTTCAAGACTTGAATATGAATTCAACTTTCAGTTTGTTGGAAGTGAGAGTTTTCTGCGCAGGGACCATGCTTTGAAATGATTGTGTTTGTGTGTACTTGAAAACAAACAAACAAAACAGCAAAGTTTTTAATATCACTTTTAAGACTGCTTTGTATGGCTATGCACTGAGAACTGTTTGTATGGAACTGTAATGTAGCCTTATAGACATTTCCGATTTCATTAAATGTTTTAAATAAAGAAGTTGCTTTTTTGTTTTAGTGTGAAGTTGTATTTGTTCACTCCATGATTTCATATTCATTCGTTTTATTTCCTGAAGAGATTTCTTACCTTTAAGTGCTGAAAAACATTATTGTGCTGATAAGCAATGAACGCCATAGTTTATACAATAATTCATAGTGAGTACAGTAGGCACACTGGTCACTGTAGGCATGACTTTATCAGTGGACTCTACGTTGCCCACATTCCCAGTTAGGAAATGAAACCCTCCTTATGTAATACGGTAGACCTCTACCTCATGAAAAATGTGATTTTTAGGTGCGTAAATTATTGTAAAGCTTCAACATGCTGAGACAGACTTGTACTATTATTTACTAATGATGGAGCAAAAAACTCTGAATTCATAAAATGTTAAAACTGTCATTTCCATATTTTTTAAATAAAAAGTGAGCTTCTCTAACATAGTGTGTATTTTTGCTTCAAGCGTGTTGAATTTGTCTTTGAATGATCACATACAGACGTACAGATACACTTGTTTATTTTCCATCGAATATTTTGGTAATTCAATATAAACCTCTGTCAAAGAAAATCATTGAAATTATACATAAATCTTACTTATTTACATAAGTAATTTATAAAATAAAAATATTCTCTGCATTGTTTTTATTTCGATTTTGGAGTGTGAACCTCACATCTTTGTGTTCTTAACAGATGCAATGTGTTAATAAAATACTTTGATTACATCATTTAAAGGCATCAGAAAAATAACTTCTATCCAGACAACAGCTGAACGTCATGTAACATCAGGAAAGAAACATCATAAACCAAAAACACATTATATTTGAGTCATTTTCATGTGAGGAGATTCAGATAGTCCTTGTGGGGGATCCTCAATCCTGTTAGGACTCAATATGTGTAGGCTCTTACAACATTCTCTCACAAGCACAGATACATTGCAAAAGTTGGCAACAAAATGTAAAGTATTTGACCTAGCCTAATATGTTCAAAATAAATCAGTTCAAATTGTAACATAACAAATAATCAATAAACAATCCTTTCCTCAACCTTTTGCTCTTATGTGACCTATAAATGACTGATCTATTATTCAGATAATATAATATGCATTATATGCATTGACAAATATTGCATGTAATTTATACCAACTGTTGCACATGCTTTATATTACCCAAGATTTTATGCCCTTTTGTGTTTGTTTAAGCTTGACCCGTTATGATACTGTACCTCTATGTGCAGTTTGGTTTGAGCTGAATGTATTTTGTAATGAGCAAATAATACAATGTGGATGTAGCAATAAAATTAATGTAATGAACGGTTTCTGTTGTACAGTGCAGCCCTGTGAATATTCCCTTGCACGAGAAGAGGAAACAATATTTCAAATAGCTCTCCAATAATAGTGGAGTCAACAGAGATAAACATGTATGATGCCTAGAGACCACATCTAAATTTACAGTCTAATCATTGGCATGAAATGCATCTGTCCCATTGAAGGGCAACAAACAAACAGACAATAACTGGCACATTTCTGTGTAAAATATAAATGTTAAAGCACAATAAATCTGGAGTCACTTTAAAAGCAATACGGCCCCTTTGATTGACAGCCTGAATTAAAAATATCATACAAATACTACAGCAACATTAAGGCCACCATAACCACTCAACCCTCAGGAAGTTTAAACACGGTTTCCTAGGTTCCAGCCTGGAGACCAATCAGTTTCATTCATATAATCGTTTAAAAATTTGTTAATATTGCAGTACTGTCATTTTCTCAGTGGCTATGTGTCCTGCTACACACACAAAAAAACAATGAATCAAAGATAATGAATCAAAGGCATACAGTACATATTTTGAAATGCATCCTTTGGCAACAGAGAAAAACAAAAACTGATGTACTGCTTATGTAAAAAAAAAAAAAAAAAAACTTTTCACACCAGTTGGATTGGTTATGTCACCGTCATTCACAAAACTACACAAAACAATCAGCAAAGATATGCAAGTAAAACTACAATGTAAAACGCTGAATAGATGTGGCATTTTTAGAGTGGTTATATGGCCCTTGACAGAAAAAAAAAAAGATTTAAAAATATATATAAAAAGTACATATACAGTCAATGTGAATATACCTATTCCACAACTAATCAACTGACCAGGAAGGCAAGGATAGAGCTGGTGTCACCTTACATCACTTCCTCCTGCTCGAAATGGAAAACAAAACCCACCTCGTCAGGGACTAAAAACAAGCATGAAACAGGACAGAAGCAAGCCAGCATGACGAAACATTTACCCACTGAATCATTAAAAAGGCCACCATTACAAAAAATGGGTGAATGAGACTTAATTCTATAAGTTAGATTTCAATTAAAAAGTATTTTCCTTCTAATTCCAAAATAATAGGTGCACAAAGGCTATATAGTTCAATCCATATCTTAGACATTCACGTTCCAAAAATGATAATACTCGAATCCTGATAGTCTGCAATTCCAAATAAAAGTGAAAAGAATTTAAATCTTCAAAGTTCATTCAATGTGTTACGTGCAAATCATCAATTTGAAACAATAATTGGGCAAACATAGCAAGCTCTAAAGGAGATACCCCTGAAACATTTGTGCAAACGTGACAGTAAAAATTGACCCCATTATCCAGTGCAACAGTTCAGAACTCACAAACCATTGGATCTGTGCTAACAACAACCTTAAAGTGGAGATAAAATCCCCGTTCTTTAAAAAAAAAATGCTCATTCTGTCCTTCTCACCCACAAACAACCCAACAGAAGCTTCTCGCAAGGCATAACAGGACTAAAAATAAAGACAAATTTATCAGACAAAACGTAAAATATGAAATGGTAGTCTACAACAGTCACACCTGTAAACTCGATTAACCAACCCGATTAACCTGCCTCGACTCAGACTGGACGGTTCCTCTAAATCACTTTAATCTCAGCCCAAGTGTGGTCTTAAACGCAGTGTGCACCATCGTGAGGCTTCCCACCTGGCAGTATGTGACCGCATGTGCTGATGTGTTTAAAGCATTGCGATGTTCTCATGAGTACAGTTCAGATGTGTGGAGGTGCTGCTTCCTCCTGGAGATTTCAAACCCTTTGTGCTGGCGCTTCCCAGGGTGTCTGCTTGGACATCATCTCCGATCATGATGCCGGATCCATGCGAGAGGTTCCGCTGGAGGCCGGCCAACATGGTCTCGGTGGTGACGGTGCCGAACTCATAGGTGAAAGTCCCGTAGAACACGAGGATGTCTACAGTGAAGACCCACTCACAGATGGCCGCTGCGTGTTGTAAGACAAAGCTCTCGTGAATAAAGAATATCCCACCTGAGAGGAACCATCAAGGATTTAAACGTTTTCAAAAATGAAAGGCACAGGGGCCCACTATGGAATTAAAGAGGCAGTTCACTCAAAAATCTAAATTCTGTCATCATTTACTCACTCTCAAATTGTTCCAAACCTGTAGTTTCTTTCTAGTTTGAAGAATGTGGTTAAGCAAACAGTTGCTGGTCCCCATTCCACAGTATGGAAAAAAAGGCTATTGAAGTCAAAAGAGGCTTTCACACCAGGAAGTTATAGAAACTAGCTACCAGTGCCGAGAACTTAATTTTCCCCTAGGGCAATTTTCCTGGTTGCACCATTCAACAACATCAACAACTGGAGAATGGATGACAGAGAAGTGCCTGGACTTCAGAGTCGGTCTATCTATCACTGTTTTTCATGTTTGTGGAGAAGGAATAGTAAACTTAGTGTTAACACAGCTCTTTTGAAATGGCATGCATTCAGCCAATCAGTGTACATTTAAGCTACATGGTAGCTCCTATTATCCTGGGTTTGTCTGAAGTAGGAGCCCCAAAAGTCGTTCCTATAACTAAAATTATTCTCAGGTCCCGGGTGCGAACATGACAAAAAGCGGGTACTTCCACCAATAGTTGTAGGAACTATGAAACGTTCTTCTGTGCAAAAGCCCCTAATAAGGACCAGAAACTGTTTGGTTACCAAGGTATGGAACAACTTGAGGGCGAGTTATTGACAGGATTTTCATTTTTGGGTGAACTATCCCTTTAACTTACTTAAAGCCATGGATTATTTATGGAGATACTGGTTGCTGCTCTCATAGTTACATCACCCAGCAACCCTTTAGCCACCCCCTTTTCCTCCGGTTGGGGAAAAAACTATTCATAAATCATTGATGGACACAGCGGCGATAAAGCAGGAAAGCCGGGAGACTCCAGTTAGGTTCATCCGTCTCCTCAGCGACATTTACACCAAAGCAATTAGATTATACCTCCACTATTATATGAGTCAGGGGCTTCTTGATCATGACCAGGGCCTCAGCAGGAAGAGAAACACATAAAAGCTCAGTACTACACCTTTCCTTGCCTCGATTTTGTCATGGTTTATTATTAACAGCTGGTGCTAAATGAGATAGTTCCCCAAAAATGGCAATTCTGTAATCTTTTACTTATCCTTGTGTTGTTAAAAACCTGTAGAACTTACGTGAGGAACATAAAAGGTGTATTATTAAATAATGTTGTTCTTTTCCATGCAATTACAATGCATGAGTAGCCTGCAAATACACTAAGAGTATCATAAAACCAGTTCATACAAACTGTGTATATACTGCAAGTCTTCTAGAGCCATATGATAGCTCAAATGTAAAGTAGCAATAGATCTTGGTTTCTGTATTGTGATGCAAGTGTGATGGATTTTCCAAGTGTGTAATCCAAGTGTGATGGATTATCAGAATTCGTTCTTTTGAGTTGGATATTTTCAATTAATCTGCAGATCCATTTCATAAAACTAAACTCTAATTTGTCTGATCTGGTTCTTGAGTTCAACTCACTGTCTCAATGATTAGGTCACAGATGTAAATAGCTCACTAGAAAAACATCAAAGCTATTGTATGACTTGAAGCATATTGCACAAGTTATATAGAGCACTTTTATTATACCTTTCTGATGCTTTTGCATCCTTTTTGAATCTTAATAGAATAGTTCACCCAAAATAAAAATTCTGTCATCATTTACTCACTTTCTTCATTGGAATACAAAAGATATTCTGAAGAATACTGATGATTTCTGGTGATCTATCCCTTTTGAAAGCCTAAAGGGAGAAAAGAGCAACCAGTGCAATTCCTCAGAAGAAAGAATGTCCATCAGTTTTGAATGACATGAGGATAAAGAAGTTTTCATTTTGGGTGAACATTACCTTTATATTGCACACAGGTGATATTGTCTAAATAAACAAGACAAATAAGCAATCCATGTCAAGAACAATTAAAAACACACACTTATTCATAATATTCCAGTCATACTCATTCAACAAGGAAGGATACTGAGAACCAGTGTGATGAGAGCACCAGTAGCCAGTGCCACACGCACGTGAGCCATCCAGTAGTCCAGAGCTGTGACAGCCACCCGGTAGGTCAGCAAACACTGCAAACACACGAACAGAATGCCTGCTGGGAAGGCGGCGCCCGCACCTACGTAGTGAAGTGTTTTAGCGTGGTCCACCTAGTCAAAAAGCAGTAGAGTATTACTCAAGTTATAATAAATTGAAGCATTGAAAATAAGAGACCAGGACTTCGAAACTTGATGACAGACACACTTGTGTGACATCTAACCAAGAAAAAGTGGACTGAAAAACACTGCAAACTTTGTCTTCCTAAAACAAGAAACTTGCCTATTGCACACTCAGCATACGGATAGAAGTGCTATTAAGGATGAGGGAGTAAAATACCCTCTAAAATCCATTCTGAAGAATGAGATGGCTGCACGCATGGATCAATACTAATCACTTTGAGAACATCAGCATCAGAGTGTTTTAGAGAGGCTGATCAACGCATCAGTCTGATGCACTGAATTTATGGCCGGTGGAAAGACTAAGGGTGAAGCGTCAGCCCTTAATATCCTCTCATACAGCACTAACAGACACCCAAATGCTTGTAACCATTTTTGGTTTCAGTGTTGTGAATGGTGAGTGGGGCAGTCTACTATGAGCTACTATGAGATGTGTTTATCAGATGATAATCATACATGGAACTGTGTTAAGGCAGAATCGTGTGACTGACCTGGAAGTTGCCCACCATGACTAGTCCCAGAGCGTTGGTGCATCCAGAGACAAGTCCACTGGTGTTGAGCCAGCAGTGGTTCCTGTGCTCGATGATCTGAGCATACCGTAGCAGACACACCAACACCACTACACATAAAAACAGAACAGAAACAATAAGTTAAGCAATCAGACCATTTTACACACATGCAACTTGTGGTTACAAAGTTCCTTTTTTTTGTTTTGTTTCTGTTCATGAACAACTGAACAGAAACAAAACAAAACAAAACAAAACAGAGAGTATGTATGTATGTATAATATAATATATATATATATAATTTCATTAGATAACAAAATATCAAATCAAGTAGCATCTACAAAAGCTGATGCTAGAACTTTCCTCTTGATCCACTTAAGTTTAAAAGTATCCAAATACATTACAAAAATTGTATTAAAAAATAATTAAATTGATCAGTGACACTAAAAACTTTTTTAATGTTACCAAAACAATTTATTTCAAAGATATGCTGTTATTTTGAACATTCTTTTCATCTAAGAATCCTAAAAAAAAGGTTTATACATAATATTAAGCAGCAAATCTGTTTTCAATGATAAGAAATGTCTCTTGAGCACCAGACCAACACATTATAATGACTTCTGAAGGAACATGTGACCCTGAAAACTGTATAGAATACCAGCACAGGAATAAATTTAATTCGAAAATATATTAAACAGAAAACTGTTATTTTAAAATGTAATAATATTTCACAATGTTAGTCTTTACTGTATATTTAATTAAATAAATGTCTTGAGACTTCTTTCAAAAATCCCAAACTTTTGAATAGACCAATTTCATGTAGATGTCACAGTTACGTCACTCGCAGCTGAGCGCGCATTGTGGTGGCAGAAACACACGGTAACAAGTGGAGTGAAACGGGAAAAATCCACAGAATAAGAGATAAAATGTATTGTTGTGCCTTTGGATGTCAGAATCGGAATGCAAATCATTTTTATAGAATGCTGTCGTCAAAAACGCCATTTGAAGATAAACGCAGACGTTTAAACGGACAGACTAATGAATGAAACCTGCTATGATTACTCTACTTTTAAAGCATAAATTTGATTTAAACAATAGGTCTATATAATATTCACATGTGCAGTTCATAGGGAACATACATTTGCTCTACAGTTACAGCATGAAATATTATTTAAGCCTATAACATTTTACATTTAACGTTACCCATTTTATCTCACAATTCTTTTTTGAGACTTTTTTTCTCGCAAATGCAACTTTAACTCAACAATAGCGAGTTTGTCCATTCAGAAGGGGGGAAAAAGCCAGAAGTGTGGGATATAAACTCAAAAGAGAGAATGACGAGTTGATTTTTCTTATCAGAATTGTGAGATATAATCTCGGAATTGTGAGAATAAAGTCAGAATTTTGAAATATAAACTCAAATTTACCTTTTTTTATTCCACGGTTTCCATTGACCGCCACCAGATAGGCTCCGCCCACAAAAAAGTCATCACTGTTTGCAAACACCAAATTGGACTATGGCAATTTATGTTAGAAACCTGGGGCCTGTTTCATAAAACAAGTTTACCAAATAAGCCAGGCTTATTTCAGTTAGTCTGACTTATTTTGAACCAAATCAACTGACAATATGTCAGACTAACTTAAATAAACCTGGCTTATTTGGTAAACTTATTTTATGAAACAGGCCCCTGAAGTGTGAGCTACAAATACATGTTTAACTTAGATTTTGTTCCATAACGCAAATGCATTCACACATTTTTTAACCATGTCTTTAGTGTCCAAATACTTTTTTTTTTTTTTTTTTTTTTTAGCTGTACTTGCCTTGATCAGGGTTGGAACTGAACTCTGCAGGAAGGTAAATCTCCAGGAACAGGGTTGGGCACCCCAGCTGTAGGGGGAGAGTGCTTTTTTCTTTTTATACTGCTTTTTGCCTCTGTTTTTGTACAGTAAGGGAGGTGAGGGAAGTTGGCTGTATATTTCTTTTCTTTTTTCTTTTCTTTAAGGTTAGTTAGAGCTCCTTCTTAAATTAGTTAGTGAACTATTTTGTTTGTTATTTTAGGCCTTGCTCTCCCCTGAGACTTTGCTCCCATTTATATTATATTCCTTCCCGTTTTGTAAATAAAATTATTTTTGTATACATCAACTAGTGTCATCTTTACTCTGGGACAGAGGATTGAAGTGTTCTCACTGTTCATTACCTCGTTACTTTTTTTTACTCTTTGTTACTTACCCTTCTGACCCCTAGACACTTAGGGGAACATAACACAATCAAACCCCTAATCACATAATCGCAACATATCAGATCACTCATAACACAACACAACACATAATGAAGCAACACAGGAAAACATCCATTAGAGATGACGCAATAAGGAGCATGTCTGCAAGTCTAATGCAGGTATCTGTTTTTGCGACACCTCTGCCACTCTGAATACTGAATGCTTCCATTCATGCTTTTGTTCTATGTTATTTGATATGTCACTGCCCGTGTAGAACATGTGGAAATATGAGAACAAGCAGTCTTACCCATGAAAGCTCCCACATTACCAACGAGACTGAACAGACAGCTCTCGGGAGGGTAAGATCCACATTTACTGAATCAAAGTGAAGACAAAGACACTGTCAGATCACACTGGAAATAAACACAGACTCGAAATAAAGAGGAAGAGCTCAAAATAAAGCGCACATGACTACCTAATGAGGGGAATGTCTTGAATGGTGCAGCATGTTTTTGGGAAGCCAGGTTTGGCCGTTTCCTCTGTGCATGTTACATTGTATGACCTTTAAAAAAAACAGCATTGACTATCAAATTACATAAACATCACATGCTTAAAACAGACTGAGTGAAACAAGCCCAACGTACCAGTTTTCGACAGGACAAACATGGTGGTTCATTACAGCCATAGCATATCTGAGGACACAACAAAACAACACAACACTGTATTGTACGTGCTTGCAATTTTATATATTTTAATTTGTATATGTGAAAAAAAAGCTCTGATTTCAACTTTTTAAAAAACTATCAGATGTAACAAATTATAATTAATGCATTTTAAGATGGCTTTGAATCATGGGTGGCAGCATATTAAAACTCACACTATCCATATCCCAGTGATAGAGAAGGCAGCTAGGCTGACAGGCAGTATGATCCAGGCAGTCATTGGTCTGACAGTGAGGCCAGTCTGTCCCAAGCATGAGGGGGAGGAACACAGAGGGCTGGCAGGGGGAGACACAGGGGGGATGACGAGGGGGCACTGACATGCAAGGACACACAGGGAGGGGACATGAGAGGAGGAGAGGGATGCCACGCTGCTCCTTCCTTCTGGCCGCCAAATCCAGGCCTAAAAAGTGTTTTCAGGAAACAAAGGAGGTGAACAGTGGAGAGAGATTTAGACCAACCATATTAGAAATTCATCAGTTAAAATAACCTCTTTAACAATCCACTTTAAAGGCATGGAACAGAATTTGCAATCCGTTTTACTTCCATAACGTGACATTTTGCAGAGCGAGACAGAATGTTCAATAGACAAAAAAGTGAGTGGAAAGAAAAGGACAAAAGATGACGGATTGGTGACATTGGCCATGAAAAAGTGCTTTTGGGGTGGGGCAAGTTATTACAATTTGATGAAATATTACTAAATTACTTATTAATGGAATAATGTGCATTGATAAATCATTCCAAAAATTAAGACCATGAACGTGCATTAAAGTCACAAAGAGACGGAAGTAGCGAGAGATCTTTTCTTTCATGTTATGACGAACATCCAAAGCGCAACAGGTTATTGAAAAGTCAAAAATGAAGGGTGGGGTCTTGGTTCTATCTGGGTTTTGATTGGATTGTCACTTGTAAGAAAAGGATGGGGTTTAAGAGGACTACATGATTGAAGAAGTCCAGCATACGTCACCAGAAAGAAGTCTGTCGCTTCACTGGAAGGTCCAGTTTATCCAGTTATTTTCTGGTTTAAAATTATTAAGTCAAAATAATAAATAAATAATAATAATAATAAAAGAAACAAATGCATAAGATCAGAACAGAAAATAGATAAGGTATTTTTTTTAAATTCATGTCAACTCAAGAAAGAGAGATTTTGACGTCAACTAGTGCAGCCAAGCAAATGTTCATGCACTAATATTAGTTGTCAGTCTCAGTGTTTTTAGTGCTTATTTCCACTTGCAATTTGCCCTTTTGATCCATTGATTAAGTAACTAAAAGCACTTCTAGTCCAAAGTCAATCCTGCAGTTTGAGTGCGTGTGCTGCAGTGAACTTTGTTGTAAAAACATAAGCTTTACTGGAATTCTGAAACACATGACTGCCACATGATGCTGTTTGAACACCTGGAAAGCAAAACTGATAAGTGGTTGACCACTAATGAGCTGTGGTACGATGACTACAATGCTGTCTAGACAGGCAGCCCACTAGGTTTTCAAGCATATACGTAATCAGAAAATCTCAACATTATTTTAAGATACAGTACACTAAATGCATCAGCTCATTAAAGGCTGACACTGATGTTCACATCAACTAGCCAGGCAGGTGAATGTGCTGCTGTGTCACTCGCATTAGTTCCAACTAAAGTGTCATACAGGTGGCCTTCGTTGATCTCACTGTATTTTTTTGTATAACCAAAAACAGTTTGCAAATGTTCTGGTTCGTTTCTAAATGTAACTACAGGCTGACTGTCTCAATTCTCAGGTAGCAATTCCGTGTTCACTAGCAATAAAGCTAACATTGGCTGTGTTTCGAAACCTTGTACGCTGCCTTCATAGACAGCATTTCGGAAAACATTCAAAAGCAGCTGCGATTTCCCAAAATGCTGTCTAGGTAGGCAGCTCACTCGGTTCTGAGACAGCTAACGTTATAGAGTCCATCGAAATCTTGAAACGACTGCTGCCGCCGAAAAGCACATTCCTTATTCCTTGTAAGTGAGTTCACAGTTCTAACGTTACCTGAAATATTTGTGGAGATAATGCGTTTAACAAGCAAATAAGACGTTCATATTTACATACCTTAAGTCCTGCTACTCCCTGCTTCCAACCTCACTCAACCTTGGTTGTTGCTTTAAGATAAGGCACTGTTGCTAATGCTGCTCCTCGCGCCTCACTGTAATTGTAGTTCTTTGTCTATTCAAAAAGAATGCGTTGTAAGGTGTCGCAATATTCGCTGGACTACTTCACCCACAATGCCAATGTACGGGGGCCGAGGGGTTCGAAAACGTCAAGATTGGTAATACAGCGTCGTTCAAAGGCAAGCAGCGTAACTGCAAGAAAAAATGCCCCCCCCCCCCCCCATCCCATGGTTATAACAATGATTTTCCTTGTTATAACCATGGTACAAAAATAATATAAATGTAGGCTAATAACATGCCTGTCCATCTTGGCTGTCATATTGCTGTGACAAGAAGTTATGATTGATTTTTTTTTAAATTATTATCAGATTGCTTGCATTTTTGTGTTATGTGTTTTTAATAAGGTATTTTAATGAAGCATATTTACTGTTTCTGTGTTTGTTGTGTCTGCCTAAATGCAGCAAATTACTTTTTTATATATGCATTAAGATATCAATACAGCCAAAAGAAAATGAATATCCGGACTTGTTCTTCCATTGCATTGTGTAATTGAGTTTATGACACCTAATAATAAATGGGTCAGAAGAACTGCTTTTTAAAATGTTCTCTAAATTTACATTCATTACACTCTTTGGAAATGCAGAATGGATAGATACATTGAGAAGATTAAATCAAACTAATTTATTATCATGTCATGAATGAACGGACTCATTTTTATGAAATTTGAATAGTAAGAATGCACAGGATGAGGGAAATGTAATTCTAATTCTGAAACCATTTCTTTAGAAGTGTTTGGTTTAAATTAAAAGTGGGTTATTAGACTACATACAATTGGTTTCCTTTTTTATGTTTCACGTTCTATTTTATGTGATGATTGTCTTTGTCTAAATAATTCAAGACAATTTTCACAAATAAATAGTTTAATTTAGTATCAGCTTCACCATGTGGGATTTAAAAATGTTATTTGTCTCTAGATGGCAGCACACCACAACCAGACACATCTCAATATTAAATAACAGCTGAAATAGCTTAAACAAACATGATAGATTTATGTTGAGGCAATCTTTATTAATGAGCATTGTAAATGCTTTATTCTTGACGCACATGAAGACAACAGAACACTCAACAGAATGCCTGAGCTCGCACTTTTGATTTCCGTTACCTTTGTAGTAAAATGTTTCTGTCAGTTTGTAAAAGCTAACTGGGTGCGCTAAAACGTGTACGTCTTTCACTGTCATTAACCAAGAAACACACACACACACACACACACACACACATACACACCACGTTGGTTTTTATGGTTCACGGGGACTCCATATACGTAATGGTTTTTAAACTGTTCAATGCAAACCGTATTTTCTACACCTATTCCTACTCCTCACAGGAAACTGTGTGCGGTTTTAGATTTTCAAAATAAAACTCATTCTGTATGATTTATAAGCATTTTGAATTTCAGGGACAACTAAGTACCCTCATAAATCACCTTCATGTTGTTACACCTATGTCATAATACAAATTTGTGTCCTAATAAACCACATAATCATGCGCACACACATACTTTGTACTTTAAGTACCAAGTACTGTACATATCAGATTCAGAGGCATGTGGATAACTCATTTAAAAGCCAAATTCTACATTTCAGGCACAACTAAAGACGTGACATCAAATGACAAGTTTGTATTGGATTCCTGGCTGCTGACAGAATGCATTGCTATTAGAATTCAGATAACATTAAGAAAGCAGCAATGGAAACATCAATCCATACAAACTGCAGACTCTGAACACTTTCAAAGTGAAATCAAAATGGTTTCATTTAATATGACGACAAAAAAAAAAAAAAGAAAGAAAGAAAGAAGAAAACTTTTTTTGGCAGTAGCTCTCAGCATATTCCTGAGTGAAAGGCATTACAGTGGATCACAACTGCACTGAATAGCAAGTAAAGTTTACATTGTGCAAGATTATGAACGTTTTATTTTCTTGTGTTCTCATAATGATTGTGACTGACACAATTATTCTTTGGCAGTAGACATCTTGCTCCTTAAACGACTCTGCTAACAGCATTTCATGCCAATGACAGTTTGTGATAAAATGGGATTCAGTAGATGATAAACATTTTACATTCTTCATACTTATCAGATTGAATGACATGCACTCAAAATCACACCTCATGAGTAGATTCAGATGGAATCCACTCACCTTTCTGAACTGATCTGAAAGAAATCTGGGGGATTCTGTGGATGGATTTCAATACTGTAAACTATGGAAATTTGTAGCCGCAGATTCCATGTGAGCCTCATCATGAGCCATTGGTTATGAGAAAGAAGAATTACCAAGAAAACAAGAACGTGCAAACAAGCTTCCTCTCAGAACAGTAGCAAAAATCAACCGCTTTCCTATTTCAACTGGAAAGTCCGAACTAAGTCTTGATATTCATATTGGTAGAAACAGTGGTGCTGCATGGCTCGAGCAGATAGTGGCTGGATAAAGGCACAGCGTGAAATTCTTCTACCCTTGGCCTGGCATCTGGCTCTCATTCTTGCAGTTTGAAGTGGAAGCTATTTGTGCTCCACTGGGTGATGTCACAGTTTAGCATGGTGCGCTCCGTAAAGCTCACGTTTCCCTCTCGGTCGATGAGGATGACTGTATTGGTCCTGGGATAGACAGACAAAAATATGACACTTCAAAATTGGAGGTAAAATAGAAAGTGCAGCACGAATTGGTTGAGTGTGAGTGTGACCCTGCTCTATGGAGAGAGAAAGAAGTAAAAGTTGGAATAGCATGATGGGACCTTGTGCCGTATCCTGGTGAGCGCACACACACTGCAGACAGGGCTTGGAGAATGGCCTTGCTGAAGCCCACACCTTGACTCTCCTGCGCTGGGTCCGGGGTGTTTCTGAAAACAGCAGAGGTAAGATTCTTATGACTCTAGTGTGACAAATCATGCTGGTGATTTGATAAAAGGTGAGGTCTAATGCTATTTCATGCATTCTGAATTATTTACACTGCTAAAGAGTTGAAACGAAAATGGAAAGGAAAGGACATGACGTGTGGCCAAGTATAGTGTCCCATACTCGGAAATTTGTGCTCTGCATTTCACCCATCCAAGTGCGCACACACACACACACACACACCGTGAACACAGACCCGGAGCAGTGGGCAGCCATTTTAGCTGCGGCGCCCAGGGAGCAGTTGGGGGTTCGGTGCCTTGCTCAAGGGTCTCACCTCAGTTGTGGTATTGAAGGTGGAAGAGAGTGCTGGTTGACATTTGGGTTACAAGTCCGACTCTCTAACCATTAGGCCACGACTGCCCCCCCATCCATTCTCATGCTAAACATGACCAAAATCTCAAAAAACATACGACAGATTATTTCTGTGCCAAATACACTGCTTCGGGGTTCATATAAGTAAAGTTTTGGAAAGTTTTTCTTGAGTATGGCTCTGTATGATGTCATAAGGGCGGAATTCCTTGTATGGGCACTTCTCCAAGAAAAGCGCATGCACAAATCAACCAGAGCAAAATCAAGAGCACGCCAATCAACGAGTTTCATTCGGGTTACGCAAGTCATCAGCTGAGCTGCACAGGACTTGCTCGAGAAGGATTTTGCTATTTGTTTTTGACCACAAAATCAATAATCTCACCAAAGAAGTGTGTTGTTGGTTGTGAGGGAAAGATAACCTTGTTCAGCTTCTCAAAGAACCCAATGTTAAGGGAATTATTCATGTCGATGTCACAGCTTGCAGACAATCGCTACACAAAAGATGTGTGTGCTTATGACTCACCCATCGCGCTCACTTCCATAACTTCAAAATTAATTAAGAACACATATCACACTACGGTCTCTAAAAATTTAAACTGATAAAATAAAAAAAGAAATCTGTAATTAAAAAAAAAAAAAAAAAACATAGAAAAACAACAGAGCTTAAAGGGGTCATCGGATGCCCATTTTCCATAAGTTGATATGATTCTTTAGGGTCTTAAGCAAAAGTCTATAACACCTTGGTTAAAATTTCTCAATGGTAGGTGTAAAACAACCCTTTTTACCTTGCCAAAAACAGCTATGTTCACAGCGAATCATTTCGGTGCATGTCCCTTTAAATGCTAATAAGCTCTGCTCACCCCGTCCCTCTCTTCCATGTTCTCTGAGAGACTGTAAACTTTAGCCGCATTCATCGTGAAACTTGTTAACTTGCACGTTATTAGGAAAGGCGATTTTCAAAGATTCATAAAAATAAACAAACTTATACTCCTTCTGTATGTGAAGCTGGATCACGAATGATTTGTGTGAACATAGACGCATTTAGGTAGATCGGAGGGTGCATTCCCTTCAAAAACAAATGTAATCCACTGCGTCTTCAGCGGCTCAGATGTCGGGAGTAAATGATGACTGCTTTGTTCATTATTACATCCAACAAAACACCTCAATCGCTTAGGAGACATTATTGTCTACACTTGCTCCAGGCATCGAAACAATGGCGGACTGGTTACAGCTCACTCAGGGTGGGTCAATCCTGAAATGCCAGTGTCAATCAACAATCGTGGGAGTGGCCTGGGTCTGTGTGACATCACACATCCAAGAATCGGAGACTCGATCCAAGAACGGCTTGATTTGAGAAAGGGGTTATCATTTATTGGGACTTAAAAAAAACACTGGGTGGATTTTTATCATTATAGAGTAGTTGTGTACACACACTTCCAACACACATTTCGGTTCAAACAACATGTAAAAGTGAATTTAGCATCCGATGACCCCTTTAACATGGAAGTACGGTATGGACTCATCCAGTGTACAACTCTGAAGAGCTCCTTTTTAATATCTAAATTCATTATGATATGCTGCCTGCATTCACCTTGAAAAACATGAAGAAATGAGACTTCAAAAATCAAGCCGCTTGTGCTTCAGACTAAAAATCCATTTGCTTTGTGTCTCAAGTGCTCCTTGAGGATCAAAAAAGATAGATGCTGGTTTGATTGTTTAAGAAAGATAAAGGTAGATGGAAGATAAAGAAAAACAGAAGAAAAAAGCAAGAGAATACAAATTTTCATAATGACGGAGTGTGCACACTTACAGCTCATCGTTATTGAGGATATGGAGCAGTTCTTGCACTAAGCCATCAGGGGGCAGTGTTTTGTTCACTGCACTGGTGAACAGCTGTTTGCCGTGCTGCAGTTTTCTCCACGGAGTTTCCAGAAGAGAGTTACTCATCCCATAGATTCCTGCTGAAACAAACACAATCATCCATCACTTCCTGTGAGCTCTGAGAGAGACACACCCACCAATCTGGTGCAGAACGAGTGAAAGTGGTCTGTATTGCAGACGGTAGGTGTAACACTGCAAATGGTAGTGCTTTATGCAAGACCACTGGCGTCTGAACACAGAGCGCTAACTGAGGGATTGAACAAACCTGCTTTGAGATGAATGGGCTCTGAACTGCCCTTGTTTCCATAGTAACACAATGTATCTTCATTGGCCCTGCATCCAACAACACAGCGAGAAAAAAAAAACGAGTTAGTGCTCACTGCTAAAACACAATTAAACACATATTTACAGCTATTTTTGCATCATTTGTCATTGTAAACAGAAACAATTTCCATTGTTATGTAATGCATACATTTAGAACTGTAGAGGAAGTCAATGCAAATCAACACATCCTAATTTATTTTACATATACACATTCATATTTAAATGTATACACATTTTCCACATGCTTTGTTATAGACAGATAAAAAAGAACGACAAACTGATAGACAGACAGACAGATATGTAGATAGACAGACAGACAGACAGACAGATATATAGACAGACAGATATAGACAGACAGATATAGACAGACAGACATATAGACAGTCTCTGTCCTTCATCAGCTCATGAAAGAAATCTTCTTCTAAATCAGCCTGTAATTAAGGACAGTGAATCCCCTTTCAGTTTGTATATATGAGCTCAGTCAGTGTATCATTAATTTATCTGATTAGACATGTTCCTGTTTTCATACACATGAATCTCGTGGATGGATCCTGAGTGAAGCTCATTACTCCTGATGGAACTATGGTGATATAGCCGTGTGTTTCAGAGGACATTTTATTGGCCCAGGAGACAAAAGAGGATGCTATGAAAGGAGAAATGGCCAATTTAGGGTTTTTGAAAGCACTTTGAGAGGGACATCAATAATGCTGGTGGAACGGTTTGGCAGCGATGGCAAACCGCGACGAAGAGAAAGACAGACAGCGAGGAAAGGACTTCAGAACTCTGGAGACTAGACCCTGTTGTAGAAGTACTAGGGATAAAATAAGTATGCAGAAATTTTTTTTTTGCCTTCTTTTTTTTAATAAGTATACAGAATGCTGACTTTCAGCAAAACCACATCTGTTTTAGGAATCTTCAAATTAATGTTTATTAATGGCATTTTGCTTAACTACACTACTTTTTTTTGGAGGAGGATTAAGTGCACTGAGCTGATGTAATTAAAAAAAAAAAATTCCTCTATATTCAGTTTCATTCATCTACATGTGCAACATATTGTTTATATTATTTAGTCAAAATTGATTAGTTCTAGTCCGGGATGATGACTGGTCAATGTAACATTCCAGACATGCTAAAAAACATAAAATAGTAAAAGCTATGACAAAAAACACCTGTAGCTACTGTTTATATCTTGTATCTTCTTGTTTAAACATACATAACTCCCAATTACACCAGCTGAGTCTATAAAAAGAACTTAATTTGCGCAAACTACATTGGCACAAACAAAATACCTTCTAATAATGTCCTTATCTATCTCCACTAATGCATTAATTGCACTGAAAGACTGCGGCATGAGAGCCAAATAGCCTTCTAATGATGTATTAATGCAGTACAATAATTGCTAGAAAACCAACAATCAGGTCAAGTTACAAATGAATTTTATACTGGAGACATGCTTTCACTAATATTATTTTCACAAAATAAACTCAAATGGCAAACTTTTCAGTTATAAGTTTTAAGCATTATGCCAAGGTGATTGCATTTTGAGATTTGGATCAGAAAGACCAAGCCTTACACAGCCAAAAGTCAACCAGTCAGCAGACAAAAATTTTAGGGTTACACACCCATCTATCATACCAACTTTCAGGGATCTAATTTTAACTACACCCATAACAGTAACACTATCCAGCTACACCCATGAATGCCATACACAATATATAATTCAATAATTATAATATACAGAAAAAAATAAGGTTTAAAAATCAGTTTTATTATAATCATGATTTTTTTTACTATTTATTTTTATGTCTACCTATTTTCGTTGTTTAGTTTCTTCATAATGTCTGGTTGTTAGAATTTTTATAAAGTTTTGTATATTTTTATATATTTCGTTTAAGTAGTTACTGCCGTGCCTTCAGTGTAAATGCAGTATTTGCACATGAAATGAGAAACATTTATTTGTGAACTGCAGGCTTGCTGTCAGTTCCAATCAAGTTTTTAACACATTTAACACCTCTGTGCAAAGCCTGCATTACATTCTGACAGGATCAAAACAACACATGCTGAAATGTGCCACATATAGTGCCTATCTTACTTCCTCTACATTACTCTACCTTGACTGAATAGGCATCATTGACATGCAAACGGTGGTGGACACGTGCAAGTGTTCAAATAAAGTTGACTGCCTGACATCAGAACCAGTCATTTTTGCAGCTCCGTTTTAGTAAATGGTCTTTTCTCACTGGGGATCAAGTTCTGAAAGCTACAAAATTAACACTTTTATCTCCAAAGATCAAGGAAAGTTTGATTCAAATCTTCAGTAAGATTTTTTCAAAGAAATGTTATTCAGCAAGGACGCATCACATTGATTAAAAAGACTTTTAAAGGTTTTATTAACATTATATTCATCATTTCCACAAATACATTAAGCAGCACAACTGTTTTCAGCATTGAAAAGTTTCTGCAGCAAATCAGCATATTAGAATAATTTCTGAAGTATCATGTGACACTGAAGACTGAAGAAATGGCTGCTGAAAATTCAGTGTTAACAACAGAGAATTAAACTCAATTTTAAAATGCATTAAAATAGAAAACTATTTTAATTTTTACAACTTAAAATTAATATTATATAATATTATTTCACAATATATAATATTTCACAATATTATGGTTTATAATATAGTGTTCCTGTGGCTCAGTGGTAGAGCATTGTGTTAGCAGCGCAAAAGGTCGTGGGTTCAATTCCCAGTGCAACAATCATACTGAGAAGAAAAAAAAAATGTATAGCCTGAATGCACTGTAAGTCACTTTGGATAAAAGTGTCTGCTAAATGCATAAATGTAAATGTAAATGTTTATACTGTATTTCTGATCAAATAAATAGAGCCTGGGTGAGCATAAGATACTTAAAAAAAACATTTTAAAAAAAACTTGCTGACCTCTAACAAAGTCTCAGAAGTATAGAATGAGCCTTTTTTGCAGCAGTTTCAATAAACTGTCATTTTTCACTGGGGAGAAAATTCTGAAATTTACAGAACGAACACTTTAATCTCCAAAGATCAAGGAAAATTAGATTCCTCATGAAATGAGCCCTTGAAAGGATCTATACAGTCTATTATGCGAAAGCTGTGAGCAGCACACTCAGAGAGGAATTTTAATACCAAACCTGATCTACAACCCCAAATCAGAAAAAGTTGGGACAGTATGGAAAACGCAAATAAAAAAAGAAAGTAGTGATTTCTAAATTTACTTGGACTTGTATTTAATTGCAGACAATATGAACACAAAATATTTCATGTTTTGTCTGGTCAACTTCATGTCATTTGTAAATATACATCCTTTCCTGTCATTCAGACCTGCAACACATTCCAAAAAAAGTTGGGACAGTAAAGCATTTACAACTTTGTAATGTTGCCATTCCTTTTCACAACACTTAAAAGACGTTTAGGGACTGAAGACACCAAGTGATGAAGTGTTTCAGGTGTAATTTTGTCCCCTTCTTCCTGCAAACAAGTCTTAAGGTGGGCAACAGTACGGGGTCTTCGTTGTCGCATTTTGCGCTTCAAAATGCGCCACACATTCTCTATTGGAGACAGGTCGGGACTGCAGGCAGGCCAGTCAAGTACCCGTACCCTCTTCCTCCGCAGCCAGGACTTTGTAATGTGTGCAGAATGTGGTTTTGCATTGTCTTGTTGAAATATGCATGGACGTCCCTGGAAAAGATGTCTTCTTGAAGGCAGCATATTGTGCTCCAAAATCTCTATGTACTTTTCAGCATTAATGGTGCCATCACAGAAGTGCAAGTTACCTTTGCCAAGGGCACTGACACAACCCCATACCATGACAGACCCTGGCTTTTGGACTTGTTGCTGGTAACAGTCTGGATGATCCTTTTCTTCTTTGGTCCGGAGCACACGGCGTCCATTCCTCCCAAAAAATACCTGAAATACTGATTCATCTGACCACAGTACACGTTTCCACTGTGTGATGGTCCATCCCAGATGCCTCCGAGCCCAGAGAAGACGACGGCGCTTCTGGACACTGTTAACATAGGGCTTCCTTTTGGCACAGTACAGTTTTAACTGGCATTTGTGGATGTAACTACGTATTGTGGTACTTGACAAAGGTTTGCCAAAGTAGTCCTGAGCCCATGTGGTGATATCGCTTATAGATGAATGACGATTCTTGATGCAGTGCCGCCTGAGGGATCGGAGATCACGGTTGTTCAGCTTAGGCTTGCGCCCTTGTCCTTTACGCACTGAAATTCCTCCAGATTCCTTGAATCTTTTAATTATGTTATGCACTGTTGAAGGTGAAATATCCAAATCTCTTCCTATCTTTCTTTGAGGAACATTGTTTTTAAACATTTCAATAATTTTCTCACGTATTTGTTGGCAAACTGGCGATCCTCGGCCCATCTTTGCTCCTAAAGGACTAGACCTTTCTTGGATGCTGCTTTTGTACCAAATCATAATTACAATCACCTGTTGACATCAACTGTTTCAAAACACATCATTATTTAACCAATTTACCTCATTACTAGCCCTAAATTGCTCCTGTCCCAACTTTTTTTGGAATGTGTTGCAGGTCTGAATGACAGGAAAGGATGTATATTTACAAATGACATGAAGTTGACCAGACAAAACATGAAATATTTTGTGTTCATATTGTCTGCAATGAAATACAAGTCAAAGTAAATTTAGAAATCACTACTTTCTTTTTTTATTTGCGTTTTCCATACTGTCCCAACTTTTTCTGATTTGGGGTTGTAAATAAGCAGAACATTTTTTCATTGGGCTGAAATATCACATAAAACATAAGGCTATTATCATTGTTGTCAGTCACATCTCTGTAGAGGAACAAACAAAACCTCTTTTTTCTTTTAGAAAGGCCGTCTCTATTTACAGAAGACAGCTGTATTGATTTCAGCACAAAATGCCCATTGTAATTCCTCAGAGTTTATCTGGACATGTATCATTTTGTCATTTGTGGCCGCGGAAAGAAAGCGAGAGTCCGATAAGCTCAATAATGATCTTGTTTATTAAAAGGGTAAACAAATGAATAACACTCCCCACGGCTATGGCTTTCTGTTTCATTACTGGGTTTGGGAGTCTGAGTGGCCTTCCAATGTATTTTCTGTTTATAAATATTTGCTTGAAGAGACAGAGACGAATGGACAAAAGTTATCCCTCCAAGTCCCTCAGATGACAGCATGGACTTAAGTAATACATCACTACATTAGCAGACAGCCTTTCAACAAGCTAAAGTACAGGGTGATGATGACTTGTTTTAAGTATATCCTAATATCTAGCTTAATACACTGCAGCGTAAATCGAATCACGAAACAGTGTGTGTTCACTCCAATTGCTATTGCTCATGTTACTCTCATTGTGAATGTATCCTCAGGCTACAAGTTTGCTAAATGTAAAATAAGCATAGACATCCTCTACACTGAACCACTATTATGGTATTATACACACAAAAACATGAATTATTTCAATAAATGTCATTATTTTTGACCTTTAATATGTGGAATCATGAAACCCATCTTCTTAAATCGCCTCAAATTACTATGTTCTGAGAAAGTCACGCTGCTGGAAACACACCATCTGTTCAGACTATATTCTAAATAGACTTCTTGAGCTTCGGTATATGTTGAGCAGGTGGTGGCACCAGTGCCTGCTGTCCCTCTTAAGGACTCCAGAGCTTAAGACAGTATCATCACTGTCATGTCATCCTCATAACAAATGATAAAGAAAGTGAGACCATGAAAGACTGGCACTTCGCTTGTAGTAATTTTAGAGCTACTTCTCAAAACTTTGAGTCTCTTTATACAAGCTTGATATACAGTGGCACCACGTGGTTTTAATTAGTGAACTGACAGCTGAGATGTACATGATTTAATTGGATTTAAATGAACGATTCTGTAAGAATGCATCACATTATCATTTAGTTTTTTTTATTTCATGTGAAACGGTATATCAAAGGCATTTCAGATTTTATTATTTGACAGCATTTTAATTAAGCTGATTTGAACAAAATTGTATCATGAAATGTCTATATATAAATAATTAGCTTGATGTAGCTGTTTAAAAACTAAATTATGAGCCACTAAAAACCTTCACAAATACAACAACTTCACCTCTGAAAAATATCAAAACACCATCTAGGTATTATTTGAACCTATAAGTTTGAATGAGCTTGCTTTCTCAAAGTGAGGGAAACCACTAACAGTAAACCATTTGATTTATTCAAGGCATTCACCATTTAAGCAAGGTTATATATATTTAGAAAGAACCAAACAAGATTTGCCTTCCACCACTCACCTGAAGTCAGCAGTAAGGAGATTGAAGCCATTATATAAATGAGCTTCTGAAGACACTTTACGGAGGTATGCGAAACTGTCCAAGTTATCTGTCAAATAGTTGGACACCAGGGAACCTGAGTAAAAATTATAAATGAAGACAGGCATGTATCAATAATCCAATTTATTACAACAACCATGGATTGTGAAAGAGGAGGAATGGGTTGTGAACTGCTTGGCGAAGGTCATTTCATTTTGTCCACTCTCAAATATGTAATTTAGGCAGATTTAGAGAACTAATTGCTCAAATTAATGCAATTTGTTGAACAACATGTACTGAGCCATATTTCTCCAGCTCTTGCATGCAGCTGTTGAGTACAACCATCCAAATAACAGCTGGGTTGTTTGGATTATATTTAGTGGTATGGTTTAGGAACAGAGGGGTGGGGTGTGTTCAACATGCTTTTGATGGTAAGTGCTAGTGAGGTGTCAGCCTATAAAGAGGCCTTGAAGAACCTAAACAGACATTGGAGTGATGACAGTGAGCAGTCTAGTTCATTTGAGTGGAGATCTGCAGTGAACAGCTGTTCTCGTCTCCGGCCTCACAACCCATATGCGAGCGTTTATGTTAACATGTCAGCAATCATTAAGAAGAACACAATTAAGGCAACCCCACTTAATATTCAGCCTAACTTCTTCAGCATTGTGGGTTATGAGTAAAGGCCTTCCAGGAGGAATGTTAACAATGTAAACAGACTAAAACTACATCATTAGAATAAGGTTTATATTGGAGCATTGAAATTTGAAAATGTAAAAAAAATTGCAATGATGTGTTAAAACTAGGGCCATTTTAATCTCAACTGATCTAAAGAAACATCTATTAACCCTTTAAACCTGAATATGAGACATTATTTTCAGCAGACTGTCCTAATTATAAAGAGGACAAACTCGCCATAATCCAACACTCAGAAAGATCTGATTCCTCATGGAGTCATAACACATAAAACCCCACAGACACGCATGTGGCCAAGTATATACAAATGTAGCATTCATGTGGCTTTTCCACTTAAAACTTCAAACACACAAAGATTGAAAATGGCATTAAAAACAACCATTGCTTACAGTGGATGCTCCTGATTGAAATGAGCCTAAAATTAAATAGTTTTTTTCAAAATCGTTGTAAATATTTTGGAAACTCTACCAATTGTATATTTGAATCAGTTCTAGCAACGCCTACCTATATACACAACAGATCCAACTACACCTAACATTTGACTCTCATTGCTATAGTTTTGGAGTTATTACTTTGTGCATGTCACTCAAAACAACCATTTTAAAAATGCCATTTTATTGAACATGAAAATTTTCATAAACCAACATGGATGGAGGGAAAATCCAGGGACCAGAGTCTTCCAGAGTCATGGGCTCTTGCGATCACAAATGGTTTAACAACAACCCAGAATATTCTAGAAACCACCTAGCAATGCCCTAACCACCTTAATGCCCTAACCAACACATTACCCTAAAAATAGCAACATGCTAAAATACGGTAAGAAGGCCTTAACAACCATATACTGTAGCAACACTTTGATAAGATTCGATAAGACAAAAATTTCTAGTACAGTCCCCAGCCATATCTAGAATATTACAGAACTATTATAGGAACTTGTAAAAAATGTGGCCATTTCTATCATCATGTGTGAGTTTTGCATAGGCAAGCACAACTCACATTTTCTTGAGAAAAATGTTAAAATCTATTTTTTGTTATTATTTCTTTTGCTGATTTGAAAATCTAATTTATTTTTTATTTGTGAGAAAGTATTTTGTACAAGCCCATTTGGGCTGTCTTTACTTTCTCAGCACTTCTGTTCTTTGCTTGTATATTATAAGCAAATACATAAAAAATGGATTCGGAGGTGTGCATGTATAGAAGAGTTGGTTGCATAAGATTCTTCAGTATATTAGTCTATGATATATGTTTGCATATAGCAATTTTGATGAGAGACTCGATCTGCTCAAGCTATATATATATATATATATATAAAATGCAGGAAAGTAATCTCAGAACAGAAACAGAAAGTACATGGACGATGAAGGCTTTTCATAGGTGAATTATGCTACTATTAAGAGTAATGTGTCTGGGTAATACATTGATTAAGTGTGTCTAGTCAACTGCTCAGTAATAGTAGAGTACATTAATACAAATGGGTGAAAGATCTGCACTACCTCTCCCCTGAGCATCTGGATTTTGCCGTGCTTCCAGGTAATTGGTCAGTGCCGCCAGTTTCCCTCGTTTGCTAATTCCCAGCCAGGATCCGCCTTCCTTCCCCACTTCCAGGTCCAGACCTAATGACAGAAAACAAAAAGTCACATTGTGATTTAATGTCAAAGTGACATTAAATCCTGTCTGCTGGCTATAATAATAAAACCAGCAGGAGATCAGATATAGATGTACCAAACAGCTCAGGAATGTTCACTGAGAATGACCTGAACTGAAAGTGAAGAATAATATTTTTCATCTTGATACTGAAAAGAAAAAGTAATTTATAGGCCCAAGCACACTGATCAGTCTAGTGCTTTGAAAAGAGGAGAAATTCTGAACAACTGAATAACTAAATTCTACCAAACACAACAGTGCTAGGTGGTTTCATGCAAAATTACACAGCAAAACCACAGAGTGATTCATATTTAGTAACAGCCCATTAATAATGTTAACATTTAGCTTAGTATCCTTAAAAATACCTGGCCTTCTCATCTTCGCCCAAAGACTTCAACATTTCTCATCCATACCCTACACTTCACTCCTCCAGACAGATAAGGACTTCTTCGTTAGCAGCAGAATTTATTTCTACAGCTACACATAAAAACACCCATCAACCACTCAATTCTGTCTGATCCAAAGATTGAACGGCAAAACATGAACAGAAAAAACTAAACAAAAGCCCCATGATCTTGTGGAGCCGGGGGAATGACTGATTTCTGTTCTGGGATGTATTGTTTAGCAGACTGTGGGTCATCAGTCAATTGAAGACTTCTTACTCCTTGAGGGTGGTCAGATGAATCCTGACAATGGACACTTAATCAAACGTGGATGATTACCTTTTCCTCTGCTAATGTCAGATTGATTATGACTGAATACCCACTACTGAGGCGTGATGAAAGAGACTTAAACGTAATTCTAACCCCTCAAGCAGTAGATGCAACCAGCTTATCTTCTAAATTATTCTGTGTTTCCTCAGGAAAAAATAATCTTTAATAGTTCTCTCCAAACTGAATGTTCTGACAAATAATAATCGACTCACTAGATTATGCAGTTTAAACCAGCATGAAGTAGTTTGAGGAATTGAATTTTGCCATTTTTCAGTGGCATCAAATCTTTGAAATGTAAAACACATAGTAGCAAGTAATCTAGAAATCCACAAACACAACTTTCTTATATTTTCTGAATTAAATAATAGCACAAGTATATAGCACAAGTATAAATAGCACAAGATCTGCCTCTTGAGTGCAAAGGTACTAAAAATATCAAAGCTAACACATAAATTTGAAAAAAAAAAAAATACACAACCTAGCAAAACCATACCAATCGGCTAGTTGGTTAGTGGACAAATAGTTACAGCTAAAATAAAAATTAGGAAAACAATTCTAGACAAGCTAGCCTACCACACCATTTGACTAGTTAGTTAGTGGACAGTCAAAATATTAAACCTAAACAGGAAAAAACTATATACACTAGCCAACTATACTTTTCGAATTGTAGTTGGATAAATAGTAAAAATATTGATCCAAAAAAATGGGATAAACTAGACAACCACACTACTTAACTAGCTGGTTAGTAGCAAAATAATTGGCAAAAATTAAACACTCTGTTCTGTTATGTCCAAAGGCCATTGCACACCGAGTCCGAAATTTTAGTCCAAAACTTTTGCATGTTAAAAAATAAATACGAACTCACGTTGTGTCAATCACATTTACACACTGCCTCCGAAACTTTCGTCCATCATAAACAAATTCAGATAGGGTTCGATTTTCTGTGTTTTTCGGAGATGGTCCTCACTGCAGAACACAAGATCCAGGGGGCGAGGTTGGATCTAGATCCAACTCCTCCCACCTTACATACACCTAAACCTACCCGTCTCCACCCCCTGATCCCTAAACCCACCCATCTCCACCCCCTGGATGTGGATCCAACCCCGCCCCCTGGATCTTTGTTCTGCAGTGAGGGGCTACTGGTTTTTCGCATCCGTAGCAAGCATTTTCAGAGGTGTTTTGACAACTCAGAGCTGCCCCCCACCATAGAAGCGAAAGCCAAAATTGTATGCTGGTTTCAATGCCTGACGCGCACCTTTCCAATGCCACAGTTTGGTGCGTGTGTGTCCATACCTTAGACATACTGCAGCCAGTCTCTGTTCAGGAACAATTGTTTCACAGAAATTGGAGGTCTTCTTTTAAATATGTGGCTCGAGTATTGCTACCAAAGCATCAAAATCCTGTAGTAAACTTTGAATCGTTCGGGATAATCCCCTTGATGAGGTGGAACTCTCCTTCATCTCTACGCAATCTCAGCATTAGATGGACCCAATATTTCCTCTTTCTTTTTCTCTATTTAAGAAGAGAGAGGACAACAAAATCATCCTCACTGCTTGAAGACTCCATTTTGTATTGTTTTGCAAATTTTTTCACAACGGATTAACTAATATGCATCAGACTCAGTGCGCAAGGTTTCTGTGCGTGACGAATTTTTAGGATGACAAATACGAAAAAACGCATATGAAAATTTTGTGTGCGAAGACCTTAAGTGGGGCTGTTCTTGACCAGAATACTAGACATCGTGCACATAGTCAAACGTCTGGCTCTGTGAGACACAATAAAAAGACTCTTGAAGAAACTCTTGTTTATCCTAACTGTAGGAAATCAGTTATATGCAGTTCAGACGAACTCTGCTGACATAAAAACCAACATCTGAATTCCTCAGTGACACAGCGAAACCAATGATTCTCAAAATGTAGGTGAGATAAAAACTGGACTTTGGATATTAAATATTTGTCTAATAACTGAAAAATAAGACTGATCTTTACCACTGAGGATCTCGTTGTTGCTGCCCCAGAAGTCTGCAGCTTTGGACGGTCTGCTGTAGACCTCATCTCTGTTAGCAGCCAGAATAAGCCTGCAGAAGAAAAAAAACATCACACAATCTCTCACACAGTATTCTAACTATACAATCATACTGATAACATATCATTTCTATAATAGCATACATCACTATAACAGACCACCTTTAGAATTATCCTTCCTTATAGTCTCGTAAATAAAATAAAAACTGCAATTCTGTGCTGTGGGTAATGGACTTGGTGTTAACCAATAAAGGGCTGATTTTCAGTCAGACTTCCTGTGGGAGGGGGAGAGATGGAGGCTGGCACTGTTGAATGGGCTCATAGGTCACATGTGCACCTAAATGTGTTTATCTCAGGCTGATCCCAGGAGAGCAATGGATGCTTTGCCAGCTCCACACCTAAGGCCCAGAGAAGACTCAGCTGTGATGCTGAAAGCTGCTGTGTGTGGCTTTATTGTCTCTGCTCAGGCCTGATGCTCTGTAGATGCCTCTCTGCCATTAAAATCCAATGTAATGGAATATTCTTTTATATCTTTTCATGTTAAACCAAGTAATTTGGGGTTTATGTCAGCAGCTGGGAAATGTCAACCATACATTCTGCAAGGATACTTTTTTAAAACAAACTTTAAACGAATTTAAGGATTATAATCCATAGGAAAATGTAGTGCTCGATCCATACTGATTTCAATATTGATGACTGATGTCAATATTTTAGAGATCAGGGTGGCCGATATATGTGATAACACTATTTAATTTAAAGATGGTACATAATGTGTTATATAAATGAAGTATGAAATATAAATTAAATTATATTTATTTTACATAATATTTGCTAAATTAGAAATAAATAATTTTAATTTAAATCACTTGCTCAAAATAAACACGATTACACAAATATGACATACTGTAGCTGCCAACTGGATTATCAAATGGAGGGCAAAGTTACTGGTGCAGGATTATTTTCAATAATATTAAAGTATTATTAATATGATATCAAGATTTCATTTTTTTTTTTAATAGCACAGCTATCATTAATACTGCTACACTGCAACATTACTTCTGCAGCTATAATGTAACCCCATAAATTCACTTTAAATGTAATGTAACTCCATAAATTCACAATAAACTTTTAAAGAAAAACGATGGCATAACATTCTCTTGGTAATAAAACGACAATGCAGAGCACATTACAGTCACCACACATTTAGGTTTGCAAGGCATAAAAATGGAAGTACAACAGCTAATGTAAAATGGCCCAAAACTCTCTCAATACTGGCTCCGGGCCATCCTTAAAAGTTTCGTCAAACTCTAGATAGAGCTGACTGTCAACTTATGCACTTTGGTGGGTCATTAATGTAAACATAGTTGGTTGTAAATGTAAACTGTCAGGACAAAGAAAAACATAAGTCAAAAGTTCTGTGCGTTAAGCCTTGAAGTCAACACGCAGCTCATTTTTCAGGGGCACAGGTTTATCATTCTGCCTTCCTGGCCATGCTTATTCAAAAGGCAAAACTTGCACTAACTGCTTAGCAATAGCATGGAGAGTCAAATGTCCACTGTATTTCCAGCCTGTGGAACCTGACAGGACCTGACGGGATGACAGAGAAGAAGAAAATCGGAGAGACAAAGAGTGATGAAATATCCTGGAGGCTTCGCAGATTGATCTGCAATGGTTGATGCACCCCAGGAATATGTGCTCTGTACTGGAGACAGCTTGCAAAGCAGAAAAGCTCCTCTCCATCTGAAAACAACTTACTGGCTTGACAATGTCAATTACACCAGACCTTGGGCAAGGTTATCACCCTCTTTGTCAGCCTAAATGGAGAGATATTCTTTCTCACTGAAACAGAAAAATGGCAAAAAGATGACTGGACACAGCAAGACCTGAAAAGAAGTCAAGGGCAGATGAAGAGGCAGTTATGGGAGAGCAGAGGGGAGTCCCTGAGTGATGTAGACAGACAAAAACTCTTTATGTGATAGATAGAAAGATAAGGAAAATGAAAATTATTGTTGTGCTGGATGTTCAAATCAATTCCTTCTGGATACTCCCACCCTATATTTTTTCTCATTGAATATCTTCTTTTATTTTTAAATAAACTAGTATTAAAAGTGTGTGGTCAGTAAGATCTTTTAAATGATCTTGAAAGAAGTCTATTATGCTCATCAAGGCTGTATTTATTTGATCACAAATTCAGTAAAACAGTAATACTGTGAAATAATATTACAATTTAAATAACTTTTATATTTTTATATATTGTAAAATGTAATTCACAATATATTAATATAATTAAGTTGAATGTTTAGCAGTCATTACTCCAGTTATGAGTGTCACATGATTTTTTTTTATTATCAATGCTTAATATTGTGGAAACCATAATACATTTTAAATTATTTTTAATGAAAAGAAAGTAAAAAACAACAACAACAACAAAAAACAGCATTTATTTAACAAAATCTTTGGAACAATGTAAAAAGTATAAATGCACAGGTTTTCTGACCCCAACCTTTTGAATGTTAAAGGAACACTCCACTTTTTTTGAAAATAGGCTCATTTTCCAACTCCCCAAGAGTTAAACAGTTGAGTTCTACCGTTTTTTAATCCATTCAGCCGATCTCCGGGTCTGGCGGTAGCACTTTTAGCGTAGCTTAGCATAGATCATTGAGTTAGCATCTCACTCAAAAATAACCATTTTTCATTTTTGAGCGAGATGCTAACGGTCTAATCAGATTCAATGATCTATGCTAAACTAAGCTAAAAGTGCTACCGCCAGACCCGGAGATCGGCTGAATGGATTCAAAAACGGTAAAACTCAACTGTTTAACTCTTGGGGAGTTGGAAAATGAGCCTATTTTCAAAAAAAGTGGAGTGTTCCTTTAAGGTGTATGTCACATTATGGAAGTAAAATGGGATACAAACAGCAATTCATGCTGACTTTAAGAAGACAGGCATTTTAACAAAGGAAATGGCACAACTCACCTTTAAAGGTTTCTTTGAATTTAGATACTTCAGAAATAGACTTAAATGCCAAGCATACTTCCGTATGTTGCATTTCAAAGTAATCTTTTTATGACTCCCATATAAACAGGAATTTCACCGCAAACTCACACACTTTTACTTTCTTAATACACACAGTGAGTGTTTCTCAAGTTCAGTGTCTATTCTATATCTTATGTTCGTGTTAGTATAATGATAGCAAAGCATCATGATGATCATACAATTGAAAATGTTTCATATTTTTTACATCCACGTCATCAAGGAAAGAGAAATGAGCACCATGGCAATGCTAAGATGTGTTAAGAGCAGGAGTTTTAGATATGAATATCAGCTCTAGGTTATACTGTGTCTCAAACAGCTGTACACTAGCAGAAACAAAATTAATTTTATCCAAAAGATCTCTAGCTAAAATTCTAGACTATGTATATTTCAGGATCTTTTAGCCTCTCTGACAGGCTCCATCTGTTCCGAAGATAAAATATTACCGTTAAGTGGATCCATTTCAGTGACATCAAAGTCATCATGACCATATATAAGTAAAGTGACCCAGACCTCCGGCCCTTTTTTCTCTCAAAGGGATTTCAGAGCTGCTGGCTGGGAATGTGAGGTCAGAGGTTAACATGATGAAGATTAAATGTTTCAAAAAGGTGTTTATTTCCACTAACCACATCCGATGTTAGCTTTGAACTAGGGATGCACCGATACCACTTTTTCCAGTACTCGCCCGATACCGATATTTTTATTTTTGGTACTTGCCGATACCGAGTACCGATACTGATATTTTCATTGCATTTGTAAATTTTTAAAATATTGGGTACAGAAACCAAAAGAGTATGTACAATGTTAATTGGTTAACTTCATTTATCAAATAGATAGTCAAACCAAAATTTATGTTAATGATAATTACAATGTTACAAAAGATTTCTGTTTCAAATAAATGCTGTTCTTTAGAAACGTTCTATTCAACAAAGAATCCTAAAAAAAAAACAGTTTCCAGAAAAATATTGAGCAGCACAACTGTTTTCAACATTTATAAGAAATGTTATGTTTTTCTTAACTGCAATAACATTTCACAATATTACTATTTTGACTGAATTCTTTGATCACATAAATGCAGCCATAAGATACTTTATTTAACTCTTTCCCCGCCATTGACGAGATATCTCGTCAAATAAGAGACAACGCTTCCCCGCCATTGACGAGTTTTTACGGCAATCCGTGTTCTAGGTGTATTACGGTAAGGAAAGCCCTAACGCATGTCCTGAATGAGTTATGGGACTTCCTGGGTCTTCCGGGTGCGAATACAAGAAGATCGGCATAAACGGAAGGATCAGAGAAAATGTAGATCATATATGTAGATCATGTTTTGACCATTTTGAATCTGATCGGGACGAAGTAGTCAGTGAGGGAGATGCCTTTACAGACACATAAACATCTCTAGTTGTGTCGTGGATAGACCGATAACCTGTCGATCTTAATAAGTATATGTGTGTGTGTTTGTTTGCATGTGTGTGTGCGTTTTTGTGACATATGAGGACACAAATTTGTATAATGACATGGGTATGACATAGGTATTACAAGGAGAAGGTGACTTATGAGGACATTACCCCATTTTTCAAAATGCTTATAAATCATACAGAGTGAGTTTTTTTGAGAAAGTAAAAATGCACAAAGTTTCCTGTGAGGGCTAAGTTTAGGTGTAGGGAAATAGCACATACAGTTTGTACAGTATAAAAACCATTACGCCTATGGAATGTCCCCACAATTCACAAAAACAAACGTGTGTGCGTGATAAATGTGTGTGCGTGATATACGTGTGTATGTAGCCTATATGTGTGTGTGTGTGTGTGTGTATAAACATATGTATGTATATGTGTGTGTGTATAAACATATGTGTGTATATGTCTGTCTGTGTGTGTGTATGTCTGTTTGTTCTGTTTATTGAATGCAATTTCAATTATACATATAATTATTTACAGGTGAAAGAATATGACATCTGAATGTATATTGCTTGAAAATGCACTACTTTGATAAAAATGCATTTTTCTCTTTTTTTTTGTCCAAAATGTTGTATTTCTGATGAAACCTATCTGCATTCAAGTGGAGATAAAACATGAACACATGAAGATAGAATAAAATAATTATATCTTTTTTTGTTTAAAAGCAGAGGCTCGGTTCTTTATTTTGATATATAATATGCTCATATATTCATAGCAGAAAATATTCTGAAGGCCGTCAAATTTAGGTGAAAATCATCAAAAATGCTGGTGGTGGCTGGCAACTTTTTTAAAAAAACACTGGCGGGGAAAGAGTTAAAGACATTTAAAAAAATCGACAGACCCCAAACCTTTAAATGGTGAATCTATAAAAAAAAAAATTAGATAAACTAGACAAACTTACTAATCAGCTAGTCTAACCATTGTTGGACAACTAGTCAATTAGACGGCCATCGTGACACATATATTACACTGAATATTCTGAAAAGGAATAAAAAAAATAATATATTAATTTTGATTAATATTTTAGACACTTTACTTTACACAGCCCTAATATTATAAGTCACATTTATGTTCTACAGGTTTATCAATACACAAAATGAAAACATTTTTAAATACCCCTTAGGTCTGCTCAAGCACCACTGGTCTAGGTGGGAACCACTGGTCTAGGTGGATCCAAGCAAATTGCAATGTTGCTAAGTTACAGGATGCAATATAAACAGAAATGCACTCTGTATTCTGTAATATTATTAACACATTTTCCTGATTATAGTTGTAAATTTATGGACGTAACAATAGTACTTAATTATAGTACATTTTGGCACTGTTTTGTAAACAAGTTTATGCTACCCTAAATCAGAGGAACCGACGCACCACAAGACAACCTTCAAGACTCCGTGTCATTGATTAGATTTTACATCCTGGGTTGAGTCATCTGTGACTCTGAACCACTGTGACTGACTCAATATTAGATAATCAAATTACAGCTTGCTGGGCAATAATCCTGATTAGCGTAGCGTGTTACAATCTGACAGTATTAACAAAGGTAACCTCTCTGCAGTGAAGGGGAAAGAATACAGAGAACACTAGCACATGCAAATTGATTACATACACACGATTCACAGCTCACCAGGCAACAGCTATTGACAAAAAAATACTGACTTGGCTCTCTCAGCTCTTTAGAGACATTTGGCAAACCCTGACCTAGAGACATATCCTTTAGGGACTAAGAGTTTAAAATTGTGGTAGAGGTCACCTGGGCCTAGTTTGTCAGCTTGGTACTCCACAACACTATTGTACTGCTGCACAGTCATTGCTTTTATGGCCTTTTACAGTAAGTGCACACCACAGCTTAAACTATATTACAGGTTAGCCTAAATGAAATTATGAAATGAAGCCACCTGGGATTTAATGTAACATTAATGTAAATAAAATAAAACATTTTCCTGAAACAAAAACGCTACCATTCAAAAGTTTGGAGTCAGTAAGATTTCACTTTTATTTAGCAAGTATTTATTAAATTTATAAAAAATGACAGTAAAAACTTTCTTACAAAAGATCTGTTTCAAATAATTTTTTAACTTTCTATTTATCAAAGAATCCTGAAAAAAAAAAAAAAAAAAAACAGTTTTTAAGCAGCAAAACTGTTTTCTACAATGATAATAAGAAATGATTCTTGAGCACCAAATCAGCATATTAGAATGATTTCTGGAGGATCATGTGACACTGAAGACAGCTGCTGAAAATCAGCTTTGTCATTACAAGAATATATTTTTTAAAGGTGCCATAGAATGGAGCTGTTGCGATTCGTCGATTTTACTGCATTTAAAAATCCTTCATTTTGGCGTCGATAGCAGAATACCGGAAGTGCCGCATTTCACGACGAGAATAAAAACACATAAGACTATTTTCCAAGTTCTTAAACCCATTTAAAAATCATAATTAAGTAATTGTGAATTCACAAAAGCTGATTTAATTAAATAATTATATGAAGTTCTAACACAGAATGCGCTTTAATTATTTACATGCGTGTAGTGAGCCACACAGCGGCTCCGTTCAAAGTTCACAGAAACATTGTTTCCAAACTCCTCCTTATGTTGTTGTGAGTTTGGGTTTAATCTCATCTGGGAATGAATGCATTTCAAAGAAGGTAAATCATTTATAAGCCTGTGCACACAGGAGAATACATCGATTTCAAAATAGCTCAAACCCTCACTCTGAGTTTACGTTTTGATGTCCATCATTTAATTACAGTGGCTAACATTTCTGTCCTAAAGAAATGGCAAATATTAAAGATTAAGTGGACATTTGAATTAAATGGTGCGAATATTAAACAAGGATGTGAGTAATGTTTAATAATAATCGTAGGCTGTCGGCGCCCCCTGCACCTTTGTTGTAGTCTACATTAGGTTTATAATACATTATGTATTTTAACAGTTTTGTTCAATAAAACTAATTTCTTGCTTTTGATACTTTATTTGTTACATCATTGTATTATATATGTATTTTAAGTCATTTTAAAAGCTATTGTTCCAACGTCTATTTTTATTACCACAAAAACATTATTATAATTATAGCCCGTTTTATTTCCATAGTTTTTTCAGTTTGGTTAAATTAAATTTTATTAATCAAAAAGCTGTCTAATTAATTGTTTTACAGTTTTATCACCAAATTCTTATTTTCTGGATTCTTTTAATGGTATTAATTTTTCTCCACAACATTTTTCTATTGTAAATAATATTTCTGGTAAATACTCCTTTATTTAAAATACTGATTATAATTGTATTATTAGACAGAACACGTGGAGTCATTCTTACACTATAATACTGCTTTTATGGCTGTGAGATGAGATGGACTTTTCTTGCACAGTACTTTACTTTTGTTTAAAAAAGGATTTCATAGAAATTTGGATTTAATTTGGTTTAATAAAATATTCAAGTAAAATTGTTGTTTTTTTTTGTGTGAAATTAATCGTTTAGATTAATCATATATTAGTCAGATTAATCGAAATAAAAATAGTCGTTAGTGGCACTAAATAAAACTGTTTACCTTGGCATAGTTGAATAATAAGAGTTCTACATGGAAATGACATACAGTGAGCCTCAAACACCATTGTTTCCTCCTCCTTACTCGTGATGCAAAAGACCACTGAAAATTAGGCTGAACATAACACCGCTGTGACGTAACATGTTAATAGTTACTCCCCAACATTTGCATATACAGTTTGCCAGTTTGTCCGGACCCACAACACTGCCTAGCATTGCTTTTATGGCCTTTTAATAAGTGCACACCACAGCTTAAACAAATAGAAAACTAAATAGTTCTGCAGGGCCCATGTTCTAGGCCAGCCGGACCTGCCTAGCCGAATCATCAGAAGTTCTGCAGGTATTGTGAAGAAACAACAGTGAAAATGGCAGATCATGGAAATAAATGTTATGTTCCAGGCTGTGCAGGGGATGTGAAGTGCAGGGATGGGTTGGTGTCTGTATTCAGAAAGGCATGGAAAGCAAATAACGCGTTCTAAAAAGATAACGCAATCCACTAAAGGGACATGGTTAGCTCCTTGCTAGCTGTAGCCTGTTACAGTACATACGATTTCACTTACCACATAAACAGAGTAAGGAGAGATGACTGAGGATGATGGCGAATGATTTACAAATCCTGAGCACCACTGACAAGCATCTGATCTCGAAAGTGAAAGTGAAAGTAAAAAACGATCATGCATTCGAAAGCAGTTTCAATGCCCCGCATATTAATAGCGGCTCCATGATGCCCGCATTTACAGTATAATTACCCAACGATATAACTTTGCGAGCAAGTATTGAAATATATATTTTCCCAGTGTTTCTTTCCTGCTGTGTGAGCTACTGAAATGAGCCGCACTGTGAAACAACCAATCAGAGCAGAGCTCAACATTGAGCCGCACTGTGAAACAGCCAATCAGAGCAGAGCTCAACATTATTATTCATGACCCTTCCAAATAAGGTAATAACAGACCATTTAATTCTAGGGACAACTCCTAGGGTTGTAAATGGACATGTAAAACTGTTTCTGGAGATTTTTTGACCTTACCTAAGCCACATACCTTCTATGTAGATATCAGAGAATAATTTAAAATATTGTATCAATGCATTCTATGGCACCTTTAAATTTGAAATATTAAAAATAGGAAACAGTAAGTTTTAAGATGTAATATTATTCCTTTTACTGTATTTTTAGTAAATGCAGCTTTAAACAACTTTTAAGAAATTATAATTATTTCAAACATTTTACCAGTAGTGTATATGTATGTATTTGTTAATTTGTATATTATTAGATTAGAAGAGAAGAAGAAGACTGGATTTATAAGAAATGTATTATATTAAGATATATTATTACATTAAATTTACCATTATTTATGAAAAATTATTAAAATCATGTGATAAAAAACCATGTCTTATCAGCAGCCCTTAAAAGCTGTTTTATTACACATGGAACAGGTCGCCTCAACGGTACCAACATGTTGAGATCACATGATCAGCTGAATAAACCCCCTCTTTTCCTGGACACTTCTGTCTGAGGAATAAATGAATCATGGCTCACTGTGAGCATTTATACAATGTCATCGGTAACTGAAAACGTTTGCTTTTCCATGATTCAGCATCCACTGGACAATGTCAAAACAAGTCAAATACAGCCACATTAGCCAGCGCTACAATAAATGAGTGCACCTTCAAAAGGTGAAATACGGGCCGAAAGATTTTGCTTTACATGCCAACACTTCATACTTTTTCAGCATTTATTCAAAAAAAAAAATCTTACAGTATCAAACAACTTCTTGTTCCCACATATGTGCAAGAAATTTCCCTATCCCTATTTGCATTGAACACATAGACAGTAAAGCTCCTGGGAGCAGGTGCACTACCTGTAGGCATTTTTGGATGCAGGCCGAGGGTCAAACTTCAAGAAGATGATGCACATGAGGAGGTTACTGATGGCAGGAGTTTTCAATCACAGTGAGGTCAGAGGTCAGAGCTGGGACGTGAAAAGTGCTAGACCAAGAGATGAAAGAGAGAATGAGACAATGAATTTTGGATAAGAGGAGACAAAAGCTGTGCTGTAAGCTGTAACCACAGAGGAGGACGACCTTGAAGGGGATCAATCAAACTATTCCAGCAACAGTTCTAACTTATATCTAACAAAAACTCAATCTGAGGATAAAATGAAACCGTAATCGAATAGAGAAACCGTATTATTATTTCAGACCACATGGTAACAATATAACCATGGTCTCCTATTTGTCTTACAAAACATATTATGCTGAACAGCAATGGAGACAGGAAATACACATTTGTTTTGATGTGGAAGTAATCGATTTTGAAGAACATTGTAGAATCCAGCCACTTAACACTGAAAACATATTGGCTTGAACACAAACAAGAAAACAGCCATACACAGTCACGTAACAAATCATATCTTCCACTTTTTGGCATAATCTGACAGGTAGTGTTTATACAAAGCCAATAGGTAACAATAAGCGCTTTAAGATAATATTATGTGTATAAATGTATGGTATATTATACATAGATTAACTTTAAACTGCTGTCTTTGTTCCTCAGTGTGCTTCATTCATAGAGAATGATCCAGTAGGGTTAAAGTCAGGCTTATGTCAACTGAGAGATGCAGGCTAGCAGTAGCCTAACAAGCTTGCTAACTTAACTGGTCGAATAACTTGAAAGGCAGCGAACAAAAAAATCAAGCTTGTTTTCTCTTTAGTTTCTAACAGGTTATGTGATATATTACTTACGGATCCATGTGTTGTCAATGATCACAATTCATTGTGCCGCTACTGTGAGAAGCAACTTAGAGCACAGGCTAATACACTGTACAAAGCGCTACACTAACCTCGCATTGACGTCTGCAGAGAAGTCCGGCGCTGATTGGCTGAAACTGGACCTGAAAACGAGGACAGGACCGCCCACAGCATTGCAACTGTTCACAAAACAGTTTTTTCTTTTTTCTTTCAAACTATAATCACATTTAGAAGTTAAAAGAAACTGAACCCGGATCAAGTCCTAATCACGCTGGCTTGCTGTCACCTATGAACAGTTATCAAAAAAGGAGTAGGTGTGTTCGACTTGAAGTGGCGCTGCGCAGAATGCTCAGTGTATGACATCACAGTACCGCGAGAGTGACAAGAGAGCAGATGGATCCTTATGCTTTCGAATCGCTCTCGCGGTACTTTGATGTCATACACTGATCATTCTGCGCAGCGCCACTTCAAGTCGAACACACCTAGAAAGTTTCTGAACTATTCTAATTATTGTTTATTAAATATGCGAATAATATTCAATATTATTAAATTAATACATATTGATTCAATATTCCATTATAAAAGACAGATATAGACTGATATGAATAATAAATTATTGGTCCATCCATGAACCATTACCACTGATCTACATATTATAATTCTCTATTATAGATCAGTGCGTGAGGTGGAGAAAATCGAAATAAAAAATTAATCTTAATATAATCAGTTGTTATATTGGAGCAAGAATGAACTAAGTTTTACAATTTTTGTAATCGATTTGAATTTCAATGTTGGAATTCACTGTGCTGGTGTTCACTGTTTATTATTAATCATAATGTTATTGAATCTGATTATGACGGATTTGTCACTTGCCCGATCGGGCCACTGCAGCGTCGTCGCGAAATTGTATCATTTGCATGTGTTAATTAAAGCCTTGTTAATTAAAAATTCAAGCGATTAAAAAGCATTTCTGCGTGAAAGACAACTCCATTCAGTCCTCGCTCGCTGTGTTCTGTTGTGAACGGCGCGCGCACAGACAGTCTCTGACATGCGCGAGATGAACGGGCAAATACATACAAAGTGGCGTGCACAGACCTCTGGAGGGGGTTGAAGAAATTATAGAGCCTGTGCCATCTATAGCAAAAAGGTGGCCAAAAAATAAAGATTAAGTGGATATTTGAATTAGATGTTTGGTCAATAGCCTATTAAACAAGGATATGATTGTTCTGTAAGTGTAACAGCAGCAATTACCAGGCCTTTGGCTCCCTTTACAGGCATTTATAACATGTAATGTTGAAAAAAACAATAGACACCATCACACAATTATTAATAGTTTTACTGGTTATAATGGGACTTGTATTGGTATTAATGGAAACTGTAATGGATCATGTGGGTCTCTACTGGTAATTGGTCACCTTCTATTGGTGGCTTGTTAAAACCAATAAATCCTAATGGAATATGTCCCAAAACACACTACAGAAAACCATTTTTAATGGTTTTAATGGTTAAAAGTTGATGGTTTGTAATGGCATTTGTGATTTATTTGTAATTCATTTGTGATGTTGTTAGAATTTTCTATGATTTTAAAGGCTTAGGTCTGTTTTTATAACCACAAAAAATATATATATTATCTTAATACTTCTTTGTTTATGAATGTAGCCTACCTGAAAGTGATGTGCAGCCTTAATTTTCATCTTTTTTCTTTTCTCGGAGTAGGACTGTTGATGTCTTTTCACAGGCATAGTTGTCCATCAGTTATGATCATCTGCATTCAGCCGCAAACATGAGGCGCGAGCGGTCGGCTCAGGTCACTTTTTTTTTTTTTTTTTGAGCAACTGGGATGGTTATTATAATATTATTATAATTACGGCCGTTAACAGAGGCCAGAGACGCTGAAGACGAACGCAAAGAGGAAAAAATACTGTAGCAGTTAGATCAAGATCACTGTTCACGATGCGCGAAATATAGGAAGAAAATCCAAATATTGAATTTTATATGAATGTGTTTCTGAGGGGAACTGGCTGTTTTTAGAAATGGCGTTTTCTTTTCATTTTGTCTCTGTATAATGCATTTAAATTAGTGTTAATAAGCAAAGTGCTGCTCTGTTTGCAGTGGTAACCAAGGAGTTGTTCTATAAGCGCCACCTGCTGACAGAGAGTGAAATTGCGTCTCATTCAGCTCGCCTGCTGTTTCTGTGTCATGCATGCAGATGTTTTATGTAGCTTAATTTCACAAAGCTAAAGTCAGGTCATTCTGTTTTTACTTCAGATTTTGAAATTATACAGTCTAATATAAATCGAACATTGCACGTGTTTTTTTGTTTGTTTTTTGGATCAGTTCATGATTAAAATGCAGTGACTGCCTCTAATTTCAAATGGCTATGAAAAATCAAGGTGCAACAAAGAGTGAAGAATATGCAAATGTTATTTAATGTGATTTTTCAATTTCTGTACCCGAACATCTACAAACATAAAAACCTAAAGAATCATTTCATTTCTATCTTTGTGCTATAGGCCTATGATTATTTGTGCTATTACCTGTGCAATACACTTTTAATAATGTTTAAACTTTATATTTATGTTTATTTCTGGCTATAGTAATTTTTGCTGTTGTATTGAAATTGAAATAGAGAATTGTAAAATGTATTTGGTATCTAAAATATTGGTGTCATATAAGCTTATTTATTATAATAGAGATCAAAAACAATGATAACAGCAACTATTTTTTTTTTTTGTGTCGGGGCCAGTGACAATGTTGGCGGGGCAAGTAAATATTTGAACCACTGGCCCAAACGGGCCAGTAGAAAAAATCCTGAGTGTTGATCCCTGTATTATATTGCCAATGATATACAACTGCCTCTCATATATTACATCCAACCAATAACAGTGAACTGACTACCCCATCATTATCATATTGGAAGTAGAGATAATAAAAATGATTGAAGGATTATTTTTAAATTATAACATGTACACACACACACACACACACACACACACACACACACACATATATATATATATATATATATATATATACATTTTTTATAATTTTTTTATTATTATTATTATTGATGCTGAAGCCTATATGCTACTGATATTTGCTAGTTTGTTCTTTTTATATATATATATATATATATATTTTTTTTTTTTTTCAGTTTTGCTTGTTCATTATACATGGATTTGTCTATTTAAAAACGTTTCCAATATCTCTGTAGAGTCTGTACCAGAGAGATGCGCTGTAATCAGCACACTTGTAGTAGTGTGCAAAGCCAGCCTTGGAAGAATCCAATAACACTGAGAGGGTTTTTGCTGTCTACATTGGAAAGCATCGTTGCATTTTACAAGTCCTTTTTTTTACATTTAAACTGAGGCATTTCCTTTGAATGATAACACGACTGATTCGAAAAAAGTAAGCAGTGATTTTTTTCGCGGAGATGCATGAAGCTAATCGTGGAATCATCCGCTGATACTGTTGACAAGTTGAACGAGTGTGCTGCTGCTGCTGCTGCTGTCCCTACAACTCACTCCCAGAGAGCAGGCAGGTAAGATTACTCATTCTTCTTCGCCGTTGTATTCTTTATCTATGATCATTTAAACTCGACATTTAGAAACTTACTTCGCAACCCCAAAAGGCTACCTGTGTACTAATGCATTCGCGTTCACGCGTATCTCTTCTGATCGAGCGATTCGCGTATTTACTGTCTATTAATTGAGAGCAGTTGCTTGGTCGTAGTTACATATACATTTTGCTTTAGTGCGTTTGTAGATATTTCATCATGAGCGTTTACTTTCAAGCATTTGAAGATGCATCACTTGTCTACAATTGATATGTATCTACGTTGTTTTGAGGCATGCTTGATAGTAACACGCGCGCACAATGAGCTGCTAGTGAAATGCAGCCCTTTAATTTGACCGTGGTCGTTTTGATTATGATTATGATGCAGAAGGAAGCGTTTATCAGTGTTCTCACACCCAGAGCAGCAAATTAAGGGGATTATTTGGAATAATGCGCACAAATCTGAATAAAGTGTGTCTGATTTGGTTACTCATGAGGTCTGAATTGACCATTTAAAATACGACCCGAGGCTTCGGCATCTGTCAGAAAAGAAAGGGAGATCCTGGTGTCAGTGCATATGATACAATTTCAGTTGTAGCGAAGATACAGTGCTACTGGCAGAGTTGGTCTTGTTGTATTTTATGCAGAGTAGCCTAGTCACGATCTTAAATGACTGCTTTTTATTTCATTGCTTATTGGGACTTGTCAGGGCAAGTGTTTTCTTTGGGGATCATCGTGTTTGATTGAAATTGCACGGTTTGGCACATCTACTGACTTAATTAATCCCAACAGGTCTACATCACTATAGCGATTTAAAATATGTGTTGCAGCTGGAGTTCATCAAATATTTATGTGTTTTCTTTCTTTTTCGTTTTTTATGTCTGAGGACTTGTTACAAAGTGTCACTCAAAAAAGTAATCATGGGGTTTTACACTGCACACTTCAGGCTGCCTTATTAACGAATCATGGGTAAATTTCACACTGTACTGTACGTTTGTAAACAGCGGAAGAACCTTCCTTATTTGCATATTCACGAGTCAATAACGCTGATTGGACGACAAAGTGTGCGAACGAAGTTGACGTGCACGTGACCTGTTTTGGTAACGCGTGTTTGGTAAAAATGTGAAATCTAGACGCTGATTCTAAACGGCACTTGAAAGTTTCTGCGACTGTACAATTTAAAACACATAAATGTTTAATAAGGTAAGCGCTGTTTAGTTGATGATTGGGTGGACGCTGCTAGACTGTAACCCGGTGTTCACACTGTAACGTTACTCTTGACTCTTCGATTCGCTGCAGAACCATACTCGTGGTATTCGATTCATAATCTAGTTTTTAACCATAAAAACTTTTTAAAACCATTGTAACCATACGGTAACTATTAACATAATCGTTCACACCAACGACCTTGTTGTTTGTAATGCCTTGTTTACAATAATAGCAAATCCTGTGAACATAACTGCTGCGCGCTTTAAAGTCATCTGCTAAAAAAAATTTTTTGGGAGTGATTCCAAAGATATCTTCCCTTTTTAAAGGGGTTAAGTGCAGTGTGAAAGCCAAATTACAGAATGAAAACAGTTGGCATGAGATGTTTTGTAGTGTGATGTGCATTTGCAGTATCTTATGAATTAATGTAAATAAATGTCATTATCAATTATAAGGTTATACTTTTGGGATACGTTTCCGAGATACTTTCACTAATAGATGAGGTGAGCATGCAGCATGTTCTTTAACCCTTCACCCTTTAGTTAGGCCTGATGTGATGTATATAACTGCACAACCCTCTTTTGCATGTTGACTAATTAATACTCATCTTTACTTGAAATTGCATGTAAATCATATTTGCTAGCTGTAATGTTTCATTGCCAAGGCCCATTGTCATATTGATGACATGTTAACATAATTCTCTGAAATATTAAAGTTTCTGTTTTTTAAAACTCTCTTACCCCAGCTGAGATGAGGAGATTGTTAAATTAGGCAGCGCTGTCATTCATGGCACATTGAACAGCTTTGCTTGTCAGGAGAATTTCAGTTTTATGCAAAGAGCTACCCTTTGTTCCATTTTATAATTTAAATAAGTTGTACATGTTTTTGAAAACTTTGTTTTAATGTGATTCAAGGATGGATGCTGTCAAAGTCATTTCGTTGCCTCTTTCATCAGGAGGAGACTTTGGCGCATTTATATAGATTCATAAAACAACAAACAGAGTTGCAAAGCAGGCCAGTGGGAGCATATACTGTATGCTTGTGTTTTTATTGCTCTTCAGCATTTTGCAGTTCATCACATTGTGATGTTGCTTTAGTCAGATGGATGAGAGCTGACAGAGCTGAGCTTGAGTTTGCAAAAAGAGCTCTCGTACAGAGAAGACAGGATGAGCCTTGGGGTATGTTTCCTTTTGGCTGGTAGCTCCCTGCGAAGTAGACGTAACAGGGTGTTTGTCCATCTTAAATGAGATGTCAAATTATAGGGATTGTACATGTATATTCACAGTCCGTAGGGCAGTGTAAAGGCTTATTGGAAGTGGGTATTGAATTTTTTTTTTTTTAGATATCAGTAATTTCAGACCTCCTAAAGACACAAAATTTGTCTAAAATAATCACACCACGGTGACCTCAGTTTTGGTTTCTAAGCAGTTTTTCATTGGTGAAAATTTTACATAATATATGAGTGTACTGTGTATATTTATTATGTATATATAAATACAAACACATGCATGTATATATTTAAGAAAAATATGTTATGTTTATATATTAAATAAATTTATATATAATATAAAATAGAATAATATAAATATATAAATGTATATACATGTAAATATGTAAAAATATATACTCTATGCGTGTGTATTTATATATAGCCTACATAATAAATAAACACAGTACACAACATACATATATTATGTAAACAAAAACTTTTATTTTGACTGCGATTAATCGTTTGACAGCACTAATTTATATTAGTTTTTTATATTAATATTCATTTTATTAAGTGAAATTGTGCTGATATCCTTTGCTTAATGTGTAGTATGCTTTTGCTGTTCCATGTTGGTTCAACACTTTTCTGTTAAACAAATTCATTGTTAATTTTAGCATCTAAAGTTTTGGTCATAATTTTACATACACTTTCCGGTATCTGCAAAATGTTAAAGGGGTCATGAACTGCCTTTTCTACTATTTTGTGCTGTTCTCTGAGGTCCACTTAAAATGTTGTCAAGACGTGTTATGTCATTATGTTGCCAAAATATAATAATTTAGAGTAATAGGCTATTTTCTGTCCTATTTAACCCCCCCTCATTGGAGCGCTCTGTTTGAATAGGGGTGGCGGATTGTAGACTCGGAAGTAAACGTCCACTGCTATGATTGGCTAACAGTTGTGTTTGTTTAACAGCCTACATCCTCCATAGATGGATGCTGCTTTAGATTAAAAATGCATAAATACTCGGTACATATCAAAAGATCTGTAATAACAGACAAAGCAATAGTGACCACATAATAAAAACAGTTACTCACACTTGTGTGTTGCGACATTACTGTCGGATCCAATAGAGCAGAGGTCCCTAACCACCGGGTCGCGACCCACTACCGGGCCATGGAAGAATTTCTGCCGGGTCGCAAGAACGTTCTGGGAAAAATGTGTATAGATATGACACTCTGTTATTTATTGCGCGTTTATGATTGTTCTAATTATTCTATCTTTTCGTTGTATGCGATTGATATGGAGTAGCAATTTGACAATTTCATGTTAAATAAGTAAATGAAAGATTGTTCTGATCTGTCACATATTAGGGGTTAAACGGATCGCAGTTGATCCGTGATAGCTATGTACGGACGAGACCCTACCGTATGTGATTCACAGATGAATTTGCCAATTTACGTTCAAGTAATTTTAAACCACGAGAAGAAGAAACAAAAGAGAGCTCAATTTGTTACTCACGCGCTGTTCTCGCACACAATCAAAGCGCGCACAGGCATAGAGACCCCCATAGAGACCAAAAACCCTTCATGGCATTGTCATTCTCTGTGCTTTAGATATTTTTTTTTCTTTCTTATCCGAAAAAATAATCCGATCTGTGACTCAAAAAAAACAAAACACAATATAATGCACTGAACCACTATATAATGCTAGTATAATACTATATAATAGCCTAATATATATATTAAGCTATATATAGGCCTATATATCTATCAACCTCCCCCCCCCCGGTCCACGAGAATATTTTCCAAACGTAACCGCTCCATGATGTAAGAAAGGTTGGAGACCCCTGCAATAGAGCATCGTCTTTTAGTTTCAGTTTTTCTGAAAATCATGCGTCGAATTGTGCCTTGTTTGGAAAACAAATCCGTGGTAAAATGAAGTGAACAAAGGACCGAATTCTTACTGATGCGGTCTGAAACTTCATTAAAAACAAAATTAATCCTTTCTTTCCTAATGTTGGGATCAGAGGGAAGGCAATGCAAAGACTGTGTTTTTCCACAGCTTGGCACTGTACAGCATCTTGTTGTCTTCAGAGCCATATTTATCGTTTGGTTTCTGTAGACCTGCGTTTACCTGAAGAAGTTTAATTGTTCAGGACAAACAAGGGACTTATGAACAACTATCACAAAACAAACAAACAAAAAAAACCAGCAGTGAATCCAGGTAACAACACAGTATTAAGAATCAAGCGTATGCAAACTTTTGAATGGGGTAATTTTTATAAATTCAACCATTATTTTCTCTTGTGGGCTATATGTAAATGTCTTTTATGTGAAATATCTTATTCAGGAAAAATAACATTCATTTTGTATGATCCCTCTTATTTTGGTAAAATAATTAACATTTTGCAGATACTGCAAAGTGTATGTAAATTTTTGACCACAACTGTACTTTTTATTTTGCCTGGGTGGTCAGTTGCCTTTTGAGGTGCCTAATAAGAGGAACTGTTTGAAGGAACTCTTCATAAAGTGGCTTTTTGATAAACTTTTCATATCTCACTTTTAGAATATGGATATCTTTGTGAAAGTTTTAGAGTTTGAGCTCTGCTTTGACGGGTAGTTTCTAAAGCTTCTCTTTTTCTCTCACCTCTCTTTCCATCTTTGTCTTGGCCTTGACTATCAGTCCCCTATAGTTTTTTTTTTCCTTCAGTTCTTTGGAACAATAGCTGTGGAATGTAAGTTCCGCAGTCCCTCCTGCCTGGAACTCATTTCATATGTTAATGAAGTGTCTTCATTATGTAAGATTTTCTCTTACTGAATCTCATTTCAGGCCTGCTTCTGTTTTGTATACTCGTACACTAAGGCTTTGTTCACACCATACACAAATACAATTTGGTTTTCAAATCCGATCTTTAGGTCTGATGCTCTGCATATTCATTTTGCATGTGATCTGATTTCAGACTTGGGGTTTGTTCAGATTCTGATTCCGTTTGTTCAGACATTGTTATTAATATCCGGTGTGTCTGCATTGGTTGCTATAGTAATGATGTAAGCATCAGTGTGATGCCAAGAGAGTAGCTGTCAGCATGCAAAGCGATGACAGAAAACTGCTCATGTCTATCATGACATCTCGCCACAGTGCTGAACTCACGAGACGCTTGAGAGAACATAAGAGGCATTTTGTGCACTCGTGTATATTTTGTTTAAAACTGCTGACTCGTTCACTCATTCACTGTTCACTACACGGTGAGCAAAAAAAAATCTGATTTGGCCGTTTAGGCTTAGATGTGTTACAAAAAAAGGTTTTAGTTGGATTTCATAAGATAAATAAATGTAGTTCGGATTATGGTTATGATTATGGCAATAGTGTACCAAACAATGACCTCATTGTTATACATGCATCATGATCCGGCATGATAACAGTGAATAGTTTTGTCGGTTTGTTTGACACCTTTGAATGAAATGGCCAAAGGATGAAAAGAACGGACAGTGAGAGGTTTCCGTGTGAGGGTGAATGACTCTTTATGGCCACACACCTGCTTGATAGCTCTGCTTGATAGCTCTGCTTGCCCCGTCTCTCCCAGGCCATTTGGTATGCTGCAAAAATCCACGACTGGGCAATACTGACTCTCCTTGGCAGAGTTTGTGGCACCTGCTCTGAATAATCCTTCCTGCTAAATAGCCTTTTTTGGTGGCATTTCAGAGCAGACTTGATGTTTCATTGTCCTAAATATCATTAATCTAGGTTTATCAACTCATAAATCATGTAAAAGTGTTTGTGTATATTTCCAGGATGCTGGAAATTAGTATGAAGAGCACACATTCCTTTTGTTTGTGCTTCTGTGGGACTGTTTGTTTGATTGAGAAGGTCTAAGAAATGTCAGGCCCACTTTATGTTGAAGAATGGTGCAAGTTTTTTTTCAGTGAATTTTTTGTGACCTTTGCTAATAGGGCATTGACTTTGTGACTTTGTACTCCATGCTAATTCCATTTCCACAGTGCTCTGCCAAAGCAGGTTTGAGTAAAGACTGTCCCATATTATTGACTTTACTATATGAACATATTGCTCACAATAATATTTTTTTTCCTATAAGTTAAAAATATTTTTTTCTACAGTAAATTTATATAAACAGTGTGCAATAGATGGAAAAAGAAGATGCTAATGAACAATAGATTCTCATTCAGGTTCTCATTCTCATTAGATTAAACATAAAAAAATGACATTTTAGGCTTTGAGGATTCTTGAGAATTTTGTTATGAACTAAATGTACTGTTTTCTATGGAGTGTGTAGAGCAGAGATGCAGTTATTTACAATATTCTGAGATGAATGTTTAAAGTTATAGTGTTTAATTTTCGTGTTACTGTCATCTCCAAAAATTAGTTTTCCCTACTTCAATTAGTCAGGCAAACATGTAGTTCTGCCCCAAGCATGCAGCATTGGTTGACCTATAATGTTGCTTTTGTGCCTCTGATCTGGATACTTATGCAAATAGAATACTGTTTTTCTTTTTGGTGAAATCAACATACAAATGACTTACTTACAGTTGTTTGTGAATATTAAGCCGAGACAGGAGAGAATATCGAAAAATACACACTTCGGCTTTAATCTGTGCAGTGACATTTGCTGGAGGTTAAGATGTTCACTCATTCTGAACAAATACAAATATTTTTTTGTGAACTGTTGAGAGATGGGTAGCTACTTTTATTTGATGCACTTGACTGTTACCACTGAACACAGTCTTTTATCATGGACCTTCCCCTCAGATAGCATGAAATCTGCCTCTCCTGAACTAGATATGATGGTGGATATATTGACATTCAATTTATGTAATTCATTGCCTTTCAGTGGTGTCTTCATGTTAGGCTATAAGCTAATACAGAGAAATTCTTTAAAAATGCAACAGAATACCATTTGATATTGTCATAAATATTTTTCTATTTGAAAGCATACTGATCTGAGCACTGTCATTTTAGACTTCCCCAGCTTCACAGTTCTGCTCTTGCACAGCAAAGTCATCGTTCGTCTGTCCTCACGTTCTCGTATGAATGATATTGGATAACATTTTAACTCCTGTGTTTGGGCTGCACCCAACTAATCCTCTTTTCCCAATCCCTTCTGCTCCGCACTGTGCCGGGACAAGGGCTTGATTTATGAAAATGTGATCTGGTGGAAATTTCCAGTCATTTCCCAATGCCCTTCTCATTTCCCAACCCTTTCTTCCGTCACTCGCTCCACATCCTAGTTGGCTGAGGAGACACTTCCTGTCATACTTGACCCTGTTCCAACAATGACACCGTCCAAGCAGGCTGGTGGGACTTGTCCTGTGGTGGTTGTCATGGTGTGTGTAGGATTAACCCGGGCTTGATTATGTCCAGGGATAAGAGCTGCTTAATTGTAATCACTGGAACATCCAGGGAGGTTAAACACTGCACTGTGTGCCTCAGGACAGGAGCTAAATAGCTGATTCTAGTTGACCTGGCTATGCCAGAGAAGGCACCTGGAGGGTGGCAAGTGCTGATATTTCAGGAAAGGTGAAGTTTGGAATGATCTTTTAGGAATAGTAAATGCAAAAACGAGTATTCTGTCATCCTCAATAACAATCAAGTTATTCCAAACCTGTATGAGTTTCTTTCTTCTGTTGAACACACAAAAATATATTTTGAAGAATGTGGCTAGCTACCAGCAACTGTTTGCACTATCCATTTAATGGATAAAATAATGTAATGAAATATTTACAAGTTTAAATTTAAAGTTTAATTTCAAGAGCCAATTTTTTGACAGAGTTTGACATGCCATCCGTCTCTGAGTTAAGATTGATTGCCCCTGTTTTGTTTCTTTGGAATTCATGTTTTTTTGTGATTTCTGTGTTTGTATGCGGTGTCTGTTGAAAGAAGAGCTGTGGGAAAAGAATGTCCTAATGATCCGCTCTGCTTTGTTGGATCATGACCCAGAGCCCCTGTGCGGCATGCCTGATCTCAGCCCTCCATGAAACGGATCAGAGCTGAGATGAGCGCTTTCCCTACTCCCAATGGTGTGCCATTTGTATCTGGACAATAATTAGGCAAATCTTACTTTCATGTTTTCAAGTTGTATCATTATTTATAGCTGGTTTCTCCTCCTTCTTGAGTACTGAATGCAATTATGATATGAGAAATGACTTTTTGGAAAGGTTTGTTTAATTAGCAGTGCCCTGAAAAACACTCTGCTCAACACTGCAAAGACACGCTCTCTCCAACTCACCGTGGCTGTGCCAGAATTGCTGGGGATTAGCTAAGACTGCATTTTGAATACATTTCAATAACTAGCTTTCCTAAAGAGGTCATTTCCTAATATATTTATTTATTAAGTCCTTTTTTGCACCAAATATAGTCATAATTTAGTTTTTACTCCCTCTCTCTGACACTTTAAATTAAACAGGCTTTTTTTGCTGCGGTGCCTTTAGGACTTCTTCACCTGTGAAATGAGATACAGTGTTTTGCTGTGCCTACTCATGGTCTGCAGGTTTGCAGTTGGGTCAAATATAGCTGCCGTTGGCCCATCTTTCGATAGTAGCCGCTGTGCAAAGCCTGTAACAGGTTCATGAAATGATCCACTATAAAATGAGCCTAATAAGTTTGAAATGATCAGGGGGCTTGTTTAAATATAAAGACTGCAGGTGCTTTTTCCTCGTCGGGATCTTTCATAAGGATATGCAGATTGGCAGCTAGGAACAGAACAGTATTTGCAGACATTCTCATCTTATTTTTCTATCCTACTTCTTTCTTATTTCCTAGCTGTGAATAGGTGGTCCACGGTTTTAAACACTGAGTAGACTATTAACATGAATATGATTTTGGACAGTCTTATATTGTAGCTAGACTCAGAAATTTAAAGAGGTCCATAGCAAGCTGTTTTTGCAGCTTAATACATTGGTTTTGATGTGAATGCTAAGCGTTTGCTTACAGCCAAATGTGTAGCCTTTCAAAGTGTCATCCATAGACCTTAGTCAGGTTAGACGCCATATTGCGTTTTACGCAGATGAAAACGAGACTGTGAGGGATAAACTTACAGACTTTACAATAGTATGCGCTATTATAAAGGTCCAAAACCACATAATTTTTACAATTTTCAAAATCGCTTTCTGGCGTTCTTGTCTATTGAAAGTTAATTTAAAAAAAGATGTTTTTAATGTTTTGCACTGTACTTTTATCCATCAAAGCCTCGTTTTCATTCCTTTCAGAAATTCGATATTGTTCGTGAACACAGGCAGTCAACACATGCACACTAAAAGTTTCATCTTTGTCCAATGTTTTCACTATTTCTGTCCAGCAACACTGTCTCTTAACAGGTTCGGGTTGCTGCGATATCAAATAGTAGTTCTTGTTCCGTCTCCCCCATTTCTGTTTCTGTTTTGACACAGTTGAAATTCCGTCACATGCACTGCATGCAAACTCAAGGATATACAATAGTTTTCTTTGCACTGAAGTTCAAAAAGTGTAAGAAAAAAAATTCAGGATGCTTTGCTTGATTTTGCTCTTTGTTTTCGCCTTGCATAATGCACAAAGCTAGCATAGTTTTAACTGTGACGCCTTATTGTAGCTTCTTTCTTTTTAAAATGTATCTAGTGAAGGTCTAGAACATTGTCTGCCTCAAATTAAATCTATGTTTGAGGAAAGTAATTTTTTAATGAAAGGATGTTTACCGTATCGCTCCCCTGTTGGATCTGTGGCTTCCCACTGTATTTCAGGGACATGAAGAGCTCTTGATGGCCATTGAAGTCTTTAGCAAGAGACAGGATTGCTGAGCTACATGCAGGTTTGCCTGAATGGTCTAATAAAGGAGCTGTCAGATAAATGTTTTTCTGCTAATGCTTAAGACTGGGCAGGAAATAAAAGGAAGCCTCTGTCAGAGCCTGGATGTGGCAGGATGAACTGCCAGCGTTTCTATCACTGTGTCTTTATGCATGTACCAGGCTCCTCAGCCAACTCTGAAGCCTGGTCCAGTGTGTGCCGAGGAGAGGGGGAAATGAAGGACGCTGGACCAGCTGGACTTGAATACTAGTGGATGACTGGATGTAGAGGTGTCGCATCTGTGATGGTGAGACGTCCACCACAGAACAGTTTGTGCTGACAGTGTAAACCTGGCAAGGCTGGGACAGTCTGGGAGTAGAGATGGGCAGATCAATCTTGAAGTATATTGGTACTTAAAATAGTGATGTTTCATTAAGAGCTTTCACACATGAAAACACTGATCCCAAGTGTTTATTTTTTAATAGATAAATGGATTAGTTTTCATACTGCATGACAACTTATTACAATCTTTGAGGTGAAAAAAATAAGTTTACTAACAAATGGCTGAGCAACTATTTCTCCTTCCGCTCATTTGAACACAAACAGTAATGCTGAAAAGCACAAGCCGTCACAGAACTCACTGAAACGGAGAGAGTGGTGTCTGCTAGAGGTCATGACAGAGAAAAGAAGCATCATATGACTCCGCTAAATAGCAGCCTAGCTGAATGTTGAAGTTTTATTTTTCTACTTGGCTATACAAGGATTAAATTAACACAGAAAATACAGTACATCAGATAAAATGCTGAAAATTCACAATATACAGTACTATTCAAAAGTTCGAGGCCAGTAAGACTTTTTTGTTTTTGAAAGAAGTTGCTTATGCTCACTAAGGCTGCTTTTATTTGATCAAAAATACAGTGAAAATATTGTGAAATGTTACTAATATTTAAAATAACACATCCTGTGATGGCAATTCTCCATTTTCAGTGGCCGTTGCTCTACTATTCAGTGTCACATGATCCTTTGGAAATCATTCTAATATGCTGATTTGGTGTTCAAGAAATGGCATTGCTGAAATGATTAGTCCTTTTAAGAGTCATATTGTCTTGTTTCTGCAGAACCCGACTGTTTCTTTGACTTTTGGTTAGTGGAAATAGAAAGTGGAAGATCTGTCTGAATTGTGGAAGAAATGTGACATTTATCATAGGCTAATAGGCTTCTGTGATGTTTGATTTAAGTTTAAACTTTAGAAGATGTTAAATTACTGCACATATTCTATAAATGTTATTAAGGAATGAAAAACCAAAAAGGATAATTTGCTGTTTTAGATCTATTTAATGGCAATGGATTTGTAATGTTCAGTGGACATAATTACCCATTTTATCCTCATAAATCATAAAAAAAAAAAAAAAATAATACTGGCAATTGATAGTTTGATATTGGCCTTGATGGTGCATAATATCAGATTGAAAGAAAGTTAGTAGTATCGCCCTTCACTTAAAGACAGACATGCACATCGAAAAGTGGAGATTCTGAGAGCGGTTTAGAGACCTCATCTGTCATATTGCCATAGGAAATTACTCTTGATTTCTGGGGTTGCGAGACTATTTAAGCTTCTGTCAAGATGACTGTGTTCCCAATATCGGCTATTTAGCCAAATCCTCTCCGGTTCATCTGCATACCATTTCTCTCCTTTACAGCCAAACCAACTGAGAGTGTGTTACTTCAAAACATCGATGAAATGCATTGTAGCTTTTACTGAGGCATGGTAAATTAGAATGGAGGAATGGGAATATGCGCATGTGTATGCAGATTCAGACCATGCATCATAATATAGTCTGTTGGCTGCCTTATTGGTGCACAGAAGTACCATATACAGGACACTTCTAGGACATATTTTATGATCTTGCAAGTGTGTCAGTTAATATGTAGGAACAAATATGAGCTCATATCATAAGGATGAGCACAGTATCAAAGTACAGTAGGTCTATATGTTTGTCATTATTTACTCTACTTCATGTCATTGTATATTTTTTGTCCATTGAAAAAAAATATATATAAATGTAGAAATGTAGAAATGCAGTTCTCTCATCGTTTGAGTTCTTTTGAAAAAAATAAATAAATAAAGCAATGTAATGATGAGGCACCATTGATTGCAGCCTGTGAATCCTGTCTTTAGCTCCTAGCTTTTGCATTATGTAAAAGTCAGCCCTGTGAGTTCATTCTAGTGGCATTATTGAGAGAAATATTGTTTTACGGCGAGGCTAATATCTTCACTTTTCTTTCTCTTTGTGTTCCAAAGGCCATTAGCCAATTCACAAGTCTTAGGGCAACATAGCTTAGTTTACTCCCAGTACGGTTGAAGGGTTGTTTGGGAAAGCTTCCCGATCAGAAGCTTTCTAACTCAAACTCACAAAGCTGAATAGAGAGTTGGAAAGTGAAAAGTGAAAGTGAAGTGACATACGGCCAAGTATGGTGACCCATACTCAGAATTTGTGCTCTGCATTTAACCCATCCTAAGTGCACACACACAGCAGTGAACACACACACACCGTGAACACACACCCGGAGCAGTGGGCAGCCATTTATGCTGCGGCGCCCGGGGAGCAGTTGGGGGTTCGGTGCCTTGCTCAAGGGCACCTCAGTCGTGGTATTGAAGGTGAAGAGAGTGCTGTACATTCACTCCCCCCACCTACAATTCCTGCCGGCCCGAGACTCGAACTTGCAACCTTTCGATTACAAGTCCGACTCTCTAATCATTAGGCCACGACTTCCCCAGAGAGGGGAGTGTAGGCAGAGATGGAGGAACAGTGAACAGAATACTACAAGCATTGGAAGAGAAAGAACAAATGATGACCGATGAGGCTGAAAGATAGATTTATTATAAGGTTTATGATAATAGAGAAAGAAATAATAGTGTGCATATTAAAGGCCAGTTCACACTGCACTGACAGACATAGACTAATACTGACAGTCAAGAGATTACAGTATGCCACTTGTCAGAAATTTTTAGACCTGACAAATGCAGATTTAACATGTTCAATCACCGAAAATAGGCACTGACCACGCCAACAGATGCTGACAAGAACGTGTCTGTTGACATTCATCTGTGTCTGTTGGTGCAGTGTGAATTAGCCATTTATTGTCAATGTTACCATAACAGTGAGAAGCTTCTGTCAGAAAAGGCCACTGAGTCAGCTGATTAAAGGGTTAAAACTCGGCATCATACCCTGCATGTAACTACCATGTTTGACTTTCTAACAAATCTGAAAATATGCCAGAAAAGCTTTCTTCTCATGTTGTTAAACTTGCTTAACAAATGGGGCTTGAATTAGCAATCAACATTCTATGGGCTTCATGCCCATTCCTCCTTAGTATGAGTACCTTTAGGTACGTAGCAAAGATTATTGGGAGTGATTTGTCTTACAATGTACATGAATGTATGGTGTTTTTGAATCCGAGTGTGAAAGTAATTGGTTCATATGGCAATAATTCTTTTTTAATGGATTTTTTAAAGGGATAATTCACCCCAAAATAAAAAATTCTGTCATTAATTACTCACCCTCATGTCGTTCCAAACCCGTAAGACCTTTGTTCATCTTGGGAAAACAAATTAAGATATTTTTGATGAAATTCAAGAGCTTTCTGATCCTGCATAGACAGCAATGCATCTACCACATTCAAGGCCCAGAAAGGTTGTAAGGACATTGTTAAATAGTTTGTGGGACATCAGTGGTTCAACCATAATTTTATGAAGCTACGAGAATACTTTTTGTGCACAAAGAAAACAAAAATAATGACTTTATTCAACAATTCTTCTGGGGGAGTAATTAATGACAGAATTTTCATTTTTGGGTGAACTATCCCTTTAATAGATTGAGATAGATCTCGGATTGAGATGCATTGAGATATATTTTATGTATATCCGCATTCTACATCCATCTGCTGAATGGAATATTCCATCTGTCTTCTAATTTATTGTATACGTGAATGATAAAAGAGTGCCTTTCTTTTATCTGCCATGATGAGTTGATGTTCTAATTTAAATTAGCTCTAACATTTGTGTGGATAAAATCTGCCACAGCTTTCCTGAGGATCATTTACACAGACCTCTTCCGAAGATAATCATTACAGGTCTATAGTAATCTATATGGATATATTTTTTTCCCGGTCATGATCGTAATTTTTTGATAAATCATGTCTGTCACCAGATGTTTTGTGTGTTATATGTTGAGCCCTTCTTTCCATGGTTAATTCCTAGACTGCAGCTATGTTTTTTTCAGTCCTATATTCTACCCCTGTCACCCCATTGGAGACGGTGTCATCGTTTAAATAAACCGTGCTGCATAAACGGGGCAAGAGTGCAGCCCTTTGAACAAATATGCATCAAAAGCTCAGAGGAGCCGTCAGATAGGATGGGACTGTAACTGAACTCTCCAAGGCTGTCTGCGGTAGCGGAAAGCATTACACGCAACCCTTTCCATACTTCCCTGGAGGGAGTCAGCAAGCCTGAGGCTTTTATGAGCATAACCCATGACATATCTGTGAATAATGTTATGGTGCCCATTAAGGCCAGCTGTGTGGCATACTGTAAGCCAGGTGCATTGTAGTGAAGCTCTGATCAAAATACTGCCATTTCCTCCCACACTAAGTCTGACCTCCTCGTGGTCACGTTCACCACACAGTCTTCTGAGATACAGTCTTTCTCAGATGTATCAGATGAGAGGGAAAGGTTGATGGGAAGTTTTGTGAAGGGTTGGAGCGATTTTCTCAGGCTGTTTTCTCTTCAGCTATTACAGAGACTGCACTTCATATCTGTGGCAAAATAGAGGTAAATAACTTAGAATGGAAAACTGTGGAATAAACTCAGATGTATGACTCTATTTTACAGTGAATTATGGATTTTAAGCTTCAAGCTTAATGTATTTTCTGTGTCAAAGCTGTTTGTCATGTCCTTCTAAATGGCTTTTAAATGTCCCCTCAATTGTAACGGAGTTTAGTCTCAAAGATGACTTGAGACACAGCGGTTTTTACCTTAAATGGTTTTCAGCCAGTTTCAGGCCTCCAATTATTCCAAGTTTCTCTTTCTCCTAAGCTGTTTTCAAAGAAACTTTCAGAAGAAAAATTCAGGATTTCGTCAATGTTCTCATATTTTTTATTCCTTCAATTATCTTTCCTGAAATCTCCATCTTTGACCTTTGAAAGCCTCCGAGAGTAAGAAAAGAGTTGAATAAAAACTGTCTGGCATGATTTTCATATGAATACACTCTTGTTTGACCTTGTAGGGTGGCATTAATTCAACAGTCTCCCACTGCTGCGCTAATAATCCGCTCCCATATGCTGCAAATCCCTCGCAGCTTTCACTACAAACAATTCTCCCCGCAGTCTTTAACGCTCGACTCCCCGGCCTCTGGTCCAGATGTTCTCTTATTGCTGCTTTTTAATATTCAGGAAGTGGATCAGAAAATAATTAAACTCTGCGACAAGTGATGCGACCCCAATTATCTCGTACCGTTGTGGTCGTGACAACATGGGCAAGATGAAAAGGAAGAACAACTGAGCTTTTGGTTTGAGGAATGAACATTTTAAGGGTGTGTGGGAGTGCGGGTGAAGAAACATCTTGGGTCTTTCCTGTTTTAATTCTTTCTCCTGTCAAAATGGTGGAAGAAACTAGAGGCATCAAACTGAAACGAAAGAGTATCTGTCAGTCGGGTTATTTTAGATCTGTGACACTTGATTTCTCGGTCTTGCCATGATTAGGATGACATGACACTGCTTGTTACTGTTACTGCGATATGTGTAATGCTTTCGTGTGCACATCTCAGGGCTGTTGGTTTCACTACAACTTACTAACTTGCCCTAACTATGTGGGATGCATCATGTTTTGAGTGCCAGGTTATTTATTTTACTTGTCCTCATTTGAAAGCAGGGTGAAGCTGACATAACCAATCCAACTTTGAATTTGGACCAGTGATATGTCACAAGAAATCAAGCCTCTGTCAAAATGTCAGATTAAAAGAATAATTCATCCAAGAATGAAAATCCTGTGCTCAACCTCTTGACGCTCTAAACCTGTATTTATTTCTTAGCTGGAGCACAAAAGTTAAAAAGTTTAGCTCTTTTGAGTACAGAGTGATGTTGACCAATGACTATCAGGTTCTAAAAAGGACAAAAAAGCACCCTGAAAAAGAGCAGCTTGGACATTCTGCTATAAATATCTTCTTGTGTTTATTCCACACAAGAAGGAATGGCTCATATGGGGTAAATGACAGAATTTTAATTCGAATTATACTTTTTTTTTTCTAGTGGAAAGATATGCAATAAGCTGACGTTGTATTGTGTTGTGCTTAGTTTTTAATGTTTAACAACGATATCAGAAACCACTTTTCAGTCTTCAAATGGCTATCCTTTTCCTCTACTTCCTCTGCACCAGCCACACTTCTTCTCTCCCTTCTAAGCTGAGCTTACATGGATGCCTCTGGCATTCACAGTGAGCGCTCCAGCTCCAGCAGATGGTGAAGAGAGGGAGAAGCCGAGAGATTAAAAGGGTTTCTCTTGTACTTCCTCTCCTAGTGTTCTTTGATCCTTCACGTTTTTGTGGCATATTTGGAATTCTGCGCTCAGATGGGTAGAGATTGATGCCTGCACGCATTCATATCTCACTGGAGAGGCAGGTATCATCTGTTGTTCAGTGCACATTGGTGTTTTTTTTTTTTTTTTTTTGCTGCCGCCTGCCTTGGCTGCCCTTGAAAGCTGTCAGTCCATAACACAATAATGTGTGTGTGTGTATCAGGTGCATCTCAATAAATTAGAATGTCGTGAAAAAGTTAATTTTTTCTTGTAAGTTATTTCAAAAAGTGAAACTTTCATATATTTTAGATTCATTGCATGTAAAGTAAAACATTTCAAAAGTTTTTTTGTTTTAATTTTGATGATTAGAGTTTACAGCTCATGAAAGTCAAAAATCAGTATCTCAAAATATTAGAATAGTTACATTTGAGTTTCAATTAATGACCATCCCTACAGTATAAATTCCAGGTATCTCTTGTTCTTTGAAACCACAATAATGGAGAAGACTGCGGACTTGGCAATGATCCAGAAGACAATCATTGACACCCTCCACAAAGAGGGTAAGTCACAGAGGGTCATTACTGAAAGGTGTGGCTGTTTACAGAGTGCTGTATCAAAGCATATTAAATGCAAAGTTGACTGGAAGGAATAATTTGGGTAGGAAAAGGTGCACGAGCAACAGGGATGACCGCAAGCTTGAGAATACAGTCAAGCAAAGCTGATACAAACACTTGTGAGAGCTTCACAAGGAGTGGACTGAAGCTGGAGTCAGTGCATCAAGAGTGACCACGCTCAGACGTCTTCAGGAAAAGGGCTACCAAGTCACTTCTGAACCAGATACAACGTCAGAAGCGTCTTACCTGGGCTGTGGAGAAAAAGAACTCAGTGGTCCAAAGTCCTCTTTTCAGATGAAAGTAAATTTTGCATTTCATTTGGAAACAAGGTCCCAGAGTCTGGAGGAAGAGTGGAGAGGCACAGATTCCATGTTGCTTGAAGTCCAGTGTGAAGTTTCCACAGTCAGTGATGATTTGGGCTACCATGTCATCTGCTGGTGTTGGTCCACTGTGTTTTCTGAAGTCCACAGTCAACGCAGCCATCTACCAGGAAATTTTAGAGCACTTCATGCTTCCTTCTGCTGACAAGCTTTATGGAGATGCTGATTTCATTTTCCAGCAGGACTTGGCACCTGCCCACACTGCCAAAGGTACCAAAAGCTGGTCCAATGACCATGGTTTTACTGTGCTTGATTGGCCAGCATACACGCCTGACCTGAACCCCATAGAGAATCTATGGGGTATTGTCAAGAGGAAGATGAGAGACACCAGACCCAACAATGCAGATGACCTGAAGGCCGCTATCAAAGAAACCTGGGCTTCCATACCACCTCAGCAGTGCCACAAACTGATCACCTCCATGTCACGCCGAATTGAGGCAGTAATTAAAGCAAAAGGAGCCCCTACCAAGTACTGAGTACATATACAGTAAATGAACATACTTTCCAGAAGGCCAACAATTCACTAAAAATGTTTTTTTTATTGGTCTTATGAAGTATTCTAATTTGTTGAGATAGTGAATTGGTGGGTTTTTGTTAAATGTGAGCCTAAATCATCACAATTAAAAGAACCAAAGACTTAAACTACTTCAGTCTGTGTGCATTGAATTTATTTAATACACGAGTTTCACAATTTGAGTTGAATTACTGAAATAAATTAACTTTTCCACAACATTCTAATTTATTGAGATGCACCTGTGTATATATATATATACAGATATGTTCATTTCGGTTATTTTTCCTAACCGACAACTGACCTTCGTTAAACGATTATTAACCGTTAACCGACAAGATTATTTTAAATTAGAACTGAATTAAATTAGAAGGAATTGTCACGGTGCACACACGAGGAGAAACGAGGAACATGCAGACGAGGATATAACTCAAAATAATAGTCTTTAATGAAGACATCAAGGCAGGGCAGACTCACAGAAACACCGGGGAGTAACGAGTAGACCAGACGAAATCAAACTGAACAGACAGGACTATAAATACACAGGTAAATCATAGATAATTAGACAAACACGGCTGGACAAGAATTAACCAATAATCACATCAGACGAGGACAGGAAACAAACCAAATATGGACACATGAGGCGGGAACACATGACACACACAACAGAACCCTGACATAACTCCCCCCTCCCGGAAGGCGTGTCCCACGCCGTAACAGTTCCACTGGGGAGGGGGGGGGTCTCTTGCTTTCTTCCCCCAGGCCATCAGGCTCCTAAACTCAAACTCAGCCTCTTAACATCACATGACTCCACTTTATAATCACTAACAATCAGTAAGATTGCACTGTCTTGTACAGTCATGCTTATCTTAATATTTAAGTCTACAGTATACTGTCATGCACATTCATTTAAATTTTATATTTTGTTCTTTATATCTTATTTTTTATTAATTTCATTTTATGTATATTTCCTCTGTGTTGTATTCTATAATATTTGAACGGTCCATGGAGCGGACCTGACTCACATTTCACTGCTGGTTATATACTCTCTGTATAATCGTGTATGTGACAAATAAATCTTGAACTTGAACTTGAACATCTGACACCGCATATTCTCTCAGACACAAAGAGAGACAAATCTACTTCAACATGCTGATAACGGTATAGCCCAGCGCTTCTCAAAGTTCGGACTCCGGACCGGGAGGGAATTAAATCCGGACCCGCCTCGACTTCGTATTTCAAGCGCGCTTGTATCACTCAGACCTCCGTGCGTGGCACACGCACGCACGCACACACACACACGCGCACGCGGGCGCATGAACCAGTGTTGCAGTGTTTACCGACTCTTTTGTAAGACAAAGCGCATAGCAACTAGCGACATTTTGGATAAACCTTAAGCTTTCATTCAGTAGAATAATGTCACCGGTTTCGCCCTGCGAGCGTGAGGTTTCGCCTTCCCGACGCAGTCTTTCTCCACCGGCAGAGTTAGCAGCGCATTCAAGAACCGAACCGCAGCAGACTTGTGAATGAACGCGTACAAAACAGCATTTCCAAAAACCTATCACTGTTGACTGTCTGGGCATATGAACATGAGTGTAGTTCGTCTGTAAATATGCACATAGTTTGTTACACAGACGGATGTTTGTGCTCCATATAAAATAAAATAAAATAAAATAATATAATTCACTGCTGTATAACAGCGTATTGCAGTTATAATTAAATATTTTAGAAATTCAGTTGAAGTGAAGATTCTCTCCAGCAAGGGGAGGTTATCACGGAGCAGACAGCACGTTGCCTGTTACGTCGTTTGGGCTGCGTTGTTGAGCGCAGTGGTACTGATATTTCACACACTTTAAGCTCTTTTATTTTCCAAACGTAATAGTATTAGTCCAACGAATCATTCGGTTTGTAATGTGCACCGAACCGAAAGCCTCGTACCGAACGGTTCAATACGAATACGCTTATCGTTACACCCCTAATATATATATATATAATAACGAATAAATAGGCCTATACGAGAAATATATTTTCACTTAAATAATAATTTAACCTGTTAGCCTGCACCAGGACGCCGGCGCACTTGAACGCTCGTTGTTTGAACATGTGATTGTTTGTGAATAGATTAAATGAAACGGGACAAAGTTAATCTTATTTTTTTTGTTATCAACATTTTTTATTTTCTTTTTTCACACACAACATCACAACATAACATCCACTCAAAACAAACAAAACAAAACAACAGACACATACTCCATGTTTTAAAGGTCCAATCAAAGGGGAGAGAGAGAGGGAGGGAAAAAGTAACAACAAAACAGGTCCTTCCTTTATATAATCACATATGTTAGAAAAAAATTAAAAAATAGAAATAAAGTAATAATAATATGCAATCCAATATGCCTCTCCACACACGTGCGGCTCACACCAGTTCTACATCATCGTCCTCCTCACAGCCGCTAAACCAGCAAACAGCCTTCTCCTTTGCATTAAGCTTCAAGAAGACACACACTTGTTATCAGCAAAGCAATCAGTCCGCAGTGAGGAAGACAAAACCAGGTCTACATGCGTCCACAGATCCATGACCACAGGACACTCCCAAAACACATGGAGAAAAAATACCCGATGATGCAGTGTTACATATCAGAGCACCAGAAATAGATTTACGGTGTAAATATTCTAACACACAGGTTCGTTTAACAGCAGAATTTAAGCCCGTCACATTCAGTAATAAAATATTTAGAGTATACATTAAATATTCATAATCTCAAAATTGTATTCAACAAATGAAGAGAGGCAAAGCACTCCCATTCTGTAAATGACATGTAAACGTTAGTGTGCGTTCTAGATATCAAAACACCTAGATGAAAAATCCCCTTAAAAACAAGGTAAAGTAAATAAAAGCATGAATATCTGTTGTAAAAAATAAAAGCAACACAGACAGAGATGACTAACAACTATAGACAAAAAACAATTCAGGCCGCACGTTACCGAGAACATAGGTCTGATTGAGCAACAAAAACTTGTGATGATCCGTGACCGATCCACTTCAGCCCACAACGAGCCTCCCAAAAGGCTCACATAACCAAAACATTATTGTAAAGAAAGCTACTCTCCATTAGAAACAAAAGAAAGAAAAAAGGGGGGGTTAGTCTTACCAGCAAGGGGACAATTGAATCGAATAAATATAAATACTATCCCAGGAGGAGAGAGCAAAGAAGAAAAAAGAAAAAAAGAGATCTAGCAATCATCCATATCCCTCCCGCCACCATCTCCTCCATTCCGACCACCAAGCCCCTCCCGCCGGGTCGAAGAAAGGGCGGCCGCAGCAAATGTCCCACTCTGTGACAGGGAGCCGACAAAATCCTCCGCTTTCCGAAGAGAATTGAAGCATCTCTGTTCATCCCCGTGCCGTAGTTTAATTACCGCCGGATAAGCGAGGAAGGACTGGAGACCAAGCGCCGTCATCGACCTCAAAACCAGAACCAAGCTTTTTCTCTTGGCGGCTGTAACTGGACTAAAGTCAGGAAAAAATAGTAGCGTGACATTGGCCTGTGTTCATTTCACCGGATAAGCCTGCCGAGCACCTTTCAGAATATCCAATCTGTCATGCCATTTTAGCACATGGAAGATGAGAGGTACGCGGCCGATCTGAGTTTTTCCTTCCATCATATACGCGGTGTGCCCGGTCAATCTCGATGTTACGACCTTTCAGGGAAGGAATCCACTTGGAAAGATTAATTCTGAGGAAACCAGCCACATCGGATCCCTCCATCCCCTCTGGTAACCCCACCAGTCGTACGTTATTTCTCCTGCTTTTATCCTCCATATCCGTCATCTTCTTGGTGAGTCGCTCTAGCTGATTTCTTAAGTCTGTGACTGCATTCCTATCCTCACGTGTAGTTGCCTGAACAGAATCAACGCGGTCACGTGTCTGCTTCGCCGCGGCAGCCATGGCCTCAAACTCCTCTCTTAGCTCTTTAACAGAATTGTTAGTCGCTTGTATGTCCTCACGTAGTTTACGTAATGCTGGAATCAACACAGAGTCCACTGCTTCTCTTACTGCCGAAGTCACAACCGAATCCAAAGTGCTTTGCTGTTCTTTAAATGCAAGCTTGATACCATTAGCAATAGCCTCGTCGATATCCTCTCTGGAGATGGTGGAATCCCTGAATTTTTTCTTTATTGGCGATTGCCCAATCTCTCTTTTCCGATCGCCTTTGACTGTTGAAGCACTCATGATGAGTCCGATGCAAAATGGTTCGAAATTTACTGACAGGATAATAAAATATTTGACAAAGTCAGCAGAGCGAAAGACTACGCGTGCATCGAAGTCGAAGGGTCACGTGATCTCTCTACAAAGTTAATCTTGACAAACTATATCATTCTGAAGGTCTAAGCCTCAAGCATCGACGAAAGATCGCTGTTTTTCGATAGAAAGCTTATAAGGAATGTATTTGCTAAATTTGTGTAAGCAGTACACATCAAAACATTTATAAAAAAAACGCAGTACATACCAGATTCATCCTGATAATGAGACACAAACGTATCCACTGCTGTAAATCCCAGTTTAGTTAGAGAGATAAGGGTCCACGGAACAACATTTCAATCAAGAACTTTTAGTCCAAAGAAACAATAACGTTGTAATTTGGATCGTTATTCCTTTGAGGTACGTTTCATTTCTTCATGGAGAGTTATTGTATGTGTCCGTTATGGAATAAATTACGCTCAAAAACAGCGTCTTGGTGGTAAAACAACATCACAGTTTTGTAGCATACAGTCTTCACAGACAGAATGAGACCATCCAAAAAAAACAAGTTAAAGATACGCTGAATTAGGGCTGGGCGATATATATCGTTCGATATATCCATGCGCATTTCGTCAGTAAAGCCGGTTCTTTGATTAGCGGAAAGTCTCCATCACCTGTTTTGAAATAGAGCGCCAGTTAATACACAGAGCCGTAGATCACTGACAAGCTACGCCAATTAATCACCCGCGAAAATGAACGCGGTATTGCGTAGCTTGTCAGTGAACTACGGCTCTGTGTATTAACTGGCGCTCTATTTCAAAACAGGTGATGGAGACTTTCCGCTAATCAAAGAACCGGCTTTACTGACGAAATGCGCAAATATCGTTCGATATATATCGCCCAGCCCTACGCTGAATATTGTTTATTTGAATTCTGGCGCTCCCTCGTGAAGGCGCGTGACGCACGCTGTGACGCACCTGTCATCTGATGGGGGCGTAACTTAGCGTTAGTTTTTTTTTGCCAAATAAACCTTTTTTTTTTTTTTTTTTTACATTTTTCATATATGTTTGCGTGTTTTGTGGGGAATGTGACTGTATCTGTATGATTACCATCTGTATGGCTGATAATCAGCGTGTAATTGCTGACTGTTGACAGCTATCATGGTGAATGCAGTCTATATAAAAGGCCATTATTATGTGATTATTGACTATATGGGCGGCCATCTATATGATTACCATCTGTATGAATGATCGTCAGCATGTGATTACTGATGAGCAGCTATCTTATGTCAGGAAATCAGAGTATGTAGGCTACTTGACATTCAAAGTTATTTTATTTTTATTTTTTCATCACTCAAAAATTATTCTTATTGTATTTTTCTAGTGCTCAAATAAATCACTTATATGATGTCTAAGATTCTGTCTACTGTTTTATAATTGAAAAACTATGCAGGAGTTTGTATAATGACTAAATAGCTTGTAGAACTCTTCAATACATTTGGTAAATATTTTTCCTCAAACGAGGGTGGGGGGGGGAAGTAAAATCTCAGAAAAATGGTTGCAGGAATCTCATTTTTCATGGTATCTTCTTCAGATTTGAAATATAATCTCATGAGACATGTGACTTTCAACCCATTACTTTTCTGGATTGCTCCAGGACTGATTTCATGTATTTTTATATGAAATAAAATAAAATCAGTGTGGTACAATTTTTTTCAAGGCACTTCAGTGTCTATAACTTTTTATATTTTTGAGCATTATCACCTCTGGATGATGGATACTAAAGCCCAAAGGGTCTTCTTTCCAAAGACACCAAAATTGTGTGTGTGGCACACTGAAGTCAGGAACTGTTAACATTTTAAGTTAGTTAGTCATTTTCAGCTGTGATTCCCAATATGGGGGGTGCTGGCTAACAGGTTAAGAAAACGAAAGAAAAACTGTGCAACAAGTAGCCTATGCAGAGTTTCGGTTCATTTTTGTGCTGCGCGAAAGGAAAGCAGACGGCAGAAGCGGCATCCTATTTTTTTAGGCTTATTTTACAAAAGCGCAAATATTTGTTTTTATTGTGAATGCACACAAATAAAAGCAAACCTTTTACAATTCCGATTATCTTCATGACTAAAAGGAGTAGTTGCTTCCACTTTTAGAAGAAAAAAAAATCAAGTGATTGCTCCAGCGCCGCATGCGCGCACACAGTTAAGCATTCTACCTTGACAATGCAGCCTGTTCATTAGCATTATAAAAAACAATCAGTCAAACATATGGAATAAAAACACACTGCTCAGTTTAAATATACGGAAACATTTGATTTTGTGTCGAACGAGAGACCCAACATTGGTTTCAGTTTCACTTTAGCCTAAATTAATTTGTTTTGGTTTGTCGTTTATATAGCTATAACTTCTTACATTTTTAATTCCTGTTCTTTTCTAACTAGCCTACTGTTAATTGAAAGGATTTGTTGTGGAGTGAGGGGAACTAAAATAGCCTAGCTATGTTTACAGTGTTTATTATAATGTTTATAATTCACGTCGGCCTATTTCTGAATGAAATAATAAAATGCGACTTACTTATGTTTTTTTCCTCTCTCTCTCTCTCTAAAAAACTTATTTTTTTTATACGCGTAGCTTATTTTAACCATGCAGCAAACCTTTTAAAATATTTTGATAAATTACTTTAAAAAAAAAACACACACATATATACATATATATATATGAGAAACAAACTCTGTTTCAGTTTATGAGTATTTCTGGGTTGTTTTAATGTCACACTCCTTTTTAGGTTATGCCACAGGACTCGGGAAAACACACCTTTTTTTCTTTTCCAGACATTCTTTAGTTGGTGTTGGTTTTATGATTTGGGTCATAGTCTCGTTGCATCACCCAGCCTCTCTAAAGCTTGAAATCGTGAACTTCTGTCATGATATTCTCCTGTAAAATGTATTGATACACTTTAGAGTTGATTGTTGCTTCAATGATTGCAAAGTGTCTCAGACCCTTTGTGATGCTTGACAGTTGAGAAGAGGTTTTGGAGTTGGTGTGCAGTGCCCTTTTTTCTCTAAACAAAACATTGTGCAGTTTTGTCAAAAATTTCAATTTTCAGCTGTCCACATAACGTTTTCCCAAAACCATTATAGTGATAGTGGACACATGAACAAAGACTTCTGAGTGTGTAGAGTTTTCTGGCGGTTGTTTCTTATCCTGCTTATCCTTGGGTTCTTTCTTACTTCTTACAGGGTTGCCTGTTGTGTTCTTCAAATGATCTTTGCAGGATGCCTGCTCTTAGGGAGAGTAGCAACAGTCCAGAATTTTCCACATTTGTAGACAGGGTTTTTAGCCTTTTTCTGTGCATCTGTAATGTGTTTTTAGGTTTGAGACATGGTTTACACTATTCAGCATCTCCTAAGAAAACCTGAATTGTCAGTAACTAGGCTTTGTGTGCTTTTATTTAAAGTGCAGGGCACCTGTGTGACCCACACTTTCATTCTCATTTCCTTAATTGACTCCAGTTAGCTTTTGGAGAAGTAGTAACAGAGTTTCACATACTTTTCCCAACCTGGCCTGTCAATGATTAGTGTCTTCAATAAAATTCTGTAACATACCAAAAATTTGTCATTAGTTTGGGGCAGATTGGGTTTGTCTACAATTGTGACTTTTGGTGACATATTCTTATAAAGGTTTTACATATAAATGGCAAGATTAAGTTTGAATTGAATGAATTGTAACATTAAATTGGTATCCATTGTTTCAGTTCCAGGAAAGAGCAGTATCAAAAGATTCCCAGGCAAGATTAAGTTTGAATTGAATGAATTGTAACATATTAAATTGGTATCCATTGTTTCAGTTCCAGGAAAGAGCAGTCAAAAGATTCCCAGCTTATCTTACATTTGCCATCATAGTATAAGCACCACAGTCAAATCTTGATTTTTACCTCAAAAACTGGCTTTGATAGAGACCAGTGAAGCTAACATTTGAGTTTTACCCACACAGAGGAGGTCTGCATGGCTTTTTTTTTCAAGTTATATTATCTGTCTACACATTATTTCCGAGGGGTAGCGGACCAGCATGGCCTCTGCTCAGTCTTGGTATTAGAGTGCCATGTGAAATGGCTGTTCTCTGATGGCCGGTGTCTGGGGAGCCTCTGTTTGCTCTCATTAGAGCCCTGCAATTTATAGCATGGATGGCCCTGAATTTCATGCTTCAAAGTGGAGGAGAGTCTGTGGACGTTCTGTGAATTAGCCTTTATGACAGGGGGGAAACATGGACCTGTTAGTGAAATCTCTCATTTACCCTCTCTCTCATGCTCTCTCTTCCTCTCCCTTTTATTCGCTTCAGCTCCCTTAACTGTTTTAACGTAGACTCTATGTATTATACTGTGGGAACAGAAAGACCATTGTTTTCTCGATTAATATAGTGCAGTGTGAAAATAATTCAGTGATTGGTTTATTATTAAAAAGGGATTTCGTGTTTTTTAAGGGAATGTTAAATCCAAGTTAAACAAAAAAGAATCTGTTAATGCTTGTCGATTCACAGGGACAGTACATATTGATATATTAATGCTTGCAGTAAAGATATCGGTGTAGTTGCTTCAGAAAGTCCTAAAGTAATTTTTCTTCTGTTGCATTATGGGTCTTTTGTGTTTGCTCTAAGACACCTCCAGATTGATGATGTGCATCTGTACCATGTAATTTCAGCCCTCCGCTCACCAGATCTGAACTCTTTTGAAAAGTCCATTAAAAAAATTATAGCATCAGCCTCAATTATCTCAAGTCAAATGTAAAGGTTTGATGGTCCATCCGCCGCATTTCATTAAGAGAGGCCGCCTTGCCTTTTAATTACCTGACATATTTTTCCCTCAGAGTTTTAATGGCATCAGAATGTGTTAAATGGAAATTCCATTTAGAAATGGTGTTAGTAATAGGCAATCCTTTACAAAGAGTTGAAGCAATGTAAATTTGTGGGTAGTTGCTGTATGCGCTCTGTAGGTGGATTATAAGCACATAAATGAATGCTTCTTCAAGGGCTGATCACCAGAATAACTTTAGATCAGAGCTTGTCTTGGCGGCACAGTGTCGACTGCATAATATTCCTGTCTCATATCACATTCTAAATACATTTGACTGCTTAAATTTGCTGTTTTATATAATTCAGTGATTGTATTTTATCATGGAGACAGCAGCACCTCATACATCTCGCTGCAGTCCCGGCAGTAATACAGTATGCATATGCTAATAGGTTTCTATTCATTGGGTTTGCAGTGGGTTGATGTACTGAGGGGATAGAACCCTGAATGTGTGACCTTCTCCTTCTCCTGTGAATATATGTGATGGATTTATAGTCAGATATCACCGCTCCATAAAATGCTGAATATTTCAATCTTCTTAGTTCTCCTGAGACACAGATGACTGGCAAGACGTTGACAGCCACAAAAATGCGTGTGTTGTTGAGGCTGGTATCAGTCTGTGCAAAAATCATTTGAAAGAGCATTTCTAATGTGTAAATGGTAGAAATCAAATAAAACAAAGTGGGAGAACCAAGCAAGTCAAAACATTAGGTTGCAGTTAGATAACTTCATAGCTCAATTTTTTTTAGAAACGTTTTAGAAATGGCATTTGTGTGTGTATAAAGGTGATGTGCAGAATACTTAAAATAATTACTAGAAACTTACTTGAGACTTTGAGAAAATTAAGTTTTAGTTGCAAATATGTTTTAATGTTACAGAATTTAAAAAAATGAAGAATTGTGAATATATCATTATGTAGGTTACAAGTAATTGCACAGGTGTCATCTCATCTCTGTTGGTTCAAAATATTATGGAATTTGTCAACATTTGGATAAATAAATCAAAAGGATGATGTTTTGTCTACATACTCCATACACATGACACTCTTGGTATTTTCTTAGATATGCATAGAAACAAGGTCTTTACTACATCCTGCGAAAAAGTGTGCTTTCACTTGATGAATTTGACATTCTGTACAATTGTACAGTAGAATTTTTCAAACTTCAAGTATTAGCAGTAATAATAATAATTTATTTTAGCCTATATAAAATGTTATTTTAAAAACTTTATTTTGTTGTGCAGTACTTTGTTTGCCAAAAAAGTAATAACTTGTTCAAATTTCACTTGAATGACATTTTAAAAGATTAATTAAATTGCTAAGGTTTTAAGTATGCATTCATTTAATTACCACCTTTGTATTAATTTGTAGAGATTATAAAACACAGAATCTGGAAAAATTAAAACAAATAACACAGGATTTCTGAAAAAAATAAACCACCTTTCATAGGGCACTATATTGTTGCCATACTATGGAGTGTGTGGATGTAAGTGTAAGTATGTGTTTAAGCTATGTTGGAAAGAGAGCCCTGGTTGGCAGTAGCAGCCTCACTGTGCTCTATTTACACGTTCTGTTGCTCTTCACAAGGGTTTGAAAGGTGACTGAGCACCTCACCCTAGGTTGCTTTCCATTTCTTTTGCTAAACCTATTAAATTTCTCTGTGTGTCCATTGCACCCCCTGTAGCCACATACACACACATTCTGCAGCCTGATCCCTCTCAGCCCATGTTATTGTGAGTGCAGGGATTCATGGGTGTTTATTGCGGGTCAATTACCTCACCTCTACTCGCGGCTCAGCCTACGGTAATTACATGCTGATGGGTAAACTACCTGTTTCTCCTTTTTATTTAATTCTGGGAAGAGGCAAATCAATCAGAATGCATGAATAGAGTTGTAGGGTTGTTTTTTTTACAGAGGATGAGAGGATTTGTTATTAACTTAATTATAGACTGTTATAAAGATTATGAATTATTTTAGCTCACAGGCTTTGAGTAAGTTTTATTTGTTTTATTTGCCTGTTTCTGGCAAATGGATGTCTTTTATATTTTGTGCTGTCCTCATTGACTGCAGGAAAATCTTTCATTTTCCTCTCTTCTTTTCTCACTATGTGTCTGCTGGTGCGGAAGAAATCCACTCAATGCCACCCAAAATACCAGAGGGCTTTTGTGTCTGTAAACCGTACCAAAAATGTGGTTGTCTTTAGTATGACTATTGATTACTTCAATATACGTTCAATAAAATATCTTGTATATCACGGGTCTTCAACCTTTTTTAGGACAGGGCTAATTTTTAAGCATGTTCTATAAGATTTTAAAATTTAAATTTAGTTGTTTTCGCATCCTTTGATTCTTGCAACCTACACTGAAGCCATTAAAATAATCAGTGCTAGTGATGTACAGAGTTTTAATATTATGTAAAAAAAGAAAATGTGAGAAATTAATCTTCAGCTTCTTAAGCTTTGGTTAGAGTTACTATTATTTTTTTTTATTTAACAAATTTTTATTTCTTCACAAAAATTAGTTTTAAAAATTTGTGGGATCAAAGGATAATTGCCAGACCCCCCACGGTGCCACCACGGACCCCCTATGGCCCACATGCACATGATTACAGTTGGTTAAAATACAGAGTTTATTTCTGAGTTATCAAAGTATGCATATGCTTTAATAATCTTAAATGTGTTAATATGTGACATTGTGACTAAAGCATAAATTGATTGGAAACGGAACAGATGTCACAAACTTTTGCCTTTACCTTGAAACAGTTTGACAGGACTAGCCGGTTTTTTTTTGTGATCAACATTTTTTTATTTATTTCTTTTAACACACAACATCACAACATAACATCCACTCAAAACAAACAAAACAAAACAACAGACACATACTCAACACCTTAAAAGTCCAGTCAAAAGGAAGAGAAAGAGAAAAAACAAAAGTCATTCCTTTATATAATTATGTATGTTAAAGAAAAAACACTGCGAATGCAGTGTTACAAACAGATAGCCGACCAGAAGATGGCACAATCCAGTCCTGCATATTAAGTGTGTCTCTTGTATCAGGGCACAGAAAATAGATCCACGGTGCAAATATTCCAACACACGGGCTCGTTCAACGGCAGAATCCAAACCATTCACATTCAGTGACAAAATATTTAGAGCATGCATTGAATATTCATAAACCCAAAATTGTATTAAGTAAATGAAGAAAAGCAAAAGCACTCCCATTCTTCAAATGAGATGTAATCGCTGGTGTGCATTCTAGATATCAAACCACCTCCTAAAAATCCTCCCAAAAATAAGGGTAAAGTAAATAAAAGTATGAATGTCTGTTGTAAAAAATAAAAATAACACAGAGACTGAAACAGACAACTATAAACAATAAACAGCTCAGGCCACACATTACTGAGAACGTAGGTCTGATTGAGCAACAAAAAATACAAAAAACAACTCAGACCGCACGTTACCGAGAACATAGGTCTGATTGAGCAACAAAAATTTGTGATGATCTGTGACCGATCCACTTCAGCGCAAAACGAGGCTCCCAAAAGGCTCACATAACCAAAAGAATATTGTAATTAAACCTACTCTCCATTAGTCCCCTCCAGAAAGAAAGAAGAAAAAAAAAAAAAAGGGGGGGGGTGCTTTTCTTACCAGCAAAGAGACAATTGTATCGAATAAATATGAGCAATATCCCAGGAGGAGAGGGGAAAGAAGAAAGAAAAAAGAGATCTAGCAAGTAGGGCTGCACGATTGACAAAAATCATAATTGTCGATTATTCCCTTAAAATTGTAATTGCGATTTATTAATTACGATTATCAAAATTTACACTGAATGATGTTTATACCATTGTTTGAAGCAACTGCATACCATATTTTTACATGAACATAAACTCTTGAAAAACCTTTATTGCTTTTCTATAATATTAAGCCTCAAATGTGAATTATACATCAGATTGGTTTATTCTTTAAATAAAGAAAAGCGAAACTGTGAATGGTATTATAATGTTATACTAAAACTAAAATTAAAACAATGGAAAAACCCTTAAGATAACCTGTAGAAAGAAAAAAAACACATCTTAAGCACGCAGGATAACATAAGTGCACTTTGAACGATTACATAATTGTGGCATCTGTAATTGTAATTGCGATTAGAAAATCGATTAATTGTGCAGCCCTACTAGCAAGCATCCATATCCCTCTCGCCACCATCTTCTTCCGGGCAGCCGGCATCTCCTCTATCCCGGCCATCAAGCCCCTCCCGCCGGGCCGAAGAGAAGGCGGCCGCCGCCTTCCCGCTGCCTTGTGGAGCCGCAGCAAATGCCCTCTTCTGTGACAGGGAGCTGACAAAATCCTCCGCCTTCCGAAGAGAGTCGAAACTTCTCTGCTCACCCCCGTGCCGTAGCTTAAGTCCGTGACTGCCCTCCTATCCTCACGTGCAGCTGCTTGAACGGAATCAACCCGGTCACGTGTCTGCTTCGTCGCGTTAGCTAGCGCCTCAAGCTCTACTCTTAGCTCTTTAACAGAATTGTTGGTCGCCTGTATGTCCGCACGCAGTTCACGCAATGCTGGAGTCAGCACGGAATTCACCGCATCTCTTACTGTCGAGGCCATAGCCGAATCAGAAGTGCTTTGCTGCTCTTTAAATGCTAGCTTGATACCATTAGCGACAGCATCGTCGATATCCTCTCTGGAGATGGTGAAATCTTTGAATTTTTTCTTTATTGGCGATTGCCCAATCTCTCTTTTCCGATCGCCTTTGACTGTTGAAGTACTCATGATGGATCCGATGCAAAGTGGTTCGAAATTTACTGACAGGATTACAAAATATTTGACAAAGTCAGCAGAGCGAAAGACTACGCGTGCATCAAAGTCGAAGGGTCACGTGATCCCCTCAGGACTAGCCGTTTTTCAGCTCTCGTTTACATTAAGTTTCACCACTTGCTCTGATCCAATGTTGATTCCACAATCTCCTATGTCCCATAGAGAATGAACTGAAAGGCCTGCTCAGTGGATTCAGCCACTGAAATATCCCAGATTGTCGGAGCAGTCATTAGTCCGGTTACCACATTATCTGAGTGTCCACACACACACACACACTCCTTCCAGATAAGAGAATTTAAAGGGCACCCAATTACCTCTGAGTCCAAGGTTATTTCCTATTAAGATCTCTGCCTCTTTTACCTCGGGGATTTTCAGGTTTTGCTCAGATTTCGCGCAAGCCTCAGAGGTCCTGCAATCTGGAGGGGAAAAGTGGTGATTACAGAAAAGTTGACCCTTTGTTCTTTTTGGACTTGGGGCCGTAACAGCCCTGGGAAAAGATGGGTGGACATTGCTCTTTTTCATCTTTATCTCTTCTTCCCCATGACAAAAACTCCTATAGTAATTTTGCTGCTCTGATGCAGATTTCCAAAGTTTTATAGCAACTGAGTTTCAGTTTTGCACACCTAAATGCACATAAATGCAAGTATGCAGTTATCGTTTATGCTTGCATTGATTTATGTTCCATTTGGTCTGTTTGTTTCTTGGATGAAGGACAAGGTGGAACAAGGTGCATGTGTGTGTATTCTTATCTGGCCACAAACCTGTACACCTGTGAACCTGTAAAGTGTGTGTGACAGGGAGAAATTATATATTAATAAACCAACAATTCACCAAAGAGACAAGCACCTCAGAGACTGTGCAAGAATATTTGATTTGGTCACAAAAAATGAATGAATAAAATAATAAAATCATGTTATGAACAGATTGATTCAATAAATTAATGCTTGTTATAAAATTACCTGCAAGCCTAAACAGAAGAAAAAATATGTTTAAAAATGTTTATCACTTTGCCTGCTTCTTTGAATATTTACATTTTTTTCTTGTAAATATTGAATATAGAAAAGTAAATATAGAAAAGTAAATATTGCAGGAGTATAGACAGCATTATGTGGTTCAACTCTGTCCAGTCCATTGGCTGGTCTTGTTGGCTCTTCTTTTGCTTTATTTTAGAGAGCTTTTTGGCATTTGTTTGCTGTTCAGGCTGGAAGACCAGCTAGACCAGATTGAACTGTCTAAGACCAGCAAACCAGCTTTGTCTTATTTACAATGTTTTTTTTTCAGCAGTTATTGCACTGTGCCTCACAAAAGCTCTTTTTTCTGCGCTCAGTATGGGTAAATGCCCCACATTGAGATCATTGCAGGAGATCATTGCAAAGTCCCCATTGATTTTTCTATTTTCCCATGGCCCTACTGGCCTGTTGACTTCCTGCCTGTAAACATGTTTTTGTTTTAATTATTTTTTGTTTTCAGAACATTACCATAACATAAAGGTCCGCACTCCCCATATAAACAGACCAAATAAAATTCAGCCAATATAGCTTTGCTAGTAAAAAAAAAAACATTTCATAATTCCTTCTCCCTATACAGACTTTTTTTATTTTTCACTTCTTTAAAGTGTCCACATTGTTGATATTTTCGCAAAGATTTATGACTAATTACTACGTTGAGCATGACTGAAATCTCTCATTGTGCTGTGGCATACTGGTGCTGTTGATTTTAATAAATAGCCAATATTCCGAGGTCAAAATGGAACAATAATGCAGTACACAAGACTAGTAGAACTGCCCGAGGACTAATCTTCAAATGTCTTTCAAATCTGCATCACCCACATGAAGGTCAGTGTGTCTGGAGAACATCCACATTACAACTCAGCACACTGTTTTTAATTGTTTCTTAATTATTTATTTAAATGTTTAAACATCTTTAAATTAGGATATATTTATTTGAGGGCAACACGGCAATTGTTTTTTGAGAATATGTCTTCAGCTAAACATTCATTTCATTAAGAAAAGATACTTAGAAAAATAATTGAAATAAAAAAGTTTATATTCTCTGAAATCAAGATTAATAACTAAGTACGACGTACACAGTATGAAAAAAAAAAGTTCTTCAGCATTTCATGGCAAGTTATTTCAGATGAGTTTATTGTGTGGAAAACAACATCTATGTTATCTATAAAAAGTATTTTATTAAAAAGCATCCCTGACAGTAAATTATTTTCCCACCTTATCCATAGCCATATGGACATTTATGAATTTGTCAGTTTTGGGGGGAGTTAATTGGATGGTTGTCAGTTCTTTGAAGAATTTCAGGATTTGGAGGTTTGTTTTTGCTCATTTTGCAACTTTTTATTGATGTCGATGTTAGAGACAGGACTGGGAATTATTGGGTAAAGAAAGAGAAATAGGATCAGGACATGGTGGATTTAAAACTGCTTGTTCATGTCTGAAGAATGTGCACATACTGCTAAGCCATGGCTCCAGCTACAGTATATTTAATGTTTTAGGGAGCGTATCAGTTGCTACAGTTAGAGCAACGAATAAGGTCTTAGAAAAACCCACATGGCAAGTTCATCTAATAAAAATCTCCTTATGTCCACATTTTGACTTTATAGCCTCTGCTCAAGCTTGTAGCCTTTTACATAACATTGTAATCAGCTTACGTTTAACGTTATCACTCCACTCTCACCCTCTCAGCCTTTGCAACCGACTTCTGGACAGTTATTTAAACAGCTGAGATTTTAAGAGAATCGTGGCTCAATTTAACGAGAGCATAAATAGTATGGCTCTATATATGTTAATGTTATGCACGCTGTTCCGGCTTTTGAGAGACTGCGGATAGCGGTCTCCATCTCTACACTTCCTGCTCGGTTGAAATACGCCGCAGGCTCTTAGTTTATCATCACTCTAAAGGCCACAAATTAATACTTGTCATGAATTGAGATCTGGCTTTTCAAAGAGCACTGGACGCTTGTTAAATGCCCATCCACAAGCCGTTAGTTGTTCACAGCAAGCGTGTTAATCATCAAATAAATCTGCTAAATATGAACTGATGTCTGTTTTGGTCTTATAGAACTTCCTAGGCCTTGTCTGGCATTTATATTTGGATTATGGAACACATCAGAGGATAGGTCAAGAGTTTAATACATCAGTAGAATGCTGGACAGTGATGACTCCGGCCCTGTCTTAATTTCCTATACTGCTGTCAAAGTATCTCAAGCTAAATTTAAGTTACTTTACTGTAATTAAGCAAATCTGAATATTCTGATGTCCGGGTGGATAGGATAGGACAGGATCAGATAGGATTAAATGGATTTTATTTTTTAATTCTCTAGGGGAAATTGAGCCACTTCAAATTTGTTTCTCATAATTGAAAGTATATATTGCGCAATTGTGATTAATTCTCATCAATTTCTGCAAAATGGTATTACATTGCTTTTTGCACGTTTTACAGCCTTTTCTCAGCACTTTCAAGTGAAATGTTCAGTAAGTGTTGCTAAAAATATGTTCGGTTTTAATTTGAAACTGATGAACATGAATCCGGCAGTGTTTTATTTTTTGTAGTACGGATCGCACAGCATAATTTGTGCAAAAAAGGATTAAAAGTTGTTGGTGTTTTACTACCTCTAGTGTTCATCTCAGCTGGAAACTGTAGTAAATTGTCTGTATTTTACATTTTTTGCAGTTGCAAAAACATAGGTAAAGGCACATTTTCCCAATTGATTGCATTTCTCATATTTGTGACTATATTTTTATGTTTTGACATAAAACACATTTCTTTTTTATTTTAACTGTCTCAATTTCCTTATTTATTTTTTACTCAGAAAAGGGCTTTTATAGGAAGGTGTTTGTGCTAATATTGTACAACATAAGCCAAGATATATACATGAATGAATAAATGAATGAACATGAGTGGATATGTACAAGTGAATATGAATGTGTATCTGTTATAAGAAACTGGTTGCTCAACAGTCACCGATTAATGGATTTCAGTGGGTTGTATGTGGTTCAGTGTTTGGATGATCTTTGTTTCACTCACCTCTCTTTGAGATTCCCACTAAATCACCTTCACATTTCCTAGTATGTTCTGGCCAGCTCAGTGTTTCTGAAATGTACTCCATGTAATAACCGAGTGTTTTAAAAAGCATTATCGTCAGTCAGAGCTGGATTTAATGTCCACCTGATCCTCTTGAATGTCAACACTTCTGTGGCCTTTTCATCTTCATAAGTCTTTCTATGCTTATTTTGTGGGCTAAATCTGCTGAGTGTGGAGGTTTTTGAAGTGTTCTCCTAACTCCTGTTTTAGACTGTGCTCCAAAGTTCAGACAAACACAGGCGCCATTCTTTTGAAGCTGTGATTTGAAGAGAGCTGGCAGGCAGACTGGAACACCAGCCTTGACCAAGCGGACAGGTGGAGGAGAAGCTTGCTGGAGTTCATTTGGATTAAGCATTTGGCCCTGCAGTGGAGGCATTTTCATGGTACTATAATATCCCACACAATTATTCACGGAGCTTTAATGTTTCCGTGCGAAACGCAGAAAGCACGCAGACCTGGTGAGGTTAGGTACAGACATTCTCTTTACAAAACAGATATGTGGAGCTATTTCTATCTCAATGTTTTTGGAGGGAAATTCTTCTTTTTCATCACATGATCTTGAGAAGTGTGTGTAGGCTTTTTTTTCAACTGATACAGACCATTGTATGTATGATTTTCATCATTAACACTTTAGAATTTGAACTTTAATTTACAACTTAAGCAAACATTATTACATTCTGTAATGATTAGCAGATAATTAATTAAAATAAAATTGAGGTTGGTGTAAGATTTTCGGTAGCTGTCAAATGCAAAACAAGGCTGATTATATAGGCTAGTTTAAAATGGCTGTTTATTGTTTTAATACATTTTAAAATTTATTCCAATGATGGCAAAGCTTAATTTTCATCATCATCACTCCAATCTTTAGTGTCACATGATCCTTCACAAATCATTCGAATATGCTCTTTTGGTGCTCAAGAAACATTTCTTATTATTATTGTTAACACATTTAAAAACAGTTGTGCTGCTTAATATTTTTGTGGAAACAGTGATACTTTTTTCGTGATTCTTTGATGAATAGAAATTTTAAAAGAACAATATTTATTTTAAAAAGTTTTTTGTAACTTTAAAAATTTTAGATTATAAATGTTTCTGTCACTTTTGATCAGTTGAAAAATTGAGAAGACCTCATTAGAAAGAGCAGCAGATGAGCAGCACCAGCTTTCATGTCTGCCTATAGCTCTCCAAAAGATGACCAAACCAATTCAAAACAAATGGTAGTACCATCCTAAGAAACCTTTTTAGAAGGGCAAATTGGCTTCCTGTATTAGTTACTATTCCAGATTCAGAATTGTTAGCGTGCTGCTTTGTAAGTGTGTACTTGAGTATGAGTGCTATTTTGTTGAGGAGACATTCAGCTGAGGGTAGTGAATAAAGAATAAGAAAGACTGAATGGCCATTAAACCTTCACGTAGGGGTGGGTGATATGACCAAAATCTTATATCACGATATGACTAATTCTATATCACGGTAACGATATATATATCACGGTATAGTTATTTTTTTTTCTTTAATTTTTTTTTATGATATTAAATATTTGATACCATAGAATTTTCATAATCCTTGTCACCAATGTCAATATCAAACTAATAGAAATATAATACAATGTAAAAAATACAATATAAAACAAAAATAATTAGGGATGCTCCGATCAGGATTTTTGCAGCCGATACCAAGTACCGATTTCTTGTCATGGTGATCGGCCGATACCGATGCCGATTCTGATGCTTCAAGCTTTATATAACATATGTAATAATAATGTTATATAAATAATCACAAAAATGATTCCTTATACAGTGAACATTTTAATATTCCTTTAAAATGGTGTTTATGCATAACATTATGTATATCAGGATACTTAATATAAGACAAAAATAAATGCAAACAAAATGTGTCTGATGCACCACAAGGCAGAGATCAAGTCGCATTTTTATAGCCTTAAGACTTGACTTGACCTGAAATGACCCCAGACTTTACTCGACTCGAGGAAAAGGACTTGTGAATATTTTAAAAGCAACTCGAGTCTTTTTTCCTTAAATACTTCTATAAGTGCATCCGCACCCCTGCATCCATCCGTACCGCGAGCCGTCGCAGCAGCACCATTTTAAGTGAGCAGCGCATCAAAACAGCGGAGCAGATCACATAACAAGCGCTCAGGGTCGTTTATGGTAAATATCTTTCAGCGCTATATCCTCGTATTTTTATCTAAAGCTAAACGCGCTTTATTCAAGCCCTTTCAGCTCACACGCGCCGGTGTCGTGCCGAATTCTGCACCCTGCCAGATTATGCATCCCCTAGTGTTGGTAGGTTTAGGGTTAGGTGTGGGGGAGGGGTTAGGAAGGGGTGGGGTTGGGCAATCAGGTAGCGATTTCAACGAGGGGATGCATAATCTGGCAGGGGTGCAGATTTCGGCACAACACCTATAGTGCCGAATTCTGACCCCCGCCAGATTATTACCCCCCTAGTATTGGTAGGTTTAGGGTTAGGTGTGGGGGAGGGGTTAGGATTAGGGGTGGGGTTAGGATTAGGCAATCAGGTAGCGATTTCAACGAGGGGGTAATAATTTGGCAGGGAGTCGAAAATGGGCACAACACCGGCTCCCGTGGAGACGCGTGCAGTGATGCGCAGATCAGCTCTAACTGAATCTGCTGTTAAAAATGAACAATCCATTCATCATATCATCATGCAAAACATACACGACATATAGCGAATTTTTCATTGTTTCTCAAAACGTCATAGCATTTCCACACCACCAAATCATTTATGTCCCCACGCATCATGTACGTCCTCAAGCGCTGACATCATCAAATTGCGATCGGTACATGAGATCGGCCAAATGTACGAGTACCGATCGAGTCATAAAATGTGATGATCGGCCGATACCGATCTCCGGCCGATCGATCGGAGCATCCCTAAAAATAATGTTTGATGTGTACGAACATGCCTTTTTGTGTGTGTGTGTGTGTATATTGTATTGTGTAATGTGTATTGATGTGAATTAATCTTAGACAGTAAATGCTATTGGATGCGAAACAATATTTGGAAGAAATCCCAACAATAAAGTGAAATTAAATTGAATTGAATACAAGCCTAAAAAGAGACAAAAAAAAAAAAATTCAAGCTCACTGAAGACAAACAGTCAGTGATGAAATAAGGAAAAGAAACTAATTGCAAGCAATAGGACAAAAACCTACATAAATAAGAAACGCTACATACATTGTGTAAATTAATTAGTCTTCACTGTGTTAATTAGATATAATTAACATGTATTGTGTATAGATTCTATAGGATATATATATAAATATATCATTATTTTTTAATTTATTCTTATTAAAGTTACAAAAGTGATATAGTCAAGAGCAGTGAGAGATTTTCTCTCACTGTTGTTTGATTAATGGCAGACAGGACGAATATTGGACAGCTTCCCCTTTAAGACCGCAGTCCTGATCCAATATAACGTTACTGTTACATGTGCGTTGTTTTCAGCTGTTTTCTCTCTTAAGACCTAAATCACTGTGTTTATGAGGATACTTGCAAAGATGGGGATTGTTACGCATATAAGTGTGTTTATGTAATCGTTCAAAGCCAATAAAGCGGCAAAAAAAATGCGCGCTCCTCTCACACAGAAACAGAGACGGCGCACGCATATAGCTCTGTTGTTTGTGTTTCAACGGCTTAAAATCGCTTGTTTTAAAACGGCTGTGCTTAAAAACACGTGTCCATGCTACAGATGTAGTCCCTCGTTTAGGAACGTGCTCATCATTTTGTCCTGGCTGATCGTGCTCCTACTCGGAGCCACCTGCTTCTGTCTCCCCTTCACGCCCCGTGGTGGCGTGTAAAGATCGCAGTCATCCAAATGATGAAAAAGTATTACCGTAAGCAATGTATTTTGCGACACCACGAAATAAACGATAGAGCAAAATATGAAACGATAGACTTTATTTCGTCCATCCGATATATATCGTCATATCGCACAGCCCTACTTCACGAGAGTTTCAAGAGGGAAGTTTACAAATGTGTATTGTACCGCAAAATACAAGAACTATCATCATTTACTCACTCTCATGACATTGCATGCCTGTATATATATATTATTGTGAAATAGAAACTCCTTTTGTGTTCATTGGAAAAAAATGAACAGCATATGGAATGATATAATTTACATTTTTGGGTGAGCTAAGTGTGATTTCTCTCTTTTTGTCTGTTTACTTTGGTGGCTGGCTGAATGGCGATCTCTCAGCGTGGTGTTTTCAGACCTGTCTGCATGCCGTTGACCTCCTGTATGTTTGTTAGTGATTTCCTCACCTGTGTGTCCTCTCAGAGTCTGTCTGTGACAGGAGGTGCTCTCCAGTCAACAGATTTAGAGAGAGAAAAAGAGAGATAGAGAGGATGAGAGGCCTCGTTTGACTTCCCTCGAAGCGCTGGGAGCTTCCACAGGACCATCCATCACTCAGTCCCTGTGCCAGCAACTGTGTGTCTTCCCATCCATCCTCAGCACCTGTTCTATACTTTCTATGCTAGGAAGACATTCCCACGACTGCAGTCAGGATCAGTATAATTTTGCAAAATATTATAAATATTACGTTTCAACTTGAGCGCTTTGAGCAAGAATCAGGATCAGTATAATTTTGCAAAATATTATAAATATTACGTTTCAACTTGAGCGCTTTGAGCAAGAATTTTGGATTTGTCAGGACATGGAAGGCAGATGTTAAGGCCCGTTCACACTAGGGTTGGGTACCGAAACCCGGTACCAATAAAGATAATGATAAAGCACCGGTACCTAGTTAACCGGTAAAAATCGTACTCAATATTAAAGCATAGAATCAGAACGCAGATTTCGGTGCCTCATTTCGGTGCGTTCAGAACGATGCCTTTTTCAGCGAATCGATTAAAATATTCGTCCTTTGTTTCTCCAAAACGCACGTAACGAAGCATCACAGGCTTTAAAGCGGCAGATGCGCGTGCGCTTACAAATATTTCAGCAAAATGTATATTTTAGTCAGAGTTATTGCGCTCCTATTTCACTGCGCGCCGTCTGTTTGGCGCGCATGCGCACGGCGGCGCTCGTTCTGATCTTTATGAAGTTGGTTTAGCCTTTAGCAGAGAATTACTGCAAAGAATATGGTTTAAGAAGTTAAAGATGTACAAAAGCTCACGCACTATCTTTGTTCACAGCAAAATGGAAATTGTTCTGGCCATTTCCATGGCTTTCTAACATGTTAAGTATATCCTGGAGATGGAGAATACTACCTCAATTAATTAATTAATTAATTAATTTATTTATTCTTAAATTAATATTCTGGGTGAATTGTAAGTTATGCCGTGTCAACTCAACCAGAGGTCCCCAGGAAAACAGCAAACACATTAAACAGTTTTTTTAGTTATAATGAAAGAAATACATCTCTGTCAACGGCACACGCAGCCTTTCTGTCAAGAAGATAAACAAAATATTAGCGCGAGCCGCTGTCATAAACTAAACTATAAACTATAGGCTGAGTAATCTGTATCTATTTTGTACGAGGGGGGTTTTTTTTTATAAATGCCCTTCATATAAAGAGATTGTCACATGTTTAGAACAAATTGTATTATGCACTTTCTCCGCAGCAGTTCAGTCCATGTGTGTTATTTTTTTTCCTCCCTAGAAATTGGTAGGTTTTATATTATTAAAATCTGTTGATTTTAGAAATCTTTGTTGCTCGTATCAAACTACTGTATATCAATATTAACTGTATTGCTTCATAATAACGTATCGATTATAAAGAATATATAGATATATCGTACAAACTCTATATATACCGCCCAGCCATGGCTTTAATTAAAATGCCTAAAGCTAAAATTCTCTTGTATTCGCGTTTTTAAACCTGTTTAAACCAACAAAATAGAACATTATAACCTTTTTAGTCCACAACACCAGTTAAATGTTCTTCCTTTTGTGATCTGATGAATAGCTTTAATGGCTTGTCATAGAATGAGGCAGAAAATATGTTCCATGTGGGTCAGGCTACTAATGCATTGATTAGCAATTTTCTTTTAAAGGATTTTAAATATACTTAATTATTATTATACCAGACATGGCTTGAATAACACAGACAAACTATATATTGTCATAGTCGAACAACTGTGTTTAATGTATTTGTTTTATCATTCAAAACGTTTATATCTTCTGTTTACTCAGTTACAGTTTGAATAGCAATGCCTTTGTCCATATCTCAATTTAATTTTAGGGGATTTCCTGTTCTTGTTTGTAGCTTCATTAGTTCCATATTCAGTATGTGTGTGTATGTGTATGATATGGGAATCAAGTATCGGTTCAGGCACCGTTTAGGCACCGGCACCGTATTTAAAAGTATCGATTTGGCACCGGTATCGGAAAAAAAACCAAACGATACCCAACCCTAGTTCACACCAAGGATGATAACTATAAAGATAATGATAAAGATATAGTTCTAAAAATCGTTCTCAATATTAAAGAATAGCAGAGAAACAATATTGTTGGAATCACGTTCAGAACGATTTTTTCACCCAATCAGAATCCATCCTGCTATAACGAGCTCAAGAATTTAAAGCGGCAGATGCGCGTGCGCTTAGAATAAACAGACGATATCGTCCGCTGGTGTGGACGCTAATATCGTTATCTTTATAGTTGGTTTAGCCTATTTTCTTACTGTGAATATGGTTTAAGAAGTTAAAGATGTACTCAATATTTTGTTCATGTTGTTCTGGCCAGTATGCAACATGTGAAGTATATCCTGGATATACTGTCAATTAATTAATTAATTAATTTATTTATTCTTAAATTAATATTCTGGGTAATTCCGTGTCAACTCAACCAGAGGTCCCCAGCTCAAATTTTTTTAGTTATAATGAAAGAAATACATAAATGAAGAAGATAAACAAAATATTAAATGTCATATATTTACTGAGTAATCCGCTATTTTGTAGAGGGGGGTCAAAATGACAATTTTCACCTGAGATTCAGAGCCAAATTCAGAAAGATGGTACCATCATTGTTATTTTTTTTCAGAAATTGGTAGGTATATTATTAAAATCTGTTGATTTTAGAAATCTTTGTTGCATAATGTGTCAATGGTGACCATTCAAAAATGGGGGGAAAGCATTTTTTAAGTTTTTTTCTCTAAAGTTTGCAGGCCTGTAACTTAAGAAGTATTAAAGATATCTTAATGCTCTTTTTGATATTGGGTTTTAACAAACTTTCCTTTTGGCATCTTCATTTTTAAGGCCCTAAATGGTTCAGTTCCAGAGATATTGGAATTTTAATGGCTCCAGGAGTAAATCTGTAAATTGTACACAAAAACCAAATGTGGGTCACTTTGCATACATATGATACATCTTTTCTTTTAAAGAGGATTGTCTGATAAATAATGATGCTGAAACTAGAAATGTATCTTGTTTCCTTCGGTCAAAACAACTGCATTGAACAACTTGGCTAAGTGCCATAAATATTCTTTTTCAAAAGTTTGCATGCCCGTAACTCAAGAAGTATTCAAGATATCTCAATTTAATTTTAGATTCTAGTTCTTGTTTGTAATCTTCATTTTCAAGGTCCTATATTATTCAGCCCCAGAGATATGGGAATCTCAGTGCTGCACCATATTCAGATTGTTGAATATTACCCATATTCATTGGTTAAAAACCAAATGTTGGTCGCTTTGTATACAGCTGATACTTATTTTATTTAAAAAAACAATGTCTGAAGAATAAATGATGTTGAAGCTAAAATTGTAGCTTGTTTGCCTTGATCAAAACAATGTAAATGTAAAAATTTGGGCCAGGAAAGTTTCAGAAATTTGGATTATTTTGTCACGGATGACCCTTAACTGATGTTCTAAAACATCTGAAAAAAATATCTGGCTTTTATTAAATTACATTTTGTAATCATTGTATAACAATATTTATTTTATTTCCCTTAGTAAGGTAGCATCGGTACTTTCATATAGCCATTTGCTCTTGCTTTCTTGCCAGACCCCATGTCCTGCTTTGAGGCCGTTTGGTTTCTGCCCTACAGTTCTGTTTCTGCCCTTCAAAGAGAAGTGGTTGGGAGTGAAGTGAAGCTTTTAAGGAGCTGAGTGATTTCATTGGCAAAAGGCTTGTAAGTGAGCTGATATGCGTTCATAGCTATCGACCTGATCCCAGGCAGACGGGACCGCAGCTCCTGCGGTATGGCCAGCAGCAGGGGTGACTCTTGTTGTGAGAAGCATGCTAGTGTCTCTTCTCCTTACAGGCACTTCAGAGATGTTTATTTTTAAAGTCCTCCTGACAACCTCCAGCCTGACCAACCAGGGCTGGCATGTAACACATCTGACATGCATACAGCAATGGAATTTTTTGGCTCGGACACCGATGCAGATATACGACTCACAACTTCAGCACACACTCACAAACTAAAAAGTCAGAAGTCTCCCATGGTGCTCCTGTTTTAGCCCCATCACTTCCTTGGTCTGTCTCCCTTCATTGTTCATCCAATTATAGACCTCATTGATATCAGAATGCAAGTTTTGTGGCTTTTAGTCCATATTTATTGGGTATAAATTGGGATTTATTGGCTTTGCAAAATATATGCATTTTAAATATGTCAGTATTAGGGCTGAACGATTAATTGCATTTGCGATAATATCGCGATATGACAACGCGATTTTTCAACCGCAGAGGCTGCGATTAGCCTACACTCTGTCACGTGACACGCGAGAGTAGGAGTAAAGCGGTGTGTTCGACTTGAAGATCGATCGAATGACATCAAAGTACGGTGAGATAAAGCATAAGGAGACGTCCGCTCTCTTATAGCTCTTGCAGTACTTTGATGACACACACAACGATCGGTCCAGCAGTGCTGCTTCAAGTCAAACACATCTAAGCAGTCTTCAGAGGAAGCATCAAGTTGGCACGCTATGTTGCCAAGTCCGCAGTTTCCCGCGGGTTGTTTTCGTGTCCGCGGGTCTTTCATAACATGCAGAATTGACGCGCTACATGTAAACGATATCCTTTGTTGTATTTTCCTGTCAAAATTCTTCAGCTTTTAAGAACTGCCGGTTTCTCTGTTAGTGGGCGGAACTAATGCGCAAACGGCAATCTCATTGGCCGGCGTTCACCTATTATCATCCCTGTTTTGATTTCAGCAAATCAATTAGAGCGAACGCAGACAACCTGATTAATATTCATGAACCCAGCAGCTCATTAATCCTTAGTGCGTTTTATATTGTTATTAGTAGTAGAATTCGTAGTAGTTTTACCTTATCAGTATTATTTGTAGTTTTCTTTTTCCTTTTTTTATAGAAACACTAAATGACAAACAATATCTTAAGCACCACCACCAGTCCTAAGTTCAGTCAACATGACAAATATGCATTCATACATGGTTATTCTAATTACTAAAGTTCTATCATCATATAATGCTAAAATTTAATGCTAAATTATCATAATATCATATTATAATGTTTGATTGACTGATGCTAAGTGAGATATTTAAAAAAAAAAAACGGTGTCATTTTACAAACATAAGCTTTATATATATATATATATGTTAAGAATAACGTGTATATATATATATATACTTTATATATATATATATATAGTATATCAGATAATTAATATTAGTCTGGTGAGTAAACTAAAAAAAATGACAAGCCAATGGAGATTATATTGCCAAGGTGTCCATAGAGGGTTGTACAATATGTACAATAATCAATTGAATTTGATAGGTGTCTTTCATATTGTCCCACAGAAACATTAAAATAGTGTAGATTAGTGTGCAATGTGTTATAATAATAATGTATTATATTTAGTGTCCATTTCATTCATTTAACATTTAATATTGGGGACATCCAAGTTATTTGACATATTTGAACATTTAAAAAAAAAAAGTAACAATAGTTACTTTCCCTGGTAATTAGTTTCTTTCATAATGATGTAACTCAGTTACTATTTGTGAGAAGTAACTAGTAATAGAACTAATTACTTTTTTTAAAGTAACGTGCCCAACACTGCATACTATACAATGATTTATTGCTTGTCTTTGTTGAATAATACAGAATATAAAGAGCTTTAAAAAATAATCGCATATTAAATCGCAATCGCAATATTGGTAAAAAAAAATCGCAATTAGATTATTTTCCAAAATCGTTCAGCCCTAGTCAGTATGTCAGAAAGTCTTTGACATATTTGCACTCACACTCACTCTCTCTGTCTCTCTCTCTCACACACACACACACATATACACTCACTCACAAACAATCACCCTTCAGGCTCTAGGTCTGAGCTGCCAAATGGCTCTTGTCAAGGTGACAGGCATTAGTGTGGCAGGAGTACTAGTGTGATAAAGGCTTCTAGTGAGTTCACGTTGCTCCCATGGGTCTGTGGCCGTGCTCCTGCAGCGGTCAGTGGAGCAGTGTATAAATGTCATTAAGAGCCTGTCTTTCAAGGGCTTTCGACAGCATTCCTGTGGTGTCAGCTCCATCCCATCATTACACACTGTGTGTTGACCCCCAACCAGACATTTGGTCAAGCATGGTCATCCTGTCGGCAGGATATGATTGTTTGCATACATACATTATAATTATTTTTTTTGTATACAGATTTTACAACGTTTTTTTTCCCAATGATTATGACATGAATATTTAATTCTTTAAATCAAATACATGATAAACATAAAATAAACATTCAAGAGAACGGTGTTGAAACTTACGTGCTAATGCTATCCCTGCTTGCCATGCATCTGAACGGGTCTTTGTTGCTCTCTTCTCCGCTGATTCTCACTACGTCCTCCAAAACACGATCAAACGACACAAAAACTCTTCTCAAGTCGATGATCCATGATGGAGAGACTCAGATTTAAGCTTTGGAGAGAATCCGCTCGCTGATAAACACTCCGTGCAGCGCCGCGACGCCATTGTGTGTACGCAGTGCGTAAAAGCCGAGAGCGCACACACATTGCTCCGGGGTATTCAGTAAACATGCTTACGCAATTTATGCAAACTATCAAACACTGTAAACGTCCTTGTGATTGGCTAACACTTCCATCCATCAAAACTTTGCTGGCTAGGCATTGGCTGGCTTCAAAGAGCCAAAATCTGACGTGCGCAGATTGACACCTCGGTAAGCCAGTCAGAGACTCCCTGACTTTTCTGGGTTATAACAAACCCTGTGATTGGTGGAGAGAGACGAGGGAGGGCTGATTTTGCTCGGAAGAGACCATTCTTTGGGAAATACACGGCGTTTCAAGGCTGGAATACGATAGTTCTTCGAAAATGGACGCTATCGATAACTGTAACTCGAATCGCTCATGTAAACAAAGGAGGATATTTCGTTTTTTCCCCTATTTTTTCGTTGTTTTGGATTAAAAAGTGGGATGCATTTTGAAGAGTGGACCCTTCCCTTGAAATGTATGCTAGTGTTTCTTGGAATAGTCCGAGCTGACCAGAGCTATAGGCGATCAAAGTAAGTACTGCCGTTCGCTTTGTTTATGTTTAAATGGCCGGTCCTTCAGCGTTTATGTTAACCCTTTCCTCTCTGGTGTATTGATTTCAAAAACAAGCTCAGAACATCAATCTTGAGTGTTTTAGCTTTCAAATGCTATATAGTTTATGATAGTTGATTGAATATTGTTCTAAAACAAAGGTAATTAAAAGCGCAGACACGCCCAGACACGCCCTTCCGGCCCGCCCGCGGGCCGATGCGGGTTAACAGGTTAAATAAGCTTATGAGATGTTTGCATATGTAATTTTTAAAAAAATAATACAGTAATTTCCAAATGATGTACTCTTTTCCAGATGCCTTGCCAAGCTACAAGCTATTCATGAATTAGAGTAGTTAAAGTTGTTAAACAACAGTGCGGATACTCAAATGACTGAATAATTTCTCTGAACCGGTTCAGTTAAATTAACTGATTCTTTTGGAATGGTTAACATTCACCAGAATGGTTGAGTCACTAAAATCGATCAGTCTTTTAAACATTTGATGATTATTGCTCATTCGGATGCAATGCTGTTAATAATGGACATAGGATCAAGCCATCCTTCATAATCGAGCAGTCGAAGTCGGCCCCTGAGCACTTTAAAGCAAGTTGACTGTGCCTGTAACCATAGTTATTCACATGTATGGTTGTCTATATCTGCAGTAGACTTATCACTAATGCTAAATAATTCTACATATGTTAAAAATTGTTGGTTAAAGCTCTTAGAAATATTACTGCTCCTCAGAGAACCCTTCAGCCAAATTGCTCTTAGCTTGTAATGAAAGTAGTGAACAGAGAAACATGCTCACCTGTGAAAAGTAAGTCCATTTCTTCAGGAATTTCAATCTCCCAAGTTTTTACCAATAGAGGCTGTGCAGTGTTGTGGCATGTTGGTAAACTAATGAGTGACAACAGCATCTGAAATGTTGACTGTTCCAGGATGGTGGACATGTTTGCAGAGGATATCAAACATGTTTGATATTGAGCTGATTTTAGAACACACATTGTTTTCATGTATTATACATCTCCGAGCAGCAAGGTGTGTGTTTATGTGTGATTCTCAGTCATTGGTGCCCAGTTTTTTTCTGTAACCACCTACAAAGTTAACAAGTGTTTGATGCCTACATCCTAGGATGCATCCTTCCTACTTCAATCCTTCTGAGGCTTCAAGGCTAAAATCCTGCTCAGCATTAAACACTAGAATAAGACGGTCTAGTAAGTGTGCATGTCTGCAAATCAATCTATTTTTAATTACAGACTTTCCCCCTTCATCTTTCTTTCATAGAGGATGCATACATTGCTCTAAGAAAGGTATCCAGGTACAGTAGGAATCCCTTTAGTTTTCCGGCTGCAGCGTTAATAAATAATCTGTGTGTAGTCTGTACTCTAATGTGGGATTTTACTCTGCCCTCACACCACGAGGGGAATTTACAGAGCCCTACCACATCTTGGTATTCAAATGAGTCTGGGCTTCTGCCAATTTGTGCTCTATTTTCCTCGCTCTCTTCCTTTCTCTCTTCCCCTCTCCAAAGAGAGGAGCGCAGCTGACAGCTCTGGCCACTCATCTGTTTAATCATTGGCACTGCATACATGCTGCTGAATAATGATGCTCGCTTCACGTCCGATTGTAACAGTGATTGAGGATTCGCTCTGTATTTTGAAAGTATAATGCTCGACAAATAAACACTATGTGAGAGCGTCTCACAGCTGCGTGGTGTTGTCATACGTGTCTTTTGTTTATTGACATGTTTTGAAATCTAAAGACTGGCACGTTTTAATGAGCTTGTTGGTGGTTATTAAGAAGTGTGGTTGATACACTGCTAAAGATAACGTGTGATTTCTGTGTCCAAAATGTTTCTTGAGCACCAAATTATCATATTTGAATTAATGATGTCATGAAAACAAAAATCTAGTAGTCAGTACTGATACCACCAAAAGTAGGCCTACACAATATTCGATACACAAGCTCATGTACAACTGTAAAAAAAGAACAATAATGCTTAAACAATAACTCTTTTATTTAAACCCTTTAACATTACAAAAACACAACATTAGTGGCACTTGGCCTTCAAATAATAAATAAAATCAGCCTCAGCACAGGCTCACACTGACTGAGTGAAAACTCCTATTATAATTCAAATAATCTGTCTATACTGTACAATGAATCTCTTACTTATGTCGTACTTTGTTGGTTATACTTTGTTGGATCAAGCTGAATGAACTCTGGTGATTCTGACAACTCTGTTTGGCCATTGGCTACAATGCTCAGTGCTGCAAAAACACATTGTAAATTGAAACCTTTGATGCTCTTCACAGACACTCACAAATAACGGGATCGTTTGAAAGCCGGCACCAGTCAGCGTGTCCATACTCTGTACTACCAATGCTGTGGAAAGGCCAGTATTTAAAATTTAAGTATTGATTGGTACCAAATTACTGGTACTTTTGACAACACTAGTTTGAAATATTTCTGAAGGATCATGTGACACTGGAGTAATGGCTGCTGAAAATGACTGTTTTGCAATCACAAATATAAATTATTTAAAACCTATTCAAATAGAAACAGTTACTTTAAATTGTAATATTTTAAATTAAATAGTATTTTTTAGTAGTAATAGTACATAGTAGTACATTTAAATAGTAAAATAGAACATATCAACTTTTTCAAGGCATCATGGGATAGTACAGTGTCTATGCACACTTGAGAAGTTGTAGGTCATCTGTTTTTTTTTTGTTTTTTTTTTGCATGCGGTTTTGTGGATAATGCATTTTTGGACAAACTACTTTTTTGACATACTGTATGCTACTTTTTTCACACAGTATAATACTAGGGAAGTAGGTATATTCGGATGTGGAGAGACTTTTTTCTAACAATTTCCCATATTTGTCCAAATGGATCAACCCTTGGATAAGCATAGGGGTTATGGGCTCCTTGGGCCTCTTACTTTAAAATAAATAAATAAAAATAAAATGTAGAAATTGTTGTGGCATGCTGGAGTTATAATTAACTTTGCATATTAGAAAAGAATTAGAGAGACAATAACATATTTTAGCATCATAAAAAATGACATGCTTCAGCTTTAGCCTGGATTCTCAATGAAAGCCACTCAGAGCTTGTCCTACATCATCCCAACTGAACCACAGCAACCCAAAAAAGACTTTTTATTTACTTGTGGAACGCTGCTAAATTGCAGTTCCATACTCATTTTTAAAAGCGCTGCAGTGTACCGAGGACTGTCTGTTAAGCTATAACAGAAGGCATTTCTATTTATTTCTCACCCTATCTGTCTCTTTCTTCATCTTTTTTCACTGCTGAATGTCGAAGGAATGTGGATCTCACAAAGAGCTGAAAAAGCAAAGTAAATAGTGCTGCTGCTTGTAGATTTGGGATGAACACACTCACACAAGGTTGTTATTGTAAGCACATTGATCATGATACTTTACATTAAGATTGGCCGCATTAATTTGTAGAGAGTGGTTAAAATGAAAGTGTGGTGAAGCGTGCACGGGTAACGGTAACTCAGCAAGAGCTGTTAAAGCCTGATGACAGCAAGAAAGTGTAATCGATTTTTTGTTCTTTTTCTTTATGTATGTATGTATATTTATTTTGCAGAGGCAAGATAAGAAGATACTACAATTAATCTCTGTTTTTTTTTTTCTTTTAGTTTGCAGCAAAACCTCAGAATTTTGGAGAGAGATTTATTTCTTCCCTGCAATAACTTTCATTTTTTCACCCATAGGGGGCAGTTTCACTCTCTGTAACTGAGTTTCTCTTTCTCTATCAAGAATGCTGAATGGGCTGACAGTACTCTGGTCAGTGGTCTGTTTCTTCCAGCAGTGCCACAGTGCCGATCCCCAAATAAATCACTGTGTTTCCTTCTTGCTTCTGCTGTATTGTAGAAAGATAGATGGCAGGACCCTAATGATGTTTAACATCAGCTGGAGCTAATGGAGAAGATACTGCAGCCATTTATACTCTTACTTTCTCTCTCTCTCTCTCTCTCTCTCTCTCTCTCTCTCTCTCTCTCTCTGTGATTTCATTTTTCCATTTAAACCAGAGAGAATGGTCATGATCAGAAGTGTCGTAGATGTTTTATATATCCACTACCAGTCAAAAGTTTAGAATAATTTAGATTTTTAAAATGTTATGCTCACCAAGACTGCATTTTTTTTGTTTAAAATATGGTAAAAACAGTAATATTTTGAAATATATATAAAAAAAAATCGAATCTTTTTATTTGATTAAATTTTACAATTTAATTTATTCCTGTGATGGCAAAGCTGAATTTTCAGCAGCTCTTACTCCAGTTGTGATCCTTAAGAAATCATTCTGATATTCTGTTTTAGTGATATATTATTATTATTATTATTATTATTATTATTAGTAGTAGTAGTAGTAGTAGTAGTATCAGTGTTGAAAACAGTTGGTTAATGCTTTTAGGAAAACTGTGATATATTTTTTTCAGGGAAAAAAAAAAAGATTTTGAATAGAAACCTGTAAAATTATAAATGTCTTTAGTGTTACATATGATCAATTTAATGCATCCTTGCTGAATAAAAGTATTAAAAGTATTCATATTTTTCCCCTAGCTCCAAACTTTTAATGGTAATGTATTATGGTTTCCAACATTGAAACTTTTTCAACATTGATAATAAAAAAAAAAAATGCTTCACATTAGCATATTAATGATTTCTGAAGGATCATGACACTAAAGACCAGAGTAATAACTGCTGAAACCTTTTCCACCACTGAAATAAATTACACTTTAAAATTAAATACATTACATTATTTTAAATTGTAGTATTTCACAATATTACTGATTTGATCAAATGAATGCAGCCATGGTGAACATAAAATACTTCTTACAAAACTATCATAGCTATTACAAAACCTTGTTTGTAAGCAAGTGATTGATTGCATGAATGACTGTCATTCTTGTCTGTCAGAGAGTGTCTGTGAGTCAGAATGGCTGTAATTACCACACACTGGGCTCTGACACGTACTCCAGCTCATAATAAAACAACAATGTCACATTATTGCCCAACGTCCTCCAGTAATGACTCCAACTGCTGTGCTGGCCTGTCGCTCTGCATGTACTCCCATTCACTGGCCTCTTTCAAAATCTCCATAAGATAATTATTGAGTTATCTGCTGCTCCAGAAAATCTGATTTGTCAACTGCTAATTGCTACAATATCACAAATTAATGCACATTTGCCAGTTGTATGAAAGCAGGCAGGAGGAGATTTCTGCAGGCCGATCCAGATATTCAATGGCCTTTAACTTAGAGAGTTATACTGCACTGCACATTAATTATGCACAGCGAACTGGATAAATGCAAAGTGGGCCAATCGACAGCGCCATTAAGGCATACTCATCACTGAGGCACTGAGCAAAGAGAAATCTGTGAAGCTGCTCTCTCCAACGGCAGGAGAGGAAGAGGAAAGAAACTCTTCAACTTCCTGGGCTGTTGCTGCTTCCTCTCATTCTCTCATGTTGCTGGAAGCGGAGGAGGGACGTTAAGGAATGATGTTCATACAGACGCTCTTCTGCTAATCAGAGATCCAGTGTGCCAAGTGTTTTGAGTTGAAGTTAAAGGGAGAGAATCTGAAACCAAACAGAAACAATGAGTGTTCCTAGATTCGTTTTGTTCGTGAACCGCTTTTACCAAAGCACCGTTGCATTTCCACTGTCTGTTTTCCCGTCTTTCTCTCTCTTTGTCATTAGCTACCAGTTTTTCAGACTGTATCTGTCACTGCTGAATAAAAGCAGCACTCATTAGCATTTCCTTCCTTGCTCGACTCTTATTACTTTGTGAGACGCTGTCTCAAACCACAACAAATGCAGATTTGACACGGTGCATTGTTTACATTGAGTTAGCAGACATCATTGCCACTGTCCAAATGAAGCTGTTTGGGTGCATAGCATCAATGGATCCGTTCAGGTTTGGATCACTTTGTCTGAAAGTGTGTGTGTGTGGGTTCGGCTGCTATGGATTGTTTTTAGGGGATGAGAGCAAGGTGCAGATGGGTATAGGGTTGTTTGATATTCCGTTTTTAAATCTATATGTATTGCATATATAATTTGTCAACAGGATTTTAAAACAAAGTATTTTTACTTGATGTCAGTGGTAAGGTTGTGGAAATACATCACTGTTCAAAAGATTTTGAACATTTTTATTCAGCAAGGATGCATTAAACTTGGAGTCACCAGACTCGGTCCTGGAGGGCCGGTGTCTTGCAGAGTTTAGCTCCAACCCTAATTAAACACACCTGAACTAGCTAGTCAAGGTCTTACTAGGTATACTTAAAACTTCCAGGCAGGTGTGATGAGGCTAGTTGGAGTTAAACTCTGCAGGACACTGGCCCTCCAGGTTCAAGTTTGGTGACCCCTGCATTAAACTGATCAAATGTGACAGCAAGGAATTTTACATTACCAAAAAAAATGTCTAAAATGAATGCTGTTCTTTTAAACTTACCATCTATCAAAGTATGTTGATAACTGCACAAGTGTTTTTAACATAAATGATAATAACAAATGTTTCTTGAGCAGCAAATCTGCATATTAGAATTATTTCTGAAAGATCATGTGTCACTGAAGCTGCCGAAAATTCAGCTTAGTCATAACAAAAAAATTGCATTTTAAAATGTACAAATATTTTTCACAATATTACTATTTTTACTTTGTATTTTTTATCAAATAAACAGCCTTGGTGAGCACAAGAGACTATTTTCAAAATCATTTGAAATCATAATTTCCCCTTAATTTTTTTTCTATAAATAATCTGATTTTATTAACAATAATGCATAAACAACAGTACCATAATAACCTTAGATCTACCAATCAGAGAAGTTGCTATTTTCATGGAAAATAATGTCATCTAATCAGCCTCTTTGTGCATTTGTACATATTTGAACACTTGCAATAAACCTCAAACTTATGGTCATTGACTTTTAGTTAAACAATTTAGATTTTATTGTAGTGTCTTTAATTTGATTGTCTTTCATGGTGCTTCATGTGATGAATTAATTCCCTCATAAACAACATTAGGCACACAGTCTTTTACCTTTTTCCCAGATTTTCAAATACCTTAGAATCAAATCTTTTTTTAAATGCCAATTGAGAAAATGAGATGGGAAATGAAAGTAGTATGCACAAGAATGTATCCATAGTAACGATAACCGCTTGATTAGAATCAGTTTGCGGCACGATGCATCAAAAAATATTAGTACATAAGTTCATTATTTAGCACTTTATTAAAGGTCACGTTTATCGCAAAACTAAAAGCGCTATTGTTTTGTTTTATTCTGTTTTTTAAAAATGTCTTTTAAGTCACTGTTTGGTGACAACTGTGATAGGGGCAGCAAAACACAATTTGGGATATGCAAAATGGACCATAAAATAAGAATTCCTTTAAAAAAAAAAATGAAATGTATTATTTGTGCAGTGGTCTGGTGTTTATGAACCTCTCCTGGCTCATTGCAAAGTGAACAAACTGCAGTTTTCATGTCTGCATGACATCCTACAATATTGTAATTTATCATCATTTGTTACATTTCAATATTTTTGTTTTATTTGATTTGTGCAGACTCCTTCGTTTAGTATGAATGTGGAATGAAGAATTGCACTGTTGTAGAGGGCTGGGCTCGAGTTCATGTGAGGTAAAGGACCGTGGCTGAGCCTCATTCCGGAGCTCATTAGGCATATCTGACAGTGTTGAATTCAGCGCTTGTGTATTCGGTCATGCATCAGCTGGTCTCTGCAGATGCGAGAGACTGAGAATCTACCAACACACACACACACACACATGCTAAAGTCTGGCATCTTGTGAAAACCTTGTGCTCTGTTGGAATTCTTATTTCATCCTCCTTCAACCAGAACGCTGGACTTCTGAGGAGGAACATGCCAAATTTGATTATGAGCTGAATTTGAGTGTTACCGTCTGAAAGTCGGCTCTACCAGGTCTCGTCAGTGGATAACGAATGCAAGCTGTTGAAGAAAGTGGAAGACGGAGAGGAAAACAGAAGGATAGAGCGCGTTCGATGTGGATCACTGCCAGTATTAAACAATTAATGTTATAATTTGTTTTTGTAATGTTGAAAGGTAATATAATTAACCAGTGAAACTAATCTCAGCTTGCCAGACTGAAACGCGTCTGTAAATGATAATAGCAGTTGATCCAGTGGGCTCATGGGACGGGATAAATCTGCTTCCCCCTTTGCACATAACTGGCATCTATTCAGTCGGTCCTGTGTGTAGTAGAGGGACCCATTGAAATGCTTTCCGTAAGCCCATCTGTGTGTGTTTGAAGAGTTCAACACTGTTCTGTGACAAAGCACAAAGCTGCAGTTCTTGCCCTCTCACAGTGACCAGTGCGCTTTCACTCTCTATCACCACAGCAGTCAGTCAAGATTAACCCACCTCACCCTTACCATCAGCCCTGAGCTTTATTTAAACCCTTTAACTCTGCCCTCAACGCTCCCACACTTTCCCTTTCAGCACAGAAACTGTTCTCCAAACTTTGAACAGGAAAAAATACTGTTTTTGTTTCTTTTTCAGTCAAGCACATACAGCCATATGGATACATTCTCATAAACACCATTATTAGTGTTATTTTATTTATTTATTTATTACTTATATACATTTTTTGTGTATTTTTTTATTAACTTTTATATATTTTTAGTTTGTATATAATTACTTTATAAGTACTTTGTCATTTTTATTAGTTTTAGTTTAACATTTACTTCTATTTGGCTTTACTTTTGTTTTAGGAATTATTTTATGTAGTTGTCAAGGTTTTTCATCTAATATTTATATTTTATTTCAGATTTATTTAAATTAACGAAACCTCTTTTTGTTAGATTTATTTCAGAATAACACTGTCCATACTTTTTAATTTAAATAAGGTATTATTTTTATTATTAGTATTATTTTAGCATTACTGAAAGAGATTTGCAGTAATCATGAAAGCCTAAAGGGTTAGTTCACCCCAAAATTTAAATTGTTATTAATTACTCACCCTCATGTCGTTCCAAACCTGTAAGACCTTTGTTCATCTTCAGAACACTAATTAAGATATTTTTGATGAAATCCGAGAGCTCTCTGACTCTCCATAGACAGCAAGGGTCCTAACACGCTCAAGGCATAGAAACATAGTAAAGAAGTTGTTAAAATGGTGTATGTGACATTAGTGGTTTAACCGCATGCGTCGATAATGGCGGAGGACTGTCCCAGGAAGAGAAGAAATTGTTGAATAATCATTATTTTTGTTTTCTTTGCACACAAAATGTATTATCGTAGCTTCATATAATTAGGGTTGAACCACTGAACTCACATAGACCATTTTAACAACATCCTTACTATGTTTCTGTGCCTTGAGCGTGGTAGGACCCTTGCTGTCTATGGAGGGTCAGAGAGCTCTTGGATTTCATCAAAAATATCTTAATTTGAAAAATATCTCTTCAAAAATACGTTAAATTGGGTGAATTATCCCTTTAAATGTTATGAAAATAATGTAACAATGCAAAAAAAAAAAAGTTCTTTTTTTTTTTTTTTTTTTTTAAAGCATAATATTTTCAATATAGTATATTGAGTTTGTCCCAATGGGGTATAAATGTGTAATATTTTAAAATTTGTTATTTTGTCTTTTTTATTTTGGGGTGAAATATGTCTTGACCATGTTCTTGACAGGTTTTGTGAGAATCCCTCCACTCACCTCAGTTGGAGGGGTTCAATTTCACATGTGGGCCAATGAGGTTTTTGTCTGTCTGCTGGTGTCTGGTCTACACGCTTGAGGGGATCCCAGATGCCTACCAGACTGTAACAATGTTTGCCAGGGCTTCTGACCCCTCTCTGCTCCATCTCTGTTAGTGGGCTGTCATTTTAACAATACTTGGTCGGACCCTTAGAGCAACTGACTTTAATTGATTGATGCCTCATAAATGTTGTGCCCTCCCCCACTTCCTGAATCGGTTCCACTCAACTGCCCATATTTCTCAACCTCCTTCTCACCCTCCACAACTTTTCTGTGCACAGCCCCATGTAAGGAAGTGTGGAGGAAGTCTCAGCTCTCCTCAGGCTTAACCTTTGAGCTGAAGAATACGTGTGTGTGTGTGTGTGTGTGTGTGTGTGTGTGTGTGTGTGTGTGTGTGTGTGTGAGAGAGAGTTAATGTGTGTGTGCATCAATGCGTCCCAGTGGAGAAGAATTCTTCACGTCTGAATTTTCATGAAGGCTTGTAGTCTTGTTGCCCAAAAATAACATGAGAGACCACAGACTAGCAGAAGAATGCCGCTCTGTGTGTACGGTGCTTGAAACTTAAGCTTCCTCCCTGGACTGAGCCTCATATTTCTCTCTCTTGGCTTACGAAACCTCTCATTCGATCTTTGAATAATACAAATAACTACATATAGCACTAAAACCTTAAGATTTGAAATAGAAAAGAAATGCTTTTTTTGGCCTTTTCTCTGCATTTTTGGCTAAAATGGTCTGCCCTGGCTTGGGCTTTTTCTCATTTTAGAGCTCTGAAAGAAGCATTGATTGCATTGAATAAAATTCAATAGCTCTGTTATCAAAGTATCACTCTAAATGTTTCAAATAGTAGCCATTTTTGACATTTGGGATGATAGTGTGAATATATTGTGCATGCGGCATCTGTGAAAAAGGGCTCTGCTGTTGACTCATATCCTTTATAATTCTCGCTGGCATTGTAAATGTCATCACATTTAAACTAAGGTGGCATTTTTATCTTTAACCCCAAATGCAATATTTTTCTGTCCGTATTGCTCCCGGAATAGGAGACTCTCATTTCTCTTCCATTTGACATTGGGGGAGATGGAAAAGCAGGAATGAAATGACTTGGTGCGACTCTAAAACCCTGTTTCTCTTTTAATCTGTAATCTGCAGTTGAACCGTTGCTAACAGTGTTTGAGTTTGACAGATGTGTACGGACCGCCTTTCTCTTTACGTGTGTGTCTAAATGATCCGTTGACCCGATAAGCTTGTTTGAGGCTAGCAGCACGGAAGAATGTCTGTCCCATTGACACACATACTGTAGCTGGAGCAGTTGACATGTTATGTCATACACTGCCTGACCTTCCAATATGCAATGCAAACTTCATTCTCGCATTGCATATGTGTTTATGAATCAATGGTGTGTCCTTGGAGTGTTTTTAGTATCAAGCATTTGTCAGAATAGATCGTATTGAGTGGACTTGTCTGTTAATTACTGTCTGTCTCATTCTGGCTCACAGTCTAGAATCTTTAGCTGATACTAAATGAAGTACAGAAATGCTCAATAAAAGGTTCTTCAGAAATTATAACTCACTGAAGCCATTTGATCTCTACGTGTGCAATTGAGTCCCAAAATATCAGAAATTTTGAATTAGTATTTAATAATATATATATATATATATATATTTTTTTTTAAGAAAAATCAAATTATCCAGTTTTTAATGGTATTTGTGGTGGTGTTTATTCCCTGGTAGCAATATTACAAAAGAAAAAAAAATATCATAATTTTCCTCTCTGCAGGAATATAACTGAATACTATCTGGCCTGTCTGGGTCTCCCAACTTCACATTTCTAAATGCATGTTTCTTGGGAACAAACACAATAATTTAATATTAATAAATTACATTTGTGAGATACTTGTCTGGGTTTCCCAAGTCCTTTCTTTAATGGGGATTTTCACAAACCATTGCTATGTAAGGGATAAAATGAATGACTCTAAATTGTCCTGCTTATTACATGGCTTCTTACCAAATAAATAAATAAATAAATGGAGATGAATTATTGACTTTATTTATTTTATTATGTGTGAAAAATAAATTGCAGAGTGAGAGACATGAAATAGGATATTGGTCGCTAAGGACTGTGCTCATTTATATAGTTATATACTTGTATAGTACTCATTATACAATGATTTTGACTGCAGCATGCTACAATCTAATCAGAATTTAGTATTCTAGAAAATATTAATGTGTTTTACCTGTCTGGATAGTGTGGACTGCAGCTGTGTGCTGGTCTTCAAACATCCCTTGTAATGAGGCAGTAAATTATCCACTGGAGCAACATCAAGACATTATCGTGTTCTGTATCTCACATACACCATTAGTCCAAAACAAATAGATGGTCTGCTCAAGTAATGCAGGGCAAATTAAATCCAGAGACATGGGGATATTAATTATGCTGGAATGGTTTTGTGAATACCCAGAGAGTAAATCTGTCTAAATTATTTTGTCTTCTGTTTTGTGTGTTTCAGATGTAACAGTGTATAAAGTAAATAAAGGCCCACTGTGGGCCCATATTTATTATATGGGTCTTTTTTCCACATTTAAAGCGTATGTCCTGTGAATTAAAAATGCTGACTTTTACTACCAGTCAAAAGTTTGAATTAGTTTCTTATTCCATTAGAAAACTGTTGTTTAAAAGCATCAGAGGTGCACCTTATGAGGTTGGGTGAGAGAATGCAAAGAGTGTGAAAAGCTGTAATGTAGACAAAGAATGGCTAGATGGTTTTCATTTGTTTCATGTTTTTTAGTCACTGCTTAATTTTCATGCTTTGGTGTAAAAATAAAATGAATTGGGTTGTTTTTGATTGGAACTTGAGCTGCATCATGAAATCCCAATAAAAATGCTCTTTATTTGAACTTTTTGGCTCAAATTAGTTAATTGCAATATACTCTAAAACAATAAAAAAATGGGGCACTATGCATCATTAAACTTAAATGCTCTTCTCAAATACACTGGGAGAGAATCAACTTTACCAAAGTGTTAAAGTAAAGGCAAAAGAGAGACTGCAGCAGAGCAGGGAATCTAAGAGAATTAATAAAGGTCATTTTGGAACAGTTATAAAAAACGAAGTAACTTTTGTTTAGGAGTATGTTAGACTAAAATCTCTGAGTATGCAAGAGCTCCATTCATGACTGTTTCTGAGACAGTTTATTAAAATATTCTAAGAAATATACTTTATTACTTTAGCTTTTCATTTTGATAAACATTGATAAATTGCTCTGCTTCACAAGATGCATGTTTAATTATTTTGGCTTTGTATTTTGGAAATAATATCCTGTTAAGCTCAACCCAGTAAAAATTGTTGTTGTCATATGCACTTCTAGTTTGAGGCTTTACATCATTTGTTGATGTTGATTTTTTGTTTCTGTAATTTATTAACACTGGGGTCATGATTCTGACATTTATGTCCGATCCCAATGCGTTTAACTGTCGATTTACAGTTAATGCCATTATAGATGTCATTACTGTGATTTGATGGAGTAGTTCTGGAATTAAATTAGAAATGTAGTTCCAAAGTTGTGTTGCAAATAGCTATGTAAACTGTGGTTTGCTGTTTCATGCAAAGACTCGCCAATAATTGTATGGTGCACTCTTAAGTGCCAAATTATTTCTACATGTAAGTTCCTTTATGATATCTGTATAATGTATGAACCTTTCAAAAAACATTTGGTCCAGGATTGGATATTCCCTATGAAGGTATTCATATTCATTAAAGGTGCAGTAAGCGATTTCTGGGAAACGTTGAAACTACCCAAAAGGATCACACCACTATTTTGATGCCACCGCACCCACATTCATGTACACTCTATACAACACAGGCAACGATTAAGGGGTTATACCGATAACTAAAAGGGGAACCAAAAGAAAAAAAAACATTAATAATGCAAATGAACAAACAAGCAAATCAAAAGGCAGCTCATCTTAGTTCTGTGAAATGCAGCAAAACCAACGAATCAAGAAGAAATAAAGCAACCCCTTAAAGGTCTCTCCAGCGCTGGAAAGCTTCTCCAATATTAACATGACTCTTGCCTGATTGTAACCCTTCTATTTAAAGTTATATTCCCCTGATCTTTTTCTCTGCGTTTTCTATAATTTTTTTTTTTGTCTGTGATATACTCATAAATTATTATCATTAGTAGTAATTGTAATAGTAGTAATAGTATTATTTTTTTATCTGTACACTACAATAAAGTTATATTTGTTAACATCAGTTATACTACAGGGCCGTTGAATGCTTGAATCTGATTGGCTGACGAACGTTCTAAGGTGTACAATTATTTTCAGGGAAACGCACGGCAAACGTAGTTCCAGACAGCTCTAGACCGCATTACAAGACCATATCACTTCGCCAAATGATTTGCGTTATTTCAAAGGTCCTTACAGCCTAAAAACAGCAAAAGAACCAAAACACACAACGACACTGGCCAAACAAATAAATATAGTAAACAAAAGAATAAAAACGACAGATCATATCCTTGTTTTTGCCACAAAATTAAGTTTTATTATGTACGGAAAGCACATACTCTCTCTCTCCCTCAGACAGTTTGCACACACGTTAACATACGCGCTAATGTTGTTAGCGCTACTCTGACGATTTTATCAGTAACATAGTTTAACAACTTAAAAACTACATGACTTCTCACAAGCGAGGTAACAACGCTGTTCGTGAACAAAATTAATTTTAAGTTTCACTATAACTAGAGACATTGCTGCCGAACACTTTTGGGAGACGCACAGACTCACAGAGGTACGTTAATCTCTCTCTCTCTTTCTCATAACTTAGTTATTAACTGTATTAGTCTGCTATCAACGGCTCAAGCCTCCGTTATGGTTAAAATTATGTTTTGGAATTCGCAAGGGATGCGTTGGATGAGATGCGGAAGAAATAATCCTACTCTCAATAGCGATTTAAGTAGAAAAACTGGATGAATGCCTTGAAATATATCATCTGATCAATGTCTTGAGGCATGGCAACCGTAGTATAAGCGGAATAATTGACTTCGGTCCGTTGAATTATTAGAAAAATAATGCACACCGGAGGTGTAACAGCCACTCTGCTTTGCGTCGTGACCGCATCACCACCTCGGGTGTGCATTATTTTTCTAATAATTCAATGGCCCGTCGTCAATTATTCCTTACTTAATGCAATTATCTAACGTGAATAATTGTGATAATTTCTGCATACATGTTTAACATTTAAAGCTGTATTAATTAACTTTTATGTATTAATTAACTTTTATGTATTGTAAATGAACATGAATTAACAGTAACAGAATTTTTTTTAACAAAAGAACATTTATAAAAACTATAAAAATAAAAATTATAAAAACATGAATTTTAATAAGTGCTGCAAAATATTGGTTATAATTCGTTCATGATACTTGTTGCATTAACCAATGGCAAAAAAGATAACTTTATTGTTCAGTGTTGCTATTTATTTAAATATATTTGAACACACACACACACACAGACAGAGTTGTAAATGCTGCTGTATTTCCAAGTATGTATTTAAAAGGTATGAACACTATAGTTTGACTTTGTTGTTGTTATGAGAGAATAGCTCTTTTTTTCCTGAGTTCTTGTTGACTGGAAACTCCTTCGCCTGTTAGTCTGCGGTAAAGGGCTACAGCTAACTCTCAGCGGTATGTGGACTTATTTACTTTGGCGCACTCATTTATTTTCTAAAAAGCACTGTTCTTAGCTGTCTCCGAGGCACATAGCTGAGACTTATGTGCTGTATACTGCACTTGTGAAACTATTAAGCTGTGTGGTTTCAGTGGTGCCCATGCTGTTGTGAATATGAATGCGTTGGAATGCAGGGCGAGCTGAGGGTTAGAGCAGCGTGACTAATTCTGGGATCTCCTGTGAAGTGTGTGGCTGACTGGCTCGGGCTGTCCTTCACGCCTGGCTGATGAGACTACATGCATAGCGTCCTCTCAGCTTGCTGTGCTGTTTTGGAGAAACATGTCAATGAAAAAAGCACATTGGCAGTAAAATTCAACCAATTCCAAAGTAAACATTGCTAGGCTGTATCATATAGGTGATTAGTCCATTTGAACTCAATAAGAAAATCCTGTTGTGTTCAAGGTGTGGGAGCACTTTCAAAATGTTTGGTGTACGGTAAATTCAATTTTTTTCATGTCTACACTGATTTAGCATTGCTTATCAATTTCATTTTCTCATTTTACTGCTCTGCTCGGTCTCCATTATCTGCCTCTATTGTCCTTTACTAACCATGTGCAACATGAACCACTTTCAATATTTGAACAAAGGTATTTGTATTTAAAAATATTTAAAAAAGACGAAAAAAAGAGAAAAAAAGACTTGAAGGTGTATTTAATTTAATATTCTTTGTGCTGGTTTCCCAAGCTGTTTTATCAGTCAAAACACGTCCAATGCACACAGATGAAATATTCAGAAATCCAGAGAGGCATCAGTTCTTATGCCAAGCCAAACAACAGAAGAATTATGCAGTAAAATGTGTACGGTCCGTACGCCGGTACATCTTAATGGTTGTTGTAACAATTTTATGACTTTCAAAGTGTCTTTTGTATGTACTTTCAATCTGTTATAGTTTTACGATTAGCCATTGTGGCTCATGAGCTCCGGACAGTGACTCTGATTTATCAGCTAATGTTCTGAAGGAGGACGCAGAAATGACCTTTCTAATAGTCATTTTCTTCAATCATTAAAACTCTTTAATGTTAATAATGTCCTTTTGTGAAAGTGCTGCACAATGGCATGGCTTCATTAGTGTAAAAGCAGGGAAATGTGGATTTATTAGCGTGTCAGGGTAAAGCAGCTTTGCTTTGTTTCTGATTAACAGGTTTGGAGAAATTCCTGTTGCCTTCTCAGAGAGAGTCCCAAATGGGTTTTGTTCCAGTATGTTTCATTTTGGTATTGATATGCTAATGTTTTAATTGGCAGGGTGAGACTAAATAGGATTGCTCTTTAAATACATTACAATTTGAAAATATTTCTGCAGGAAAATTGCTGATTACTTCATAATGTGTTGTTAGTTGGAGGAGCTGTCCTTGCCATTGCTTTTTTACAGTTGCAAAAAGCTGTTTTTTTTTTTAACCAGGGGGTCTCAGCAAATTTCTGCAGGGACTTATTTCACCAATAAGTCCTAAACTTGTTTAAATGTTTTTATAGTTTCATACTCTTAATTAAAATGTTAGTAAACAAAAATTAATATTTACAACATCAGATTTGCAAAAGACTTGAACTTGAAAAATGGTGTTTTGAAAATCTTTCTGCGATTGAATACCTTCTAGGGCTGTGACGGTCGCCATAACAACCACGTCACCATGACGTCACACACTCTATAACAAGCATAAAATACAAAGTTTTGTATACAAGTGCAATAATAGTAACAGTTGCAATAGAATTCGGTATTTATAGCATAATATACCATTTAGCTGTAAACTGTTTTATTTAGACTGTTAATTCACAAAATTCAAAAGGTGTTGCGCGGCACGACAAAATACAATAGTCAATAGAACACAATACAATATATAATCAGTGATGCAGTCTACACTGGATGCGGCGCAGCACGACAAATCCCCGACAGTAAACTGATGCCTCGTTTTATTTATGACGTGCTGACACAAAGTTCAAATAAGTTTTTTAATGGTTGCTTTGTCACGTCCAGTGTAGACAGACTTTAGCTGTTGCGGTGCGGCGCGTTAAGTGTTAAATGGGCGAGCACTTCATATCTCAAGAGCCATTTCCAGTTGCTATTTGCAAGAGAAGGCCAGCAAAGACCCGCTTGCTTGGTGGTGGAATAGTGAGGCAAGAAACCTGGCCACGGTTGCTCGCGTGTTCAGTGCGGCTGGAACCAATGAGGTCCTCCCTTAAACCGGATAATAACATGTTTGTTTTCCTGTCAAATAATTTTAAATCTAACATTATATAAAAGCCAGGGTAGGCTTAAGCATTAGTATTTACGTTCTAATTGTTATCAGGCCAACGCAGATTTTCCAGCATGTGATTCAAGTTGTTACGAATTATGTAGGCTACTTATTTAGGCTACTTATTTAACTGTTTTATTTCTTTGATAGCCTAGTGATTTGCAGGCTGCGTGTTGCCGTGTTCACTGACGGAATTGCTAAAATAAACATGTACGTTTGTTAATATTTTGAGCTGCGTCCGCATTTATTTATTTTTTGTTTCAAAGTTATTTATATATATATATATATATATATATATAGTGTTGTCACGATATACATATACGATACCTTGAAAAATATCGATATATACATATATATATTAAGGGGGTACATATATATATATATATATATATATATATATATATATATATATATATATATATATAGTACAGTTGATGTCATGATACTGTCTAATTTCTAACTTCGATACGATACCTTGAAAAATATCGATTTTCGATACCACTGAGAAAATAACTGCCACAATATTAAGGGGGTAATTTTTTTTAATTTTTATATAAAGATAAATATAACAAGTCTAGAACATGACAATGAGGTATATTTTACATGAACAAAAATGTCTTGAGGTAGTGCACTAAATACACACTCTGAAGCTGAACTTGAAGCAGAGATGCACAGATACTTCTTAGCAAACTGGGCAAGGTGAGGTAAAGTTGTCTCATGTGTCCTCCACCATGTGAGTGGGTCCTTTTCTGCACTGATTTCAGGCATCTTTTCACATATAATCACCGATCCACGCACGTTTCACATGCGAAAACAATGCTCACTGGATCGACATGAAGACAAATTGCAGAATTTAAGTAATAATTTTTTTAATAAAGTTAAATAAGCACAAGTTAATTTACTTTTGACCACAGTTAAAGTATTTACTTGTCTAAGATTCCTCAGTCAGATTATATTAACTAAGAATTACGGTGAAAAAACGAGACAACACTCATATCAGCAACAATAGGCAGGGCTCTACGCTTTCTTTTCTTTTTAGGAGCGCTTGTGCTCCTAATTTCAAAAATTCAGGAGCACCTTCAAATCAATAATCAAAAATTCTGATCAAAAATGATCCTTCCCATTACGAGGTGATATTTGAATCCTTAGTGATTTACAGGGAATTTTGTTTTTAACTTTTGTAGTGGCATTTTTTTCTAACTTTATTAAAAGTATGTCATATTTTGTCAAATTCAAAAAAAAAATATTAATAAGCTTTTTATCATTTCTAATTAAAACAACAGAATAAAAACAAGTAGAACAAGAAGTAGAATAAGATCAATCAATCAAATGATATCAGTATTTAAGAAATACATTTGTACTAGAGGTGGCACAGAAGAACACAAGTGGCTTGTAGGTGTATTTTAAGATGTTTAATGAGGCTCAGAGGTTGCATAAGTGCGATTAAATTCATAAATTCATGTTGAGGTTAATATTTTAAATATACAATTTTGAATGTAGAAATTTTAAATGATTTAAATAACAGAAAAGATACTTTAAAAATGTAACTAAAACTGCCAGTAGGAGGCGGTATGTCACTGATTTTATGACTGAATCATTTATTCAATTGATTCGTTTGAACGACTGATTCATTCAGGAATGAAGTACGGGACTGTCTTTATGAATGGGTAATTGAATCATTGACTCACTAGATTCATTTAAAAACGAATCGTTCATTCATAAACGAAACACCTCTGTGTTTGAATGGAGATGCGCTGGGACTTTTTCGTTGATGAAATAGAGCAAAATAAGGCAATAGTGTTGTAGTCAGACAATATAAGTCACTTAATATTAACTTCTTGTTTAATGAACTGTTGTATTAAATCAATATCACATTTGCAAACTCCCTTAATAATCTTTAAAACTGTCACTCATCTTAGTTCATCGCGATCTCACAAAACTCCATTATAATTAACGAAGCTCCTTACACTGCACAATGAATCTCTTGTTTACACTCTGTCTACACTTTTTTTTGTTATAATGAGAGAATACTGTGATAAATTACTCAACGCTGCAAAACGTTAGAAACCTAAAGCTCCCTCAGCACAAACACAAATATGCTGATTGGGTCAGTCGCACCGGTGCTCCTAAATATTTTTTCATAGTCGCACGCAGTAGAAATGGTCGCACTGTAGAGCCCTGCTAGGCCATCTTGGTTAATGTTTCAGTAATGTTAAAATGAGAACAGAACGCACTCGCCATCTTTCTATTCACTTCACTTCTGCTATTTAACCAGAGCGAATGAGACGAGACGGGCACTGCGGTCACGTGTGGTGTTTGTCAACGCGCCTTTGGAGAGAAGTGAAAGTGACAGCTCGGCTAGTATCGGTGTATCGATACTTCGGGAAATTAGTATTGGTACCGTTCAGATATTTCAGTATCGATATTTATCGAAATATCGATATTTTTGACAACACTTATATATATATATATATATATATCCATACATGCATACATACATATATACATTAGGGGTGGCACGGTACACAGATGTCATGGTTCGGTACGTACCTCGGTTCGGGGGTCACGGTTCGATACGATTTCGGTACAACATGAAAAAAAAAGAAATCTACTATGCTCGGTTTCTTTTCATTTATTTTGAACAGACAATAGTGCAAATAAAAAAAAAACCATCTAGATGTGAAAACACTACATATAATTACATGTTATATATATAAAATCCGTTTTGTTTTCACAAATAAAAGCAGACATTTATACAGTGATTATTAATAAGACAATAAGTGTTTAAAGTTGATTTTGCTGGTATAAGGAAACAGTTGAAGTGATCGCGTCACACACACACACTCACGCGCATGCACACACTCGCACACACTCGCACACACTCGCGCACACACACATCAGTTCCAGCATTGCTAACTTGACAGCCAGTTGGTACTTTATCAAAATAAAATACAGTGAGCCAAACATCAGCGCATCTGCCTCTGTGTCACCGTTGGCATTCGCTGTTCTTCTGCTGGCAGTTATCAAACAGCGTTGCATTGCTGCGGGCGCCCCCTTCTGGATTGGGGGGGAATTGCCTGTATTCGTCGTAAGGCATCATGCACCGAACCGAGATGCCTGTACCGTGACGGTTCGGGACGAATACATGTACCGTGCCACCCCTAATATATATACATATATATTTGTACTGTATATGCACGCCACTAATGTTAGCGTTATATAGTTCCCTGCCAGTAATGGAGGATGAAAGAATTGTTCCAGTTCCCGTTTCGGTGTACAAAGCTGAAGTGTGGCATCATTTGGGCTTTTGTGGTAATGTCTGCCCTGGGACCGCGGCGTGGGTGCCACCTCGGTCCTGCTGCTTGCCGCGTTCCGTGTTGAAGAGCCTTTGCGCGGGGCGCGGCGAGCGGTAGGGTCACCGCGCAGCTGCAACTTTCTCTCATGTTGGGGGTGTTTTGAGCATTTGGGGCGGTGCTCGCGTCGCGGTCTCGGCGATTCCACGCAGAACATTAATACAAACTGAAAAACCTGTGAAATCCAAGTTGAAAGGATCTGAGAATGTTCAACATCTGTATTTATTTTATTGTTTTACAATTGTTTTGTTTTCTTTAGGAATCATGCAAGCACTTTACTTTTCATTGATACTAAGCAGATGTAATTTTTTGTTCAGATCAAAATGTTATGACATTGTATATTACAATTGTAAACTTAAACTGTGAACCTTTAAAGCAGTGTCTAAAAATATATATGGTCTTTTTTATAAAACACATTTTATACTTTTAACTAAAGAATCCTGCAAGCACTTTAATTTTCCCCCCTTTACTCGTGCTGCACAAAAAGTGTTTCAATAACGTTCAATGTTACAGGGACTGATTATTGCAAATGCAGATCCCAGTGTGTTCTGTTTAAACAATTTTTATTTATTTATTTATTGCTAAGGTTTGCATATGGTGGTGTGCTCTTAATGACAGCTTTCCTAAAAATATATCCTATTCCTAAAATAAGAAATATCCCAATATATCGCCTTGCTTACAGTATCACAATATATCGTATCGCAACCCCTGTATCGTGATACGTATCGTATCGCCAGATTCTTGCCAATACACAGCCCTAATTTAGATATATATTTATATATTTTTATATATACACACACACACACACACACACACACACACACACACACACACACACACACACATATACAGTATATTTAAACCCTGCTATTTTGCAAGTTCTCCCACTTAGAAATCGGAGGGGTCAAATTGCACGTAGGTGCGTCCACTGTAGAGACATTCTAAAAAAAAAAATCCAGAAATCACAATGTATGATTTTTTAACTATTTATTTGTATGATACAGCTGCAAATAAGTATTTGAAACCTGAGAAAATCAATGTTAATATTTGTACAGTGCCTTTGTGCAATTACAGAGGTAAACGTTTCCTGTAGTTTTTCACCAGGTTTGCACACACTGCAGGAGGGATTTTGGCACCCTCCACACAGTCTTCTCTATAGCAGGTTTTTGGCCTGTCGCTGAAAACACGGAGTTTGACCTCCAAAGATCTCTATTGGGTTTATGGAGACTGGCTCACGCCAGAACCTTGATATGCTTCTTACAGAGCCACTCCTTGTTTCCTGGCTGTGTGCTTTGGGTCATTTTGTGGAAGACCCAGCCTACCCATCTTCAACTAACTGAGGGAAGGAGGTTGTTCCCCAAAATCTCGAATACATGGCCCCGCATCCTCTCCTTAATACAGTGCAGTCGCCCTGTCCCATGTGCATAAATCACCCCAAAGTGCCGCTTAAACTGAGACGCTACCCCCATGCTTCACTGTCACAACACATAGGGATGGTGTTCTTGGGATGGTACTCATCATTCTTCTTCCTCCAAACACGTTTAGTGGAATTATGACCAAAAAGTTCATTTTGGTCTCATCTGACCACATGACTTTTTTTTTTTTAATTCTTGAAAGGGGAATGTGCCATGCAATTTCAAAATGACGTCTTAGTGTATTACCAACAGTACTTGGAAACGGTTCATCTTTGCAGCATTGACCTTTTCCTCCCGTGTAGTTCTGGGCTGATTTCTCATTTCTTAAATTGAGACCCCACGAGGTATCTTGCATGGAGCCCCAGTCCGAGGGAGATACAGTCATGTTTAGCTTCTTCCATTTTCTATTTGCTCCAACAGTGGACTTTTTTCACCAAGTGCTTGGCATTTCCCTACCTTTCCAGCCTTGTGGAGGTGTACAATTTTGTCTCTATGTCTTTGGAAGCTCTTTGGTCTTGGCCATGTTATGTGGATTCACTGATTGTATGGGGTGGAAGTCTTTATAGCTAACGACCTCAAACAAGTGCATTAATTTAGGATAATAAATGGAGTGGAGGTGGACATTAAAGGCAGACTACAGCTGAGGGTCAGAATTCTAGGAAACAGGTGTTCAATATTATTTGCCTGTATCATACAAATAAATAGTTAAAAAATCATACATTGGATTTCTGGTTTTTTTTTTTAGGTTATGTCTCTCACAGTGGACATGCACCTACGATGACAATTTCAGACCCCTCCATTTTCTATGGGAGAACTTAAAATAGCAGGGTTTCAAATACTTATTTTCCTCACTGTTTTTAAACACTGGCAGCACCGGTGGTCCTTTAAAAATGGTTGGTGGTAAAAATCTGCCACCGTCATAGCCCTAATACCTTCTGATGTTCATTCATGTTTATTTTGTGCTATAACTAGTAAAGAGGGCGAGATGATCGTGCCGCTTAAACTGAGACGCTACAGCGATCTGTCACAACACATTAAAGAGCCACAAAACATTTTTTTTTTTTTAATTCTTGAAAAATGAAAAAAACAATTTACTTTTCATAGCAAAAATAAACTATATGTTACAAAATTATTAGACTTGTGATTTTACCTGCAGATGATAAAATGTGCAAAAAGTCATAGGGTTTCATTAAATACAGCTGCTAGGAAACAGAATATTCCATGGGGGTGAATTTATGTATTTATTTATTTGTTTGGCTGGTATGCAACCTCCCAAAACATCTAGCAACTTCTTATAAAATGCTCACAACACCATGGCATTGCTGCAACAAGTATTTCACAGAGAAACACTATTGATATTTTCTGCAGTTATTATTCATTTCAGTTTACCTGGCAGCTTCACCATTAGGACATCTGTTTTTCTGTATATTTGTCTGCCCCCACTGAAGGTGAAGCAAGCCAACAATGAGATCACTAGAGAAATATTTTAGGGCTGAATACATTTCAGGAATTTGCACAAATCTTATTCTTCTTGCATAGCAATATTGTATGTCTTATACAAAGACTATTTTAGCATACTGCAGTCGGTCTAAAACTCTCTCTGTGTGTGTGTGTGGAGGAGAGAGTCTCCTGTTCTTATTTTGGAACTATGAAAGTGTTTGAGAATGTTAATTGCTATGACAAGGCTCCTTTGTAGATAAAGCAGCCAAAAACCACAGGTGGCTTTTTATACATGATGAGTCTCAATGACACAACCTCCATAAAAAGAAACCACTCCATTACGTTCTTAAAACAGACCAGTATGAAAGAGCACAAATCAGAGAGATCACAACTAAAATTGTTACAAAATGATGACACATCAGCGTCACACCTCTCCAATCTGGCTCTTATCATCTGTTTGGGAAAAGTCAGCACAGTCTTGCTCTAAACAATCATGTGTGAGTGGTTTCAGAGACATTTCTGATGTTTGAAGGCCTTGTAGATGATGTTGAATCATCAGAATGAAATATACGAGCTGTGTGTCTCATTTTTTATGCCATTACTTATTCTCTCTAAGTTATAACTATTTCTACATCTACGATCGCCATGCGGTGTCGGGTTGAACTTATTTTTTATTTTTACATGAAGATTGCATTTATTATTTAGTTATTTTTATTTTATTGTATTTTTTGCCTTGAAAAGGCCAGACTTAATCTGAAAACACAGTAATAATTTTAATAATCAATATTTAAATTAAGTATTTATGATTTGAAAATAATTTATGTGGCTTAACTTTGACCATACACTCTTAAAAATAAAGGTGCTTCACGATGCCATAGAAGAACCTTTTTGTCTAAATGGTTCCATAAAGAACCTTTAACATCTGAAGAACCTTTCTGTTTCACAAAAGTTTCTTTGTGGCAAAAGAAGGTTCTTCAGATTATAAAAAGGTAAGAAAGAGATGGTTCTTTAAAATGGTTCTTTGTGGAACCAAAAAAATGGTTCTTCTGTGGTATCGCTGTGAAGAACCTTTTAAGCACCTTTATTTTTAAGAGTGTAAGCAACAATTTCTGCCAAAAAAAAATTCTTCCTCCCAAATTTTTGTGTACTTTGTGAGGGACGAACATGCCTGAGATTAAATATTTAGACATGATGTAATGTGTGACAAAAACAGAAAAATCAAGATACACTCACTTTTATTGTGTGTCATTTCCAATCATTGTATTTGTCAGAATGTTCAAAAAGGTGGAAATATTATTTTATTATTAGGGGGCATAAAAGACTAGCTAGTGTTGAAAACCAGCGTTGAGCAAGATCTCTGCATTATAGCCTCAGCTTTTGGAAAAGATCAGTTTAAACCAAATTAGTCAGCACACTGTGGGTGCTTTGTTATGGTACAGTAATTTCAATATCGCCCCATTGTGGTAGTGAATAGTTGGGCCTCGCTCATAACTTTTTTTAAAGTATCAGGCATTCTCTTGCCAGAGACAGGTCACATTCAGATCGCTTTCCCCCTTCAATCTTTTTGTGAATGGTGTCTGTACAGAGAGTAATTTCCCTGTTCACTGGGTTGTTTCTGGGGCTGTAATGCCATCTAGACCTCATGGAGGACCACCCATCCTGCAGGAAGAAAGGTGTCTGGGACCCGTAGCTCACCACGCACTCATCCTTGACAATTCATTCTCGGCTGTGCCTCTTGTGTTTTGACCTTGACTCTGCAGGATTCATTTTCTGGCAGCTCTCCTCTCTTTCTCTCTTTCGATCCCTCCTTTTCTCTGTCCTCCCCTTTCAGGAGCTCCACCTGATTGATCTGCCACCTTCAGCACCTTCTCTGTGAAAAGTGTGTTGTGTTAAATGGTGAACATGGCAAATAGTCGGGTGATTATTCTCAGGTTCTTGAGCTGTAGGGCACAGAGAGGAAAAGGACACTCTTGGTTATGTGAAAAGAGCAGGTTGCAAGATTAAAAACGTGTCCAGAGAGTCAGCCATTTTTAAGACTGTGCCATTTTTATTGTTGTCTTGAGTATGATGGTTCTTGCTGGTGCCCAAATTTGTTTTCATGAAACAGTACTTTTCATTGTCAAACTAGGGAAAGGAATGAGTTTCTTGGTCATGTCTTCCTTGTTCTTTTTTTTTTTTTTTTACCAACGATGTCATCATCTCTAACCAGAAATCGATAAATTACTTCCCAATGTTTAGAGAGAGAATACAGGGGTGTTAATTTTCATGGTGGCCACTGGCGATGCATCAAAGTTTAACTTTATGCAAATGAGCGGGAACACGAGGCAGTGACTATTAATAGAATTATATTAAAATATATATCGGCACTGTGGCAGAGATTTTCAAACTTTTGTTTTGGTCAGCTGAACACCTTTGACCTAAAATATTCCCTTGAAACCCCTGAGTTAATATTGCAATAATTTAACAACAAATTTGCAAAGATGACTTACTTCCATCAATATGTTCGTATTCATACTTGCTCAGGGTGTGTAAACAGATGGGGGACTGCATGAGTATTCTCTCTATTTTTAGTATTACTTTGATGCGTCTGTGCTCAGTTCTTGTATTATAGCTGTCAAGAACTCCAGGAAACAATGACAGTATATAGCAATCAGGGTTTTGTTGTTTTCAGAAATGGCCCTCCAGTTTAATATCTCAGGTAACAGTTGTTTCATAAGGGATAATTAACAGAGTTTTTGTAATGTTTGATTTAGCCAGCAGGTTTGTTCCAAACCCAAATAGAAATATCATCACGGTTGGATTTAATTATGGCAGTATCTCCACAGGGGATTTGCAGTTTTTATTGTATACACACTTACAGACATAAACATGCAGTGCTGTAAACCAGAGCAAGACTCTTCCATAATTAACAAATGCAAATTCCTCTCATTCCCACACACTGTGCAGGTAAATGTGTGCACTTCCAGCTGGCTTTGTCTGTGTGTTTACATTAGACCAAAGAGGCTTTTGATTGTTAGGACCTGCATAGAGCATGTGATTGCATTTTTTATGAATTAGAATGACCTTGATTTAACATTCATTCATTTATTGTGGAAACATTAATTGATGCTTAAGAAAGCAGTACACTGTATGAAGAACCAAAAGGATGTGAACTTTTGAAGCAGCTGATCAATATAAATTGTTATTATGTAAAATATCTTCTTAAAAGGCAGTACCTTTTTTATAAAAATAAAACTTAAAGGGAAACGCCACCGTTTTTCCATATTCCAATATGTTCTTCCCTCAACTTAGACGAGTTGATATGTACCTCTCCCGTCTCAGTCTGTGCACTTAATCGCTCTAGCGCGCGGCACCACTATGATAGCGTTTAGCTTAGCACCATTAATTTCTTAGGATCCAAACTGGGATAAATTTAGAAGCCACCAAACACTTCCATGTTTTCCCTATTTAAAGACGTTTACATGAGTAGTTACACGAGTAAGTATGGTGACACAAAATAAAACGTGGCGATTTTCTAAGCGGATAAAAATGATAACTATAATGTGTGGCGGAAGAGCACTTTACAGCACTTTGACCTCGGCGCAGTAATATCATCACTCCTGAAAACTCCCGCTCTCGCTCTCCCTCCCCCTCTCACTGATAGTGATAGTGCAGGCCACGTTGGTTGTATTGATGGAAGAGGGAGAGGGAGAGTTTTGGTTTTGACATCGCAACCATGGATACATACAGTAAACATTTCAGCACATATTTAGTCTTTGACAAAAAGATTTTGAACAGAATTCCTTTCATGTATAGATGTTAGCCAATCATAACAGAAGTCTTATAGTGTCAGAAAAAGCCTGTTTAATTCCAATAGTCAGAGAAGTGGTGTAAAACAGCCATGGAAAACAGCTTCTCTGGAAAAAAAAAAAAAACTTGACTGACTATAAGTTGATTTGAGGGGGAAAATTGGCTGACCATTTGCATGATCATTTGTTTCCTTTATTCCAACTAGTTTTTGCCAGGAAATTTATTGTTTTCATTGTAGATGCAAATAAAAACAAAACTAAAAAGACCAAAATGAAGCAATGTATTTTTACCTATTACCTCAACCAATTAGTCCCATTGAAACATTATAATGAGTGATGCTCAGTTTTATCTCATTTCTAAATTAATCTAAGAATCATTAAACAGTATAATGGCATGTAATGTGTTGTCTCTATTTTACTTTGTGAAATGTATGATTCATTGTGTTTGATTTTTTTTTTTTTTTCCAGACAGCTGGCAAAATGTCCTCAATTAATATGTAAAAAACATCATGATGCTCCAGAATAACCTCTACAAAACATTTAACAAGCATTAGAAACATTCACAAAATTTCATCTTTTTGTTTGGAAACATACTAATGTAATTCTATCCACCTCACTTCCATCTTTGACAACTTCATTAGCTTAAGGCACCAACTGAGTGATCATCTCAATCATTATGATTTTTATGAATTAAAAATGATATTTGGTAAACAAAAGTAATAGGAAGCAATTTTCTAGCGGTTGTTACTCCTCTATTGTTAATTCTAAAGAACTGTATTGCACTAAAATGTACTGAACAAAGTTTACCTTGCACAATCTGCAATATGTTAATAATTAAAAAAAAAAATTAACAACAAAAATTACTAGGGGTCATAAAAATGCATTATATATATATATATATATATATATACAGTGGCATGCAAAAGTTTGGGAACCCCTTGCAGAATCTGTGAAAATGTGAATAGTTTTAACAAAATAAGAGAGATCATGCATGTTATTTTTAATTTAGTACTGTCCTGAGTAAGACATTTTACATAAAATATGTTTACATATAGTAGCTGAAATTATTCAAATATTCAAAAGTTTGGGAACCCTTGGTTCTTAATACTGTGTGAGGTTACCTGGATGATACGACTATGAGTCCCTTGTTTGTTCTGAACAGTTGAACTGAGCACTGTTCTTCAGACAAATCCTCCACGTTCTGTAGATTCTGCAGTTTTCCAGCATTTTTGCATATTTGAACCCTTTCCAGCAGTGACTGTATGATTTTGAGATCCATGATATTAAGAGCCGGGGGGTGAAAACTTTTTGAATTTGAAGATCAAGGTAAATTGTACTTAATAAACATGCAAGTATATAATAAATGGAAAAAAATATATATTTCAACAAAAGAAAAAAGTTGGAAATCTTCATCCTGTTCATTTTCAACAGCCAGCTCTTAATGCAAGCATCAGTGAATGTTTGAACCTTTTTTAATAGTTGTGTTTGAGTCCATCAATTGTCCTCAGTGTGAAAAGATGGATCTCAAAATCATACAGTCACTGCTGGAAAGGGTTCAAATATGCAAAAATGCTGGACCTGTCAATCGATTAAAATATTTAATCGCGATTAATCGCATGATTGTCATGAGTTAACTCACGATTAATCACAATTAATCACACATTTTTATTTGTTCTAAATGTACCTTAAATTAATACTTTTCAGGATTTTAATACTCTAATCAACATGGGCATGGAAAAATACGGATGCTCTATGCAAATGTATGTTTATTATTATTGTATAGTATAGTATTACTAGTTAGGCTAGACTACATAACCAGCTCTCCCTTCCAAGATGTTAATCTGCACAAAAATCCTGATAATCGAGCCATCGTCTGATGAAATCAAATACACATAAGATAAAGACAATAGCTGTGCTGTGATTTCGGCTATACTTGCATGTAAAATTAGAGAAGCAACATAATATCTGTGTTTAACTGAAAGCGCATCTCCTCTCCGCCGCGCACTGAACAGAGCAGACGCAGAGAGAGAGAGAGAGAGAGAGAGAGAGAGAGAGAGAGGGGGTGTGTGCGCGCGCACTGGGGAAGCAAGACCTCGCGCTCGGGTGGCAGTACTGGCAATTCTCAGAAACTAAATAAGGTTTGGGCGCTTTTTTGAAGGGAAAAAAAGTCGCTAAAGGGGTCTGCAATGTTGCTAAGTTGTGCATCTCCATTTCTCCAACTACGGTTGGGCCACGGGTCAAACAAAATACGCGCTGCGTTAATCGCGCGTTAATAAAATTAGTGCTGTTAAAATGAATTTGCGTTAACTTTGACAGCACTAATATATATATATATATATATGCACTAATATTTATATTATTATGTATGTTTATTTGTTTGTTGTTTGTTTGTTTGTTTGTTTATAAAATTTAGATAATATTGTATCATGTCCACAATTTGCTGAATTTAGTAATTAATAAAAAAATTTATGCTTTTTGTAATACTGTGCTAAATTTGTAAACTTAAAATCTTATTCATGAGTTGTTTTTGTTAATCAGTATCATCCCTTTTTAAACTTTTAACATTTGTGCACATTGGTTGATATTTTATGATAGCTGCAAGGTGTATGTATGGCAGCTGTCAAACCCCACAACAATTGACATACTGGGCCCATAGTGGTTCCCATTTCCTTATGCTGTGTTTACCACCCATCCCATTTCCTTATGCTGTAGCCACCCATCCCTCAGGCCTTATGAGCGTAACCCCCCAAACAGCAAAACAAGTGTGCTTTGAATGTGGTATGCACTGACCCAGATAACCGCGTCCTCCACTGGAGTGTGAGTGATACTCTCCATGCCCCCGGAGCAGCTGGGTCAGTGTACCAGCCTGTATGACAAACACATCGTTGAGGCCAGTGGGGATAAAAGTTCAGATGTTCTGATACTGTCTAATGGAGTCTTTAATAATGCACATAACTTCATGGGGAGCAGTGAAGGAAAGAATGTCCTGTAAATTAGCAATTGAAATAACTGTGAGGTCTGAATACTTCATGCCAATAGTGAGAAATGAGCCCTAGGTATAGTAATATGTAATGGAAATGTACATTGCTTGAACTGTAATGGTATTCATGATTGATTGAGGTACTTAATTTCTATTTCGATATGAGAAGCATAGCTGGATGAATAGATTAATGAGAGAGATAGAGAGCTACTGGTGCATCAAGGCTAAAATATTAATAGCTTTTGGTTCAGTTCCCCTGCTATTATCACAAAATAATTATTTTAACTTTGGATATTTTTAACTTGTGTGTTTGTGCCTGTGTGTACAATGAACAGTTATGTTTTTTATTAACTTTAAGATTAATTTATGCTTTGAATTTTTCTCTAAATGTTAGTTCATGTTAGCTGACTCCGGTCAAAAGTTTGAAATAATGAAAATGTTAAACGTTTTTGAAAGAAGTTTTGTATGCTCACTTAATGGCTGCATTTATTTGATATTAAATACAGTACAGTAAAATTGTGATATATTATTAGAATATAAAGTAAATGATTCTGTTTTAATATATTTTAAACTAATGTGTGTTTATGATGCAAAGATGTATTTTCAGTTGTATTATTTAAAAAATAAATTAATACTTATTCAGCAAGGCAACGTTAAATTGATCAAAATTGTATTAACATTGACAGGAAAGACATTTTTACACAGTAATATTAATTAATCGCATTATGCACAAAATTGAATGCATGCAAAAGCAGTGTATTGTGCACTTTTTCATTTAAAAGTAGGCTATTGCTATATGAACAAAAGTGCAATAACATTTGGTTTGCAAACACTTAAAACAAATAAGGTGCTTTTTTTACAGCAGTATTCCTTTTACATAGTAGCAGTTAAAATATTTCTTGTAAATCTCAACTTAAACATTAACGTAATCAAATTAAATATAAAACAAGCTATTTGCCACTGCCAGGGGATTAACGTTTTTATAGAAAATATTTTATAGTTTGTTATAGAAAAACAAGTTATGCTCAGAGTCTAGAGCCTCGATCATAACATTATAACAGGCACCTTCCGAGTAGAGACCTGCACGATCGCGGGACCCAATGCAACAGAGTGCGGCGCGGGACAACACTTGATGGGTGAGTGCAGTTGCGGGTGGGTAGGGACTCGTGTGTGGGATGCGGGAGAATAATAGGGTGTACAAACACTAGGCCAGGGATCTCCAACCATCCTGCAGATTTCAGTTCCAACCCTGCTCCAACACACCTGTCTGAAATTAACAAGTATTGTTGTAAGTACCTGATTTTGTTCAGATTGTTCAGGTGTGTTTGATTGGGGTTGGAGCTGAAATCTGTAGGACAGTAGCTCTCCAGGAGCAGGGTTGGAGATCCCTGCACTAGGCAATCTTAACCGTGGCCGAGTGTGTTTGACCCCCAAAGTCCGGTTCGTTTGACTAGTGTGATCGCTCCGTGCCACGCTCGGGTGCGTTTTGTTTAGCCGTCCCAGGCTCGGTTGGAAGAGATGGGCCAGAGTGCCGTTCAGTAATATATAGATCAGTGAGTGTCAGCGCTAACCGCGCCGGAGCACGGAACTTATGATACGTGCATCATGATTGCGCGATCATTTCTGAGTGGCAAAAGCGAAAGATCTGTAAAGCAGTATATTGTGAGAGGGCCTTGTGTTACCACATCCTAAACGACTCAAAATAATAAACCACAAAGTAAAAAAGGTCCCTCATCACCTCCTTTAATTACTGCAGCGCAACTCAACCAAATGCATCCTTTACGAGATAAATAGCCTAATATATACACAATATATATAAATCGGCTGAAATGTTTTGAAATCACTTGTACCCTACCTGATCGAAAAAAATTCAGTCTTTCACTCTGCCTGTGTCAGTTTGAGCCTTGTTAAAGTTTCAAATCCCTGCCGCCAAAACACTCCTCTGTTGGTCATGGATTATGGAAAGTAAAACTTAAATCTATAGGGGTGGTTGGATTTATTCACGCACATTAAAATATTTATTTAAAGCTTCTTTCTTTTCAGATTCTTATTTACAGCATTATCTATGTTACGTGTCACACTGTTTTTTTCCCTTGTTTATCTGTAAACTAAATCAAATATATTTCAAGAATGTATTCCTTTTATGTATATATATGTACTGCAGATTTTATATATATAACAATGTAATAATATTTAGTATTTTCACGTCTAGTTGAAAAAAATAGTAATTTGTACAACTGTCTGTTCAAAATAAATGAAAAGAGACCGAGCATAGTAGATTTTTTTTTTTCCTGTTTGTACCGAAATCGTATCGAACCGTGACCCCCGAACCGAGGTACTTACCGAACCATGACATCTGTGTACCGTGCCACCCCTAATAAATATATATATATATATACAGTATATTCATAAATATATATAGCCATATATATATTCATATTAATATATTGTTGACATTTTTGCATTTATTTATGAAATATCACATGTCCTAAGTATTCAGACTCTTTGCTGTGACACTCATATATTTAACTCAGGTGCTGTCCATTTCTTCTGATCATCCTTGAGATGGTTCTACACCTTCATTTGAGTCCAGCTGTGTTTGATTAATGATTGGACTGATTAGGAAAGCCACACACCTTCTATATAAGACCTTACAGCTCACAGTGAGTCAGAGCAAATGAGAATCATGAGGTCAAAGAACTGCCTGAAGAGCTCAGAGATAGAATTGTGGCAAGGCACAGATCTGGCCAAGGTTACAAAAACATTTCTGCTGCACTTAAGTTCCTAAGAGCACAGTGGCCTCCATAATCCTTAAATGGAAGACGTTTGGGACGACCAGAACCCTTCCTAGAGCTGGCCGTCCGGCCAAACTGAGCTTCGGGGGAGAAGAGCCTTGGTGAGAGAGGTCAAGAAGAACCCAAAGATACTGTGGCTGAGCTCCAGAGATCATTCGGGAGATGGGAGAAAGTTGTAGAAAGTCAACCATCACTGACCCTCCACCAGTCGGGGCTTTATGGCAGAGTGGCCCGACGGAAGCCTCTCCTCATGCAAGACACATGAAAGCCCGCATGGAGGACTCCAAATGGTGACAAATAAGATTCCTGGTCTGATGAGACAAGATAGAACTTTTTGGCCTTATTCTAAGTGGTATGTGTGGAGAAAACCAGGCACTGCTCATCACCTGTCCATAATCCCAACAGTGAAGCATGGTGGTGGCAGCATCATGCTGTGGGGGTGTTTTTCAGCTGCAGGGACAGGACGACTGGTTGCATCGAGGGAAAGATAATGCGGCCAAGTACAGGGATATCTGGACGAAAACCTTCTCCAGAGTGCTCAGGACCTCAGACTGGGCCGAAGTTTTACCTCCAACAAGGCAATGACCCTAAGCACACAGCTAAAATAACAAGGAGTGGCTTCACAACAACTCCGTGACTTTTTGAATGGCCCAGCCAGAGCCCTGACTTAAACCCAATTGAGCTTTGGAGAGACCTAAAAATGGCTTCACCAAGTTTACCATCCAACCTGACAGAACTGGAGAGGATCTGCAAGGAGGAATGGCAGAGGATCCTCAGGTGTGAAAAACTTGTTGCACAAAAAGACTCATGCTGTATTAAATCAAAAGGGTGCTTCTACTAAATACTGAGCAAAGGGTTGAATACTTAGGACCATGGATATTTCAGTTTTTCTTTTTTAATAAATCTGAAAAATGTCACAATTCTGTTTTTTCTGTCAAATGGGGTGCTGTGTGTACATTAATGAGGAAAAAAAATGAACTTAAATGATTTTCGCTAATGGCTGCAAATAACAAAGAGTGAAGAATTTAAGGGGGTCAGGGCCAGGCACCAACTGAAGAGTCATTAATACTTTATCTGCTTTCCACCATATCCCTTCATGGCTTTGAAGGTGGAGTGGACCCGCACAGAGTTGGTGGGGAAATACAGTTTGAAACTCCTGATAGAAATCCAGGGCCAGGCACCAACCATTAATACTTTATCTGCCTATTTCATGGCTTTGAAGGTGGAGTGGACCCGCACTAGCATAATTTGATATAATGGTCTCTGATAAAGCATATGTAATGCTCTGTAGTTTTGTTATAGCAGCTTAATTCAGATCAGTATTGGTTTTAGTATTGTTCTTATAGGTTCTGTAAGTATTTCAGTGAAGTCACAATGTTTGCCAGCTGCTTCCTACATTTTTAGACCCATTTCTCAAAAGATAGACCCTATGATATGGTGCAGCATGAAGTAATTGTGCCACAGCTACCTGCAGATAAGGAAAAATGGGTTTTATTAAAGACACCTTTTCTTTTGAACATTTTTTTGGAAAGAGGAATTTCATTATTGCACTCCGCTCTTGAGCATCTCTCAGAATTGGAGGGCAGAGCCCAAATAATTGAATGTGAAAGTATCCCTTGAATTGCATCTGAGCCTCCCATGAAGAGGATTTTTCATAAAGGAGGTGTTACGTGAAGAAAGGAGAACAAGTGGCCTCAGCATGTTTATTCCTATGTCATCTAGAAGCCAAGAAATTACACAGCTCAAAACTGCCAGACTGTCTGTAAATATCCCCTTTTAAACCAGAAAAACAGGTACTCAATTATTTTGGAAACAGTTCTGTCTTTAGTGTAGATGTAATATAATGGCCTCAAGCAGATTTCTAATCACTGTGGCAAGTGAGTCGGGACAAATAGTGAGCATCAATATCAAGTGAGTAGGACTTCATTAAATACATGAGTTACTACAGTACTTCATGATATTGAACATACATGTCACAGCTTTGTACTCATTTGTGTATTTATTAATTAATTTTTTGTACCCATGTACATTTGAGCACGGTCTTTTTAAGCCTTGTTTTATTATATTGGGTCATGTAAAATTCCTTTATTTTTCCTGAATTCTTTTATTTTTTCCCAATTTTCATTTTTATCAATTACATTTGTTTAGATCTTATGTTTAAATTTAATCATTGAATGAAAAAAAAATCTAATTGAATGAATTCATAGTGAACTTTTTATTTGCATTTCACGATTTCATCTGTGATATCATATATAAAGAGAGCGATTTATCAGAGCTGATCTAAAGTGTACATCAAATAGAAGTGTGCATTACAGCTAATGTTCTTTAGCTGAATTAAACTGAAATGAAACTGCAGTTGCTATTAGACCTCCCTGATTTTTAATGTGTTAATACAAGTGCACCTGTTATGTTTAAGTAGGCGAGTAATAACCTCCGGTGGTTAATTCCCATTAGCACCATGACAAAGACCCCTCAAGCTGCTTTTCAAACCTCTTTGCCTGTTTGCTTCTTCTTAACACATTTTTTCCCCTCCTCTCTCACTCTCTGTCCTTTATTTTCACTTTAATCAGGTTCTGAATTTTGTTCAGTTGTTGGTTTTTGATTAGAGAGGAGCATCATTCCTGTCTTTCTTCTAAAAGTTTTACATAATTGATCAGTACATGGTTTAGGGCGCTGGTCATTTTCTGATCCTCTTATCTTTTATTCAGCCCGGCGGCCCATGAAAACTGATGAAAAACCATGAAAAAGTTCCATCAGGGAAGTAGATCTTACTTATCCAGATCATGTATGACTATTAGACTTGAATGCACAATTAGTTTTTGCTGGTTAAGGCTCTCTCTCTCTCTCGTCGTTCTTTCATTCCATCTATCGTTCTGTCATTCCATCTCCCCGTCCATCATTCAATCTATCTATAGTTCTATTTATTTATCTATCATTCTGTCTGTCAGTAAAAGGTTGACATTGCCCATGGATGTGCACGTTCACTCCACAAGGGGGATGGTGACATATTCAGCATTGTAAGGGATGCCTTTGGGCGATATTTATGAGCCTGTGCAATTTCATTATTTGGATGCAACTGTGACTCAGTTGGGTCTTAGGACTCAGATGACTTGATGTTTCTTGTCTGCTGATATATCTGCTGATATGTTGTCATTTATGGTAATAAAAATCAAAAGTCAGAGGATCATGCAAGGCATGGCCAAATTACCTTTTATTAAACAGGTCATTAGATGGGCTTTAACGTCGAAGAATCATGGCTACAAATGGTGAAAGAATCATGTTCTGAGACTTATTTTTGCCTGCAGATCTGTGGCTGCTGATTTGCACATTAAAACCTTGTTCCTGAAGCTTTGCAACTAATGTTTTTCATCATTCCATGGAAGGATGCTGAGTCTTGAAGGATTAGTTATGTAAAGTTCTGAAGTGGTTTTTTTTTTGCTGAAAAATGGGGGCATTATAAAGGTCAGGCTGGTCTTGAGTACTTGTGACTTGCAAATTGAACCACTTTGGAAGATCATCACTACCTTGAGAGGTCTAATAATGATAGTTAGTCATTTTCAATAGCTTTTCTCAATTAGCATCCCTGGCCCTGCTGTGGGCAGCAGAGAATGAAAGGCATTTCAACACAATGTGTCTCTGGTTTTGCCTCCAATTAAAGCAGCAAGATGACTGGATTACTCTGATGTAGAACAAGCAGAGAGGTGTTTTTTTCTGCCAATTTAATTACATGTGATTTCAGACCCTGATGGTATGAAGTAGTAAATGACATCACAACATTCCACCAGATGTGTATTTTTTTCCAGAAATGTTCATGCTTTACAGAAATGCTTCAGCACTGAGGAAGACGATGATGAAGCAACACAAGCTGCTGGACCAGTAGTCAACAAATGACTAAATATAGAAAACATCATAATTGTCACCATATTCTCACTAAGTCAGACTTTTAATTATTGGCATAGACTCAAAACCCAGACTATGCTTTGAGGAGTTGAAGAACTGGTTAGTGGAAAGGCTAATTGAAGGTAACTTTAGTTGGCGATACAAAACTAGCTTTAGTTAACGAGCCATAAATAAAAATATTTTTTATTCTGTACCTTGAAAATGACTGAACAATTATGCCTTTTTGTAGTTCTTCACACAAACTGCATAAAAGGCAGAGTAATAGTGCTAACAACTAATAATTGTTTAATAAACGTAATTTACCTTGAATAATCTCTAAGAGAGTGAAGACCTTGACAGAATAATTGGTTGAAAACCGCTGTGTTCAATGCCAAGTAGCCTAATAAGTTTCCTTCACATTTAGTATGATGAAGGAGTGTGAGAGATACACGGCTGCTGGAAGTTGACAATTGGATATTTGAAGTGTCTCGCCAAGTGTTGAACTGCAAAAAGACAAAGCAACATAAAAGACAGCTTTTCAAGGGTGTGTGAAGGTTACCAACTGCTAGTGAGGGTTTGTTATCATCATTAGAGAGCAATTGACTTTGGCAGTGGATGACAATTAGATACGATGACTTGAAGCTGTGAGTAAAAGCGCATTAAAAATTTATATTTTGAGGTTTTTTACCCTTTCAAAGCTTTACAAGAGGACAGGAATGGTACCAACACATAAAACAGAGGATATATTTAAGCCTACATCATCTATGTGAAGCTCACCTCACCATAGCTCAACATCAACCCCTATGCCACAGCTCCAACATGACTTTTCTGCATTTAACAAGGCAGCAAACATTAAGTGACATAGGTATTCACATTTTAAACCTGTTCCTTCACCCACACAACTTCTTCAGCCGAGCTTAAGACACATTCTACACTTTGTACAGATGTTTCAGGTCGGCCTGACCTTGCCACCTCAGACTAGAAGAGTTGTTCCTTTGCAGTAGTGATTCAGACTCCCCACAGCATACAGTCTCTCTCTTTCTCTCCCTCCTCTAATTAAGATGCTCCTGTGGGCATGCTGCCTGCATTAATGTGTAAGCGCTCTTCCCTCCCCTCGCTCCTCAGAGAGGAGAAGCTACATTGTCTGCTGTTCACACAGGTTATGCCTCAAGGAGAAAAATCCATTCCTGGGCCAATCTCTTTGAAGACACCGCAATCAATTAGATTTTTCCTTGCAAGAATTCTACGAAATGATTAGATCTGTTACGTGGTTACATTTTTATTTCTTCTGATGTGGACTCGATATGTTGAATAACGATGGTCCTAGATATTTACTTGCCCCACATGAGGAATATAAAGTTAAAAATTTGTCATTACTCACTCTCATGTCATTCCAAAACTATTTGGTGTTATTTTTAAAGGTAAACTGTAACTTTTTTTGTTTAAATTTTTTAAAAAAAATGATACAAGACAGTACATAATGAATCCATCTTCTGAAACACATTTTTGTCTTGTCCTGAATCAAGTACGGTATGCCTATAATAAATGTTTATATTTTGACTATTTTAGACCACTGCAGAGTAGCCCAGTGTGTGACTCGTCATATACATGAACAGAGTGAAGCAGCTCTGGCTACGATGTTCTTCTGCAAGAACATTTTCATTTAATTATTAGTACTTTTAAGGAGTAAATGTAGAAAAAAATGCAGTCTTATTGTCAAATGTTGAGATCAGATTCTTTCGAAAGTTTTTAATGACTGTTTTTTTAGAGGTGGATTAGATAGTCAATTGTCTGTAATGTAACATTTCGAACATGAAGTTGCAATTCCATAAGTCATTAATTTGGTAACTCACTTAATTCATTAAATTGCTCCTATTCAGTTTTTTATTCACTAAAAACAACTAGCTATAGTGTCTGGGGGTTCAGCTGTCTGACTTTTATTTTTTGGAAACTTTACAGATGTGGTTACAATGGACTGCATAAAGTTTCCTCAAAAATTTCTACTTTTCTGTTCCACGGGGAAAAATAAAATAAAATAAAATAATAGCATGCTGGTTTGGAACTTCATGAGGGTGAATAATGACAGAATTTTAATTTTTTTGGTGAAACTATTGCTTTAATTAAATTTTCTTTGGGTTTCTTCTTTACTTTGGCAGTGTGTTTCTTGCCTTAAGTCATCCAGCCCAGAAAATAAATTGCGTGACATCATCTACTTGGTTGTTCTAATGAGAGAGGACTGTATTCCACAGCTGCTATTAGTTGAAACAAAACATTTTTTTCCTTTGATTAGTTTTTTGCTGATTACTTATGGTTTGGCAGCTAGTTTCACTTTTTATGGTAGAGTGAGTGGTACTGTAGTTTATACCATTGTCCTGAATAAATACTACATTTACATTTAATCATTTAGCAGACGCTTTTATCCAAAGCGACGTACAAATGAGGAGAACAATAGAAGCAATCAGACCATCGAGAGAGCAACAGTATACAAGTGCCATGACAAGTCTCAGTTAGTCTAGCACAGTACACGTAGCTAGGAATGTTTTTTTATTTTTTTATTAAATAGAATAGGTAAGTGTTAGTATTAGTTAGTCAGGTGCTAGCGAAAAAGATGTGTCTTTAGATGTTTTTTGAAAATGGCTAAAGATTCAGCTGTTCGAATTGAGATCGGGAGGTCAATCCACCAGCTGGGCACAGTCCAGGAAAAGGTCCGTGAGAGTGATTTGGTACCTCTTTGGGATGGCACCACAAGACGTTGTTCACTTGCAGAATGCAAGCTTCTGGAGGGCGCATAAGTTTGAACTAGCAAGTTTAGGTATATTGGTGCAGTGCCAGTTGTGGTCTTGTAGGCAAACATCAGTACCTTGAATTTGATGCGATCGGCTATTGGTAGCCAGTGTAACCTGATGAAGAGAGGGGTAACGTGAGCTTTTTTCGGCTCATTAAAGACCACTCTGGCTGCTGCATTCTGGATCAGTTGCAGAGGCTTGATAGTACATGCGGGATACTATGTTCATTTAACATGGCATATGGTTCTCCGGGATACTTGAAAAAAATATCATGGCACTAACATGTTAATATCCAAAAAGGCAAAATAATTCCATGGTACTTTTTCTTATTGTTTTTAGGACTAAAACATTTATGCTTCAGGAGTCATATGTACTGTAAGAATACATTTGTTTTAGAGCATGAGAGTTAAAGCTTCGTGACACGTACATCTTCTTTGTTTATGTTCTTCAACATGAAGTAACTGCAGACATTTTAGCTGCACGCTGACATGGATTTAACACAACACACAATTGCACTGAACGCAGCAAGCTCAGTTCAGACAGAGAGAAAGAGGGACCTGATAACAAATGTATTCCGACTTAGCTCACCTTTGATGTCAGTCCCACAAATCCAAGGTGCTTTGAGCATGTCTGTCCTTGAAGTTGAAGCAGAGAAGAGTCCCTTGTGGGAAAGATATTGTAATCCTTAGCAGAATAAGAATAAGCGTGTTGAAGAATTGTTTTGTTGAAAGCGTTTCAGAAATTACCCCTGAGTCTCTGCAGTGCCGCTCAAAGATCATGGAGAAATAAAGAAAATACGATAGCGAAATGAAAATATTACCCAAAATTTTCAAGTTTTTAAATGGGTTCGCCTGGGTCAGTCTGCCTTTTAAGATTCTGATGTTGATGTTCAGATGGTTTTGACTCAGAAATCCAGTTTTTGATGCCTGTGCTTTCCCTGCATGAACTGAGCATACTGCTAAACTGAAGATTCATAGCTGAAGAAAAACCAAAATCAGTGCGCCTTGGTTGTTTATTTTTGGCCTTCTTACCAGTTTATAAGCAGTAACTGAGACAAAATGATAGGGAAGCATGGAAGGAGTCACCTGCATGAGCATCTCTGCACGTGTCCCACCAGGCCACATCTCCGACCAAACTCCTTCCTGAATAGAGGTTTGGCATTATGCGCACACTAATTTGTGGAAGGCTTATGAGTAAATACAATGCCGTGGCATTACTATGTAATGGGGAGAAGAGAAACTATTTATAACTCTGAAGTAAACAATCCAGAGCCGCACATCCCGGCTCTTCATATTCTCAGCTTGAACCCTGAGGGGGGGGGAGTGTGTGGTTGCACTGACTCACAGTTGTAATATGTAAATAAACCTGCTAATGATGCAGCGTGGATTGGCCCCATCGCATGTGTTTGATTCGTGTGTGTTGTTGTCTCTCTCTTGCAGCTGCTGTATCGAGCAGAGTTTCTTGGGAGGAGAGCTCCAGTTTCAGTCAGCCCTCTCTAACAGCCTTAACCCTCACGTCCACACACATACCGACTGCCCGGCTGACATCAAAGGTACCCGCTCAACCCGTCTGTCTGCTTTTCATTACTGCATGTCATTTCACTACTTTATCTGTTCCTTCATCATCATCCTATGAAAATATGCTGTTAAGTCATGGATGTTTTCCTTTTGTTACTTTGATCGCAGATTACTCATAATGCAGCTGAATGAATCCATATATATATATAAATTAGTTTGATTATACCATATTTTAAGGTATGTAGGTGAGGACGTCGGTCGTTAAAATGATGCTGAGTATTTATGTGTGTTTCAGAAACAATTTATTTGTTTCTTTGACTGTATGTGTATGCTGGTGTTGAGCGAGTGGATATGAGCGGCCGTTTTCAATTAATTTTATATGGGAGATGAGTGGCAGGATCGCACAAGGGATTGTGGGAATAACAGCAAAGTGTCATAAAGTTTGAAATGCAATTTGATGCAAATGAGAGGCAAAAATGACAAATAGCAATCAATCACTGAGGAAAAGGCAGTGACTTCTGTCATAGTTTTACAAACTGCTGATGGTAAATAACCCTAAACTTTGAATTGGTAGTGTATGTATAGTGACAAAGCCACATGGAAATGGCTGTGCCATGAAAAATGACCTGGCACTGCATGAAAAGAGCTGTATCCGGACAAATATGGGCATTGGAAATCCCAGTTAAACTTCACGTATACAAGATGTTTAAGGCAGAGTGCTTGGAATAGTAGCACGCAAAAGTAAATTTCATGATACAACCAGATATCTCATGTATGTGGATGTATACAGGAATCGGTGGAAGTTCCTAGGAATGGCTGTGAGGTGTGAATGCCTTTCGTATGTTAATGACTATCAGTTAGAGGTGCTGTCTTTGTTATCATAGCCAGGTGGGAGGGATTAGCCATGGTGTGCCTTCGAGAGGACAGCACATACTTTTTCTGTACATCAAAACTGTATAAAACACCCTGTCTGTACAGATATAAATACAAACATTATTGGCAGTGGTGAGCGGGGTGTCGCGGAAAGCATCCAATGGCAAAGGTTGTATTTGTAAAGTATCCACTCAAAACAGATTTCCGCGCATTATGTCGGTGACATAATGTGGGCGCAACCAATGATATTACACTCAATAAAGTCAACTAGCCAGTTGCTTGATTTGCAAAATACAAATATGTGGGACTCCACCATTGGTTAAAATGTAGTTCCTGCTTTAGGTTTGTACACTACATAATGGAAATGGCATGCCAAATAAGTATTTTGATGAAAATTTTATTAAGATCTCCTGGTCCTGTGCACACGTAGTATGATGTATCTTTTATTTTTAATTTTTTACTTGCCTCCGTATTCTCTCGATATAATCAGTTGGTGAAGATGATGTATAATTCTGTGTGAAATGTGCAAACTCTGTATGTAAATAAATACAATGAGGGTGCATCCTCTTTGAGAGGTGTCACAGCATGGCATTCCTTTGATTTTGTTTCACTGTACCCATAACACTGCGTTATTTAAGGACTTGGAACCTGAGTGCAACTGAGGATATTCTTCTGACTCTCTCACTGCTGGTTCATTCAGAAAGGCTCCTCATATCCAGAGTCTTCAAAGAGCAAAGACGAGGTCCCCCGTTCTTTCCTACTCCTAGAAAACAGACTTATCTCTTATGCGTTTTATGGTGGAAACTGCTTTGAAATCCAAATGTGAGGCAATAGTGACTATGACATTATAGTTTTTCTCAGCAAAATGATAAAGCAATTTTCAAAGCCAGTCCTGCATAATTAATTTAAAATACACTTTATTAATAATAATAATGAAAAACAAGTCTAGTGGTTTTAGGCTGAATGCACTAGTTTTGTCCTGAATACATATAGGTGATTTTATTGGCTACTTTGTCCTACTGAGTTACTGTTTGTTAATTGCTCAGCTGTAAATTCTGTTTCATAAGTACTGTGTATTTGGACACAATACTCATTTGACATTTTGCATACTATATAGCAGGCATACACAGACTCAAGGTTTGTCTTATCACTTTAATAAACAGAAAATTCACACAGAAATTAAAGTTATTACTAACCCTCATTTTGTTCCAAACCCTCAAGATGTTTGTTCATCTTTGAAAGACGAATACACTTATAAGAAAGAATAAGAGAAATAAGAGAAAGAATAAGAAATCCATGATTGTAAAATAAATGAGTGAGCTAGCGCTTAAATTTTTGTTTTTAGCTGTATTATATAAGTATCTGCAATCATTCATACATTTTAAATGAGTGTCATTTGAAGTAAATCTCCTGCGCAGATACTCCACAGTGAAGCTTAGAGAACTTCTCTAACATACAGTCTTTTGATTCAAGCGATTTTCCATTCCCTCTCAGGGTTCACCTTTTGACACTCTTTGTGCTTGGAACAAAATATATTAGATTACCAAAAAGCACCGGCCCATCATTCATCATAAGTGCCTCTGGGCCCTCAACCTCTGAGATTGTTAACGTCCCTTTGTTTGAATCTGTGTGATTGAACTTAATGCATCCTTAATTTGGTATCTGAACTCAGGTGGAGAGGTGCAGATGAGTGTAAAAATGGGATTATCAGGTGCTACTGAGGGCCTTTTTCTTTGGTTTTCTTTACTCTTAGCAGGAGCTCCTGGTCCAGAATTGACCTCCCACTACCCATTGCTCTGCCATGCTCTGAACCCACAAACCTGATCTCTGAACAGCACCAAATGGCCAATTCTCATTACTCTACAGGCCCTGCACACACAGATGGGCCTCAGGAGGAGCTGGACTGGTGATTTATTTATGTTGGACCTCTAGCTCCCAGAGGAGAAATGAGAGGGTTTATCTTTTTGAAGAAGGAATTGGCTGGGGTTAATGAAATGAGACCATTCTCTAATTGGTGGGCGTTTCTTTTCCAACCAGTTTTCTGTCTAGTTGGCCACTCCTCATCCATCTGCAGAAATCCTGCATTAGTATTGGTTTGCTATGGTAACATTTAGGGATGCAACGATACCATTTTTTCAGATCCGATCCGATCCGATCCAGAAAATTCTGAGTATCGGCCGATACCGATCCGATCCGATCCTAGCGCAGTGTTTTTTTTTGTTTTGTTTTTTAATCAATGTAGAGTTTCTATACTTCTGTTCCACTCTTTTGTGTGTGAAACACAATCTACTAGACAACTTCATTTTAATGAAAAATAACATGAAAAAATATATAGGGGCTGTTTACACCTGGTCACTTCATGCATTTTGTAATATAAATCCGATCGCTCAAAACACTTCAGGAGGAGGTCTGGGCCGCATTCCAGATGAAACTGGACATGTGTAAATGCATCTGGTTGTTGAAGCCACACATGTGAATTTTACTCCTCCCAAAATGTAAAAATAATAAACGTGTGAGACAGTGTTATAGGCTATATGACATTTTAGTCAGATATGACTGCGCTAATGCAACAAGGATGAGCTGAGTATCTCTTCAGCAAGCAGAAGCGCAAACTGCCGCGAGTGAAACTGAAAGAAAGACACAGACGCTCAACACAATCATCTTCATTAAAAGTATAAGACAGGCTTATCTCTCCAGTGCTGATGCTGCGCGCTCTCATATTGCGGTCTTTGATCTGGAAATGAGCTGATAATTAATAAAATGCAGCGCTTTTGATTTCGTTGACGTGAACTTCGTTAAATTTATATACAGCGCAGGAATTGAAGATCGGATTTATATCCGTTTTGTGAAGATTTATGTGGCCAAGTGTAAATGGAAACGTTTCAACAAATCAGATAGATATCAGATCAGAGAAAACGCATGAAATGACCAGATGTAAACAATCTAAACATTTAGTGAAATAACATTATTTAGTGGAGAACAAATAAAAGTGAATATGTGAAGGACTAAACCTGGTAAAATGTTACACATTGCTCTTTGCATTGTTGTAAAATACATTAATGAAAACAGGTAAATGTATTTATTTATAAATATAAACTACAAAATTAAAAGACATTTCTTTTAAAATTATAGCACAGTAATGAAGGCAGCAACATATGATAGAGGAGTCCTGCCTCCATTACTGTGCTATACATTAGATTATTAATAGCCTTGATAGGGCAGTACAAGAAACGCTATAAATAATATTTCATTGCGCAAAAGTATTATAATACGAAAAGCTCCAATAGAGAGCGGCACAAAGCTCTTATGCGTATCCCGTGTGCAGAATGATGCTCTTGAAGCAGCACGGAGTCACAGCACAGCTCCGGTCAGAGAAGTTCAAAACACAGAGGAACGAGATATTGATGCATAGCTTATTAAATCTGCGCGATAGTTTATTGAGCCTTTTCTTTTAACGGTTTTAAATCTCAGTTATTGAGCGCTCTTGAAGAGAGTTGCATTGTTTTGACTGTAGTAAACGAACGCAGCACGCAGTTTGAACGCTGAACGGAGGATGACAGACAGACACAGCAGAGAGAAGAGTTTAGTGAACTTGAATTTAACGACTTAAATATTCATCTGTACCTCACATTAAACTATGGAACGGCTTCAGAACACTTGGACTTTGACTTTATGGTGCTTTATAATGCTTTTGTGCTTTCGTGGGGCTAAACAATAACACAGAATAGTATACACACAATATCGGATTTGGATCGGTCTTGTCTCACCGATACCCGATCCGCGGAAAATGACTGGATCGGAGCCGATACCGATCCTGCGTATCGGATCGGTGCATCCCTAGTAACATTACTCATCCCTTATCGTTTTCGCTACAGACATCAATGAAAACATGATAAACAGTGCAGCTTCTTAGTGATTGGGCCTATGATGGTTGCTCAGAAATTGTCAGGCCAACTTCAACATTGTGTAGGTGAGTTTTGGATGGTGAAAACGTAGTTTATACTTCCTATGCTGCCTTATATAACCACCTTTCTCAGTGTTTCATAAGCTTGTATTGTTCCAGGTTTCTTGGGTTGAGATGTAACAATTGTTTCCCCCGTAAACACAATTGTCTCAATGTTTTCTCACCTGAACAGAAGTAAAGTTGATGTTTCCTGTGTTTGGATATATACCGTAGGTGTTCCCCAACCCCTGATGGATTTGTTGTTGAGGTTTTTTCAAGTCAAGGCTTTTAAATATGCCTCTGCTGCTGCATCTCATCTCTGGAACCACGCAGAAAGCTCCAACTGCGTTTGTAAATTTATTACACGGCTATTTTTAGCACCAGGGTTTATGCTGCAACGTATTTATCCCTGAGGAAAAACACTGTGCCAGCATGAGTTCTGCCCATTAGTAATTGTTACGAAAACCTATGTATTGTGTCCTTTTTGTTTTGTTTTATCGATTTTGTTTTCATAACCTATTACAGATTTTCTCAATTACCAAAAGTTCATTCTGTTAAATGGATTATTATTTACTCATCTTTATGTTGTTTTAATCCCCTGTAATTTTCTTTCTTCTATGCAATGAAAATAAATATTGTTTGGATCCCAATGTTCTTCAAAATATCTTTTGTGTTCGTCAGAAGATAGTAAGTCATACAGGTTGTGAATAATATTAGGATGAGTAAATAATTGAATGTTAATAGTGGAACTATCCCTTTAAATGTACCTGCCTTGTTGGCAAAATGGCTCATTCATCTTTGTTAGTCTATAGTACAGTCATTAGATCAGATATTGCCATCAGTGCAGTAAAGCCCTTTGTAAGGTTAATGCAGGGTACAGATGAGATATTCCTGCCGGAACAGTTAACTGACAATGAACGGTCCTCCAAACTATTAGCAAACCAGCTCCAAACCAGGACTGGAATGCCTCACTACTTTGGACTATTTTAAGCATAGTCCGGTGGACTGTGGTCATAAGTGCAGTGGGCATGTCTGACATGCTTGTCATTCTCCTGCTGATACTTAGAGAGGCAGGGGCCGGTTTTCCATCAGGCCCTGAACTCTCTCTAATAGGGAGTATGGGGCAGGCAGGTTCTGTAATCCTAAAGCAGGGTTCATCATCATAACCGTCTCATCATCAAAGCTCAGTTAATCCCATGATGAGAGCGCTGTGCCCTGATGCTGTAAAGATTTTGATAGCTGCTCTTAAATGAGGGTTTGGGCAACCTCTCATGTTATTTTCTTTCTGTGTGTAATTTTGATTAGTACTAATACTATAGCACTAAAGCAATTCAGATATAAATCTTGAGTAGTAAAGCTTTTAAAAGGTGTGTTAGTTGTCGAAATTAATAAGTGGTGTTTGCTAAGGAAAGTCACCATTACTGTTGCTTCGTATTGCCCTTACAGAGCTTTTTGAAAACTCTCCACAAAGTGGATAAATTTGAAAACGCCGTTTTCACGTTGTAGTGTTTACTGTGAAAATCGAGCCTTTTGAAAACGATGATGCATGTTTAGTCATGTGACATACATTTTACCAATAGATATGAGTTTATATCGGTATTTATATCTGTTTGAAATCCTTCAAACAGGTGAGTATCCACAAGGCTGTGGGTCCTGATGGCATCCCAGGCCGTGTGCTCCGGGCATGTGCATTCCAGCTAGCCGGAGTTTTCACAGACATTTTCAACCTCTCCCTCTCTCTGTCTGTGGTTCCCTTATGCTTCAAAAAATCCACCATTGTGCCCATACCAAAGAAAAATAAAATCACATGCTTGAATGACTGGAGGCCCGTTGCTCTGACACCCATCTTCAGAAAGTGCTTTGAGAAACTCATCAGAGACCACATCTGCTCTGTGCTGCCTGCCTCCCTGGATCCGCTGCAATTTGCATGTCGCAGCAACCGTTCCACAGATGATGCTATTTCCTTCACCCTGCATACTGCTCTCTCCCACCTGAAAAACATGAACGCCTATGTGAGGATGCTGTTTGTGGACTACAGCTCTGCATTCAATACCACAGTGCCTGCCACACTGGTTGCGAAGCTCCAGACTCTAGGACTAAACAGATCTCTGTGCAGCTGGATCCTGGACTTTCTGACAGGCAGAAGTCAGGTGGTCAGAATGGGCAACAACACTTCATCTCCACTGACCCTCAACACTGGTGCTCTGCAGGGCTGCGTTCTCAGCCCACTCCTGTACTCCCTGTACACACATGACTGTACAGCCACACACAGCTCCAACGTCATCGTCAAATTCGCTGACGACACAACGGTGATAGGCCTGATCACTGACAACGATGAGACGGCGTACAGAGCGGAGGTGAGTACCCTGACTAAATGGTGTCAGGAGAACCACCTCTCACTCAACATCGACAAGACCAAGGAGCTGGTGGTGGATTTCAGGAGACAGAGCAGAGAACAAACACCCATCACCATCGACAAGACACCTGTGGAGCAGGTAACAGCTTTAAGTTCCTCTGCGTTCACATCACTGAGGATCTCACATGGTCTGCTCACACAGATGCAGTGCTGAAGTCGTCACATCAGTGCCTCTTCAAGCAGTCTCAGGAAGTATTCTTCCTGAGACTGCTGAGGAAGTTTGGAATGAGCCCCAGCATCCTCAGATCATTCTACACCTGCACTGTGGAGAGCATCCTGACCGGCTGCATCACCGCCTGGTTTGGAAACAGCACCGCTGGCAACCGCAAAGCTCTGCAAAGGTTTGTGCGAACTGCCCGCCACATTGTTGGAGGTGAGCTTCCCTCCCTCCAGGATATCTACACCAGGCGGTGTATAAGGAAAGCCCGGAGGATCACCAATGACTCCAGCCACCCGTCCCACAGACTGTTCTCTCTGCTACCCTCAGGAAGACGTCTCCGCAGCATCCGATCCCGCACTAGCCGACTGAGGGATAGCTTTTTCCCTCAGGCTATCAGGCTAATGAACAGTCAGAACTAATACACCCTACAGCACACTCCCACTTTACGATATGCCACGCACTGCACTTTAACTCCACAGTTCAATCTGGACTACACGTACACACTGCACTAATACAACAATCTATCTGCTACCACTAGATACCATCCAATGCACATCCATGACATTTGCGTATCCAGCTTATGTACAATCTACTGCACCTTTGCATATTACTGTGTATGTATATATGTGTACATAATGTAGAATGTGTACATACGGTGTATAATGTGTATTGAAAACTGTAAGTATGGCTAACAGTACACTGTGTGTACTGAGTATATGGATGTGTATATTACACATTGTCATCTGTATAAGTCTGTAAGTAATGGTACTGTCTATATGTTAATTGTTTCTGCACTGTATGGAGCACGCTCTCAAGAATTTCACTCATCAAGGCACATGTGCTGTGATGATGTGACAATAAAAGTGATTTGATTTGATTTGTATTGTGCCTGTTATGTGCTATTCGCTTTCACACTATTGCTACAGATGTGTTACTTTGTACACTCTTCATATCACAGTCCTGCAAAAATGACAGAAAATTCAAAGTGAGCTTTTTGAAGCTTTACACATGCACAGTAAAGCAAATTTAACCTTTTCTGACGTTTCAGTGTGGATGACAACCTTTTGGAAAACACTTGAGAACGCTAGTGTGGACGGAGAGCATTTTAAAATGAAAACACTGTTTTCAAATGTATCCACATTAATGTAGACGTAGCCTTGGAGTTAGGGATTTGACCAAACCCCTTTGGCATGTAAATCATCCTGGACCTTTTGTGCTACAGATATGAATGATACATCATTCTGCTTTTTTAGGAGGAGTGAGCTATTGACAGATAATAAAAAAGTCAACAATAAAAAAAGTATTTTAGACTTGCTCTGAGGGATAGATCCAAGCCAGTTCCTGATTCAGTTCCTGAATTTGAATTGAGGTTGCAGGATGCAGAATTGTAATTAGAATTTGAAAGTATGGAAACGGGATTCATTTTTAACTAGAAATGCAAAGTTGATCAAGATAAAATTGGATGGACAGATAGTTGGATAGATAAGATGCCAGGTATATATGTTCATATATATTCAACTATATTTAATACGTAACATTTTGTAGACCCAGCTGGGAGAACAGTTCATTTCTCATAAAAGGCTAAAAGTTATCTGTTAATCACATCTAACCGTTTACATCTCAGATAATGGAAGTTTATCCATTTTCACATTGTTGCCACATTTTTATTGACTTATTTTTTCCATGATAAGCTATCACATTTTTGTAAACGTGTCTTATCTTGCAGATAAATTTAATCTTGCGTTATTTTCCAGAGGCAGGAGCAACAGCAGAGGTAGATTGGCTCCCTTTGCTAGACCTTGTGCAGTTGCTCTTTATACCCAGAACAAGCCTTGCTGTTAGAGCTGTGTCAGAACGGCACTTAAGATAAATAAATGATCAGCCAGAAACAAACATCAAAGCCTGTGTGTGTACTGTGCTGTGCTTCAAAGGGAATAGGACCTTCACACCGACTGTTCTGCAGAGAATAGCATTTTTGTGTTACTGTGTGTGTGTCCATTTGTGGTTTTGGTTTAATGGAGAATGAAAAACAGCAACTGTATAACATTCTTAGTAAATATTAATCTGCACCAGCCCCCTTTTCCATCCCATACTCAATCTGGCCCCCTTCGTCTCTGTACACCGGACCCCTGACAGCCCTATACAATCTACTTTGCTCAAAGTCAGCTAGTGAGGTTTCAATAGTCATTTATCATCTTATCCTCTTTTTATCTTCATCCTCTTTAAGTCCCCAGGAAACAGAGTAGAATTCTGTCTATTATGTTTATAATGTCAGGGTGTTATCTAACCTGTGATTTCTTCTGTCTTTCTTTTCCTCTGCAGCCAAGCTCTCGCTCTCTCACTCTTTCTCTTTGCCTCCCGCTGGGCACATCTCCTCCCGTCTGTCCTTATAGGGGGATGTCTGTCCTCTAACTGCCTCTCTCCACTAACTGCTAGGTGTGTATGCAGGTGAACTGTTTATGCTTTATGTGAAGCTTCCATTATCTACATTTTGTCACCTGCATAGCATGAATGATGTTATCATGGTGATGGCCTGTATTGTGTCGACGTGTGGTGAATTTTGTCTGGTACTATAGTGAGTTTGTTTTGTGGCATATGCATGTGAGTTTTGGCTATTTATGGTAGTAATATGCAGAAAGTAAAGTAAGTAAAGAAATTGCTGCTCATAGTACAAGTGCAGTGTGACTCTGCAGCATTTGGTGCATGGATACTGATGCAATGTTAGGTTTGAGGGATACATAGTCAGTATTAAAGGAATAGTTAAGCCAGAAATGGAGATTTGTTGTCTTTATTTGCTCATCCTCATGTCATTCCAAGTATGACTTTGTCTTATGTGGAACACAAAAAGAGAATGTGAAAGTGGATGGGGACCAGAGGCCATCAAAAACACATCATAAAGGTAGTGGTCCATACGACTTGTGTTCTGTGGTCATTTGATAACTTAGTTGTGTGGGGAACATGGGTGGCACTAAGGGTGGGCTTCTGGATTTAAGCCTAGAATATTTTTCATAAAACTCATTGAAACAGTCTTATGAACACAAACACTTTCTGCAATAAACACTGACTGGACTATGGAAAGCCTAAGGGGACAAACCCTGTTTATGTTTTTCTTGTCTCATTTATTTATTTATTTATTTATTAGAACTGTATTTTAAAAGTAATCTTTTGACTTGTATAAAGCTGAGATATTTTGTGGGACCTTTTTCATTTCATCCCTATAGCGATAGTTAAAAATTATACCTTTTTATATTTATTTATTTTATCCTATAGAATATACTAATATTTAAACAAAAGATGCTCCACATGCTCCAAGTCCTGAATATCCCCTGTCCCTATAAAACTGCCCCTAAAGTTGTTCAATTCCTTGAATGATAGTTGTGGTCAGCCATTTGCTTTCAGTGTGCTTTTAATGGAAATATAGACATTCTGCTATAAATAACTTTCTTTTGGGAAGTCGTGGCCTAATGTTAGAGAGTCGGACTCGTAATCCAAAGGTTGCGAGTTCGAGTCTCGGGCCGGCAGGAATTGTAGGTGGGGGGAGTGAATGTACAGCGCTCTCTCCACCTTCAATACCATGACTGAGGTGCCCTTGAGCAAGGCACCGAACCCCCAACTGCTCCCCGGGCATCGCAGCATAAATGGCTGCCCACTGCTCCGGGTGTGTGTTCACGGTGTGTGTGTGTTCACTGCTGTGTGTGTGTGCATGTTGGATGGGTTAAATGCACAAATTCCGAGTATGGGTCACCATACTTGGCCGAATGTCACGTCACTTTCTTTTTATGTTCCACAGAAGAGAAAAAAAGTAAAGACAGTGTGTAATGTTAAAAGAATTTACATTTTGTAAAAAGGCTGAACTGTCCCTTTAAATTGCTATTTCTTTTGTCCTGGATCCTTCTCTCTCCCCCATTTACCCTGCCCTGTAATCAGCATATAATTTTGGGTGCTGCCATGGAAGAATATGACGTGCCGTCAGCCGCCAGTATCCTGGCATCAGTCAAAGAGCAGGAGGCGCGCTTCGAGCGTCTGACCAGGGCCCTTGAAGAGGAACGCCGCAATGTCTCCTTGCAGCTGGAACGCGGCAGTCTGCCCTCTGATCGACTGGTGGGCGGCACCACAGGCGGGAGCAACCAACCGCTGGCCTGGCAACAGATGGTCATGCAGGTAAACCATTCCAGCTTGGCCAGTCATGCGTCAGTCTGTGTGAATGAACAAAGCAGCCCCATACCTCGTCTCATGCTGATGCTGCATCATTTCCATTGTTTTCATGAAATCAGTCTGTCTGTATCTCATTTAGCTTGAGCTGTGTTTGGCTGTGCTGAGCTATTGCTCTGGGTGTTGTTCTATAGTGACTCATCATCTGTGCCCAGGATCAGTCGTCTTTAAACTCTTTTATCTTCCCATCTCTCTCCACCACGTGCTTTTTCATAGTATCTCACAGACCATACCATTTGCTTTGGGTCCCTTATGGGAGTCAAATGTGTGTCTGAGGCAGTGAGTTATGAGGATGCCTTTCTGGGATGGATAACCGAAGTCAATATGAGAAGAAATAAAATTAATACTATTGCAGTTTTACAATACCTTCACAGTGCAAAATTATTCACTAGAGTCGGAGTAGTAGGGAGTTACAAAATAACTAATTTTAGGTTTAGAAACAAGCTTATAGAGTCCCAGGTTTAATTTTATTTTGTACATTTATTTTATTTTTTTTGGTGGAGAAAATTGGATTGCAATCCAAAAGTTACAGAAAGAAAAATGTAAAAGGTTAAGAACTTCAAACATTGTAGTAAATAATTTTTCTGTTAGGCCTTTTTGGTCGGACATTGTCCACCTGTTGCTGCACCCCTTGTTTGAAGGTTGCTTAATGGGTTAGTTCACCCAAAAAGGAAAATTCTGCAAGCAAGGATATTACCACGATCAATGCACAGAAACGTAGCAAGGACATCGGTAAATTATTCCATGCGACATCAGAGGTTCAACCGTAATTTTACGAAGCTATGAGAATACTTTTTGTGTGCAAAGAAAACAATCATTTATTTACCTATTTATTTTACTATTTTACATATGTTCTTACTACGTGTCTTTGCCTTGATCTTGGTAATATTCTTGCTGTCTATGGAGGGTCAGAGAGCTCTCAGATTTCATCAAAAATATCTTAATTTGTGTTCCGAAGATGAACGAAGGTCTTATGGGTTTGGAACGACATGAGCTTGAGTAATTAATGACAGAATTTACATTTTTGGGTGAACTAACCCTTTAATAACTTCACTGACTTCAGATCTGTACCTTTTTTCATTTTTTCACACTTTGTCTGCTCTCACTTTAGTTTTTCTCAGTCGCTTTGGTGCATTTCTCGAATCGTCCTTAATATTTGCAAAGAAGTATGTGTATTTCTCAAAAAAGTTCGTACAAACAGCCCCACAGAATGGATTTCCTGCAAAAGCCTGTAACTTACTCAAAATCTTTACTTCATCTCTCAAAAGTAAGTATTTATGTCAATGAACATATCAGTGCCATCAGAATGAAAAGACCTTATGTCATTAAACAAGATAGTCAAAATGCTTAGTCATGTTGTCAATATAACACTCTGTGCACTTACTCTGTAAGTATTACCTGCTGTCATCTATGGCAACAGTTTGGATGACAGTTACTGTACTGAAATGCAGAAGGCTGTGCTTCTTATGTATATATCCATTTCAAAAGTACAAATGTACACATTACTGTATGTGGGATATTGATTGAAAGAGACCGTTTCGAAATGTTTGAATTATTGAGGATATGGTCGATCTCCCAATATTTAGCTGCACCCTTCAGCCATTGTAATGCCATGATTGACAACATGGTCCACAATAGTGGCCCTTATTTCATCTGATATGCGCCTCTGTCCTCTTCTGCCTCGTCCTCTATTTTGCCTCTGTACCCTTCCATGCATCCTTACTCCTCTTCTTCCTCTCGGCTGTTGACCCTGATTGTTTCCTGGATGTTCATCCATTGTCAGAATTTGTGACTCTTGTGTTGTCCTCTGTCTATATATGCTTTCCAATTGAAGGTTCATGAGATGCACCTTTTGAGCTATTTCAGAGAACTGGTTTGTCATTGGTTGATCTATATTCTCTTCATTAGTGAAAGTCAAGATTCACTTGTGCAATTCATGGCAAATTTACAAAAAGTCTAATAGAAATGTGTAGAAAATATGCTTGACAGTTTATGACAACTAGATCAACTATTTTGCATTTAATGACTTATACGATGAACTAATGACTAGATGTTTTGAGGGGTAAGATATATGTAAAATAAAATGTATGTAATCAATACAAGTTCACCACTGGATTTTATCCAGATCAACAACAGACATGATTGATTGATTGATTCATATTTTTTATTTTATTTTGTTTCGTTTCCTTTCGTTTCCATTCCTTTCCTTTCGTTCCCAAACATAATTCAATGAGGTTTCTGGGGGTTGCTGGTGGGAAATAAAGCTGATAAAATTAATTCCATGTTAGCAATCAGTAGTGGATAATTCCAGGGTTAGTGGATTCATACTCTACATGTCTGTTTTATGGCAACACCATATCATTTATTTCTGACTGACTCTGGAGGTGCATATGTAGTGTTCCTTCATTGTCAAAAGGTGAAATATTTTTACTCTACATTACTGTTGATCTTTTCTCTTTTGTACAACCAGTTAAAGAAAAGTGTAATTATCAAAGAAAAAAGCCAGTTCCCTTGTCACTGCTTAGACTCTGATTATCTGTCTCTTCCATTAAGTGTTTAGCCTGTGTTCTGCCCTCACCTGCTCATAAAGCTTGTGTTTTACTCCTCTCTGCCTAACATGACAGCTTGAAAATTAGCTTGCCCTTTTACATGTTGGTTACTGTCAGAAGGCCTTGCATGTCACAGAATCAGTTTGACGAAACTGACTGGTATCTTCTGTCTAGATCTCCGTCTTTATATCCTGTGTCACTTCCTTTCCCAATGATAATTATGCTTAAAGATAACAAACCACACAGTGATTGGGATCAAAAGCTGGTGGGTTTATGTAGCTGATGTTGTGTCATGAGCGTGTTTTAACTATAGGGGGAAAAAATAGCTATAAATTATATATATATATATATATATAAAAATAGATATTTTTCAGCAGTCCTCTCATGCTTTCATTGTATCAGTGTAAATCTCAATATTTTTGTAATTTGAAAATTGTCCATATCCATGCAGTTTCTTGGAATGTTTGGAATAGTTGACACTGTTGCGGTTTTTATTGTTATGCATGTGTACCTCATTCATCTTGTGTCTTGTACTCATTAATACTGTATTGGGAGGTGGATCAAGTGTTAATAGATCCCAAAGAATAAAAGGACTTACCTCATTCACGGTTTTATCTTCGGTCTGTTTACTGAGTGGAGACATTGATTTATTTTGTTTTTGAGCCTTTATTATTCTTCACAAGGCCTAAAAGGTCACACAGTGACAGAGACACACAATAGGACTCCATCAATGGCAGACCTTTCACAGCAACTCTGACACCATAGACAGCTTTTCTTTAAAGTAATCTCAACTGTCTCACGTGTAAGTAATGTTCAGAGGTCGTGACCTGAGGCAGTACGAGGAACATCACAGCTACAGTATTTCTTCCTGGAATCTAGAACACTATTTAAAATTCAGGAAGCGTGCCTGGAGGACTGAAGCTTGGTTCCTGTGGCTGAACTTTGCTAGCTCTGTCTAAATGTTTTGAGTCTGAAAGACCTGTGGAGAGCTTTGGAAGAAAAGTTGCTGCTTTGATCAGTGCTGTCTGTGATAAGACACACAGAGATGGTATGATACACCACTGCTCAGGTTCCTCAGTTTTACTGTACAGGTCCACAGGTGTGAGGAGCTCAGCTGACATTTTCAGTTTGTTCTGTAAACATTGAGAAAAGGGAAGTGAAAAATTCCAGGCGTCATTTTAATAGAATATGTTTTACTTTTATGTTACAAATGACATTTATGAACAAATGTGTATATATCATTATTTCTATTTGTTGTTATTATTTTAAATGTAATCCAAATGATCTAATCAGTTCATTCATATGTTTTATATAGCCTTATTTTTCCCACATGTATATACAGTACACTACAGTTCAGAAGTTTGGGGTCTTTATTTTCTTGAAAGAAATTAATATTCAGCAAGGATGCACTGAATGCACTGTTTTGTAAAAACGTTTACTATGTCAAATGATTGCAGTTTTTCAAGAATCCAGAAAAATTTAATGAATATTTCACAATATTTCTGTTTAAGCTGTATTTTTAAGATATTTTAAGAATATTTAAAGAAATAAATGCTGCCTTGATAAGCTTAAGAGTGTTTTTTTTTCAAAAACATAAAAAAATGTTACTGACCCAAATCTTAAAGTGGTTTAATAATTGTGCACTGAAAGCAGTCATAGACTGTACATACTGGATGTACATTTTTCAGACATAGCTTGTAAAGCTTGTCCTTTCTGGACGGTTTTGGGTGTATTTCCTCCATGCCTGTGGACACATAGGGTTAGCCGCAAACACAAGGAAGCTCAATGCAGGGAAAAGCCTGGGAGGCCCACAGTCTTGTAAATCACCTGCTTAACAATGACTTTCTCACCCTCCTCCCACACACATGCACAATCTCCCATGCCACCTCGCTTCCAGTGCCATTAGGAAAAGTCAAAGCTCTTGTAAAACTATAATTAAAGCAGCAGTGAAACTGCCTGCATTGCTTATTTTGTCTCTCGCACCTCTCATTTCGCTTTTTTCTGCTCACACATTTTTTCTTCTGAACTTTTTTTTTTTCTCCTTTTAGATTTCAGAAGTTTTCCTTTGAAAATTACAAATGTGACAAAAAATATGGGGCTATCAGAGAATGTGTCACAAGAATGTGGAACGTTTGTGTATGCACTTATGGCTACAAAATGTTTTTGTGTAAATATTATTATTAATGAGATGGTTTTTTGCCTAAATGTCTTTTAACATATTTGTACCAACAAAACATGAGTAAAAACATGTCATGAGTAAAACTGCATATTTTAGAATAATGTTGAAGTTTGCATGCATCAAGTATTTTTCAGTTGTGGTCATCGCAGTGTCTTGAAAGCTAGATGAATGGTAATGGTTTTATCATGTGAGAGAGTCACTGGGCATGTGATCGTCACTAATGTGCTTAAATGTGCCTCACAGAGCTGCTTGGAAGAAGTTACCTGTTGTTTGGTCATACTTTATTTTCAATAAGATGTGCAGACAGAATGGAGAGTAAAACTGCTGTGGATGAGCGATGAGAAGTGGAGTGTGAAGCTTCAGGTAGTTACCTGTAAAGCCCATATAGTATATGTCATATCAGGATCCACTTCCAGTGATATGGCTATATGTCTTTCATAATACATTAAACATTGTAATCCTGTGAGTAATCCCTATTTTTGATATCTCTGCAGGTGTTAGAAAGGTGAACCTGCTCACATGTTTCATAATGCAGGCACACTGAAGGACAGGCGCTCTCACTGAGGAGTGTGAATAGCTGCATTCTTTGTATTCAGAGCAGCTGCAGGTGCCCACAGCTATTCATATTCTACAGAGGGCTGCTCGGACCGCTCTCATCCCCATTCCACAATCCATCAAATGATTAATCCTCTAAAAGCCCTAAAATACACGAAGAATAGAGTTTTCTTGCTTTTTTTCTTTTCACAATGTTGCTTAATCTTTTTTCTCACTCTCTGAGTATAATAAATAAGGTTGTGTCCAGCATTTCCTGTGTTGTAATCTGAGTGCTGGGTAATATATTTAATGTCTGTCTTAAAGGTGCAATAGGTGATTGTCTTCAGGAACATTTTTTGTTATGCTGGTTGAAAGTCTCTTCACATCCCCATAGCAATCATTAAGTTAAGTGGTCTAAATGTATTTATCTGTATCTATATATTCTGTGGAAGGCGTAGGACCAAGAAATGTTCGTCCAATCAAAATGCTCGTTTTGAACGTCATCAGCGCGTTCACGTACGCTATGCTGACAGAGTGAGAATGGCAGGCAAACATAAACAACCTGATCTTCCTTCCGGGTATTGTAGTACTGTTACTAACTGTACTATAAAGTTTTCCCTCCGGTGAATGACACATGATGTATTGTTGTAATGTTGTCTTTGGTCATCTGGTTTGTGTGCGTATATGCGTTTAGGGGGTGTGGCTTTGGGCGGCCATTTGCAGGGAGGGTGGGACGTTCGCTTTCAGTGCTATCAAGCTAAAGTTAGCATTTTCCAAGATCTCCCACTACACCTTTAATAGTTTTATTGGTAACCCTTTACAATCAAGTCCCATCAGTTAACATTAGTTAATGTTAGTGAAAAAAAATACAATAATTTTCCATTTATAGTTTTTTGAATAATTTAGTTATCTAATGTTAAAAAATTTAACTTTATTTTAAAGTGTAACCAGTTTATCTAATGGCTTAAAAGTATTTTTGTGAAATAATAATAATAATAATGTATTATAATTACCTTTACCGAAAAACATGGTGGATTTAAGGTGGAAAAACAGCTAGATTTTGACTTTGTTGACAGTGGTTTTATATAATTAGTTTACAGCAGTGTTGGGGTTAAAGCATTAGAAGCAACGCAAGTTATATAATCAGATTACTTTTTAAGGAACTAGTAAACATTACTTTTAAGTTTACAATGAAATATCCGAGTTACTTTTTCAAATAAGTCACATAAGTTATTTTGTTTTCCCATTTATTCACTGACACCTCTTCTGTACCCGTGTTGAGAGAAATTGTGAGTGAGGTGCAGAGGCACTTTCTTCAGCCTAAAATGTCAAAATGCCAAAAATATTACTTTTGGTTTTTTTATTATTTAAAAAAAACAAAAGAGCAAGCCTGGCCCAGGTAACGTTGTAGTTTTGGGGAAAGTTACTTTTAATCATTACAAAAAGTTTTTTGTTGTTAAAGAAATTAATAAATACTTTTATTCAGCAAAGATTAAATTGATATAAAGTGACTGTCAAAGAATCCTGAAAAATAATACGTCATGGAGTCCACAAAAATATTAAGCTGCACATCTGTATTTTTTATATATTTTTAATATATTTAAATAATCATCAAACAGCCATTGGCAAACAGTGATAATCGCAATGTTGTATTAGCAAAATCTTTGTGTGTATACATTATATTGTAAACGTTCATTATGTCGCCCAGCCCTAATCAATCCGGGACACTATTAGTAGTCTAGCTGTCTATAATATTGAATTATATAACTAACTCATCAGCTACTGAATGAGGTTGAAGGTCTCCTGATTATGCCGTATTCTTAACCGTACCAGCAGGGGTGACTTTGGAACCACTTAAAAGACCATCTGCTGTTCACTCAGTGGATCCTGATCTCATGCGTTTAAAATAAGAATATCTTGCTTTATGAGACCCCTGAGTCACTCCAGGAATGTGACCCCTTTACTCAGCATGTTCATATATAACCAAACAAGTATGTGTGCTTGACCCTCTTATTGGGAGCCTAAATTGAAACCACTTGAAGTGTGTGAAATGCACTGTTACTTGAAAGAGTTGTTCGGAGGCTTCAACACTGACTTTTAATATAGTGGTTGTCTTAAAGTGGTTTAGCACCAGTTTAATCACTTGTGTGCCACAAACTTGTTGATGGATAACGATCGAAGATATAGCTGATGATTACCTGTATGTTTCTACAGAAATGGGTTGATTTAACAACTTATTCCAATATATAGAGTTAAAAATGTTGTTTAAAATGACTTTTAAACAATGAAAGCAAAAAGTATTGATATTTTTATTTGACTTTCTCCTAAAGGATTTAAATAGTCATCACTCTGTATGGCAGGTAGCGCATTATAGGATCAGCTAAATTACTTTGTTTTATTCTCCTGTTGTTTTCCCACTGATATGAAATGTGTAATATTTCTGTCTGGTCTCTGGTGGCTTTATTGACTTTGTGTGTGCATAAAAAGACTCGTTTCTGCTCTTTATATTTATCCAGAGATTGGTGTGCGTGTTCAGACTGTCAGTCGTTTACCTTATTACCAGGGCCCTGGTCTATTTACACATGTTGTCATAACAAGACATGATTCGAGCAGAGGACTGGATAATGAGCTTTGAGTAAGTGAGCGTTTGGAGAGCTACTGTGAGAGAATGTCGGTATGACACAGTAGGACAGCTCAGACTGAAAGCAGTGGTGTGGAGATGATATTTAATGGTAGTATGAAGGAGGTGGTTGTCATGACAGTGAGATGTTGTGTAGTTAAACAAATAGTTTTTGTCAGTATTTACTCACCTTTACCTGTATAGCATTCTCAAGCTCCAAAATGACAAAAAAGTAAGGTACCATGAGTTGTGAAGTATATTCTAAGTATTCTCAAGTCATGTGATAGCTTTGTGTGAGGAACAAACCAAATTTACATTATCACGTTATTCCCTGGTAATCTTCCCCTCCAGTGGGTTGAAGCTGAATAATTGAAACAGTGGGTTGAACTCAAGAACTGAATTAGACAAATTCATGAACAAATCTTTCATACCTGTTTTGTGAACTGGATCAATGGATTAATCGAAAAGATCCAACTCAACGGAGTGATTCTTCATGGATCTGACATTGCTGATTATAATATGAACACATCATGGAGAGCAAATTAAATTTCCAGTGAGTATTTTGGTTTGACTTTAGGAAACTTGGAATTAGGGTTGTAACGATATACCGGTATGACGATATACCACGATATAAACACGTACGATTATCATACCATGTACATTTGCTTATCTACGGTATTGGGAGAAAATAATAGAGCCGTTCTCTCTAATCTCTATCCCACGTCGAAATATAAATTAAAATTGGCAGTATGGGAATACTTTGGATATAGAAAAGACGAACGCTTATTTGTCCTCGAGGATAGAAAGAGTTCGCAAAAACTGTGGTCGCAAAGCAGCTGCAAAAAGAGGAAACACATCGAACACGTTTACCTATATTTCAGAACACCATCCTCTGTGCAGATACAGTTATGTCCCATTTATAACTTAAGGTTAAAGCCTTATGATTTCCGTGATGCGGAGTGAATCCCAGAATCCAGTCATGACAATGAATTTACAATACAGATGTCACATAAAATGCGTGATTTGATGGATTGATGAATAAATAAAAAACAGAGCTGTCAAATCACATGGTCTAGTGTCTGTGATTATTAAAGAGCAAAAACACTGCTATATAAAAATATAATCAGTTTGTTTTGCGCATCTCTCTGTGAATGAATGAGCGGCGTTGTGTCGTGTACTACATACTCAAGTATGCGCGCTGGCGCCGCTCATAGTGTTAACAGCACCTGCTGTCTCACTATCGGAGGACATGGACACAAACACTGAGAGCCTCACTGACACTGAGAGAACAATTAATAATCCTTTCATCATTTTGAAAACCACACTGACACTCAAAGCTCTTCACTACAACCCGTCAAAATAAAAGTCCGCTTTTTAACTCGAAGAAATAGACAGAAATTACGATTGTAGCTACTATAATGTAGCCTACTTCTAAAATAATAATAATAATAATTTATAGAAACATTTAAGGAATATATTATTTCATATAATTATAATTTCCCCCTCATTTTTATTTGGTAAATTTCTGTTGTGCAGCCCTTTACGAAAACATAAAAGGATAAAGTTATTTTCATTTGATTACATTTTAAAGCATTAATTAAATTGTTAAAGCTTTATGCATTAATTTCATTACCACCATTTTTGATAGTATATTTGTATTATATCATAAAAGTACAGAATCCAGAAAAATTAAGTCAAACCAGAATTTCTGAATTGTTATGAATTATTAATGATGAATATGTTGTTAAACTAATACATAAATCAATGATGAAATTTTGATTAATGAAATTTGAATAAACACATGCTTTGTCAACCAAAAAAAACCCTGTTTTGATTGTTTAATACAGTATACCGTGATATTTTCTGAGACGATTATCATACCGTGAAAATCTCATACCGTTACAACCCTACTTGGAATATAGAGTCATGTGGACTAGTTTTGTTATTTTTATGGTGATTGTTGCATCTTGGAGCTTAACAACATCTTCATTCACTTTCATTATATTAAAAAGAATGGCCAGGATATCTTCAGAAATTCACCTTTTATGTTCCACTGAAAAAAAAAGTAATTTGGGTTGGATCAAGTAAAGTAAATATTGATTGAATTTATATTTTTGGTGAAACTATTCCATTAATGCTAAATTTTATGCTCCGCATTTTCCATTTTTTAGTTTTGATTCTTCCTATTCTCTCTCAGGATCTCATTTACCAGATCTGTGTTGTTGTTAAAGGGATAGTTCACTTTGAAATTAAAATTTGGTATCTATCAGCTTACCCCAAGGGCATCCAAGATGTAGGTGTCTTTTTTTCTTCAGTAGATCCAATTTTGATGTTTTTAGGTCAAACCGTTCTAGTCTGTCAGTCATATAATGGCAGGTATAGTCACTGTTTATAAGAGGGAAAAAGAACATGCACAGAGAAATCCAAATTAAACAATTCCCCATCGTAACTACACATTGATGGCCTAAGACACGAAACGAGCGGTTTGTGTGAGAAAACGAACAGTATTGTTTTTTACCTGTTTAAGTTTCCCGCAGTTTGCGTGTGTGCGCGCGCTCTGGCTCAGTCATTCCACATTTTTTTGTATTAAATATAATCAGTGCTCGTTTACAGAGGTTATGTATTTAAAATGCGTGTGCGCATCAGATCACTTGCGGAGTATAAATACGTTCCACACTTTGTGTCTTAAATGTGTAGTTACTTTGTTTAATTTGGATTTCTAATGATGAAATTTATATGACATAGAACGGTTTGACATTTGGATCCAAATCTGGGAGTGCTGCAACCCTAAGCAAACATCACATCCTCTTGAGCAAAAGCCTTCTCAAATATTCAGCGCTCATAAATATATTTATGAGACTAAAACAGTTGCTGCGTATCTTTCTTATCCTTTCTTGTATGTTGTATGTTGTATCTGTTGTTTTCTCTTTTTGTCTTTCTCTCTGCTGTAGTCCACGTTAACCTTTCCCGGCGTCTGTTCCATCACAGTACCTCCTCAGGCCTGAATCCACTAAAACGTTCTGATTACTTTCAGTTTATTTATTTATCAAGACTTTTTCTGTTGACATGTTTATGCTGTTCAGTGACCACAGGGCGTTCTGCAGTCTGTTTGGTGTCAGACTCTGTAGCAGAAAAAGAAGCGAAATTCATTCAGGCCGACTGCAAACAGATTCAGGCTGTTACTGCTTGATAAGACATGATGCTCTTCAGTACGGGGGTGTGTTTGCGCTGACTGTTGTTCGAAGTTTGAGAAGGATTTGGTTTTTAAGTAAAAGAGTGTGCGAGCTCCGATGTGGAACATTTTCAGCTTTGGCAGTTTATTGAAGCATTTCTACTTTTCTTTTTCTTGTTACTTGGTAAACAAGTTCATAAAGTTACGTTTGACTGAGACACAGGCTTGTAATTAACAAATTAGTTGTAAGCCTATGGTATATTTTTTGAAACCTAACTTTGTGTTAGGGTAGGTGTTCACAGTGAGATTGGCGTACATTACTGTTTTTGTTTTTTTCAAACGAGCTGTCATTTATTTTATGCTCATACAGACGAGCCACGCCTGTACAAAAGTGTTACCATTTATACTTATTTTCTCTGAATACTGGGATATTATTTATTACACTACCGTTCAAAAGGTATATTGAATGAAATTAAGAAAGTCAACATGCACCCTTTAATTTAACCCCAGTATAGGTTAGTGAAGCAGTTGATTCTATACTTTATTATCTCCACGAGCGCGCCAATGTCCAACAAATAAAAATAGCAGTGCTGTATCCGGCCCACAACCTAAAATGAGTTTGACACCTAGGGTGTAAATTGCCCATCCCTGAACTCTCCCTCCGTCCGGCTTTGTGTTAAAGCCATTCATAGATTTGGATTAAAATTCTTTCACATTATCAGTCACTGAATGCTGTCTGAAATCATTCTGCAACCTCTTTCCTTTCCCTTCTCATATTTAGCAGGCTGGAAGGACAAAAGGACAAAAGCTGAGAGAGAAAAGAATCGGCTGAGAGAGAGTGTATGGGTTAAAAAAAGGAAAATAGCAAAGTTTTGTGGAGAGTTGCCCCCCTCTCAGGGCTCATGCTCTTTTGGCATGTTGGCTGGGTGGAGCCTCCCTCTCTCTCTCTCTCTCTCTCTCTCTCTCTCTCTCTCTCTCTCTCTCTCTCTCACTCCAGCTGCGTCTGTCTGTCAGACCCATCCCCCTCCAATCTGTCTAACCCTTGTCTGCATAGATGCTCGGTGAGGAGAGGGAGAGAACGAGAGTACAAAACTCTACGCTGTGAACAGGGCAACTGCCTTCTGGGAAGATTCTATTCACTCAAACGCGCACACAGACCCCCCTCTCCCCGTCCTCTACACCCGTCCGCCCCCCTCTCACTTAGTCTACCCAGACGGTTTTGTTCCAGCAACGGGCAACTTTTTTCCCCCTCCACTTCTGTGTGTGAGCTGTTTTGTTTTGGTTCTCTTCAGCCGGATTCCTGAATTTATTGAAGGATTCATTGGACTGTCTAGAGCATCTCTCCTCATTTTGAAATCATTATTCGCCCTAACGTTTGCAGCATCCTCGCTCGGCGACGGTGGAGGCGGGTTTCTTCTGTCCCTGAGAGGATTACGAGCATGTGTTAGAAAGAGCGTGTGTGTGAGAAGGAGAGAGAGAGAAGACGTAATAAGACGAGAGAGACGGAGTATATTCGTGCATGTGACCGTCGGGAAAGGATGGCTCTGTGGCTCTGAGCTGCCTCGGCTCTCACAGGACGTACTCGCATAATAAGGAACGAAAGACTGACTGACTGACAGATAGACAAACTCCACTCACAAGAGAATATTGTTGTCCTTGCGTTTCTCCCAGAGGCTTAACCAAACAGGATTTCCGTGATGCCGGCTGAAGTGAAGCAGGTCAGTTTGGGGATTCACTCGCTCTCATCCTCCTTTCTCTTCTGTTTGCTTTTGATTGCTTGAGTGTATTTGTTTTTAAATTATCTCTCAATTTCCCTGCTCTTTAGTGGTTGGGTTTTGGTTGTGTTGGATGTTAAGTTGTCCCTTAAAATTCCTTCCTTTCATTCTGCTTTTCTAATCTTACAATTTGATGTAGAATATCAACATGTCGTATCTTAAATACTGTTTTGGTCACATGCTGCGTACTGTCAACATTCAGTATACATCTTTCCAGAGGTGATTCAGATTCAGTTGTGCTCAGCTGTCAATAACATTCCCATAATGTAACGCAGCATGTGGATGCATCTAACGATTAATCTGAGGTAAACATGAGGAGTCCTACAGGATTTGAAAGAGACAAAATAGTCAGTAAAGTTGATGAAAAGAAGCCGGGATTGAAGATTTACTGCTTTGCTTCCTCTTCTCCCTCCCTTCCTCCCCAGCACTGGACTCATCAGTGGTCAACTATTTGTTTTCTTTGTTTTGGAGCTACCACATTGCCTGGCAAAGCTGCAAAGAGGTCAAAGGAATGTTCTTTTTAATCGGCATGCAGGGATTTTCTAAAGACTCGTTCCCGAAAGAGTGCTGTGTCATTCCATACCGTAAAAATGTGCCAGGTCGGACAGTTAGGACATGTGAATGACAAAGAGGGACAGGCTTTGAAACAAACAAGCAGTCCTTGTGCTGAAATGGGTTCTTCTGAGCTAATTAATTTTTCAAAAGACATTCTTACAACCATCCCTTTGGCTGCGTTAATCTGTTCACGGCTGTCTCACGGATGATTGCTGCTACATAACTGGCACAGGAGAGGCAGCTGTATTTTTCGATACGCTAAGCATAACAAAGTCTGAAGACACCAAATTTGTAGCGTCTCCGTCCGTGAACCCCTACCTCCACAGGATGGACATTCTTGCCATTCTTTGGGGTTCACCGCATGCTCTATCTAACCTCTGCTAACCTCAGAGCATTCCTTAAGACTTGCACCTGCTTCGGTGAGTTCAGACGTGTCACATAAGGGCATGGAGATGAAGAGGCTCTGCTTTCGAATGGAGTGTCTGACACAGTTGATGTTGTTGTCTGTCATCTTGGTTGTTAGATAAAGCCACTGAGTGTGAAGACATAAATTCACTAAACAGTTGCACCACTTTTTTTATTAGAAGGTCTAGAGTGTGATATCCTGTTTGTTGTGATGCCTAAAGAACATGCTTAATGTCTCAAAACATCTCAGAAAGTCTCAAAGCTTGATGCTTTTTCTTCACTGTAGGTGAAATATGATTTTTTTTTCTTAAAGCAAATTCTTTTTTTCTAACTTTTCAAGTTCACCTAAAACTAACAATTCTGTCATAATTTTATTTGCCCTCATTTCATTGCAAAATATAACTTTTTTCTACTATGGAATGCAAAATATTTTTTTTATTTAAATTATTTAATATTGAAATTGTATTTTATTTTATTTTATTTTTGTGCATACAATGAAAGTCAGTTTCAGTGGTGTTTTGAACCCTAGATATTTTCATTGTATGGACAAAAACATTCTTTAAAAAATTTTTTTCTTTCCTTGCTTATTTTTCTTTTTATATATATATTTGTGGCCAGTCATGTTTTTTATCTATTATATACTGACTGCTTTACAACTGATCGCTTCTGGATGCGCTTCTTCTTTGGCACTCTGCAATGCATCTTGAGTGTGAAGTTAGACATCTCTATAAATGAAACGCATTCATGTTCACACGTGTTACAAACATGAGACCAAAAGTAAATGCCTGCAGTGTCTTTCCCTAACCGACATGCACTGCGGCCGTGTTACAGTGACTCCCAATCCAGCTGAGCTTACCGTCCTCAACCCTCAATTACCATGGGGTGAATCAGCCTGCCCGAGTCTGAGTTAAATATAAACGTCTGATACTTTAGCGGAGGGAGGCAGTGCCATTACTGCAAAAGAGATTTACCCTCATCAAAACTGAACCAGCCATCTCTAGACAGAAAAATAATTTCTCCTTCAAAAAACCATTTACATTTCATTTAGACTGAGACTATTGACTTCCACAGCGATTGTACGGTGTTTGCTTATCCCCAGAGTCCTTATTTTAAGTTTTGCTGGTATTTCCAGAAGTTATTTGCCTATTTTATGGGGGAAAAAATTGAGTGTGCAAACTTCAGTGAACTGTTTTAACCTCCATTAGTTTCTGTGGCTCTTTCTATTCCTCTTGATTCACCTTCCTGTCAGGCCTCGCTTTTATAAAGCCTTGGCCATTCACTGTACCAGGGCATGGATCAGTATTTGAAGACTTATAGAGCAGAAGAGGCTGATTGTGACTGTGAATGGTGCTGTAAATGTCAATGACCCAAAAGATCTCTGAGTAATTGTGCTGGTGCTCATCCAGGCCATTAGGTTTATTGGGCTGGGGTGGAGTAGGAGGGCATGGCGAAGAGGCTCCAGATGTCCCACTGCAGCTGTGCTGCCCAAATCAAGGCATTTCAGAATCGCTGGCACGACAGAACAAAGATCTGCTCCACCTCTCGAGTGGGTGCCAGAATTTTGGATGAGGTGATGGCTTTAAGATAATAGCCGGGCCTCCTAACCACTCATCTCCGCTAAGTATGATGCCCTTTAGATGCCAAGTTGCAGCTGATTTTGGATTAGCAGCCCAAACCACGCTTGTGCTGGCTCACGGGTACCTGTGTTACACTGGACGTGCCGTGAAAGCTTGGCATGCTATCAGGACGTCCATCACATTATGCTGTCCAGTAACCCAGTTGGCATGCTGACTACGTGCCCGATATAGACCTGCCTTACTTGCCTGCATTTTCTCATGCAATGCAGAGCAGCACCAGCTGACCCTTCCATAACACCCCTGTCAAACTGCCTCTGCTTCTTGGCCGCTCACTCAATCTTATTCAGTCAGACACCCTTTCAGATGGATGTCTGTTCTCACACTCAGTAAGCTGTTTCCAAAAGTGCTAATAGAGAAGATTGTGTCTATCTTTCTACACACTATTAAACATTAATATATTTATATGTTGTGTTAAAATAAAATAAAAATAATAACATAAATATTAAATATTTATGATATTACTTAATATTATGTTTATAATATGTTTATAAAAAAGTTAGTAGTAACCTATGTATTTTTCATTTATATATATTTTAATAGTTTTTAAAACTTTTTTGGCACACAATGTCTACATTGCAATGATACATTTAACATATTATTCTTTAGTAAACTATCTGGTAAAAAGTCTGGCTGGCTGGTAAATTTTGTGTTTATTTATGGGCTTCGAGTAATTTATGGTTTGATGTTTCTCAGGTTTGTACCAAAAAATGTTAAGCTAGCCTGTATCATTAACCACCAAATCAGATCCCCACAGTAAGTTCTAAATGTGTTGCCGCTTGCTTATTTTCAGCTAAACCATTGCATGGGAACCCAGGCCTCTCTCTCTGTCACACACAGTGGCACCATCATGCCTTTCCTGTGCCTGTTTACTCAGCCCCAGTGTCTTGTTTGTTTGGTGATGTTTCTTTTCCTCTTGCTTGTTAGGTGGACCATCCTCCTGTAGTTCTCTGTTTGTATGGACGCTTGCGAAAAAACGAAATAGTTTAGATTAGAATGATAGCGCCACAACAATCCTGTCAGTAAACATAGAGGGCAGAGGGGTGACGCTCAGAACCGGAGACTGTGTTTGTGCATGTGTGCGTGTCCTGGAGGATAACAGGTGACGAAACAGGATTAGTGGGAATAGCCCCAGACTGATATCTCAGATTGCTTGGGTTCTCCTATATCTAGCTCTGGTGAATCTCTTCCTCTCTCAGCACTGTCCGAACGACTGTTTATGTGCATGTAACATAGAGAAGAAGAGTGAGATGAGTAGGCAAGGTGAAAGAGTGAATATATGGGTAAAAATGCATGTGCAAAGCAGTATTTGTGTATGTTTTCCCCCTTTTTTTAAGAATAACGGCTGTAATTGGCTGGCGGCCAGCCAGTGAGGCCATAGGAAAAAGGGAAAGGTGCATATGTGACACTTTTGCAGGGTCTGCTATGGCAACAGCTCTGGATGAAGAGCCCTCTGCCCCTGGATCTCATGATTAATGACATTGGCCTGCTGGATGCTGGCGGACATCATTGTACCACTGTGTGTTTGCTTTTGTTTCATTAGTTCACTGAGAAATAGTATTTTTTTCGGCCCGTCAACTGAAATACACACACACATAACACAGTCCAGCCCAGCTTGGATGGCCACGGCAGCTCGCAAGAGAGCAGATGAAGAATTATCCATTGGGGAAAGGGATAGTGAATTTGATGCCGGAATAGATTTTTGTTTTCAGCTGTGTAGAAATATTATTACAACAGGGCTGCTGTTGAGAGATGATATGCTGTATGTAAACAGCTTTGACTGAGAAATCTGAACACTGAAGCTGTTGTAACTGCCTCAGATTGATAGACTAACTGTGCTCTATGTTCTTTAGGTGACATTATCCTACCGTTGGCTGCAAGGATCGATTAAGAGCTTCAATGCAAGTTCAATGCTCCCTCTCTCCCCCCTTACTTACCCATTACTTCCTTCAGTTCACACTTGTCCTTGTTAAAGTCTTTAGGCTACATTGACGGTAATGTATAGACTGTTTTGTGCCCCACTGATAAGGTAAGAGCCCCTGAGGGGGAGGTCATGTCCCTTAAATCCCGCCCCTGCATCTGCAATATTGTGCTGTACTTAAGCAGACCACATGGCCTCCGGATGAGTGGCGATTTGTGCCATTTTCTGGTCTGTTACATTTGCAGTTTTCTTTAGGAGGTTTATCTAATCATGTTCTCCAATGGGAAGGTTGGGTTTGGGGGTTGAGTATTGATTTTGAGCTCTTGGTAAAGGTTTTTAGTGTTCCAGAACCTGTTTAAGCTTCGTTCAATTTTGTTCCTTTTAATGAGAAAAGAAATGGCGAAGATGGTCTCTGCTCAGTGAATAAGTAGCTTGCTGGTTCTCCATCATGCCATCTGTCTGTGATGGTCCTGAGGGATTAATGATGTCTTCTGACAGCTCTTTAGCGTGTGCTAGTCACCACATACAGGCATGCCAGATTAGTGCTAACAGTTTGGGGAGGGGTGGCAATTTCCTGGATGTTTTTTCAGTTTTTGGGAGTCTCATGCACTACAGCATTTTTTCAATGTTTTGATGTTACTGCAAACATACTCAGATGAATTCAGAATGCGTTTACATTCTGGAGTGCGTTTCCCAAAAGCATCGTTAGCTAACTATGGTTGTTAGTTCTATTGATCTCTATTGGTAACGACGGAACTTGCGACCACGGTTGCTTTTGGGAAATGCACTCCTGGTTAGCAAAAACACGCAAGTAACTTGTTCAGAGAATGAAATATACATTTGGTAGTTATTAATTTACAACCCCAAATCAGAAAAAGTTGGGACAGTATGGAAAACGCAAATAAAAAAAGAAAGTAGTGATTTCTAAATTTACTTTGACTTGTATTTCATTGCAGACAATATGAACACAAAATATTTCATGTTTTGTCTGGTCAACTTCATGTCATTTGTAAATATACATCCTTTCCTGTCATTCAGACCTGCAACACATTCCAAAAAAAGTTGGGACAGTAAAGCATTTACCACTTTGTAATGTTGCCATTCCTTTTCACAACACTTAAAAGACGTTTAGGGACTGAAGACACCAAGTGATGAAGTGTTTCAGGTGTAATTTTGTCCCATTCTTCCTGCAAACAAGTCTTAAGGTGGGCAACAGTACGGGGTCTTCGTTGTCGCATTTTGCACTTCAAAATGCGCCACACATTCTCTATTGGAGACAGGTCGGGACTGCAGGCAGGCCAGTCAAGTACCCGTACCCTCTTCCTCCGCAGCCAGGACTTTGTAATGTGTGCAGAATGTGGTTTTGCATTGTCTTGTTGAAATATGCATGGACGTCCCTGGAAAAGATGTCTTCTTGAAGGCAGCATATTGTGCTCCAAAATCTCTATGTACTTTTCAGCATTTATGGTGCCATCACAGAAGTGCAAGTTACCTTTGCCAAGGGCACTGACACAACCCCATACCATGACAGACCCTGGCTTTTGGACTTGTTGCTGGTAACAGTCTGGATGATCCTTTTCTTCTTTGGTCCGGAGCACACGGCGTCCATTCCTCCCAAAAAATACCTGAAATACTGATTCATCTGACCACAGTACACGTTTCCACTGTGTGATGGTCCATCCCAGATGCCTCCGAGCCCAGAGAAGTCGACGGCGCTTCTGGACACTGTTAACATAGGGCTTCCTTTTGGCACAGTACAGTTTTAACTGGCATTTGTGGATGTAACTACGTATTGTGGTACTTGACAAAGGTTTGCCAAAGTAGTCCTGAGCCCATGTGGTGATATCGCTTATAGATGAATGAGGATTCTTGATGCAGTGCCGCCTGAGGGATCGGAGATCACGGTTGTTCAGCTTAGGCTTGCGCCCTTGTCCTTTACGCACTGAAATTCCTCCAGATTCCTTGAATCTTTTAATTATGTTATGCACTGTTGAAGGTGAAATATCCAAATCTCTTCCTATCTTTCTTTGAGGAACATTGTTTTTAAACATTTCAATAATTTTCTCACGTATTTGTTGGCAAACTGGCGATCCTCGGCCCATCTTTGCTCCTAAAGGACTAGACCTTTCTTGGATGCTGCTTTTGTACCAAATCATAATTACAATCACCTGTTGACATCAACTGTTTCAAATCACATCATTATTTAACCAATTTACCTCATTACTAGCCCTAAATTGCTCCTGTCCCAACTTTTTTTGGAATGTGTTGCAGGTCTGAATGACAGGAAAGGATGTATATTTACAAATGACATGAAGTTGACCAGACAAAACATGAAATATTTTGTGTTCATATTGTCTGCAATGAAATACAAGTCAAAGTAAATTTAGAAATCACTACTTTCTTTTTTTATTTGCGTTTTCCATACTGTCCCAACTTTTTCTGATTTGGGGTTGTATTTAAGTTTAGTCAATTTAAATTTTAAGATAATAAATATATATTTTTACATGAACCCCAGGAATCCACGTTATATTAAATTGTATAGTATTGTATTGTATTGCATTGTATTGTATTATATTATGAATTTTTATGTATTCTTAGGGATTTGAAAGTGAATTTGTTAATGATCATTAGATCATTAGTAGTAATTAGAAAGACTGATCAAATTTGTACATATAATATATATGTGTATATAGTCTATATAGCCTATATGTGTGTATGTATAAATATATATATAAGTGAGTGATGAATGCAGCAAACTTATGAGTGAACAACATCAATTTAACATTGTTAAACAGTCTTACTCAGCTCACTCCGGAGAGTTTCTGAGAAGTTTTTCCATAAGTCACAGAAACAATAGAGCAAACGGGTTTAACAATAGTGCAGTTCAGATCTGCAGGGGGGAAGCTGTCATATGCTGTTAACTGCATTTGCTCAGTATTGTTACTCATGTCATCCATTTCTGCTGTAGATGTATGAGCCGTTTGTTCACACTGGGGTTCAGAAGGAACAATAGTGCAAAGCACAGCGTTGACGCAAGGTTGTTTAATGAACCTTGACTAGATATGCACCTCTGACCGATGTTGCCAGGATAACTGCCGCTCTCTTATTTGTTCATTCAGCAGGCTTTTTCATTAGCCTTTTCATTACCATTGCTCATACTTACTCTAAAAATTAAACTTCAGCTCGGGTTGTGGCTGTGAATGTAATGTTATCTCATACGGGGCTTGTTGATTTGTGTACTATTATTTAACCTAGCAGATGATAAAATGGGCAAAAATAATAATAGACATAGCCATATAAAGACTTGGGGGTGGGATCTTTTGACTTGGGGCCACCCAGAAGGTTCTAGAGAGAGAATCCCTTAGCATCATGGTGGCGACTTTAACATGGACAAGCATCATAAATCGAGTATTATTTCATTCTTTTGTTTTGTCTCATCCCTTCTGCATTTCTTGTGTTAATGAGGTGCAACATCATGTTTTGCTCTTGTTTGTAAGGGGCACGAAAGCTTTCATCTCTGCTTCCAGCTATGAATGAAGTATCACACATAGAGATGACACTGAGGGAAAACCTTAAGATGAAAGAAAATCAGTGCCATGTATAACAAGCATTCTCCCGCCAGAACAGAGAGACCCTTCCACCTCACCATATGAGGTTCGAGTTTCTCCACTTGATTGTTTAGGACCTTCAAATGACATTGTAGCCCTTTTGATCACATAGAGGTATGTTTTGTTTTTCTCTCGGCTTATTGTTTGTGGTACCCCGCAGCAAGGCAAGCCAATCCAATCCACTCGCTCGGCCGTCCAAAATTAAAGGTTGAGAATGTGCCTTGTGTGTGTGTCTGGAGTTTATGTGGGGATGGAGAAGGGCTTGAGTAAGGATTTAGTGTGGATTTGTCAAGCACAGAGTTCAAGAGGCAAACAGCAATATTTTTCTCCAAAATGCAGCGTGAGCAAGATCGAGGCCATGCTGAAGTTCACAGAGTTTAAAAAAAGTACAGTTCACAGACCTTCACTTTCTCTGTATCATGCTGTAGCACAGAAAGATTTATACCAGTAAGACCACTCAGACACTGCTCCTACATCCGCTCTTCCTGATTTAGAAGAGAGAGCGAGACCTAGGTGAGCCATATTGGTTTGCATTACCAAAGTCTTTAAGAGTATAATCCATTCTTCTCCTACACCTCCGCCTCCTGCCTCAACAGAGCCCCATATTAAACCTACTATTCTGTTGGAGGCCACTTGGAGCTAATTTATGCTATAAACTCTGGTAACGGCAGTGCAGAGGGACAGTGTAAATTACCTCTTGTGCACGTCGTGCCCTGCATTAGTCTCGCTTGGCTTAGTTTCATAAGTCACAAGAGGTTCTCATCTCTTTCTTCATGTTCTTTCTTCAGTCAAATACACAGTAGGCTATATATAGGCCTATATATATATATATATATATATATATATATATATATATATAATACAGTGGGTATATTCAGATCAAATGAAACGAATTTGCTTTAACTCATGTCAATTAATTTACATATTGAGAACATGTAGGAATTACAACAGTTTGAAAAACTGTAATCAATTAATATATTCAGGTTGCAATTACAGTCACTGCTGAATCCTTGATTGTGCTGTGTTTGATTATACTGATTGGACTTGTTAGTTCCATTATATTAAATGCATGCAGTTCAGGTCATGAGGTCACAGACTTGAATGTTGTGGCAAGTTCTGCAAAGTCTTTCTGAAGCATTCTTATTAATTTTGTTCAGATTCATCCTGAAACTTATAGAAGAACCTTCACATGTGGCTACCACCACCATCAAAAGAGGTGGTATGCCCATCAGTTCATACTCGAGGCTTTATGGCATCACTATCTGAAAGCAACAAACTGTGATGAGACCAAGATATGAACTTTTTGTGACATGCTCATCTGCCAATCAGTCTAAGCATCAATCAAAACACAGCCAAATGCAAAGGTCTCAGATGGACTGACGCATACTTCTCAAAATCAGACCTCTTACATGCATTTTGTGACCCTTGGACTGACCTTGCAGTAGAGGCATGGCAGAGCTGACAGGGATGAAACCCAATGTCATGTGACTTCAGGAAGACTGAACTTTGCATCTGCAACAGTTGGTGTTGTAATTCCAGTTCAATTTGGACAAATCACAGTCTGCAGTTAAAGCACTACTTGTTTGTTTCTTTGAAATCATCTGCAAGGAATTGGGTAATATTTATGTGACTGTACAAACATGCATCAATTGAATGTCGTGAAAAAGTTCATTTAAGAATTCAACTCAAATTGCTGGTATTAAATAAATTCAGTGTTCAATTGTGATGATTTAGGCTCACATTTAACAAAAACCCACCAATTCACTATCTCAACAAATTAGAATATGTGACATGCCAATATAATCAACAAAACACCTGCAAAGGTCTCCTGTTAAAATGGTCTCTCAGTTTGGTTCACTAAGGGGAAGACTGCTGATCTGTGGAAGACAATCATTGAAAAAAGGGTATGGAAGCTGGCTGTTCACAAATCCAAGCATGCACACAACCAACCGAGAGAACCGCAGCCTTATGAGGATTGTCAAGCAAAATTGATTCAAGAATTTGGGTGAACTTCACAAGGAATGGACTGAGGCTGGAGTCAAGGCATCAAGAGCCACCACACACAGAAGTGTCAAGGAATTTGGCTACAGTTGTCGTATTCCTCTTGTTAAGCCACTCCTGAACCACAGACAACGTCAGAGGCGTCTTACCTGGGCTAAGGAGAAGAAGAACTGGACTGTTGCCCAGTGGTCCAAAGTCCTCTTTTCAGATGAGAGCAAGTTTTGTATTTCATTTGGAAACCAAGGTCCTAGAGTCTGGAGGGAAGGGTGGAGAAGCTCATAGCCCAAGTTGCATGAAGTCCAGTGTTAAGTTTCCACAGTCTGTGATGATTTGGGGTGCAATGTCATCTGCTGGTGTTGGTCCATTGTGTTTTTTGAAAACCAACGTCACTGCACCCGTTTACCAAGAAATTTTGGAGCACTTCATGCTTCCTTCTGCTGACCAGCTTTTTAAAGATGCTGATTTCATTTGGCACCTGCCCACACTGCCAAAAGCACCAAAAGTTGATTAAATGACCATGGTGTTGGTGTGCTTGACTGGCCAGCAAACTCACCAGACCTGAACCCCATAGAGAATCTATGGGGTATTGTCAAGAGGAAAATGAGAAACAAGAGACCAAAAAATGCAGATGAGCTGAAGGCCACTGTCAAAGAAACCTGGGCTTCCATACCACCTCAGCAGTGCCACAAACTGATCACCTCCATGCCACGCTGAATTGAGACAGTAATTAAAGCAAAAGGAGCCCCTACCAAGTATTGAGTACATATACAGTAAATTAACATACTTTCCAGAAGGCCAACAATTCACTAAAAATGTTTTTTTTTATTGGTCTTATGAAGTATTCTAATTTGTTGAGATTGTTGAATTGGTGGGTTTTTGTTAAATGTGAGCCTAAATCATCACAATTAAAAGAACCAAAGACTTAAACTACTTCAGTCTGTGTGCATTGAATTTATTTAATATACGAGTTTCACAATTTGAGTTGAATTACTGAAATAAATGAACTTTTCCACGACATTCTAATTTATTGAGATGCACCTGTGTATGTATGTATATGTGTATATATATATATATATATATATATATATATATATATATATATATATATATATATACACATATACAGTCGTGGTCAGAATTTTGGCACCCTTGGTAAATATGATCAAAGAAGGCTGTGAAAATTCATCTGCATTGTTAATCCTTTTGATCTTTTATTTAAAAAATTCACAAAAATCTAACCTTTCATTGGAGAATAAGAATTTAAAATGGGAGGACATATGAAATAAATGTTTTTCTCTAATACACATTGGCCACAATTAACGGCACCCTTTTATTCAATACTTTTTGAAACCTCCATTTGCCAGTTTAACAGCTCTAAATTTTCTCCTATAATGCCTGATGAGGTTAGAGAACACCCAAGAGATCAGAGACCATTCCGTCATCCAGAATCTCTCCAGATCCTTCAGACACAGCTCCATGACGGTGCTTCTTCTCTTCCACCTCACTCTTTTCTACAGGGGGTCAGAGGACTGGAATGGCCATAGACAGGGTTTTGGTTTTGGTGCTCAGTGACCCATTTTTGTGTTGTTTTTGAGGTTTGTGTTTGGATTATTGTCCGGTTGGAAGATCCAAACATGGCCCATTATAAGATTTCTAACAGAGTCAGTCACTTGTTGATTTTTTTATCTGTTGGTATTTGATAGAAACCATGATGCCATGTATCTAAACAAGATGTCCAGGACCTCCAGCAGAAATATAGGCCCACAACATTAAAAATACAGCAGTATATTTCATTGTACACATGGAGATTTCATTATCCCTGTGTGCACCAAACCCATCTTGAATGTTTGCTGCTAAAAAGCTCATTTTTTAGTTTCATCTGACCATAGAAGCCAGTCCCATTTGAAGTTCCAGTTGTGTCTGATAACTGAATATGCTGGAGATTGTTTTTGGATGAGTGAGGAGAATTTTTCTTGAAACCCTCCCTATATTAGGTAAAAAAAACATTTTAGGATACATATCTTTCCCTCTATACACACAGTATATATACAGTATATATAGAATATAAATATATTTAATCCTTCAGCAATCATTCTAATGATTTAAAAACATTTATTATTATTATCAATGTTGAAAACAGTTAAGCCCCATTCACACCAAGAATGATATTATATATATATATACTGTATATATATATATATATATATATATATATATATAATATAATATAATTTTTTGTAGAAATCCTTTTTTTTCAGGATTCTTTGAAGTTCTAAAAACAGCGTTTACTTTGAAATAGAAATCTTAATGAAATTGAAATCTTAAGACATAAGTGTCTTTTTAACTATTTTATATGAATATAGATCATTAAGTGTCCTTACTGAATAAAGGTATTAATTTCTTTAAAAAAAAGTAATGTAGTGTATTGTGTTTGGCTCTGCTGTAATCAAAGTAGGAAACAGAACTTCCCTTGAATATTGTCTGTTCCCGCATGGCTTTTTGAGAGACTTTTCATCATCATGCTTTTGGTCTACACTTCTGAGACAAAAGAGCACACTGTTCAGGTACATGCTATATACTGATTGAAAGTAGAAATCCATTTTGAAGTATCTTGTTTGGAAATACATATTAACATACAGTATTCATGGGTAATCATCACTGATACATAAAGGACATATCATTCCTTTGATTCGGCTAAAGAGAGAGGAACCTCTTTGGAGCAGCTAGAATAAATGTAAAGCTAATGAGAATGAATAATGGATGCAGTTGAAGAGGGCAGAGTAACGTGAGTACACCTCTACCGCAGTACAGACAGTCCCAGCAGGCTTACGCTTTCCCACTGGAGGTCTGTGCTAAATGATTACCGCTGTCAGAAAGAGTCTTCTGATTGGTGCACCGTACTTGGTGCTTGGGAGATTTGCATTACATTCTAATCTGAGGTTAATGTTTATTTTCTAGTATAATTATACTGACCCACCTGATGTACAATCTTTGGCTAACAAATGCATCAATCTGTTATGCCCATGCCATTATAGTTCTGATTGTTTTTTTTTGTTTTTCTAGCATGATAATTATAGTTACAAGATCTATCAGTATTGTAAATCTCATAATATATCAATCTAAACATATATTATAAATAAGTAAATATAAAAAGAAATAAGCACATAAATATAAAGATAAATGAATGTATAAAAAAACAAATATAACATTTATTTTAATATAAATAAAAGAATAATTAAATTAAAGTAAAAAAAAATAATTAAAAATCTATTATTACATTTATTTATTTATTTATCTGTATATTTATTTATGTATTTATTTTTAACTTCTGCAGGTTTGGTCCTCCATACAACTCATATTTAGCAGATGAGTGTTATGCCATGCTAAACCTTCATATCTCTGACTCAGTTTGTGTGTTGGGGATGTATAAATATGGAGGCATTATGCGCTTTTACACTGGACCGACCACAGCATTGTTTTTTGCCTGTTTTTGGCCTGAATTGGGTCAGCAGCCCCTGTTCAGTTATTGCCACTGATCCTCCTCTAGTCTGAGTATAGGATAACACACAATCTCCCCTGCTAAGGTTCTAGCGTAAGACTATTTTTAGCATCTGGTATGGTGCGCATATTTAAGCTGGGGATGATATAAGCTTTCAGAGAATCCAGTTTTTTAGTTTCTTGTCATGTTTCATGGAGATAAAGTGTACAGAAGCCAGTAGATGCATTACTGATATGGCTTGAAGTGTGAGGGGCTTTTATCTCCTTTAAACAATTGATTATTCAGTGATTAACATATATTTTTCTTGGCAAATGCAGAATGCTGTGGAAGCAATATGAAACACTTTTCCACCTGAGCTGCTTTTTATTATTGCACGTTAATGATTTGGAAAATACCCATTTTACTAACAGGATGTCGAATGTCAGACTGTGCAATGCTAAGAGACGTAAAATGAGGTTTGAATTGATTTTCCTGCGTGTGCTGTGTTGTACTATATGCAGGAGTGTGGAAGCGCCTGTGGTGGAGTCATGAATGAAGAATCCCATTTCTGAAGTAGAGTGATGGCAGCTATTTATAGTGAAATCTTGTGGGGTGTTTTCCACTGTGTATGTTGTGCTAGTCTTACATTTCAGTCGATTAAAATTCAGCCATCTGAAAAACAGATAATGGCTGCTCATCGTCCTCTTCTCCACTTGTCTGTCAGAGCTTATGGCTAAGATAAGGAGTTGCATTTGATTTCAGCATCGCTGCCAAACCTGGAGTGTTGAAATGATGAAGACAGACTCACTGATGCAAGGCTCTTCCAGCAGCATCCCTCAAACAGATCACACGGGTCAGATAGTGCTCCAGCGAAAGGACAGATCCCTTTCATGCTTTCTGAGCCTTGAAGGTGAATCCAGACAATATCAACTCCTTCAGATTTTGGTTTGATGAACCCACTTTTCTTTGTTGATTTCTTATTGAAACAGAAAGCAGGGATTCCGTTTTTTTTTTATATATATATATATATATATATATATAAAATAACTATATTTTATTTAAGCTTTTATTTAAGCATCCACTATGATAGAGAATCTGTGACATTAGTTGTTGTTGTGGCACCCATTGAAGCTTTATTATAGATTGGATCTGATGATCTGAATAATGTAGCTAAAGAAATATTAAGGAAGTTAACCCTGAGACCAGAGTCATTTTAATATATGAACTAACAAAGGAACTAACGATTTTCCTGTACCAGAATGCCTCAAAATAGATCCTCCTGCATGTCAAAGGGCTTGTCCTTATTCAGCAAAAACAATGATTTGCTACTTTCTATTGCTAGTAGGTGGTATTAAGAATAGGGAATTATTTTATTTTATTTTCTGAATAATCAGAATCAGAATCAGAAAGAGCTTTATTGCAAATAATGAAGCTAAAGAAAGATTTAGGAAGTTACCCTGTTTAAAGACCTGAATCATTTTAATATAGGAACTGACAGAGGAACCAGTGATATTCCTGTACCAGAATGGCTCAGAATAGATATTCGTTCCTATTTGTTCCCATGTGTTATTTCAATGCACTTTACAAACCTTTATGCAAACGATTCAGTCCTAGAGCACAAGGCAACTACCTATTTCATGGTTTAATCCATTTCTGTTCCATTGATGTACGTTTAACTGAAAATAGACAGCATTTCCTTTATCTCCTAGAGACAGGTACTCCAGTCCCTTGGCTCGGCATTTCAAGCCCTTTTAGTCCGGAGAGAGGCAAGCACCTTGTAGCCATATGGAGCAGGAACGCCACTGAAGAGCCTCTTAATCTTCTCAACATGGATTGAATTAGAGGGCCTTGTTTTCAGACACAAAATAGGAGTCCAGTGTGGCTTTCTGCATAGCTGTTGATGCTGCGCTTCTTCAGTAAATGGAGGCAAGGGAAAGGGAAGAGAGTGGAAAAATCGGTTCTGGCTGTCCTTAACCAATGAGATGAGCGTGTATAGATATTCCTCCCTTGAATTTGAGCGGGATTAAGACCAGCTACTGTATTGAGTTGCGTTTACAGAAGTGATTTGAGTGCTGCCAATAGTTCAAAGCAGCCTGTATCCTTGGCTAAACAGACCTTTCCAGGCCTAATAGCATTTTCCTGGCTTGTTTGTAGGGTTTGCCAACATTATTTATGTTGTGACAGCTCATTCAGCGCCTAATGCCTTGCTGTCAATACAGTTACATTCCAGGGTTGCTGTTGTTGTGTTTGTGTTCTCCAACGCAATTCTTTGATTATTTTTTAACGGCCTTTTATCACAGCGCTATTAGTGATTCTCGAACAGTATTGCTTTCAGGATCTTTTTTATTGCATGCTCGGTCAGTCATCATCCTGTTTCCCCCCCATTTAAGCCCCGTTAGAGAGAAGGGTCTCTGAGAGAACCTTGACAGAATATTTGATTTATTCAATATGATACCAATATGAAGTCTTTCGGTTTTTATTGCACCGTGTAGTTCTAGTTTCATCTTACAAAGCTCATGGATATTGTTTTTTGTTCTGCTAGAACAAACTTTGGCAGATCTCATTGGCACATCTCCTATGCTGTCGACTGCATATGGCCAAGGGTTATGAAAGTTCCATGATCCATCTATATCATAACAAAGCACTGTTTTCTTTGGTCTATATAATTTCAGCCCATGATCTAAGTGAGTCCGAAATTTTATGCCATCGGATTTTGACAGCTCTTCATGTCCGTCACCATCCCACTGAGTCGCCTCAAGCTTTTGGGAACATTCCAGCGATTAAGGCTCTTTCGGTAAACATTTACACTCCCGTCACTCTTAAATGCAGCCGCTGTGGTTGGACAAACATATTTTGAGTGTCTAATTTTTGAGCCATGAAGATTGATATGCTTCAACCTCTGGCTTGAGATGTTTCCTCAGTGTCCCAGCCAATAATTTGCTGTATATGTAATGTTCGTCTTGGTGGAAAAGTTCAGGTAAGCTGCAGATCTACTGAGAATTTGGTAGATTCTCAGACTGATAAACATATCAGTGTCTGAGAGGCTAGAAAAACAAATGCAGTCTTGTGCGCTCTATCCTATCTCATTTAGCTGTACTGGCTGGTGTATGCTTGCCAGCCAGCCAGCTAGCTGCATGCAATCCGCATACTTTAAACTTTAGAATTTAAAGTTTTTACTTAAAGACACTGTGGGCCAGTTGCATAAACACAGCCACTATGTTAAGACTGTGTCTTAAGAAATAGTTTGGCCAACTAGCAGTTAGCCAAGAGGTAATCAGTCTTTCTTTTCTGACTCGAAATAGGCCAATCTATCTTTTTGTAACAGACTTTAAGAAGTTATGACCAGTCTTTAAGAAAACTCATTAGATGACTAACTTTTTAAGACTAGTCTAAGCAGTTTATGCATTTGGCCCAGTGTCATTTTTAAAAAAATAATTGAAAAAGGGAAATATTAAGATACATTTTTGCATGTTTTTATTTTATTTTATATGTTTAACATGCAAAAACAACTATTTTGTCAAATGATTTAAAATATTTAATCATTTTAATAACTTTGGCGAGTAAATGTAACAATGTCAGTCGCCAGTTGGCAGATAAAACTTTTCCGAAATATAACAATGCAATGTATTGAGAACAACAGCCATTTTTAAAAGGGATTTGCTGTTTCTGATGTAAGTGAATAAAATAATATTTTCCAAAGACGAGCTCATCGTGATTAGCTGTTCTGTCATAAGCGACAAGAGCGAATCAAATAATAGGACACAAACGGGCTGAACGTGCACTGTAAAACATTTCACTGTTAAATTACAGTAAACTACTGGCAGCTAGATTCACCAGTATAATGCTGTTATTTTACAGTGTACCTACTGTAATCTGCAACAACAGTTTATTACTGTAAAAAATAGTACAGTACCGTGCCGTAGAAAATATAAGCTTTACAGTATAATACTGTCATTACACTGGTATTTTAGTATTCCAACTGTAATTTCATAAGCTCTTTATTACTGTAAAATGTATTAAAGTACTTTAGAATGTGATCTTAACATTGTAACACTGCTAGAAGGTAATGAATTAAAATTTACATTCTAAAATTAAATACAACTTAAAATTACTTGAACACAAATTGCTCGGACAAGAGATGGCTTTAAAACATTAGGCTTTTATTAAAGCATTATTAATGACACTGTTTCCACTTCACCAGTGAGACTGGACTGAACAAAACAAAATGCTAGGACTTCTGGTTGCAGAACATGTGACTTCACCTTACTAAATACTGTCCCACTCAAAGTTCATGAGGTTTTTATAAAACCTTGCCGTCTTCTTCGACACCACCGTCACTTGGCTGGCCTTTGTTTCCCTCTCGTGGTTCACACCAATGAAGTGCCTATAATGTAACAATAGAGAAATATGGAATGTTAGGCGTGGCAAGTAAAGATTAATTGGGGTCACTGCATGAAAAGAGCTGTATCTGGACCTACTGTGCTTGACAGAAATAAATAAAGAGAGAGGTGGGGTGGGAGATAAAAAGAGAGAATGACTATTTCTGAACAAAGCTGGGAAGAGGGGCAAAAAAATCAAACAAAATTTACCTTTTGTGTCCTTTACGCTCCAAAATTTACGCTCCAATGTCCTTGTAGCGTTCTCTTGGTTTTGTAAGTTGAAGACAGTTGCTGGCTTTTAATACTGATCATCCAACCTCCAATTGTGACTTCGTCACCAGCAACTGATGCAGACAACAACAATAGTTAATGTTCAGAAACATTATGAAATATAGGTATCAGCAAAATACAGACAATCTTTAAGGTTCTCTCTGACAGAATAATAAAATGATTATGGTATAATTATAAATGTTATCATAAATTTAGTGCACATTTCAATAAACTGCACAACAAATGGTAACATAAAGACCAGTCTATCACATAGATTTTACAAAAAAAATTAAATGGATGAAAGTTAAACTTGAATGAACAAGCTTGCTAACTTAGTTAGCTGATTTGTTTACCGTTCACTGGATATGAAAATAAAAAAAATTAACTGTTATTGGTAACTTCATTCAATAAAAAGGCAATTACCTTAGTAGGCGAGTAGAAAAGCAAGCCGAATGCACTGTCCATTTCAATGCTGGCATCTCACAAAAATCGTCTTTAATACTGCTTCTTATTCTTCTTTCTCTCGTTAATAAAATATTGTAGATCAGTAATTTTAAACCTGCATGAGTGCACACCTCTTGACTGTTGATGGCAGCTGATGCGTCGTGCTCAGATGAGTTATGAGCGGGCTCAAGCAACAACGTCACACGTCTGACTAGACTAAAAAAACACTGTATTATACCGTTAAGACTGAACAGTAGCTTGCTGTTAATATTTTATCATCATTTACAGTATTTAACTGTATTTACATAGAACGGTACATTACTGTCGAAAATTCTCTGTATTTTTACAGCTATTTTTTACAGTGTGGTCTTAAATGAGTTATAAAGTCTTAAATGACCGTCAAGAGTTTGGAGAAAATAGGATATGTCAGATCCGCATCAGCTTTTAAAGAGATAGCGCTGCTTTTAAAGTAAAACCTGCTTGTCATTGATGTAAATCAAAGAACAAAAGAAAAAAAAAAGAAATCACTCGACTGCTCTAGTCGCTGATTAATAAAGATTAATCTGTATAGTTTATGCATATACAATTTATAGTTTATGTGAAGATTGTTTTAAAATCACTTAATATTTCAGAGCCTATTAAATGTTAACAATAATGTCTTTCAATTATACTGTAATGTTGAATGGCTATAATTAATAGGTAGAATTGAGGGGAAATGCGTTTAATAGAAACACCAGTAGCAGTATTGCTATCAATAGGCTACTTGGTAAACAGATGCCATTAAAAGCATGTTTAAAATATACTAGGCCTATCTTTGTTGTTTCTACATTAATTTGGAGGTTCAATGTGAAATTATGACAATATAAATATGCGATTAATCATGATTAATTAATAAAAAATATTAAACTGCACTGCAAACTGAGTATGTGTGAAACAGGCGTAACACCATGGCCTGCTCCGTTTGCCAAAACCATGCAAAGGACAAGAATCTCAATGTTTTTAGGGACAAAAAAAGAAAAGATAAATCAATAAATCTCTTTGTTGTTTTTTCTTGTAAGTAAAGTAAAGGACAAATTAAAAACATTGTAAATATGTTTAGTCATTGTAGTAGTAACCGACTGCCTGTTTTTGCAAAAAGAGTTTAATGGCCAGTAAAACAATATTTTGGCCGGTAAATTTTATCACATCACCGGCCATTGGCAGGTGTGGCAAAAAGTTAGTTTTAGGCCCTGTATATATATATATATATATATGTACACACACACACACACACACCACACACACACACACACGCATGTATATGTGTACTGTATATATACGTGTGTGTGTGTATGTTGTATATATATATATATATATTATATATATATACAGTGCCCTCCACTAATATTGGCACCCTTGGTAAATATGACCAAAGGCGGCTGTGAAAATAAATCTGCATTGTTTATCCTTTTTATCTTTCATTCAAAAAATTCACAAAATTCCAACCTATCATTGAAGTAAAACAATTGAAAGTGGGGAGAAAATCTCATGATGAAATAAATGCTTTCACTATTTCATGTTGGCCACAATTATTGGCACCCAATTATTGCAACGTCCTTTTCCCAGGGTAACAGCTCTGAGTTTTCTCCTATAATGTCTGAAGAGTTTGGAGAACACCTGATAAGAGATCAGAGACCATTTTCTTCATACAGAATCTCTCCAGATCCTTCAGATTCACAGCTCCATGAAGGTGCTTCTTCTCTTCAGTTCACCTCACTCATTTTCTATAGGGTTCAGGTCAGAGGACAGAGACAGCAATGGTAAAAGATTCATTTTGTGCTCAGTGACCCATTTTTGTGTTTATTTTGATGTTTGTTTTGGATTGTTGTCCTGCTGGAAGATCAAAACATGGCCTATTATAAGATTTCTAACAGAGGCAGTCAGGTTTTGATTTTTTATCTGTTGGTATTTGATAGAATCCATGATGCCATGCATCTGAACAAGATGTCCAGGACCTCCAGCAGAAAAACACTTTTGGATGAGTGAGGAGAATTTTTCTTGAAACCCTCCCGAACAACATGTGGTGATATAGGGGATATTTGATTTTTTTTTTTTTAGGTTTCTGACCCCAAGACTCAACTAATCTCTGCAATTCTCCAGCTGTGATCCTTGGAGAGTCTTTGGCCACTCAAACTCTCCTCCTCACCGTGCATTAGGACGATATAGACACACGTCCTCTTTCAGGCAGATTTTTAACATCTTTAGTTGATTGGAACCTCTTAATTATTACCCTGATGGTGGAAATGGGGATTTTCAATGTTTTAACTCTTTTCTTACAGCCACTTTCTATTTTGTGATGCTCAACAATCTTGTTCTTCACATCAGAAATATATGTTTTGTTTTTTCTCATTGTGATGGATGATAAAGGGAATTTGGCCTTTGTGTTCTTCATATTTATAATCCTGTGGAACAGAAAGTCATGGCTGGACAATTTCATGCTCCTAGTCACACCCTGGTGTGCTAAAAAATGTAAATATGAATGGGAATATACTTCAGAGATATTTTACTCATAAGAATTTCTAGGGGTGCCAATAATTGTGGCCAACATTCATTGGAGAAAAACATTTATTTCATCATGAGATTTTCTCCCCACTTTCAATTGTTTTACTTCAATGATAGGTTGGAATTTTGTGATTTATTTGAGTGAAAGATCAAAAGAATAAACAACGCAGATTTATTTTCACAGCTGCCTTTGCTCATATTTATCAAGGGTGCCAATATTAGTGGAGGGCACTGTGTGTGTGTGTGTGTGTGTGTGTGTGTGTGCTGTATATATATTTATTTGATGAAAAATAATGTAATGCTGTAATAATAATTTAGTATTTTTTCTCAATAATTTTAGTTGGGATAGGCTGATGTGGTTCTTATATGCAGTTTTTGTGTTGTTACTTTTCTAAACACTATGACTTTTTGCTTGGTGAATGATAAAATGAGTGAAAAAAGTTTGTGGACTTGCATTGAAGGAGGGACCTGACACTTGGTGGTCAACTCACTTTACTTAGACCTGTAAATAACAACCTAGCAACCTCCCCCCCCCCAGAACAACCTTATCAACCACATTACAGTAGTAACTAAAAACAGTTCAGAAAACTCAAGAACCTGCATTAACTGCACCCTAGCATTGGTGGTTTCAGCACAGGCAAGCACCACACATTCTCTTGGAAAAAGAAAAAGTACAAATCAAGTTATTTTTGTAATTTAGTTTAGTGCTTTTAGTGGCACAGAAATGACATACTTCACCTTTAATAAGTGCTACTCAAATCTGTCAGACCAACCTTAACCTGTGTTACCCAAGCACTTCACAGCTCCTGTGTTGCTATGGTTCTGTTACTATGACAGAGAGGTGTCTTTAAATGGCTGCTGGGCTGCGTGAGAATCTTCAATGTCTAAGGTGTACAGAAGGACAGATGTTTGCAGAATGCTGGCGCAGATTAAGACACGGTCTGCCTGACTGTGCCACTCAAGATGTAACATCAACATAATCATGTCAGTGTCAGTACAATGAGAGGGGACGGACAGGACGCACCCCACATGTCGCTGTCTGTCTCAGAGCAGGTGGACCTTTATGAGAAATCAAATTAGCTTTGCAGAGTTCCCCACCCACAGTCCCCACACATATGGTGCACATATAAACACTGCTGATGTATCTCGTGTGATTTAAAGAGATAGTTCTCCCAAAAATGAAAATGTTGTCATCATTTACATGTTGTTCTAAACCTGTATGAGTTTCTTTCTTATGTTGAACACAAAAGCAGATATTTGGAAGAATGCTGGTAATCAAACAGTTGATGGTCCCCATTGACTTCCATAGTATTTCTTTCCCTACTATGGAAGTCAATGGGGACCAACAACTGTTCAAAAATTCTTCAAAATATCTTCTTTCATGTTTAACATAAAAAAGAAACTCATACAGGTTTGGAGCGACATGAGGGTGAGTAAATGAAGACAACATTTTCATTTTTGGGTGAACTATTCCTTTACCTACCCAACGTGGCCCCACATGATGTGGCTCTTCTCTATTACTTCACACTTGGGCCTGTCACGTCTGTGCTGACATATAGATTTTAAGTTTGTGACTTCACTTTCACTGTCCTGAAGAGAAAATAAGAGCGTGAGAAAAATAAGACAACAGGAAATGAGCTTGTATGGTCAAAGAGGAACTCTTTGCACGTTTCGCTGTTGTCGAGATTTTTTTTTTTTTGAAGACATGGTAAGAACCACTGAATGGTTTGAAGTGCTGTGTGTCTCACACTAGTGTACAAGTTATAGGAACCTTCTTGACTTTGACCTCTTCAGTCTCTCATTTATATAATCCTTTCTGCATTCTGTTCAGTGTGTGATGTTGTATGTGTTCAGACCAGATGAAAGTTTCAAGAAGGTCAGAATTGTGTAGGCTGTACATTTCAAAGAAAATTAGAGAGAACCTCAGAGCTGATTTGCACATAGATTGGATTGGCGGCTTTAATTTGGACTCCAGCCCATTCAGGTTAAAGCAATAGTTCAGCCAAAAATGAAAAAGTCTGTAATCATTTATACATCCTCAGGTTATTTCAAAGCTGAATGATCTTTTCATTTTATTTTGATTTTTTTTTTGTTATCAACAATTTTTTATTTTCATTTTTTTCACAAACAACACAACATAACATAATATCCAAAATAAAACAAAACAAAACAGCAGACACATACTCAACATCTCAAGGTTCAATCAAAAGGAAGGGAGAGAGGGAAGGACAACAAGAACACAAAAGTTACTCCTTTAAATAATCACGTATTTTCAGTAAAAAACACTGCCAAGCCTATGGTTGAAGGCCTGGCCCCACCGACTCGCGCCGTTGTACATTCACATGAGACATTTGCAGGAGGCTACGGATCCAAAGCACACATGTGTGGTGTAAACCAGTTTATTATTGTCTTCTTCACAGCTGTAAAACCAGCAAACAACATCTCTTTTGCATTGAACAATACAGAGACCAGAATCATATTAAGAAGACATAAACTTGGGTTAACAGACCAATAAATTCGTAATGATGACAAAACCAGGTTTACATGTGTCATAGACTGATGACGACAGGACATTCCCAAAACATGTGCAGAAAAGTGCCCGATGATGTAGTGTTACATATATGGCAGTTCAAATTTGACTGCAGTTTCATTTTAAATCTTTTGTAAGGAGTTATGTATGCTCTATGAATGACTTTGAAGTGAATAAGATGATGAGCCAATTTTATTTTGAATTTTAATACGATGCCTATATATAAAATATATACAGGTATTTCATTTTAAAAAGCATGTCTTTATGATATCACACTTAGTGTTTTTCGCATAGCATAAATGGGTATTCATACATGAAAAAAAAAAAGATCATATTTATGGGTCCTTGGCATCAAAAAGTCGAAAGACCTTGATCTACATAATTGATACGCTACTGTTCAAAAGATGGGATCAGAAAGATTTTTGTAAATTCAATTAATTTAAATTTTACTCAGAAAGAATGCAAGTGATCAAAAGTGACAGTAAAAGGCCATTACATTTGCAAAAATTGTTTAAAAATGCTATGTTTTTGAACTTTCTGTTTCTGTAAGAATCCAGAAAAATTATCACAGTTTCCACAAAAATATTACTTTCATTGATATTACATTTTTCGACATTGATAATAATAAGAAATATTTTTGAGCACCAAATCAGTATATTAGAATGATTTCTGAAGGATCATGTGACACTGAAGACTGGAATAATGGAAATTATTCCAATTATAAAAATTCAGCTTTACCATCACAGGAATAAATTACATTTTTAATTATTTAAAATTGTAATATTTTACGATATTGCAGTTTCTGCTGGGTTTTTGATCAAATACAGTCTTGTTGAGCATACAACTTCTTTCAGAACTAGTGCGTATTATAATATTTATGCACGTGTTTCTATTTACTGCATTTAGTACCACAGTCTTACTTAGTTCATTTAGGTCAGTGTGGAACAGTGATGTAGCAGCCCTTTAATTTTGCCAAAACGTGTTGCAGATCCACCAGCCTGCTCTTACCTCATTCACTATTTAAAAACGACATGTCAGACGGATGCATTACTTATGACTAAACTCTCTAACCACCTTCCTGAATTAGTCATCATATTTCAGAAAGAACATAGACATACTAATCTAGCCGTATCTCATCAAAGCTGTTCAAATGTTTGTTGTGACTCTTCTATAGTGAATCATTTTGTTTGTAATTTACACTCTCATTACAATGAGATTAAGTGACTTCCTCTTCAGCAGGGGTGGAACTAAATTCCAGGCAGTTAGGACAGGAAAGCTTTGAGAGCTCCTTAGCATTTCCTTCCTGGACTGATACAATGCTCCAATGCTTAAAATGCTTATTATCAATGTTGAAAACAGTTCTGCTTAATATTTTTGTAAGAACTGTGATAGTTTTTTTTCCCTGTATTGTTTGGTGCATAAAGTGTTCAAAAGTACAACATTTATTTGAAATACAAATCTTTTGTAACAATATAAAGCCTTTACTGTCACTTTGCATTTACTGTGAGCAATTCATTATTGCTGAATAAAAATCTAAATTTCATTAAAAAAAGATTGAACTGATCTCGAACTTGATATTGTAAGCATATTAGTTCAGCTTAGACTATTTTGGTTGAGTGTGTGGCATTTTATTTCACTAATGATTGATTTTTTTTTAGTGCTACTGCTTTGAAAGCTCAGATTTGGCAATTTATTCAAAGGGAAATCAGATGTTGGATGTTTTATTGTTACTTGGCTGATGAATGGAGAGGTGTTGAAGTGAAACTAAATGGTTTTGGCAGCTGTAAGGTTGAACTGTTGGGTCACTTTTCCAGGATTCCAGCTGTAATTAGATGAAGCATGCTGGATATCTCTGGACATGACACAAACATGGATGTATGCACAGATACACTCACACAAACAAGCCATCTTTCTCAGCACTGCCACTTCCTTCCTGCACTAATGAGGGTTTGATATCAGGCCGGCTGTGAGCAGCTGTGATATCTCTTGGAGATCTACTTATTGGAACATCAGATAATGAATGTTCTGACCCTGAAAATAATTCAAATCAGTTGCTTGCACAGCGAGTTTATCAAAGATATTTATTTTTTCATGCAGACATGTGTAGAATATTATGTCCTAATTAACAATACTAATTAAATTATAAAATTATATAAAAATATATAAATTGGTAATTCAATCAATTAATTACATTTATTTAATACATTTTCTTGTCTCTCTGTAGGTTTATTTATTGATATTTATTCACACTATGACTACATGAGAAATAGCTCCATGAGATATTAAGAGATTGCACAACAATACCAGCATAACTGGTCGCTCTCACCTCAGCTGCATTTATAGATTTGGTTTTGTTTTTACAAAAGTGATTATTGCCTCAGTGTAGACTGAGTCTCTCTGGCACATATCAGGCTTGTTACAGAAATATTTGGTAGTCGTTCTGTAACTTCTGTGAGCTGCGGCTAAAACGGTTATTTATTATGAAACCAGATTCAGTGATACTTTCATAAAGACTGTGTTTTACAGGTCACGGTTTGTGCAACACTCGACAGAGACTCGTTGATTGTTATAAAAGCAAGTCACGCACAATAATGCCCTTTGTTTTTGCGTAATGAAAGAGCACTCTTTCTCCATAGCCGAGTAGGGGGAACGAATTAGCTACGCTTCAGCTATTGGTTTATTATCCACAAGCTCTCTTGTTGTGTGCCATTAATCTATGATTAGAAATCTAAACAGGCAATTAGGAGGCAATATTCCAGAAATCAAAATCCAATCTGCCACTAATCAAACACACCTTCGTAGTGGGCCGCTGAAATTGAATGGCAGTGGGCTGGAATACATTAGAACTAATGATGCCCAAGTATAACTCTGTCTTTTTTATTCTCTTTTTCTCTCTGTGAGTATCTCTTTATATCTTGTCTCATTGCTTTCAGCCTGTCTGTTCACTTTCTAGTCTCTGGACACTACATAACCCATTCTGTTTGCTACTTGTGCATGAGTTTATGGACAAACACAGGGAGAATTTAGAAGTCTGTTACCTTTAAATATGCGCAGTTCACACAGGATGGGGGGGGGGTCATGTTCTTATAAATATGTTCATCTTGTTTTTTGTTCAAAAATAGAAAACGGTAAGACTAGTTTATTTATTGAAAAGGAATTCATATTTTTATTCAGCAAGGATGCATTCAATTTATCAAAAGTGACAGTAAAGACGTTTATAAATAAATGTTGTTTTTTAAACTTTCCATTCATCTAAGAATCATGAAAAAATGTATAACTCTTTCCATAAAAACATTAAAGGGGTCATATGATGCGATTTCAAGTTTTCCTTTCTCTTTGGAGTGTTACAAGTAGTTCGTGCATGGATGAGATCCCTAAAGTTGCAAAGACTAAAGTCTCAAACCCAAAGAGATATTCTTTATAAAAGTTAAGACTCTGCCACGCCCCCCTAAAACGGCTCATTCAAACACGCCCCACATGTCTACGTCACCATGTGGAAATATTTGCGTAATGCCGCCCAAATGTTCACGCAAAGAAAGAAGACGTGGTTTCAGTAGCTGCAGTAGTGTTGATGCAGCCGTGTCAGGGAGACGCTGTGTGTTTCTATGTGAAAGCAAAAGCACTTTATTTGGCCTTCCGAAAGTAGATGCAATTAGGAATCATTGGTTAAGATTTGTTTACAACACAACAGCACGACCCAAATGTTCAGATTTGTGCAACGCATTTTATGGACGACAGTTTTGTGAACCTAGTAGAGTACAAGGCTGGCTGTGCACGAAAGCCATTTCTAAAAAAAAAAGGTAAATTCCAACTTTGCTATGACAATCTGGTGCTTCTGAATCAGCAACTGTAAATATGTTTTGTTATTAGTTTTATTTGCTATTGACTGTTCAAATGCGGAGTTTTGCGTGTAACGCGTTGTGTGTGTGTGTGTGTGTGTGTGAGGGAACAGGGTCACATCACAGCGGAGTGTACAGCCCGTCAGAAATGGTCTTAACCGTGGCTTGTGTACTGCAAATAAATACGAGCATCATCACTGTGTCTGTCACGTGACTCTGTTCCCCTTTCGGGCTTTAACTGATAAAACTAACTTGAAAGTGGTATTATGGTAAGGGGCGTTACATTTCCAACGCATGCTTGTGGTGTTCGGCCAATCACAATGCACTGGGTCAGTTGGCCAATCAGAGCAGACTGCACTTTTTGGAAGCAGGGGCTTTGTAGAAAACGAAGCGTTTGAGAGAGGCGGGGCATAGAGGAACTAAAATAATGTACAGTATTTGAAAAATAATGTGTTTTTTGAACATTGAAGCATGTCAACATATTCTGTTACACCAAATACACAAAATAAAGATCTTTAAAATAGCATCATATGACCCCTTTAAGCATTGTAACTGTTTTCAACATTGATAATAACAAGAAATGTTTCTTAAGCACCAAATCAGCATGCTAGAGTGATTTCTGAAGGATCATGTGACACTGAAGAGTGCTGAAAATTCAGAAATAAATTACATTTAAAAATTTTGTAATATATTATTAAAATAGAAAACAGTTGTTTTAAATTGTAATATTTCACAATATTATTATACTGTATTTTTAATAAAATATATTACATTTAATACTTTTTAATCAATATATATTACTATATTTATTCATTACAGTTTTTGAAACAGTTTATTTCACAGAGAGAGCAAGTTACATTGACTTTAAGCCATTTACATTTATCAATTTATTCCAAATAATCATTGTTTCATAAACACACATTGGTTTGCTGAAAGATACACAAATATCTTGTATCATAATATACAAGTAACAATAGCTGATGCTGTGGAGCTTTTCTCCTCCGCTGCTTCCAAAGCCCCAAGGATCAGATCCAGTTTCTTCATGTAGCTTGTGCTTTTAGGGCTCATATGGATCCTGAGAGAATATTGCTTACAGATGGGCCTTTCACTTGAGGTATGAATAGCCACATCTCAGCGGCACAGACAGGACCGGGTGGGTTTCTAATGGATCGTCCGGTCGCTCCTCGATTTCACAGCACCGTCTCCGTGACGCCGTAACATGCAGATGGTTGATCAAGCTCCCAGACGTCTTTCCTGAATGCTCCAGCCTTGCACTGCATGCATACACTGAACAGCACTGCAACGCATTAGTCAATGGGCCATGAAATGCCAGTCGCTTTTAGCATTTGTGAAGTATAGTTCAGGTGCTGAGAGGCCCTTGACATGAGTAAGTAATGTTTTAGCTGGGAGATGGACGACTATAAGACCAGTTCACATGGCTATTCGTTATAAATCTATGTATGTGATGCATAAGGCTTCATAAATTTAGAACTGTGAAGAATATAACCACCTTAAACAGGTCAAGGCAGAGCAGGATAGATTGCATTGAGCCCGGAGCTCTGTGTGTATGCATCTCTCAAGTCACTGGATATATTACACAGCCTTTATCTGACTGCACAATACAAGCCGTGCTGTAAATCAAGGGTTTCCATGACAGCATGTCCTTCCTTTTGGTGAAGCATGTGTTAGAGAGGCAGCTCGCTCACTGGTGTGACTTTACGCGGCTGCTCACTCGCTCGCACACACATGCTATCATAAAGTCTATCGCTGATTTAATCACTTCTGAGTGGCTGCGCATTAGGACGAGATAAGGATGTGATAGACAGAACGTGTGAACTGAGCAATTACTCATCCCAGGCTGTTAAAGTGTCCATGACGGTCCACCGCCGCTATCCAGCCCTCTGCATGACTGTGTTTCAGAGGCTGTGCTGGTCCCCAGGCCTGATATTTGATCTGTTAACAGCTGGACCTTCAGTGGTAGAAGCAGCAAACAGGACAGCGGGAGCAAGTGCAGTGACAGGAGGAAGTCAAACACATGTCTTTCCTGCCCTGCACATGGCCACAGTCCGGAGACCCCGCGTGAACTGATCTCTTGGCAAAGGCTCCCAGCGCCTCTCCGTGGAGAGACCACATTGCTGACTGGCAGCCAGAAGTATCATACAAAAACAGTATTTACGGTGCGTGCTGTTGTTGATGTACGTCCATATGGGCTCTCGCCCTCTGAAACCCTGGATAGCAATAGCCTGAAGTTGCTTGACCCATTTCATGCAGGGGCACTGTGCATTACTCCCTCATTTTCACATCCTCTAATCAAACAAACAAGCTAATACAAGGTCGTTGCTCCTCCTGTAGTCTGATGTCATGCAAAATGTTATCCCTCTTGGATTGCAAAGTGATTCTGTCAGTAAAAAGGACTGTACATTATACATTTGTCTTTCTGATTTAGTTTGGCATACCAAGTGATTATCCTGCTATGGTAGCATACGTTAACTAATTAGCCTGCTAATTGGAAAATCTGCTTTGATTATCTGTTTTAGTTAATTAAGTAGGTAATTAGTTGGTTGGTTTAAAAATATAGATTATTATATATATTTTTATTTTTTAAATTTTAGTATATTTTATTTTTTATTTTAGTCTGAGATCGTAGTGTAATGTTTTGATGATCTATTATAGTTAATTAGTTAATTGGTTGGTTTATAAATATAAATTATTATATATTTGTATTTTTTTACATTTTATTTTATTTTAGCCTATGATCATAGTGTAATGTTTTGATTATCTGTTTTAATTGGTTAGTTAGTTAGTTAAAGGGGTTGATATGATTCTTTAGGATCTTAATGAAAAGTCTATAACATACTTTGGTTAAAATTTCTCAATACTAGTGTTAAAACACCCTTTTTTACCATGTCAAAATCAGCTCTGTTTTTAGCAGGCCATTCTAGTCCATGTTGCTTTAAATGCTAATGAGCACTGCTGACCCCGCCCCTCTCTTCCATGGGGTGACGAGCAGTGCTGATTACTTTTGCCGCGGAACTGGCTAACTAGCACATTATTAGGAAAGGCGATTTGCAAAGATTCATAAAAACCTTTATACTCACTTCTTCTATAGATGAAGCCGGATCACGAATGATTTGCGTGAACAGACGCATTTAGGCAGATTGGGGATTGGCGCATTCCCTTCAAAACTAAAGAAACATTAATCCTCTGCGTCTTCAGCGGCTCAGATGTCAGAAGTAAATGACAACAGCTATGTTAATTATTACATCCAACAACAAAACACCTCAATCGCTTAATCGGAGACATTCTTGTTTTCCCCGGCACCGGAGTCGACACAGTAGCGGACTGATGACAGCTCACTCAGGGCGGGTCTAAGGTAAGACGGCTTGTCAATCAACTATTGTGGGAGCGGCCTGTACAGAACTACGTCATTCTAACAGGGCTCTCAAAACAGCCTGATTTGAGAAAGGGGATTTTAAAATAGGGATTTAAAAAAAAACACTGGGTGGATTTTTATCATTATAGGATGAATGTGCACACACACTTCCAACACACATTTATGTTCAAACAACTTGTAAAGTGAATTTTGCATCCGATGACCCCTTTAAATAGTTGGTTTATAAATATAAATTACTATAGATTTTTATTTTATTATTTTACTTTACTTTTAACCTGTGATTGTTGTGTAATGTTTTGATTATCTGTTTTGAATACTTTGCATTGTATTTTTTTAACAGGGTTTACTTATAGCAAACAATATTGCGGATTTTCTCCTTTTTTTTGCCCACTGCTTTCTTCTTACTCTGTTTACCAAGTTTTATAGGCAAACAGAAGTGATATATGCTCTGGCTGTGTTGTCAGGGTTGCATTCCAGAAAGGGGAGCGCTTGACCGTTAGCTGAATTATATGAGTGAAAGTGTGAGAGTGCGGGTGACTGTGTGCTTTTTCAAGCCCCGCTGTAAAGCCACGCTGTGCCAGAAATCTTTCAGAAGGGTGTAACATGGATACGTGACTAATTCTTTCCAGATGTTTAAAATTACCATTGCAAAAATATTTTTCATCTAGCAAGTCTGGTGGGGGGTTAATGGAATCACGTAGATCATGTATTTTTATTCATTATGCAAACAAAGCTTGAAAACCTGTGCCAGACAAAAAGTTGTGCTTCGCTGAGTAAATACTTTTTTTTTTTCAAAGAGGGTCTCCTTTGAGGTTCTTCACCATTTTAGTTTTTTTTGTCCAGACCTGGGAATCTGAAACAAAAGAACAAAAGGGGTGGCCAAGTGAGAGAGAGAACGGCTTCCCAAAGCTGTTGTTAGAGAAGCGGCTGCAGCCAAAGTGTGAGGAATGTCTAAAATGAGGCCCCCGTGTTCGGAGACGATGAGAGGATGGAGATTTGGCACTGGATCACTCGGGAGGACAAAGAGATTAGCAGAGCCATTACAGCCTGCTAGCTTCTCTACCTCGCCTTTTCTCTTTCATCCCTCATCCTTCCATCCCTTTTTTAGTCAAGCTTATCTGCCAGCCATCGTCTCTAAGAGCCTTTTGACCATCCGTTACTTGTGGCTCTCTGTGGAATGCCACAGCCCGACCCCCCCTCCCCTCTTCCCGCATCATTCCGCCCCATTGGGACGCATCTATCCGTTGACTCAGGCCTGGCTGAAGCAGAGCTGCTCCTGAGCGGGCCGCACTCAGAGGCTTCAGCTGCTTTCTCGTCACTCATTGTGTCCCCTCCGATCAATTACCCTCCTCCATTTTACTTCCGCTCAGTCGTCTGGAGGAGATCTGTGTGCCATCTTTTCAGTTATTTGTTTTTTAAATTGTCTGATTTATTTGCTCAATTTTCCACAAGTGCAGCGCAGTGAAATGAAAGCCAGTTCTTGCTCACTGTCACATCCTGGCATGGCGGGTGTGACTCTCGGTCATGAAGATGGATGCGGAAAAGTTGATGGGAAACTGGTATGACCCAAGGTTATACAAACGCTCTTGGCAGAGGGATTAATTGTGTAAGATCTTACAGATGATTGCAGTCGTGAGGTCTGACTGAAATCCTGTTAGCCAGAGCGCGATGCATTACTGACGGTGAGGCCGCGGCCCAGGTGATGCATGGCAACTATAATGAACAAAGTGGAGGTGAGAAAACTAATCTTCTCTGTATCTTTCTGACCTTCTCCGGAGGGATATTAAGTTAGTTGATGGTGTCTTACACACTGTGCTAACGGTTATGAAACTATTAATCGGACACAAATGAATCGAAAGAAAATTTGAGACGTTTTTCATTCAATGGGATGCTAGCTTACTACTCAATGGATACTGTGCAGGGTACACTGTGTATACTGTTTTTTTTTTTTTTAAATAGTTGGTTAAACATTAATGAAACAGGAAAGATTCATTGGAGACAAATGTATCTAAAGGCTGTAATACACTGCACAACTTTTCCCTGATCGGTCAGAGCAAGTCTGCTCAGATTTTGCATTAAATTGTTTAGTGTATGATGGGCACATAGCATGATTTCTTCCAGTTAGAGGATATCAAACATGTTTGATATTTGGAGTTGATTTTAAAACACAAATTGTATTAATTTGTCATGCGTCTCCTAGCAACAAGGTGTATGGTCCTCCGTGAGTTTTGTTGTGCTCCGAATTACTTGAAAATCTGGTGTGTGATAGTGCTTTAAAGGGGTCATGGACTTCCTTTTTTATTATTTTGTACTGTTCTCTGAGGTCCACTTAAAATGTTATCAAGATTTTTACATCAAAAGCCATCATAATTTAGAAGTAATTGGCTATTTTCTGTCCTGTTTTGACCACCCTCATGGCTGACTGTAGTAAACGCCCACTGCTATGATTGGCCAACAGTTGTGTATGTTTGACAGCCTACATCCTTCATGGATGGACGCTGCTGTGATTTATGTTGAAAATGCATAAATACTCAGTACATATCAAATGATCTGTAATAACAGACAAAGCAATACACACTTGTGTGTTCCGACATTACTGTCAGATCCAATATAGTCAGCACAGCATCGTCTTTTAGTTACAATCGTTCTGAAAATCCCACGTCGAATTGTGCCTTGTTTGTAAACAAATCTGTGGTAAAATGAAGTGAACAAAGGACCGAGTTCTTACTGACGAGGTCTGGATCTTCATTAAAAAGAAAGTTCATCCACTCTTTCCTGACGTTGGGATCAGAAGGAAGGCAATGCAAAGACTGCACAGTGTCTTTTTTCTTCTGAGCCATATTTAACGTTTGGTTTCTGCATAGACCTGCATTTGCGGCTCTCGTTTTCACTACATGTGTGAATCGGTGGGCGGGGCTAAACAGGCAGCGATGTGGAAGCAGGCGTTGATCTTCTTCTGCGGAGGCGGTGTTTAGCCACACTTTTACGTCATAAACAGCACATTCCACAAGCTGTCGTTTCGGCAGACTGGCTTCAATATAAGCTGTTGTTAGACTCACAAGAAAGTTTTGAGTTCTAAAACTTTTATAGTACATTTTATAGTACAATGACCTCTAATATGTCAAAAGATCAAGGGAATTTTGATTTCTCAGTTCATGACCCTTTTAAAATATGTTCAGACAAGAAGTTTTGTAGTGTATTCTAGCCTTAAAGAAAATCAGACCCTGTGTCCAAATATGCCTCCCTGCTGAACAGTACATAATATAAATAGAATGTCTGAATTTGTGGTATTCATAAAAAAGTGGAAGAAGAGTACCACAGATCACCATCAGTTCAAAATCAGTAGTTCACTAGTTTTCTGTAATTCAGGGTCAAGTAATATAATATAAAGTTTAACAAATGTACAAAGTGTTATAAATGTAATAAAAAAAGAAATGAAAATACAAAAAACTTTGCTAGATTACAAAATGCATACTACAGTTTCTGTATGCTCAGGATGTGCAAAAATTGTGCTTTTAGCTTGTCACTGGGGCAGAATTCTCAAAAGTACACCTTATCTACCTAAAGCAGAGGTGTCCAATCCTGCTCCTGGAGGGCCAACTTCCTGCAGATTTTAGCTCCAACACACATTTGCCTTAGAAGTTTCTAGTGAATCTGAAGACCTTGATTAGCTGGTTCAGGTGTGTTTAATCAGGGTTCAAGCTAAACTCTGCAGGACCATGGCCCTCCAGGAACAGGTTTGGACACCCCAGACCTAAAGGTTGTGTACATCAGGTACTAAAATACACAGGTGTTTTGCCCCAGTGACCAGCTAAAAGTACAGTTTTTGTAATTTTTTTTCTCTTAATATGTGCATCTAGAAAAATTGCATAGTGTACTCAACATGCTTGCATACCAAATACTGCAGCAGTATTAAGAGTAGTATGACATTCTAATCTCCAATCCTAATTTCCACTCTTTATATTTCTAGATTATGCATCAAAGGTGAAAAAGAAAAAAATGACACCCTTAAAGAAATTAGAAAGGCGTTGGTTGGTTGTTGTATTTGAGGTGTGTAGTGTGGAGAGCTCAAATGTTGCAGACAGGTGGTCTTTTTATCCAGTGTGGATCAGGGACAGGCCTGATAGCAGACTGACTGCGCTATTCAGAAGCTTTTTAATTGCCAATCGTTTTTCTCATTTGCCTATCTGCTCTCTTTGCTCCGGCTCGTATTATCTTCTTCAGCTCTGTCTCAATTTGCCATTGTGGAAGACTGATGTTTATCTCACACACCTCTGCGTCAATCCTTGCTAGAAAAAATATGAAATTAAAACCCACCTGGTATTTCTTTTGCGTAAGAAACCATGCTGTGCAATTACCAAACCCTCAATTATGTGCAGATTCGACACAAGAGGTTTTGAAACATGATATAACGCTCATGAAAAGGGCCTCTGCATTTCTCGTGCAGAAACCCAAAGTGAACTGAGGTCTTGGTTTTTCTCTTGCTTGTATCCTTAACAAAGTCCTTGTTAACAATCGGTCTTTGGCACGTTGCTAAGGAACACCCAATTCTCCCACAGCTTTGTATCTGTTCTCAATGCTCAGAGATTCTCATGTTGAAGCGTTTACTACACGCATAACTACCATAAGAAGGAAGTGTAAAGAAACCTGTGATTAATGTGTTATAAGATATGCCCCAGATGTTTATAATTATTGTCAGTCTACTGTCTTTCTCCAGAAGAAAGGAATTATAGGTGTTCCTTTCTCTCTAAAAATAGAACACAATAAAAGAGGCTAATTTTATGAAGCCTGTTGGGTTACCCAGAAACTCCTCTCTAAGTTATGCAAGACATGCTATGCAAGCACACACACAAACGCAACGGTGGGTTCAGGAGTTCACCTTTGTAGTTGTCATGGAGGCAAAGCTGCTATCTGTGGCAGCAGATTTCCCCCATGCGGTGCGGATCATCCGTGATAAAGACGCTACTGAATGATGCTCAGGTTGGTTTCAAAATCCTCAGCCTGCCTTTTTGGCCTATATCTCTGTCCGCTGACTGAGGAGACTTTTTTATGGGCTTTTGCCCTATCATTTAAGGGGAATTTTCACTGGAAAAGCAAACATCATGGATGGCGGGTGAACATTAAAATTTTACATCCTGAAAGGTATTGATGTAATGGTCAGGTGTTTATTTTTATACTGTAAATAAACTAGATCTGGCTCCGGGTCTCCCACAGATCTCATTTTGCTTTTGTATATTTCTATAAGGGTTCCTGTTTGGGTAAATGGCAGTACTGTGCTCATTATGAGGTTCAAATGTAAGGAACTTTTATAGTAGTACAGAAAATCAGTGCTTTAAATGATTTCTAAAGATTGCCAGTCAATGGTAAAAAACAACTAAATAAATAATCGGTATGTGGATCTTGTTTTTCAGCACTGAACACGTCCTTAAAACAAGGTCATTTTACTTTAGAAGCATGAAGAGAGCAAGACTTAATTTCAGAGAATATATCTTGAAGTATTGCAAAGTATTTTTCATTGGCAGATTTCTTTTTTAACTTGTTTTCACAAGCATACATTTTTGAAAAATTGTGAGTTAAAAATACAGTAGAAATGCAGTGAAAAAATATATTTCCAGCTTCTATAACAATCATTTTAAATGTAAAAAAATATCTGCCATTGATATATACTGATACACAATCTATTCAACAGATATATTCAATAAACAACAAGATAATGATGCACAATATCTGGAGCTATTTTGCAACAGAGAAGTAATTTACTTCCCTCAATCATCTTTTCACTCTTATTTGCTTTAAACTCTGTTCTTCTGCGCTTCTGAACTCTGTAGCTCCCACAAAGTGATCGTTGGCCTCTCTGAAGCTGCTCCCTAGAGTATCCTCTTCCTTCGAGCAGACAGTTTTGTGGGACGACCTTTTCTAGACAGTGCCTGGTGGTTTGATGTAGCCTCCGTTTCATGATAATTCAACCAATAATGTCCCCAGAGACATCATAGATATTTTCTTTGCTATTTTCTTTACTTTTGTGAATGTTTATCTTCAACAATTTTGGAATTTGTTTTAGTCTTGCATCTCGCTTTAGTTTTCAATATTAATGATTTACGGATAGCGGACAATTACATGAATGTTAGTAAGAATACATGAATTTCAAAAATATCACTGAGAACTAAATTTCAGTGTTTGTAATTGCATACAAAGAAAAGATTAGCACTATATTTTGCTCCTTCAGGCTGACAATAAATGACCATGAAGTGAAACCAGCATATGTGGGGAACCAAAACCCAGTTTAGATTCTCATTAACATAATGTCATTAGAAGCAGATACGTTCATTGTTCATTTGTAATGTTATGCCATGATTCCCATATAAAAATCCATGCTGAAAAGAGGCATATTTATCTGTGCTTTCACAGGGGTGCTAATAGGCTCTTTAAAAGTCTCTCATTACTTTCTCATATTGAATTCTGCTCAAGTCTGCTTCTGGGCTGTCAGAAAGTTAATCAAAGCTTTGTTTCTGTGCGGTACGCCTGCATAATCCATGTGGCACTCAGCTATTAGGAGTGAGCCACTTCAGTTGAGATGTTTTTATCCTCATCAATCATCGGTTTCAATCAATTCATATACTGACACTCCTGTCTTAGGCCAATTAATGGAACAATTAAAACGTAATCACTCCAGAAGGAAGGGAAAGTTTCTTTTGACTTCAGTTTCTCTTAGAAGAATACAGTTCTGAGGTTGGACAGGCAGCCGCTCCGACTGCCAGCGCAGAGAAATGATACTGACACATGAAAGGCTAGAAGTCAATGATTAGTGAGACGGGCTACGGATCAATTTGGCCTGGCGCAGACTTTGAAGCCTTCCGCTATGCTAATCAATGAAAAACTGCCTGCTCGTTAATGCATTCAAAGATGGATGGAAAACAAATGGCTACCTCTGGCATCATCCCTCATCGGCCCTCCTGTGGCCTCTGCCAACACACACACACACACACACACACACACACACACACACACACACACACACACACACACACACACACACACACACACACAGTGTCCTCATAAACCACCTTCAAATTGTAATACTCTGTCATACCCATGTTATTATACAAATTTGTGTCCTCATAAACCACATAAACCCGCACACACACACACACACACACACACACACAGTTCTCCCCAGACTGATTGTAGTGTTTGCTGTTGTTTCTTTTGTGTGTCATTTGTAGTGTTTTTACAGTTGCCTCAACCAACTTTGCTTCATATTTTCATTTACAAGTGCTATAGCTTCAGGAAGCATTTTATTTTTGATTGTTTGTTTGTTTGTTGATTTTTACCATCTTGCCTGATGATATGAGGTCTCAAGAGCTTTATTTTTTCTCTCTCTTAAGCAGACATGTTGAGCCCGTTTATATGATTGTACCCTGAAGATTCAACACTCCAGGGTTTTCTATATAATTCTGTTTTTTTTGCAGTAGAATATACTGTATATGCAGTACAATATATTATACGCGTGTATTTGTGCATTTCATTCATTCATTAGTGTGTGTGTGTGTATGCACACACATAAAATACAAATAAATGTAGTCTGACTTATTGTAAAAACATTATATATATAAAATGTAGTGTGTGTGTTATATATGTATGTTATTGTATGAACAACCAATCAGTAATGATACTCATTTAAGTTTCTCGTAACGTAATTACATAAACTTTGCTTTAATTTTGAGACGGACATCACTGAAACGTGTCACATTGATTTGGTTCAGTGAGTTGATTCAGGAATAGATGTTGCTACTGTCAGACTGATTCATCATTAACTCCCAAATTCATGAGTCTTCAATGATTCATTAAAAAAAAGACTGCTTCTGACTACATTCAATATACTGAATCAGACAAGTCCTTGCATTGAGTGCCTGCTCGAGTCATTCCTTTGCTATATGCTCTCTTATGAGTAGAAAGGATTAGCAATATTAAAATATTTCCTCATCTATTATTGAAAGCTGTAAAAAGGTTTCCCTGAACACCCAGCTTATCCCACAGCAGTGACCTCTGACCTTGAACCACCACCCTCTGCTTTGTCCCACAGGAGCAGAGCCCCAGTAACCAGACATCACTGGCCATGATGCAGGAGCCCCAGGAGGTTATGGAGGAGACTGTAACCATAGAGGAAGACCCCGGCACACCCACCTCTCATGTTTCTGTGGTTACTTCAGATGATGGAACTACACGCCGCACAGAGACTAAGGTACTCCTGCTTACATCTGCCACATTTTCATATGTCATTGTACTTATGACATTATTAGATATGCAAATGCACACAAGTGCTCATTCATGCTCACAACATCTCATGGTGATGTTCTTTAATTAATTACTATAAAGAGATTCAATGGAAAACTCCTTCTAAGAGATGAGCTGTTTTATATAAGAAATAGAAATACATTAATATTCTTCTTATTGACATTTTTACATGGAAAATAAAATCTCTATTTGTATAAATCAGTGTTACTTTAGTAGCTTATATTTGTATTTTTTTAATTTACTTTTAAATTTGAGTTAAAATTGTATACATATTATGTACTTTTGTCATTTTATATTTTCCTATTTTGTTTTTATTGATTTTTATTTTATTTTATTTTATTTCTATTATTTCAACTTCAAACTTATTTCAGTTAGTTGACAAGGCAACATTTCTAATTTAAGTTTTTGTCAATTTAAATGTTCATCTGATATATATATATTTTAGCAGTTTTATTTAAAAACAACAACACTGGTGTAAACCTTTTGTCCAGATTAGTGGGAGGTGTTTTGATGTGGTTTACAGTAGTCAGGGGGTTCTAGAACGAGCTGGTGTTTAATTTCACCCAATCAGCTCTTTAGTGATCAGACAGAGGGATCAACATGGCAGACTAGTGCCTCTTTACCAGTAACACAGCTCAGCTGTATTGAACATGAGAGTTTGCAAAAACACATAACAAAATACATTAAAAGGCAAAAGTTGAGGGCTTTCAGGATATAAAAATGATGCTCCTAATATTCTAAAGAGAAACATTCTCAGTAATATTAATAGCTCTGTTTAGATCTATTAATTTATGTTGTAAGCCACATGGTCTTGATTTGCCTTTGCTTTTGTTTTGTTGTTTGTAAAAGGACAATGTGACTAATATGAAGGTGAGTTAAAATCTCTCCCTCACACACGCCTCTTGTCAGTCACCATTATTTGTGCCCATTGAAGCTCAGCAATGCACAGCATCTCAGCGCTGGTGTGAAATCACTGCATAAAGCTTCATTTGGCAGAGCGGTCACCTCTTAACGCCCTTTACTGCTACAGTCCTGCTCTTGAGTTTACATACCCCTTGCAGATTCTGCTAAATTTTTATCATTTATTTAAAAAAAAAAAAAACTGAGAGATCATACAAATTGCGATTAAAAAAATTCCCTGATGATAGTGATGATGATAAAATGAGCAGACAGCTGTTTTTCCATATTGTTAGGTGCAGTATGTCGAAATGTAAACATGCCAGTTACAGACTAGGTTGTTGTTTTTTTAGACAGGAGCTGACAGCTTCTCGTTGCTATGGAAACATTGAAACTAAATGTTATATTGTGTGAACGCAGAACCTTTGTTTGAAATACATACGCTATTTGATTGCAGCGTTGAAAGTACATTACATTCGGATTGCATTTTTGAATTTGAATTGAGGAAAAAACATAGAGTATATAAACATACTGTAGCAGGTGACTCGATGTTAAGATCTAATTGTCACTAAGAACAATTGAGGGACTCCTACATGATATTAAGAACTGAGAGTATGTAAACTTTTGAACAAGATTTGTCATTTTCATCGTTATTTTGTCTTTTGTAATAAAATTTAAAACTAACATTAAATGGAACTTCACACAATTTTCTAAATGCATCTTATTGATTTTGTTGTGAATGGTTTATCTATTCATGCTTTTTTTAGCTCAAAAATTTGTATCAGCACAAAATTTGAATCACAGAATATCACAACTTGACCTTTGGTGAAACGACAGACTTCCCCAGTCATTTACCCTCCCATCCCTTTCTTACAAATGACTGCAAGTTTGCATTTAAATCTACCTCCATCTTATCAATAATTGATAGATAAAACCAAGTCTCCACCCTATTGTTTTTTCACCAATGTGTGTCAAAATTTAGAAGAAAAGATCTGTCACTACTTTGATTACATTACAACTTTAAATAGCTGTTATGCTGCTTCTGAGGCAGTACAAAAAAAAAAAACTTGTGATCTCTCTCTTATTTTTCAAAACATCTTATAAATTCTGCAAAGGGCATGTAAACTTATGAGAAAGGGATTATGTAAAGTGTACAATACATATCAGCGTGCACACGAAAACAAGCAGCAGTATGCATACACAAGCATTAACCAATGTGCACATAGAAACAGCTGACAGTTGATGCATAGTGGGAGGAAGTGAAGGGTGAAGTATGGTCTTACTGCTGCACTATTTCTCACCATCACACCACTCACACACTGCCAAACCTATGAAACACACTTAAGGACTAACATCACAGAGTGTGAGATGCATGCACTGTAAAAAAAAAAAAAAAAAAAAGTTGAGAAAACTCAAAAATCTGCTGAAGCTGGTTGCCTTAAACGTTTAAGTTCTTTAACTTTAGTTTTTTTACAGTGTGCACAGATGTGTGGGTCCTTCTGTCACATGTTGTGTTTGGGCTGATATTGGGGTTGCGGAGACAAGTTTATAGTCACGTAAATACATCAAGTCCAGCCGCAGAGCTCTGGGTGTGTAGGATAAAAGCGATGCATTCTGTTACACTCTGGATGTATTTGAAACCAAAGGAAGTACCTTTACATTCACAGTCAGCATCAATGTACTTCCTAAAGAAACGGCACCATTTCATTACATCTAATGATCCTGATCAAATTCATTTGAGCCTTAGAGATAACCAAGAAAATATTACAGCTATACTGCTTATTTATTGATAGAAATGGAATTATATGAAAATATATATTTTTTAAAATGGATATTGATTAATTAATTTACTTCATTCAGTCACTTCATCAGAAGCCATTTTTATTTTAAAACTGAAGGCACGGGATGTTCAAACATTGAATACAGCTGTGCCTATACTGTAGATATGCAGCATACTGCTTATGAAGGCATCATTTTGCAGACTTTATTGGTATTAAAAAATATTTTAGTGGAGCGAAATTGCTTTATACATAATGTTAAGATATCTGTAACTGTGTATGTATGGTTAGTTAGCAACATATAATGATTTAAATCGGTAGATTAGAGACTAGAAACATCACAGACTGACTTGTGTACTAATGTAATGCTCAAAGGTTATGTTAAAATTGTGTCTAATAAATTTAGTAGCCAAATAAATATTAATTTTTGAGCATTCCTTTAGTTGAAAAGTTGAACAGCTTCTGTGTAGAAGCCTCAGATGAAAAATCTTGTGTTTCTTTCTCTGCTTCTGTGTTTTCTCCTCTTCCTGCTAGAGGAATTTTCTATTAAATGCTGGAATTACTCTTTTGTGAGGGACAAAATGAGACAATAAAAATATTTTGTCTCAAAGGCATTCTTATGTTTTCTTGTTAAGCCAGATAATTCACATCAAATATTAATTCTCTGGACTGTTTTGGACTGTTCTGGACTATTAACAAGGCTTCATGGGAAAAGTCCTACTTTCATTTAACTGTTTCCCTTTCATTTCTGTTATAAGACTTGACGTTTCCATATCGCTGTATACTTTTCTAACTCATGCCTCCTGAAATAACATGCTTTCACTGTAGGTGACCAAGGTGGTTAAAACCATCACACGCCGAACCTTCCAGCCAGTGATCCTGACAGAGTCCAAACCATCTACTCCCATACCTCCATCTACACCAACACCATCTGAAACAAAACCAGTAAAGAGTGCTTCTGGTTGACGTGTCTCTGCCTCCCGTCTTTCATCTCACTAAGTGTGTCTGTAACTCACAGCTGGTGTGGCAGCGGTCTGTAAAACTAAATACCAGGGAGATCATAAAACATATACAGTGGCAGAAAAGTTTGGGAACTGTAAATCTGTGAAAATGTGAATAATTTTAACTGGAGATCATACATGATGTTATTTTTTATTTAGTACTGTCTGAGTAAGATATTTTACATGCACCTAGCTGAAATTATTCACCCCTGCAAAAGGCGAACTGTGTGATTAGTAAACTGTTCTTTTGTTTTGTGTTGGTTGTTCATGAGTCCCTTGTTTGTTCTGAGTTGAACTGAGCATGTTCTTCAGCTGTAGATTCTGCAGTTTTCCACATTTTTGCATATTTGAACTTTCAGCAGTGACTAGATTTTGGCATCTTTTCACAGAGGACAATAGCCAAACACAACTTGGTGATGTTAAGCTCAGTCTAAATATAAGCCTCAGTGTCCTTCTATCTTTTTTTAGATCTTTAAACTCACCTATGTTTCACACACAATATCAGTAATCCTTTTAAAGTTAACATGAAATGCTCATCGCAGCCCATTATATTATATAATATAATATGTGTGTGTGTGTGTACATATTTAGATTAACATTTAGTTGTTCCCAGTAAAAAGGCATATTTATATTTGAAACAGTATTTCACTAAATAAACACAAATATGATATTTTATAATTTCCATCAAGAAAAATCATGAAAAGAGTATAATAACAACCCCTTTTCTTTTTGAAGCATGATTTCTGCATCTCTTCTGCATCTCACATTGGTGTCTGTTTTAACATGTTAACTTCATATGTGGGTGTAAAGGGGTGTTCACACTGACAGCGACTTGTAGAAACAGAGCAACTTATTTGAGTTGCCGGTTTGAGACAGCATGAGCAACAGAGACTGTTGGCGATGCAATAAAGTAGTAACACTCGCAACAACCAGTAGGAGTGCATACAGTTCACCTTACAGCTGCACATGTAATTCACCTCATGAATACAGTTGGATACTGCAATCGAGTGTAAATGCCTACTTGCAAACAATCGTATAGCACTTTGTCGACCTCCCCCAGTTAAATTGCCATCAGTGAGATTGCTGCTTTTATCTTAATGATGTTTGTTAAAATTAACTGCAGTTCCCCAAAAAAGCTGCGCACTCCATTGGTTAAACCCATACTGGGGTCTGTAAAGGTGAAATAACTGTGACTGTGGTTACAGATCTTTTCCCCCTTTAGACATGGACACATCCCTTGTGATATTACGCACTGACAACTGGCCATGTGGCTTGTAAGGGTTCACACACAAATTCAAGCAGTCATGGTTCATCTCCAATGACGATTCGTTTTTATCAAGCTCATTAATTTCCAAGATGAATTTACAGCCATGGACAAAATAGCCAATTAATTGCTTTGCAGAATTCACTGAGCAGCAAATTGGTTTCTGTATCAGCATTGAACCTTCAGGAGCAGCAGCACTCCATCCTCTTGACAGGCAGACATTTTGTAGAATAAGGCACTGGATTAGCACTCAGAGGGGAATAGTGATTTATTTAAGTTGAGTCATAAAGACGCCAGTGCCCTGTGATAGACACAAGTAGAACATCACTCAGGTCCATGTAGTCTGGTGGCAGTTCTTATGTTGATTGATTTACTGTTGTCATGTACACTGTTCTCTCTTAGTATGTGGTAATGGTTTACTTAAAGATTCCTCTAAAGGGTGTAATGAAAGTTAGTCCCTCATTTAGTAAAAAAGTCAAATCAATAGCTATCATATGTGCAACAATGCAGCAGCAGTTCTTGTTGACAATGAAATGCTACCCCATCAGTCAAGAAAGTTTAGATAGAAATTGTCTATGCTAGTAAATGTTAAAATAAGAACTAATGTTTGAAATTTTGAGTTTGTAAACATATTAACTGATATAATTTTAATATTTTTTGATCACATTCGAAAAAGTTGATATATTTTACACAAACCAGTAATAAAATGAAATGTAACTTTGACATACTTCAAAAAAGTTGATTATATGTTCTAATTTTTTTCAGGATACTTTGATGGATGGAAAGTTTAAAAGAACAGCATTTATTTAAAATGATTTTTTTGTAACATTATAAAAGCTTTTACTGTCAGAAAGATTTAATTAATTTGATGAATTTAATGCATCCTTGATGAATACATTTTTTTTTTCTCTAAAAACATTCCAAAAAGACAACTGGACAGCATTTAATGTTGACAAGTGCTGACAAGTCCTGTAAAAATAATATAGCATGTGAAAAGTTTTCTATAGCTAAATATAACATTAGTCCCTTAGTTGTAAAGTAAGTTTGTTGCTCCTAGGGAAACTTAACTGTTATCAAAGTTTTTGTGGTGAGAAACTTTGTAACAACTACAACCAAGAACCCACAATCCTTATATTTTCAGTTATAGCTGTATCGTTACTGATGCACACAAAGCCTTTTAAAAGACTGGAAAAGATCTTCAGTCATTTCACTGCTACTCAGCCAGCTCACAGTGTGACATCCACTTCCCTGCTGATGTTAGACCACTGAGTCAGTGTGCTGCATTTCACTCATAAATGCCTGTGGTTGTTTTGGCTGCTGTGATTTGAGCAATCTGACATAACAGCTGCATTTTGAATGGCCCTCATATCACATATAGGCCATGTACAAGGCATAAAAGACGGGAAATGGCTCACTCTAGTTCTGCATAAAAAGCACAAACTTTCACTTCAATAATTACGACTTTAAATTCTCCTAACTGTGTTGTTTTTCCATCATCTTAGGTCACTAAGATGGTCAAGACAGTGACAACACGGACAGTTCGACAGGTGCCGCTGGGTCCCGATGGCCTTCCTCTTCCAGAGGGCTCGTCTCCACTGGGAAGCTACACTGACTCCATTGATCGGCGCTACATGAAAAACGGCGAGCGCTTCATCACACCCCAAGCCACTTCCACCCTCACACGCTCGTACAACAATTACAGCGACTCCTACAATGACACTCCAGACAGTCAGTTTCGCCATTACGCCCTTCACGATGGATACGGAGATGTAGCCGACAACTACGGAAGTCTGTCTCGCGGAGTCAATTACAGGCCCTATCGGCCCTACATTCCCACCGGTGGATACCGGCCGGAGAACTGCTACACTCTCCCTATTCGCAAGGACGACTATGGCCATGTGGCCCAGCCTCAAGTCCCAATGGGAAGTAGCACTGTGGATCTCAATCGTTCTCAGCCTGAGCGCTTTCAACCCGAACCCTATGGCCTGGAAGACGACCGTCGCAGTCTAGGCCCAGATGACGAAGAGCCGTATGACCTAGAGCCTGATTATTCCACGGCTAACCGCCGCACACTGCCCGGACGTACCATTCGAGAGCCATTGCGCAACGGCCCCCGCGTGAGGTAAGAATCGTGCAGTTGATTTGGTTTGTTTGCTTTTGCCGCTGTGGGTTAGCTCTGTCTTTTGTCCATGGTTGTAAGCAGCTTTGATGTGATTGCCTATTGAAGAGATTCAATGCTCCAGCTCCTGAGAAGCACATAGATGCAAGTTTTTCTTTCACATAATGGAAGGTTATTGCTCAGCAGAACTAGCTTTCAGTATCCAGTGTATCAAGGAGCACTGATAAATGATTAACTATTACATAAAAAACTAAAATATACTATATCTGCAACTATATTTATTGATTAATAAATATATAAATATTAGGGCTGCCCCTAATAGTCGACTAATCGTTAGTCGACCAGAAGAGGCTTGGTCGACCAAAATTGTATTATTCGCTTTGTCGCAGAAAACAAAAATCCACACAGTCCGTGACAGACAGTTCGTTAACGACTAGTCTATGGCAATACAATACATCGGGCAGGAGATCCAAATGCTCGCCTATCATTCATCGACCTCAAATATGGCTTATCATCTGCATTTAACCCATCCTAAGTGCACACACACAGCAGTGAACACACACACACACACGTGAACACACACCTGGAGCAGTGGGCAGCCATTTATGCTGCGGCGCCCGGGGAGCAGTTGGGGGTTCGGTGCCTTGCTCAAGGGCACCTCAGTCGTGGTATTGAGGGTGGAGAGAGTGCTGTACATTCACTCCCCCCACCTACAATTCCTGTAGGCGCATCCACTAGCCTACTGATGACGAGTCTGTATCGCCGACTTCATCTATTAAGCTGAAAACAAAGAAAGCACTAGTTTATCAAATTATTAAAATGTTAATGCAGTCTCCTTACTGTTTTTCTACATTCATAATAATTTATTTTGCTGGTGCGCTATGGCAAGCTTTATGCGTGCACTTGAGTGCTTATTAGGCTATGTAGGTAATTAAAGGCTCATTATAATGATATAAATGGTTTATTAATAAACGTGCGATTAGTCGACTAATGCTTCAAATGAATGACTTCTAGTCGACCAGAAAAATCCTTAGTCGAGGGCAGCCCTAATAAATATATATATATATATATATGAGCGATATACAGCCATATCACACTGCTACTTGTGATATTGCATTTATACAACAGTTTGACGGCACAAGTGTGTAAATAAAAAAGAGACAACGGAGTGTCTTTAAAAACCCTCTTTTGTGCGGAACTCATTCCTTCTGCCAAAGATTCAAATCTGAGTTTGTATTACTGTTTTAAAACTCACTGTATTATGTTGATTTATTGTGAGAGAGAATTTTCCAATGACAGTGCATTTGTTGGCTGTGATACAAACAGTGAAACAGTTGGAGTTCTGCTATAACTAGAATATTGCACCGTTTGAAAAGGCTCTCAGTCAATCAGATTCGAGAACCAGAAAGATATGTATTATTATTATTATTTAATATTATTGTTAAGTGGCATGAGACAAAATTATTTTATATCCCTAACAGTCTGATATTGGTACAGTCTGATATTGAATGGATGGATGGATATTGAAACTAGAGATTGCACACTTTTTTTGATTGTTTTGCTAATGTGTTTGTTCTAGAGTTAAGTGAGGGCTCAGTTTTCTCTCCACCCCTAAATGTTCTCCCTCTTGAGCTGAGCGACCTTTGCTTTCACAACCAAAGACAGTTGAAAACTATTTTCCTCCTTAAAAAGGACACATTTTTCTGTTGTTCTGACCCCAGCTTGCTCTTTGCAGAGATTAGAAAATGCAAAGCAAATGACAGCTGACATAAAGCAGAGAGCTGCCTATGTGTAATGAAGAGCTCTTCTTTTTGATCAGTGATTTCTTTCTTTATGGTAGATGAAGATAGAACATTTTTACAGTATTTTATAAGACAGAACAGGGAGGAAAGGCGAGATGTTGTTATCATGAAACATGTTTTCCTTGTCATACTCCTCTAGTCAATATCAGCACATTCCTCATTATGAGGATCTGTAGCAGTTTTGACAGTCCTGTGTGTTGCAGGAACACAGTTTCTTTTTAATTAGGATGCACACACATATACAACAGGCAATCACCGTCACAAACAGCATACACAACTTTTTGACCACTTCCTCTTTTTCAGCCCATATTTGTGTACATCCGTGCCAAAATTATAGTGTAATTAGCAGTGATGTCACCCCTCTTACTCTGAATGTCAAAGTCTTGCGTTTTGCATCCATCATTAGCATTCCCATAATAACAGATGCTGACAAAAATCTCGCTAATGAATGTGTAAAATGAATATGTTAATTAGAGCTTATTGTTTTGCAGTTTGGAAACCCGCAATTATAAAACAGCCAAAATTGCGACATTTAGCAAAGAAATGGTTGCCAGTGCTGTGTTTGCATGGTTACTGTGCATTTAATTTGTTAAGCCGACTCTAGGTCTCTTCTTTATCTCTCTTTCTCTATCTCAGTGGAGCTGTTGTTGTCAGAGTGATTAATAGTCTCTGGTGAACACTGCCAGACAAAGGGGGCGTCTCGTCTCCAGCCATATCTCTAATGGTTCATCTCTCCTTGGCTGATCCTCCCTGCACCTGCCACCAGTCCCACAGCAGAGCAGCCATAAGGTTGTCATGCAGAAATCTCCCTGGAGACCACCAGGGACCACTTCCTATGTGCTCATGCTGAACTGACAACAGTTATATAGTGTAGGCAGAAAGAGAAAAATATTCCATCCTTTATATGGAAGTTTGGGCATGGGACTGAAAAAACAGAGTTGATAAAGTATTATATAGTTATGTAGAGCAGAATCAAGTTCTTATTTACTGATAGTACCAGTTTTGTTTTCAAATAATGCTGAGTTCATTTTCACACATGCATTCTTCCTCATGTGAAGCAGAATATCATGCTAAAATACAGTGCAAAGCACACATAGCAATCAGTGTAATCTGATTTCTGAACAAATTAATCTTGTGAGACTTTTCTTAAGTGAATTCCTAACTTGCAGCACTACCAGTGTAGTCTGATTCCCAAACTAATTGCAGTGAGTTGGTTGTTTTTGGTGATTCAAACATTTACCATGCTATTAGTATAGACTGATTCCCGAACAAATGATTTGAATGAATTGGTTCTTTCTAGTGAATCAGTGTAGTTCAGTTCTCAAAAGAATGATGCTTATGAACTGGTTCATTTTAGACAATCAAAGACAGATAGCACAACCACTGTAGTTCGTTTCAAGTAGAAATGCCTGTAATGAGTGGACATTTCCTTTTTTTTTACAAGCACTTATTTCTTAAAAGTATTTGATGAATCACTAATGGAACTGTTAAACAGTGTTTGAAGTTTAGTTTTACACCCAGTATTTTCAAAAACTTTATGTTGGTGTTATACAGCAACATAAATACAGTAATTGCTTAATACACTATAGTATTGTCAGAGCTCTGTCGTGTGTGTCTTGTGTTCCCGCCTCCTGTTTCCATATTTGGTTTGTTTCCTGTCCTCGTTTCATGTCATTCTGAGTTAATTCTGTTCCAGGTGTGTGTTTGTGATTGTGTTAATTATCCGGTGTATTTAAGTCCTGTCTGTTGAGTTCCATGTCGTCTGGTCTACTCGTTACTCCCGGTGTTTCTGTGTGTCTGCATTGCCCTGTCTTACCTTGATGTCGTCATTAAAGACTATTATTTTGAGTTATATCCTCGTCTGCGTGTTCCTCGTTCCTCCCTGCTGTGTGCACCGTGACAAGTATGTTTTTTTGGCATGGTACCATGGTATTTTGGGGCATTTCTATAAAGTACCATGCAGTATAACTACAAAAGCACCTGCGATTTATTTATTTATTTTAATTATTGTTTATTGTGATTTATTTATAAAGCATTTCATCAGGTGCAGATTTGTCAAATGAAGTGAAAGATCTGTTTCTTTTTTTTCTCACTTGAATCCACAAGTAATCATTAATCCACAAGTAATTGCTCATTATAACAGTGGAGCGAATGATTATTCAAATGAGTGATATCTCAGTACTGTGAGACTCCTGGAATAATATGAAACTCTTACAAATATGCTAATATTTTCCTCTTTTTCTATTCGGTGGCAAAGGCATTTATCCAAAAAATCTAGAAATAAATAATTCAGAGAAAGTAAATGATGGGAGAACAAAACGGATGTAGTAATGGGCACGTAACTATATGGTTTTTGCTGGCAATGAACAAAAACACAGACACACACATTTCTGGAACATGACGAGCATTTGGCTCATTATCGAGGCATAGAATCTGTTGTAATACTTCAGAGCACCACATCTAGTGGAAGAGCATCATGTGTAGTCGAAGTGCTTTCATGTGTTATGAATACACTCGTATATACAATGGCGGCAATTTAAATGCAAATCTTGACATTCCCATCGCTCAGTCCACAGGGTTTAGCATGCATCTGAACTGTTTAAATAATTTCAATTTGCAAAGCCACGCGTGTGTGTGTGTGTGTGTGTGTGTGTGTGTGTGTGTGTGTGTGTGTGTGTGTGTGTGTGTGTGTGTGTGTGTGTGTGTGTGTGTGTGTGTGTGTGTGTGTGTGTGTGTGTGTGTGTGTGTGTGTGTGAGGAGAGAGAGAGAGAGAAGGAAAGAGATGAAACTATCTGTACAATAGCAGTGTTATGAACGATCGTTTTGTGCCCTCTTGTTGTCTCTAAGTGATCTTTTCTATCTGCACCTGACACCATTGTGCCATCTTTCTGATGAGTTCTGGCAGAAGCTTTTTGGCACAAAATTATTTTTGGCTGAAATTCATTATTTACTCTCATAAATAATACGGTTCCAAACCCATATTATATTCTTTTGTGGTACAAAAATATGGTTATTTTAATACTTTTATCTGGTACTGTCTATGCAATTACATTGGCCATGGCTGTTAAAAAGCACTATAAAAGCAGTCATGATAGCCAAAAGCTAATAGAATAATAGCTTTGTGTGAGGACCAGAGCAAAATTTATCAAAGGTTATTATTCACAAATAATCTTTCTATCCAGCTAGCTGTTAATTCCGAAACAGTAAACAGATGTTTGAATCAAGTTGAACACCATCTGATCGTTCATTCTGATTTGTATAAATTGAGGAATACCGTTTTGTTTAAGCTGACCCAATCTTTTCAATTTCAAGCTTAGTTTTGGGTGAAAAGAACTTAAAATAAGATGCTGCTGTAAAGTTATTTTTAGTTATCCATTGCTAAGCTTGACTAGTGGATGAAAGAAACAGCAAGTCACTCTGTAAATCCTATTATATTTGGTCATACACACCATCAAACGTGAGTCATGCTGCCTAAGCCTGTCTGCCCTTTCTATATTAGCTGCTCTGGTTAATTATTTGCATCAGCATGAGTCTTGGTGGGAAGAGTATTGAACTGTTTAACTCAAGTAGAAATAATGTATCCTGAGTGTCAGCCGTGTTAATTTTGGTTTGCTCCCAACAGGTCTGGCACTGGTCGCCATTCAGACATTACGTCAGTTAATGATTATTTCATCATTCTGACACTGAATGGCACTTGGGTGGCATTTCCAAAGCAATAAAATGCTTCCAAATTTACCATGTGGTCAGTAACCACTCTCTTAATTTGCATGAAATCTGTTGGCATGTTACAATAATAAAGCAAATGATGATTGTAATGAATGATGACCAGATCTGGGATTTGCAGCAGTGTTCTGTGGACTGCAAACCAACACTAGAAGTAGAGAGTAGTAGTTTATCATTATATCAAAAGTTATTTTACTCAGAGATGTGTACCACACTTACCGTTTCAGTTTCTCCCATTAACTTTTTTACAACTTTGACTGTCTCTGATTACATTTGACTAAACCATGATTGGCATAATTGGTCATATTTTACTAAAGGTCTAATTGCTGCTAGAGGGAAAATTATAGAACAACATAGCTATGAACTCTGAAAATAACTAACAAGAATAATTAAATTGAGGAAAACTTTTCCAAACAATTGCATTAAGCCTGTTGAGCAACCAACAATTTATTTGGATGGATTTGCTATTTTAGTCGTGTTGTGCAAACTTAACTTAAATAGCTTCATTATACCCAAGATGAAATGAAAGTGAAAAACACATATTTTTCATCTTTATTTAATAAGAATTGATTTTAAAGTAAGCAAACTTTGAAAGTCTCTTATGTTCACCAAGGCTGCATTTATTTGATCATAATATAGTAAAATGCATGAAATGTTCCTTACAATTTAAAATAACTTTTATATTTTAATGTGTTTTAAATTGTAAATAATTCCTGTGATGCAAAGCTGAATTTTCAGCTGTCCATACACCAGTCTTCACATGATCCCTCATAAATCATTCTAATTTGCTGATTTGCTGCTTAAGAGACATTTCTTATTATCATCAACATTGAAAACGGCTGTGCTGCTTAATATTTTTGTGGAAAATATTTTTCACAATTCTTTAATAAAAGTTCAGAAATTATTTGTAACACTGTAAAATATTTACTGTTACTTTTAATCAATTGAATGTCCTTGAATAAAATTATTATTTTTTCCCCAAAAAGTTGCAAATGCTACAGTCTTTGTGTCTAGGAGGAGACGTCTCACCTGACAACATGCTGTACCCCTGCTCTGTCATTCTCAGTACGTTCCTTTAGTGTGCTTAAACGCTTTTTCCTCTGGGATCAATCAGATGATGTGTTCCTCATGTACCATCATAGAGTTAATGCCCCATTTCATGGCCATATCATCTCTTTACGATGTCAGATGTATGAACTGCTCATTTAAAGCGTTGCCATGTAACAGCTTGCTGAGATTTCCTCCCTCTGTAATGTGCCCTCAAATCACCTCCAAAGTTGCAGTACATAATTAACATAAAACTCTCATTAAAAGTGCATCCCTCACAACCGCCAACATTCTCAGCTGTGGCCCATTTTGTCAAGTCACACATCAAAGACTTTGTTCACACTGTGCGTAAATCCGATTTGTTTTTCAAATCCGGTCTTTAGCAGTCTTTTCTTAAGTCTTTTTTGCACTATCATTTTTGACGTTATGAAATTTGATCATATATATATATAATAAATAAGAATTTGAAATGTGTTGTTTTTTTTCTTGCTGTTCAGACTACAACAAAAGATTAAGATCTAAACAACATTTCCTCTGTGGATTCATGAATGCTGTCAGATTATAGTGGTGGCTTTATATTTGCACATTTGGTCCCTAGTGCTCTGAATTTCTAGTACACATTGTTTTTTCCCACCTAGAGTGAGATGAGGACAGAAAATGAGCTGGAAATGGAAAGAAAGAGTGATGGTGAGTAAGTGGCACAGGGGTTTAATATTTCTATGCCAATTTAGGAGCACCACCACAGGGACATCTCTGTTTTGTTCACACTGATAATGAAGCATGCTGAGACTCCTATCTGAGATTGATGTAACCTCCCTGATGTGTACAGCGCAGCCCCAGACATGTTATTTCCAACTTCTACGCTGTAGAGAACAAGAAATGTTGGAGTAAAATATCATGTGGGCTCATGAGAGCCTCCAGCCACCTACAGTCACTCCCGCAGAATAAGAATGTTCATGTTAATAGAAGTTATCATAAATAGCCCATATGGTATACAGTGATGATGACGTGTAGATTCCTTTTGAATAACAAACAAAATCATTTTCTACTTCATAAATTTTTTAAGTAAAAGTATTTTGGGTTATTGAATACACAGTCTCAAATGGATAAGGCTGTGTATTACCGAATAAAAATCTTACTGACCCCAAACTTCTGCATGGAAGTACATATCTATTTTTTTTAAACCACTGTTTCTCTTTAGAAGTTAAAATCAGCAGTTGCCACTTCAGGGTTTGTGTGATGCCTCAGAGAAAGGCAAAACTCTTGCTACTGCCTGTGGAGTAAAGGGTCAGTTTTGAACACCACAAACAGCACTTCTTGGTCAGTTTCACCTCAAGTTTTAATGAAGTTATACAACAGCTAATTTCCAAGGTGTCTGAAGTACCAGGAAATGTTCCCACTAAGCATTTGTTTGCAAACTGTATTTTCAGTCTATAGGGTTCTTTTGTTGGCTTAATAGTTACTCTGCTTTGGACTTTTATGCCTTTTCTCTGCAAATGTGGAAAAGTATACCATGAAAAGGTTAATTTACACTTTCTAAGACAGCACAGTAGCAATAGTAAAAAATGTATGAACGTTTTTTTTTTCTACTATAAATTTTCAAAGCATAAGTGTCAATTTACAATTAATATTTCAGAAATGCACATTGATTATTTCATTTCCTATCCCAACATATTGATTGCTTGCTTGTGACAGGGAGCTCTCAGGAAAGTCCAGAGCTGGGATTCTCCCAGTGGGAGTGATGCTGTACTATTCAGATTACTCATAGTAGGGAAGCCATCCATTGCTCCCTATCCATCTGTCTCTTTCTCTCTCTGTCTCTTTGTTTCCAGTCTGTTCTATATTTGCTCTGGGCCATGCGGGCTCTCTGTTTTCCCTCATGCTGTATCCCATCCATCATTAATTAAAGAAAGAAAGAGAACATCACTGTGTCCTGACAGACACAATTAATAGGGAAATGGCAGCAGTTTTTATTATTGACGTGCTGTGGATTCTTTGACACCATGGTTAATAACTAAAGCAATCACCTTTTTCTCTGTCTCTGTCGTACTTACTCCGTCTTACATATTTTGATCTCCTCTTTTTTTATTTTCTTTTGAGATGAGTATTGTTGGCTATTGTGAATATAACCAACAACTAGGCTTACTTATAGAAAAACAAAGAAAGTCATATCATATAAAGAAATCATACTATGCATGACTATAACCAACTTTCTTTTCTGAAGAATTCTAAAACATCTCAAATATAAAGTTTTTAACTCTTTCCTGCTCTTTGTGTGGTGCTAATACCGTTGCATAACGGATAAATCTCTTTAAAATCTCTCTCTTTTTCTTCACTTGTTACAGAGGCTACGAGGACACCATCGAGGCTGAATTAGTTGATGAAAGACACCCCTACATCCATGGCATGTACCCAGCACCTCTTGCCCAACCCGAGAGAGGCAGCATGGCCAGTCTAGATCGCATGGGCGGCCGTCGTTCTCCCTCGATTGACAGCATGCGCAAAGACCCACGGTGGAGGGACCCCGACCTGCCTGAGGTCATCGCCATGCTAGGTCACCCGATCGATCCGGTCAAATCCAATGCAGCTGCCTACCTGCAGCATCTCTGCTATGAAAATGACAAGATAAAGAATGATGTCAGGCAGCTGAAGGGGATACCAGTGCTGGTGGGATTGCTGGACCACCCTAAACCTGAAGTCCATCGCAAGGCCTGTGGAGCTTTGAGAAACATCTCCTACGGCAAGGACCACGATAACAAAGTGGCCATCAAGAGCTGTGATGGGATTCCTGCTCTCGTCCGTCTGCTGAGGAAAACCAATGACATGGAAGTTCGGGAACTTATCACAGGTATGAGATGATAACTATATCCATCCGCTCTGTTCCATACTGGAATTTAGCACTGTAATCATGAAAACAAACTTTGTAAAGTGGGTTGTATGAGAGGTTTCACCCACCTAATTTATTAGGCTATTTTGAGCTCTTTTTTCCTTTTCTTGATTTTTTGATACCAAAGATGTACTAAGACGTGACAAAACAAAAAAAAGTTCAAGAATTGTAAGACGTCAGTGCAGTAACGTTCAAAGGATATTCTATTTTTCTTAAACTTTGCAATGGCACTTTTGTAATATTTATGATCATGTGACACTGAAGACTGGATTAGTGACTGCAGAAAACTCAACTTTGCCATCACAGCAATAAATTACATTTTAAAATGTATTAAAATAGAAAACAGTTGTTTTTAATGTAATATTGATATATTTTATCATTTGGTGTTTTAGCAAGAGACCTATTGCAAAAACTTTAATTTTTTTTTAAATCTAACATGCCTCAAAATTTTATAAATAGTAAATTTTTGGGAACATGGGTAAAAATTTTAAGAATGCTAATCTGAAATTTGTAGTGATATGAATATGTTTATGGTGGTTACGGCAACTGGTCGAAATTCAAATTCAGTCGAAATACAAGACCAATACAAGTAATTTTCAGTCCAATTACAAAAATAACCTTCCATCTTTCTTACCTTGTCTGTCCTATATCTTCTATGATTCATTCATTTCTATTTTTCTCATTTCATCTAGTCATGCTTGGCAAGCATCCTACTAATACAAGCCATAGGCCTCTCTCCATGTTTTGTACGTTTAAATACTAGATGAGTCTGGACTGATATTGACTGAATCCAGGGTCTTGACCTGCTGGGCTTTATGTGTCTCCTCCTGGGACCTTAATCCTTCGGCCGGGTCTCCACGACGAACGCAAAAGGGGTCCGGATTCTGACCGGACACTCAACGCACAAAGACCAAAGACACATGTTTGCATGCATTCACAAGACATTTTATTACTGGAACAGGGGATTTGTGTCACTGACAGACAATGAGGGATTTACAAAATCTTAAGAAAATAAAACAAATCATAAACATTTGTGTATGAAATAATACTAAATACTGAATGAAAATAATAAATGAAATAATAAATACTGACACCAACTTTTGAATAGTAGTGTATGTTTAAACAATATTGAGTGCAGCTCTTTCCTCTACTAGGGTTTGGTGAAACTACTGAAAGATCATTTTTTTTCTGGTAATGACATTGACTGATGGTTCTCCAGACCAGGCATTCAGTTTTTTCACAGATCATGACAAAAAGTTTCTGGTGTGTGAAATACCTGAGTGAATCCTGGAGTGTGAAACAGTGACGTATAACAGCTCCGCAGCCTAACTCAATGATTAACTTTACAGCACACTGTTGCTTTCAGTCTCAGTTAAAAATAGGTCTTTTCTACAGGATGGAGGGAATATAGTGTGTCAGTTCCAAACCGAGCCCTGGACAGCCTTATGGTTTATCTGCAAGGCCCCTATAAAAACACTCCCTTTACAATAGTCTTTCAGCAGCCTGGAAAACTGGGAATGTTTTTTCTACAATTAAAAATAATTGCAGGGTTTTAAAAATAGGTTCACCGTGTGCTCTTGAACACCACGGTTGGTTCTTGTCAGCAGCACTTATTTGCACCTCAACCAAGAAACTTATTGTGTGGATATTGCTACTTTTGTCTTTCTGTTCTTTTTTTTCTACTTCAGAAGTGTCGTCTTAGAATTTTTCATTACCTTTTCCACTTTTCAGCATTATTTTTAATTAAACTGTCTGGTTTCATTTGTTGACCCTGTGTCAAATGTTCTTCACACGCTGTGAATATTTAGCAGTTCATATTAATATTTTTAAATTAAGGTGGTCAAGACTGATACAACTTCAAAGCATCATAATTTCCTTTTCAGAGCTCTCCAGCTTAAATGTTAAAAGTCTTATGCAGAGGTCTCTTCAAATCACCTGATGATATATGAAAAAAACGAAATGTAATGACATTAGAAAAAGGACATGAAACATAGCTAACAAAATGACATTTGTTCAAAAATTCCAGAAGTCCAGAGTACGGTGGCATTTCTGAGATGATTACCTCGTTTACCCTTCTTTCCTGTTTCTTTCTCTCTGACTCAGCTGTCCAATCAGTGTATGATGAATGGCAGGGGGCAGGATGGAACTGTAATAGCCCTAAGTGAATGGCCTGTTAGAACAGCATGTCTGCTGCTCCCAGGAAATTGAATTAGCTGGAAGGCTCCAATGACAAGCAGGAAGGAGTAAACTCAATCAGGCTGCACCTCTTGCAAGGTTCAGCTTCCCTCATGTGGGTTTCATTGGCTCCTTCTGTATTAGATTTGTGGGATATCCAGGAACCTGCAAAAGATGCCAGGGGAACTGAGCAGTTATACGACACTAGAGCTCTCTGAAATAACACTGTAATGTCACGGTATAGTGTGTGTTTTGTACAATTAATAGTAATATATTAATATTTCATATAAATATTTATACTAATTTAGCTCAATGGTAATACATCTGGCAAAAGTAGCTATTACTGTTTGGTCTTTATTTGACCAAAAATGCAGTAAAACCGCAATATTGTGAAATATTATGTATTTAAAATAACTTTTTATATATTTTTTATTTATTTTAAATCTTAATTTATTGCTGTTCAGGGTCACATGATCATATTACAAATATTACAAATATTATAAATATTACAAATATTAAAAATGTATTTACTGAAACTTTTCAATGGTGGTGTGTTTGTGTGTGTGTGTGTGTGTGTGTGTGTGTGTATATATATATATATATATATATATATATATATATATATATACAGCATATATATATATATATATATATATATATACATACACACACACACAACACCATGCAAAAGTTTCAGTAAATACATTTTTAATATTTATAATGATCATGTGACCCTGAACAGCAATAAATTAAGATTTAAAAAATATTAAATATATATATTTACATACACACACACACACACACACACACGAGATTGTAAACAACAGTTATAATAGCCTTTGACTGCTTCAACCTGCTCCAGATTTCTGCCTCCTATTAAAGCCAGTGAAGTGAAGTTAATCAGCATGTGCTATGTATAGACCTCTACATCTCCTCTGACTACAAGCCCATCTGACACAATAACACATGCACGAGTGCATGAGCTGGCCGGTAATGATCCATGCTCCTTAATGTTCCACTTTACCAAATAGACATTCCCACATTCAGCAAGGGCCATGTGTAAGGCGTCTGTTATCAGGACTTTAACCAGGGTCTAATGGCCATTCAGCGCCTAAGAGGTGATGGCGATGGAGCCTCCTCGCAGATGGAAGTACAAATTTGGTTATTATCCGAGGGTAAATAGATCTATTTTGGTAGTTAAAAGAAACCGAGCCCATTTTACACCGAGCTACGATGTGTTTATAGACCTCTTGTCTTTTGTTGGAGTTTTTGTGAGCAGAAATGAATCTGGAAGTAATTGCTGAGCGAGAAGAACATGGAGTGATGATGTGTATGAAGGGCAGAAAAAACAATTCAGAGTTGTATAAGGATGTACATTTGTTTGAGTTTGTAGTCAGCTATGCTATTTCTGTTTTTAGCGAGAATGACCTGTGGTCCTAGTTTTTACTAACCCAAGAAAAGGCTGTTTATTTATTCACTGTACATTTCCAAGGGTAGCAGTAGCTGTATGGGGCTTGCCAAGTTAATAAAACAAAGGCCAGTCTTAACTGTGTAGGCGTATATACGTCCGCTGGCTTATAGAACAATCTTCTCTGTTTTATTGTCTAGAAAATAACAGCCTGGCCCCTTTATGTTCTATTTACTTGGAGCAATTTTTCTCAAACTTTGCTTTTCCTTTCCTTTTTTCCTGTCCAATCTTTCTTAGTCGTGGTCTGTAATGGAGGTTCCTGTCTGAAAACTCAGAATCAATGCTTTTGTAATGCTTGGTGTGTCAACAGGTCTAACAGCGCTGCCACTTTTTGTTTGTAGCTCTTGTGTCATGTTAAGAAGTGTAACAGGTCCTTTTCTTTCTCTGTCTTATTCCACCTGATAGGAACACTTTGGAACTTGTCGTCCTATGAGCCACTGAAGATGGTGATAATTAACCACGGGCTTCAGACGATGACTAACGAGGTCATTATCCCTCATTCGGGCTGGGAACACGAGCCAAACGAGGACTCAAAGCCACGAGATGCAGAGTGGACCACCGTCTTCAAGAACACATCAGGATGTCTAAGGTACACTGGTCTGAATGACGGCATCCTCCACATCCTTGTTAGCTGACCTATAGTCTAATCACAATGAAACCTCTTAAAGGGGTGGTTGACTGGTTTTTTTCTAGGCTTGATTGTGTTTATGGGGTGCAGTCTAGCATGTGTTCATGCTTGTTTTTTTTAAAAACGCATTATTTTTCACATAATTTACCTTTATTCCACACCTCTCTGTCCCTTCTCTGACAAACGCCTCGATTTATTTCCTGGTTTATGAAGCCCCTCCCTCGATGGGCTGAGATTGGTTAGCTGGCTCAGTGTGTTGTGATTGGCTAAACCGCCTCTACTGCACTCTGAACGTCCCGCCCCTCTCCTCAGCCATGCGCTCCGGTTGAATTGTAAACAGTGGCGTTGTCTATAATGCTTATCAATTTGAGCCCGATTGAGACCCAGAGGATATTAGTGAAGATGATCGTGCAGAACCTGTGCAAGCACGGCTCTTAATGGTATGTTTGGTTGTTGTTGTCTCATACTTTAAATACGCTGCTATTTGTAAGTGCTACTGCTTCTGTTAGCTTTTAATATACGGTTTTATCCTGATTAAAGCTTTAATACAGCACAGCAACCGCACGCGTGTCCATTTATAATGCTTCTCATTGCTGTGTGAAAATAAGTGTATAATTGGAACAGTTTGTTGGAGCTTATTTGACGATCTGAATGAGAGAGAGAGAGAGAGAGAGAGAGAGAGAGAGAGATGCAGAGCAGGGCGACAGAGTAACAGTATTAAGAACCGCTGCTTTAATGATTTTGAAACTTGAGAATCCATTAGAATCGTTAGAAGACAGAATCGCGATTCATATGAATAGATTGTTACCTGCATCCCTAGTTTTCTCTTCCTCTTCTCTAAAGCAGCACATGGCCTCGCCCCCTTTGCTGTGTGTTCCCGGGGGCAGGGTTTATCTGGGTCCATGACGTATCAGACCTGGGAAGTAACTCGTTGTAGTCCCTTACCTGTCGTTTTTGTAGGCATTAAACTGCCAGAATTTTAAAAGACAATATCTCCGTTTGCATTGAACTTTCAGCGCTGCAACTCTGCAGATATTGTTTATGCTCAAACAGCAACATTACACACAAACTAATGTTAAAAAAGTGAAATCGCAATCAACCACCCCTTTAATGGTCTTTCGGTTTTTAGTCTTATTGGGTTTCTTCAAATGCCTTTTACCTGTTTATTCTATTCTAATTGGATTGCTAAAAGGATTCAGATGAACAAAAGAAGTTAATTTGCTTATATTAAAGGATTAGTTCACTTCCAGAATACAAATTTCCTGATAATTTACTCACCCTCCTGTCATCCAAGATGTTCATGTCTTTCTTTATTCAGTCCGAATAAAGACTGAATAAAGTTTTTTTTTTTTTTTTTTTTTTGTAAAGAGTGTTTGACTTTCTTTGCATGTTCTCTTTGTAAACACTGGGTTGGTACTTCCACCTATATCACCCCTGTGACCTTACCAGCATGATTATGTAATGCGTGAGGTCAAGCTAGTGCAAGACGAACATTTGTGTTTGTTTTTTTTGTTTTTTGAAAGTGCCTAATCGTTTCGCTAGATAAGACACTTATTCCTTGACTAGGATCGTGTAGAGCCCTTTGAAGCTGCATTGAAACTGCAATTTGGACCTTCAACCCGTTGGTTCCCATTGAAGTTCAATATATAGAGAAAAATCCTAGAATGTTCTGGTAGTGACCTAATCCTTTAAGATGGTTGTCTTTTGCAATGTTATTTTAGTATTCTTTAATGTTTTTTTCAGCTTCATTTCAATTAATAAAACTTGAATTTGAATAGCTTACACTTTGAATAGCTTTGGTCTCTCTTCTGTGTCTAACTCTTTGTTATACTGCCATATATTGCTCAATATGGTTCCTGTGCTCTAGGGGTAGAATAGCAGATTTTATTGTTTAGGTTTGGGATCATCATTTCTGCCTATGGGGAAACAGCAGTTAAAATGAGCTTTTGCTATATAGAGAGGCAACCGATAACCGATATACATGGAAAACAAAAGCAGGAACAGATGATTTTGTATAGATTGAACTTATTTATCTCCTGACAAAAAACATCTTCACATTATAATTAAAGGCAAAAATCAATAGCCTCTGTCTGTTCTATATTTAACAATTTTCAGTATTATGTTCCGAGCCTCTCTACAGACACTGATCCTCTCCTCTGGGGGTCATTCTAGCAGCTCAGCTTTTGATTAAGATATCCAGTCACTAAAGGGCTTTATATCTCCATGGTTACCATGCATCCTGCCACAATAAATGGAGTCCGTTTTTTTTCCCCTTGAACCCACTTCTGAGATAATTGCTGTGTAAGAGGGGTCCAGGGTGATTCTGTTCTTTGCCTGTTCTTTGGTGGTCTTTCTTTTTTTCAGTGTGATATTTGCCTGTCTCAGCATTTATAAATGGATATTGTATCCATGTATACTAATAAATGTTTTAAATCTCTAGCATAAACTGTTATGCCTTGACCATCAGTGACCTGTCAAAACAACCACCAATGATCCTCGGTTTAAACAATGTGTTCTAGTGCCATGATGGTGCCTACAGTGATCCTTCCTTTTCAGGATTCACATATTGTTGTTGCACTCTTGACACTGTGGCATTAAACCAGTTTATTCTTGCCTTGTTTGGCTGTGACTATCCTTGTTTGACCTACCTAGACTTCTGTGGCTGTTGTGGATAAGCCTCAGCACACAGGTCTGATTGTCTAAATCAGCTTGCTAGCAGCAGAAGCAGGTCAGTGTAGTTCAGTTTCGTGACCTCAAGTGCTCTCTTTAATCCTTTATCTTGGGATTGCATGAGTAGGTACTTCGAACACAGTGTTGTGTGTTGGTTGTGTCATAAATCTGCAATTATGGTACATTTGGTGTATCATGCTACATTATAATACACTGTTGATTAGATCAGTGGTCTTTCAGAAGCAGGATTTGGATTCTACAAGAATTCACCTCAGAAATTGCATGTGGTATTGCATTTAATTCCTCCCTCTTCTCTTTTTGAGCTGTGTCCTGTGTTGTGTGTGAGCTCAGCACTGAAGCTCCGGAGGGACAGGGCTGCGTTTTCACCCTCTGTTTCCTCTTTAGCAGCCAGGCCTCTAATCTCCAGCTGCTGCTGCTGCTGGTTGTGCTGCAACCCGCTGGGCCAAGTCCAGATTCTGCTTGCTTCTGTTTGTGTGCCTCTACCTCCCTGCCTTCATCCATTCTTCTCCGTCTCTCCCTCTGTTCCCTTTCCTTTCAAGTATACAATTTTATAAAATGCTATTTTTTTGGAGGTAGACCTACTGGATCTCTGATATCTGCAAAATAAAGAAGCATGGGCACTATTGCATTGCATCTATTACTGATTGAGTTTATGCTGATTTCAAAAAGCTGATCAGAAATATAGTAAAATTATTATTGTGAAATGTTAAAACAATTAGTTTCTATTACTGTAATTTATTCTTGTGATGCAAAGCTGAATTTTCACCAGTCATTATTGTTATTACTGAAAACATTTGTGCTGCTTAATATTTTTGTGGAAACCGTGAGACATTAATTGATTGTTTGATGGGAGCATTTTTTTTTTTTTGCAATCAATCAATCAGTCAGTAATTTGTTTGTTGTTGTTGTTGTTTTTTTATGCATCACAAAGCAAGCCAATTCCAGTACTGGTTGTCCTCTTTCTCTTCATTGTAAAGAGGAACATTGTGGAGTGTGAACATTTCCTTAAACAATTTCCCTTTTCTTACTTTCTCTGCACTCTTTTACTTTTCTCAACCTCCTTATCTCTCTTTAGCTCTTTCTCCTTTGCCAAGGCTCTTATTGGCTATTTCCCTGTGACAGGTCAATCAATGTGATCAGGTTAACCAGTGCCACAGCGGGTCTAAAGCATGTATCAGGGAGAGGTGGCAGTACAGCCATCATGGCATCATGTGTTTCCATGCATGCGCTGCCACCTCTCAGCAGGTCATCGCAGACATGCGGTTGTGCACAACGCCACTCCATCCTCATCCTGTCTTTTTAGCCTCAGCTCAGCCTGTAACCATGGAAACTGTATCCAGTGACATCTGTTGCCTAGTAAGCTGCTCGGAGGCAGAGTTTTGTTTCCTGTCTGTCTTCGACAGAGGGAAAGCACATTTTATTTATTTCTTTGCTCATTGGGACAAATGTGCACATTTGTAATTCCTGATTAAGTAGTGCATCCATGTCCTGTTTGTATTTGAGATTTTTGAAGGTTTTAAAAGTCATAAAAGGCTTAAAGGAATGTTTTACCCATGAAAAATTGCTGTAAAGTTACTCATCCTCAGGCCATCCAAAATAAAGATTTGGACTCTCATTCTGACGGCACCCATTCACTGTGAGCAAGTGATGTAATGCTAAATGTCTCCAAATCTGTTCTGATGAAGAAATTAACTCACTATACATCTTGGATGGCCTGAGGGTGTGTACATTTTAAAGCAAGTAAAGTTTAATTATAAACTTTTAATTTTTGGATGAAGTAGAGCAGAGCTTAGCGATGAAGGGTTTTCAGTGACAGATTAAATTTATTTCCAATATTTCAAGGATATAATCTCTTGTGTCAGTCAAAGTTTCATACATTCCCGTTATCGTTACATACAAAAATATTTTATAATTTTTAATTAAGATAATTTATTTAAAGACCTGCACATTCATTTATAATACGTGATTTGCCTGGCATCTGTGTAATTAAAGCTTGAAGTGCCACCAAATAATATATTACAATTATTTGTCTATTAAATTTTGCTACAATATTATATCTTGGATTCTCAAACTGGTTGCAGGCAGCATTCAATATTGTGCTGACTGTCCTTCAGGCATTAGGGAGGAAAAAGACAGGTAGCAGTAAAAACGCAATCCATCTCTCTTAAATCTGGACTGCCGCCACAACAGATGTACAGCTGGAAAATGTTACATTCCATATGGGTGTTATACTGCAAATGGGTTTAAATTTCTTCTGCTAGAACGGGACCCATTTGTTTGGCAGGGTGCTAGTTTAATTTATGTTTTCTGCAGTTGTCGTTTGATAGTGATGACTCTGGAGTGAGACTTTTTATGGATAGGATTTTAACTCGGCAATCTAGTTATAAAAAACTACAGCTTGAACAGCTGGTAGGAAAGAAATTCCAGGGTAAAGGATGAAGAACCCAGATGGATCCTGGTGCCTTTTCGGGCTGTGGACACATCTGACATTCTTTTGTTTTTCTTCTGTAATGCTAACCATGTAACATTATAATTTAATCTGTCGTCCATTCATTTTTTAAATTGGTAATTTTAACAGGTCTGAGATCAGAATGAGGCTTGAATGTGGGTTTAATTGGATTGGTTTACTGTATATTTTTTATCATACACTTTCCAACCAAAATCTGTGAATTACCACAATAAAGTAATAACATTGCTTGTAAAAAAATAAATAAAAAAGGCAATGTCTGTGTCTGTATGATTTTGCCTTATTGTCAAGCTTTTATCAGGCTCATTCTAGTGAGTAAATTGGCTATTTTTTTTAAAATGATTTTTGTTTAAATTTATATATTACATATATATTATAAATTACAATAATAATAATTACACATTTGTGAATTGTGTATTATTATTATTATTATTATAATATCTATTTTTGCATATTTCAAAGATATTGGTACAGTTTCTTAACTTCTTAATGCCAGTAGCTGGTATCTTGTATCTAACTACTTCTACAAGAGCAGTTTGGCTAAAGTTTAACTACTTCAATTATGATTAGTTTGTAGCTTGGCAAATTACACTTTCAAAGTAGCTTCATCAACAAAATCTGTTAATGTGTCAGCTTATGATGTATAATTAGTTCAAATTACTTGTGCTTACTCATGCTTTTGCTGTTTTCCGTAGGAATGTGAGCTCAGACGGTGCAGAGGCACGCAGACGGTTGAGAGAGTGTGAGGGGCTGGTAGATGCCTTGCTGCATGCGCTGCAGTCGGCTGTGGGAAAGAAGGACATGGACAACAAAGTGAGTGTCTTCAGCCGAGAGAGCAGCTGGAGCCTGTATCTATCATTGTTTTCTGGGTTTCATTTACACTTGGTAGGTCACACACACAAAAAACAGACTTCAGAGAGCATTGCAATAAATATGGAAGGGATAAAGGGGTGTCAACTTGTCAATATCACAAAACAAACCCAGGTAATTGATCAGGACTGTAATGTAAAGCAGAGGGGTCTTGTCATCTTAACGTTTTTTTTTTTGTTGCAATAATTACTGCCTGGCTGTACATTATCCCACATATTACCCAGCTACTTCTGATATAAATATTTGAACTGACAAAAAATATTGATTTGCATGTAAATAGTTGTATTATGAGACATAAAACCAGTGCAGCTATGTAAGTAATCACTTGCCTGGCACAACGGCAAGCTATACAGTTTAGTGGTTGTTATACAAAAATATTTGACCATACAATGCCATTATTATTGTATAAAAATATTTCATTCTTTCTGTTTTTCTATCATGCTGTCTCTTAGTCTGTGGAGAATTGTGTTTGCATCATGAGGAACCTGTCTTACCACGTGCACAAGGAGGTTCCAGGGGCTGATAAGTTCCTGGACCCCTCAGCTCTTCAGGGCCCCGGCTCTGCTGGCACTCAGAGGAAGAAGAAAGATGACGCAGGCTGCTTCGGAGGAAAGAAGGCCAAAGGTCATTATTGTATTCTTCTTCATCTCATCTATGTGCTTTATACTTCTAAAACAGTACTGAGCACATTTATATCACTGAGCCTTGATCATCAACAGCCTGATGCTTCCATCACTAGCAGGTTCACAGAGAGCAGTATGATCCTAGCATTTACACAACATCACAAATAGCAGTGCAGGCAGATAACTGTTATAGGAAGCTAAATTATGCTTGAGTCTCTATTTATGTGGCCTGTGGCTCATGATTCATAACTGGAGTGTGTGTCTAGATGTATCAATGTTGAATCAATATTCATTTTTAAATGGATGTGGGTGTAGGTTCACTGTCTGTGTTGTTATATGTATGAGTTAAACACTTTGCTTTTAAACTGCTGAGTGTTGTTCAGGTACTCATTCTTTACATAATGCAAAGAGAGCTGATTCAAGGTTTTTATCATTTTCTTGGACTAGTTATTTTTTGTTCTCTTTTATATGAACTGATGTGAAAGCTCTTGAATACATTGATGACTTCAGTTAGTGAATTGATTCTCAAACAGACCTTCAAGTGAACTCAATAAACAAGGCAAAGGAGCAAAAGCAAGATTGTGGGTAAACAGCAAATATGACAGCATTGATGTCATGCTGTGCCTCATGGACCTTTTTTAATGAGGTTTGTTTATCTGTCAGCAGCCCTGGAGATGTACTTTGATGATGCAAGTGAACTATATTTACACCAGAAAATGCCCCTAACAAGCATTAAGGGATGCTTTCCCAGCAAGCTATTTGGACACTTACCTGATTTAAAAGGCATAATTTAGTTTTGCACATTAAACTCTTGACACTCTCACTATAAACACATAAAAGTTTAGGTTGCCGTGTTGGTTTGCCACAAACTAAAGCAGAACATGTGTCATTTCTGCACTGCTATTATTTTAGACATGATTGGAAATTGGTTTATGCTGTGTTTATTCTTAATTATTAGAATATGTTAATTAATGTCATTTAAATTACACTACCATTCAAAAGGGTGGGGTCAGAAAGATATTCTTAGTTTAAAAAAAATAAATATTCCTATTAAGTAAGGACACATTAATTCGATCAAAATCAGTAAATCACGGTTTCCACAAAAATATTAAGCAACTGTTTCCACTGTTTCCAACATTGAAAATAATAAGAAATGTTTCTTGAGCAGCAAAACAGAATATTAGAAATAATTCTGAAGGATCATGTGACACTGATGACTGGAGTAATGGCTGCTGCAAATTCAGCTTTGCATCACAAGAATAAATTACATTTTAAATATATTAAAATGGAAAACAATTGTTTTCATTCATTCTAAATCAATTTTACTTTGCTGAGCATAAGATAGCTTTTTCACAAACATTTCTTACCCCAAAACTTTGAATGGTAGTGTACATATCATATTGTATTACTGAAGCCAAAAAAAAAGTAATATTAAATATTTCCCTTTCTTTGTTTCCACTTAGCAGTAGTGATGCTCAGCACTCAAAGGGGTGATAGACTTTCAAATATCTGTGCTATTAAACCAAATGCGTTGTTTTTCAGGTGGCTAGCCGAATAGCATGCCTTTGATAGTTTAGATCACTAAGTAAATTGCTCAGCCCGATTCTCTTCTACCATCACAGTAGATGGCCTTAAAACTGACCGTAGAAGAATGATTATGCAAATGCCCATTATAGCAGCCCTGCAGCCACACTGAGAATACAGTATTACATTATGAATTGTACTCACAGCATTGCAGAAACACAATGATGCATGAAGTCTGTGAATATACTAAGATTCTTGTCACCATTTAGTGAATTTGTTGAAAAAGCTGCGCAAACTCTTTTGTCCTCTTTCTGGAATCTTCACTTGAGGGAACTAATGGAACTGACTCTCTCCTCTACTTTGCACTTGCTTCATTTTTTTTAAAGTGTCTCCTTTCACTTTTAAGTGGTTCACAAATAAGTTCTGTCTCCTTTAATACACACACTCTCTGAATCTCCTTTCTTCTTCCCTGCCTGCTTTTTTTTCCTCATTGGTCTTGCTGCTGTTCCTGCGTTGGCTAACTGTAGAGGAATGGTTTAATCAAGGTGAGTGTCTCTTCCTGCTTTTCCTCTGTCTGTCTGTTTCTCTCAGCACACACTCACATAAAATACCTCCCTCTATCTTCATCAGAATAAACGTTTCATCGCTGCCCCTCTTTCACTCTTTCTCCTTCCATTCTTAAACGACCGGCCAGTGTTCCTCTCCTCAAGGAAATGTCAAACCTGTGCCAATTTAGCTGGTTCAAAGCCCCTTTCAGCTGGCATAGATGTCTGTGTGTCTGCTGTTATCTGTTAACGAGGCCTGGCTTTTGCTTTCTGTCCTTTTGCTGTAAAGGGATAGTTCTCTGAAAAATGTCATCATTTACTCACTCACATGTTGATCCAAACCTGTATGATTTTTTTTTTCTTTTTCTTTTAGAAAACACAAAAAGGAGATGTCAGGCAGAATGTTCACATCGTCCTTTTTCATAACAAAAGTGATAAAAATGATAAAACGTAACATAGTACAATCCATAAAAAAGTGTTCACTTTGTTCACAGTCTTCTGAAAACATGCAACAACAAAAAAAATCCTATTCTTATTTGGATTTTTGTCTTGTTTATTAGTTATAATCTTTAAATAAGATAAATTTACATCAGAAGCAACACTGCATAAGATATTAAGACTTGTTGTCATTAATTCACTGGCAAATTTTGAAAAACGATTTTTGCTTTTAAACAAGTTAAAAAATCTGCCAGTATCTTGCCAATATCTCAAACAGTGTTCCCTCTCAAGTAAACTCATCCTGTTTTAAGGATTGTTAAAGAAAAACAAGTAAAAAAAGACAATTCTAATTTAATCAACTTAATTAATTAATTTAGATATTTATTTTCATTAAAAATCTTCCTCTCCACTGCAGAAGTTAACATTCACATTTGGTGCATCATGATTGGGTGACACTATGACATTTGCCATTTTTAGCAATTCACCAAATTTGAATATGTGCATATGTAATGTGCACAAATAAGATGGAAAAAATGGCTTTGGTGTTTGTCTGAAGTGATATTATGGCTTCAGAACACTTGAAATACAGCGTGTGAGTCATATGGACTATTTCTAAGATGCTTTTTGTTGTTTTTGGAGCATGTCAAATATGTTTGGAACAATATGAAGGTGAGTAAATAATGGCAGAATGTTCATTTGTAGATGACATGTTCTCTATGTGCGATAGTGGTCTTCATTACTTCACTCTGTTATAGAGAGTTGTCCTCCATGACAAAGGCTCTGCATTTTTAATGGGGGTTCCCACTCTTGGGAGCTGGTGTCAAGAGTTTGTTTCTGCGTATCTGTGTAGTAGCTAGATTTATGTGTGGCACGTCTGTGACTGTGTGTGTGTGTCTGAGACTTGGGTCTACTTGACATTTTCATACCAGTAAATTCCGTCTCTCATAGAATGACACTTACAACTGCTCTTTCTGTCTCGTTCCCCCACGCTCTCTCTCTCTCACTCTGTCTTCCCCTTCACTTAGGGAGGAAAAACGGAGAGCATGACAAAAACTATGACACATTGGACCTACCCAAGCGCACAGAACCCACTAAAGGTATGTCTTCTTTTGACACCGCAGAATTATTACATCCTTATGCTGTCACCCTTTTGAAAAGAGGACACAAAGACCCTATTCTTTGGTATCTCTCAAAAAGAAAAAATCTAGTTATGAAAGGCAGGTGCATTGCTTTAAGGAAGTGAAATCCATTAAGATGCAGTCTAAAAATAGCACATACTGTATGGCCAACACACTGTTAGACTACTGAGGGTTGTAGTGCACAGATTTATGGGAAGTGAAGCTTTGTTCCAAAACCTAGTGAGCTGCCTACTGAGGCTGTGTGCTAAAGCAATACTGACTCGATCCCAGAGTGCATTGTGACGAGCTCAATGATAAAATAAAGATGGTGAACGAGATGGAAGAAATGCACTACCATTTAAAATTGACAGTAAAGACATTTATAATATTACAAAATATTTTTTGTCATATAAATGCTTGTTCTTTTCAACTTTCTACTCGTTAAATAATCCAAAAAAACCTGCATCACAGTTTTTACTAAAATATTAAGCAGTGCAACGGATTTCAACATTAAGAAGAAATGTTCCTTGAGCATCAAATCAACATATTACAATGATTTGTGAAGGATCGTGTCACAGTAAAATTCAGCTTTGCCATCACAGAAAAAAAAAAAAACTGTTACTTTAAACTGTAACAATATTAGCACCTTCAGTACTAACATGTCATAAAGTAAATAAAAATATATTTAAGAAAACATTTGTACTATTTGTTTTTTACTATTGCACTAGAGTTGCTGCTGATTCCAGACAAGTCATTTATAAGGTTCCATTATTGTTAGGGTGTTGCCTTAGTAGGCAGTAGGCAGCAAGCTCACTAGGTTTGGAGCAGAGCTTCTGTTTGCACAGAGTGCACATCAGCATACGGAGATCCTCTGGGAATCCCAGGTATCAGGTAACAGTACTCTTCTGCCTAGGCCTTTTATCATTATGACAAACACAGCCGTAATCCTCAGCAGCAGAGTGCTAAATAGACAATGTGTTTTAGTGCGATTGATATCCCTGACCAAGTTTATACCAATAGAATGAGGCTGATTTACCCTCAGAAACAGGCCAGATTGAGACCTATGCTGGGTTAAACCATCTGTGTGTGAGAGATGCTCAGACCTTTAGCTTGTAATTGTCTGCAAATTAATCATAAGGGATGCAGGCTAAGGGAGAATTCAGACAAGACATATGTTGCAATGCAGTGAAACAGAACGGGGGTCTTGAGACTAGACATGCTGAAAAGCATCAGTCCATGTGGCAATGGTCGAAGATGTCTGTCTCGATTTACACCCACTGAACATTCATCAGGGAGCCACTCAATACCTCTTCCCTTCTGACTGACTGATCTAAGATCATTTTACCTCAGAGCTCCACTTAGTGAGAGAGGAAGATGTTTTATTGAGGCTCATTTTTTATGTATTACTATAGATGTGCCACAAAGAGAGATGAAAAATAAATCATTTTTAGACTACCTGTTTTTTCTACAAATCTGTGAGGCTTGTGAGGACATCCTATTAAAGAAGAGAAATACTGTTTACTGATCTCCACTCATGAGACGACCATCATTTGTGTGTTGTCGGGTTTTAAAAGAGAAAAATGAAGGTGAATGAATAAATAGGAATAATGTGAAATCAAATGTAGTCATAAAGCTGTAGTAGAGTGGTCCACATGTGTTTGCTGGTGGAATGTTTTGCTTGGCAGAGTAACAATAGTAGCTCATGGACAAACACAAGGAATATGCAGAGTTTTCCGCATTTTGATTTTGGGAAAAAAATCTATGGAATTCAATGAGCACAAGAGATTAGATTAGTTATCAAACTAATTAATATGTTTAGTTGTATACAAGATTTGTAACCGAGAAATAGAAAATAAAACTGAAAATGTTAAATTAGAGCACTTATACTACAGTTCAAAAGTATTTTTTAAAGAAAGAAATTCATATTTTTATTTAGTAAGAATGCATTAAATTGAATTAAATCAAAAGTGACAGTAAAACCCTTCTAATAAATGCAACTCTTTTTAACTTTCTGTTCATCGGAGAATCAAAAAATATCAAATACATGCAGCGTTGGTAAGCGTCTTTCAAAAACATTAAACATCTTACCAACCTCAAACCTTTGAACAGTAGTATACGTTTCTGCAGTATTTAGGTTTAAAACACTTTAGTACATCTTGACTCTATAGGTGCAATCCTGCGGAACAGTTCTCTGTGGACACAGAGTGTGTGTGAGAATGTTGATGCATCCGTGTGAGAATGTGCTGACTATCGCAGAACTCAACAAAGCCATGTTTGTTTTTGTGTGTGTGTGTCTACTGGTGTGTATTTTCACTTTGCTCACACAGCTTTGAGACAAGTTGACCTTCCAGATACAAACAACAGCCACATATTACTTAAAAGTTTCAAAAGGCCTTGTTCTCGCAGAATGTTCTTGAGTAAATAATGGATGCTGGTCAGGAGCTTCAAGGAGCAGTTTCATAAAGTTCTAATGGCAGCTGTTCAAAGTCAATAGCATTTCATGTCTCTCTTTAATTAGCCTCTTTCTCATTAACATGCAGAATGGGGATGATATTGAACTGAATAATACTTTTTTTTTTTACTTTTTTTTTTTTTTAAAGTGTATTTATTTTTTGTTCTGTCTTGTGCTACATGTTATATTTACAGGATGGTTCGAGGCAACAAATAAAAAAAGACTCCTGATCCACTTAACATATTAGTTTTTGAGGCGTTACCTATCACAAATAAAAAAAAATGTTAAAATGATAAAAGACACATTAAAAGCCTTTTTTTAAACAGGAAGATCAATGATGTTTGTAATGCCAATTGACTCTGACTGTATTTCGAACCCATTATATTGTATAAAAAATGGTTCTGATGGAGACATAAGGGTATTTATGTATAGGCCTCTGAAAGCACTGGGCTTTGTTTTAGACATAAGACAAGACATAAACCTGCACTTATTGGAGCAGGAAAAATAACCTCTCCTGACTCTTTGCTAGAGTGTTATGAATACAAAAAGATTCACATTTGTGCAAGAGATCAGATGAATAGTAAGTCTGGTCTGATTTCAGATGGGATTGGCTCCTGGGGATTAACATGCAATAAAAAGAACAGGGTAACAGAGGTTAGTGTGCATTGGGACTGCTTCTATCCTGATTCCTCTCTAAGTGAAACAGTATATCCATACATGCATGTGCTTGAGAGGCCGCTGTGACAGCTTAGAGTATTGAGGGATTTTGGTCTCTTAGCTGAACCTGAGACACACAACCATTGTTTATTCACCAAGCATCTTTGTTGCATTTTATGCCTCCAGCATTTGGTTTCAGAGAGGTTCTGTTTTAAAACTACAAGCCATGAAAGATATGAAGGCTTCCTCGCTGTATTATTCACATCCGTGGAGAAAGAGACAGGAGAGAATTAATTAGGGATTCTGAGGGAGATGAGATTGACAATGAAGGGACAATGGGTCTGTGTGCCTCGGTGCCGGCGGCAGCTGCCATCTGAGACCGTATCCTGATAGTTATGGAATCTCATAAATGACTTATTTAAAAAAAAAAAAAGTAATAGATACTTAATAATAATTATGATTTTTAAATATTGTCAACAAGACTGCATTTATTCGATGACACAAGTAAAAAGAGTAATATTTTGAAATATTATTCAAAATGTAAAGTAACTAATATATTGTAAAATGTCATTTATTTCTGTGATGCAAATCTGAATTTGTTGCCGTCAATACTCTAGTCTTAATTTTACACGGTCCTTCCGAAATCATTTTAATATTCTGATATAATATTTGGTGCCGACGAAACATTTTGTATTATGTTGAAAACAGTTGTGCTGCTTAATATTTTTGTGGAAACTGCGATACACTACCATTCAAAAGTTTAAGTAACTAACATTTAAATGAAAACAAAATAACAACTTGGTTTGAAAGTAACTTCTGTGTGAGCAGTGCTTCATACATCGCTACACTGTTGACAATAGACAGTGGACCTTAATGTGACGTCTAGATTCATGAGGGTGCCTGTGATGCCTTAAAAGCAGCTCACTAGGTTTCGGAGCAGAGCTAATGAGTGCATGTTCTTTGGTGTTAACTGAAATGGCATTTGCTGTGCTAGAGGTCACAGAATGTGGAGCTATTAGTGCGCCTATTGTGTTTCTTAGCCCTCATTCCAAACAATGCAGTGAAGCCATTGTTGTGTTTCATAAAAAACAGAGTCCAGAGAGAGATGAAGACACTATGAATTAATTACATGTCATCCCCCCGCCCCCCCTCTCTGGCTTATTCCTTTTTTAGCCCTCTGATTCCCGTAACATAATGACATCAGGTGGAGGAAATGATGATGAATCATGTTTACTTGGTTCTGCTGTGGTTCCTTCTGTCCCTGAGCAGCACACTTTACACAGACTCTAACTTGTGAATCCTTTCAAATGAAAACCTAAGCTCTATTCCAAAGCCTAATGAGCTGAATTGCTGTCTACTGTTTACATTGGTAGCTATATACAAAGACAATATCCTAATTTTAAAGGAATGTTTTAAGTGACCGAATAGGGAGGAGCTTACATGAAGTGCACAGGTGACGTGACTCACAACTGATTGCAATAGAATTTGAGGTTAGAATGTTGTTAAGCTAATGACTCTGCACTATAATTAGCATAAATACATAGTGCACACAAAAAATGAGGAAAACAGTCATTATTTTTGATGTGAATGAAAGCATATTTATGATTTTTCTCAGCTTTGCCATCTTGGAGGGATTTCGTTTTTTTTAAAAGACAATTTGTCTAAATTGAGCTCTCAGAAGGCAGCATAATCATGTTCAAAACATCTTGTTTAAATGAAAATGCTCTGCCTGCTTCCCATAAGACTACAGACGTGATAAACTCCCAATGCAATTTTTTCAATGCTTTTAGCGCCTGAAATGTTAGTAATTAGTGCAGAAGACAGGTTTTTGTGCTGAACTTGAAGTGGCACAACTCTTTAGTGAATTTGCTTAGTTCCAACTCAGCAGTTTCTAATAAATTCATGCTTTTGTGTATTTGCCTGTTGATTAGACTGTGTTAATACCTTTTGAAGCTCCCAGTTCTAGGAGTTTTAATTATAGAGATTAATCTTTTTTTCTTTGTAGAATTGTACATTGGACAAGTTTTCCCAAGGTTATGCAGCAGGTACAGATAATATGCTTTCTTAGTCTTCTCCTGTGTGTGCCTTTCTTTGCATTGCTCCATATCTCATTTAATTTGCCTCTGTTGACAGTTCGCTCTGTATGGTGATGTACGTGTTCTCCAAACAGAGCTGAGCGGTACAGACGGCTCACTTATGAACAGCATCTTCCCATCGTGCCTGGTGGCTGTGTTGTTGAACCCTCCATTGAATTTAGAGAGCTTCTTAGCAACAGGAACAACATTCTTAATTGGGATGTTTTACAGCAATCTACACTTGAGAAATCCATTTGTGTTATCCATTCGAGTCCTCTATTAGGAAACTGTCTCTGCTGGGATTATGTATTCTGCTCTAAAACCGAAGCTGCCATATTTTTCACTGATGTTTTGTTAATGAACTCGAGCTCTCTACCGACGTCCCTGTTTATCAGAGCTGTACATTTCACATTTATGCTGACATGCCTCATCTGGCTCTCGTTCTGTCAACAATGTCTTTCTCCCACATGCTGGGAGACGCCTCTGTGACTTTGAAATAAAAATAAAAATCCTGACTTTGCACTGAAAAAAGCATTTTTTATGAGTATTTCAGTCTTGTTTTCCAGTAAAAATGTCTAAACATCCTTTGTTGATTTATCTTTTTTCTTTACAAATTACTTAGCAAATTGTTTAAGATAATAAGATTTGTTTTCAGCGAATGTATAATATAGAAATAGAATGTATTCATTTATTTATATTTTAATATTTTTATTTATTCATTATTTTTACCCCATTTGCAGGTTTTTTTTTTCTTCTTGTTTTAAGCATAATTTTTAATTTGGTTTAATGCATAAAACAAAAACAAAAAAAATCTTTATGCAGTTTTGCTTCTCAACTAAATTTACCTTTATATATATATATATATATATATATATATATATATATACTGGAAAACTAAATCAAAATACTCTTTATGAAAATAGTTTTTGATGTTTAAATCTCAAATATGAAAACTTCACTTTGAGCTTGATGGAAAAATATGAAAAAATAAAAGACCGAATGAGTGACTCATCATGCAGGAACAATCCCATCCCACCTGGTGTCGAGCTTCCATCCTCTTGCTGCATATTCATTCGCCCACATGGAATGTTGCACCCAGATAATGTCTAAAACGGCACAGTGTTAGAAATCACATGCTCTTGATAGTGGACTGTAAGTAAAAACTAAATTGCCAGAAGATGACTGCAGAGACAAACCGGAATGGCTTACTTTTGTGCTCATCAGGTGGCCTTGATATAGTTTAACAGCTACCCAGCTCTTCTCAAAGATAAAATATACACATAGAATGTTCCTGGCAGCTCGTCTTTCATGTTCTGAGTTTGGGGTGCTGATAAAATCAGAATTTTCTGGGTGTGCCACCCATGGAGGTGCCAGTCTGTGAAAGAAAACTGGCGGTGCCATCCTGTCGCTTGCCATTCATTATCCCACCCGCTGATGACAATATTGATTCTGTTATACCACAGCTCATGATCAACAAAAGACCAGCAGCTTTTATGTGGCATGGTGCTGAGAGGCAGTGCAAGCCTGGAGAGAGTATAGAGTCATGAGAAGACTGAAGATCAGGATGTTCTTGAAGTCTTTATTAGCTGGTCTGTGTATTTGAATATGAGTTGTGTATATACAAGTTTGCATCATATTTATTACAATCATGAGAAGGGAAGCATACACAAAAGGTAATATTTGGAAGGGACCTATGACCCCTTTTGGTAAAATGTATTGTCCTAGTGATGACCAGGTAATATCATACCATACCTAGGCCTTTAGAATGCCAGGGTTTTGTCCAAAACCTGAAAAATAATTTGTAAAACAGGCAGTACAGAGAGTGACCAAGTCGCATCCAACTCTAAATGTTTGGGTAATTTTTGAAGGCAGCATAATTCATCTTTCACTGCCTGTAACATCCCACTTTGTGCGGATCAGTGGTTGGTAAAAAGATTAAAAATATTTAGTCTGATGGAACGGTTGGAAATAAAAATGTGAATTCATAAATGTCATTTTTTCAACTTATAAGTTGGACAGTTATGAAAAATATGAACAGTTTCTACCAAGAAATAAGCACTGTATTCATGAAATATGTTATTGGGAATATCTCAAACTCACTTAAATTTGTTCTAGATCTTTATGCATGTCATTATAGTGTCTTTGAAGTTAGTTTCCTTACTATAAAAATGTCTGTTAAGTCATTGACCAAAGGTTTTGAACACAGCCCTGGTGAATGTACACTATATCATTCAGACATTTAGAGTCAATAAGATGTTTTAATGTGTTTTAAAGATGTATCTTATGCTCACCTAGGCTGCATTTACTTGATCAAAATTACAGTGAAAACTAACATTGTGAAATATTATTACAATTTAAAATCATTTTATTGTTTACTTTTTTATATTTAAAAAAATGTAAAATAGCAAAGCTGAATTTTCAGGAGCCATTAATCATTAATCTTCAGTGTCACATGATCCTTCAGTGATCAGTCTGAATTTTTTTTCTCTCAGGACTAAATAAATGTCTTCACTTTAATCAATTTAATGCATCCTTGCTGATTAAAATTATTACTTTATTTAAAAAAGTATTTTTGAGCAGTAATACAGGAAATAGCGGTCTTTGCTAAGGAGAGAAGAAAAATAACTTGGCTGAATTCAGAACAGCATACTAGCATACTACTCAAGTGAATCTGATCAAGCTCTTTCAGCAGCGTTACATTTTCACGCCCCACTTTTGGGCCACTGGACCGGAGTCAGTGATGGGTGTGCAGAGTCCATTATCAGTCGAATGGAGGTGGATCCTCTTCATTTTAGGACTTGGGCAGTGATCTGATCCCAGATCAGTGAAAAATGCTAGTTTCCATAAGGGTCTTTTGAAAGAGCTAAGTAGCACTTGATGCCAGAAGGCCACAGAAAGCTTAATGGTGGATGTAATAGATGATATGCATCATTGCGCATTTGTTGTTGTTTGTTAGACAGTGTCTAATGGGTACGTGATTGGTGCAGGTACAATGCATTTGAAAATGAGCCATCTGAAACAGCCATTGTCCACTATAAAACCTTATCAGTAAATCATTTGTTTGGACTTGCTTTTCATTGTCTATTACAAAAACCTATTAATAAGAGTTCTGTTTATTACTTTTGCTGTTCTATTATTGTACTGGCTGAGTAGATGAGGGCTTGTTCATAATATTACCCAGCATCTGTACGTGATGCAGCAAACCATTCTTCACTGGCCTAATGGCTTAGGCAATAATTACAGGGCTGAATTAAACTACCGGGAGGGAATAGAGTGAGATTTACCCTCCCATCGGGGCCTTTGTGTGCTGCTTTTCAGCCAGAAGAGGATGTTTCTGTTTCTCAGAGAGATGCTTTAGTCACACACACACACACACACACACACACACACACACACATACTTGAATGCAATTAGGCACAGATTACTAGGCAAGCCGTCAGTGGCATCTACACAAAGAGCTGCCAGCGTTTATTGTTTCCTATTTTGCAAACATGCCATTTTATAAATGAACTTTTTAAAGTGAAAACTGTCATTTGCAAAATGCAGGAGCGAGGGGATGTAGACAGCCTGTCTGAAGACTGGGCTTCATTCCTGAGATTATAATTTGTGGCACACACTAGGCAGGTTTTTTTGTGCCAGTGAAGAATGAGGCGTCGGAGGACTTGTGTATGCGAGATGAAGAGCCAGGGAGAAAAGAAAAGATGTGGAGCATGTGAGAGAGAGAAACGGAGAGCTTGTGATTATTTATCATGTGCTCGAGCATGGGATGGCAGGAAGGTGGGTCGTGAAGAATGGGATATGACATCAAGCCTGCGAAGGGACATCCTTCTCCAGGCAAAGCAGATCAGACATATCATCCGCTACCGGCGTCCCAGCAATGACTCAAACAAGCCTAACAAAGACACTATGCAGCTAGAAGAGAGAAAGTGTCAGCCAGAGAGTCTGAGGGAGAAACAGATGAAGGTTAGAGGAGGAGGACTGCATACAAGAAATAGAAAGTGAGAGGAATTTGTAAGACTGACGCTGTTGTGAATACACACAATTTAAACTGTTTAGTAAGCTGCCTACAGAGTCAGAATTTAAGGCATCATTGGCACACACCCAATACTGTTCCAAAAGGTAAGCAACGTAATTATGCTGCCTCCTAAAACAGCTTGTTTTGGCCAAATTGTAAGCTATACATATATATATATATACAAACCCGATTCCAAAAAAGTTGGGACACTGTACAAATTGTGAATAAAAAAGGAATGCAATATTTACAAATCTCATAAACTTATATTTTATTCACAATAGAATATAGATAACATATCAAATGTTGAAAGTGAGACATTTTGAAATGTCATGCAAATATTGGCTATTTTGGATTTCATGAGAGCTACACATTCCAAAAAAGTTGGGACAGGTAGCAATAAGAGGCCGGAAAAGTAAATGTACATATAAGGAACAGCTGGAGGACCAATTTGCAACTATTAGGTCATTGGCAACATGATTGGGTATAAAAAGAGCCTCTCAGAGTGGCAGTGTCTCTCAGAAGTCAAGATGGGAAGAGGATCACCAATTCCCCCAATGCTGCGGCGAAAAATAGTGGAGCAATATCAGAAAGGAGTTTCCAGAGAAAAATTAAAATTTGAAGTTAGTGCAACATCAAAATAGTCAGTGTAGTTAAATGATGCCCGTGATATTTTACACAATGGGCTCAGGAATACTTCCAGAAAACATTGTCGGTGACACAATCCACCGTGCCATTCGCCGTGCCGGCTAAAACTCTATAGAAAAAAGAAGCCATATCTAAACATGATCCAGAAGCGCAGGCGTTTTCTCTGGGCCAAGGCTCATTTAAAATGGACTGTGGCAAAGTGGAAAACTTTCTGTGGTCAAGAATCAAAATTTTTCTTTTTGGAAAACTGGGACGCCATGTCACATAAAGAGGACAAGGACAACCCAAGTTGTTAAGCGCTCAGTTCAGAAGCCTGCATCTCTGATGGTATGGGGTTGCTGAGTGCGTGTGGCATGGGCAGCTTACACATCTGAAATCAATCAATGCAAGTATATCCAAGTCTAGAACAACATGTGTGGAGCCTTGCATTTTTCAAAATGACAATGCCAGACCACATACTGCATCAATTACAACATCATGGCTCAGAAGAAGGATCCGGGTATGAAATGGCCAGCCTGGAGTTTCACCCATAGAAAACATTTGACGCATCATAAAGAGGAAGATGCGCGAAGACCTAAGACAGTTGAGCAACAGAAGCTTTTAGACAAGAATGGGACAACATTCCTATTCCTAAACTTGAGACTTTCTCCTCAGTCCCCAGACGTGACTGTTATAAAAAGAAGAGGGGATGCCACACAGTAAACATGGCCTTGTCCCAACTTTTTTGAGATGTGTTGATGCCATGAAATTTAAAATCTTATTTTTCCCTTAAAATGATACATTTTCTCAGCTTTGATATGTCATCTATGTTGTATTCTGAATAAAATATTGTTTGAAACTTCCACATCATTGCATTCTGTTTTTATTCACAATTTGTACAGGTCCCAACTTTTTTGGAATCGGGTTTGTAATAAACTGGCAAAATAAAGCCCAAAATAGTCAGTGTAGGTTTTGGAATAGAGTTTAAGTCTTTTAGCAACATGCTAATGCCAAACTGCATTGAAATCAATTGCAAGTCTCCTGTGTGGAGCGCCATTTTTGTCACATCTGGAGTTTCATTTGTAGTCATTTGGTCACAGCATCAAAAACTGACAGATGCCGTCCCCAGAATTCATAACAGATTGTTCAAACAACATGGTTGATTTTTGTCTTGTACCACTGAAACTCAATATTTTTTTCTGTCCTGGGTGAAATGGCTGTCAGACAAGATAGACAATAAAAAATCTCAGTGGATAAAATTCTTGAAAAAACGGTATATTTTCATAAAAACACAATCTACATCAGCCGTGTGCATTTAGCCTGTAGGCATCTCTCTTTTCCTGATTTGATATCAGTATGTATAATGCCTCCGTCCTATTTAATCTGTTAGATTTAGTCACTTGGTATTCACTGGGCAATTTGTACTTTTGCGTTGCTAACCATTTGAATTAAAAGTGTCATTATCATATAGTGAGATCATAACACCAGTGTTGTGAGATTGCAGTGCACACCTCACACCGCAGCTCGTGTTAAGTGATTTTGCTGTGTGTTCTGCATGCCATCTCTTGCTCCCTTCATTCTCAATGCATCGCACGAGCCGCCCCTTGTGTCTGTGTGAAAGTTAAATGAGCCAGAGCTAAAGGTGAATCCAAAAACTTTTTTTTTTTTTTTATTTTAGTGGAAGATGGCTCCAAAGATGTAGCCTGTACAACACCAAATTAGGTTTTATTGTCTATAGTGTTTTTTTCCAGGATGCTATGGAACAACAGCCTTCATGCTTCTAGCCTCTCAATTTCGCCTAGACAGAAACAAAAACCTAGAGAGCTGCCTTGCCATATTCAGCCTACATACGCAGCAAGTTTGGGGTCAGCAAGACTTTTTTCTTTTATATGAATATTTTTTTTCACCAGTGATGCATTAAATTTATTTTAATGACTTTTACAAAGTTACAAAATATATTTCAAATAGATTTACATTTAATCATTTAGCAGACGCTTTTATCCAAAGCGAAGTACAAATGAGGAGAACAATAGAAGCAATCAGACCATCGAGAGAGCAACAGTATACAAGTGCCATGACAAGTCTCAGTTAGTCTAGCACAGTACATGTAGCTAGGAATTTTTTTTTTTTTTTTTATTAGAATAGGTAAGTGTTTAGTATTAGTTGGTCAGGTGCTGGCGAAAAAGATGTGTCTTTAGATGTTTTTTGAAAATTGCTAAAGACTCAGCTGTTCGAATTGAGATCGGGAGGTCATTCCACCAGCTGGGCACAGTCCAGGAAAAGGTCCGTGAGAGTGAAATAAAAGCTTTTGATTCTATTCTGAAGGATCATGTGACACTGGAATAATGGCTGCTGAAAATTCAGCTTTGCTATCACAGGAGTAAATTACATTGTAAAATATATTAACATATAAAACAGTTATTTTAAATTGTAATAATATTTCACAGTATTACTGTTGAGTCAAGTAAATGCAGCCTTGGTGAGCATATAATACTTACAAAAAGCTTAAAAAATCTTACCAACCCCAAACGTTTGAACACTAGTGTATATAGTAGGCATTTTTCCAAAGTGCACCTCCGATGGCTAAAATCGCTACGATTCTCAGGTAGCAGCATCTCGTCAGTAAAGCCGTTCCGTGGATTGGCAGAGCTAAATGAAGCATTTATATAGCATTTTATAGTCTTTTGTCAAGTCAAGTCACTTTTATTTATATAGCGCTTTTAACAATACAAATTGTGTCAAAGCAACTGCACAATATCCAAATGGGAAAATAGTGTCAATAATGTAAAATGACAAGATTAAACACTCGATTTTCAGTTAAAGGCATTTCATTATTGAATTCAGTGATGGCATCGTCCAGCTCAGTTCAGTTCAAAAAGTTTCTGTTCAATCAAGTCGACGATATTGCTGGAAATGAAGTGTCCCCAACTAAGCAAGCCTAGTGTAGGCGATTTTTCAGCGGCAAGGAACCTCTTGTGGCTTAAAACTCCATCAGTGGTTTGGATCAGAACGGATAAATGAAGCAACTTTATAAACCAGGCTCAAAAGATTTTATAGTCTTTTGTCACCTAGAGATGTTTGTCTCTCTTCTATTTACTCTCTCTCTCTCTCTCTCTCTCTCTCTCTCTCTCTCTCTCTCTCTCTTTCTTAAAAGTCTATTAATGAATAGATTTGCTTGTGTGGTTGGATGGTTGGTTGCCTGGGTGATTGAAGCGATGGCTGTTTTGAAGTGCTGGTCTATGATCATCTCCTCCTCTGCCTGCTTCAACTCCACAGTTGAATTTTATACACAGAGTTTCTTATTTCCTCATCTCCTCCTACCTCTTCAGTACTCACTCAATCACACACCTCAACCCTGGGCTATTCAACTAGTAGTATTCTTTAAAAAAAGATGCTGGGTTAATTCTGGACTTTATCTGACCTCTAGATCTTTAGTAATTCAATAACGCAATTCAATTTCCTCTCTCTAGCACTGATATCTTAATGCATCTCTCTGAACGAGTTTAGCAGCTACCATTATTTTGGTCTGTGGAAGATTGATCAAGGTTTTGACAAATTCAACCTGTCAGTTTTTCTTTTTAAATGACCAAAGAAAAATATGAGATTACGGATATCTATTTCATAATTTCAGGCACTGGATTCTCATGCCAGTGTTCTACTCCATCAGCATCTCCGGATATAAATATAGAGTATTACAATGACATTGACAATGTATTCTTTTATACATAGCCACTCAAAAGGTTTCACAGCTGTTGAAAATCTATTCTTGGCAAGCTTTGTGCCTCAAATAAACATCTCCTTCACCCAGAGGCCCATCATGTTTAAGACCCACACAAACCTGGATAAATAATTCTAGTAATTCTAGTTCAACACTACAGTCTCAATATTTTTTACATAGAAAAGTATTTAAAGTAATTCAACTGAAAAGTTTTGTCAGTTGAAGGATGGGGTGAAGCGAGTCGATGAATAGAGAGGCAAAATCTCTTGTTAGGAAGGGCGGTTTGAAGACTGACGTTCCACATAATATGAGCTATTGAGGGCAAGTAGAAATCAAAAAGACCTCCTTGGGTGAGCGGTGACAAGCTGGTCTCAGCAGCCAGGATCTGCTATGGGATGTCACAGTGGGACTTGGCCAGCCAGAGCACAGGGGAGAGAGGGAGATGCCACTTTTAGGAAGAACCAGAGCATTTGAAGAGCTGGCCAGAGGCTCTCAATATATAAAGAAGCATTTCCAGAGAAAATCAAATATTCGACAGGCTTGTCCATTCTGTTTCATTGGCCTGTGGAGGGATAAGGGGTGCAGAATGAGAAAGAAAAGAAAGGTGCTTTGTTGGTGCATCCTATTCCCTGCAGACTACCCTACTTCCTGTCTCTGCGGGCAGCCCATACAAGCACGGATTATGTGATGTTGACTGTAAGCCATTACCACCTTCCTTTTGGTGCTGTCTGTTGGCATTTGAAGTTCCTGCCACTTTGTGGATTCAACTCACAAGGCGTCACATAAAGAGTCTGTTCCAAAGGTAGACTGTCATTCAGGCCTGCTTGGAGTTGAATGGACATAACTCATTTTCCCTCTGGAGACGCTTCAGGGGAGAATCCATTCTTTCTTTTTCATCATCTGTATTCACAAATTCAAGTATACACGCTTTTCATTGTAAACCGAGAAGCCTTAAATTATATTTCCGGTACAGTATAACCGAGACAACCCATCTCCAGCAACAATAATTTTATTTTATTACTTTTAGGATTTGTAGCTTTTTATTTATTATCAGTTTTCATTCTAATTTTAGTTTTACTATTTTTTTATGTGCTGTTGTCTTTTTTGTTGTTTGTTTGTTTTTATATTTCTATTTAGCTTTAATTTTTATTTCTCTTTGACTTTCACTGTTTAAGTCATTTTAGCACTTAAAAATTAGGGTCACACTTTATTTCAAGGTTCAATTCTCACTATTAACAAACCATTTACTATGCCTTTTGCCTCAATAAACTACTAATTTGCTGCTTTTTAATTAGTAAGGTAGTTGTTAAGTTTAGGTATTGGGTAGGAATAGGGATGTACAATATGGTCATGCAGAATATGTGCTTTATAAGTACTAATAAACAGCCAATATGTTATTAATGTTGATAAGTGACTCGTTAATAGTGAGAACTGGTCACTACACTAACGTGTTACCAAAATTAGAAATGAAATACTAACTGAAATAAGTTTGTAATCTAATATTTATTTTTATTTCAATTATCAAAAGAAAAAATTAATAGGTTTATTTAACAATAACAACACTGATTTGAGCCAATTATGTGGTGATTTAGGAGTTGTTGCATTATAATTTTGTTTAAAGAATGTTTCTCCAGATATTATTTCTAAAAGCTGTGGTTTTAAATGTTTTGAGAATGTTTTTCTTTGATAATCAGGACTCTACTAATGGTACTGCAGGTTGTTCCTTTGTAACTTTAAAATAAATGTTCCCTTTTAGCTGGGTTGCGTTGTTTGTTTTTAGTGTCACTTACTGATTTTAATTGACCTACCAAAAGAGAGTAGCATAACAAAAGCAAGAGCATGTCTCTCTGAATCCTTCTCATGATTCCTCCCCTTTTTCACTTGGAATTGCAAATTCATATAATAAGGCACCAGGGGTGACATGTGGATGTTTCTACAGTGGCTTTGACATTTATGTGTGTGACCGCTCATTTAGTGTATTTAACAATACAGCACAGTTCTTGCTTTGTTTAAAGAAGTGGCCTTTGGATCCTGGCAGGAATCAGTGATATTTGCAGAGCTGAGATGTTTTGATCTCTCTCTGAAAGATGAACGTTTTGGTAACTAATTCCTAATCACAGCTTAAAAAATGCTGTTTCGTAACTACTGCTCAGGGGCAAATCCGGCCTCCAAGAATTGCACAAGGAGGGGAATGTGTACTTACAGACTCCTGGATATCAAAGTGCTGTCATGAATACGACAGGAATTTTGCAGTAGGGTTTAACACCAACGTCTGTCATATGCGGAGAACAACCTCCATTTGCTGTAATAAATCTGTCAGCCGTTTCTCCACAAGACAAAAACTGATTTAATTAGCTGATTTGGTGTGTATTGACTGGTTTAGCAGGCAATCATCTTTCCACAATATAAATCATTTCGTTTTTCGACGTTGACTCAATTTTTGATTAAGGTGTGCTATTATTGTCAAAGAAAGAATATAGCTCTTGTATCTGAATGACTATGACTTATGACGTTCCACTTAGCTCTGTGTAAAAAAGCATAATACTGAAGTGAGCACATGCATTAGGTAATCTGTACATACCCGCTCTCTAAGGCTTCTCTGATGTCTTTTAGCATAGTAACACACTCAAGAAGAATTTTAAAGCAGTGGGGAGGAGAAAGACTTAAAATAGCCTTAAATGGTAATTGATGTCGTGAATGTGTGGAAACTGCTAAAAAAAAAAAGTCGAGGACAGTTCTTTCGCTCAAACCATCAGTCAGACAGAAATAAAAATGTGTAGTGAGCCACCCACATCCTGAAGGCCACTCTTCCCTCTCTAAATTATAGGTGTTAGGTGCACATTTGGAAAGTGCAGATGGGCCAGGCAGTGGCTGAGCTTTTCTAATGCAGTCACACACCAGCAAACAAGCATTAGTGTGGCAGCTCTTCCATCTTTTTCTGCTCTCCACCACAGCGCAAACTCTTTCAGACATGTTACCGAATTACACCTTGTTGCAGTTTTGCTGCTTTTGTATGAATCTCATTGCTCAGGTTCCTTTGAACTTCTCCAGACTCCTCGATCTTGACGTGGCAGTGAAAAAGAAGGCGGCCTGTTGAACCACCACACATCCGTCATGCTCAGTCTTGGCTATATGCTTGCCCAGGCCAAGTCGTGAAGAGAGTTCAAGTGAACATGATGGATGTGCGGTGGTTGCACAGTAGAAGACTTGAACTAAATGGTTACCCTCAGACCCAGACAGGAACTCACAAAACTTGAAACTTTCAGTGGATATTAATTGATTTTAAAGGGATAGTTCATGCCAAAATGAAAATTGTCAGCGTTTACTCAACATCATGTCATTCCAAAACTGTATTAATTGGAACACAAAAGACAGAATTTGACAGAATGGCAAAAATTTCATTTTTGAATTTAAATTTGAGTGTCTTAAAAATAAGATTATTTTCTTTATCGCAATGCTAATGCAAATGTACAAATTTGTTTGAGATCATTTTAGGATGAATAGAATAGAATAGAATAGAATAGAATGTATTTTAGAACAAAAATACACATTTTTGCACTTGGTAGAAGTGTCAAATTAGGTCAGTGCGGACATGGACAGGTTGTTTGTTGACCTCATCCTCAAAATAAATAGATAATTAAAATGTTGTAATACCTTTTTGTATGAATATTTTTGTTTATTTTGTGCAATAAACAATTGTGGTACTGTTTTGAGTCACCACTTGGTGTATAATCTCCGTAGTGTAAAATCTGTTCCTAAAGCAAAACCAATTGAGAACCACTGGAATACACAAGAGAACTTTCTCTGTTTGTGTTTGTTAGATCAGTGGATCTTGCAATTCTTAGAGTCTCAGATTATGAATGAAAATGTGGAACACACACACACAAAGTCACATCCCTGGAGTAGCATACAGTGATTCATATGTCCTCCGGCATCGTTTAGCATTTAGGCAGGAGGAAGCTAATTATCCACTCCCTACTATCAATGCAAATGTCTCCAACCTAACTGGGTATTCTCAAAATGTCTTTGTATTTTGTGTTGGAGGATCTGACCCTGAATCAGCAAGAAGAAGCTTTTTCTTTTGCGTTTCTGACCTCAAGTCATGTTTAATGAAAGACTCCCTGATTACACTGCCTGAGATTGGACTGCTGTTATCAAGAACCCAAGCGTCCATCAGGCTATTGGCTTTTTTAGGCAGTTTGTCTATTGAACTGCTCAATGTATCTGTGAAAGTGGAGTGTCTTTGATTTTCTGTCTCTATTTCTCTGTTGTGATAATCATGCATTTGTCCTACCCTGTTATTTTGTTCACTTTTCATTTCGCCAGGTGCATCACAACACTGAAAGGAGATGCAATCAATTTTTACCGCCCCATAGCTAATCTGTATGTGTGTCTACTTTGTTCACCAGTGTTTTATGTGTAATTCTGTTGTCTATCTGTCATATACGTGTGCAGGTTTTGAGTTACTGTATCAGCCGGAGGTGGTCCGACTCTACCTGTCCCTGCTTACAGAAAGCCAGAACTATAACACGCTAGAAGCAGCGGCCGGGGCTCTACAGAACCTCAGCGCTGGACAGTGGACAGTAAGTGTCTTCTCAGAACATTCCTGCACATAAATTTGGAAGCACCAGGAATTGGAAACTGATTCTTATTTAGATCCGTTTAAAAAAAAAAACAATCCCAGATCAGAATTATATTCATGATTATTTGGTTCCATTTGAGATTCAGGATAGTGTATTCTGTTCTTCTGCGTATGCCAATGGACATCAAAATATAGAAATAAAACATACAGTAATTAGAGGCGTTGTCAAGATGGCATCACTCATCTTATTTTCTGTCAGCTGTCCATGTGAATCTTTTGAGAATTTATGAGCAAATAGTTTATTTATTGTGATTTTAATATGACTTTTTGTGGTATACACTACCATTCAAAGTTTGGGTCTGTAAGATTGTGTGTGTGTGTGTGTGTGTGTGTGTGTGTGTTTAAACAAGAAACCTCTTATGCTCACCAAGGCTGCAGTCATATAAAAGGCAGTAATATTTTGAAATATTTATTTTGTTTAAAATGACTGTTTAATAGAAAATGTAATTTACACATGCTCCTTCAGAAATCATTCTAATATGCTGATTTAGTGCTCAAGAATCGTTTTCTATTTTTCATTTTCACATTTTATATTATTTTTGTGGAACCTTGAAACAATGTGAAAGTCTTTACTTTCACTTTTCATCAATTTAATCCATTCTTGCCGAATAAAAGTATTATTTTTCTTTTCTTTCTTTTTTTAAATCTTACTGTCCCAAATCTGTTTCATGCTATTGTACATGAAATGAATGTTTTAAATATATTTTTAAAGAATTTATTTCAATTTATGTCTGATTTATTTCTGTCCTGCTGAAATCTAAAAACAAAAAAAAGGCAAATTTTCTCTGTTGACAACAGTCCTGTAAGGGTAGATTAAGCAATAACAACTGCTCTCCAAGCATTGGTTATTCATTCTTTCAAAATGACTAAAATAATGAGTTCAAAGCTATATATATGAAGTTGAAACTCTCATCCCCAACTACCAGTTTCATCACTTTAATGACTGTTTCAAACAAAGACGGCCCATTCAACCCCCACACCACAGAGCTCTGATTGGCCTGCAAGAGTACATTATACTTTATATTGTAATGTTTTTTTTGTCTGCTTGCAGTGCTCCTTGAACACATTCCTAGTCAATACTTAATTACGAGTTTGACATGTCTGTGCCACAGTGTCGTGTGGGGCTCTCTTCTCTCTTGAGGCAGAAGTCAAGAGGAAATGCCCCTAATAAACACATCTTCCTCTACACCTATTGCAAGAGTAAATCCCATTAAACTGCACTGCCCTGACCCTGCTTCTTTCTCCATGTCGGACCTGAAGTGCAGTCATGCATAAGCTCACAGCTTCTCTGTGTGGTTACACCATTTCAGACCTGCCTCATCTCTATGCCTGGTGACACACGCGTGCTTGTGAATCCAGAGTCCCTAGCACATCACAAACCCCTGCTGTAGGGAGACGGGCATGTCACGTCTGTGGTCTATAAGAGGATTTGAGAGATTTTATTTATTAATTTATTATTTTTCCTACTTTTTTTTGCAATTGTGTTTCTAGGCTCACTACCATCTCCTAGTGGCCATAGTGTGACATTGCAATAACTTAATTACTGTCTCAGGGGCACTGGCTGAGGAATAGAGATGTCTTGTGTCACATAAAGGTTTTGTGATTCATGGGGTTGGAGCGACAAATACACACAAGTCTAACAGGGACAAATGGCTATTTACTGGATTGCAGTTTCCCAGAATAGAGGAGCTTTTTCTCACGCACATACTCAGATAGGCATATTGCTGTTCTGGAAGATTTCAGAGCTGTATGTCTGGCTTGAGCATAAGTTGACCTGACTTAATGAAATGAATGCAGTGGAAGAAATGTCAGAATCACTGGTTTAGTACAGTCTGTTCCTCTCATTTCTACAGTGGTCGAACTATATCCGGGCGACAGTGCGTAAGGAGAAAGGGCTGCCTATCCTCGTCGAGCTCTTGCGCTCGGACTCAGACAAGGTGGTGCGAGCTGTGGCTATCGCTCTGAGGAACCTGTCCATCGACCGCCGCAACAAAGACCTGATAGGCAAGAGCAGTATTTATGGATCATTAGAACCACATTAGAAACACACATTTCCGTAATACTTAAATACTTTTTTTCCTTATAAGTTTTGCACAAAAATCTGGGGTCAGTAAGATTTTGTAATATTTTTGAAAGGAGGCTTATTCTCTCCAAGGCTGCTTTTATTTTATTTGTATTATTAAACATTACAGTAAAATTATTGGGAAATATTTTATCAACTTAAAATAATTGTTTTTTTCATTTCAATACACTTTAAAACAGTACATTGGACATTATACAATTTGGTAGATTTTTTAATTTTTATTTTCTACTTGGTTACTTGGTGTTCTTTTTTTCATTAGATTTTTACACACAACATTAAATGTTAATAAACTTAAAGGAATAGTTCACCCACAAATGAAAATTCTGTCATTCTGTTCATCTTCGGATCATCTTTTTTTTGTCTTTGCACACAAAAATTATTCTTGTAGCTTCATAAAATTAAGGTTGAAACACTGATGGACTACTTTAACAATGTCCTTTCTATCTTTCTGGGCCTTGAACATACATCAAAAATACTTTAATTTGTGTTCGGAAGATGAATGAATGATGAATGAAGGTCTAACGGGTTTGGAATGACATTAGGTTGAGTAATTCAGAATCAGAAAAATCTGAATTTTCATTTTTTGGTGAACTATTCCTTTAACATGTAAATTAATTTTGAATATAAATCTATGTTTGTGGTTTGGCAGGGTGACTGCAACTTGCTTAACGTTCTTTCAGAGCTGAATCTTTCATTCTTTTATATTATCATCCTCAGGGAGTTACGCCATGAGGGACTTGGTCAGCAACTTGCCCAGTGGACAGCAGCGGCCAGCCAAAAACCTGGAGGAGGACACAGTGGTGGCCATCCTCAACACCATCCATGAAATCATCACTGACAGCTCTGAGAACGCCCGCTCTCTCATTACTGCTCAAGCAATCGACAAACTAGTTGCCATCAACAGGACCAGGTAAGAAGGGAACAGAGAACGGACCAAGATTATACTAGTGCCATAATATATGGTCTCCCTTTGATCAGAATTAAGCTATATTCACATTGCAAGTTTCTGATTTCTGCTCAAATCAGATGTTTTAAGAAACTAGAATATTAAATCAAAAAAGCTTTAACATTTTAAAGGGATAGTTCACCCAAAAATGAAAATTGTCATTGTACAGACCCTCATGTCGTTCCAAACCCGTAAGACCTTCGTTCATCTTCGGAACACAAATTAAGATATTTTTGATGAAATCCGAGAGCTTTCTGACCCTCCATAGACAGCAACGCAACTACCACGTTCAAGGCACAGAAAGGTAGTAAGGACATCGTTACAATAGTCCATGTGACATCAGTGGTTCAACCATAATTTTATGAAGCTACGAGAATACTTTTTGAGTGCAAAGAAAACAAAAACAAGGACTTAATTTCACCGATTTTTGTCTTGCGTGTCAGTCTTCGCCACGCGTTCAGGAGAGTACCACGATGCTATTTTATGGGCTATTTTACCGATGTCCTTGCTACCTTTCTGGGCCTTGAACATGGTAGTTGCATTGCTGTCTATGGAGGATCAGAAAGTTCTCGGATTTCATCAAAAGTATCTTGTGTTCCTAAGATGAACAAATGTCTTACAGGTTTGGAATGTCATGGGGGTGAGTAATTAATGACAGAATTTTCATTTTTGGATGAACTATCCCTGTAACCTCTATTTTTCATCTTTCTGTGTTAGAATTGGTTTATAAATCAAGCCAACTATCTACAGTACTTTCACTTCAACCAGTTATGATTTCTTAAGGCTCGCTTAGTTCTGTATGTATACCAACAACGTGTTTTTGATCTGTGTAAACATCTTATGTTAGTTTGGGTCCTCCTCAACTCGCAGAGAAAAACAGCAACAGGAGTTGCTGCTCTTTGAAGTGTCTTATTTTTATCACCACACATGTCATCTTTAATATATGCATGTGAAAAACTGAATATTAAATGGGGTAGTGCTGTAGATATCAAAAGCAGCAGAGACCTCCGGAGAGTAAGCCATATTTTAAACAAACCTCCTCCATCCTTTCCACATGTGACCTCGTTTAAATCTTCACATAATTTATACTGTTTTGGCTTGAGCGTGATTTTACCCAAAACTAAATATTGATTGTGAGAGATTAACTTTTTAAAGAGTACATGCTAGACTGGAGAGTGGCAACACGGCCTCTCTCTATCCCTCTCTGACTCTGGAGATGCAGCTTTGAAGTCGTAGGCTCCTGGTAATTAAGTGAGGATCACAGGAAAAGCTAATGAAGTGAAAAGAGAGAAATCTGTGGCCACAGGGGTTGGAGATTGGAGCCAAAGTGACTCTGCGATGCTGGGAGGGGAATAGATGACTTTGAATTTAAGAGTTATTCCGCTGGGCTCTAGATTCCTCATAACTCTCTTTCCCTCCATGTTTATGCATTTCAGCCAGTTAGCAAGGGAGACCAAAGCTGCTTCACATGTACTACAGACTGTTTGGAGCTATAAGGAGCTGAGAAACGCCCTGACCAAGGATGGCTGGAATAAAACACACTTCCAGGTAAAGCCAAGCATAATCTCACACAAACACTCTGATTTATCAGTTTATCAGTTATACCAAATTCTAAAGTGGAGAAGGGTTAATCTTGTAAAGAAATGTCCGGGTTACACTTCACTTCAAAATGTAAAGAAATTAATAAGAAAATATTTGCATAACTAAAATGGAACATTAATAGAGTTTTATTTTCATGAAAATCTAGCAGAATTATCTACACAATATTCTTATAAAAAAAAAAAAAAACATCTTCTCATTAATGTAATACATTCCTGTCTGGACACAATGATTTTGTTTACATTTGAAAATATAAAACAAATATGATATAAAATTATATTACAGGTCATCAAAATAATTATTAATAATTATTACAAATATATTCAAGGAAACAAATACTGCCATAATGTATACTTCATATTTGCTGTATTTTGCAAATGTACATTAATTCTATTATGAAAATGTTTCACATATATTTTTCACATCACAGTATTTTTGTTGAATGAGATCAAATGTTTTTAAGTTTATTTATTGTGCCTAGTTGCCAGTCAAATTATTTCAGAATGCAAAAAAATCATAATGGTCGAAACCATCATTTCCTTGATGCACAATACAGTTTTCCTAAGAGAGTGAAATATGATTCAGACATTTCTTGACGGTTTCTGTGAGATTCACTCAGAAAGTTCTGTTGTAGCTGTTTTTTGTGAAGGTTTGTCATTCTGGCCTGTGTTTCTGAAACATTCTCTTCTTGATTCTTCTCAGCCGATAGCAGCTGGAACTCCCAAAGCATCCAAGAGCTGCAAGCCTGGCTACGACGATACTACACTCCCCTTGATGGAGAAGAACCAAGGTTAGCGTAAGACCCCAAACAGAGACTTTACACACCCTGATAGCAGCAAATCTGGGTGCTCAGGGGAGTTCCGGAGGTTCAGGTGCACCTGAGCGAGCATATCTTGTGAACGCTACTACTTTCTGTGTTTTAACACGTGGCAGAATGCTTGATCTCTCACCCCTGCTGCTCAGCTGGTGTGTGCAGCTGCCGCATCTCTTGTGCTTTAATCGGTCATTTGAGCGGTTCATATGATACAGAATGATTTATGAGGATCAGACAGCAGATTAATGGGCCTCAGTGTAGGAGCTCATTATTCATTCACTCTCAAGTAAAATGATGGTAAATTACTGCAGTGCTGCAATAAAAAGCACCATCCGTCCACCCAGGGCACATCTCATTGAGAGAGGAGTTAGCATGACAGCTTTGGATTTTTTTTCTGGTTTTATTACTGCTGTTAGCATGGATGCTCATGACAGTGATACATTTGATCACTTCCATCAGTCCCATGCCATTCCCTGCTTGCCTTACTGTGGAGAATAGAGCACAAGAGTGACCGCCCACCTTTTCAGAAGCATTTTTCTCACTCATGTTCTCTATAGCTGCATTAAAAAACTATAAAAATGTCCAAATTAACCACTATAAACTACTCATCCATGACCTATTGTGAAGGATGTTACTGAATCAGCACAACAATAAAATCTAAAACTTTTAACTTAATATCATTGTATTATGTTCTAAGTGTATTCTTAAATATTCAAATATGCATTACCATTCAAAAATTAATGGACGGTAATGTTTTTGAAAGACTCTTATGCTTATCTAGACTGCATTTATTTAATCTGAAATACAGTAAAAGTCTATATTACATGTAAATATAGTAAAAAACTGTAATATTATAAGAATATTATTACAATGTAAAATAGCTGTTTTCTGTTTTAATATATTTTAAAATGCAAAGCTGAATTTGCAATAGCCATTCCTCCAGTCTTCAGTGTTGCATGTTCCTTCAGAAATCATTCTGATATGCTGATTTGGTGCTCAAAAAACATTTCTTCTTATCATATTTGAAAGCGGTTATGCTGCTTAATGTTTTCTGTGAAATTTCATTCAAAAAAGTCGTACTGACCCCATACTCTTGAACGATAGTGTAAAGTAATATAAAAGTTGACTGAGGGTGTAATTAATGGCAGTGGGTGGTTACTTGAGTCAGATTGACACTGTTCTCACTTCCTGTGTCTTCTCTGATTGGTGTATCTCGCTTCACAATTGTGGATAGTTTAGGATTTCACAGAGAATTATGTATTTAAGCTACTTTTTCAACATTTCGAGATTTTATACTAAAATTGACATTCTAAAAGTGATCGTGAGTATTAGTGGTGTGAAAAATCCAGCCTGTAAAATGCTTTGCAGGCAACAGAGGGTGTAGCGGTGGGGATATGATACCTATGGACGAACTCGGTCCAGGTAAGACAATGTCGGCATGCTCTCAAAAAAAAACAAAAAAACTACAGCCTAATGTGGTTTTGTGAGAATACAAAACCATAATCCCTCTAATTCCATTCCCCCTAAAATTCCTCCCAAGCAACGTTGTTTAGTTTTAAAAGTAATTTAATTCTAACTGCATTTCTTTTTCCCTGAAGAGTTTCATTCCAACGCTGTCTGCAATACCCCTCTTTTAATAAGATGTTTGTAGTGTTGTTGTGTTTGGTGTGTTTTGGGCCAATGAAAATTTGAACAGAAGCACTATTGCTTGTTCTCTACAGAGTACCACCTCTTCATTATGGTGCCGTCTCTCTGATCTTCTCCACTGAAGCAGCATCCTCTCCAAGCCTGACTGACAATAATTGGACAGAGGCTGAGGATGGGGTGCTGCTTGAGTGGGTAGAAGGAAGTGATGAAATGCGGTGCCTGTGGGGGACGGCTCATACACACGGCCCGCATGCACACAAACACAAAACCCGCACAGTAATCACACACGTCACGCGCTCAGCTGCGAGCACGAGAACATATGTGAACGCAGCACGTACGGGATGCTCCCAGCTGAAGGTTGAGGGATCTGTCGCTGCTTGTTTGAAGAGCCATGCTGAGGGTGCTGACACACCGATCGTGATAACAGAGCTTTTCTGCTTTCTTTCCCTCTCATTAGATGGCTATTCGACGATTGACCAGAGAGACAAAGACTCCAAGTACAAGAGCAGCGACGGTTCGTCGGATCTGCAGGAGCAGGAGCCGTTAAAGGTCAGAGCAGAAGTGTCAGAAGCGAGACACGTTTCTACATCTGTTTAATCTGAGAAGGCACACTGCGTGACAGTGCTGTCTGTGGTAGTGGGGTAATATCCTCTCTTTCTCATTAGCTGCTTCAGGCACCAACACTGCAGTTTTGCAGCAGAAAGAGAAATGATATATTAACAGTGAATTTGTGTTGGAGGCACGGTGAAGTGGTGAGTTGTCTAATTAGTGGAAGGCTGCAAAACAGCATTGTCAGATCTGTAGAATATAAGCAATCTGAGCCAAAATGAGCGATTTGGTTCACCAAAACAAACCAAAGTGGTTTTCATGCATTGGAAACGTGACCCATGACTGCCCATATTTATAAGCAGCCTAATGAAAAAAGATCCTAAAGTCGCTTATAATAAGTGGACACGGCAATACTGATTTTATGGCATCATAGATGACCCCAGTATGATGGCAGTTAAAAACAGCAGGTACTGTAGAACTATTATGCTGCCTTGTAAAATTCCATCCAAGATGGCAGACATAGTCAAGAAAAAAAAAAAAATTTTTATTCAGTACTGAAGAGTGTCAATACAATGTTGAATCTATATAAATAAAAAAAGAATTTGATTTATTAATGCAAAAAAGTACATTTTTAAATTAAACTTTCCATTCAAATGATTTAATTGATAATATAATTTGTCATGCAAAACTCTCTCTCTCTCTCTATATATATATATATATACTTACAAATTGTAATCTAAATTACATGACAAAAACTGTAGTTATTAACATAATCCATTACATTACATTACACATTTTAGGTAATATAATTAGGCTACTTTTTGATTACTTTTAGATTACTTTTGTAATCGTAATGTAAAAATCCATTGTTATTGACAACATGAAGTGTATTAAACATTAAATTACATTATCAAGGCTTCCCAAACTCATTAGTTCATAGGGGAACTGAGTGTTTGTGAGTTTAATGAAAAGCAAATAATTAATTAAATCATAAAAATGTACAATTAAAATAAATCATATTAAAATAACATCAATCAAAATAAAACACTTATTAAATATTTATTTGTTTACCTGCATGTCATGTGACCATTAACCAATGTCAGAGAACCATGAACATGCAAATGTGATAACTAATTATTCAAATATTTATTTTAAAATCTTAGGGATACTTTAATTAAATGTTATATGTATTCCCAAAAAAGTTTGGGAATCCCTGCATTACATGTAAATAAGAAATAACAAAAAAATTAAAGATGAAAAAGAAGAATTAGGGAGAATCAATAAATTATGAACAATTTATTGCTATTGTGTGAATAATATGTAATCATGTAATCGGTAACTGTAGCCTGATTAAAAGTATTTTAAAATGTAATGTAATCTAAATACTACTACTTTATTTTTGGAATCTGATTACGTAGTGCAGATTACATGTAATCAGTTACTATAGCAGACTTTCAGATTACAGTCTATATCTGTATGTTTAAGATACTCATATCTGTCCATATTAAGTATATTTAAACTTGGCTTCCCCACATAGAGTTCTGTTGTTAGCCCCATGTTGTGTTTAAATAGATAATTAAACATCATCTTTGTGGTTTTTAAAGTCATTAATGTAGAGATGATTAAGGATCTGCCTGGTGCTGCTGTTTTCCTGCTCTGACTGGCATCTACAGGAGAGGTCGACTTGCATATCAAGTGCCTCTGCAACAGTAGATTGAGTTCTCTTACTCCCTCTTGACTTTATATGGAGTCATCTCATATTATGAGTGTTATCAGAGCCCAGCATGAGAGTGATTCAATTTTCTGCGTCTGCATTCGAGAGAAGCCACACTGTGCTCATAGATGAGCGCTGCATTATTGACGACTACATTTCTGTACCATCTGTAGTCCATCTCAGCGTTGTGACAGGGCTTTGTATCTCAACAGCTGCCTGCCGTATTTATTTGTTAGGCTTTCCAGACGCTTTAATAGATGTCATGACAAATTCAGATTTCTGTCGCTGCGACTGTCAGAACGTCAACCGAACAAACAGATTCATTCTTTTCTATTGCCACAATATTTGGCAGACATTAAGGGTTTATTTTCCGTCTAATACAATGAAGTTGCTCCCTCTAGGGGTCCTTGTTGGCACAACATGCTTTTGTCCCTAAATATCTGCCAAACAAAGTTTTGTTGTTTTCGGAATGGATCTTGCATGCATTGACTTCAATGACCTCTCTCTTCTATCTTTTCAAACTGTTTATTTTCCCCTTGAGCTTCCCCTGTTGTGAAGACTAACTCTGGCCTTTCTCTGTGTGTTTAAACTGTTGGTTTTGCTGATTTGAACCCCTCTCCCGTTGCTGCAGAATGACACAAATAGGAAACACTATATCAGGAGCAACAGGCCAACAGTCAGTCTGGTGGATGCTTGTGATGTTAAACCTCAGCCTGTTGACTCCTGGGTCTAAATGCATGCATGGTAGGTTTTATGTGTTTGATTTGGATGTTTAATAGTAGTGGATTTGTTCTCACCCGTCCTGTTTATGAAATAACACCCACCCTTTGTTATCAGTTGCTCTGTCTAAACCAGAGAAGTGCATTGTCTGAATCAGACACTAATCTGATGAGTGCATGTTCAGATCTATATCATTTTCTTCATGAGGATTGTGAATCAGAATAGATGTGAAGATAGGATCAAACAGATATCTTGAAAAGTGGAGCATGATTAAGTGCATGTACACTACTGTTCAAAAGTTTGGTGGTTTTTTAAAGAAGGGTTTTGATTAAAAAACAGTAATATTTTTTTTAAATATTATCACAATTTAAAATCTTTTTTAATATATTCTAAAAGCAAAAATAATATTCTTGTGATGGGCAAAGCTACATTTTCAGCATCATTCCTCCAGTCTTCAGTGTCACATGATCCTTCATAAATCATTCTAATATGCTGATTTGGTGCTCAAGAAACATTTCTTATTGTTATCATGCTTAATATGTTTGTGGAAACCATGATACATTTTTGCAGCATTCTTTGATAAATAAAAAGAACTGCATTTATTTGAAATAGAAAACATTTGCAATGTTATAAATTTATTTACTGACACTTTGGATCAATTTAATGCATCCTTGCTGAATATTTGCTGAAAGTATAAAAAATAAATAAAACCTCACCCCGAACCTTTGAACGGTTTTGACTTGTTTTATGTGGAAAGTGGACTAAAATGATCAGGTTACACTGTGTTATACATGTTCTCATAGGCAGTGTTGACTTCTCTGGGTTTACATCACCATCGTGTTTATTATCATTCTCATGCTTGCCAAATATCTGCTCATCATCCCTGCTTTCTTCATCCCATACTGTATCTGTCTGGCAGAAAAGCATCATCAGTTGAATTCGAGTCATATAGAAACTTATAGAATTAGGTCATGTCCAATGGATCTTATTAGTTTGTCATTCATGAAAACAAATTTGCTTGAAGACTAAAGTTTTATTTTGATATAATATTGTATTTTCTTTTAAGTTTGGCTATATTGTTTAAATCTGGTAAATTATATAGAAAAAATGTGTAATTTGTTTCAACATTCTAAAAATCATCCATCATTCAATTAACATGCTCACTTTCATTTGGCAGACATTATCTTGTACATGTTTAGAAATGTAATCATGTCTTTGTGAACGTAATTGAAATATTAAGTCTGGTAATGTCATCTGATGTCTCTGGCTTTCCTGCCCTCTCCGCGCAGGCTTAGCTAGCAACAGCACCACATCTTTCCACACAAGGATTTCACAAGTCACCGCTGCCATTAACCACAGAGCTCACCCTGATGTGGACTCATCTGAAGACTTTTGCCTAAAAGAGCGAGAGAAAAATGCAAACTTTCATTCAACAGCCAATATTTTGAGATTTCTCAACAAGTGAAAAGGAAAAAGAAAAAAAAAATACCACTTCTCATATGTACATTCCCACTGGACGTAGTGTACCCAGAACTGAGGATTTGCTGTCATGGAGCCGGATTGATGATTGATTTGAGTGTACAGGAAGTGCTGTCATGGACGTGGACGTGTATTGGAAAGAATTGGATCGAGGGGTAAAAGGAAAGAAGAAAAAACTATTTTTATGTCAAAACAAAAAAATATAATTTTTGCCTATATTATTTTTGTTGTATGTTTTGCCTGATTACTGTTTGTTTTGTGGATTTGTTTTCCCCAGAAGTGCAGTGAATTGTGATTTTTTTTTTTTTTTTTTTTTGTAGCATTTTAATGAAAGTTTGGGTTTTCTAAAGGAGTTGAGGACACTTGTGAAAGAAGAAAAATAATGATTTTTTGTTGTTGATGTTCATTACAACGGTGTGGGGGCACATACAAAGTCTGGGGGGGTCTATATTGAAATGCACGCTTTTGCAATTTCTGTGTGCTGGCTTTATAAAGCAACTTTAAAGACATATTATCACTGTGTTTGTTTCTTCTCACTGAGAACTGTTCAAAAGCAGGGATTTAACCTGCACAATGACATCTGCTCATAGCGGAGCTGAAAGGAGGAGAGCTGCTATGCCTTCAGCTGGATTTGCTCTGCTGATCCTGTATTCCCTTTGACATGTCGAGCTGCAGAGGCACTTACCAGCTATTGCTTTGTTTTATTTAATGAGGGGGAAAAAAATCTATTTGTTAATATGTAGATTGTGGTATGAGGGATAGTAGGAGGATTCACTCGCTCCTGTTGTCATAAAAGTAGATTTTAAAAGCATTTTATATTTTTGTTGTTTTATAAATGTATATTAGGTTACAAATATTAAAAAAAGATGGCAAAAAGGTCACAATCTTCTTTATAATATTGATAGATGTGAATCCATAACAGTTTGTTCAGAGCACATTCAGTATTCCGTACATAAAGCATGGCCATGTTTGTATAAAAATGATTAATAATATAATAAACAGATCATTGCTTTAGTTAAATGTGTATCAAAGGCTGTAGAGTCATTGTCTATTTATATTTTATATTTTTTACATCTTGTGTTAAATGGAAGCATTTATTTTCAGTGTTTCTTTTTCAATTGGAAAACATGTTCAAAATGATCTGACTTTAAAGAAAGACCAGAATTAATTTCAGAAGAGGAAGCAAGGATAGATACTTCCTTTCATTTCAGCTCCCATGTGAGCCACAATACTTTCACGTCAAAAATGTATCTCCTGAGTATAACAAAAAGCATGACAAATTTGTAATGTTGTTTTCATTTGTTTTATGTAATTGCAATTTGGATATTACATTGTGGACACTCAAATGTTCCCACTGTCAGTGTAAAGAAATCCTGTCATACATATACATATACAAAAATGACATACCAAGTAGACCAACAAATTTTTGTTTTTATACCATAGTTTCTTCATAATGTGAAATATGCAGCACAAACCTGCTTTATCATCTGATTTCTGTCATGTGACTCTATATCTAACTCTCTATAGCAAGGTTTTTTCCATAGTGTTTTAACAGAGACTCCTAATAACAAAAAATAACAGTGTAATGATTTAATTTTTAAAGAGGAAATGTTATGTACGTTCACATCGAGATCTTTATCCTTGTGTAGGTTCATTATTAATATTTGACTGTCTGTTCCTGACTGCCTTTTTGCAGAAAACAACCAAAGGATTTTGGTACCGTGTAGTACAAGAAGTTCCCAGAGTGTGAATTTGCATCAGATTGTATATTTATAAAAAAATGGATGTTGAAATGGATTCAAGGGAAACCTACCTTTGTAGATATCACTAATTCAAAGCATCAAAACTCAGTACGTGTACAACGTCGTAGCAAATGTGTTTGTAACTATCATGTGCCTTAACCTTTTTCCATGTTAGATGAAAATAAGTGTGTTTTATATGTTTTATTGGTCCCTAACCGCTCTTTCTCTCTCTCTATCTCGGTCTCTTTCTCTCTCTGTCTCTATGACACACACACACACACACACACACACACCTCTCTCTCTGGCTCCTCCCACTTTCACTCACTCTGTGTTCTCAATGTAGTCTAGACTGGTGATGGGTTTTGCCTTGTATTACATTGTATTATAAACTTTTAAAAGATAGACACATTAAAAGGGTTTGATTATATAGTTGTTAATGCTTTCCTAGCACTCAAGAACAATGCCACAGTGAACGAATGTATTGTTAATTTTACTAATACTCAGAAGAGAGAATTGCTCTTGTTAAAGATAAATACAGGTTTGTAGAGTATCACTTTGGTGTGTTTTCAATAAATCATGCCTGAAAAGAGCATATCCTGTCTGTTTCTTTTCCTTTTCCCCTAACTTCCCTAGTAAAAAGTAATATATTTAATATACAGTAGTCAACATTTGAAGTGGATCAAAAAATTCATCAAAGTTGTCCTAAGACAAGAATGCATTTTGGTTTTAGGTTTTGTGACAACTTTGATGAAAGGGTTTGATCCACCTCAAATGTTGACTAGTGAACATTAAAATACATTTATTTCATTTATTTTAGTTGGACTTAAACACTACTTCCATACAATTAAAATGTATTAAGCACAAAATTAGTTGTTCCAATTTAGCAGACTAGGTATACCAGTTTAGTAAACCAAAAGTATTTTTATTAAGCACATAAATGTGTAAATGTATTTGTAGTATACTGTACTTAGCATGAAATACATTTATTTCAAATACATTTTAGTATATTTATTTTTCATTAGGGTTAAAGGGATCATGCACCAAAAAAATTAAAATGGTGTGAATTTGTTTGTTGTTTTTGGACCCCATTGACTTTCAGTGTATGGATATAAACAGTTAAAAAAAAATCAAAATGTTCTTTCGCGTTACACAGAAGAAAGAAAGCCATACAGATGACCTAAGGATGAGTAAATGATGACAAAATTTCCATTTATGGGTTAACCATCCCTTTAATACACAAGGCACTTTCAATCTTCCTTTCAGACAAATGATATATTTACTATAAACCTCTTGTCAAATGATTTTTCAGGGTTTTGTTTCATAGTGCGCTAGGAATCTGCTGGGAATGCGATAATTTAGTTCCTCCAGAAATCTCTCCATTTTTTACATTTGTGCATGATTTAAAGGTTGATACTCCCTCTGGGTGTTTAACAACTCTGAGAGCGGAAATATTAATTTCAAGAATTTTATTTGGCAAAAACAGTCAAATATTTCTTCCTTTGTGCATTAAATCACATCATCCAGTGTGTGTGCAGCTCCTGCGATGGCCTGTGTGACGATGGATATGTGTTTGTGAGCCTGATCCCAGTCTTCCTTCAGCCCGGTGCTCTCAGCCTTCTCTACTGCATCTGCTAGGCCGGGGAAGGTGGGCACGCTTGATGACCTCGACGCCCATATCACATGCCTGTGTGGTGCCAGACAGCGTTACAAGTGATTGCAAACAGGTGTGACATTGCATGAACAAATGGAGAGTGGTAAGGGGGATGCTGATTAATATTCATAAGGGGCCGGTCATTAGTAGCAGGATGTTTTAATAATGCTGCTTCATACCTGAAACCATATTGTTCTGGGAATGCTAACGGGTCAAGGAAAGCTCTGTCCAGCAGCATGAGCTGGTCATTAACTTGGCGAACCTTCAGGGGCCTGTTGTGAAGACAGAAGTTTTGTTTATTCCATTATGACACCACAGCAGGTGGTTTTTACACCACTTTAACCCTCTAAAACCTATTTGATACACAGATATCTCAGGCATCTAAATGACCAACATGAGCAAACTGCTAAAAGACCTTTTGTACACTATTCTACATGCCTTCTTTCATCTGTTTTGACAGTTTCTACTTTTTAGCAAGTAAAAGGCCTTTTAGTATTTTTTAGAAAAATCATGTTAAAAAGTGAGTATGAAATAAGATCAGGATTTTGAAGAATGTTTGTATATCATCATTATATTGCATTATGTTTTGCACACAACAATTAAAACTAGAGCTTTGAATATAAAACAAATCATTTCAAAATAATCTTACTAAGACATAATTGAGAGGAAGCTGACATTTTATGTTTGTTTATTTTATGTATTGTTAAAAAGTTGTTGATTTACATTACAAGCTATCAGAATTTCATCTTACTTTCTGACCATATAAATAGCAGCACCAAATTGTAAATGTTTGCTCAGGTATTTTCATGCGCTCAATATTCTCCTCTCTACACTGTAAAAAGTGATAAGTTGACAACTTAAATAAATTGAGGAAACCCGTTGCCTTAAAATTACTAAGTAAATAATAATAAATAAAAAAATTTAAGTTAACTGTCAAGTTCACCTAACTTTTTTTTTTTAATTATTATTTACTTAATAATTTTAAGGCAACGGGTTTCCTCAATTTATTTAAGTTGTCAACTTATCACTTTTTACAGTGTAATTTTATGTAAGCCATAAAAGCTCTTTTATGTTTTTCTAAAGGTTCAGTTAGCTATTTCATTAAAAAAAATAGATTTTCTGACAATTCTTTTCATATTTCAGGCTTTTTATATTTCAGTAATAACTTACGTTTCTTTTGCAAGATCTGAATCCCTGATCAAATGGTCCAGTTTGGTGGCTGTGTCACGGAATAACTGCACAGCTTTCTTCAAGGATTCTGGGATATGAAAAAGTGCTTATTCTCATTGCCACTTTGACACTTACGTACTTCGATCTCTCTCACCTTGTACAAACATTTAGGTTGGCAAAATTCACTTATGATTAACATTTCCCTCAACCAAAGCAGTCTGGAAAATCTTGTTAGCTCACCCATAGAGATTCCTTTAGCCGCAAGTTTTTCCTCAAAGGCTGTTACCGCCTGACTGAGGTACTGCTCTAGACTCTCTGTGTAGTCACTGCAGTTGAAAGGCAGCAGAAGACTGTCAGCCAATCGCAGCAGCACGTTCCCTGCTGTTCTGGCTACTGCCTGGTGACTTGTGAAACCTGCATAATGGAAAGTCATTTGAATTTAAAATAGAACAGACAAGAACTGGCAGATAAATATTAAAAGAGGGATTATAGTGTTGTATCATTTGAGAAGCTCAGTGTTAAGTTCACCTGGATCAATGTATGTAGATGCGTAGTCAAAGGTGTCATAGGCCGTGTGGTAGGCTGGGTAGATTCGCGCTCTTGTTTTGCTCTGCAAAGGGATGGAGAATGTGTTCTTAATATTAACCAACTTTTTTAATGCCAAGTGCTTGATTGTATCAGCGCTGCTGACCACATACCCGGTCATAATAATAGGAAATGTCCATAGACGTTATTCCAAGGTAGTGCATAAAAGCAGCATAATCACTTCCTGCTCCTGTCAAGAAGCCCACACTGAAAATACAATGAACAGTATTGAGAATAATCACATTGTATTAAAATATAACGTCAAACCATGAGGAATATTGCGAGCATACTTTGGTATAATCCCATAATTCGGACTGGTTCTGTTGGAATATTGCTTCCAGTTCTCATAGACTGTTGTGGTTGTTCCAGGTGCATTGACCTGAAAGCACATGACTCATCAAAGCATTATGAAAGTCACATCTCAGATAAGGTAACAGATAGAGGACTCGTTCCTCACCTGTTTGGAGGCTGTGAATATCACACTCTGTGCTGCTGGAGAAGCAGAAGCCCTGAGAGTCGCATTAGCTGTGGTGGACAGACAACATTTCAGCAAATAGAAAACAGGATGAAAATGATATTCTGATGAAAAGAGGAAAAGCATCAAGTCGTACCAAACACTGAGATGTCCACGTTGATGTACGCCACAGTGCGTTCACTCAGCTTACTGAAGTACTCCTGAGAATGAACATTTCTTTTAACAGCTTTATGATCTATTTCCAGTTTTTTAGTAATGCTACTGATGTCTTTATCAACAAACCTCTGTGTATTCTGCAGATCCAATAAGGCCAAATTCTTCAGCTCCCCAACTGCCAAAGATAATGGATCTCCGAGGTCGCCATTTCCCTTTCAGAAAAGATTTGATTTGTAGTCTTTCAGCTTGTAACTGACACTAGAATTTGATGCATTGTTTTTTTTTTCTTTATTGCCACCCATCACTCATATAGTTTTAAGAACACAGTGTTACTTCCATAACACTCCTAGTGCCATTGCAAATTACTTCATTTGGGTCATTACAACCAGCCCTACAGTCACATCTAGTGGCAAAAAGCAGTTTTTCAGTGGATGTCATTAGGCCTGACCTTCCTTCACCATCTTCCCCAGCACTCTGGTGATCTCCAGCATCACTGCTGTGCCGCTGCTGGGGTCAATGGCTCCGTGCACCCAGCTGTCCCTGTGGTTCCCATAAATCACGTACCTGTCTGAACAACACACATACAAAAATACAGTTTGCAAATGCAATTTATTATTTAAGTTCCTTAAGATGTATTTGGTAATATCTAACAAAATGTAACAATAACAATTGCTTCACTGAGGCTGCAAAAACAGTTATATTGTGAATTTTTGTTACAGTTTAAAATAACTTTTCTATTCTAATATATTTTAAAATGTGATTTATTTAGCTTTACTCCAGTCTTCAGTGTCACATGATCCTCAAGAAATCAATCTAATATGCACATCTGGTGCTCAAGAAACATTTTAGACATTTCAAGTGTGACTTAAGTGTATAAATACTTTTTGGGAACTGTGTATAATGGGACAACATGTATTTTTGCTTGTTAACTTTGTGACAAATCAAACTTACCTGGCTCCACACTGCCTCGGATTATTCCCATAACATTTGCTGAATATTCCAGCCTCTCAGTGTTATAAATGTCCAAGTGCACATTACTGACAGACAAAACATTCTTTTAATTCTGACCAACATTATAACCTTTCAACATACAACCACTTGTTCAGACATTACAAGATTGGGCACAAATATGCAGCATTTACCTGTTGCTGAAGGTAGATGTGGCTTTGAACCCTGGTCCGCCAAGTTTGTATGTGCAGTTCAATGAGCCTTGCCAATTATCAGGGGCATCGTCCCCATCGAGCTCACTGTCAAACATAATTCAGTCAAGAATTAGAAGGAAACTTTCTAAAAAGTGACTAACTAAAGAAAGAAAAGGTATGTTTAAACAGTTACACTTACCAGATTAATCTTTCAGCATCCTCAAACCCTATTGGCTGTGCTGGAATTGGTGGAATACCTGTTATGTCTTCTTTTGGTATTCTGTAGGTATCATCTACAAATGAAAACATTTACATATGTTGTCAATGTGCCAAATGTTGTATACCTTATGTGTTTCAATATCAAAAAGAACCAGTTACCCTTTGCAGCTAAGTAAGGTGTTAACAAGTCTCCAAAGTCAATGTTGTATGAGCCTCGCTCGACGCCTGAAGGTGGGAGATACCAGGAGTGAGGGTAGGTTTCACTTTCTGACACCAGGCCATCGTTCATGTCATATGGCTCGGTATAGACCAGCACCCCAACGATTCCAAACTTGGCTGCATTTATAGCCTGATATATTCATGCCACAGAAGAATAAAAACGTTTTTATGCATTCAAGCCAATAAAACTATACTATCTAGCTCTTGTCAGAGATCTAAACTGAAACTATAATTCTGCATTTTCCTTATCTTGATAAATGTCCTGAAAGGTTTTGAGAGATTTAACTTGTTTTCTCACTTTTTTAGATCTCCCTTCTCCTCCGTATCTGGTGATGGCGATGGTTCCTCTCAGATCCAGCGTTCTGTTTAACAGCTCATAGTCACTCATTTTACCTTGGTTTGCATAGACAAGCTGTCCCTGCATATAAAACAAATGAGTCACTATATTGGACTATATAACAATTTGATTCAGGCATAAATATCACTTTTATATTATCTATATAATAATGACATAATTTTATCAGCCTTTGATAAAGTTAGTGATAGCAAGATATGCTAACAATGAACCCTTGTTTATGAAGTCAATCAGTGGAACATCAGTGAAAGAAAAAACAAATAGCTATCAGTAGATGAGTTTACTACGGTGTCATATGGTCTGATAGCCCCAAAGGTCATCACACTCTCTGTTTTCTGTCTAGAACAATCAAGTGCACTAAAGACATTAGTTTTCATCTCTTGCTCAGTTATGTCAGAAGTTACGCCTGTGTCATTACAGTATGTTTTAAGATAATAGATTTTCTGTCATAACACCTCCACCAGAGGAGGCATTTAAAAAACAATAAAACAAAATGGAAAAACTGAGATTACAGATTAGAAAAGGCAATTATTAATGTTAATAAATGTATTATTTAACAGTTATATTAGTTAAATAATAACTAATATAAAGTTACTGTTTTCTAATATATTTTAAAATGTAATTAATTCCTCTGATGGCAAAGCTGAATTTTCAGCAGCCATTATTTGAGTCTTCTAGTATCACATGATCCTTCAGAAATAATTCTAATATACTGATTTTGTGCACCAAAAACGTCATATTATTATCAATCTTGAAAACTGTTGTGTTTAATATTTTTGTGGAAAACATGATACATTTCTTCATGATTAATAGAAACATTGAAAACTTGAAATTAAAAATGTCTTAAATTTTTGATTGAATTTAAACTAAAAACAATGTTTCTTTGAAGAATAATATATAAGCATGCATGAACTGGTTGTAAAGGACACCTGGACGTTTCCTGCGGGGGAATATGCTGCGTATGGCTGGACCACCTCTGGATCCTCCTGTTCTGGTTTGTATGCCTTCTCTCGCTCTCTTGCCACAAACCGGATGTTTGCTGTGTTTGCTGGATCAACTAAATAAAACAGTTTTTCTTTCTTAAGTTTCTTATACATTAACATATTTTTGGATAATATATGATTTTGACTGCATTCAGTGTGCTAAAAGCAAATAAGCAAAATTTCACAGAGCTGTTTTGAAACCAATTGTTATGTATTGACTAGATATCCTATGCTGTCTTACCAACAGAGACTTTGTTGGGGCTTGTTTTGTTTGGGAATGACAGATACACCTTGTAATCTTCCCTCCATGCACTGTCCAAGCCTGTGTTGGGGTCCTGCCATCTCTTCAGCATAAAATCTACGGTTGCTTCATCTCCAGGGGTGGTGGCCATGTGGGGAACCTTAGTCAGCTCCCTTTGGATAAAGGAGACCAAGTAAATTCTCAATTCAACTGGAACAAACAAAGTCATACCAAGTGAAATGTTCTTAGATGTTCTACAAAGCTGGCCATTTAATTGTCTTTGAATCTAATACTTGTGTGCCTCCATATAAATACTTCACCTGAGGTTCTCTTTAAGTTGATTAGTATCCAGTTCTGCAAGGAATTTCTCAATGATACTTTCGTCCACATCACGAGATGCATCCCGGACCCAGTCTGGCACCGAACTACCCTTGTCGATGGCAAAGTGTCCCAGCAGAATCCCTACAGTCAAAGCCACTGCTCCTGTGAGGACACCCAACAACACCTCCTTAAGCATAATGTTAGTTTGTTAAAGGCGTCAGTGCACCTCCTGAATGTGTCCAACCAGCCCTGTCCTCCTCTAATATAGCCTGTGATGAGAGTGGTGGGTTAGAGGGTGTGAAAAAATGTTAAGTGTCAAGATCATATGGATGATAAGTAAAAGAGATGATAAGAAAGATTCAACTGAACCATAAAGTTTACTCATTAATGGTTTCAGTGATATGTTATGTTGGACTTTATCTCTGCGTTGACTATAAAACTACATGTTCTAGTCATACATCAACATGAATGCACTGAGTTTATAAGCATTGACTGTCACATGTTTTGACCGCCACAAAAAGTCATATTTTCCACCATCACAGAAACAAATGTAAAGACTTTGTCCCATTCTGCAACTTTTCATGTTTGCAATTACAATGTGTCCAAAAATGTATTAGGACTATTACAACCAATGACAACTACCAACATATTTTTTTTAGCAAAACAGAATTTCCCTTGAGTTATGCTTATTCATTCATTCATTCATTCATTCATTCAGTTACAATATTACAGTGTACAGTACAGTCCTCCTGGTGGTATTTTAAAGTTTAGGTTCATTTCCACAGACTGGGGAATTGTGGGGGAGGATCTGGCAACATGCGTCAACATGGTTATGACCACTTGCAACTTTACATACTGATTGTATTTATTTTATAGTGTTACCTTAAATGTATATTTAAATTGTCCTGCAGCTAATCGGTTAGAGTGGTGGGTTAGAGGGCCTTTAATTTAAAAAACAATTTCCCATGATGCAAATGTTGAAGAATTGTATTTTCACTTTCACATTCATTGATTTGAATGCTCAGCTGAACCAAACCTGGATTCATTTTGAACACATCGAGGATTTTAACTGAAAAGCGTAGTTCGTAGTCGTAAGTATTCTGTGATATGAAAATAAACTTGCACTTTATCTCTGGCACGTGACAATACGGTACAGATGACGTTTGGTTAAGCGTATTGCACGCGCAGTGCTGTTTCGGTTTACATCACAGTACAAGACTACTGTACTGTTGCGCATAACCGAATGTAGAATTTTCATTAAATTTACCGCGAATTTGATCAAAAGATTATTTCCAACTACAAATGCTAAGTGTCTAACGCATTCGCCGTGCCCTTTCAGTTTGATCTTTTTAATAAATCTGTTGAAATGGTTCACAAAACAGGTCAACACTGACTGAAGTGTCGCTCTCGAACATGTAGCATATGAGTAGGAATCCGGTAAGCGAAGTAGAGCATTGCACTTGGCTGCATGACATTCTTAACACGTGCGAAACGGCGTTGTTTTTAACAAATAATATTAAAACGTTTTATGAAAAGCGTTTTTTTCTGTAAATGATGATGTTTTATGAGCAGAATCATATGCGCAACTAACAGACATTGGACTTGTGAAATTACAATAAACACTCTTATTAATTATACATAATCGATCAGTAAAAGTGCATCATATGGCTTTACTCTAATGTGAATATGAATACATCATGACGCAAACGTATTGTTCGTATAAGTGCATTATTACACGTTCTCACTAAATTATTTTTAAACAAAGGCGAAAACAGAACTTGTTCAAAGTAATCAAGCCCATATATTAAGCTTATGAGCTTGTGTTGTATTATAGGAGCTTAACATATATATATTTTTCCCTACAGTGTAGTACTGGGCAGCCATGATTCGCTTTGCTCTGCTTGTGAATCTCATAGTTTTGCCCATTCACCTCTGGGCTGCAGTCACTCAAGAGTCCACTTCATTCCCCACATCAACCAATGGAGAACCATTCCCATGGAACAAAATGAGACTTCCAGACACAGTATCTCCCCTTCATTACCATCTCCTTATCCACCCCAACCTCACAAGTTTAGACTTTACTGGAATGGTGCAGATCCAAATTGAGGTCCACGAAAACACCAAGACTATCATACTGCACAGCAAGGATCTTCATATCTCCAATGCAAGGTTGCTAGCGTCAGACATAGGTCAGCTACAGGCCCTAAAGGTGCTAGAGTACCCATACTTCCAGCAGATTGCACTTATATCTGAGCATGCAGTGCTGAAGAGAGGCCATGTATATTCAATTCAACTGGAGTTTGCCGCCAACCTCTCTGAGAGCTTTCATGGATTTTACAAAAGCACATATCGCACCAGCAAGGGAGACCTCAGGTGAGAACCCTTATGTAAGCACAGCCAATATCTCTCTGAGTGGCTCTGAAAGTGATTTATAAATTTTTAGTAATAATCTGATGTTGTGCCATTCACATTCCCAGGGTTGTGGCTTCCACACAGTTTGAGCCGACTAGTGCCCGGGCAGCTTTTCCCTGTTTTGATGAACCTGCCTTCAAAACCAACTTTTCTGTGCGGATTCGCAGAGAAGCAAAGCATATTGCCCTCTCAAACATGCCTAAGGTGTTGTTATAATATCCATAGTACCTCCATTGATCAATCCTGCTGTTTTCTGACTAAAACCTGAATAAATCATAAAGTGCATGAACTATTAATCTGCCATTGGAGACTCTGATTCTTCTATTGAGGCTACTCTTTTTTTTCTTTTCTCCAGCTGAGAACATTAGAGCTGCCAGGCGGCCTGTTTGAGGACCAGTTTGATGTGAGTGTTAAGATGAGCACATACCTGGTGGCCTTCATTGTCTCTGACTTTCTATCTATCAGCAAGACGAGTCAGCATGGAGTCCAGGTTAGAAGAAGATACGTCTTATATCATTAAAACCAAACCAAGCCCTTATGTACCATAAGATCCCACCTCCATCAATTATTACTTTTTGTGATGCTCCATAAATGTATTTATTTGATGTGAATTCAGATTTCAGTGTATGCTGTGCCAGAGAAGATTGACCAGGCAGAGTTTGCTCTGGATGCTGCAGTGAAACTGCTTGACTTCTATGATGACTACTTTGACATTCCGTACCCTCTACCCAAACAGGGTTAGCTCCACATGGGCATTTCGTCTACTACTTAAAATGCAAAAGGCATGTTTCTGAGTTCACCGTTTATATAATCTGCTCTGTAGATCTTGCTGCTATCCCAGACTTCCAGTCTGGAGCGATGGAGAATTGGGGTCTGACCACCTACCGGGAATCAGCCCTTCTTTTTGACCCCCACAAGTCTTCTGCTTCTGACAAGCTGGGCATCACGATGATTATCGCCCATGAACTGGCCCATCAGGTGAACTTATGACATCAGTTAACTATTATGGGATGTATTCTGGTAATTATTCTACAGGTTGCTGTGGTTAATTAATGCATTGTTCATTCTTTGTCTGTACTTGTCAGTGGTTTGGAAACCTGGTGACCATGCAGTGGTGGAATGATCTGTGGCTGAACGAAGGTTTTGCCAAGTTCATGGAGTTTGTGTCTGTCAACATCACCAATCCTGAACTGCAAGTTGTAAGTTCTTGTAAAATTGATGGCCCTTGCTGAAGGACTATTACCTTTATTTTCTTCTGGCTTTTTATTTTCATAATCTAAATTTTAAAAGCACCCAGCATGAGTTAGATGAAGATCTTTGCTCATATAAAGCCCAATTTTCTTTGTGCCACAGGAGGATTATTTCTTAGGCAAGTGTTTTGAGGCCATGGAGGTAGACTCCTTGAGCTCCTCTCACCCAGTGTCTACACCGGTGGAGAACCCTGCTCAGATACAGGAAATGTTTGATGATGTTTCCTATGACAAGGTGCATAATCAAACTTTGGAAAGTTTTCCTGTGCAAGATGTTTTTCTTGTTATACTCTTTCAAAAGCTTTTTAAAACCATTTTACAATTGTTAATGTCATTTCAGGGGGCTTGTATTCTGAACATGCTGAGAGAGTTTCTGACCCCAGATGCGTTTAAATTGGGCATTGTGAAATACCTAAAGCGCTACAGTTACCAGAATACGGTCAATAGTAACCTGTGGGAAAGTCTGACCAATGTGAGTACAAATTACATGTGTGATGCAGATGCATAGAACTCTGCAGTAAACTTTCTTTACATTTACCTGTTAAGTTTCCCAGGTGAAATCCAGTCATCAGTCATCATTCCATGCAACCAAAGTTAGTTAAGCAAATTTGCCACATTATCAAACAGAAAGCTGCTCGTTTTAAAAAAAAGACTTCTTTGTGAGCTGTGCTTCTTGCTACACTACTGACAATGGACCTTTTTTGCTCACAGAATTTCACAAAGTTTTTAGGAGTACAGGATCAAACTGTCTCATGATATAGTAGTGAGTGTTAACAAGTTTTTAAAGTCTCTCTCTGTTCTAGGTGTGTGACTCTGATGGTCTGGATGAAGGCAGACTGAAGGGCGATGAGTCCTGCCGGCGCTCAGTCTCACACTCTGGAGCTTCTGTGGGTTACTTTGTTAATCATTAATCTGAACTCTCTTTACCTTGTTTTTAAGTGGTGTCGTCATGTACTTCTGTGATATTTTATCTTTTAGAAATGGCACTCTGAGGATGAGCTGGATGTTAAGGCTATGATGGAGACATGGACATTGCAGGAGGGCTTTCCACTCGTTACGGTGGAGGTCAAAGGTCGCGAAGTCAGACTAAGTCAAGAGCGTTACCTCAAGAGTGATGACCCCTCACAAACATCCAGGTTTAATATTAATATCAAAGATATCATTTGTATGCCTGTGATACTGATAGTGATTTTATTTTTATATGATTTATTCAGGGTTTATACTTTTAGCCCTCTGGCGCTGTACAGTCATTTAAAAAAGTTCATTAAAACAAGGTTAAATGGTCCTGAAAAAAATAGTCTCATGTATTTTTTGCAGTAAAAATGACCACATTGGAAATGATTAGGAAGCTAATTTCATCTAGTAGAAATGTTTGGTACTGTGCCCAAACAAAACCTTACTGAAAGCTTTTTTTTTTATTTTGGAGATATCAACCTCAAATTTGGAGCACAACTCTAGCAGTTTCAGAGTAAAACATGTTTTGGAAAATATATATTTGATATAACATTTTAAAATAGTATTTCTGTGCATTTTTCATAATAATAATAATCTTTTTTGTTTAACTTTTTAAACATTTCTCATTTCAGCACTAATCGGTCAAGCGTCTTCTTTAAAAAGAGACCAAACTTAAGTCTGCGTCCAAAGCATTCAAGATTCACCACAATTTGTTGAAATATAGTACAAAAACAGTCATTTTTGACCGCCAACAACACCAGAGGGTGAAAAATGCTGTCACAATTGAGATGTATTGCAGTCAAAATAAGATGTGAGTTTTCTTGCAGCTAAAACGGTGGGGCAGCAGTGAATAATACATATTGTGAACAAGATGAATTATTGTATGAATCCAAATCACTCAATTTTTTGACACGGTTTTCCACACATCATTTTTTTTATTATATCCTTGTATGTGCACAGATATAAATCATTTACAAAGTAAAATCACTCACAGTAACAAATGTCTCTCACAGGAGACACATTGCCAGTGATCGAGAACTCTTGCTGAAAATGAATAAATTCCATTTGCTTTGTCACAGCAAGGCCCTCTTTGTGTACAAGGGGCTTTATAAATATTTATTGACTTATTTTCAGACTTTTTTTTTTTTACACTTGGTTGTAAATTCTTGATTTTACAGCTTCCTGTGGCACGTTCCATTGACTTACATTACCAGCGACTCAACCACAGTGCACCGCTTCCTGCTTAAGACCAAAACAGGTATTTGTTTTAATAGAATTATTTAATAATATTAACATTTTTGTGCTAATATTATTAAGTAATATTTTATAATATATTGTTTTGATGATAATTTACATTCATTTGTTTTAAAGTTTTTAAAATGTTTAGACATTTCTAAACAACACAAAGACTGAAAGATCATCCATAGAACACTGAAGCACTGATTTCTAACAGATCTGTTGTATATGTCGTCATAGATGTTCTGTATCTGCCGGAGGAGGTGGACTGGATCAAGTTTAATGTGGACATGAGTGGATATTACATTGTGCACTATGAGGGTTCTGGCTGGGATGACCTCATCATGCTGCTCAAACACAATCACACAGCGCTCAGCAGCAATGACCGGGCCAGCCTCATCAACAACGCCTTCCAGCTGGTCAGGTCAGTCCTCATTCATCTGCGTACAGTATGTGCTCTTATTGGTCAGTGGGATGAAAATGTATCAGGAGTCAAACAAGTCAATGTAAAGTACTGCAGATTATACAATAAAAGTGTTGGCAAGCTCTCATGCTCTGGTTGATTTAAAATCATCCTCTCTCCGTGTGTTCTGCACAGTGTTGGTAAGCTTCCGCTGGATAAGGCTTTAGACCTGACCCTGTACCTAAGCAAGGAAACTGAGATTATGCCAGTGACACAGGGCTTCAGTGAGCTTGTGCCTCTGTACAAACTGATGGAGAAGAGAGACATGGTGGAGCTGGAGAACCAGATGAAGGTCAGTCAGTGATCACAGTGATCTTCCTAGCTTGTGGATTAATTCATTCAGGATTCAGATTTAAAATCAGACTTTTCAGTCTGTGCAATTCTGAGAATAAAACTAAAAATGTATCTTGACATTTAATAATAGATAATTCAATAAAAATAATTCAATAGTGCAGTAAAAACAGTAATATCGTGAAATATTATTACAATTTAAAATAACCTTTTTGTTTGTGTTTTAATATAGTTTAATTCATTCCTGTGATTGTAAAGCTGAATTTTCAGCAGCCATTACTCCAGTCTTCAGAAATCACTCTAATATGCTGATTTAGTGAAACATTTCTTATTATTATCAATGTTGAAAACAATAGTTCTGCTTAATATTTTGGTGGAAACAGAATTTATTTGGAATAGAAAATGTGTAAATGTTTTACTGTTACTTTTAATCAATCCAGTGCGTTAGAAGTATTCATTATTTTTTTTAAAAATCTTACTGATTCCAAACTTTTGAACAGTAGTATACATTATAAAATTTGGTATGGAAAATTCTTAATTTTGTCATCTGGAAAATTGTGGTTTATCCTGGAAGTTAAATACATTTAAAAAAAAATGTCATGGAAATTTCTGTAATGAATATAGAGTTTTCTAGTTATGCTAATTTCTAAAGTGTTTAATTGGCTAGAAAAGTGCTCTTTGTTACTGCAAATTTGATATGTGATTCTTAAATAATCATGAACACTGGAAAAGTAATGGAAATTTGTTGTTTAAAAAGTGTAAAAGCCCTTGTTAGTTCATTTTTTAAAAACTGACCAACACGGGCTTTCATCATAGTTTTTTTTTTTTTTTTTCAAAAGTTTATCAACTCTTTATTGTGATTATGTAAAGCATATTAAATTACCATTTTGTATGAAAGGAGTTGTATAAATAAACTCACCATGCCTTGTTCCCTGCTGTAGTTGTGTAACTAATGCTGCTTCTCTCGCTGTGGTCCAGGGCTACATACTGCAGCTGTTCAGGAAGCTCATAGACCAGCAGTCGTGGACTGATGATGGCTCTGTGTCTCAGAGGATGCTGCGCAGCTACCTGCTCCTGTTCGGCTGTGTGCGGGGTCATCCTCACTGTGTCAGCACCGCTACCCAGCTCTTCAACCAGTGGAGGGCCTCAGATGGGAATACAAGGTGAGAGGTCATTTTCTTTCCTTTCTGAAACTTCCTTTATGAAACACTTTGGTCTACACTGTTACCATTGAAAACTCTGGAAAAGTAATAGCATGTTTTCTTTTTTCCTCCCTTAATGAATGAAACAGTAAGGAGAAATGTATTATTTTTGTCCTTTTTTGCCTCTAGTCTTCCTAATGATGTTACTATGGCTGTGTTTTCTGTTGGCGCCCGTACTGAGGATGGCTGGGATTTCTTGTTTGAGAAGTACAAGGAGTCCATGTACATCTCGATGAAGAACAGGATAAAGATGGCCCTCACGACCAGCCCTCTTGATCACAAGCTAAAATGGTGAGACATTCAGATATACATCAGTTTAGGAAAATGAGAATAATCGCTCATGTCATCTTTTATTTGTTTCAGGATGATGGAGCAGAGTCTGGTGGGAGAGGTGATGAAGACTCAGGATCTGCCATATGTTGTGACTTCAGTCAGTAAAAATCCTAAGGCCTATAAACACGCATGGGACTTTTTAAAAGCTAACTGGGACTCCCTGATTAAGAAGTAAGATACTGATTTAATTAGACACACAATAGTGTTATATTCTGAGCCCTTTAATGACTTCAAATATTTGTTGATAGGTTTGATCTTGGCTCACACTCTATAGCGCACATGGTAGTGGGAGTGACCAACCAGTATTCCACCAGAGAAATGCTAGCTGAGGTAGGTATTGGAGTTTTATACAAATAATTAGGAGCTTTCATCAGTTGGTCTAGACCAAAAACATTTCTGATCCTTCATTACATGATGTGTTTCTCTGCTTCATCAGATTCGTAGTTTCTTCAGTTCCTTACGGGCTGAGACCGGAGCAGAATTGAGATGTATTCAGCAAGCCCTGGAGAACATTGAAGAGAACATTCGCTGGATGGACAAGAACCTCCCACTACTGAAGGCCTGGCTGCACAGACACTATGACCAGCACAAAAATACAGAGCTGTGAAGCACTTATACTGTATGTCAGAGTCATAGGTGTATACATTTTATAACGCAATTTAATATGTACGTTTTGATAAGAACTTTGATGTGCTAAAGTGTGTGAAATAAGTGATTCTGAATTTGTGAATATGGGTTGAATATTTTTGAATAGCTGTGCCATTGCTTGTAATGGTCAAATTTAAGAATATCATCTGTCTCCAACCTTTCATATAGAAATAAAATTCTTGTGAATTGGATTACTTTTGTAATATCTTTTATTTTTGTCATACACAGTTTTGTCCTTTCAATTAACTCTAGAAATCGAGACATTTCGCTACAACATTTTAAACTTATATACCAGCAATCATTTATACAATATATATATAATCATTTAGTTTGCAAAAACAAGTCATGCAAAGTCAGTACGGTTTTAAAAGAAAAAAATTGAATTTGAACAATTAATCTCAACACCTTAGTTACAGGTTTGCATTTGCGTTATTGAGCACAAGCAAGTATATTAACATGGTATGTAGGAAAAAAATATATAGAAACAGTTGTCATGTTAAATCTATTACAACTAAGTGGCTTCAATAGAAATAGGACACTGAAAAAACAGCACAAAATGTTTTTCTCTGATGCTGGTTTCATTTGGTCCAGTGAGACACTTTTCCCCATAGGGGGCGCCCTTTCATACAGTTACAGCTTGAGCACAACTATATGATGCAAGTAAACAGAAAGATGCCAAAGATCTGACAAGCACTGGCTTTCATTACGTTAACCCTCAATAATCAGTGAGAATCTGTGGCTGATGACTTCCTCCTTTCTTCTGCATCTCTCAGTTTCTACTTGTATTGAAGTTCACAGATGTCTTGTAGTGAGGCCATCTTACATCAGGACGTCCTGTCAGTCTGCATGCAGCCAGGACAGCAGTGCAGTATGTCATGAATGAAGAGATCACACTCCACACAGAACACTTTTTTACATGCTAGACAAGTAAACACCTGCAGAGAGGAGAAAACACAGAGGCTAAATGACATTTAAACAAGAAACCATTAATGTTTCCATGCAAAAGATTTTAAATGGGAAAACCTACACTTTTGTCTTTCAACTCTACTTGGCAAGCTTCACAGAACCTGAAAAGACAGATTAATGCCATGATATACGCTGTAATGAGACAGAGGGGTTTTCACAGAGTGAGTGTGGCGCTCACCTCTCGCCCTCATACTCCTCCAGTGGAGTCTCCTGGAAGGCCTCAAGGGGGAAGAGGTGATGGAAGGAACGGGCCAGGTGAGGAGCAGAAACTAAAGTCAGACCTGTACCAGAGAGAAGACGCAGACTGTGAGAACTGAACACATCGATGCTTTCTGAAGATTAGTGTACAGACTGAAGAACAGGGACATGCTGAGAACATACCACACACTTTACACTCCACTGGCAGCTCAGTGTATTTGGCTCTGCACTGTGGGCAGTAGTAGCCGCCAAGAGTGAGTCCTGGTTCACCAGCGCTGTCTAGGTGCCTAAAATATTTTAGAAAATGAACTATACTAAATATGATTTCAAATTATAAATAATATAATTATACATTAATGATACCATTCAAAAGTTTGGGGTCAGTAAGATTGTTTTTTTTAAATGAATACTTTAATTCAGAATGGATGCATTAAATTGTTCAAAAGTGGCAGTAAAGATATTTTCTTTTTTTGAAATTGTTCAACAATAAAATTCTGAAAAAAGATATATCATGGTTTCCACATAAATATAAAGAGCAGAACAAAGTTTTTTAACGTTGATAAGAATTCTTTCTTGAGCACCCAATCAGCATATTAGAATGATTTATGAAGGGTCATGTGACAGGCTGTTGAAAATTCAGCTTTGCCATTATATTGTATTACATTGTATTAAAAGTTATTTTTGGTTGTTATAATATTTCAGAATATTACTTTTTGCTGTATTTTTGATTAATTAAATGTAGCATTGGTGAGCGTAAGAACATTCGATTTAAACTGTACTCACGACATGCTGAACGAGGGTTTGGCATCCTGATCAGACATAGAGGCTATGACATGCTGGGGGAAACCTAAGCAAATTATGATGCACATTAAAGATGTTGTGGAAGAATACATATTATATATTGCAGCTTACACTAATACAAAATTTACATATTTCTTAAACATATTGGCTAAGCTTTTAGCTACCAGTAATAGGCGTTGTACTTTCAACATTTTACTCCATTTAAATTGTGTAAATGTGGTGACAATGACTGTGTGATTACCCATGCGGATGAGGGAGCACTCTGAGGAGGAGCTGGCTGGAGGCGGCTTCACATGCAGTATCAGCAGCTCTTTAAAATGACTCTCATCCAGAATCACATTGTAAGATCCTATTGGGCCAAACAGAATTTAGAAAACATTATACAAGTGAGAATTCATGCTAAAGTAAGACTACCAACCTCCAGTTTCTCTTGTGAGAATAGTGCACACCCGAACCTCTGCTGACAGACCAATCACAGACACTCTGATCTTCAAACCATTCAGAGTCTGTTGATGTATTAAACACAAGACCACAAAGAAATCAGTGTTCATCAACCCATACTAACCATTGCAGTATGCGGCCATTAACTTCATTCAAACTCACTTTGATAAGCTCATAAATGTTGGCTGGGTCACAGGTGGTAAGACTGCTGAAAACAACCAGGATCTCTTTGCTTGTATGAGCAGGCATGTGTCTGCATGAAAATAGAAATATGGTTACTGCGGTAAAGGGATATGTAGATTATGAAGCACTGTATGCAACACTGTTCCATTTCAGTTCCAGATGGAAGTGTCGCACACTGAACATGTGCCTTACTTCAGACTCTGCATAGCCAAGTTCAGAGAATTGTAGAGAGATGGTTCGCCAACACACGTGGAGTCCACGGCTTTCTTCAGAGCTGCTATATGCTTCTTAGGGTTCCCTGGTAAGAGTAAAAAAATGTCAAGTGAAGATAATGATAAAGAAAACTTCTCAAACCATGCAAACATAATACTAATGCATCAACCTGCAAGATCGGTGAGCTTCTCCGCCCTCTTGTTCTTGGTGGTAATGATTCCTATCTGTGACGATATGGTACAGTTAACAGAAGCTGCACACGCTGTAAACGCTCACAGACAGATACAGAGACAAGTGCATTACCTGACTGATTGGATTCTGGTCAAAGTATTCCTCTACAAAATACTCCATCAGCTAAAGAATGCAAAATGAAAGATCAGATTTCATATAACGTTAGGCTTCTATACGCCACTACAGATGCAGTGCTACTAACCTTCAAGGTTGAGGTGAGCCTGTTGGGCTTCAGGTCTTGATCTTCCATTGATCTAGATGAGTCAATGATCACAAAGAGGTGCCGCATCTGGTTTGGTGCGAATTATATGCATGATTATAATGAGTCTCCGACAACAAAAAATAATGATATAACTATGGAGGACAGCATCTTACCATCCCAAGCCGAACTTGTCCATGACTCTCAAACACTCTGTAATGTGACAGAGAGACTGCAAGTGAATATCAATGCAATATGCAATCAGCTCAAACTGATTTTTAAATTTTGCATTTGAGTGTTGTACCTTTTCCTCTTCGCCTGGAAAAGAATGTCCTCCACAGTAGCTTTGAGAGATCCAGATTCATCCTCCTTCAGCACCTCCCTAAGAGAGACACATGTCAACTGTTCATTACAGCGTATGTGTTCTCATGTGCTTTAATAAATATCAGTGGCTGACAGTCTTGTGATGCTCCTTACAAACATACTAGCCATAGTTGCATACTAAGCCATATAGTTTCTGAGCCTTTCTGTTTTATACAATTACTAACGGTATAAATAATATTTTATGAAATATATTTTATTAACAATGACCACTTTTTGGTGGCAATTTGAGATAAATAATGCATTTAAATTGAAAACGCACACAAGTTAAACTAAGCACAAAGCTCAACTTCTCACCATGTTCGTTCGTATCCTCCTTCCCAGCGTTTTGCTCTCTCTGGTTCTTCATCCATGTTTTATAATTTTAACAGACTGTAAGCTTTCTTTAGGGGGAATATTATACAGCTCTTCTATTCTTCCGAAACGTTTGTACTCTCAGATGTTTCAATAGATTTCTGCATGTGGTCTCCTCACAGAGACTCCCTTACGTTGTATAGATTTTCGTGCTTTAAACTTATAACAACAAATGTATATATACTGGATATTTGTATTAATGACAGTTCAATATAAAACTTGCTCGGTGGACTATAAAAACAATCCAATCCACCGTGTATTTACTTTCGGACAACCCTTGTCCGTCGATTTGTTATGTCCTCCGGTACAAAAACTGAACAATAGTTCCGAGTTATGGGAGGGCCTACATGTTCCACATATGGATCCATAAAACCAGTTTATGATTAGCTTTTAGTTGCCCACTTTAATTAATTTCAGAAGCTGAAATGAATATAAAAGAAGACATTTGGAAATTGAATGGCTTTATTTTACTATATACACAAATAAGAGCAAAAAATGTACTGTACATTCAACAATTCACCTACCACATTAAAATTGTTGAATTCTCTATAAATTTGACTAAAGTGACTTAAAGAACCAAATTATATTATTTATAAAACTGAAATTGAATTCACACCTATTCTATAAGTGTGTACTTAAAAAAACAAAAAACAATAGATTGCTATTCTGGTGACAAATTAATCAACAAGTTAAAAAAAGAAAATCCACTAAGAAGTTATAACAATAAACATTGGCATGTCTTTGCTTGAAGATCCCTAAAACTACAACAAAAAGTGGTCACAGTCTTGCTAAGATACACTAACTTTGACTTGACTGCGGCAAACGATAAAAGGTTAAAAGGAGACTTCATCTAGCTTAAAAAAAAAAATTAAAACAAAATACTTCATTGATACCACAAAATTTTGATCAAGCTTAGTTTGGCCCAAAAGCAAAAACCTGTCATCCAGCAGCCATACAGTTCTTGATATTAATACAGTGATACAGATTTTTAATACAGAAATACAGATAAAGTAAAGTCCCAAAAACATCATGTGACATAACACTCTCCTGAGATTCCAGTGCCATGATTTATTGTCTGTGGTCATAGTCGCTGACCCTTCTTTTGATCAAGGACAGTTTTGTCTTCAGCTGTTTACACCTTCTCTTTTTCATCTGATAGTCTGCAGACTGTGAGAAAGGAAACAGGTCAGCATTTGCACCTATACACTTAAATCATAATAATGATCTAATATAAACATTTGTTCTTTTTAAAAGTGGTTACAAATTATGCAATTCACAATATTCTAATCCGAAAGAGTTTACCTTCTTCAAACTTTTGAGCCTGTTGTATACATCCATGGCATCCTTTTTAGGGGAAAAAACAAGAGTAATATATATTAATGTAATATATTTGAATAACAATGATTTTATCAAAACAGGAGAGATATTATTAAAGTAATGCTTAAAATTGGTAAAGAAGTTTATTTTTATTTAAAGGTGAAAGAGATACTGTGAAAACCACAGATTAAGTGACTTTATACTGCAATGCCACCCATAACCTTAAGCATGTGAATTTTTGTTTCACTTTATTGATTACATACCATGAACTGTGGGCTGCCGTCCTGTAAGCTATCCAGCTCACGATCCGCTTCTGCCAAGCCATGATTAATATCATCCAGCTCAGCCTGAAGACGCTTGTACTCCATGTGGTCTCTGTCAAACTCTCTCTTGTACTCAAGCCTCTTCTGCTCATTAATGATGCGAGGATACTCACTGAGAGCATGGCAGCACAGAATAGAGGTAAAGAGTGTTACTGATTACAAAAAAAATCACAAATCCTTTTTTTTTTTTATAAGTACTCCAGTACTACACAACTATAACTCAAAGATTTTCCTCACCTTTGATAGTCAGTGTCCAGATCATCTCCAGACTCTCCAGTGTCATAGTCTCTTAGTTTACTCTTCAGTCCACTTAAAGAGCTGGTCACGTCAGAACCACTTTTGATTTAAATAAAAAAACAATAACACCAATAGACATTTTGTTAATAACTTGGGTGTGATATTATTACAATTTTGATTGTAACAGAGTGAAAATAGCTTTCTGATCACAATAGTTTCAGTTAGTTCACATAATCAGTTTGTGAAACTGGTTATTCATGTTCATGACAAAACAAAATCCTCCTATTCATACAGGGACAAGATTTCCTGGATTCCTTCACTCTGTGGCACCTCGTCTAGTGACAGACTAATATTGAGCAGACCAATCATTTTGAGTCAGTCTGTGCTTGCTTGGCTGATTAACAGAAGTTGTCATTCTGTTTACAATTTTATTTGTGATTATGAAATTGCATAGTCAGATATCGTCTTTATAGTCAGCCACTACAAATGTAATTCATATCTATAATAATCAAACTTATTAAAGCCCTATCAAACTTATTAAGGCAAAATCACTGAACAAAGTCTACAGAAGGATGAAAAGTAATGCATTTGCTTTTGCAATAAAATCTTTAAAAGCACTGAGATTACCTACCTTGGAAGATAAATTGGTTTCTGGCTGTGAACCATTGGCTGTGCAACCCCGATTTGGTCATTACGGTCATTGACAAAAGCCTCTGGATCTCCAGAAACATTGTTAACCTGAAGAAAAACAAAGAAAGTCTGAGTTCATATCTAGACATTTTGTATAAATAAATAAAAAACTTTCATGCAGACAATTCCATTTAAAAATATTTAGCTCACCCTTCAACTGTTTCATATTTCATTTTTATGGTTTGGAAATATCATGTGCATTTAACAATTAAAAAAAAACTGACACACTGGAACCCGTTTCAAGTCCTGCTTGTAGCAATCAAAGTGTTTTTTTTAATACCCCACCACTCCATATGTTACACACACCAAGTCCACACGTGTGTTTTTATGAAGATATAAGGTCCATTTTATTTCAAGAACAATTTCAACACAGAGTTACACTCCGGGGAACATCAACAACACATGCTTATCCACCCGTCTCTAATCTCGCGATTCTACACATCTGTCTTCTACAAATCTCGTCTTCTTCAAATCTCGTCTGCCAAGCTTCAGCTTAAAAGTCACAGACAGACTTTATACATACATACTATTGTGCAGATAGAGCATGAAAAGAACAGAAACATTAAATATAAATCACAAGACCTAAAATAATGCAGAAAAAATAAATAACTGTGTAATTGTTTAAACACACTGACATTAAATCCAATAATAAATTTGTGGGGGGTGGGACTCAACCCTTACACATACAGCCAGCTTGATAACAGTTGTAATCTCAAAACATTTTCACTCATCATTTGGTAATCTGTAACTCCTGTAAGTGTTGCTGTAGGCCTCTTTTACTTGAGCTTCTCTGTTTCCCCAACGCACTCAGTCGTCTTTTTGTATGGTAAATAGTCTGGACAAACATTAAAGCCAGGCCAAACCTGTTCCACCACTTCCACAAATACCATCGTGACATAAAGGACAAAACTACCACTGCTTACACGGTGATTTGTGTAAGAACAAAGCCAATGGAGTGACCTAATAACACTAGAACATGCTAATGTTTTTGCTCTAACAATTAACACCTACCAGTTTATAAACTTTTAAGTCACTATTAAGTGTTCCATGCGTTTCATCATGGAAGTTTTGGTCATAATCATGTTTTCCATCAAGTGAAAGTGCATAAGAGGACACACCCAGAAACTAGACATAAAAACACCTCTTCGTGGAAATCTAGCTCTAAAACTTCTCTTCATGGAAGAGTTTTAATAGCAATGCTCTAGACCAACGATACTCCTAAAAACAGTGGAGAAATGATAGGCGCCGCATAGCAACTCTTGAAAATAAAACAAGAAGCATTCTTGGTAATTATATAGTAGTAGTAGTAGTAGTAAAACCTAAGTGCTACAAACAGTATTAAATTTCATGATATCATAAATCCAAAACTAACATAAACAGGAAATTAAAAATAGCTTTTGTGGTATTTACTAGTGAAAATTCTTACCCATTCCCCGATGCCATGAGACGTGAGGCCGTCGGTGATGGTCTTCACGTCATACCACAGAACGCGCTCCCTGCCGTATCTCCTGATCTGCCCTCGGGTCTTCACCGCGAACACAAGTAAGATGATCAATCCGACCACAACCAGAAACCCAAGAACAACAGCAATGGCCTTGAAGAGAGAGAGAGAGAGAAAGAAAAAGAAAGAAAGAAAGAAAGAAAGAAATAACACTTTAAATAGCACTGTAAATAAACAACAACAGATTGGCTTCTGTGTTTGTATGAATCTCATCTAGAAGAAAGATATTAAAAGGTATTAAAAGTTGTGTCTGATAATAGCCAACCTGAACTGAACAAATATTATTATGAAAATGGTTTCCGCTCAGGAGGACATGCTCACCTCTTCAGGCTCAACTACACAGTAGTGGTATAAATATTGATTGATGAAGATGCCAGAGGCCTGATCTTGGTTCTGGTATTGTGCACACAGCTGCAAGATCTGATTATACATCATGGATCCAGACGTCTGAGAGGTGGGGTTAACAGCGACCAGGTACACGATGGTGGCGATGAGCATGAGTGCAGCCAGAATGGCACAAATAATGATGGATGCCAGATAGAATGCGGGAGACTGTGAAGCGTTCTGTCTCGACACCACCAGGATGAAGATGATGAGCACAGCGATAAAAGTGATTGCCGCAATCGCTATGATGAAGCCCTTGCCTGATTTGGGGTCCATGTACGTGCCGCCTCCATTGCCTCCGAGACCCCCACCGTAACTTCCACCAAGCCCACCGCCGTACGATCCACCGCCATACGATCCACCACCGTACGATCCACCGCTATAGCTGCCTCCACTGCCCATCCCAAGACCCCCGAGGCCCATGGCGCTGGCATCATAGTCCCATGCCAGTGTGGAGGCTACACAGGCAAACATAGCCACACACAAAATGATGATGATGATGCACAAAATCTTCATGACACCTGGGGGTGACGTCCAGCGGTAAAAGTGAAGCATTTCATCAGGGTGGTAAGAAGGTGTGCGACGGGAGGATCGGTGGTGACTGAAATTACAAAGTGAGATAATATGGATGAGTAAAAGGAAAACGGTTAACTAATTATGTTTTAAAACTTTACTCAGATCCAGGGATATTATAGTTAGATATTAACTAAAACCAAATCTAAAACATAACTTTACCACACTTTACCTGAAATACAATAATTAACTAATATATATATATATATATACATATATATACACTAATCAAACTAAAACATAAAAATATATGAAGAGTTCATTTGCAAAAACAGATAACTCCATTTTTAACAATTTTCAAAAATCATGTTTTTTTCATTGTGCATTCCAATTAATCTCAATCAAACTGCAGTCGGGTTATTTTGAATAGGTAAAAAAATAACTAAAAAATACAGCTAACTAACACAATAAAAAAACATGATTTTTGAAAATTTTAAAAAACAGTTATGTGTTTGCAAATAAATTCTTCATATAAAAACTTTATAGACACAACAAAGTAATAAAAATTATAAAAACAACTAAATTAAATACAATTTTAATTAAAATTCAAGTGAAAACAGAAAATAAAACCTAATTCAAAATAATAATTAAAAAAAATATAATATATCAATGATGCTAAAACAAGACTGCTCAGATCATAACATCATTAGAATGAGGCAGTAAAGGGAAAATAAAGAAAACTTGTATGTACTGCTAATGGATGATTTCTCTAAAATGCAACTTACTGTCTGCCACCATATGCAGGAGGGCGACTTGAATTTTTCGGCATGATATTAGCGTTCTGGACAAACTTCACAGGGTTATCTGGGTGAAATCTAATGTAAGATTTCAACAACAACAACAACAAAAAAAAACATAAATGATGAATCAATGTGATATAATAATGCACTGTTGAGGAAATAAAACCAAAAACCCAGACCTTGATCTAATCTAGATACAGAGATAGAGATACAACTTATGATACAAAGAGGCTATTTACATTAGAAATTAATGGCTCTGTGGTCAGAATGTGATTTGTTTTTTACATAATTGTAAAAAAGGACCAAGTGTTGTCCTGTAACTCCATCTTTATAGCCAGTAAGATATATAAAATCACTATCATGACCAGGGCCGCATTAAGACCTCACTGGGCCCCGGGGCTATGACTTACTGCAGGGCCCCCATCACAATAATTATATATAGCTTTAAATAGGATTTTTATCCTATAAACATTTTTGATGCACTGAAATTTCATAATTCTTGTTACTAATTACAATATCACAAAAAATAATACTAGACAAAATAAAACCAAGCTTACTGAAGACAAGTAAACAGTCACGAATGACAAGAGAACAAAGATACTTAACAAATCGACCTACTTGGAAAAACTTAAAGCACTGAATAAAAAACATTATATTGTATAAAGTAAATGTACAAATAGATCGAATAGTCTTCACTGTATAAATTCAATATAGATTAATTCTTATTTTACAAAAGTGATTCAGTCAAGGACATGGAGTGATTTTCTTTCTGATGTTTGATTCACATTATTGACACAAATGGCAACAGCAGCTATATTAGGCTGCTTTCGACGAATAGTTCACCAAAAAAAAAAAAATTCTGTTGTTTTTCTTAACCTGTATGAGTTTCCTTCTGCTGTTGAACGCAAAAGAATATATTGGGAACAATACTGGAAACGAAACAGCTGCTGCATGACTTTCATAGTATGAAAAAAAAAAAAAAAAAAAATACACTATTGGAGTCAATGGGGACCAGAAACCTTCTGGTTATGAACATTCTTCAAAATATCTTCTTTTATGTTGAGGTGAACAACGAAATTCATACAGGTTCAGAACAACTCGAGGCTGAGTAAATGATGACAGTATTTTCATTTTTGGGTGAACTATCCCTTTAAAATCTCATCATACAATTCCAGGAACTCACATAGCCTACTACACTTCACATGCATGCTTTATCTTTAACTATAATGTTCATGTAAGACACAAATGACTTTACAAGGATACTCGCAAGAACGGGCATTTTGACACATAACTGTATTTGAATGTTTAAGCTCAAGGCGCGAGAAATAATTCAAGTTTAGGCAGGTGCTTTACACGCAGGTGCGCGCCGCGCGTCTTAGGCTGAAACTGTCTTAACGCGCGCATTTGCCAAAATGAATTCTGCCCCGCTTCTTAATGTCTCTGAACAGTTAAATTAGTTTTTAAACCACAATGTGTAAATGACTTTAAATGATAAGCTAACATCATGACGCACAAAACGATTGACATATTTCTACCGTATTTTTTCTCAACCCAAAAGCGAATATAGGCCTATAGAGTTTGCTCAAGCACAAGCAATATGCATCCATCAAGTTAATAATCAAACTAACCTAAAATCTGTGGCGACGATGACGCTATGTTTTTATCTTCTCCATGTGTCCGGTCCACTTGCTGTTCCACAACTTCCACTCCATCATCAGCTTTAGTAAAATAACCTGATAGCTGGGGATTTTACTGACTAACTCGTGTTTTTCCCTCTCTCCTATTTTTTTTTTTTTTTAGAATAGCCCCTCTCTCACATATTATTATTATTATTTTATTTTTTTAAGAATAGTTGACATTTTTACTTATCGAAGATTGTTCTTTTGCATGACCATTTCCAGATTACGCGACAGTGCGGACGCAGCGGTCACCTGATAGATACACAGGTCGTTCAAAAGCAAATATAAAATAAATGCATTTGATATTGGTAAAACAAATGAACGCGAAACGTGAATGAAATATATGGAAAAGCTCCACTAAATAATAGCGCTAATAAGTGGGGGGCGTGGTGGGGCTTTGGCGATTGACACAATGACCAGTCAATCTACTCCACAGCCAATCACGGGCCCCCTCCTTGCTCGGGCCCCGGGGCTTCAGCCCCGCCTAGCCCAATGCGGCCCTGATCATGACCACTAAAATAATGTTTAGGAAAAAAAAAGATTATTTTAATTATATATTTATTTCAAATTTTAAATAATCTTTAAAAATATGGCTGACCATTGTAATGCTTTTCAATATTATTTTGAGATTAAAAACGTTTATAGAGTTTTCATTCTGTTTTATGAATTTCTGTTTTTGTTTACAATTATTTTTACAGGTTTGAATTCAAATGTGTCCAGTTGCTTACAATTAGAGTTACATCACAGCCTGGCGGTTTGTAGCAAAACAACTTAATATGACTGTACTTTTAATTTATTTATTTTGTGTATGAATAAGTTGTAGATTTCTAACATGTTTTCATTTGTAGCAAAGAAATATGAGAATATTATATCAACGCTTGAGGTCAAGAGAAACAAATCAGTAGGCCTACATCAGTACTTCAGCTTGTGTACATTAGAAAAAATACATCAAAATATTCTCAGAATTAGGACACCTGAGACCTGGAATTTTACACGAACAACCACATTACGAGGGTCTGGAGAGAAAAAAAATGTTAGTCAAAAAACACAAAGACGCTTAGCGTACAACTATTTAAATTTCCTAAAATTAGTTCCGCTGCATATTAGTAACCACAACAATCAACAACATAGGCTACAACGGGCTACAGTTCAGCTGGGAATATTTAAAAACAAATTACAAAATAGAAAATAAATGAATCGTATTGCGGAAACTCACCCTCTTCCTTACCAAAGCAGTCAAAGCTGGTAAATATTTTGTAACCCTTCCTCGCTCCTTACACGAGTATTTCAAGGACCTGCAAAACGCTCAGCCTTCAGGACACGCCCGCTGAATACCGAGTGTTTCGTAGATCCGCGGTCTCTCTCTCTGACAACACATCAGTGAAACCAGCCTCCTCCCATCCTCACCTGCACAGGTGCAGCGCCCCGCCCTGAACGTGTGCGCGCGGCGCGAGTCACACTGACGCGAGACGAGCCAGGTTCATTTGCATAGCTACTTTCACAATACATATCGTCTATAGCTTTACAAAAGTATTGTCTTGACGCATTTTTTTATATTTTTTAAACTAGCTACTTTACAGGCTGTTTCATTTAATGTTAGATAAATTATACTAGAGTAAACTAGTAGTTTAGACAACAATTTCTGTTATTTCTGTCTCTAATGCTTTTAAAAATACATATCATAAAACACCAAAGTGTACAACATTCATAGAAAATAATTATGGGAGTAATATGGGAGTCTTTGCTCCATCCCTACACCAAAGGAAAAAGATTTTAGATGATGTAATAATTCGAAAACATACCATAAATTCCAAGAAATGTATAAGACCAATGGAATTTCTAATTGCTCAAATCACCAATTTGTAATCTGGGAGGTATCTTTAAAATCCATTCCAGTCATCATTTAATTACAAATAAAAAGCAAGTTGTTCATAAGTGCTTTGCTAATTGTCAGTCTCCTTAATGCAGCATATGGCTCAGACCTGTAATTATGGTTTCAATTACCATAATGTGCCATAAACTATAACAATGATTAATGCAGGATTGTTCTAGATTATTACACACCATATTCAATATGCACGAGGCATAAGGTATATGAGCACCTTCTCTTACTGGAGTGCATTGCAGCTTGTAACCTGATACCTTCAGAGCTGTCAAGCCAGTAAAAGTGTCCATTACTTTACTACAGTTCCACTATAACAGCAGGCCTATAATGCTCTGAGCCACGTAGTGTAGCGTGTTAAGTATAAACAGACACATGAGAGGTGGTATGGATCTCTGAGTATGAAGTACTAGTTCATTATTTTGTCAAAAAGGAAATGCTTGCCAGTACAATGGGGAGGCAGGCCTGTTTATTTTATATACTTCCAATATCAATGAAAAAATAATTAAATCGAAGGTAGATGGACATGGTTATAAAAAAAAATACATATAACTCACACATGACTGTACAATATAAAATACACAAAAAGTGAAAATTAAACTAGGAAAACTATAAATATACCAAGCAATCTAGGATCATTATAGAGATACTGCTATTTAAATCCCATTTTGAGACTTTGAGAGCTATTTAACTACAGGAAGCTCAAAGACTCCAGTGATTTCTTTCAAATTACCTACTTCTAAAATAAAAAGTATATAAAGAAATATATATCATATATAATATATATGATTAAAACATTGCTGATGTTGCTCCACATGATATATCAGTAATAAAGAAGGTAATATTTTCAGTGCTGGGTTTGAAGTGGTAGGTGTCCTTCATTGTACTTTCCTGCTCTATTAAATTCAATATGAAATTATTTCAATACCAACCAAGAACAAACCAAAAACTCCATTAATTCCTGAAGGTATAGCCATGGACAATTTTATTTTGGCCAGTTGCTTCTTTTCTGGGAACCTCTGTGAATAAAGTATAAAGGAGTTCTGTTTAGCTGTAACCATCATTCCAGTCCATGACTTTGTCATACTCCTGAATTTTCTGCTTTATGTGTGCAAGTTTGCTCTTCAGATATTCACATCTCTCCCTTTTCTCCTGGTACGTCGGGTCCTACAACCAGAAACAGGTAAAGTAATCTCTGAAGTGCACTCACAGACAGACAGAATGTAAACATTTCAATAGTTCCATTTATGTCCCCCTAACACAGGGATATCCAACCCTGCTCCTGGAGAGCTACCGTCCTGCAGACTTCAGTTCCAACTCTGCTGCAACACACCTGTCTGTAATAATCAAGTAGCCCTGAACACCTTGATTAGCTGCTTCAGGTGTGTTTGATTGGGGTTGGAGCTGAAATCTGCAGGATGATAGCTCTCCAGGAGCAGGGTTGGAGACCCCTGCCCTAACATTTCCAGTTTTTCAGTTTCTACTGTTTGTGGCACTCAAACGGAGACAATATGTCATTCTTTTGCAATGACTAAAGAATGTAGAAAGGCAACAGGCAGATGAAGGTTTTGAAATGGGTCAAAAAAAACCTTGTAGAACATAGGTCATGGCTTAGCTTTTCTGGGAAAAGTAAAATACCTAACATATATTCTGTATATTACTTTAAAACCCCTAGAAGTAGAATAGATAACAGTATTAAACCGTACTTACAGCCTTTTTTCTGTTATACTCTTGAATAATGCTATCAATTCTCTCTTGCTCCTGTGGGAGGAAAACCAAGATTAATATATCAAATATTTCTGTTTCAATCAAAAGATTTTAGAGAAATGTATTTAGATAAATTGTAGAATTGGACTGTGATTGGTCACCAGCTCTTCGCCATTTTTAATCATCTTTGAGTCTTAATGAATTAATTTTAATGGTGATGTGACAAACTAATTTTCAATTACAAATATTCAATGTAGTTTCTCAAATAATATAAGCTCATAAAACCCACAAGTATAATAATTATGAAAGAATCTGCTGTTTAAAACAATTACCATTTGGCTGGAAGGCTGCTGTGGTAGATTCCTCATCAGATTATCCATCTCCTCAAACTTCTGCGTTAAGACCTGAACCTCAGCATGCAACTCTTTATATTCTGCATATTGATCATTAAACACAGCCTTGTATCGCTCTCTCTCCTCATCAGACCGGATTGTGGGATATTTCCTGTGAGGAGAAAGATTACACTGAACACATGAGGTAACAAAAAAGCATGAGGTAACAATAACAGTCCTAAATATGTGGCTAGTGTCTGAACTTCAATAAAATCAAGTGTATATATTTCATGAATGAATGAATTAATTAAGTTAGTTAACATATTAGTTAACATAAGTATTCTTTGAATCTTACGCCACATAGTCTGCAATGACCACAGGTTTGGGGATGTGGCCAGCAGGAATATGCCCCCTTAAGATCTCTGGTTCCATCATAACTGGGTTGACAGGTTTGCCATCATAAGATTCTGGACTGGCCATTACTGGAGCGGTTTGGATGGGCACAGAGACACTTGAGCCGACACCAATCTGAGATTACAAATAGTACATTACAACAATGATTATAAAATCTGAACATGTTCTTCTTAATATTAAAATTCAACGGCTTACCATATTGAGCGGAAGTCCTTCTGATTTCATCTAAATATGAATAAGAACAGAAAAACAAGCAAATTAGATTTAATTAGATTTACTGCTATTACTGAATCATTTGAGCATTATATTTCACTTTATGTTAATCAATTTCAAACAACAAAGGATTTGAACTTTACATCTTGACCCATTCTCTCTCGGCGCATCCTTGCAGCTTCATGTCTCCACAGCTTCAGACACACGCCTGCTCCCACGAGATACAACAGCATGTTGAAAAAGAGGAAGATGATGGCAGCATTCTGCCCAGCCTCTGTTCGGCAAAACCCCGCATTGGGCCCAGCGTTGAAATGTGGATAATAGCAGAGACCTCCACGCACTGTGTCTCTCACATACACAATTGCAGCTGAAAAGTAGAGCAATGCTAACGCCACGTTTATCACACCCTCTGTGATTGGCCACCAGCTGGAGTCTAGTAGAATGGTACGATAATACATGGTCATGCCTAACACTACTAGAATGACAGTCACTATCCAGGCCACTCCAGCCACCACAATAACAAAAGGAGTCATGGGTCCTGAGTAGGAAATTCCAGTTCCTCCATACATCCCACCCATTGATGTTCCCCCATACATACCCCCATTCATCGAATGCATGGAGTAACCAAACATATTAAACCACTCATTATCTTTGTGCACGTACGCACAGACGCATGCAAAAATAGCAGCCCCCAAAAGCAACTCTGCGCATCCCAATATGCGCAAAAGTCCAGCCCAGGACTTCATATACGCATAGCGCTGATTGTATTCCTCCACCTTCTCACTGTAAGTCATAGCCGTCTGCAAAGAGCGTCCAGAAACCGATTCCAGTGGCTCCCCTAATAATGTTGCCTGCTCCTTTCTTGAATTGTAGCTGCCTCCAGACCCTCCATAAGGGTCTAGGTAAGAGCTGGGAGCTGTAGGTGAGGGTGCACGTGAGTGTGGAGGAGAGCACAGGACGCCTTCGGTGGTGGTGTTCACATCAGGTGGTGGTGGTGGTGGAAAGGTCCATTTCTTGCTGCCTTGGTTGCCACTGGCTCTGAAGAAGTTCTTCACAGAGTCAGGAATGAAGCGTCGAACGGGTTTGATGTCCATGGCATCATCTATCTGGTCTTCAACATCACTCGGGTAGAAATCTGGGCCAACAGGAGGGTTGTCGGGGAGAGGCGGTGGTGGTAAACTGTCATAGCTGGATGCTGCCACTTCACCGCCAAGTGGGTAAGGAGCCTGCTGACCCCACGGCAGTGAACCGATGGGCACCTGATCGTAGTGAGGCATATCGCGGACCCGATCAAAGCGGGACGCTGACCCGTTTCCAAAAGACATGGGGATGGTTCTTCTAGCAGCTGGAGTGAACTAAGTATCAGAAAGGTTATCTACATTATTATAGTGTCTTGTGTCACGTATAGACATCATGTCCTTTGCACATCTTTTACCAACATAAAAGTAAGGATTCATTGATATTTAAATTCTATCTGATATTAATAAGCCAATAATTACTGTTATACCATGGTCTCTTATAATCAACATGATGAATATTATTTATCCTACATTTTACAATTCAAATAAATTGTTTAAAATATTTTGGCCAATGTAGGAATTACAACGTTATGATCTGCATTATGAAAAATACACAATTAAAATTATGATATGTGCAGATTATGTCGTGCAGCTCTACTTAAAAAATTGCATACTGTATACTACAAAACTCTGAAGTCAGTAACCGTCTTACCTGGTAGTTACATTGCCTCACAGGGTGAATTTAAAACCGTGTTTTCCCCTTACAAAGCAACCTGAAATAAAAATAAACAAGCGAGTTACACACTGGTCAAACAAGCTTAAAAAGCGAGTTTAAAAATCTAGCAAAAATGTGACTTTATAGAAACGACGGCACAAAGTCTGCGTTGCATGACTTGATCTTAACGCGGTTTGAAACCAGCCTGTCAACAAAGAACCTGTAAGAAATAAAACGGAACTACGCATACAAGCTCTGAAGTCATCCAAAATGAATAAACGCAAAATTATTTTGCACTGTAAGAGCGTAATCATTATCTACACTCAAGATGTGGGAGTGTTGACTACATATTTTTACCTAATATATATATATATATATATATATATTAAAAACCATCGCTTTCTTACCTGGTACCGATACTTACACCTGTCTTCCGCGTCTGGTGCTGCAGGTGAAGGGGAATCGATCACGTGACTTGTCCTGCCCCAGTGTGTGATGTCACGATACAAACCAGTTTGACAGGAAAACGATGACACTAGATGAAACACTTCATTATGAAAAATCCGTTGATCTGTCAACACAAATTGTGTGGGTTTTTTAGAGAATGGCACTGTTTGTACTGTGTATGTACAAAAGGTCATTAAAGACAACATAAACGGTTATTTACTACTAGTAAGAATTCAGAAAAGCTTATAATTGTTCCTCTGGATTGCTAAACATGTAGTAATGAAGTGAATTAGGCAAAAGACAGCAGCCTAATATGATTTGAGAGTTTGACATTTCTCAATGTTAATCACTCACTGAATATTGTTAATGTGGCAACCTTATTCCAAATACTGGAATAAGGTTGCCACATTACTGGAATAAGGTTGCCGCAGTCTTTTCGAAGGGTCAGTCTATTTGAATGACATTTTTTGCAGTCTTTTCGAATTTGTAAAAAAAAACAAAAAAAAAACAACAAAAGCCATTTATTGCACAGCACCAACCTGAGGCAACAAAAATCTTAGTTTCTTTCATCATTCTCAGTTTTATTTTTATCTTTGCACTTGATATGCCAGAGAGACTGGATGATCCAGTCATCCAGGTCCTAAATTCTTAGGACCTAAGAATTTCACCATCGGTACACTTGTGTACATGATGTGTGACAATAAAGAGATTTGATTTGATGATCCAGGAATTTTAGAAGTAGACAGAGCTGGGTAGATTACTTAGAAATTGTAATCCGTTACTGATTCCAGATTACATGACAAAAATTGTAGTCAGTAACGTAATCCGTTACATTACACATTTTAGGTAAAATAATCAGATTACTTTTGATTTAACTCGTTTATCACATCAATTTAAATAGCATTATCTTGTACCATAATGATGTAAAAAATGCAAAGAGTAAGAAAACTTGTTCCATTCATTGTAATTTACAACAAAGTGCATTAAACATAATATAACATCAAGGTTTCTCAAACTAGGGTTCGTAAAGGAACTGCAGGGGGGTTGTGAGTTTAATGAAAAACTGACAATTAATTAAATCATAAAAAAATAAAATGAAAATAAATAATTTTAAAACAAACTCCCTTTCGAAGAAAGTCTCTTCACTCGACGGCCATATTTGCAACGCCTCCAGGCAGCTCGTACCAGACCAATCTTAATGAATGGGGGAATCATGAAATCTCAAAAACTGCTTGCTGAACTCACAATAAAATTCCATGTGTCAAATCAGCAACAAAAATCTGAAATTAATTGCCCCATGAATGTTGTTTTTTATACTAAATAGCATTTAAAAGCTTATTTTCAGGCTAGACCAGCCAATGTGCATGCGGAGTCATACCGTGCTTATACTGCACATGTGCATTGGCTGGTCTAGTCAGGTTTCTATGGGAAATTTAGCTCTTTCTAGTTAGACTAGACTATTTCTAGACTATTCCTCCATATTGCACGCTGCAGTGTCTCCCATTCATAGGTATAGGAGTGAACCATCTTTGTATTTCTATAGTCTTTATAAAAAAAGATGAAATATTTTTATTTTCCTGCATGCCATGTGATCATTAATCAACATCAAAGAAACCGTGAACATGCAAATATGATACTTAATTATTGAAGTATTTATTTTTAAATCTCAGGGGTACTTAAAGCACATACAGGTGCATCTCAATAAATTAGAATGTCGTGAAAAAAGTTCATTTTTTTCTTGCAAGTTATTTCAAAAAGTGAAACTTTCATATATTTCAGATTCACTACATGTAAAGTAAAACATTTTAAAAAAAATTTTTTTTCATTTTGATGATTAGAGCTTACAGCTCATGAAAGTCAAAAATCAGTATCTCAAAATATTAGAATATTTATATTTGAGTTTCAATTAATGACCATCCCTACAGTATAAATTCCGGGTATCTCTTGTTCTTTGAAACCACAATAATGGGGAAGACTGCTGACTTGGCAATGATCCAGAAGACGAACATTGACGCCCTCCACAAAGAGGGTAAGTCACAGAGGGTCATTACTGAAAGGTGTGGCTGTTTACAGAGTGCTGTATCAAAGCATATTAAATACAAAGTTGACTGGAAGGAAGAATTTGGGTAGGAAAAGGTGCACAAGCAACAGGGATGACTGCAAGCTTGAGAATACTGTCAAGCAAAGCTGATTCAAACACTTGTGAGAGCTTCACAAGGAGTGGACTGAAGCTGGAGTCAGTGCATCAAGAGTCACCACGCTCAGACGTCTTCAGGAAAAGGGCTACCAAGCCACTTCTGAACCAGAGACAACGTCAGAAGCATCTTACCTGGGCTGTGGAGAAAAAGAACTGGACTGTTGCTCAGTGGTCCAAAGTCCTCTTTTCAGATGAAAGTAAATTTTGCATTTCATTTGGAAACAAGGTTACTATATATAAGAAATTATGATCCGCACTCATGAGAACAGTCTTCTTTTCCCGTTTAATTAAATGTTCATCACCAATGGGGAAAAGACACAAATGTTTCGGCTACCAAGCCTTCCTCAGTAACCTAATACAGTAGTTTGAGACCTAAAAAGATGGTTTAAGAGTTGCCAAATTAAGATCTAATTAAGGAACAGCGCGGTGCAAACTTATTATGTACGTTGTTGATCCACCTTTTGACTTGAAACAAGGTCCCAGAGTCTGGCAGGAAGAGTGGAGAGGCACAGAATTTACCATGGTATTTTTGCTTGAAGTCCAGTGTGAAGTTTCCACTTACTAACAGTGATGTAAAATGGGCTGCCATGGTCATCTGCTGGTGGCCTAGCTAAACAATAATCATTTATCAAAGAATTTAAAATTTTCTTTGATAATTTCATAAAAATAAAAAAAACTAGTCAACAGAAAGAGGCTCTTTTAAATACTGTAAAAAATATTTATTTCTTCCATTCATTTTGGAAGCAAGTTTAACTTATTTCAAATAGAGTAATTTTTTAAGTCCTTTTAAGTCCTTAGCTCAATGATGGAGAAAAGAACAGCACTGTCTGGGGAAACAATAACTATGAAATATGATGTCTATCTACTTTGACATATAATATAATGTCCCATGTCAATTGTTGTCTTTCATCCATTGTTCAATCCACTGAACAATTTGCTCCAGATTCCTCTCCAGGTCCTCAGGAGTGTTACTGGGGAGCTGGTGGACTACCTCCTCCTTGTAGGCTTCCATGGCTTCCTCGTAGATAGTCTGGAAAATCTCACACTGCACATTGTCCTGGAGCTTCTTTCCTGTGTATCCTCTGAATATGAAAGATATAATTAAATACTGCAACAGGAAGCATACAGCCACACAATATGTAAATGACTGCTGAACTGTACATTAGGCATTTAATCACTAACACTCTCTGAATATGATCTCAAATCTGGGTTTTTGTTAAATGTAAATCATCAAATTGAAACTCGTGTAAAGACTTAAATTCAGTCTGTGTGCATTGAAACTTATAAGGAGTTTCAATTTGAAATTACTGACATTTAACAAAAACGAGATGCACCTGTAATTTACCATTATTTTTGTGAATTAAATTTTATCCTAAATTCCACTTACTAACAGATGTAAAATGCTTCTGGTATTTGGTGGCAGCTAAACAACAATCATTTATCAAAGAATTAAAAATTTTCTTTGATAATTTCATTAAAAAAAACTAGTCAACAGAAAGAGGCTCTTTTAAATACTGTATAAAAATATTTATTTCTTCCATTCATTTTGGAAGCAAGTTTAACTTATTTCAAATCAAGTAATTTTTTAATTTTTTAAGTCCTTAGCTCAATGATAGAGAAAAGAACAACACTGTCTGGGGAAACAATAACTATGAAATATGATGTCTATCTACTTTGACATATAATATAATGTCCCATGTCAATTGTTGTCTTTCATCCATTGTTCAATCCACTGAACAATTTGCTCCAGATTCCTCTCCAGGTCCTCAGGAGTGTTACTGGGGAGCTGGTGGACTACCTCCTCCTTGTAGGCTTCCATGGCTTCCTCGTAGATAGTCTGGATCGCAGGATTGTGAACTGGACTTCTTTCCTGTGTATATCAAATATGAAAGATATCTCATCACTGCAACAGGAAGCCTACAGCCACACAATATGTAAATGACTGCTGAACTGTACATTAGGCATTTAATCACTAAGACTCTCTGAATATACTATATGAGTGATTCTCCAATAAGGGAAACTTTTATCCGCCCTAGGATGATTTAAAATGATTTTTTTGTCCTCAAATGTTTACGGTTGCTTATCCCAGATCTATTTTAAAGATTTCAAATAGTCAAAGGTCCAAACTGAAATATCGCATTTGTAATGATTTGAACATTACTGTTAACTGTTATAAACACAAACCTGCTTTCAAGACGATTGTAGAGATTGGTGTTGTCTGTGCGAAGGACAAAAACGATGTCAAACCATCGTTCAGGAAAGAAATCACAGCCATGGTAATCAATAATGATGCCTCCATCTCCCATTTTGTCCTCCAGCTCATCCACAACCTAAAACAATGATATTGTCATTAACATTTTGTTTTATTATAAGCAGCCTGTTGGATTTGCTTTTGACTGGTGATCAGTGCGGTTTTAATAACCTGCTGAATACCCTACCCCTATCTAATAAAACACTATAAAATGTATTTTGTTCAAGATTACACTGTAAAAATTATGTGACTACATCATCCAATTAAACGGGGAACAATTAGATCCATTTAGACCCAAATTAGATCCATTACAATAGTGCATACCCTGTCCTCATCCAATATAGGGCACTGGTATTCTTCATCAAATCCTTCGAACAACTGACCTAAAGAAAAAAAAATGTTTTTTTTAAAACCAATTCTTAAAAATAACAAACAAACTTTTATTTTAAAGAACAATATCTTACCCTCCTGTGCCAAATCACCAACATTCACATAGGTTAGTCCTGTTCTCTGAGCCAGCTCTTTGCCTAGAGTGGTCTTTCCTACACCAGGGGTTCCTGCCCGTTCATGAGGAAGCATATTAATGTTTAGCAATCATGAAAAAACATAATTTTATTATTATTATTACTACTACTATTTTGATCATTGTTGTACCTACTTAATACATCCAAACTACATGTATTATTAGGAACAACCTAATAAAATGTAGACTAACCTGTAAGAAGAATGTTTGGTCTCTTCATGATTCTCATTGCAAGGTATCACACGTGGAAATAATGCTATTAATAACACAGCTCGTTTTCCACAAATCTCAGATGTATACTCAGTATCAATAAGCATACAAAAACATATGATATGTAAATAATCCGTTGGTCATATCTTCTTATGTGCTTGTCACAGTGATCTGATCAACATAAAACGTGTTGAAAATAGTGGCGCGTTGTTGATGACGCCATCAGTGTGCGCCAGCGGAGGGGCGGTTCGCCACAGATTTAAAGGGATAGTTAGCACAATGTTACTTGTTATTTTCAAGCAAAAATAGTCGGCATTGTTGGTCTACAAATATCATCTGTAGAAATGACCGTGGTAAGTTAATACTGTATTGCCTAAACAGTGTACTAGCCACGGTTTTGTTGATTTGGCCTGATAACTTGACAATGACTGCTAGCTTTCGTTATGTCGAGCTAACTTAACGGTCAGGAGCGAACTTGCTGAACTTTGATTAATAAACTTGGCCAAAATTCCGGATAACGCGTTTATTAAATGTGGGGATTAACGTTACTGGTATAAGAGTTCTTCTAAAACATGTTTTTTAGTAAAGTTTGCTCTCTCGTAGCACGCAGCAGAATATTACGTTCTGGTTGCTCTTCTTGTGATTATACATAGACGAAATGATACTAATTATACTAACATTTACTGCTGTCCTCCTCTCGTAAGCTAGCAGAGGTGAATCCCATCTTTTATTCCATAATTTTATGAATTATGTAAATGATTTGTTTTTCATCCCAGCACAGTTTTGCATTGAGTAACTGAATGGGACGTCAGAATTGATAATGTCAAAGCTGTCTCTGGGAGGAAAGCAGTCCTCTGGAAAAGTATGTAACATCTTTGAAAGTACTTTTAATCATTCTTTCTTTTTTCGTATCCAAAAAGATCCTCTGCACACTGAGAATGGATGTGGATGCTCTGAATTTACTGATACTGGTTTATTATGTGTTCCGCTTGTATTTCCTGTTAAGATAAACAGCTGGGTGGAACCATCATTTGGTGAACTTTTGGGAGGAGTGAACAGGTCCCTGAAAAAGGGACCACTCTCAGGGGAAAGCAAAACTACCCGGTGGCCATCTACTGGCAACCAAGCAGAGAAAAAATCCAGGAAGAGGAAAGTAGATCCTAATGTGTCCTGCAACCAGATCAGTGTGTCAAGTGAAGCATATAAACCAGACCAGGATGAGCCTTGGGTGGATATGTATGCGCCCCAATCACAGGTACAGAAATTGTGTGAGGCTCAGGGGTGCTTGGTACAATTCTTGGAAAATTCACCTTCCTGCAGTTTAGTTCTAACACATTTGTAAAGCTAACTTATGACTATTTCAAAAGTGTTTTGATGCGTTTGATCTAAAAACTGCAGTAAATTAGATTTCACAGAGTAGGGCTGAGTACTCTAGTCTAGGTCATACAAACTATTTTACTGTAGACTGTGATAGATTTTGCCCCTAAGAACACATTTGTATGTTACTTAACATTTTCATATCACTTTTATCTCAGTCTACAAGCGTTGTTGCTTAAATGCTTTTTTTCTCTCTCTCTGCCAGGCCGAATTGGCAGTCCACAAAAAGAAAATTGAAGAAGTTGAAAGCTGGTTGAGAGTTAATTTGGACAAATCAAAAAAGGTCTGACAAGTATGACATGTATGTTGGGTGATGTATGTTTATTGAATCATTTGGGAATTGTTTCATACTCTGTGTTGTATTTGTGGTTATGGCTCCACAGGGTGGCGCCATTCTGTTGCTCACTGGCCCCTCAGGATGTGGGAAGACAGCAACTGTTCGAGTCCTTGCCAAGGATTTGGGTTTTCAGATCCAAGAGTGGTCAAATCCCTCCACCACCTCTCAGTACAAAACGGAGGATTTGTTCACACAAAGCTTTGATCCAGGTCAGGAGTCGTCTTCTTACTAGTCGTGACTGATGATCATGTTGTGACACCATGCGTAATATTTAGTCAATGATAATTATTTAGCACCCCTATTTTTATCAAATATCAGAATCATATATGGATGAAGTAACCCTCTGTATATTATGAAATGTTTTTGTTAGCTTAATCCTCTGACTTTTTATTCTAACAGATTCAAGGTTTAACAGTTTCCATGGCAGCTCACAGACAGGGTTATTCAAAGAGTTCCTGCTAAGAGCCAACAAATACAACCGTCTACACATGAGCGGAGAGAAAGTAACTGAAGACAGGAAAATAATTCTTATAGAGGTGCTGCACAGAATTGCTCTTCAAAAATTGTTTTTTTTTGCATAAATCTGAAATGCATTATGTAAAAGAGAAAGAGTTGGGCAAGTAAAAATCAATTGATGAGAAAGATGATGAGAAACTGAACATAAATAATATTAAATTCAAATTGAGAAGCTGAGTGACACGTTCCCATTATTTCTTGTTTTATCTCAGGAATTTCCAAACCAGTTCTATAGACAACCAGGGTGCTTGCACGATATACTCAGGTGAGCACCAGCACTATATTTTGAAGTATTGTTAATAATTAGTTGTCACTGGTATCTTGCATATCATTGTCCTTATTTTTGTTGCTTGTTCATTTAGGCAATTTATTAAGACTGGCCGGTGCCCGCTGGTCCTGATTGTGTCTGATAGTCTCAGTGGGGACAAGAACTCCAGACTTCTCTTCAAGGATGTTCTGCATGAACTTGACATTCACAACATTAGGTACAAATACAACCAATTTCATTTTTCAGAAGTCTTTAGTTAAAAAATATTTGAACCCAAGGTCGTCATAGGTAAAGCATCTCTTTTTTTTCAGTTTTAACCCTGTGGCCCCCACCATGACGATGAAGGTCCTAAGTCGCGTTGTAACCATTGAGGCAGGAAAGGTAGGTTGTGTGGTTTGTTTTTCTATGCCTGCTGAGCAGATAGTTTTAACCCTGAGATCCATAATACTTCACTCAACATATCTATATCTTTAAATGGTCTTTGCAGAGTTCTGGCAGGATCTCTGTTCCTGATAAAGGTGCTCTAGATATTCTTTGCTCAGGAAGTTCAGGAGATATTCGCAGTGCCATCAACAGCTTGCAGTTTTCTTCATTTACCGGTGAGAAAATAGTTACTGGACCTGTTTATATAGTATATAGAAGTAATTTATTCTGTTATTCTTTACAATAAGTATATAGCTGTAATTATGCATTCATTCTTTCAATTCTCAGACAATTGTCTGGAGAAAAGACTCTGGGCTTCCAAGAAGGGCAAATCCACAGCAAAACCTGTCACGAGGGCAAAGGGTAGGAGCAAGTCTTCAAAATCAACAGACATGCAGGATGAAAGCCCAGCTATTGGAGGGAAAGATGCTTCACTTTTCCTTTTCAGAGCTTTAGGGAAAAATCCTCTACTGCAAACGTTAGTTGTTTTCAACTCCCATTTTGAAATCTGTCTTTCCAAAATGTTTTTCTCCGATTACTATGATATGTTGTACTTCATGAACTGTGTGTAAAATTACTCATATTTATACCAATGGATGGCATGTGATTTTTAGGTGAAAGCTATGAAAGCTCTCAAGCACCCAAGCTGCCTCCACATTTAACAGATCATCAGAGGGACAAACTACTTGTTGATCCTGAAGTAAATATTAGTTTATGTTGTAAATTGCACTATATAAAAAGTTTCATCTGCTTTAATGTTCTAACAATCTTTTGATTGTGATATTTTCCTCAGATTGTCATTGAACGTTCCCATATGTCTGGGGAATTCTTCAACCTTTACCTGCATCAGAACTACCCTGACTTCTTTTCGGATGTGGAGGATATAGCACGAGCCAGCGAGTACCTCTCTGATGCAGACTTCCTGACAGCAGAGTGGAGCGTGAGTGCAAATGCTATTGGACTTCCATAATAACACACATAGGGATATGCAGGGTTGCTCTTGATTGTACTGCAGATGTAACATTTGATTTCTGAGGACTATTATTATGTAGTATCTTAGCAACAACTTTTTGTTGAAATGGTGTTCATCTTTTATCAGTCAAGGTCGACTATGTTGGAATATGGCTCATCAGTGGCCACTAGGGGCCTTATGCACTCAAACTCTTCTCGAGCACATGCCAGCTGCCAGTCCAATGCCGGATTCAGGCCTCTTCATAAACCACATTGGCTACACATAAACAAGACGGTATATTTAATTTTTACTTTATCTATCTGTTGTACTTTTGTATTATTCAGAATTTTAAGTAATTGTTAAATGTATCATATTGATATATTTTAACCCTGTTTTTGTGACAGTATCGAGAGAATTACCTGACCGCACAGTCGCTGTTCTTAAATTTCTGCCTTACTCCTGTGAGCCTCCTGACAGAACTGGTGCCTTACCTTGCAAAGCTCACCAACCCAATGAGAAATCAAGGTGAACATGTGACCTTGGCATTCACAAAATATACAAATACACAATTAAATTTCTTTTTTAAAATCAAACTACATATCATTATCTTTCAAGTTGAATATTTATTATTTTCCTGCCTCCTACACAAGTATACAAGACTCTGTTCAAAAATGAATGGTGCATTTCTCCTCATACATAATTCAGCTTTGTCTTTTTATTCTATTTAACATATTTTTCATCTTTCTCATATCAGCTCAAATAGCCTTCATCCAGAATGTTGGCCATCTTTCTCAAAAGAGGGTTCCTGGAAGGTGAGATAAACAAAACTTTGAAGTGTTATTGCATTTGAAAGATTTCTCAAATGGTTTAATACATGTCTTTATTTTCAGGCTGAGACTTGAAGCACTTAATGACAAAGACCCTGGCATTTCGGATGCTGACAGTGAAAATGAAGATTCTGCTGCTGCTCAGTCCCTTGACCCAGCAGGAAAGGCCACAACTGAGCCCACATTGCCAAACAGCCAGGATCCTCCTGGGGAACTTTCTGCCAGCCAGCCCCAGCCCACAAGCACTGAAGCCCTTTTGGATGAGGAAGACCTCTTAATTGAGGAATATGACAGTGATTGACTGATCGCATGCCATGGACATATTTAATATCACTTGCCCTGATGCAGTTGTTGTACATTTAGGTCATAGGTTTTTGCTTTTGTTTGTTTATGTTTTAAGATGGTAATTATTAGTAGATATTTATGTGCCTCAACACAGTATGTTGCTGTAGAGAATTGTTCATATGTTCTTACTTGTCTTGAAATGTACGTGTTCTGTACACGGTTTCAACTGTTTTTTTTTTGTTTGTTTTTTTTTTCAGAGGATATTAGTGAAAGTATCTCTAAAAAATAGAACATAGTATGACAATTTTCAGCCATAATTAATGTTTTATGTTGTCACGATGTAACAATGCTCTGGGACTGAGAAGTAGACAATCTACACTTCAGTCAAGTAAGTGACTGCAATAAAGCAATGTTTGCAACTTTGATGGCTGTTTTATTTATTAAATCTCTGAATCCATATTTGTTACTGTCGCTGAGGGGCTGAAGATACAGCAGGGAGTCAGTGGAAAGGTATGTGTCATGTATTTGTCATTGTATATGTTTTAAAATAGACGTTCTCTATATTTTAGGTGTATAAATGTGGTTACATATGTATAGCTAATTTTTTTTTATTCAATTTTATATATGATGGTTAAAAGAAACAATCTTTTTATTTTTTACAGTTTATCTGTCCTTGTTCTATTTTATTTATTGGTTTAGATTGTCGTTCATGTGGAAACTGAAAATAGGAAAGGAAAATACTAGTAGCTTTTATAAATGATTTTAATGAAGGTTATTCTTGCTGCTATCTTATTGGGGGTACTTGAAAACGACATATTTCACGATCTATAGTGTACTTTTGTAATAAAGCACCTGTTTGGTCAGACACGCCCCTTTACTAGTTTCGCTTCGTCACGAAGTCAGCGGAAAGTCTTGAAGTGGAATTTTCTTAAAGGTTTGTAATGGTTATATTTTTATTGTCTAACCGTGTTATTCTAACTTCTACTTTCGAGGAACGATAAAAGTTTCGTTTTGAGTTGACCACCAGTAAGCTACACAGAAAGTATCAAGCTCGATTTAACATTTCCATGTCTTCTGTTTTGACTGTCAAACATGATATTTACATAGACTTCAGTTTTAATGTCTTTAATTAGGCGTAGTATTGAACATAACTGATAGCATATACTTTTTCGTCTCTCATACTTTTTTATTTTTTTTTAAGTTTATTGTGATGCAAGGAGAGGGTTTATGCCCTCAGTGCCCCACAGAAGATGACATGAGAGAGGGGGATCTAGGTGATGGCATGGGGGCCAGATCCAGTGGACATCATGAACATCTCCAGCAAATGAAGAGTAAGGGAAAGTTTCTGGCCTTCCTGTCTCAGTCACGACCAATCAAAGGGGGCAGCGAAAGAAGCAATGGACCCTTCTCTTGGACATCATGCAGAGCCATGTATGCTGTTTTTAGGGAAGAATTGGAAGCTGAACGAGCTGCACAGTGGGAGAAAAGACAGTCAGGTTAGTCTTCTGGACTGGTATCTAAAGTCATTTAAACCCTTCAGACCTCTTAGATTCTTTCTTGGACACTGAGCAGACTAAGCTATACTGTATAGAGTTTATTTTTCATGTTTAAAAGCTATTGATAACTTCCTGGTAATGTCCGACCAGGGGTTTTTAATATGCATGCTCTGTTGATTTGCAGTATTTGGTGAAGTAAACACCTGCTGTTTCTTATCAGGGAGGGAACTTTGTGTACTCCCTTGAGCAATTCTGTCCTTAAACAAATATTCAACAATAGTCATTTGAGAACCACACTACTACCAGGATATGATGTGTTGGCAAACCTAGGAAATCATGTGCTGACATGCAAAAAACAAAAGTGTTTTAATTTTTATTTTATTTTTTTTACAACTGCGTTCTGTTGTAGAAAGCTCTTCTGAGGACACGAGTGAAGAGCTGCAGAGAAGACTACAGGAGGTCACAGAGGTAAACTTACTAATGAGATTTTCCCCAAAAATATTTTCCATGTCTTACACAATAGAGGACAAGCTGAAGAAAAGTAGCACCCCTGTGAGTTTTTGAATGGAGTAAAGAAAAGATCTACATCTTCACATAAGAACATGCCTCAGGTGTATGTAAATCTTTGCTCTGTATCAGGAAGTGGAGCTGTTACGCACAGAACTGGAGGTCACTCATCGCCACCTGGAGGGAAAACATGAGGCTCTTAAGATCTTGCAAGGACAGGTATTTCAAAATATTTTGATTATTAATTTAATTATTAGGTCTAATTAGGTCATTTATGAAGTGGTTTAAAGCCCTGTGCTATATTTGGTCCCTTAAGGCAATCTTGGACAAAGCAACTTGTCATACTAAAACATTGCTTCAGAAGAGTGAAGAGAGGAACAAGGCCCTAGAAAAGGTGTGCTACTCAAACAATAACTAAACCGCTTTTAATCATTTTTAATTCAAGCATTTTCCTAACAAATATGATCTCATTTCTTTGAATTCTTTTCCACACAGGAGGTTAATGCACTGCAATGGGAGATCACTTTTAACCAGGTGCAGTTCAAGAATGTGGAAAACACATGGAGTTTAAAGTATGAGAGGTATACCCATGCAAAAAGACGCCTTTAAAGTTGGCATCTTCTCTCTGTCGACATTCTAAATTCATGTCACTTTAAAAATGCCCACATCCCACTGGTTCATGTCTGTACCACTTCAGGGTGTTGGCAGAAAACGAAGCCCTAAAGAAAGCATTAGAAGAGAAAATGAGAGCGCATCAGGAGCAAAGGACAGAGAATGCTTGTAAGTCACATCATATTTCTTACATTTATTTCAGGACCCAATTGCTGGTTTGTTTCCAGTGCATAATTATGAGTTTTGTGTCTTAGCTCTGAGCCAAAAATGTCTGGAGCTCCTGTCCATGTTCAGTGCTAAGGAAAGAAGGGACTACCAGAGGACCCAGCCTCCATGCAGCCTGAGAACAGACGGTTCGGCACTAGAGGTAATGTTGATGAATTGTAGTCTGTGTTAAACAGCTTTGTTCTGGACTAAACAGCTCTCTGTCCTCTTATCTCTCAGCTGGCAGTGTATGGGGCATGTCAGTGTAACTCTAATGGGGGCAAGCCATGCTCTTGTGCTAGAAGTGCTGCTGCAAGTCGCAAACAGGTTCTCCAGCTCAAGCAAGAGGTGCTCGTCTTGTATTTGTCAATACTTCTGTTCCATTACCTTGCAAATTAACCCTCCTATTCAGCCAATACATGTATTAAATCCATTACAGCGCTGGCTTTGCTCATTTGTCTTTGAGGGTCTTGTAACACAATGCATTTGTCTGCATTAGCTGGAGGAGCAGCAGAAGAGGAAGGAGGAGGCTTACGTCATGATGGATGCTTTCCGCATCGCCTTTGAGCAGCAGTTAAGGAGAGTCGGTGAGAATGTGCTCCGGCAGGCTGAGACCGACAGACACCAGCCGCATTACCAAAGGCATGAGAGAGGTAAAGTGCTGCTCACCTGTATAGCTAAAACTGAGAAAAATCATGCAGTGTAACATATGTCACTTTCATTAAAACTGTCCACAGACTGTCCAAAACTAGAGTAATATTTAGTTGAAAAAGAATGTAAAATCAGCAATAAAATCTGACAAAAATGGTATTGAAATTGTGCTTTTTTGGCTCAAGTTAGGGCCTTGTGTTATTTTAGTATCATTTATCATTATAATTAAAGTTTTTTTTATTAATGTCTAGATTTTTTTATATTATTTATATACAATTGTTTTATATATGACATTATCAGATTTCATTTTTATTTTCTGTTTTAGTTATAGTTCAAGTATTAGTTTTTATTTATGTCCAGTAATTTTACTGCTTCAGACTCTAATATCTAATATTTATGTAATATCCTAAGCTTTATTTACATTTAATAAAACAATTTGAATAGGTTTAGTTTGTGATGATAGACCTGGCTCATGCAGTCAATCAATCAATCAATAAAAAAAATAAAAAAAATATGTGAATGCATATTCTGGACCAAAAACAGAAAGCAGTGCACTAACCAATAATACCACTGGCTCATTTCTACAACTGGTCTTTTCCTTGTACTCTCTCTGCTAGACACCATTACTGCTGTTTCATGTGGCACAATGCTGAAATTTTACAATGCCACTCTCCTTATCTCTCTTTATCTCTTTATTTTAAAGGGCAGCAAGGGTCTCTCAGTGTAGGTGAAAGGCTAAAAAAATGTCTGCCCACAACAAGTGAAGGAAAGTTATCAGCTGATTCAAATGAAACACTGCATATGCTGCTTGATCTGGTCAGTATATATTTAATTATAGCCTATGTTCAAAAATGTTATATACTTTTCTATATACTTTCACTATATATTTGAGTTTAATACGTTTTGGCTGTCTTCCCTCTCTAGTTAAATGACAAAGAGGAGGCTTTGGCACATCAGAGGAAGGTGAGCTACATGTTGGCACGAAACACCGAAGATCTGGAAAAACGTCTCCAGATGCAGCTAGAGGACCTGGGCCTCTCACACAAAGACAGAAAAACAAAAACAGAGGCTTCCGAGGAGAGTGAATGGAGCAGAAGAAGAGACTGTAGATGCTCTGCAGACAGCTGTGGATCACAGCATCTCACTGTTCCTGACAGCCCTGCAGCTGAAGATGAGCAGTCCTCCAAACCAAATCAACCCTCCACTGAAATTAAAGAAACTGACAATAAAGATGTTTAAAAGAACGAGAAAAGAATGAAGTTTCATGTTGTATTATTTCAAAAGACAAATACCTGCAATGTTTTCATATATTTTGTGCCATTACCTAGGATGAACCAGAACAGCAGGTAACCCTGAATAACCTAGAATAACAGAACTTAAAATACCCAAACATTCTAAACAGTTGATAGGATCTAATATGAATAATGCACAGCTAAATGGATTATAAAATTAAATCCTCCCTCATCTATGCATCAAAAGCCAACAAATAAAAAAAATCTAAGCTGAATGACAGTGCTAACGGAAAACGATGTGTCACCAATCTCCGTTTAATTTTTATCTCTACAGCTTCACAACAGTTATATAATGTTAAATAGATATTGAAAATTTTGTAGTCAAATATTTGGACAAACATTATATACCTTTTCCAACAACTTATACTTCCAAATGAGTTTTTTAGAAATTACAAGTGCCCATGAATAAATATCTTTACAAAATGAAAAATGTAAATATCATGTTTCACACGGGGAATGGGAATAAATATATATATATATATATTTTAGCCTACTTCTATTTTTATTTTTTGCGACATTTGACATATTGTGTAAAACATATTTTCATCGTTATTAATAACGGTATAATTAATTATTATTCATAATAACCAAACCTTTGACCGGCACTGTACTTTTCGTGAAGTGAAAGAGCGATATACAGGGACTGAATAACTACATATCCCATCATGCTTCATGCTACCGGTTTAGGAAGTTAGCTGTCGTAATGTAAATGTTATGTTCGAAAAAGTATATTACTTATAACAATATATGGGGTTAGTTAAACATAAATGGTATCGTTTTGTCTTATGTACAACAGTTATCGCATCGTTGGTCGTTTGCTACCTCAAACTACACTCACTGTCAAACTCCAAAGGTAAGAAAGCTAACTTGCTAGCTGTCCAATCGGATACTATCATTGCATTGGTCCAGATGAAAAGGAATCAGTGTTAATTCGTATGTTGCCTATTCGTAGGACCAATGAGCGAACATACACTGGAATATTTCCTCAACAAGGGGACGATACAAAGAAAAGATGCTGCTGATATTGAGTGGTATCATGCAGCAAACAGTAAAAGCAAACTCACAGAGGCTCTACAAGGTGAGTACAAATATGAAGAAGCATTTACTTTGCTCCTACAGTACTCTTTCGTTTTTCTTACGACCATATCATGATCGAGCTTAAGAAATAATGTTATGTGATGATGTTTTCTCTTTCTTCTCTTTGGTCTTCATTGAGGTTCTGCACAGATGATTGAAGCAGATGTACTTCTCAGGGGTCAAGATCCAAAAGTGCCTATTATGGCTCACCCACCTGACAATGACAGTGATATAACTCTGCAGGACTGCTTAAAGAAGTTGTGAAATCAGACAAAGGAATAAAATTGGATTTCAAAAGGTGGCTGATTTAAAAAAAAAAAAAAAAAAAAGCTCTATTTTATTACATTTTAATATTGCTCATGTTGAAACTAGTCATGCTTGTTTAGATTGATTTCTCCCACACTGTCTTTGCTGTTGATGAATGAGTGGCAGATCAGCATTGATTTGCATTTTGATTCAGTCTCACAGCTGTATCCCCATCCATGACTCTACTGGAAGAGGTCCGAGATCAGCTGCAGGGACCCGTGTGGATCAATGCTGATATTCTCCCTGGCCCTAGAGGCACAGCCACACCTCTGGACCCTCATGTGTTTCTACAGGAAGTGGCGCAAAAATCAGAAAATGATGTTCTCTCTTTGGGTTGGACCACTGGATGGGATGTAGATGCAGACAATCCCGGTAAGAATGTTACTACACCAAGTTGACTAAAGTTTTGTATTTATTGGCAATCAGAAGTGAGCTATATATAAGTCTGTGGTCAGTAAGGTTTTTATTTTATGTAAAGAAAGTGAGACGTTTATTCAGAAAGGATGCATTAAGTTGATCAAAAGTGACTGTAAAGGCATTTCTAATGTTACAAGTAATTTCTATATAAAATAAATGCTGTTGTTTTAACTTTCTATTCATCAAAGAATCCTGAAAAATGCTCACATTTTCCACAAAAATATTAAGCAGCCCACCTGTATTCAACATTAATAGTAAGAAATGTTTCTTGAGCATCAAATCAGCATATTAGTATGATTTCTAAAGTATCTTTAATACTGAATTGTTGCTGAAAACTCAGCTTTGCCATTGGAGGAATAAAATATGATTTTAAAATAAATATTTAAACAGAGAACAGTTTTAGAAAATTTAAACGTTGTAATATTTTATAATATTACTGTTTTTACTGTATTTTTGATCAAATAAATGCAATCTTTGTGAGGTAAAGAAACATTTTTCAAAAACATTAAATAATCTCTTCTGAATGGCAGTATATACGCACACAGATTATTTAGCATTTAAATCAAATCAAAATCACAATGAAAAGCAGATGAGCTACATACTGATGTGTTGTTATTAGCATCTATTTGGTCTGTCCTTGTATGAAAATAAAAGTACTTTTATTTTTTGCCCCCCAGCCTTTTGTTTGGACTTCCCCCAGTCTTAATAATCAATTATTATTATTCAGACTTTGATTATAATTTGCTGTGTTTGTGTTGTTTTGGGAAATAGGTTATAGCTGGGAAATGGTTCATCAGATGGAAGAATTATGCAGATCCCTAAAGCAACCAGTCACATTTCCAGTCCGAGCAGCTCTCCTTCCTGTGTCCTTCCCACAGTTCCAGTGGCTCTTGAAGCAGTCAGACCGGTGAGAAATTCTCCATTAATCAGTCTATTTAAATGTATGTCCATATTTACTATTATAGAGGCTATGAAGCCACACATCTGTGTGAAGGAGCCTTTTTATTACCTCGGTGAGTGATTTGTGTTATAAAAGCAAGGACACAATCAAGTTCATTCTAATGCTCAGTAATTTCTTGCTGGATAATTTGGTTCTGTCTTGTCCATTACACTTGTTTGTGACTGGAATAGCAACTCATTGCTTTACTGGAGGTCAGATCTGAGGTATTAGAGGATGTGAAGGGAAGGCTTAAGCCTCCTCTACAGAGATAGTGCTGATCTTCAACAGTTGTTTTAAAGGCGATTGTGCAAGTTAACTTTTTCAACTACTCAGACAAGTGAATGGGAAGTATGGTCTTTATTTGTACCATGAAAAAGCATTAATAGAAGAAATTCTTTAATGACAGTGTTATTTGTGCTTTGGTTTATTTGACATTTCCATATTAAGATGCCAAATTTAAAGGACTGTTCATGCATTTTTATTCACTGGTGAAGTTGATTGTTTTCTACCTTAATGTCAGCCTTGTTAATGAAATTCTGTTTAACATCTCATCTTCTCTCTCAGGTACAGCCTGACTGTATGGACAGGCAAAAATGATGTTCTTACAGTGGAGGATCTGTTGCTTTACAGGCAAAACTTTAGCAAAACCAGGATCTACTATGATCTGTTAGAATCTCAGATCAAACAGTTTAAAGGACTACCTGGCTACACCTAAAAAGCAAATACACTTACTGATGTTGTCTTTGAGATGTAAAACAGCAATAAAACACAATATATAAGTAATGTAACAAAGTGTGAACACACTAATCACACTATTTATACAAAAAACCCCGATTTGGAATAGTGCATAAATATGTGAACTGGGATTCACTTATCAACATTTACTCTGTATCTGAGTCATACAATAAGGTTTAAACATGCATGTCATTGGTTGTCATGCTTAATTACCCACTAATGTACAAAGAGACACAAATACAACTCTGAGAAATGTTATATTTTTGTAATTTACGTTTGCATTTTGTAACAATTTGTATATTTGAATTTTGTCATCACAAATGCATAATAAATTTATGGAAAAAAATGTTTATGCCTCTAACATTCACCGCAGTTTGAAATTTTGAGGTCGGTAAGATTTTTGATGTTTTTGTAAGAAATATGCTCAGTGAAGTATGCCCAAAAGTATGATCAAAATACAGCTGAAACAGTAATGTTGTGAAATATTATAACAGTTTAAAACAACCGTTTTCTGTCTTAAACAGAAAATTGTCATTTATTCCGGTAATGGCAAAGCTGAACTTTCAGCCATCATTACTCCAGTCTTCAGTGTCACATGATCCATCCGAAACCATTCTAATCTACTGATCTGATCTACTGTGCTCAAGTACCATTTATTATCACAAGTGAAAACAGTTGTGCTAAACATTTTGAAAAAAAAAAATTCAGGTGTATTTGATAAATAGATAAATTAGAAGAACAGATATATATATATATATATATATTGTGCATACAACACTTATATATGCAAGAAAGTGAAAGCAATGTTTTATACTGAATTTATTTACAGTCAATGGGTAAATACAAGGTCACAATATTTTCTTGTTTTGTAAATACTAAGACACTGCAGAAATGAATCAGGTTTAAAGAGAAAGCAGTGCCTTAAACAGCAACAAAGTGTCAATTTTCTGATTCAGTACACTAATGAGTGAGAGCACAAAGAACAGAAGTAAAGTGCAGTAAAGTTTATGATCAAAACAAACATATATTCCCATTGTCCAGTCTGGAAAGTGCATAAAGGAGGTGGTTGAGATGTTTATTATAAATGGTATATTTCAATCTTACATTTATTCGCTTCCGTTTTCAGACTTAGTGTAGATTGACATGATATTAAGTCTCTATATTTACCCCAACCTACCTTTGGGGTGTTCACTGACCAAAGATCTCCTCAAAATTGACCAGCTGCTTGATCTGCTCGGTTTGCATGGAGTGACGTCTTAGCAGACTCTTCTTATTCTTGTGATCTCTGGGATGGCTCGGGGCACAGGGCACAAAATGCCTCGATCCAGAAACAATGGGTGTAGTTCCTGCCACAGGCTTGCTTCCACTATTCACTCCAACATTGGTATTGACTTTAATATCTGGAATGGGAGCATGCGGATTGAGAGGTGGCAGGTAACCAGGCCGGGTCTGTGAGATATGGTCTAGGAGCAGGGCTCCGGATCCCCTCCGCTCCAGCATGGCCGGGCTCCTCCTCTGAACGAGACTCTCCAGAGATTCTCTGGATCCAGAGAGAGTGGAGGAGCGGCTGGTAACAAGCTTGCGTTTCTCCATCCCCCCGGTTCCTCCTCCTCCAGTCTTCCCGAGGTCTTCAGAGGGTTGGCTCCCAAATTGAAGCAACTGAGAGTCAGAACTGTAGTGGTCCATTCCGATGTTGCGCCGGCGAAACACGTTGCATAGGCTTGAAACGGCCAGGTTGGGAAGACAGTCTGGGTCCCGGTCCACAGGGGCAGAATCTGAGATGGATGCCTGTTTGAGGTTCTGATGTGAGGAAGAGTGAGGTAGCAGCTCCCCATCATAGGACATTTTTCTACTGAGCCATTTCTGTTCTTTTGTTAGTTCTCTTTCAGCATCAGATGTTGTCTCAAAGGCTCTAAGCAGACCAGTAGAGTCCTTGACGTCGATGCTTTGGTGCCGAGCTACTGTCGCTCTCAGTGGAGGTCTGCAACCATTGTACCCAAAGGAGAGCTCCTCTTCGGGAGTGATATCTAGAAGCTCCTCGGTCAAGGATGAGGACTTACTTTGCTGCAGGAGCAGAGATGGAGGGATCTTCAGCCAGGGCTCAGAGTGAAGTCTCTGTAGATGCAACAGCTTTGCCACACTAGCTGCTTGCAGAGGGCTTGAATCTTGAGCCGGTGATCCTGGCTTGTATGTAGGCAGTGTTGGTGTGGATCCCAGGGTCTCAGATTGGTTATTGGTGGGTGGTGAGATAAGAGGGGTAGAGAGTTTAATTTCAGAAGGGCACATACATGAGGCAGGGGCACAGTGCAACCGGTCCTCAAGATTTGGAGGAGGTGGTACGTTCAGATACTGCTTGGTCATTTGTCTTCCGGACGGTAGTTTGTCTGTTGTAATGATGATAACTTCTTTGCCCTTGGCCTTGCAGGCGTCCAGTAGTACTCTCAGTGCATCCTTGTCTCCAGCGTTAACTGCATAGACCAGAGCGGAGGAACCAGTGTGGTCCTCCAAACTAGGGTCAGCTCCACTGGAGAGCAGAAGCGACAGCACCTCATCGCCTGCCCGCTCTATGCAGGCATGCATTAGGGCGGTCTTACCAGACTTGTCCTGAATGTTGGGGTCTGCACCATTTTCAAGAAGATACCTGTTAAGAAGATTGATTCATCAGAGTTAAAGGAATAGATCAATGGCATATCAGAGTATCCATGATAAAGAAAAATAGAAAAAAATCTTGTGAATAGAAGGGAAAGTGTGGTGTGCCAAGAAATATACTTTTGGTATTCATGTTTGTTTCAAGTGATATTTATAAACCTTTATGCCAATTTTAAGAATGGATTCAGTTGTTAGCATTAAGCAACGCAAGACAAAATTTCAATATTTTCTTCACTCCTTGAATACATGAGTGTAAATACACTGACACACAAAAAATTACGTTGCACTACATTTCTAAAGTTTGGAGTCAGCATTTATTTGATCAAAAATACAGTAAAACAGTGATATTGTAAAATGTTATTACAATTAAAAAGAACCATTTTCTACTTTAACATCTTTTAAAATGTGATGGCAAGCCATTACTCCAGTCTTCAGTGTCAAATAATCCTTCAGAAATCATGCTGATATGCTGATTTGGTGCTCGGGAAAGTGCTTGATGAGCATTTTCAACATTTTTTGTTATCAATGTTGAAAACAGTTGTGTTGCTTATTCTTGTGGAAACCCTAATGCAGTTTTTCAGGATTCTTTGATGAATACAAAGTTCAAATGAACAGCATTTATTTGAAATCGTTTGTAGCATTACAAATGTCTTTACTATCATTTTTTAGCAATTGAATGCATTATTGCTAAATTAAGTATACATTTATTTTAAAGTAATGTTTTATTTTATATATTTAAAAAAAAATATATAATAATCTTACACTAATGTATCTTTAATGGCAAAACCAAAAAACAAAAAAAATATTTGTAGTTTAAGAGAATTATTTGCCTTGACATTCATGCAGGTCTGTAGTAAAGCAATCTTTTTTATATATTTATTTTCTAATAAATAAAAATAAGTTTATGCCAAACTACTTAAGATTTTCTTTTATATATATTTTTTTTCTTAATTATTTTATTTTAGGACACATCTCACCCTGATTTTTTTTCACTTAATGCCCCCACCAAAAACATCAAAATGATTTTCATTTTAGAAATTAAAACACGCTCATCATACAAGAGTCACTGTACTGATGTATGAATAGCATTTTTAATGTACTTAATTATAAACTAATCCACGTTTGATGGCACAATCAGCTGGTGTAATTAACTTACAGTAGACCCACCTGATGATCTTGGGTTTTGGCACACTCTGAGCATCAGCATGGTGGCTTTTGCAGGCCACCATCAGTGGAGTTTCTCCTCTCTCATTACTCTCATTAATGTAAGCCCCTCCTTCCAGCAGCAGACGCGTCAACCTCAGGCGGCACAGATACACTGCTTTAAGCAAAGAGTTTCCGTCCGTCCGCACCTCTGTCGAGTCCTCCATGATTAAGTGGTGAGACCGTTGAGAGGCTAATGTTGCGTCGGCTCAGTGGATCATAGGAGCTGATTTCTTCTTTGACTTCTGTCAGGCAAGAGAAGGAGAGCACACAGAATTAGAACCACAGTTTCTCAAGGTTTTTACTTAAGTGTCTGCCTTTTATCTGATTCATTCGCATCAAAGCAAACCTGATAACTCTTTGACATTTAAATGTTCTCTCCCTCTTTGCCTCAGAATAATATGCTAGAGAGGCTTCCTGCTATAATCTAGAGTCTCTCGCCATTCACTGGGTAGACACTAATATAAAGATGTTAGTTATGATGACTATGTAGGTGTGGCACTTCACAAGAAGACACAAGAAAACTGAATTAGTTATCTAATCCCCTTTACATAAGATTAATTACTCCCCTTTTATATTATTTTAATTTTTGCTGAATATTTCTGTTCCCAACATGCAATTAGGCAACATATGTAAAGCAATATTCTGGGTTTAATACAAGTTAAGCTAAATCGACAGCACTCTGGGCATAAAATTCAAATTTCAACCTGTCTCCTTTTTTAAAAAGGAGATCAAAAATGTGGTTTGCAGTAACCCTGCTGAAAAAAAACAGCTAAAACCAGCCTTGGCTGGTTTAAGCTGGTCATCCAGCCTGGTCATAGCTGGTCAACAGGCTGGTTTTAGATGAGTTTTGACCACTTCTTTAGCTGGTCAGGCTGGGAGACCAGGTGGCCAATCAGCTAAAACCAGCTTGGTTTAATAATAATAATAAAATTAATTTCCCATTGTTTCCATTTTAAGTGCATTGCTGTTTGCTTTTTAAAACAAAAAGGACAGAGACACATGAAAGTTATGATGCTGTCACAAGGTTCAGTATAAGTGCTGTATTTAACATGTTAGCCTGCACCAGACATGCACAGTCTGTTCTTATAAGAGCAATAGTTTTTCAGTAGGTTGAAATTCAATAGCTTGAGGCAGTCTGTATTTGCCTCATTGAACGATGGCATTCCTTTATGCAGTCTATTGTGCATGTGGCCTTGTTCTCTCAACTCAGAGCGCAGTCGCAGTGCACTCTTTATTTAACAAAGAGCGAGCGCGACACTGCCTCAGTCTGGTTCGTAAATGTGAATTCACTGGAGTTGAGGTAAGATGAGTAAGAGGATGAATCTTTTTGTGTCCTCCAATAAAAATAAAAAGGATGAAAATCTGGGCTGATGCTTGAACTGCAGCTTTTCTTGGAAGTGGAGGCAGCATGTGACAATGCTAAATGAGAGACTGCGTCAGCACCTTGGTTAAAAATTAAAAGAAAAATTAGTGGATTATAATACCTTTATGTTCCTAACTTTAATATTAGCTTTAATTATGTCTGCGTTTCCTGAACAAGGACATCCTCATCTTTCTTTCTCCACGTGTTATGTTTTGTATGCTAATAAAGCACTTTGTTCTGACAGTTTTTGCTTTATAAATCAAGTTGTGCAGACATGCTGAAGTCCTGATCGGTCTGGTACAAGCACACTGCCTGATGCCTGCAGGACATTTCGGTTCAAGCTGATAATTCCTAGAGCTCCCTGGGCTGGCATTTAAAAGCACAGCTTTGTGTGCCATACCCCGTCTTCAATCGCCCTTGGGAACAGAGAGAATTTTTAATGACAGGCCTCTCTCTCTGTTGCTGCCTCGTGCTAAAAAGCATGGAGCAAATGAGGCCCAAAACAGATGAGGGTGGTGATTGTTGCAGCGACAGCGCTGAAGTGGAGCACCAAACAGACCACTTCATACACCTGTATGCATCTGTGATTCATCCCAGATCACGCAACACTTAATTCTCCTCGCAAATGGTGGGCTGATTTTGTCCCTCTCAAAACACCTGCAGGGAAAATGAAAACCCACTCTTTGTGACATCAATTGATAACTGAATAAGAATAGTTTTTTGTATGTCTTGATTAATGAGGGTAATGAAAGCTTCCTCACTGTGCTTTCGAGGTTTGCCAGGATCAGGAGAATAAATGATAAGCCTCTTCAGCTGATACGAAGATACATTTCCATGTCCATACAATACATTTATATGCTAAATTAAAGCAGCAAACAAAAGTTCCTTTACTTTGCATGTCTTTTTCAATTCATTTGGAAAATGATTATTTGCATGGAGGACTAAGTATTTAAAGTTGATCATTTTAAACATAATTCAAATAAAAAGGATCGTTTAAAATATAGTTTTATACTCAATCATTTAGAGACTTTAATATTATAATTTTACATAACATATTGTATGTATATATATATATATGTATGTATATATATATATATATATATATATATATGTGTGCGTGTGTATTTAATTAGTCATTTTATTTTAAAGAAATATTTTAATTAAACTTAAATTAACTCTACTTAAATCCATATTACATGTAATAGATATACACATATATACTGTAGTTGTAAAATTACGTTTAAAAAAATCTCACATCATCTTTGATGTGAAATGCTATTTGGTGAGAACTATTTATACTCTTTTTTTTTTTTTTTTTTTTACAGAAGAATAGAGCCAAGGTCAAATCTAATGAAAAAAACTATTCACTCACATCATAAAGTCTTGCACAGATTTGCGTCAAAAACCAAGACCAGCAGCTTCACAAAACTAAAAAAAAAAAAAAAAAAAAAAAAGACATCTTTAATAACACAAAGTTCAAATGCAAAATGCATAAAAATGTAAAGTTGCTTATTTCATTAAAAAAATTATTCATACTTCTTAAGGAGATGAGATTAGATCCTTACCTCTTTTAAACCAGTTGCAGCTCTAGGTTTCCAACAGCTTGTTCCTGTGGCATGTCATCTTTGTAATAGACGAGTAATCCAGGGGTGAGACTAAAGCTGGAGCTTGAAGTGGGAGATGAACGTGTGCAGATGTGCACTCACTGAGGGTGAATGAAAGAGTGGCACAGATAGAGGAGAGAGACGGAGAGAACAAGTGCCTGTGCTCTCATGTCTGGAAACAAGCTACCAACCTCAACACAGACCAAGTCCCTGTGTATCAGGAGGACAGTCAAGCTTAATAGAGCAAGGTGACGCCAGTCCCTACACATCCAGCGTCAGTAAGCAATTGCTCTATTATTCTCACATTGCGAAAGAGGGTTATTGAACTCATATGCTGAGGTTGTGCGCAGATTCTCATTTGTTTCTAACTCTGATGTCAACACGCTCACATGATCGTGACTCCTATGGTGCAGTTACATCATTATGACACAACTGTCTCGCCTTTGAGGCAGCAGTTCAGCTCCTGAGGGACATGTAGGGTGTGTATTGATCCATTTGAGTGATACAGTCACTATATACAGGTGCTGGTCATCCATTTGAGTGATACATTCATTCCACACAGCTGATATATTTCAAGTCACTAATGAAAAACCCAAATTCAGTAAGCAATATTGAAGACACCTGGTGCCACACGATGGCACTAAAGGCTAAAATCATGGGGACAATAATATGTCATTGCAAAAGAGGCTAATGGAATAATAATGGACAAAAAGTTGCTAATTGGGGGAGATTCAAAAAAAAAAAGAACCACTACGCACAGACGTATGCAAGACATGGGTTTCAGGGTCCATGTCTCTTGAACTCAGAAGCGTCTCGTCTGGGCTACCTGGACTGCTGCTGAGTGGTCCAAAGTAATGCTCTCTGATGAAAGTAAATTTTGCATTTCCTTTGCAACTCTGGACTTTGCATACAATAATTAAAAGGTCCAAGGTCAAACAGCCGTATACCAGGAAGTTTTAGAGCACTTCAGTTCCTGCTGCTGACCAACTTTATGGAGATGCAGATTTCTTTTCCAACAGGACTTGGCACCTGCACACAGTGCCAAAGCTACCAGTGGTTTAAGGACCATGGTATCCCTGTTCTTAATTGGCCAAGCCTGACCTTAACCCCATAGAAAATCTATGGGGTACTGTGAAGAGGAAGATGCGATATGCCAGACCCAACAATGCAGAAGAGCTGAAGGCCACTATCAGCTATAACACCTGGTGCCACAGACTTCGACTCCATGCCACGCCGCATTGCTGCAGTAATTCAGGCAAAAGGAGCCCCAACTAAGTTTGAGTGCTTACCTGCTCATACGTTTCCATACTTTTCAGGGCCAAGATCTAAAAATCCTTTCTTTGTATTGGTCTTAAGTAATATTCAATTTTCTGAGATACTGAATATTAGTTGTCAGTTAGGAAATATATCAGTCTGTGTGGACATTATACAAGTTTCACTTTTTGAAAATTAGTGAAATAAATCAACTTTTTGATGATATTCAATTATATGACTTAAAGCCTGTAACGATGGCACTTAATACGTCTCCTAATGGAATAATAATGGACAAAAAGTTGCTAATTAAAAAAAAAAAATGAACAAGTCCACTGCTCTCCTTTACCTTTTGATCTGAAATGGCAACTCACTTGCATACAATAATTAAAATGCAAACACTTCTCAAGTCTCTAGATACTGTTTGTACCCTGAAAAGAAATCCAAGTGCTACTTAATGTACAATGTGCATTTGCTAGGTAATTGGAATTCCAGTCATGTTTATTTCAGCCTGGTCGTAAACATTCGTAGTACATTAGGCTGACATACCCGAAACCAATCAGCTTAAAAAGGTTTTGCCTGATTGCGGCATTTGGCTTTTTAAAATAGGGGTCATGAAGGATTTTGTGTGGGTGAGAGAGAAAGTGCTAGTATTATGGCCCTTCTCTAAACTATATGACAACCTTTGTCATTCAGCCAGTCTGAAGACCAAACACAACATGCATATTCATGAGAACAGTCAGATCTTCAGGCTGGCTTAAGAGCAGACACTTCAGTTGCTATTGGATATGGAGATGAGCAGGTTGTCTTTTGCAGTTGGCAAGATGAAGAATAATTAAGTGGATAGCAGAAGAGGAAAAGAACATTTATTATCAAAATTAGGTATGTTGTTTTCTGAATATTTGAAATGATAATCCAGGAACTAAACCTGATACTAATAAAATAAGATTATGGCAGTGACAGTGGGAAAACAACTGTTTATGCATATTTAAAAAAAAAAAAATTGAGAAAAGGCCACAAATAAGCAGACCTACAGGTGCATCTCAATAAATTAGAATGTTGTGAAAAAGTTCATTTTTTCTTGTAACTTATTTCAAAAAGTGAAACTTTCATATATTTTAGATTCATTACATGTAAAGTAAAACATTTAAAAAGTTTTTTTTGTTTTAATTTTGATGATTAGAGCTTACAGCTCATGAAAGTCAAAAATCAGTATCTCAAAATATTAGAATATTTACATTTGAGTTTCAATAAATGACCATCCATACAGTATAAATTCTGGGTATCTCTTGTTCTTTGAAACCACAATAATGGAGAAGACTGCTGACTTGGCAATGATCCAGAAGACGAACATTGACCCTCCACAAAGAGGGTATGTCACAGAGGGTCATTACTGAAAGGTGTGGCTGTTTACAGAGTGCTGTATCAAAGCATATTAAATGCAAAGTTGACGAAGGAAGAATTTGGGTAGGAAGAAGTGCACAAGCAACAGGGATGACTGCAAGCTTGAGAATACTGTCAAGCAAAGCCGATTCAAACACTTGTGAGAGCTTCACAAGGAGTGGACTGAAGCTGGAGTCAGTGCATCAAGAGTCACCACACTCAGACGTCTTCAGGAAAAGGGCTACCAAGCCACTTCTGAACCAGAGACAATGTCAGAAGCATCTTACCTGGGCTGTGGAGAAAAAGAACTGGACCTTTGCTCAGTGGTCCAAAGTCCTCTTTTCAGATGAAAGTAAATTTTGCATTTCATTTGGAAATCAAGGTCCCAGAGTCTGGAGGAAGAGTGGAGAGGCACAGAATCCATGTTTCTTGAAGTCCAGTGTGAAGTTTCCACAGTCAGTGATGATTTGGGCTGCCATGTCAACTGCTGGTGTTGGTCCACTGTGTTTTCTGAAGTCCACAGTCAACGCAGCCATCTACCAGGAAATTTTAGAGCACTTCATGCTTCCTTCTGCTGACAAGCTTTATGGAGATGCTGATTTCATTTTCCAGCAGGACTTGGCACCTGCCCACACTGCCAAAGGTACCAAAAGCTGGTTCAATGACCATGGTGTTACTGTGCTTGATTGGCCAGCAAACTCGCCTGACCTGAACCCCATAGAGAATCTATGGGGTATTGTCAAGAGGAAGATGAGAGACACCAGACCCAACAATGCAGATGACCTGAAGGCCACTGTCAAAGAAACCTGGGCTTTCATACCACCTCAGCAGTGCCACAAACTGATCACCTCTATGCCACGCCGAATTGAGGCAGTAATTAAAGCAAAAGGAGCCCCTACCAAGTATTGAGTACATACAGGTGCTGGTCATATAATTAGAATATCATCAAAAAGTTGATTTATTTCACTAATTCCATTCAAAAAGTGAAACTTGTATAATGTATACATTCATTCCACACAGACTGATATATTTCAAGTGTTTATTTCTTTTAATTTTGATGATTATAAGTGACAACTAATGAAAACCCCAAATTCAGTATCTCAGAAAATTAGAATATTGTGAAAAGGTTCAATATTGAAGACATCTGGTGCCACACTCTAATCAGCTAATTAACTCAAAACACCTGAAAGGCCTTTAAATGGTCTCTCATTCTAGTTCTGTAGGCTACACAATAATGGGGAAGACTGCTGACTTGACAGTTGTCCAAAAGACGACCATTGACACCTTGCACAAGGAGGGCAAGACACAAAAGGTCATTGCAAAAGAGGCTGGCTGTTCACAGAGCTCTGTGTCCAAGCACATTAATAGAGAGGCGAAGGGAAGGAAAAGATGTGGTAGAAAAAAGTGTACAAGCAATAGGGATAACCGCACCCTGGAGAGGATTGTGAAACAAAACCCATTCAAAAATGTGGGGGAGATTCACAAAGAGTGGACTGCAGCTGGAGTCAGTGCTTCAAGAACCACTACGCACAGACGTATGCAAGACATGGGTTTCAGCTGTCGCATTCCTTGTGTCAAGCCACTCTTGAACGACAGACAGCGTCAGAAGCGTCTCGACTGGACTGCTGCTGAGTGGTCCAAAGTTATGTTCTCTGATGAAAGTAAATTTTGCATTTCCTTTGGAAATCAGGGTCCCAGAGTCTGGAGGAAGAGAGGAGAGGCACAGAATCCACGTTGCTTGAGGTCCAGTGTAAAGTTTCCACAGTCAGTGATGGTTTGGGGTGCCATGTCCTCTGCTGGTGTTGGTCCACTGTGTTTTCTGAGGTCCAAGGTCAACACAGCCGTATACCAGGAAGTTTTAGAGCACTTCATGCTTCCTGCTGCTGACCAACTTTATGGAGATGCAGATTTAATTTTCCAACAGGACTTGGCACCTGCACACAGTGCCAAAGCTACCAGTACCTGGTTTAAGGACCATGGTATCCCTGTTCTTAATTGGCCAGCAAACTCGCCTGACCTTAACCCCATAGAAAATCTATGGGGTATTGTGAAGAGGAAGATGCGATATGCCAGACCCAACAATGCAGAAGAGCTGAAGGCCACTATCAGAGCAACCTGGGCTCTCATAACACCTGAGCAGTGCCACAGACTGATCGACACCATGCCACGCCGCATTGCTGCAGTAATTCAGGCAAAAGGAGCCCCAACTAAGTATTGAGTGCTGTACATGCTCATACTTTTCATGTTCATACTTTTCAGTTGGCCAAGATTTCTAAAAATCCTTTCTTTTTATTGGTCTTAAGTAATATTCTAATTTTCTGAGATACTGAATTTGGGGTTTTCATTAGTTGTCAGTTATAATCATCAAAATTAAAATAAATAAACACTTGAAATATATCAGTCTGTGTGGAATGAATGTATACATAAAAGTTTCACTTTTTGAATGGAATTAGTGAAATAAATCAACTTTTTGATGATATTCTAATTATATGACCAGCACCTGTATACAGTAAATTAACATACTTTCCAGAAGGCCAACAATTCACTAAAAATGTTTTTTTTATTGGTCTTATGAAGTATTCTAATTTGTTGAGATAGTGAATTGGTGAGTTTTTGTTAAATGTGAGCCTAAATCATCACAATTAAAAGAACCAAAGACTTAAACTACTTCAGTCTGTGTGCATTGAATTTATTTAATACACAAGTTTCACAATTTGAGTTGAATTATTGACATTCTAATTTATTGAGATGCACCTGTAATGGTCAGCATTCTTGCAACATGTTGAGCTGTTGTGCTCATGGGAGATTGGATCTTATCAATTTCACCCTTTTACCCACCCTCTGTCTTCTCATGACTTTCTGTCTACTTTCCACTTTGTATATAAAGCTGCAAAGGCCACACATAAAATTTTACAATAAAATCATGAAATAACATTTAAACTGTCCTAGAATCACGTTTAATTTTTATTACTAAGGAAAAGTGGACAGGAAATGTGGCAAACAAATGATAGGGAGAAAAAGGGGCGATGGTGGTCAGGCAATTACAAAACTCTGATTTAAAAACAGGTCTCCCATAAAAACTGTGCCACGCAAACATGTCAGATCACTCGCACTGCCAGGCCACTTCTCCGACCTTAGCATCATGCTTAAAGGATCTTCTTAGTGGTCGGTGCTCTCATATACTTCAAATACATACTGAAGACCATTCTCCTCCTGCAAGCCGGCGGGTACACCTGGGAATCTGAGCAGAGTGAAACAAGAGAGAGAAATAGAAGGAACAATAAGACATTACCCACACATTTCTATGGACTGATTTTACAAGCACACATTTCAACTAAGAACACAAGAAAAGATCACCTGCAGTACAAAACATAATACAGACACATACACAATTACATGCTTGTACTTTCATAAACCTTTATCCACTTTAGACTGGTATAGATTCTTGTTCATTGTGCCAATTAACTGTTGAAACCAATCAAATGAATTTGAGAACACGAATAAAAAAAGATCCATTTTGCTCTTTGTCAGATGAAGTGGCAGTGATGAACCCGTGTCAACATTCTGCGTGCATTTAACTTCTCTTTAAATGTTTATTGTGTGCCTGAGAGATGTGACATTTGGTGTGGCCCACCTTTGATGCTAGATGCCATTTTTACATAACAAGAGAGCTTTTTCTCCTCATTAATGTAACTCTCTTCACTATTCTCTCTGGATACACAATACAGCATATGTCTGTTCCAGTGCCAGTAAATCCATTAATCCCACTTTATTCAAGGACACGACCAGACACATATTCCTAAACATACGTACAAAAAAGATTGTACCTACAAAAATGTGTTTCAAAACAGTGAAGAGTTTTAGCCTTGGCAAATGGCCTTTTGAAGTTTAACACTAAACTGAAGAATTAATATCACTCATGTTAGGAAATATTTTTGCAAGCAATATGCAAATTAATTTATTCTGTAGGGCTCTTAAAAGCTTGAAATGAATGCAATACCATTTAATAGTTTGGGGTTGGTAACTTTTTTTTTTTACTTAGGTTTTTGAAAGAGGTATCTTATGCTGCTCACTAGGGTTGCATTTATTTGATCCAAAATACAGTAATATTATGAAATAATATAATTTAAAACCTCAGTTTTCTATTTTAAAATAGAATTTATTCTTCTAATGGCACAGCTGAATTTCCAGCAGCCACTACTCCAGTCTTCAGTATCACATGATCCTTCAGAAATCATTCTAATATACTGATGCGCAATAAACATTTATTAGCATCAATGTTAAAAATAGCTGTGCTGCATAATATTTTGTGGTAACAGTCATTTTTTTTAGGATTCTTTGATTAATAGAAAGATCAAAACCACAGCATTTATTTGAGAGAAATCATTTGTAACAATGTTTTCACTGTCACTTTAATGCAGCTGCCTTCAAGAACTGCAATGCTAAACTCTCTTCACATAGACCTTCATGTAAGCATACAAACAACTGTATGAGCACTCACTGGGGCAAGAGCTTGTACTTGTCCATGTTAATGTCAGGTATGAATGTGTCACAGTCAAACTGCTTGAGGACCCGTGTTACAAATAGACGCCTGGGACCAGAACTCTCCATCACCTCCTGAAGAACACAGCATAACATTCACAAAATGATTACAGTGTACAAGATATTAACAGAATGAGGAGGAAGCAGTATGAAGGAAGGGAGTCTTTTGTACATTTTGCCTTGAGGCAGTTTCCATAACAACTGATTATACAAAGATCTGACTAAACTGCGCTATAACTGAGATACAACTGATGTATAGGTGGGTGTATAATTTATATTGTTGCATGCATATAACTGGTGAAACAGCCCATTTTAAAATTGGCAAATTAAGAATTAAGAATCTCAAATTAAGAATTATCAAACCACATTACAAAAACAATACAATTAATTTCATAAATCATTTGTATGATGCATCTTAAATTTTAAAAACTAAGTTGCAAAAAATATATTTTAATGTATTCAGATAGGAAGAAATAAATGGAGAATGTGCATACAAACACATGGAACTGATCAAAAGCCATACAATTTTGTGGGTGTGTGTAAGCATGTGTATATATATATATACAGTGTGTCTTGTGTGTGTGTGTTTGTGACATATGAGGACACAAATTTGTATAAAGACATGGGTATGACATAGGTATTACAAGGAGAAGGTGATTTATGAGGACATTTCCCCATGTCCCCATATTTCAAAAGGCTTATAAATCATACAGAATGAGTTTTTTTGAGAAAATAAAAATGCAAAGTTTCCTGTAAGGGGTAGGTTTAGGTGTAGGGCAATAGAAAATACGGTTTGTACAGTATAAAAACCATTACGCCTATGGAATGTCCCCACAATTCACAAAAACAAACGTGTGTGTGTGTATATACAGTATATATATATATATATATATATATATATATATATATATATATATATATATATATACACACACACACACACACACACACACATATATATATATATATATATTTTAGTGCTGTCAAACAATTAATCATATCCAAAATAAAAGTTTTTGTTTACATAATATATGTGAGTGTACTGTGAGTGCATACTTATTATGTATATATAAATACACACACATGCACGTATATATTTAAGAAAAAATTTATATTAAATATATTTATATATAATATAAATTATATAAATGTAATTATTTTCAAAATATATACCGTATGAGTGTGTATCTATATATACATAATAAATATACACAGTATACACACATATATTATGTACACAAAAACTTTTTTTTTTGGATGTGATTAATCGCGATTAATCATTTGACAGCACTAATATAATATATATATATATATATATCTATATATATATGGTAACACAAGACCCTAGTAAAAAATCAATGACAGTTATAAGAGATTTAATGCATATTCAGCATGTGTGTATACTTTTATAACATTTCTCTGAATTTCTCAATAGATATGACAGGCTTGCGTAATTTTACCAACCTTGTACAGAGCGCTTCCGCCAATTATCCAAACCTGGTCCACTTGTTTTTCGAGCTCACTGCTGTCTAACAGATGGAGAGCTGAACTGAAGTCTGAAGCAAGGTAGTGAGCTCCCTCTGGGGCTGTCCTGTGTAGTGAGTGAGAAACAGGCACTTGACTTTTATACAGGATAGTGATTTAATACAAGATGAAAAAAATTGTAAACATTAAAAGAGGATTACTTGAGCTCTCTGCTGAGAACAATGTTGATCCTGTTCTTTAGGGGTCTGTTTGCTGTAGGAATAGAGAACCAAGTCTTTCTGCCCATCAGGACCACATTCTTTTTACCTGTCAAATGACACACAGAATGTATGATTTGGTTTAAGATTTTAATAAATTCTGAACAAACATAAAATATGACAAAAGTAAGACAATGTAAGCACAGCATTACCCTCAACTAAAGGGGTCATGGTCATCTTCTGAAAGTGCTTGAATTCATTACTAAAAAGATAAGAAAGATAAGAGTCAAAGCGAATGGTTGGGATACATTAAAACGTTTAGGAATATGTCAGAGGTTTTTCTATAGTAGTGTGGGTGGGTTTTGTTGTCACGGTGGAAATGTGCTGAATGTTATTTACCAACGGACTCCAGGATAAAGGTCAAGCTTTTAACTGAAGACCTGTGCTATCATAAAATATTGATCTTAGGTAACTTAACGTTACAACTTCAGCTAATATTCCTCCTTCTCCCATTCTTTCTTCATGTTTAGGAAGATGCTTTTACTTTATTCATTTGTGAATAATCATTCGATTTGCACAACTGCAAACGTTACAACTTATAGCTGTTGCGAAATACAAAACTCATGACACAGGGCACTAAACTACAAACACCTCTTATATTACTCAATCAATGTATCAGAGCATTAGCAACAAATTCGAGCTCACCTTAGTCTTATTGGATGCCATGGGAGATTTCCATTTTTCCCTATTCCCATGTCTGGACAAACAGCTACAATACAGTTGAGTATTCGAGACATAACTGCCCTGAATGCAATAAACAAATTACACTTTAGCTAGCACGCGCCACTGCCTTCCTCCCGCCAACGAATTTACGAATAAGTACGTCAAACGCTTGGCTCATGAATATGAATTACGTTGTGGGACGCCGATGAACTGATTTGCTGTAGGAATAAATTCGCACCTGGCCAATGAGCATATATTATTATTGTGAAATCTTCGCGCCAATGTGAAAGGAGCCAATGAAGAACGAGTGCAGTAACGTTACACAAACAGAAAGCAGCGTTTAGATCAAATTTCAATGTATATAAAGTATAAAATCAGTAGTGGCTAGACAAATATATAAACACAACACAATTCTAGAGAGTACAAGATTTTATTGATACACGTGTTATTATTATTGTTTGTTAAATAATATTTTATTGCACAAATACTTTTACCAGCAACATTAAAACCGCAGATGGTTTAAAGGTTGTGATAAAATAAAAAATTAAAAAGTAAATTTACTTTTGCATAGAAACAGCAGCTATTCTAATATAATAAAGTGCATGGCACTTTTTTCAAAAAACAAAACAACTTTGACAAAGGGTGTAACGAACAGCTGGGTCATCTTTTTAAAAACAAAACTTTATGGGTTCAAAAATACAGACTGTTGTGGTAAACATAATTCTAAATCTCAGGCCATGTGGATATATGGATAGAAAATTACAATGGAAATTTACAAATCTGATTAAGAGCAGTGCGTTATAATTTTGGTTAATCATATTAGTTTAATTTTTGTATCAGCAACAAATATATTTTCCAGTTTCATAGAATATGTAATTACATTACATTTATCCAAATTATAGACGCCAGTGAAAGCCAAAAATATAAATCAACAAAATCACATAGTGACATACATACAACTCATTTTCAATCTCAGCATGGCCTTTTCTTTCCCCAGCTCATGTCCATGTTATTTGCAGCGTAGGGCGCCTCCTTTTGGCTTTGCATTGTAACTTTGTGATATTGCTCAAAGTCAATGCCCAGCAGCCACTCAAATCCAAATGAGACAAGCGCCTACAAGTGTTTACAATATGTATTACAGTCTCCATAGAGATATCTGAGCGGTTCAGGCTAGCAGATCTGAGGCAGTGCAGTGGGGGACTGTCTAGGGCTCCGAGGGGTTTGGCCGGATGATTCAGGACAAGTTTGAACACAGGGTCCAGTCGACAAGGAACAGCGATTAGTGAGAGCTTCTGAAGGAGTGAAGCTCCTCTAAGTAGTGCCCACAGCACTCCCTTCAGAGACCTCCAACACAATGCAGGCTTCATTTGTCGTTCATCCAGGGAAAAACTGTTGGGACACAAATCAGAAAACAGTAAACAGCACATTTGATTGTAATGGGAAAGTGCATCAGCATAAAGTTTAGCAAGAATGACTTCATTTGACTTACTTTAGTGTTAAAGAGCAGAGGTGTGGAATGCATGGCAGATTAGAAAGAAGGCCTTCGTCTTCACCCTCCTCCTCCTCCTCATCATCTCCATTCAAATTATTCCTAGGTGGGTCTAAATGAACAGTGAGAGAAGTGAGTCTGGGACAGGCATGAATGAGCTCCAGAAGAGGATTATGTCCATCAGCTTTGATGCCTTCCAAGGTGAGCGAAAGCAGATGTGAGCCTGCGGCTTTAAGTGCTGGAACCAGCTCAGACAGAAGACCAGCAAACTGTAGAGAAAGACAGCGTAGCTGTCCAGAAAACCTACCAAGTCCTCTGGCTAAAACTGCTGCCTGTTCAAAGCTGTCAACATTATCATCCACACTGCTCTGGAGACAGTCCAAAGACAGGACACGCAGTTCAGGGCAGACCTTCCCTACCGCCTCTAAAGTATCCAGAGACAGTCCTTGTACATCCCTGAGAGATGTCACGCTTTCCCTTCCATTACAAGCTCTACTTCTACATCCATCTTTTTCACAACCGTCTCCTGAAGTCCTTGTCCATTCATTTATATCAGTACTATCACTAGCATCTGTCTGACTGTCCTCTAATGATAAAAATACATCTATTTTTCCTTCCAAAGTAAAACTTTCCTCTCTATCTGCACTCAGTAAACTGCTGTCTTCCTGTGTTTGCTTCGCCCACATGTCTTTGAGAAGTGGCACACCTTCTCGTCTAGTAAACTCCTCAGTCACCTCAAACTGCTTGTTCTGTATGAGAGCACAAGCCTGTCCCAATCCCTCCATTGCCAACCTCTGAAGACCAGGTAAGCTGAGCAGGAGAAACGCAACTGCAGCTACTGCATCTCTCTCATTTTCTGCTAAACCGATATCCAGAGCTAGCAGGCTGTTGATGTTTATGTTCCTGACAAGGGGTTCTTGGTAGGCCAGAGGGAGCAGGCCTGCAGGGGTGAGGTGAAGGCACCGGGACACATCCAGGTGTTTCAGTTTGTGGCACTGGCAGCAAACCACTGATATCACTCTCTGATCACACAGGGTTCCAGCCAGGGAGAGGGAACAGAGACGACTTTGGCTGCCCAGGAGCTCACACAACACTAATGCAGATATATTCTGTGCGCCACTAAGATCCAGAGACTGAAGATTCTGTGCAAGAAAGAGACAAGCGAGTGAATATAAAAATGATAAAAGTTTTGCATGTACTGACAACAGGCAAGACTAACAACATTCACAATTTTTAGCACATTAAAGTGTTCGCAAAGCAGCATTTTACTGACATTCTCCAAACATTCTGGTTAGGGTAATACGAGTTTGTTACTTAGATTTATTTAATTAATTACAATATATATACTGCCGTTCAAAAGTTTAGATTCAGCAAGTTTTTTTTTTTTTTTTTAAGCAAGGATGCATTAAATTGTTCAAAAGTGAAAGTAAAGACTTTTTACATTGTTACAAAAAACTCTTTCAAATAAATGCTGTTCTTTTGAACTTTCTATTCATCAAAAAATTCTGAAAAAACGGACAAGAAAAAAAAATAGCTGTTTCCGTAAAAATATTAAACATCACAACTATTTTCAGCACAGACAATTATAAGAATAAATTTTCTTGAGCACCAAATCAGCATATTGGAATGGTTTCTGAAGGATAATGTGACAACGAAGCGAAGACTGGAGTAATATTTTTAACTAATATTTCACAAATTACTGTATTTTACATTAAAAACATGCAAAGTTTGTGAACATAAGAGACTGCTTTGCTAACATTTAAAAAAATCTTTCAAACCCAAACTTAAAGAGCATGTACAGGTGCATCTAAAGAAAATAGAATATTGTGAAAAAGTAATTTTTTTTATGTTTTGTAACCTATTCAAAAAGTGAAACTCATATATTCTAGATTCATTACATGGAAGGTAAAACATTTCAAAAGTTTTTTTTTGTTTTAATTTTGATGATTAGAGCTTACAGCTCATGAAAGTCAAAAAAACAGTATCTCAAAATATTAGAATATTTACATTTGAGATTCAATTAATGACCATCCCTACAGTATAAATTCCGGGTATCTCTTGTTCTTTGAAACCACAATAACGGGGAAGACTGCTGACTTGGCAATGATCCAGAAGACGAACATTGACGCCCTCCACAAAGAGGGTAAGTCACAGAAGGTCATTACTGAAAGGTGTGGCTGTTTACAGAGTGCTGTATCAAAACATATTAAATACAAAGTTGACTGGAAGGAAGAAATTGGGTAGAAAATGGTGCACAAGCAACAGGGATGACCGCAAGCTTGAGAATACTGTCAAGCAAAGCTGATTCAAACACTTGTGCGAGCTTCACAAGGAGTGGACTGAAGCTGGAGTCAGTGCATCAAGAGTCACCACACTCAGACGTCTTCAGGAAAAGGGCTACCAAGCCTCTTCTGAAACAGAAACAATGTCAGAAGCATCTTACCTGGGCTGTGGAGAAAAATAACTGGACTGTTGCTCAGTGGCCCAAAGTCCTCTTTTCAGATAAAAGTAAATTTTGCATTTCATTTGGAAATCAAGGTCTGGAGTCTGGAGGAAGCCTGGAGAGGCACAGAACCCAAGCTGCTTGAAGTCCAGTGTGAAGTTTCCACAGTCAGTGATGATTTGGGGTGCTGTGACGTCTGCTGGTGTTGGTCCATTGTGTTTTATCAAGTCCAAAGTCAACGCAGCCATCTACCAGGAGATTTTGGAGCACTTTATGCTTCCATCTGCTGACAAGCTTTATGGAGATGCTGATTTCCTTTTCCAGCAGGACTTTAGCACCTGCCCACACTGCCAAAACCACTTCCAAGTGGTTTGCTGACCATGATATTACTGTGCTTGACTGGCCAGCCAACATGCCTGACCTGAACCCCATATGGAATCTATGGGATATTTTCAAGAGAAAGATGAGAAACAGTCGATCCAACAATACAGATGAGCTGAAAGCTCAATAGTGCCTCAGCAGTGCCACAGTCTGATCGCTTCCATGCCACACCTCACTGATGCTGGAAATTTTGTGCTAAAGGACCCCCACCAAGTATTGAGTGCATACATGAACATACTTTAAAGAACTTGAACTTTTCTGTTTTGCAAATCCTTTTTTTGGATTGATCTTATGAAATATTCTAATATTTTGAGATACTGGATTTTTGACTTTCATGAGCTCTAATCATCAAAATTAAAACAATTTGAGTGTTTTACATGAGATGCTACAATGGTCAGGTCATTCTCCCTGTTGAGCCATTAAATATTTTAGTCTTCAAACTTTCCACTCCAAAGGCCACACATAAAATTTTACAAAAAATCCCGTCAGAATTCCAGGAAATGTGGCACATGACTTGGTCAGGCAATTACAAAACTCTGAACAGGTCTCCCATAAAAACTGTGCCACGCAAACATGTCAATCAAAAGAAGCATCATGCTTTGTGGTCGGTGCATAACTTCAAATACATGTTAAGCCGGCGGGTACACCTGGAAACGAGTGAAACAAGAGAGAGAAATAGAAGGAACAATAAGTCACACATTTCTATGGACTGAATTTCAACTTTTTTTTATCGACATTTATAAAATATTCGCCAAATGTTGTCAAATGCATAAACGAAGGTCCACAGATCTGGTGAATGTGAAACTTCTCTTTAAATGCGCATCTATGCTATGATGCCATTGTGATCTGACAGTAACTCTCTTCACTATTCTCTCTGGATACACAATATTTAATTCAGCCCGTGGTGGCCCTCCATCTAATCCCACTTTATTCAAGTCCAAAATTGTGCAAAAACATATTCCTAAACATACGTGGGACAAGGTTCGCAAAACACTAAATTGCGCAAATTGAAGTGGGGGAAACGCGCCTATTTCGCAAAAACGTAGCCATATATCGGTTTTTACGCTCGTGAGCAATACCATTTAATTGAACTAGGTCGCAATTGGTGTTTTTTTAGCTCAGTCAATTCCTAAGAAACACTTAATACGTGGCCGCTCTCAAGTATAAGGGGCCTGCCATTCATGCAGACATTTACATCAGAATAAACAGTTTTTATCCTTGCACAGAATAAAAGTTTTTTGTTTACATGTTTTCAATAATAGCTGCCTTTTTGAGTGCTAAACTAGGGTTCATGTAGTTGTATGAGCACTCACTGGGCAAGAGCTTGTAGCCTTGTCCATGTTAATGTCATATGTGTCAAATAAACACACAAATAGACATCTCCATCACCTCCTGCACAGTAACTTTTTTTTTACTGATTTGTACAAGAATTAAAATTTATACATTTTGCCTTGAAATATATTATATGTTTTCACTAAACTTTATAACTTTTATAAATGATGTATATGGGTGTAAATTTATATTGTATGCATACAAACAACTAACTGGTCACATTCAAAATTATAAATAAGAATTATCAAACCACATTACAAAAACAATACAATTAATTTCATAAATCATTTGTATGATGCATCTTAAATTTTAAAAACTAAGTTGCAAAAAATATATTTTAATGTATTCAGATAGGAAGAAATAAATGGATGTGCATACAAACACATGGAACTGATCAAAAGCCATACAATTTTGTGGGTGTGTGTAAGCATGTGTATATATATATATACAGTGTGTCTTGTGTGTGTGTGTTTGTGACATATGAGGACAAAGATCACATATAAAGACATGGGTATACAACTGACATAGGTATTACAAGGAGAAGGTGATTTATGAGAGACATTTCCCCATGTCCCCATACTTGTCCAAAAGGCTTATAAATAAAATACAGAATGAGTTTTTTTGAGAAAATAAAAATGCAAAGTTTCCTGAAGGGGTAGGTTTAGGTGTAGGGCAATAGAAAATACGTGTACAGTATAAAAACAAACCATTACGCCTATGGAATGTCCCCATTCTGATATACAGTATATATATTATATATATATATATTATATATATATATATATATAATATATATATACACAATAATATATATATATATATATATATCTGTCAAACAATAATCATATCCAAAATAAAAGTTTTTGTACATAATATATGTGAGTGTACTGTGAGTGCATACTTATTATGTATATATAAATACATACACACATGCACGTAATATCTTAAGATTATATTAAATATATTTATATATAATATAAATTATATAAATGTAATTATTTTCAAAATATATACCGATGAGTGTGTATCATAATAAATATACACAGTATATATATTATGTACACAAAAACTTTTTTTTTTGATTTAATGCGATTAATATATATATATACAGCACTAATATATATATATATATATCTATATATATATGGTAACACAAGACCCTAGTAAAAAATCAATGACAGTTATAAGAGATTTAATGCATATTCAGCATGTTGTATACTTTTATAACATTTCTCTGAATTTCTTTCAATAGATATGACAGGCTTGCGTAATTTTACCAACCTTGTACAGAGCGCTTCCGCCAATTATCCAAACCTGGTCCACTTGTTTTTCGAGCTCACTGCTGTCTAACAGATGGAGAGCTGAACTGAAGTCTGAAGCAAGGTAGTGAGCTCCCTCTGGGGCTGTCCTGTGTAGTGAGTGATAGAAACAGGCACTTGACTTTTATACAGGATAGTGATTTAATACAAGATGAAAAAAATTGTAAACATTAAAAGAGGATTACTTGAGCTCTCTGCTGAGAACAATGTTGATCCTGTTCTTTAGAGGTCTGTTTGCTGTAGGAATAGAGAACCAAGTCTTTCTGCCCATCAGGACCACATTCTTTTTACCTGTCAAATGACACACAGAATGTATGATTTGGTTTAAGATTTTAATAAATTCTGAACAAACATAAAATATGACAAAAGTAAGACAATGTAAGCACAGCATTACCCTCAACTAAAGGGGTCATGGTCATCTTCTGAAAGTGCTTGAATTCATTACTAAAAAGATAAGAAAGATAAGAGTCAAAGCGAATGGTTGGGATACATTAAAACGTTTAGGAATATGTCAGAGGTTTTTCTATAGTAGTGTGGGTGGGTTTTGTTGTCACGGTGGAAATTCTTTCTTCATGTTTATTCTTTCTTTGGGTAACTTAACGACAACTGCTAATTTATTCTTTCTTCATGTCTTTTATTTATTCATTTGTGAATAATCATTCGATTTGCACAACTGCAAACGTTACAACTTATAGCTGTTGCGAAATACAAAACTCATGACACAGGGCACTAAACTACAAACACCTCTTATATTACTGAATCAATGTATCAGAGCATTAGCAACAAATTCGAGCTCACCTTAGTCTTATTGGATGCCATGGGAGATTTCCATTTTTCCCTATTCCCATGTCTGGACAAACAGCTACAATACAGTTGAGTATTCGAGACATAACTGCCCTGAATGCAATAAACAAATTACACTTTAGCTAGCACGCACCACTGCCTTCCTCCCGCCAACGAATTTACGAATAAGTACGTCAAACGCTTGGCTCATGAATATGAATTACGTTGTGGGACGCCGATGAACTGATTTGCTGTAGGAATAAATTCGCGCTAGTAGCCTGGCCAATGAGCATATACTATTATTGTGAAATCTTCGCGCCAATGTGAAAGGAGCCAATGAAGAACGAGTGCAGTAACGTTACACAAACAGAAAGCAGCGTTTAGATCAAATTTCAAAGTATATAAAGTATAAAATCAGTAGTGGCTAGACAAATATATAAACACAACACAATTCTAGAGAGTACAAGATTTTATTGATACACGTGTTATTATTATTGTTTGTTAAATAATATTTTATTGCACAAATACTTTTACCAGCAACATTAAAACCGCAGATGGTTTAAAGGTTGTGATAAAATAAAAAATTAAAAAGTAAATTTACTTTTGCATAGAAACAGCAGCTATTCTAATATAATAAAGTGCATGGCACTTTTTTCAAAAAACAAAAACAAAACAACTTTGACAAAGGGTGTAATGAACAGCTGGGTCATCTTTTTAAAAACAAAACTTTATGGGTTCAAAAATACAGACTGTTGTGGTAAACATAATTCTAAATCTCAGGCCATGTGGATATATGGATAGAAAATTACAATGGAAATTTACAAATCTGATTAAGAGCAGTGCGTTATAATTTTGGTTAATCATATTAGTTTTAATTTTGTATCAGCAACAAATATATTTTCCAGTTTCATAGAATATGTAATTACATTACATTTATCCAAATTATAGACGCCAGTGAAAGCCAAAAATATAAATCAACAAAATCACATAGTGACATACATACAACTCATTTTCAATCTCAGCATGGCCTTTTCTTTCCCCAGCTTCATGTCCATGTTATTTGCAGCGTAGGGCGCCTCCTTTTGGCTTTGCATTGTAACTTTGTGATATTGCTCAAAGTCAATGCCCAGCAGCCACTCAAATCCAAATGAGACAAGCGCCTACAAGTGTTTACAATATGTATTACAGTCTCCATAGAGATATCTGAGCGGTTCAGGCTAGCAGATCTGAGGCAGTGCAGTGGGGGACTGTCTAGGGCTCCGAGGGGTTTGGCCGGATGATTCAGGACAAGTTTGAACACAGGGTCCAGTCGACAAGGAACAGCGATTAGTGAGAGCTTCTGAAGGAGTGAAGCTCCTCTAAGTAGTGCCCACAGCACTCCCTTCAGAGACCTCCAACACAATGCAGGCTTCATTTGTCGTTCATCCAGGGAAAAACTGTTGGGACACAAATCAGAAAACAGTAAACAGCACATTTGATTGTAATGGGAAAGTGCATCAGCATAAAGTTTAGCAAGAATGACTTCATTTGACTTACTTTAGTGTTAAAGAGCAGAGGTGTGGAATGCATGGCAGATTAGAAAGAAGGCCTTCGTCTTCACCCTCTTCCTCCTCCTCATCATCTCCATTCAAATTATTCCTAGGTGGGTCTAAATGAACAGTGAGAGAAGTGAGTCTGGGACAGGCATGAATGAGCTCCAGAAGAGGATTATGTCCATCAGCTTTGATGCCTTCCAAGGTGAGCGAAAGCAGATGTGAGCCTGCGGCTTTAAGTGCTGGAACCAGCTCAGACAGAAGACCAGCAAACTGTAGAGAAAGACAGCGTAGCTGTCCAGAAAACCTACCAAGTCCTCTGGCTAAAACTGCTGCCTGTTCAAAGCTGTCAACATTATCATCCACACTGCTCTGGAGACAGTCCAAAGACAGGACACGCAGTTCAGGGCAGACCTTCCCTACCGCCTCTAAAGTATCCAGAGACAGTCCTTGTACATCCCTGAGAGATGTCACGCTTTCCCTTCCATTACAAGCTCTACTTCTACATCCATCTTTTTCACAACCGTCTCCTGAAGTCCTTGTCCATTCATTTATATCAGTACTATCACTAGCATCTGTCTGACTGTCCTCTAATGATAAAAATACATCTATTTTTCCTTCCAAAGTAAAACTTTCCTCTCTATCTGCACTCAGTAAACTGCTGTCTTCCTGTGTTTGCTTCGCCCACATGTCTTTGAGAAGTGGCACACCTTCTCGTCTAGTAAACTCCTCAGTCACCTCAAACTGCTTGTTCTGTATGAGAGCACAAGCCTGTCCCAATCCCTCCATTGCCAACCTCTGAAGACCAGGTAAGCTGAGCAGGAGAAACGCAACTGCAGCTACTGCATCTCTCTCATTTTCTGCTAAACCGATATCCAGAGCTAGCAGGCTGTTGATGTTTATGTTCCTGACAAGGGGTTCTTGGTAGGCCAGAGGGAGCAGGCCTGCAGGGGTGAGGTGAAGGCACCGGGACACATCCAGGTGTTTCAGTTTGTGGCACTGGCAGCAAACCACTGATATCACTCTCTGATCACACAGGGTTCCAGCCAGGGAGAGGGAACAGAGACGACTTTGGCTGCCCAGGAGCTCACACAACACTAATGCAGATATATTCTGTGCGCCACTAAGATCCAGAGACTGAAGATTCTGTGCAAGAAAGAGACAAGCGAGTGAATATAAAAATGATAAAAGTTTTGCATGTACTGACAACAGGCAAGACTAACAACATTCACAATTTTTAGCACATTAAAGTGTTCGCAAAGCAGCATTTTACTGACATTCTCCAAACATTCTGGTTAGGGTAATACGAGTTTGTTACTTAGATTTATTTAATTAATTACAATATATATACTGCCGTTCAAAAGTTTAGATTCAGCAAGTTTTTTTTTTTTTTTTTTAAGCAAGGATGCATTAAATTGTTCAAAAGTGAAAGTAAAGACTTTTTACATTGTTACAAAAAACTCTTTCAAATAAATGCTGTTCTTTTGAACTTTCTATTCATCAAAAAATTCTGAAAAAACGGACAAGAAAAAAAAATAGCTGTTTCCGTAAAAATATTAAACATCACAACTATTTTCAGCACAGACAATTATAAGAATAAATTTTCTTGAGCACCAAATCAGCATATTGGAATGGTTTCTGAAGGATAATGTGACAACGAAGCGAAGACTGGAGTAATATTTTTAACTAATATTTCACAAATTACTGTATTTTACATTAAAAACATGCAAAGTTTGTGAACATAAGAGACTGCTTTGCTAACATTTAAAAAAATCTTTCAAACCCAAACTTAAAGAGCATGTACAGGTGCATCTAAAGAAAATAGAATATTGTGAAAAAGTAATTTTTTTTATGTTTTGTAACCTATTCAAAAAGTGAAACTCATATATTCTAGATTCATTACATGGAAGGTAAAACATTTCAAAAGTTTTTTTTTGTTTTAATTTTGATGATTAGAGCTTACAGCTCATGAAAGTCAAAAAAACAGTATCTCAAAATATTAGAATATTTACATTTGAGATTCAATTAATGACCATCCCTACAGTATAAATTCCGGATATCTCTTGTTCTTTGAAACCACAATAACGGGGAAGACTGCTGACTTGGCAATGATCCAGAAGACGAACATTGACGCCCTCCACAAAGAGGGTAAGTCACAGAAGGTCATTACTGAAAGGTGTGGCTGTTTACAGAGTGCTGTATCAAAACATATTAAATACAAAGTTGACTGGAAGGAAGAAATTGGGTAGAAAAAGGTGCACAAGCAACAGGGATGACCGCAAGCTTGAGAATACTGTCAAGCAAAGCTGATTCAAACACTTGTGCGAGCTTCACAAGGAGTGGACTGAAGCTGGAGTCAGTGCATCAAGAGTCACCACACTCAGACGTCTTCAGGAAAAGGGCTACCAAGCCTCTTCTGAAACAGAAACAATGTCAGAAGCATCTTACCTGGGCTGTGGAGAAAAATAACTGGACTGTTGCTCAGTGGCCCAAAGTCCTCTTTTCAGATAAAAGTAAATTTTGCATTTCATTTGGAAATCAAGGTCTGGAGTCTGGAGGAAGCCTGGAGAGGCACAGAACCCAAGCTGCTTGAAGTCCAGTGTGAAGTTTCCACAGTCAGTGATGATTTGGGGTGCTGTGACGTCTGCTGGTGTTGGTCCATTGTGTTTTATCAAGTCCAAAGTCAACGCAGCCATCTACCAGGAGATTTTGGAGCACTTTATGCTTCCATCTGCTGACAAGCTTTATGGAGATGCTGATTTCCTTTTCCAGCAGGACTTTAGCACCTGCCCACACTGCCAAAACCACTTCCAAGTGGTTTGCTGACCATGATATTACTGTGCTTGACTGGCCAGCCAACATGCCTGACCTGAACCCCATATGGAATCTATGGGATATTTTCAAGAGAAAGATGAGAAACAGTCGATCCAACAATACAGATGAGCTGAAAGCTCAATAGTGCCTCAGCAGTGCCACAGTCTGATCGCTTCCATGCCACACCTCACTGATGCTGGAAATTTTGTGCTAAAGGACCCCCACCAAGTATTGAGTGCATACATGAACATACTTTAAAGAACTTGAACTTTTCTGTTTTGCAAATCCTTTTTTTGGATTGATCTTATGAAATATTCTAATATTTTGAGATACTGGATTTTTGACTTTCATGAGCTCTAATCATCAAAATTAAAACAAAAAAACTTTTGAAATGTTTTACTTTACATGTAATGAATCTAGAACAGGGGTGCCCAAACTCGGTCCTGGAGGGCCGGTGTCCTGCAGAGTTTAGCTCCAACTAGGGGTCGACCGATTATCGCCGTCGATATTAAGCATTTTTATGATAATCGGTATCGGCCATTTTCAAAATCGATGTGCCGATAAAATAATTTAATTTTGAAATGCGCTATTTGGCTCTGATACAGCCTGTCGGAGCTCACCACTCTGTGGGCTAGAGCAGTCTCCGCCCACCGCGCATCTGATTTGTTGGGAGTCACGTGTCCGACCAACCAGCGTGGGAGACTAAAGGCACTCTCACACCGAAAGCGCTTGCTAACTGGAGCTGCTTGTTTCAGTGATCACGCATCAGTTGTCTCTCAAAGGCAGCAGCAGACGTTGCTCAAGTTGTAATAAATCACAATCCACTACACTGAAGTTGCAAAACACCTCAATATTATCTATTTATGGTTTCCGCGATGGGGAAAACCCGGACGGAATCGCGGAATCCAGTCATATAAATAGAGGTTACGCGGAGTCACGGAATTAGTCAAAGTTTGGATGAATTAATCAAAAGTAGGTCAGTACATTTAAATCGACTCGCGCTATGGACTAGTATCTGTAAACATTAAGCCGCAAAAAGACTATTTAAATATGAATTCTGCATGTTCTGCGTGTCTCTGTATATGTGAATGGCACAGACGCGCGGCTTTTACTACACACACACACACACACACACACACACACACACAGAGAAGTGCGCGACTGCTCGCTGTGTTTTCAGCACCTGCCGTCTCACTAAATGAGGACATAAATACAGTCAGGTCCATAAATATTGGGACATCGACACAATTCTAACATTTTTGGCTCTATACACCACCACTATGGATTTCAAATGAAACAAACAAGATGTGCTTTAACTGCAGACTGTCAGGTTTAATTTTAGGGTATTTACATCCAAATCAGGTGAACGGTGTAGGAATTACAACAGTTTGCATATGTGCCTCCCACTTGTTAAGGGACCAAAAGTAATGGGACAGAATAATAATCATAAATCAAACTTTCACTTTTTAATACTTGGTTGCAAATCCTTTTCAGTCAATTACAGCCTGAAGTCTGGAACGCATAGACATCACCAGACGCTGGGTTTCATCCCTGGTGATGCTCTGCCAGGCCTCTACTGCAACCGTCTTCAGTTCCTGCTTGTTCTTGGGGCATTTTCCCTTCAGTTTTGTCTTCAGCAAGTGAAATGCATGCTCAATCGGATTCAGGTCAGGTGATTGACTTGGCCATTGCATAACAGTCCACTTCTTTCCCTTCAAAAACTCTTTGGTTGCTTTTGCAGTATGCTTTGGGTCATTGTCCATCTGCACTGTGAAGCGCCGTCCAATGAGTTCTGAAGCATTTGGCTGAATATGAGCAGATAATATTGCCCGAAACACTTCAGAATTCATCCTGCTGCTTTTGTCAGTAGTCACATCATCAATAAATGCAAGAGAACCAGTTCCACTGGCAGCCATACATGCCCACGCTACCACCACCATGCTTCACTGATGAGGTGGTATGCTTAGGATGATGAGCAGTTCCTTTCCTTCTCCATACTCTTCTCTTCCCATCACTCTGGTACAAGTTGATCTTGGTCTCATCTGTCCATAGGATGTTGTTCCAGAACTGTGAAGGCAAGGGACTGCTCAGAACCAGCTAATCAAGCTCTTACTAGGCATACTAGAAACTTCCCAGCAGGTGTGTCTAGGCAAGTTGGAGCTAAAGTCTGCAGGACACCGGCCCTCCAGGACCGAGTTTGGGCACCCCTGATCTAGAATATATGAAAGTTTCACTTATTGAAATGAGTTACAAAAAAATAACTTTTTCACGATATACTAATTTTTTGAGATGCACCTGTATATTTTTTATTATAGTAATATTAAATTGTATTTGATTATTTACTAATCATTTGACTATTTCCTTATTATTATTTTCATATTTTATGTTTTGTCTCATTTAATCTTTAAATTTAAAATTGAAAAACATCCCAGTGACATATGATAAAATTGTTCAGCATTCAAAATTTTACCAACAGTGATGTTATTTTAATATTTGCATACCAATGACCTATCGGTAAGCCCCTCCCCTCGAACGCAGATGAGCCAATGGCAGTCAAGTATCAGTTGCATGGGGAGCGGAACTCGGACATCTGTAGGTTTCAGCGCCATAGAGAAACATTGGAAGATCCGAAGCTTGCATTTTGGGCAATTTATTTTATTACATTTCCTAAACCCAAATAAAACAGAGCAAAATGTCCGTAAGCATTCAACCCCAATCCCAATGAAGACAAAAACGTTCATTTTCTGGTTGTCATACTCTAATTAAGTTACAATTTCCATCTGCTCAAGCAGATCATTAATGCCATCTTGTGTTTCAGCAAAGTATCTCTGGCTAAAACTAGCTAACGTTAAAGTTAGTGAGTCTATTACAAACCTAATTAGCTAACTGTTCTCACATCATGTACAGTGTAGGTCAAAAATGCATAAACGAAGGTCTACATTTCATTGCCTCTCCATATTAAACTGGTTAAATGTGAACAGTGTTGATCCTGCATGTTGTCATCCACGATCGTGACAACCGTAATATGAGACTTCTCCCGCTTGCATTGTGATCTGTAAACCCTCGCTTCGAGTTACCCACCGTATTTATTTTAAAATATTTTATATATCCCTCCATGGAATATTTAATTCCCACTTGAATGGTGGCCCTTCTGTGTCCAAAATTGTGCAAAAACATTGTGGGACAAGGTTTTCACACTGACAGCTGTCATTAGACGCGTTTCCATTACCCTTCAAATTGCGCAAATTGAAATCGCGAATTGAAAATATGCCTAATGGAAACGCGCCTATTTCGCAAAAAAGGCCATATATCGCAAAAAAGTTTTTACGCTCGCATGAGGTGGTTTTTCAGGCAATGCGAAAAAGGAATAATTCGCAAAACTGCAATGGAAACGTTTTTTTTCGCATTTACAGGTCACATGGTGTATGTAAAATGTCATATGATCAGTCTTCAATGTACTATAACCTCCAAGAAACACTTAATACGTGGCCGCTCTCAAGTATAAGGGGCTTTGCCTGCCATTCATGCTTAGACAATTTACACTGCACACGTCTGCGGCGCAGTGTGGCTCTGATACAGCCACCGGAGTAGATCTCAGCCACTCTAGTCTATGCTTGTGTTTATATGAGCCGCACCGCGCACGTTTCTGAAGCAGCTCACCGCGCTGCTTCTGTAAGGATACATGCACACGCCTCCTTCCATTAAATATAGCCAAAATCCGTCAAAATCCCGTCAAATTCCATTGCCATGACTTATCGCGAGAGAAAAAAAAAAGAAGTTTTTGTCGCATAACATCTGTTAATGGAAACGCCGTCATTTCGCAATACTTTTTTATCGACATTTATAAAATATCGCCAAAGTTTTGCGCAAATCTGTAATGGAAACGCGCCTATTGTAAGACAGTGAACAACTCCGTTTGTTTGACTGAGTTCGCAACAGTAACTAAGGGGGGGGGGGGGGGGGGGGGCTTATTGATAGGTCAATCGTTGTTTTTTTTAGCTTCATTCCTAATTTTTTATCCTTGCACATACAGTATTTAACCAATTAAAGATGGCTTCCACTGCACAATGACTGAGATAAATTTTGTGTACAACCGAAAGAAAACAAGATGTGTAATGCTATTTTATTTACCCAAGAGTTAAAACACTATTCTTTTGCTGCTTTGTAGACATTGCTATTAATTGATGGAAATTCAGATCTAATTGCCATATTTAATATTTCCTGTTTACAAGCACCTCTACATGTATGCACAAACTGCATGCAAATATGAAATCTACTAAAGTTAGAAAGGGGGGTGTGTGTTTAACCTGGCAGCGTATCTGGATAAGAGAGCAGAGGTTGGCATTGACAAGGCTGCATGCTGATTTGAGGGACAAACAGCTCAGCTGCGGGAGGAGAAGGAGATGCAGGGCAGCACGTGTCAACAAATTACGTGAGGACAGGATGCACAACAGCTCTTCCAACAGCTCGCCAGCTGAAAGAGAAACACTCAGATAAGATAAATATTTTAATAAACACTCACACATGTACAAGTCTTTGTAATACTCACGCAATGAGCTGAAGGGACCCATGACGTATCGGAAGAAATACTGGTCCATGTATTTTTGGGCATAATCTTTCACCCACATCTCCTTCATGTTCTCGGCTAGGCTTTGAAGACAAAGTCCAACCAGTGTGGATGATTGGTCCTCATCCTCAGTCCATTCATTCTTGCTGTTTTTCTTCTTCTGACATTCCCTTTCCAGTGTGTGCTCGAGTTGCCGGAACAAGGGCATATTTCACCCTGACAATTACTGGTATAGATAAAGACAATAAATGCATTTATCATGACATGAAGCAGAAAGGCCTTATAGAGCCATACCTCACAGATCTGTGCTCAACGTATAGTTCTTTTTAAAAGAGTTTAATACTTATAGCAGGGCTCCAGACTGCGACCATTTTATCTGGCGGTGTGACTACATTTTTTGAGCGGAGTTGTTACTTAACAGTGCTGCGAGATCCAGTCCAGTGAGAAGCGTTTAAACTCGGCGCAGAATGAATAAGGTTGCTGGAAGATCTAGTGAGAAGCATTCAAATGCTGCACAGAATTAGGGATGGGCGATATGGGCATAAAAATATATCACAATATTTCTGTTATTTATTGCAATAACGATCTCAATGATGATAATTCAGGGAATCCTGGTTCTTTAGAGAAAAGTATTATCTTTCCTAATTTTACCTCAAATAGGGTGTTGTGAGCATTACTGAGTACACACGTAATGCAATGCTTGTTTAATTCATCCTGGAAGCCGGAGGGTGCTCTTGCACAGAAACTACACATATCCATAGCAGAAGTAATACTACTGACAACGCTCCATGAAGGTGATGCTCCATGAAGGTGATGCTCCATGAAGGTATGCAGTTATCACTAGGGATGTGCGGGTCTAGTCGACTAGTCGACTAAACGGTACAGCTCCTACTAGTCGACACTGAAAACAATAGTCGACTACATGAGAGAAAAAAAAAGAGATGATTTTATCATTCAAATTACCATCATTTTAACGTTACATTTAAAACATTTTAAAGAACAGTTAAAATAAAACTTTTGAAAAAGAATACATATCAAAATATTTAAATATATAAATATTTTTAAAAGCGTATCTGGGCGGGAACTATAATTTTACCTCACATGCGTTTTCTTCATGTCAGTTGCGGCAAGCTCCACGCGAAAGACCAGCAAGGTGTGGGATTATTTTGAATTAGAAGGAAATGGAAACGTTTTTTGTAAACTGTGTAATGTCAAATTGGCTTACAATAACTTTACTGGAGCTATGCGTAATCATATTCAATACAGGCATGTATGCGTTAGCTTGGAGGCTAGCCAAAGCCAAATGTCACTTCGGTGACCCACTTCGGTGGTGGTGCGGGATTTCCAGGATCTTTTCGAAACTGTCTGCTTGCTTGTAGTTATCTCTCTGCGTGCCTGTGACTTCAGTTCCTGCCGAGCGCTTTTTTTGCAGAATCGCCTCTAGTCCCGTCTTTCGCCAGACCACGTTAACATGTTAAATTCACTGAACAAATGCGCACGGTCTGAGTAAGTAAAACGAGCTTTGTTTTGTTTTTAGACAATATAGCCAACATGAAGTACATTTTTAAAAGCCGTTTTAATGCTATTCCTTGATAAACTTTCCTATTGTTTTAAACTTTTGTTTTAATATGTGTTTTAATATGTTGGCTAACGTTATATGAAAATGAAGAATTCTGTCAGTCTATTGATTGATTTTCAATTTCTGCATTGCTCCAGCCGATCTGAATAAATAAGCTATGCACTGGTTTATGTTGAGTGTATGCTCTTCCTTTTTTTCTGTTTAACGACCGCCTAAAATTAATTGATGATAACGCGAGGCAAGCATACGGCATAATCGTGACCTATTTTTTGCAGAATTCATTGAGGGATTTGACAGTGTGATTCAAAGATTAAGTATTTCAACTGTATGCTGTTATATAGACACACGCACAGTGTTTTTTGTTGTTTTTTTGCCATTTTTGGGTGGTTTCTAGCTTTTAGACTAGTCGACTAGTCGGATACAAAACTTCCGTTTAAACGACAGTCAAATTAGTCGTAGCGCACATCCCTAGTTATCACTGAATAAAACGCACAACGGAGATAGAGAAATTTTAACTGATGAAACTTGAAGACAATAAACATACGATTGCACAAAATATATGGTTTATCTGTGTTCTTCAATCTTGGGTATTTTTATAAGGAAAGTATATTTATAATGCAATGCTAATCGACATAGCCTTTATCACTGTATATAATACTATCATTTTGTAATATGAAACCCCGTCTGGTCACAAAAAGGAGTATTTCAAACACTCGACTATGTTATTAAGTTAATTTGGAGAAAAAGCATGTCAATACATTATATCTTTGTTGGACAACAGGTTTGTAAACAGGCTCATACACATGCAAAACTGTATCGCACACATGCTACTGTACTACATTTATTCAGACCGATTTTTTTGTGCACTGTACAGCCCTAACCAAACCAGTTACAGATTGTCAAAGGAGCTCGAGCTCATCATTTAGCGATATACTCCTCAATTTCACGTCTGCCTTCCGCGATGTCGCTCCACACTGCCGCACATAGAAATATGTCAACAACTAGACTTTATCGTTATTATCGCGGGAAGATTAATTCTTATCATGTGGAGAATTTTTACCGGTATATCGCAAACGATAAGATATCGCCCATCCCTACACAGAATTCTCTGTTATAAACAGATCAAACAGCGCTGACGTAGAAAACCAAAAGTATTAACGCTAACTATAACCATGGTGTTATCGCACAAATAGTCAAATGTTATTACATTATTATTTTTCAGGGTTTGTACAAGCTTTTGAAAGAGGAATTCAAGCACTTTTCAATGACTTTCAAGCATTTCACACAACTATTTCCAGCACTTTAAAGCTGTAAAAATGATCCAATTTGAAAGTTATTTTTAATGGTATGACCAAAATATACTTTGTGGTAAACAAACTCTTATGTAAAATTTTAAAATACATTAAATCACCACTATAACCAGTAGATGGCAGCAGATGAGCACTTATTGGCTTATTAGTCATTCATTTCTACTTTTTGCTTTATATTTTGAAATGATAAAATCACTATTATAAAATATCAAATCATCAATAAATCAAATTTTGTCTGAGTTTTGCACTTTTTTGTGCATGAAGTAAGAAAAGGCACAAAGTGTCTTGAAAAACAAAATTTTCATTCAATTTACGACTGAAACACACATAAAGAGCATTCCTTTTATAAAGGGTGTTGATCAGTTCTGTACTAGGGCTGTGACGGTCACCGTGACAAGCTACGCAATATCGCATTCATTAACGCAGATGAATAGCTTTCGATAATGAACGCGATATTGCGTAGCTTGTCAGTGAACTACGGCTCTGTGTATTAAATGCCACTCCATTTGAAAGCAGGTGATGGAGATTTACCGCTAATCACGGAACCGGCTTTACTGACGAGATACGCATGACAATCACATGTGATATATCGCCCAGCCCTAACTGGCAGACGATCTGAATGAGCTCTACTGCAGGTTTGAAAAAACACCCCACACCCACTCTGAACACCTCTCCACACAACCATTAACACCTCCAGCAACCCCCCTCTCCCCCACAACTACACTTCAGATCAGCGAAGACGATGTGCGCCAGGTCTCCCGGAAGCAGAAAAGGAAAAAAGCACCAGGCCCAGATTGTGTTAAACCAGTCTGTCTGAAATCCTGTGCTGACCAGCTGGCCCCCATCTTCACACAGATCTTCAACAGATCGCTAGAGCTGTGCGAAGTCCCTTCATGCTTCAAACGCTCCACCATCAACCCCATCCCAAAGAAATCCAAAATTACAGGACTAAATGACTACAGACCTGTGGCTCTAACGTCTGTGGTCATGAAGTCATTTGAAAAACTGGTGCTGGCCCACCTGAAGGACATTACTGGACCCCTGCTGGATCCTCTTCAGTTTGCCTACAGAGTAAACAGGTCTGTGGACGATGCAGTCAACCTGGGACTGCATTATGTTCTGCAACATCCAGACAGACCAGGGACTTATGTGAGGATCCTGTTTGTGGACTTCAGCTCGGCCTTTAACACTATCATTCCAAACCTCCTCCTGACCAAACTAACTCAGCTCTCCGTGCCCACCTCCATCTGTCAGTGGATCACCAGCTTCCTGACAGACAGGCAGCAGCTAGTGAGGCTGGCAAAATTACTCTGGACCCCTCACATCCAGCACATTCCCTCTTTGAACTGTTGCCATCTGGTCGACGCTACAGAGCTCTGAGCACCAGAACGACCAGGCACAGGAACAGTTTCTTCCCTCAGGCAATCCATCTCATAAACACTTGACAATAATTGTGGAACACACACTATTTAGACACTTATCTAACACACATACTTAGTCTACATTTCAATTTGCACATAATATACCTGTACATACAAAACCGTCTATTGTAATATACCTGTACATACAATTGTCAATTTGTATATTGTTATTCCTTATTTACTTGTTATATTTTTATTCTTTTATTACCTGTGTTTTTGTTCTGTCACTGTCATTCTGTTACACTGTGGAAGCTTCTGTCACGAAAACAAATTCCTTGTATGTGTAAACATAACTGGCAATAAAGCTCATTCTGATTCTGATAAATGATTTCTGAAATGTTACAATAAAGGAATCATACAGTAAACATTTATAAATGTATTTTCCTTGATATTTTTAAATAAAATACTATAGAATACAATAGAAGAATAATGGTACATTTAATAAGAGTAGAATATATTAATTTTCTATATTAAAAAAATAATACAGAATTTACACGTTACTGTTGTTATTAAAAGTAAATTTTGTATGCTTTCAACTCAAGCTCAGTGCTTGAATGTGAAATAAGCAAGAAATGAACGTGCAATATTATCAGTAACTGCACTTATTAATGCAAAACAATAGTAATTTTATGATTAAATTGTCCTTATTTTTAATATTTTTTAACACTCCCACACACCAGCACCACCCCAACGCTACCAAAGCTGCTCCTGGCGCCACCATCTGTAAAACTTAGTGGCGCTGGTGCCACTGCTCACAAATGTTAGTCTGGAGCCCTGCTTATAGGAGAAAATCTATTTGAAAATGCATAATTTACCAAAATACAAACTGAGTAAAAGGTTAAAACAGCAAGGGTGCTGAATATCAGATCAGGTTACATAATAGTAAATTACGTTTACCGAAAAATAGGTCTTACCAACAGTTTGAAGATCCGTTTTGTGCTTCTTTGCAAAGACATTACCTTATTTCCAGTCTAAACATAAGTCCATACGTTTGAATGTCCATAAATGTGTTATTGACGATGTAATATGTCACTTACAAATTAATTACTGTCTGTCAACACGACAGACCTTTGCTCAAAGTCTAAACACTTCCTCGAGTTGTTGTTTGCCGAAAGTAGAGTAAATTAGCGCTTCCGTATAGCGCGAGCGCCACCTAGTGATTTGGAGATCACTTGTGTTGCACTAGTAGTCCTTCAAAGAAATGAAGTATTTGGATCATGCTTGGACACCGTATTTATTTTATTTTCAGTTATTTCTTCATGTTGTTTTATATACTCTGCAGGACACCGGCCCTCCAGGACCGAGTTTGGACAGCCCTGCTCTGGATACTTTACTAATGTATGTTGCACTTTAATTTATTATTTCAAAATAGCAGGGATATTATGGAATGCCAACTCTGACATAATTAGAAATAAATAAATAAATAAATGTACAAAGAAATGTAAAAAAGCAAATATAAATATATAAATAAATATACACAGAAAAGTAAAAAAGCAAAAATAAATAATTATTTATAATTTTATTTATGTATTTATGTATTTTTTCCACATTTATTTATTTTTTTATTTTATTTATTTATAGGGGTCATATGATGCGATTTCAAGTTTTCCTTTCTCTTTGGAGTGTTACAAGCTGTTCGTGCATAGATGAGATCCCTAAAGTTGCAAAGACTAAAGTCTCAAACCCAAAGAGATATTCTTTATAAATCTTAAGACTCGTCCACGCCCCTAAAACGGCTCATTCAAACACGCCCCCACGTCTACGTCACAATGTGGAAATATTTGTGTAATGCCGCCCAAATGTTCACGCAAAGAAAGAAGGCGTGGTTTCAGTAACTGCAGTAGTGTTGATGCAGCCGTGTCAGGGAGACGCTGACCGTTTCTCAAACGGAAGGCTGCATCCTCCGGAGGTCGCATTTGTAGGCTGCAAACGTCATCAAGCCTGGTTTATTTCCGTTAACTGAGCATTACATTTGCGAGTCAAAAGCATATTACAACAATTTACACTTAACCAAGAATAATGGTCAAATTTATAACTATTAATATACTAAAATAAGATCTTCTTTATGATGTATGCAGCCTACAAATGCGACCTCCGGAGGATGCGGCCTTCCGTTTGAGAAACGGCCGTTGTGTTTCTATGCGAACGCAAAAGCACTTTATTTGGCCTTCCGAAAGTAGATGCAATTAGGAATCATTGGTTAAGATTTGTTTACAACACAACAGCACGACCCAAATGTTCAAATTTGTGCAACGCATTTTATGGACGACAGTTTCATGAACCTAGTAGAGTACTAGGCTTGCTATGCACGAAGGCTATTTAAAAAAAAAAAAAGGGTAAATTCCGACTTTGCTATGACAATCTGGCGCCTCTGAATCAGTGACTGTAAAGGCCGTTTCACACTGGATGCGATGCGAAAAAGCGAGGCGAATCGCTGACAAATGGTGCTTTCGCAACCGAACGCGAAATGAACGTTCGCCTTCTGCTAATTCACGCCTGCACGCTAGGTGGTGCCGACCAACAATGCATTTTTCCTCAGATATGTATCTCATATATGGATTTAACATAGTCTGCTGCTCAATATATAGCATTAAATTAATATAGCTAAATAAAGTTTGGTTCTATGCCAGAAACACAAACTATCTATAATGCTTTACAAGAAAACATCTTGAAATATAAATAGAAGTACAATTAGCATCGAGCCACATTTGAAAATGTATGTGATTATTAATGTTTTTGCTTAAAACCCACCTTAAACCATCATCGAGTGCTTGTAATAACTTCTGATTGTGATCTATAGTTGATTTTGATTCTATAATAGGCAGACATGCACTCTTTGTATGTTTAATAATGCCACAGAGCTTATATTCATAAACATCCTTTATTGTTATAAAAATACCATGAGCTGCACAAAACACATGGGTCATTGACGTATAAGGATTTTCGACAGGCCAATCTTAAAATACAAAAAATAATGATATCAACTGTAATTGTTCAAACATTAAGGATGTTGTGTACACATAAATTCATATTAAATTTTTAAATTAAGTGATTTTAGTGTTTTTTCATCTAGGTGAATTGGCCGTAGCCTTAAAAAATGTAATGTGGTGCGACCATGATTTATATTAAAATTAAATAATTTTATTAAGAAAAAAAAAAGCAAGATCTCGCTAGCGCCTCCATGTCCTTCAAAGTGCGCTTCAGCTTCCACTTTTAGCACAAACGATTTTATATTTATCACACATTTATCTGATTTTTTTTAATTTATATTGTGAAATGCATGAAGTTTTTTGTCTCAAATCGTGTTTATTTGAGAAGGCTAAACTTTTAGCCTTCTCATATTTTATGTGTTGACTTTTGTTATGCTCTTATTTACAGCAATCTATTTATACATTTATAATAAACTATACATATAATTAAATAAATAATTCACATTTATTTGTGTAGCACTTTTTATTATACACAGTTTCAAAGCAGCTTTACAGAAAATGAATGTTTCTATATTACAAATAAGAGGTCTGTTAACAGGTGTAACTGTGTCAAAGTAATGTTCCTATGGCACAAATGTTCTAAAATTAGGATATACAAATCATGCAGTTAAGTAACGTCATGTATTCAGAAACAATGAACAAATTAAAGCAATGGTTACATGATGTGATCATTACAATGCAAGGACAATTTGCCAGTTTTGTATGTTTATTCAGAGTCAGCTTCATCTGAAGTCCTCTCAAGGGCTGGTGTCATCTCTTCACAAGTGTTGGGTCATCTGAAGTCTTCATGAGAGGCTGGATATAGTCTGCAGGAGCAAGCTATAGATTACACCAACAAAATGTGATGGAATCATACTTGGGAACTGGCACTTTTTCACAAAGAACAGGAAGAGACTTGCCAAACCCAGTGAAAAGACTCATTGTGAGGGTGATGTCTCATTACAGGGAGTCTTCAGGTGGTTCTTGTTCTGAGCAAGATGGAGAAGGAGAAAAAAACAGGAGAAATGGTTAAGTGATGCTCCATCACATTTCAGTCCTGTGGCTCCTTCAACAGTTCTATAGGAGGACAACACATACTTCTATAGTTGCTAAGACGTTTAAGTATAAAATACAGTAATACAGTACAGGTTTACTGTGATTACTTCTATAAAATAGTAGTGGTATATAATACATTTTTGGAAATTTAGTCTAGCATAATTCTGAAATAAAAACTGCTCACCTATTTTAAACTTTTCATTCTCACTTAGGTCCATCAGCATCCTTTGCAATAAATCCAAGTCTATTAAATAACTCCCACCAGCAAAAATCACGTTTAAAAGCCTTAATTACACAACGATGTATGTAGAGAATGAATAACATCCCGTAAATCTACTAATTAAGTGAGGAATAATCTAATAGTGATCCGTTTTAATGCACAAGGCAATTTGATTAGCTGTGCTAATAATATACAATTTGTTTCTATAAATGTCTTGCCTTTTAAAAGTTCATCACAGCGCTCTCTTCTGCTGCATCTCTATGGCGCTGATAGTATGAGAGCTAACATCCGGGAACTATTGAGCGGCTCCACGATCCGCCATTGCTGTAAAAAAACGGTCCATTGGAGTCAACGGAGTTGTCGCAACCCTCTCTCTCTATGGCTCTGGGTTTTGCATGGACTTATTTTTACGCGTCAATTTCTTGCTCACTCCTATTACCAATACTAGCGTCTTCGTGGAAGCCGCTACAATTTCACATAAAATGAGAACACACTTGTTCAGTCGCGGCTGCTCCATTTAGTAATCACAAAAATGCATAAAACAACTCGGTCTATTTAAGTCCAAAGGCATACATGTATAACACAATAGAGAAACCCATATGTTTGCGTCAACTTTTTTAGAAAGATGGAGAATTTGTATTAATTTTCCAGGAAATAATATAATGTGAGGATGCTTGGGCGCTGTCCTGTTACACTATAGGCTACTGTTATCGTTTCAGCCAAATTGTGTGAGGTGCAAGAGCATGTCAGGAGTAGAATAATAATTAATTACTCATTTTAATCAGTACATTATAACGAAAACGACACCTTAAAAATGAAAAGAAGCAGGTTTTTGCTATCATTAATGTAAACCAAAGTCCAAGGATCCAGTAAGCGAATTCAAACAGTTGTACGAAACAGCGCTAATGCAGAGAAAACACGGCCGATTTAATCAGAGATTGTGGAGAGAATAGTGATTCACGTGCAAATGTCAGCAAATTATTCTTTTCATTGTGTATTTGTCTTAAAAGCAAGAATGTTTTATAATGGCCGCTGGCTGAGGTGCTGTGCGGTGGTAAGAGGTTTAGTGATTCTGAATGTACCCAGTCAGCTCAAGGCAGGTCTAGTGGTCTTTGGTGTCTCCTTGTGGTCCTGTTTGGTATCGCAGCTTTTTTCCACTTCAAGCACTGTGTAAAAACACATTAAAGCATGTTTAGATGTAGATCTTAAGTAGGCAAATACAGCTGATTTCAGCTGAACATTTAATGTGAAACGCATGAATATAAAAACTTACAAACAATGAGTTTGCTGTTCAACAATCTGTTGCCCAAAGACAAAGCATGCAGCAGGATGGTCATATAGTTTGCACTTCAACATGAGGATTAAAAAAGGAGACATAAGTTTACTTCTAGTGTTTAGTTATAAACATCAAACTCAGGATTCAACCTCATAACTATAGCAACAGATGCCCTCTTCTTATTTAAAGGATAACAGAATGTTCACCTCAAAGGCCCTGCAGAAAACTAATCACCTACATTGAGATGCTTTAATCTCATCTAGATAACAGGGTATCCTACAAACCGAGGATAACAAGGAGATCATGAGGGTCTCATTGTCATGCTGTTGTTGCATCACCTCACCACTGATGAGGTTAAGGCTTTTGTTATCTCATGGAAAATATCTCAAATCAAAATGAATAAAAAGTAATCAATCTGTGCAATTTTGCAAGTCTGTAACTTAATGCTATATGTTTTCATGATGTTTTCATTTACATTTTTCCCCCTCAATATCAGAATGTTCACATTCAGAATATTAACATTTCAAAAACTTTGAATTTATAAACATTAGATTATATTTGTTGTATATATATATATAAGTATAATATTCTGGTATCCTATATCATATTCCCTTCCTATATTCCAGTGTGTACATAGTACACACAGTGCACATTTTGTAGAAAAAAAACTAATATATTTTTACAAATATAAGACTCTTTAGATGGCAGAAAAGAAGGCTGGAAATAAAGACTGTCATTACAGTGACTTTTAACGGTGATTTTCATAAAATGACATGAAATTCATCTCTCATTTTTCTTTATCAAGAGGCACTTGACTTTAGAGATTACCAATCTCTCTAACTAAACAATGAAGCTGTTAAGCAGGTAATGAGTTCACTTCTGACTTTTGGTGGCCCTAAGCAAAATCTTGTCAGGGGGCCCCTGTCAGTGCATTCATGAAAATCCCAAAATGACCCCCGACCCCTTAATCTGTTCTTTCAGGGTTTCACTGTACACAAAACAACAGTGAGTTAAAACAATCAGTAATACAATAAAAATGAAGAAAATTACAAGACATTACAAACAATAGGACAAATGCAATGAAAAAAAGATAAAGGCTACAAATGAAATAAAAACTTTAGCCTACTAAAAATAATAGACTACTATATAGAAATTGAATCAAGTAATCAAATGTAAGAATAAAACACTGCATAGTCTTCAGCGTATTAATTAAATAAACATTGAAATATACATTGATAAATATACAAAGTTATTCCTTGAAGAACAGTGAATAATTAATCTCGTTTTCTTTTGTTGTTTGATTAACATTAATTGACATAGACAGCAGCAGGAATGCACAGATCTAAAATACTGACAAGCATTCTATTATTTTCAGAACTGTTTGTCTTCACTTAAGACATAACTGACTGCTTTTAAGTGAAAACCCACAAAGACGGACATTTTGATATTTGTGTGTATTTGATTGTTTAAGCGCACACCTGAAACCAGGGCTGTGCAATTAATCGAATTCGATTCTCATGGGCATCTGGTCAGTAAAGCCGGTTCCGTGATTGGCACTAAATCTCCATCACCTGTTTTCAAATTGAGCGGCAGTTAATACACAGAGCCGTAGTTCACTGACAAGTTAGGCAATTTCGGGTTAATAATCGAATTCGATTCATCTGCGATTATGAACGCGATATCGCATAGCTTGTCAGTGAACTAGCTACGGCTCTGTGTATTAACTGCCGCTGCGTTTGAAAACAGGTGATGGAGATGTACTGCCAATCACTGAACCAGCTTTACTGACGAGATGCGCATGAGAATCGAATTCGATTAATTGCACAGCCCTACGAAACACAAAGTGACCAAGTTTCACTCTGTCTCGGTTCGCGTACACTGAAAGCTGCCTAGGGACAATGTCTCTTTTGCAGCTCAATACACTTTTATCTCTTTTTTTAATATCGAGCACAACTGACAGGAGACTGAATATTATGACAGTCAGGTACCAATATTACTGTATATTATAATAGTCATGTACAAAATCCAAAACAAGTTCTATTACTCGCACAAGCCTAGCCATTAAATAATCTTTGGGAGCAAGGGGGCCCATGGTGGTTCAGGGCCCTACGCAGCTTGCGTACTTTGCATATAGGGAGGACCAGCACACTGCTTTGGCTCTGTACAAGGTCCAGTTCACTTTAGATTTAGCCCATCCCACCCTGTCATGTGTTTATAAGACGGTCTTGTATTGTCAGTACCTTGTCTGTCTGTTCTACCTTTTTGTTTAGTGTTTCATATATGATCAAGAATCTTAACTGCCAAAGTCATGTCTAAATCTGCACAGGATCCAGTGTATAAAGTACCAGGTAAGCATTTCTATGCTCTATTCCCTTACCAAAAAGTAGTATACTTCAAGTTTATTTTATTAAGTATACTTAAATAAAGTTCAAGTATATTTTTGAGTATACTTCATTTAGTAAGTATACAAATATCAGTGTACTAGTAATATAAGTAAGTGTACTATTTCAATACTCCTTGGGACTAAATTGGCCCAATTTCTAGTATATAAAAGTATACTTTTAAGTATAAAAGTAGTAAACCTTGAGTACACAACTAGTCTACATCAATGTTTTTAACTTGTACTACAATTATACTAAAAGTGAACTTATAGGTATACTGATACTAATTAAATACTCGTTGTAGCATTTTTAGGACACTTTGAAGTATAGTCTCAGTAAACTACTAGTTTAGTAGTTTTATACTGAAAGTATACTTGTAAAAAAAATTAAGTGAACTTTACGTCATACTTTAAGTATACTACTATGTCCCTATTAGGTATTAATTTTTATATATTTTGTTATATGAATATCTGAACATACAAAACTTTCAAAGAAAGAACAGGGTATCTGCTTGTAAACAAAAACATTTTATTCTAGCTTCATGCATTCTTTTTTTTAAACACTTGAATGTGGATAAGTTTCATAAATAAAAAATTAAGAAATAAATAACTTTTTGAACAAAAAGCTGAAAAAAAGACTGAATTGGATTAAGAATGATAATCAAAACTTAGATGGAGTCGATCAACACCCCAAAGCCTGACAGTCATTATTACCTCTTCATTGGTGACATTATATTCCATAACGTTACACAGTTTTGATGATGTTTTATGTCTGATGATCGTGTTAGATTACATGTGGAAGCATCTGTTGTTTTGATTTCTTCTTCACTCGTGTTGTTTTGGAAATTCTGTACAGAAGATGTGTACTAGCGCCCCCTAACATATAACAATGAAAACACGGATTCTAGGAGCACAATTATAGCTCAAATTTTGATTTTTTTTTCTAAGCATGTCAAGTATTATTAAATGTCATTTTAAGTATTTTTCTGAGAAGTACATAAAGCCCATTTCTGAGAAATACATAAAAAGTATACTTTCCTATTTTTAGTTTAAAGAAGTATAGGCCTACTAATAGCACACTTGAATAAACTTCTTTTTCGTAAGGTTACTATAGTCTCATCTCAGTGTGTTATGTAGTCATCATCTCTCAGGCCTTTATTTAATGTTTTGCCACACGGATGAGCGTAGTAATTTGTCAAGACATAACTTCTGTTGTTAGAAATTACACTAAGATAAGCAAATTTAAACCGATTAACTTAAAATTTACACCAACTGTTGTCTGATCTATTATTAGAGATCAAAGAAAATCAACAATCCAGTTTTAGATATATATTTTTTTTAAATCAGTCAAATGCATTGCCCGTAGGCTAAGCTAGCTTAGGCTCTTCTTGTTCCTGTTGCCATCTGGTCAAAAGGAACTGGTGCATTAATCAGTTGTGCCAAACCAGCATTCATTCAAGAACACTTTTGTAAGACAGGGCTCTAAAACTGAACTATTCCTTGAAGTCTATAAAAAGCTATATAAGCTAGTGAGGTTCTAAATGAGGTAGGCCTACACTGAATATATCATGAATATTTACCACAACACACACTGAAGAGATAATAAAAAAGCAAATTGAGTTTTGCCATACTTAAAGTTACAACTATTTGTTTACATTTTATTAATCCACTTGATTCAGTTAATGAAAGAAAAAACAAGGTACCATTTTAGTTAGTCACTTTATCCGCAAAGTTTAATCATCTGTCACATTGTCTGTCACACCTCTTGATTTGTTATGGTGTGATTTCTTCTCAGCTAACAAAAAACGGCCATCTGCCAGTGGTCTGGAGTTCATTGGTCCTCTTGTGAGCTCTGTGGAGGAGACCCCAGACCCCATTAGTACAGTTATTAAAGGTGAAATTCCCTCCTGGATCACTGGCAGCTTCCTAAGAAATGGACCTGGAAGATTTGAGTTTGGTGAAAGCAAGTAAGAGAGCAAAATATTGCTATAATCACAGCAAGATCTATTCAATTTTATCTGGTTGTTTTCTTTGCTCATTTGGCTTCATCTCTTCCTCCTCAGATTCAACCACTGGTTTGACGGCATGGCCTTGATGCATCGTTTCCACATCAAAGATGGTCAGGTGACCTACAGCAGCTGTTTTTTGCGCAGTGACTCTTATGTGCAAAATGCAGAGAAGAATCGAATTGTGGTTTCTGAATTTGGCACCCTGGCAACACCTGACCCCTGCAAGAACATCTTTGCCCGGTTCTTTTCACGTTTTCAGATTCCAAGTAAGCATCAGTTGGAGGTGAAATCTGCATGCATGCCAGATCATATATTCAGACAGAATGCTCTGATTGCATCAGGCGTATCTATAAAGATTAGATCAGAATGGACAAGTATAGTAGACTACTAGTCAAAATTAATGCAATTACTACAAAACTTTAATCTCTGAACCCATTCTAATATTCAGTTGTGTTTGATTAACAGAGGCGACTGATAATGCAATAGTGAGCTTTGTTAAGTACAAGGGAGATTTCTATGTGAGCACAGAGACCAACTTCATGCGCAGAATCGACCCTGTGAGTCTGGAAACCAAAGAAAAGGTAAATATGATCGTTTCACAGATACAGAAATCAAATGAGGTAACACTGTTAAATTGACCATTTATCTCTATGTGATTTTGTTTTTCAAAGGTGGATTGGTCCAAATATATTGCAGTTAATGCAGCAACAGCTCATCCACATTATGACCGTGACGGAGCGACTTACAACTTGGGAAATTCATACAATCAGAATGGTGGGATGCCTCACTTCGCCTTTTTAAACAACTATAAACTTTTAATGGCTTGTTTTTGTTGGTGTTTTCACACCAAACTGTTTCAAAATGTCTGTCAAAATGAATATCTTCCATTGATCAAACAAACACATATTCCCACACCCAAACAGATAAGCCAGTGTATTGACAGCACCAGGGCCGTAGCTAGAGGATTGGGGCCCCCTGAAAAAATATTGATGTGGGCCCCCCCACACACACACATATTATATACTGTACAATATACAAGCATGGAACCAAATTGCATGCTTTTTTGTGGTTTTCATAATATCTCAGTTATACAACTAATAAAATATTAGAATTATTCACAGAACATGGGCCTGTATAGTATAATTCCTGGATTTTGTGGGGCCCCCTAGAATTGTCACCACCTTTCACCCCACTAGCAACGGCCCTGGACAGCACCACATAGCCACATATTTTGGGGAAATCAAAGTACAAATGGCTCACTTATATATATTTTTTTCTTTATTAATCTGGCATATAAGAAAATATTTTAACAACAAAAAACTGCACTTCACCTTCTATTTTGTTTCTCAAAGGCTTCTTCTACCATATCATCCGAGTACCACCAGGTGAAGGAATGAACGATGTTGTTGATCTCTCAGGTGCAGAGATTCTTTGCTCTATTCCTGCTTCTGACCCCAGGAAACCATCATACTACCACAGTTTTGGTAAATTTGCTGCCATATTTGCATTTTTAGATCTACTGATCTGCCTTTCTGCTTCTTTATTTTATGAGAATTGCCTTACATCTATACAAGGTTGGAAATGTGAGCCAGTTTTGTTCATGTAGATTACCCAGTATATTAGAATCTCCACCAACAAACAGATGGAAAATAATGCATTTTTTTCTGTTTCTGTTCTCTCTCTCTTTTTCTTTTCTTTTTTTTTACTGTTTGCAGTCTTGTCGGAAAATTACGTAGTCTTCATTGAGCAGCCAATCAAACTAGACCTGCTGAAATACATGCTGTACAGAGTTGCTGGAAAAAGCTTTCATAAAGTCATGTCCTGGAACCCGGAACTGGAAACCATCTTCCATGTGGCAGACAGACACACTGGCCAGGCATGGCAGAATCACATCATCATACTGACTTCTAATTGTGGGAACTGTGTATTTATGTCGCTTTACCTCTGACATCCATGTTTTCATTCCTGCAGCTCATCAAGACAAAATACTACAGCAGTGCCATGTTCACTCTGCACCAGATTAATGCATATGAGGATAATGGATATTTGATTATGGACATGTGCTGTGGAGATGATGGCAATGTGATTGGTGACTACACAATGGAGAACCTTCAGGCATCTGGGGAAGAACTTGACAAGGTAACACCTTCACAATCCAAAATGTGTCAAATATAGATAATGCTGACCTCACTTTTAGTTTCATAAAAAGTCACTTTAACACTGTATCTTTTGTCTTTTCCAGTTCTTCAATTCATTGTGTTCTCTCTTACCACGGAGATATGTACTGCCTCTGGACGTAAAGGAAGATGAGCCTAATGACCACAACCTCATCAATTTGCCGTACACCACTGCCACTGCTGTGAAGACTATAACTGGGGTATGGGAGCAAGTGAGAGGGGGACTGAGAACAATAATATTTATGAATATCAAAAAACTTTTTTCTTTTTGGTAATAAAAGGTGTTCCTGAGCCATGAAGATCTCTACAGTGATGACCTGTTGCAGTATGGTGGTCTTGAGTTCCCACAGATTAACTACACGTATTACAATGCTCGTCCTTATCGGTACTTCTACGCCTGTGGCTTTGGACACATATTTGGTGACTCTCTGCTTAAGATGGATCTAGAAGGAAAGAAGCTAAAGGTACCATCTTAAATTAAAATATAATTATATGAGATGAGCTTGAGAGTTCACTTCAATTGAGAATATAATGTCTGATCTGTCATGTTGTCTGTAGGTGTGGCGCCACGCTGGTTTGTTCCCATCAGAACCAGTGTTTGTTCCAGCACCTGATGCTAAGGATGAGGATGATGGTGTGGTCATGTCTGTGGTCATAACACCAAGAGAGGTGAGGTTCATGGTGTCATCATAGCTCCATTGGCTTCCTTTTATGACATATAAACATATTATATAAGCCATATATGATATATACTTAATTTGGTCAAAGTTCAATCTAAGAATTCAGTCTTGACAGGTGTGATAATGTTGTGTAATTTTGTTTAGAAAAAGAGCAGTTTTCTTCTTGTCCTTGATGCCAAGACCTTCACAGAGCTTGGACGAGCAGAAGTTCCAGTGGACATCCCGTATGGCACTCATGGACTCTTCAATGAGATGAGCTAAATAAAAAAAAAAAAAACTCAGATCAACTCATAAGAGTGAAACCATTCAATAAACTTTTTTGTAATTTCACTCTTTGATTGATTACACACCTAGGCAAAATAAATACATTTGTGAAACTTGTGCAACCATTACCTGCAGAGGCTTATTGTCACGCTTCGGTTGTGCAGATAAATACGAAGACGGCAAATGAAGTTCAAACTCAGTCTTTACTTGATAATAGAGATGGGACGTCTGACACTTGAGGCTCCGAAGCTTGTTTTACTCTATTGAAGTAGACTGGTTCGAAAGACATTAGGTGCGTTCGACTTGAAGTATGGCTACAGACGGCGGTCAACGCAAGTAGCCCCTTGCAGTCGGGGGCGAAGTTGAAAATGGAGCCGTCAAGCCGGACACTTTCTGCTCCCGTTTGTTATGTTTGCATACTCTATCACAGATGAAGTGAATAAAATGCATAGGCTATTTGTCAAATACACAGACGTTTCAGAAACGTTTTTATGAGCAACAGAAACACTTTTTATATACTGCTTAATACAGTGCCATCTGTTGAAGAATAATGTTCAACATAATCATATACTATTTAAATACTAATAAAGTGGGGGTACATATGCTTTTATCAGTGTTTTATGATAAACGTGACTCAATATAACATTGCAACTACAATAAAAAAAAGCTTTTACTGTTTAAAAAAAACGCAGATTTGTGGTCATTATTGGAATTGAAATGGTTAGAATAAACCCGAAACACACGTGATCTTTGTCATGCGGTGAATCTGGCCAATCATAAGACAGCTGTCGTCATCAGCGCTCCTGCAGCCGCTCTGGAGTAGAGCCTTGCACGGGCCTCAAATTTAGGCCCTAGCCCGGCCCGAGTCCGACCCGCCCGTCTTTTTTCCCCCCTTCTCCCATAAACGGCTTATAATACTGTTTCAGCTATTAAAATAGTTCAGTTTTGTATGTAATGGCAAAGTGATTATATATATATATTTTTTTTTATTAAGTTAATTTAGAATAACGTTTGGAACATTTTTTGTTCGTTAAATATAAGTTTTTGTTTTTTAAAGTAACGACCAAGCGGCCAGCGGCAGACAGTGAGCCTATGTTTGATCAATTTAGCCTTCTCAAATCATCACGACTTGCCTAAAATAAAATCTATAGATATAAAACAGTTCAAGCATAAAACAATGTTTAAACGTTAAACCTAGATAAATGTGCACTGTATCCAATAGTTTGTGTGGAGAGTGGAAGCTAAAGTGCGCTTTGCAGGACAGGCGCCAGCACGATCACTTGCAGTTTTTTTCAGTGGATAGGCTACGCCGTAATTTTTGCTCATAAAGGTAAGAGTAATACATCATTCGTAACTGTAAAGGGTCTACTTTTATTTGTGCACTCACAATATCAACAAAACATTGTGCTTTTATAAAATAAGGAAAACAAACATGATTCGCTTTCTGCCGTCTCGTCTTGAACAGGAGCGCTTCACAAAAATGAACCGAAACATAGCGAATACATGCCTCACAGACTTGATAAATATATCTATAGAAAGCTTTAAATTACTACGTAACGAAATAAAACAAATCAAAAACTCTTCCATTATAATCATAATCCGTAAAGATGCACTTCTCTCTAAAGGCGCGTCTAATGAGGAGACGGCGAGTCAGGATCGGCAACTTCATCCTTGCGAAACAGACTCAGAAATCACTTGTTTATTAGTAAATAATTCAAATATCTCCTTACCAGGGCTGTTTCTAGCCAATATGATGCTCTAGGCGAAATCCCTATTGGCGCCCCCCCAAATTATATATATATATATATATATAATATATATAATAAAAAAAATAAAAAAAATATATATATATATATATATATTATTTTTATATATATATATATATATATATATATATATATATATATATATATATATATATATATATTCTTTTCAGACACCAGTTTCTTGTCACAATCAAATTGGTTGTCATAGTAACGACACTAATTTGTGGAGATTGAGTTCCACAAATCTGAATGCATTATTTGTAAATTGATTTAAAATAAACATTTTGCACAATTTATTATCTATAATATCATTGTGTTGCCACTAGATGCCTGTATAGCCCTATGTAACAATCCCTAGTAGTTAAGAGATTGCACATAATTTACACATAAATCACACATAAATTAATTTTATTACATTTGGATTTGGATACATGTTTAGAAACTGCGACGGCTGCTCTCGAAACGCTCTCGCAGCACTTTGATGCCACACGTGACAGTCATGTGGTGGACAAAATTTCTAACCGGCATGCACTGCTTCAAGTCAGAATTTGATCGATCTGCGCAGCGCTGCGTTAAGTCGAAAGCACCTTGTGTTGAGGCTTGTATCAAATCTCTGTTATCACGTGACTGATGATGTTTGAGGCTTCATACGTCACAATGAAACACCTGAAGCGAGGTGACTGATTCGAATCTTTGGCGCAGCTTCATTCATTATAAGTTATTTACGTTATATTATAAGTTATGTATAATGTATTTTTCTTAATTTTCATTTATTTCTATAAACACTGAATGCTGATGGCTCTCAGAGAGAAGGCCTCACCTACAGTACAGTCATAGTAATGACATATACAGTCCGACAACCAAAATGTGAGCCGCGTCATCCATAATCCTGATCGTCTGATTTAGTAAAATGTCAGTCACAATAGATCAAGAGGAGGATTTCTGTATTCTGTATACATTATAGCGCTTTTTCTTAAATGATGTATACACTTTTGCATTTCGTAAATCAATGATTTTAGTCAATTCGCTTTGAGCAAAGATAATTCCTATGTAAAGTTATGTTTTAATTCTTTCTATAACCTTTACAAAAGCGTGGAACATCATAGTTATCAAAATATTGTTTACATTACATCTAACAAATATGACAGAAGTGGAAAAACAAAGATGTTTACCACATGCATCCCATTGTACATGCTTACGTACAGCAGAGATGTCGCTTAATTTGAGTCACAGAAGCTGGCGATAGTGACTGATAACATTCTTTAATGTCGTTGTGTTGAAAAAGATTCTGTGGACAAGTGCCTCGAGGGAAGTAATTTGAATTGACGGTTTGTCAAAATAATAAAAAGTTCAGTCAAATGTTCAATGATTTTCTTAAATGATTAAGTATGTACTCGTCATGCACACTTTCCCATGCAAGGATTAGCATGAACTTGTAGAGGAGTCTTAAAACAAATACAGACATAGAAACGATATGTGAATTGTGTCGTCTGCTATCTGAGCAAGATGACTAAATCCAGCGGAGTAAAAAATATCATTTACAAATCCGCGTTTAATAAACTTTCACATCTGTTTAGGTTCCTGAATTCTATCTGCTATATAAACATTTTCTTGTCTTGCTATACTCTCTTTCTTAGTGATTTTGTCTATTGAATGATTATGGATGAAATGTACTCTTTACAAGAGCGTAGAAATTTAACATGCTCAAACTTAAATGAATGTACAACTTTCAGTGCAATAGTTTCAGTTGTATTATATATATAATAGTTTTAAAGGTAAGACAGCAAGACTTAATTTTCGTGTTGACAGATTGCACTAAAATAAATATCTCAAAGACAAAAGGCTGTTACTTAATTTCATGATTTTCATTTATTCCTATTATGATAACATCTCACAAAGAGTTGTCTTCACCTAAAAACATACACAGTCCAACAAACAATTGTGAACGACCATCTGAAATCTTGCTAATATGACTAAAACTAACGGTGTAAGAAAAAAATATAATTTACAAAAGATTATTATTCTTAGATGTGTCACATCCCTAACAAAATCTGTTGGCATTCAAAAATAATCATAAATGTTGTAGCACAACTATTTACGCACATAGTATGAGAACTGTACATTGTAAAACCTGCCATAGAAAATTAATTACCAGTTTGTTAGGATCAAAAAGAAACGAGGATAATAGTTGAAACATCCTTGTACAACTCTTTCATGTTGAAAACACAGACGCTGCTTTAATCTTTTAGTAAACCAATTCAAATGACATGCTACTTACAAAAGAGTCAAATAGTCAAAATGTACAAGGTTTGTGTTCTAGGTGAGAAATTTACACCGATAAAGGTTTCATGAACATTAGAAAACAACATGTATTCCCTCTGGCTGTTAAACATCGCGGGTCTGTCAAATGAGAAAAGTTCAGTCATACATTTGAAAAACTTTTCTGAAGTAAAAAATGACGTGTTTGTCACAAACACATCCGAATAATTATCTACTCATGTGAGAAAAACACTTGGGTGCATTATCATCAGGCTATTTTAAAGAAATTAAAGAATAAAACTAAAGTTTAATTTAAAGACAATAGACATCATGACTTGCTTTAGCGACCCACAATGTGTTTAAAACTTTTTAAACATGTTTAAAACTGTAGGTGTAATTATTTTACAGAGAAGTTTTAAGTGAAAATGTATATTTGTTCTTTTACAGTACAGATATACTAAGTACAGGCTAGATTAAAATGAAAACATTTCTTAACAACAAAAAGAAAAAACAACATATACGATTTTACACATATTTAAAATTTATAATAATTTACAATATTACTATTTTTAACAGTAATATTGAACTTTACACATGTTTCACACATACTTAACATCTTAACACGTGTGTATCAGTAAGATATTTGTCACAAACCGTCAGACACATCAAACAGGGCTTGATAAGTTGGACTTATCGATTATTTGAACTATTTCCTCTGTCAATTATTTGATCATATCTTAGTAAAATAACCCTATATAGACCAGTTGTTTTTATTTTAATAAAATAAAACATTATAGTGTAAAAAATAAACATGCTGCATTTAAACACACGGTTAATAATACCAATTTTAAAGTGCGAGAGAAAGTCTAAACTGCTGTAAAGATTCTGTGAGACATTTGTAGGAATTAGTTTTGTTGCAAACAACCTTATGACGACTAACTCGTAGTCTAATTTAACTCTAATTCATAAAGAAAGACTCTGTAACCGTCTTGCGTTCATCAGAGGATCATTTGACTGCTTCTAATCCATGGTTTGTTTAGAGCATCATGGTTTTAGGTTTGAAAGATCTAAAAAGGTATTTGTTAAAACAAAAGTCATATCGTTGTTTAATCATACTGTTTTTCATCAGATACCCTGTGTGCTTCTAAAAGTTTTCATTTGTAAAAGTCTAAATGTTTAAATGTAGGAGTTGTTTTAGTATGTGTGTGTGTGTGTGTGTGTGTGTGTGTGTGTTGTCCATCCAGTGAACCATTCCAACGAACTTTTGACAGAGTTCACACACGCAGGTGTACGTCATAAAATGTTTAAAATAGCCACAATGTCTATGCTTTGATCAGCGGTTTTTTTAACTAGCGTCCTAACAAAATTTACGATACCAGACCCCTTCAAAAACTCGTTAGATTGCTAATGAGTTACAACGCCTTCACGATCTGATATGAACGCATCAGTAATCATAAGTCCAGACGCGCAGAAACATCCTGGTCTCATGCGCTGCGTGAGACGTGATATTTGCATTTCTTTGTTGTCTGTTTCAATTAATAGATAACACACCGGCCGCAAACTTACGGATGGAAAATCAAAGAGAAATCCTGTTTGCGTCAGCATACACGCGCGTATGCGTACGTGTATGCTTTCAAACCGCATCGGAAGTTAAGATTGACAAAATCAAAGAGTAAAATAAAAGGTGTTAAGTGTAAATAACTAAATAAAACAAAAAACTTTTGCTTAGGGTTTATGTTTAAAAGGACTCTTGTGTAGGTCATCCTAATTTTTTATACTGACATCACAGCAAGGTGTCTTAAGTTTGACAAAAATCAAAGAGTAAATAAAAGGAATCACTTGTGAATAACTAAATAAAATAAATCAAACAACATTTTTCCTATGAACTAAAGATGTATATTGTGTATAAAGATGTAAGATCTAATTTTTAAAAGTCTGGGTTATATAACAAGTCTTAACTTGACAAAAAACAAAGACCGATTAAAGAAATGGACGAATTAAGTGTGAATAACTAAATAAAATAAAACAAACAACATTTTTCCTATGAACTAGAGCTGTTTGTTTAAAAGGAATAACAGTTTTAAAGTGAGAAGGTTTACTTCAAATGCTATATGGTTTTCATTAATTAAAGAACTGCTAAAGATTTATTAAAATAACGTTCGTTCTAATGTTAAAAACATTACTTTAATTATTTTAAATCTTTGGTTCGTCTCTCCGCCTCTGTTAGGGGACGGCCGTAGGCGTGGTTTGGGCCCCGGGTCTCCAACCCTCATTTGGAGTTTGGCAGCGACAGAGCGCGGTTGTCTCTCGGATCAGCGCTAGACGCATGGGGCTTTTTCGTTTTTCTGTCTAAATTGTAACGATAGACAACCACTGAGTTTTTTGACTACTGCAGGATACTGTTGTTTTAACGAACGAACCCTCTGTTATTCATTTATTTTTAAGGCTCTTTTTTACTTTTAAACTGTATAGTCTTATTTCACAACACGGTAAGATAAGACAGCATTTTCTAGTGTTAACGAACGTGTTTGCTGCTTTTTTGTTAGATGAACAAACATCTTTTTATTTAACTCTGTCAAACTATCCATAATTGTAATGATAGAAAGAAAACTAATGTTTTATTTTCTAACTTTGCCTAACATTGTTTTAATTACAACAACACGTCTTGTAGGGAAAAACAATCATTGCACGTTTTACACGTATATCTGACGTGAAAAACACTTTAATAAAAACATCCCTTTAACACGATTTCACCATTTAAAGTTTAAATCACATAACAACAGTCATAAATACCCTAAAACACAACGGCCTGGATAATCAACTCCTCATCCGGATGGGGGTGGGTGGGGGTGTACAACAGGTGTCCAGAACAGATGTCCAGTTATGGTGGGAGGGATTGGGCGCTTACTGGGTGGGATTTTTATGAGGGGCAATAAATCAAATTTTTTGAGACATAGTGCACTATACTCTCTCTATTCTGCGCAGCGCCGCTTTAAGTCGAACACACCTATTGATTTTATGTGTGATACGCTGTCACAGCATTTGAGTCCTCACATGCAGAAGTGGGCAGACCCAGACTGACAGCTGGCACTGAGTGAATAATCTGCATTATAAAAAGATTTTTTTTTTTTTTAAGATTATTTACGATTAATTATTGTTGTCAAGTTATCTAGTCGTTGCTTGCTTACAGTGCTTGTATTATGGAGCAGTTTGTTAGATCGCGATCTATCTAATTTGTTTGTCTAATGAAGTGCCGACAGATGTATAAAAGTACACAAGTCACACTGTAATTTAAAAGCGGCAGACTTTAAATGGACAGTAAAACAAAGGCAGAATACTGTATAACTCCAGGCTGGCACAGTATTGATGAACGAATCCAAACAAATGCAGAGAACCGTACGTTAACTTAATTTGAGCGTTCCAAAACAAAGTCAAAGAGCAGTAACTGATGTTATACTGTCTGCCTTGGTTTCACCGGGGCTTTTCTCCATGATACTTATACACATGATAAAGGAGGTCATTAATGTCCCAAAATTATCAATAACTAATTTTCTGCTAAAGTTTTCTAAACTAAAGTTTTTGGCAGCACTGCTGTCACTATAGACCGGGCGTGGTTTCAGCAACCAGGCACCTCAGCTTCACCCACATCCCGCCTTTTTGCCCATTTTCGATTATCCGGGAGTGACGCGCTGCCAAGATGGCGGCGGTCGGCTCCGCCCACCTTAGGCTTCAAAAATGTTCTTCAGAAACCTACGAGTGACGTCACGGACACTACGTCCATGTTTTTTACAGTCTATGGTCTATCTAAAATATTTAATGTCACTTAGCCATATACAAAATATGTAGAGAAAAAATAAAACTTTTACCACAACACATAATACAAACACAATAAAGCTTATTCTAAAAGATTACATAGCTGTTTTCACTCTTATGAGTTGATTTGAGTTGGTGATTTTCTAATTTAGCTCATCTCGTTGAAGAGTCCATGAGTGCCATATGGGATGTCCAGTGGAACTTCTGCTCGTCCAAGCTCTGTGAAGGTCTTGGCATCAAGGACAAGGAGGAAGCTGCTATTTTTCTAAACAAAATTACACAATATTATCACACCTATCAAGACTGAATTCTTAGATTGAACTTTGACCAAATTAAGTATATATCATATATGGCTTATATAATATGTTGATATGTCATAAAAGAAAGCCAATGGAGCTATGATGACACCATGAACCTCACCTCTCTTGGTGTTATGACCACAGACATGACCACACCATCATCCTCATCCTTAGCATCGGGTGCTGGAACAAACACTGGTTCTGATGGGAACAAACCAGCATGGCGCCACACCTACAGACAACAAGACAGACCAAACATTATATTTTCAATTGAACTGAACTCTCACACTTATCTCTTAAAATTTTATTTTAATTTAAGACGGTACCTTTAACTTCTTTCCTTCTAGATCCATCTTAAGCAGAGAGTCACCAAATACGTGTCCAAAGCCACAGGCGTAGAAGTACCGATAAGGACGAGCATTGTAATATGTGTAGTTAATCTGTGGGAACTCAAGACCACCATACTGCAACAGGTCATCATTGTAGAGATCTTCATGGCTCAGGAACACCTATTATTACCAAAAATATTTTTTTTACCAAAAACACGTTTTTTGATATTCATAAATATTATTGTTCTCAGTCCCCCTTTCACTTGCTCCCATACCCCAGTTATAGTCTTCACAGCAGTGGCAGTGGTGTATGGCAAATTGATGAGGTTGTGGTCATTAGGCTCATCTTCCTTTACGTCCAGAGGCAGTACATATCTCCGTGGTAAGTTTGTACACAATGAATTGAAGAACTGGAAAAGCCAACAGTTAAACACTGCATTAAAGTTACATATTTATGAAACTGAAAGAGAGGTAAGCATTACTGACATTTGACATTGACATGCTTTGAATTGTGAAGGTGTTACCTTGTCAAGTTCTTCTCCAGATGCCTGAAGGTTCTCTATTGTGAAGTCACCAATTACATTGCCATCATCTCCACAGCACATGTCCATAATCAAATATCCATTATCCTCATATGCATTAATCTGGTGCAGTGTGAACATGGCACTGCTGTAGTATTTTGTCTTGATGAGCTGTGTGGAGGAAAAAACATGGATGTTAGACGTGAAGTGAGAGAAATACACAGTGCCCACAATTAGAAGTCAGTATGATGATGTGATTCTGCCATGCCTGGCCAGTGTGTCTGTCTGCCACATGGAAGATGGTTTCCAGTTCCGGGTTCCAGGACATGACTTTATGAAAGCTCTTTCCAACAACTCTGTACAGCATGAATTTCAGCAGGTCTAGTTTGATCGGCTGTTCAATGAAGACTATGTAATTCTCTGACATGACTGCAAACATAGGTAAAAAAATGAACAAACACTTTCAAAGAAAAACAGAAAAAAAAAATCATCTGAATTTTTTTTTTTCCATCTGCCTGTTAGTGAGGATTATAATATATTGGACAATCTACATGAACAAACGTGTGGCCCACATTTCCAACCATGTGAAATTCTAGATGCAAAATATTTCTTATAATATTACAGATCGATAAAGAAGCAGAAAAAAAATCACCAAAACTGTGGTAGTATGATGGTTTCCTGGGGTCAGAAGCAGGAATAGAGCAAAGAATCTCTGCACCTGAGAGATCAGCAACATCATTCTTTCCATCACCTGGTGGTACTCGGAGGATATGGTAGAAGAAGCCTTTGAGAAACAGAATAGGTGAAGTGCTTTTCGTTGTTGTTAAAATATTTTCCTATATCCCAGAATAAGCGAGGCATCCCACCTTTTCGGCCATATGAGTTTCCCAAGTTGTAAGTCGCTCCGTCACGGTCATAATGTGGATGAGCTGTCGCTGCATTAATTGCAATATATTTTGACCAATCCACCTTTGAAAAACAAAATCATATAGAGATAACTGTTCATTTTAGGAAAATACTATATGTTATATATTTTTATTAATGTATCTGTGAAACAATCATATTTACCTTTTCTTTGGTTTCCAGGCTCACAGGGTCGATTCTGCGCATGAAGTTGGTCTCTGTGCTGACGTAGAAATCTCCCTTGTACTTAACAAAACTCACTCCTGCATTATCAGTCGCATCTGTTAATCAAACACAACTGAGGATTAGAATAGGTTCAGATGAAGGTTTTGTAGTAATTGCATTAACTTTGACAAGTATTATACTTGTCGATTCTGATCTAATCTTTATAGATTATAGGCCTGCAGTCAGAGCATTGTCTGAATGATCTGAATTTATGACATTTATAACATGCCATTGTCACCTCCAACTGATGCTTACTTGGAATCTGAAAACGTGAAAAGAACCGGGCAAAGATGTTCTTGCAGGGGTCAGGTGTTGCCAGGGTGCCAAATTCAGAAACCACAATTCGATTCTTCTCTGCATTTTGCACATAAGAGTCACTGCGCAAAAAACAGCTGCTGTAGGTCACCTGACCATCTTTGATGTGGAAACGATGCATCAAGGCCATGCCGTCAAACCAGTGGTTGAATCTGAGGAGGAAGAGATGAAGCCAAATGAGCAAAGAAAACAACCAGATAAAATTGAATAGATCTTGCTGTGATTATAGCAATATTTTGCTCTCTTACTTGCTTTCACCAAACTCAAATCTTCCAGGTCCATTTCTTAGGAAGCTGCCAGTGATCCAGGAGGGAATTTCACCTTTAATAACTGTACTAATGGGGTCTGGGGTCTCCTCCACAGAGCTCACAAGAGGACCAATGAACTCCAGACCACTGGCAGATGGCCGTTTTTTGTTAGCTGAGAAGAAATCACACCATAACAAATCAAATCATGGTGTGAGGTGTGACACAGACAATGTGACGGATGATTAGACTGTACAGTGTTCTGGAGGACATCAGAGTTAATGAGGAGCTGAAATGGTATCTTACTTTATTCATGAACTGGGTGCATTAATACAGAGGATGTAAAGAAATATCAGCAACCTCAAGTGTTGCACTTGTGTTTCATTATCTCTTCTGTGTGTGTTGCCTTAAATGTTGCCTAACCCTGAACACCAACAAACCATGATGTATATGGCAGCGGCTATTTGCACTTAGTGTAAATAGCATCTGAACTAAGTGCAAACAGCATATTTTCTTAGCGATAGATACTATTTATAGTATAGAAGCTATTTACACTAAGTGCAAATAGCAATGGATTCTATTTACACTAAGTGAAAATAGCAGTATTTTTTAACAATATGCTATTAACACTAAGTGCAAATAGCAATCTTCTATTTACACTATGTTAAAATAGAAAGATTTTCTGCTATTTATACTACTTATTGCAAATAGTGGCAATTATCTGCACCTCAGTATTGTAGTACATTATAAAACAGTACGCAATAATAACGTATTGAGTGTAAAATTATAGTTTTAATTCAAATTATTAAATGGATGTCACCTTATTGGGACAAAGCCCTCCCTACCTACCCTAACCCTACCCGATACTTTATTTTCAACTTTTTGATTATTTCCTTCATTTTTATTGAAAATAAATGCCTTTCCAATGCGATATGAGATTTGAAAAGGGAGAATTTTTTTTGGCAAAAGGCAGGTTTGAACTCGGGTCGATCGCGTCAAAAAGCATGCACATTACCATCTACACCACTGAAACTGATGTTGAACAAGCATCTTTTTTCAGTGTTGACTATCCCAATCACACATTGGTGGGTGGAGTTAAATAGCCTCTGCCAACAAGGCGGGCTATTTGCACTTAGTGTAAATAGACACTCCGATGATATTATACATAATTTACAACCTTACTAGCTTTTAAAGTATAGCTTCTCGTAGACTTGAAAGAATAGTTCAGTTTTAGAGCCAAAGTATTTTATATGAATGCTGTTCATGTTTAGCACAATCAATTAATTAATGCACCAGTTCCTTTTGACTAAATGGCATCAAGAACAAGAAGAGCCTAGGCTAGCTTAGCCTACAGGCAATGCATTTGACTGAGCTAAAAAAATCTAAAACCGATTGTTGATTTTCATTGATATCTAATCATACAGTAGATCAGACAACAGATGGTGTAAACTTTAAGCTATCAGTTCGAATTTTGCATATCTTAGTGTAATGTGTAACAACAGAAGTTATGGTTTGACAAAATACTATGATCATCCATGTGGTGAAACATAAAGGCCTAAGAGATGATTACATAACACTTAGATAAGGGTATAGTAATAGACAGAGGTGGGGGCAAGTCACACATGTTCAAGTCTCAAGCAAGTCTCAAGTCCCTATACCATCAAGTCTCAAGCAAGTCTCAAGTCACAGTACAAACAAATCAAGCAAGTCAAGTCAAGTCAGCGGCTCACCTCAAGCAAGTCAAGTCGAGTCCTGATAAGGGTCAAGTCAAGTCAAGTCACAGTATCAAACAGGAACAAATATATTTTTATCACAACGACCTTAATTTTTCCTCAGAAATTAACTTTTTTAATTATACATTTTAAATAATAATGTTTTAAATATAACATTTTGAAAATAGGCAAAATACTACTTTGTATACCGATAAGTCTGTAATTGAGATGATAAAATGATAAAAATATGTATCTCATATTTATGTTATATTGAGTTTGACCATCCTAGGAGACACAGATAATATTTAACAGATGTTTGAAAATTATTTTGCAATAAATATTTCCAGCGGAGTCTGGGATTCAGTCTGGGAGCACGCTAAAAAATGTCAGTGTGTATCAAAACATGCTATTCAATTTAAAATAATATGCTGACTACAAATCACCCCTTATATCAGAAATAAAATGGACCCAAAATTGTCATCGGATACAGACACCCTATTTGGACTGTTTCTTTCACTTTGCATGATTGCCTACATTGTTCTTGAAAACTATTGTCATCATGACTCAAAACAAGAAGCCTATTGCTGTTAATGTTTATGTATCTTCCCCTGTAACTTATCGATTTCTTTGATTTTATCTTAATAAGAACTAAATTGACAGCTGTGCATTTAAGGTCTGCCTAAGCTTTTTGTTTTGTTTCGTTTTTGTTTTCTGTTTATCCTGTTGGATTTTTTTTTTAAATTGAATATAGAAATATGAAATTAAATGATAGACCTACTCTATGACATTAATGCCGCCAGTAAGTGGCGGCAAATCACTGCTTTATCACAGAAGCGTTCATTGAACTGATTCATTCAAAACAGTTGATTCGTTCATGAACAAGCAAGAATGGGCCACTGAATCACTCAACCGAATCGTTCAGTATTCAGTGTGTTGTTGCTTAGTGAAGCGCGTAACATGAAAATATTACTAAATATCGTATGTTATAAATATAAAAACTCATACTAGGGCCATTTTGACAACATGTCTTGGATTTTGGGTGCAAGAGAACCATCACTAATCGATAAAACACTGTGGTTTCCGTGGTACAATTCCATATATTGATTTACAAAGAGGGATACTTGACACTAAAGCACTGTTTTGAGAGGCAAACGCCAGTGAAATTAAAGTTTGACGTCGTTAACACGAGATTAATAATTTATAATCACTTTAATTTAATGACAGACCTAAGATGAATTTTAAGACCAATGCTGTTTTCAGCTAACGAACAAGCTTACATACCTTTCCTTTATGAAGTGGTGACGTCCTGGCTTTGCAAATGCATACAGTGTCGAAGTGTTAATCCAAACATCTCGGGAGATTCTCTTGATCCCTGTATTTGGCGTGCTGTGTTCCTGTGCTCGTGCAGTGTCATCAACTGCGCAGACTCGGATCACTTCTGCCGCTGGTTCAGTGGTTGCGTTTTGTTTACCAAATTATGTCGCAATGATTTATAATAATAATTAGAGTTGTTATAATGTCAAGTCCTGCCGATTCATGAAGGTCAAGTCAAGTCAAGTCTCAAGTCACTGGATCTCAAGTCCAAGTCAAGTCAAGTCATTTTCTTTATTTAATCAAGCAAGTCACAAGTCCTTAAACTTGCCAGTCATGTGACTCGAGTCCCCCACCTCTGGTAATAGAGCATAGAAATACTTACCTGATACTTTATACATTGAATCCTGTGTAGGTTTAGACATGACTTTGGCTGTTAAGATTCTTGAAAAAGGTAGAACAGAAGCAGAACAAAAGTAATATCCTGGCAATATAAGACCGTCCCATAAACACATGACAGCGTGGGATGGGCTAAATCTAAAGCAAAATGGACCTTGTACAGAGCCAAAGCAATACAGTGTGCAACTGTTCAGACTGAACACATTAAATTCATCATTTAGTTAGGTTGTTAATCTGTAAAGTCAAGCTTTTCATGCCTCTTGATGAAGTAAGCTAAAAATATTGTTTCATTTTAAGAATATCACTGTTAAAAGTGACTGTAACGACATTCTTTAATTCTTTTTTGCCATATAAAGAGAGTCTTATACAGTCCTACATACTTACGTAGAATATTAATTTAATCCTTGTAAAAATGTATAAAACATCAATAAATATTTAAACACTGGAATAGAAAGACAAATAAAATACCTTTCTACACATACAAATACAGTGCTGTTCAAATGTTTGGGATCAGTAAGATTTTTAATGTTTTTAAAGAAGTTTCTTCTGCTCATCAAGGCTGCATTTATTTGATCAAAAATACAGAAAAAAATGTCATTTTGTGAAATATTTTTGCAATTTAAAAGTAACAGTTTTCGATTTTAATATACTTTAAAATATAATTTATTCCTGTGAAGCAAAGCTGAATTTTCAGCATCATTACTCCAGTCTTTAGTGTCACATGATCCTTCAGAAATCATTCTGATATGCCGATTTATAATCAATGTTGGAAAAAGTTGTGCTGCTTAATTTTTTTGGGACCTGTGATAGTTTTTTCAGGATTCTTTGATAAATAAAAAGTTAAAAAGAACAGTGTTTATTCAAAATATACATTTTGTGTTACATTATACACTACTATTCAAAAGTTTAATGTCAGTAAATGTTTTCTTTCTTTTTTTAAAGAAATTAATACATTTATCCAGTAAGGATGTGTTAAATGTATAAAAAGTGATAATAACACTTATATTGTTAGAAAGGATTTCTATTTGGAATAAATGCTGTTCTTTTTAACTTTATTCATCAAAAAAAAAAGAAAGAAAGAAAAAAGTATCATAGGTTCCAAAAAATATAAGACAGCACAACAGTTTCAACACTGATTATAAATCAGCATATTAGAATGATTTCTGAAGGATCATGTGACACTGAAGACTGGAGTAATGATGAATGAAAATTCAGCGCAGCGTCACAGAAATAAATTATATTTTAAAGTATATTAAAATAGGAAACCAATATTAGAAATTGCAATGTTTCTGTATTTTTGATCAAATTAATACAGCTTTGATGAGCATAAGAGTCTCCATTAAAAAAAAAAAAAAAAAACATTAAGATTCTTACTGATCCCAAACTTTTGAACGGCAGTGTATAGATTAGATTAAACTTTATTGTCATTGCACGTGTAAGGTACAAGGCAACGAAATGCAGTTAGAATCTAACCAGAAGTGCAATAAGCAGAAGTACAGGATATACAGTGCCTACAATATGTTACATATGTACAGAATATGCAGATAAAGCAGTACTATGGACATAATTTACAAATTTTTAAATACTATCAGTATGATATACAGATGGGTGATTATGAACATACTATACAGATGGATTATGCAGTAAATGTATGTACACTATAAGCAAAAACTATGAACAATTACAATGGATATGAATAAGCGATACATTAAGATACATAAACACTAGTGCAATGGACATTGAAAGTGCATAGAAAATAAAAATTTCCAGTACATAGTACTCAGTGTGTAGATGGATCCATTCATTATTCTGAATGTACAGACAGTAGTGCAAGTACTAAGTTTAACAGAAATGTTTTTTTATATATATATAAACAGATTTAGTGATGGGGAGGGGTGAAGAGTGTGTAGTGGTGTGTGAGGGGGGATCATCGGGCAGAATTCAGTAGGGAGACAGCTGTAGGGAAAAAGCTGTTCCTGAGTCTGCTGGTCTTTGTTCGGAGGCTCCTGAAGCGCCTCCCAGAGGGCAGTAGGTTAAACAGTCTATGGTCAGGGTGAGAGGAGTCCTTAAGAATGCAGCGAGCTCGACGTAGACAGCATTTTCTCTAGACGTCCTCAATGGCAGGAAGTGGTGTCCCTGTGATGCATTGGGCGGTTTTCACCACCCTCTGCAGTGCCTTGCAGTCAGCAACTGAGCAGTTCCCATACCAGACTGGGATACAGTTGGTCAGGATGCTTTCGATCGCACACCGGTAGAAGTTCATCAGGATGGTTGAAGACAAGTGGTTCTTCTTCAGTGTCCTAAGGAAGAAGAGGCGCTGGTGAGCCTTCTTGACTAGGCTGGAGGTGTTGGTGGTCCAGGTCAGGTCCTCCGAGATGTGGGTTCCCAGGAACTTGAAGCTGGAGACACGTTCAACAACCATTCCGTTAATGTGGATGGGGTCATGCGTGCCTCCTTTCTTCTTCCTGAAGTCCACAATAAGCTCCTTTGTCTTGCTGGTGTTAAGGAGCAGGTTATTGTCAGGGCACCATGCGGCCAGGTGCTGTACCTCCTCCCTGTAGGCAGTCTCATCGTTGTCTCTGATGAGGCCAATCACCGTGGTGTCATCTGCAAACTTGATGATGGAGTTGGATCCATGCACAGGCCTGCAGTCATGGGTGTAGAGGGAGGAGAGGAATGGGCTCAGCACACAGCCCTGTGGTACGCCGGTGTTGAGTGTGATGGTGGTGGGGCAGGTGTGGCCTGACCTAACATGCTGAGGTCTGTTGGTCAGAAAGTCCATAATCCAAGTCTCCAAGTTTAGTGGTCAGCTTGGAGAGAATGACGGTGCTGAATGCTGAGCTGAAGTCAACAAACAACATCCGTACATGTGTGTTGTTGTTATCCAAGTGTTTGAGTACCGAGTGCAGTACTGTGCATACTGCATCCTCAGTGCTCCTATTGCTTCGGTAGGCAAATTGGTGTGGGTCCAGTGTGGGTGGGAGGCAGTTCTTGAGGTGTGCCAGGACCAGTCGCTCAAAGCACTTCTCAAACGCTCAAAGCACTATATATAGAGAATATAATTTAGGTAAAACAGATGCCAATGACAACATCATGAACATAACATAAAGTTACAGAATTACTTTTTAGTCATTTTTACAACATATTTAACATGAGATAACAAAAGCCTTAACCTCATCAGCAACAGGGTGACATGACAATATTATCCTCTGTTTGACAGACTTCAGGATACCCTGTTATCTAGATGAGATTAAAGCTTCTCCATGCAGGATAATGAGTTTTCTGCAGGGCTTTTAAGGTTAACATTCACAACATTATCCTTTGAATAAGAAGAGGGCATCTAATGCAATAGGTTCTGTGAGGTTGAATCCTGAGTGTTTATAAGTAAACACTCTTGTGTCCACTTTTTTTAATCCTCATGTCAAAGTGCAAACTATACATGACCAAACTGCTGTAACTGCTTTGTACACTCTTAAAAATAAAGGTGCTTCACGATGCCATAGAACAACCTTTTTGTCTAAATGGTTCCATAAAGAACCTTGAACATCTGAAGAACCTTTCTGTGTCACAAAAGGTTCTTTGTGGCGAAAGAAGGTTCATCAGATTATAAAAAGGTAAGGAAGAAATGGTTCTTTAAAGAACCTTTGACTGAATGGTTCTTTGTGGAACCAAAATGGTTCTTCTATGGAATCGCTGTGAAGAACCTTTTGAAGCACCTTTATTTTTAAGAGTGTATTTGGACAACAGGGGACAACAGATAAACTCAGTGTTTGTGTATGTGTATATACAGGTGTCATTGTTCACATTAAATGTTCAGCTGTAATCATCTGCATACTATCTAATTTTAAAACAAGCCTGTTGACACTGGTAATGTGTTTAAAGACTGAAATGCTTTGCTTTAATGCATTTTTACATGAAAATGTTATATTCTTCAGTAGAGAGTTGTCATAAAATGCAAGCTGGGGCCAAAATGCTTTTTTTATGATATCATGACTTTCAGTCTGATAATGAATGACAAACCATCAAACGATACTACTTTTATGTCATAAAAAGTATATAAATACAGCATATGAAATCTAAGGTGTGCTCAGTGGATTCAATAGTGCAATATCCTTTTGCCTCATTTTCTGACACACAAAAAAGCAAAAGTATACGTGGACATAGGTCAATCCTGAAGTTAAACTCAATTCAATGAGAACTTACCATATGCTGACCTCATTCAAATTTGACCACAGGTTTTACTTACAGTACATTTAAATGAAACATTCTTCATAGCAACTAAGAGAACAAAAAATCACTAACAATATGTTTTAACATAGGTGTGTGTATGTGTGTGTGTGTGTGTGTTTGTGAACATGAACAAACCATGAACAATACATTTATTACACTTTTTATTAATCGTTGTTAATGTTAGTTAATAAAAATACAGTTGTTCATGTTAGTTCAGTGCATTAACTAATGTTAACAAACACAACTTTTGATTTTAATAATGCATTAGTAAATGCTGAAATTAACATTAACTAAGATTAATAAATGATATAGAAATATGGTTCATTCTTAGTTCATGTTAACTAATGTAGTTAACCAATGGACTTTGTTGTAAAGTGTTACCGATTCATTTATGCTGCTAATCAAAAGTTTGGGGTCAGTAAGGTTTTATAAAGACATTAATACTTTTATTCAGCAAGGATACATTCGATTGATCAAAAGTGACCGTAAATAATGTTTCATATAATGTTACAAAACATTTACATTAATTGCTGCTCTTTGACTTTTCTGTTTATCATAGAATCCTAAAAAATATCTAATGGTTTCCACAAAAAATATTAAGCAGCCCACTGTTTTCAGCATTGATAACAAGAAATGATTTCTGAAGGATCATGCGATACAGAAAACTGAAGTAATTCCACTACAAGAACAAATTACATTTTAAAATACATTAAAAGAGAAAACAATTATTTTAAAATTGTAATAATATTTCACAAAATTACTCAAGTGTTTATTCAGGTGTCTTTGTTCACATTAAATGTTCAGCTGTAATCAGCTGCATACTATCTAATTTTAAAACAAACCTGTTGACAATGGTAATGTGTTTAAGACTTAAATGCTTTGCTTTAATGCATTTTTACATTAAAAATGTATATTCTTCAGTAGCGAGTTGTCATAAAATGCAAGCTGGGGCCAAAATGCCTTTTTTATGATATCATGATTTTCAGTCTGATAATGAATGACAAACCATCAAACTATACTACTTTTATGTCATAAAAAGTATATACGTAAATACAGCATATGTATTTAAGGTGTGCTCAGTGGATTCAATAGTGCAATATCCTTTTGCCTCATTTTCTGACCCAAAAAAACTGACCATCCCCCCGAAAAAAAAGCTATACAAGGTTTGTGTATGAAGGCCATGTGAATGGATTCAGAGAAAGCAGCTGTTCAAAAGCCGATAATTTTTTTCCAGGCAAAACAGGTGGAACACTTCATGCAGCACGTATTTCATACTTTTGTGTGACCAATGTGACATCACTAACAGAAAAGGTTTAAAAGCGGACAAGTGTTCGGCAGCTGACCCGAGTCAACATGTTTGCCCTCATCCTAGCATCAGTACTCATTGCTAGCGGTAAGAAGTCTGCACACCTGAACAGAAGTGCTCAGGAGACTTAGACTTAGTAGCCTGCAACATAATGATTACAGATATTGTTCTATTATATATGCACCTGGTGTAAAGGTTTTATTCTGAATTTCTACTGTAGCCTTTGGGTGTGGAAAACCACCCATTGAGCCTCTCAGCTCTCGTGTGGTCAATGGAGAGGAAGCCAGACCCCACAGCTGGCCCTGGCAGGTATGTACTGTCGCACCATTTTGTCTGCCTTTATTTGTCATTCCCTCCTGTTACTCTGGTCTCAAAAATAGCCACTCTTCCTGCCACAGTTATACTTTCCACACTTTGTCATTACACCCTCTCCCACTCATTACATTTATGCATTTGGCAAACACTTTTATAGACAGCAATTTACATCATTCAAGGTTTATATGTCATCGGTTAATGCATTCCATGGGACTCAAACCCATGATGATCTTCCATGGCAATCAAACCCATGATCAAATTCATGATCGTTGTGTTGCTAATGCAATGCTGTACTGTTTGAGCAATCAAATTCAGCATGCAGCATGTTTAATGAGCGTTTTATGTGTCCCATGATTAGATCTCTCTGCAGTATCAGAGCGGTAGCTCATGGTATCACACTTGTGGTGGATCTATCATTGCTGAAAACTGGGTGATGACTGCTGCTCACTGCATCAGGTATAAGTGTCCAATCCATTGTTCATATAATATATTAATCTTTGGTTGGTACAGAGTTCAATTAAACAGCACTAACAACATGAACTCATTTTTTAAATGTGTTCAAAGTTTTGAACTTGAGGACATTAATATAGCTATCAACTGGATTTTCATCTTTAACCATCATGCATTTTCTCTCCTGTAGTTCTGGGCGCAACTACAGGGTGCATGTTGGTAAGCATGACCTGCCAGAATATGAGGACGGCTCAAAGACCATCAGTGCGCAGAAGATCATTGTGCACGAGAAATGGAGCTCCTTGTTTGTGGCTCTTGGGTAAATATTATACTTTGGAGAACTTTACATTATGTCATATTTCATTTTAGGCCTAACTAACAGTTAATAGGAAGGTAAACATGTCCTGTCGATATACGTTAGTTAAATTCATATATGTGGCCCTGGACCATAAAACCAGTCACAAGTAGCACGGGTATATTTGTAGCAATAGCCAAAAAAAAATGTTATGGGTCAAAATGACTGATTTTTCTTTTAAGCCAAAATCATAAGGATATTAAGTAAAGATCATGTTCCATGAAGATATTTTGTAAATTTCCTACTGTAAATATATCAAAACTTAGTTTTTGATTAGTAATATGCATTCCTAAGGACTTCATTTGGACAACTTTAAAGGCGATTTTCTCAATATTTCGAGATATTTTTTTGCACCCTCAGATTCCAGATTTTCAAATAGTTGTATCTCGGTCAAATATTGTCCTATCCTAACAAACCATACATCAATGGAAAGCTTATTTATTAATGTATAAATATGATATAAATTTCATAAAATGGTATAAATTTCCTGAACGAATTAATTAGGTTATTATGGCATTCTGTGGTCAAGTATTTTTGTATAAAGACCACAATACTGTAAAATTGTTCAATTTTTGTACGATCCATTTTTACAGACCGATTACTGTAAAACTGACTGTTGATAGGCAACCAATTTCCATAATAAAATAAAAAAAATTCCCACCATATTTTTAACATAAATGTTGGCACAGCCATTTTTAACTTGAATGTGCAAATCTTTCACAGTGTCGGTTGCTTCCAGCTACTGTAGCTGGACAAATAGAGTCCATTATGCTGCTTGACATTGCAAACTGTTGTTTGTTTTTATATTTTTATTTATTATAATAATCAGAAACACAATGGTTTGTTGAGCAAATAATATTACCATTACTGTAGTAATAATGGATTTTAAGTCACTCATCAGGAAATAGCTTGAAAAATAAGGTGGATTTAAAATAATGTGATTATAAAAAAACTCAAATCAGTTTTACTTTATATATATTGTACAGTCAGTCTGTGATTATCACCCTGTCAGGTTTATTGTGTGACACAGACTGTGGGCATAAACACAGTAAGTGTAAACAACAGCTCTCACTTGTGATTCTTGTGCTCATTCAGAAACGACATTGCCCTGATCAAGTTGTCCGAGCCTGTGACACTGAGTGACACTGTTCAGCTGGGCTGCGTTCCTCCTGCTGGCTCCATCCTTGAAAACAACTACCCCTGCTATATTACAGGCTGGGGAAGACTCTCCAGTAAGTGCTTGTTCACACAAGACCTGACATACTACACGTAAACATAGTTGGGACATTTTTAGTGTATAAGAAACCTGATTTTTCTACATGTTTTAGTGTTTACATGAAGTAAACTGTACAGAAGTTTGTATAAACCTACATACTGTGGTTGTGTCCCAGCTGGAGGCCCTCTTCCTGAGAAACTGCAGCAAGCACTGATGCCCGCAGTGGATCACGCCACCTGCTCCAGGTCTGACTGGTGGGGTTTCAGTGTCAAAGAAACCATGGTCTGCGCTGGTGGAGACGGCGTTGTTGCTGGCTGCAATGTGAGTAAAGTTATTCTGTCTGTGTTCATTTATAAATTATCTTGTGCCACATCTCTTTTAAACATCTGTTAGCTTATATCTACAGAGTAACTATAGCATTATCACTCGAGCAAGAGTGTTTCTGTCCTGAATTTTCAGGCGATTGCGAGTGTAATATTGATTTCATACAACAGTGCCAGCACAATAAATGAACAGTTAATATTGCACAACTTACATTCTAGACACAATGTTGCCAGTTACCTTTCTGTTTCGGCTCTGCCAATGAATATCATTCCAAACCAAACCACAAAAGAAAGCATCTGCGTATTGTTTTGCTCCTGAATAAATCTGTGTTTTTGAACGCAATGACTCACTCGTATAAAATGTAATCACTTGTCTATTGGCTAAACCATTTAAACTGCAGAAAGCATCACTAAAATGGTCTTGGAATGCCGCACACAACTCAAGTCAAATTCAAATACTGAAACAAATTTTTGTATGATAAAAATAGTTTTACACACTTTTGTGTGTGTGGACTACATAAGTAATTTTTTTGTTAACATCCTACAGGGTGACTCTGGCGGTCCCCTGAACTGTAAGAACTCTGCCGGTGTCTGGGAGGTGCACGGTATTGCCAGCTTCGTTTCTGGTTTGGGCTGTAACACTGTGAAGAAGCCTACTGTTTTCACCCGTGTGTCCGCTTTCAATGACTGGATCGACAAGGTACACCATGATGCTTTAAACAGAAGTAATGTATTCACAACACATAGAGTTTAGATACTAATACAGTTCTTTAAGTTCTAAGCCCATTCTGTTTAACAAATCCCTGAGCTTTGGAAATTACCTAAAGAATATTAGAGAGACTGGCATGTGATGAATATGTAATTACACATGCAGAATAGTTTTTTCATTCCTTTTTCTCTTTGTTTATTTAAGGTCATGATGAACAATTAAGATGAGCCAAGGATGCCAACCTTTTTTAATACCAGAAAACCAACTCACCAAGAAAAAAGTAAATAAATACATACTGGCTCAACAAGGGATGAACTACTTCCATCATTTTTTTCCTTTCTCACTCTCCCACACTGCTGCAATACAAACTGCCAAATGTTTGCCAGAATATTAATGTAAACGCCAATTAACTGAATGAAAGCATCTCCCAATTAAGTACCTGAGAGTTTCTATGTTGCACCTATGTCAAACGTGATGAATGCAACAGATTTGAATGTCAGATATGGTATTTAAAAGATTGCAGGACCTCAGAGAACAATAGATCATTTGGCCAAAGGAGGTGAGGCTATCTATGATCGCTTCCCACTCAAGTGTAGGAGGAAGAGATGATAATCATGACCTGCTGACATGCAACAATATCATGTGAAAACAGCACATGGATGATGAGGGATCTGTGGTTTTAAGTGAAGATGTGTGTTTATCATTGCCAAATTCTCAAACATAATTTAAAGATAATGTTAAGTGACTGTCAGCGGTAAAATTTAGAACCACAGATGTTGAGAGAAACTGATCAGATTATAGCTTTTGAGAGTGTGTTATTCATTAATGTGGTTCAAAAATCTTTGCATGAATGCTTCTGTACCTGGTTTTGCTCCATATGAGACTTGGGAAATGGTAAATTCTGAAATTCAAAAAGTGTTTATGTGTGCAAGATTGGAGTGCAACAAGGATTGCCTGTTGACTGATTTGTGACATGGGGTGTGAAATTAATCTTTACAGTTATTTCTCATCCCTGTTTTTTCTACGAGGCAAATTACAGGAAACTCTTTGCTTCTCAAAGAGCCTGACATTCTGAGGGTGAAGCATCTCTCTCTCTCTCTGCTTTCTGTACTCCTAATGGCTCTATGGGGACTCCTGATGGCTCCTGACTTGTTAGTGGTAAACCATAAAGAAAACATTTAATAGCTGCTCTAAACTGCATTCTTCAGCACAAACGCGTTTAATACTGTATTATATCTTTAAAGGAGCACACAAACATATTCATGGTTCTTGTTCATGTCATAATAAATAAAAAATATGTGCTTGACCCACTACGAGACCTCAATAAACTTTCCAGTTGGGCCATTGATTAATTAATTGTATTAATTAAAATTTTAATTAATTCTAGCAAAATAATCTTCAACTTAACCGCTATTTGCGCTATATTACATTAACTCATTTGGAACAACTCTTATGACATCAAGAAAACAGTTATTTTGTTTTTGTATCTTTCTTTCTTTCTTTCTTTCAAAACAATTACTGCATCAATGCATTTTTTATTTTCTTCATTAACCATGTATAATTATTTGAATCAACAAACCTAGTAGCTATACTGTAAGGAAAGGTAGCTAATAGCCTGTCTGTAGGGACTTTGAATAGATTGGTTTCTCCCAAAACTGAATAGTTGGTTGCATCTTTAAATATGCACATGCACATTTGTAAAGCTAAAAATAATTATCTTTAAACACGAAGCAGTTGTCTCCCAGACATACTGTGGCACCGCCTGAGCCTGCCCTCCAGACAGTGCAGGGACATTCACGTCGCCTGGGACGCTCGTGTTGCTATTGGTTTACAGAGTTTAACGTTTGTTTTCGTTCTCAGGACAACACAATGACAACCACGCCTACAGGCACTGACTGCGGGGAGACTGAGCTCTAGGTTCCGAATAACGCCACAGCATCTGCATATTAGCTAGCTACACTCGAAAAGTAAATATTACGTAAGTAAATGGCACTGTGGTGAGATCTCTCAGTAGCTGACGCTTCAAATCAACCTGATTCATTGGATGCTGAACGCGCGCAGACACGGACCCGTCTGTCTCTGTTTGGCGAAAACTTTTTGATCCGACTGGACATTCGAGTTGATTCATATAATCGGTCGGCATCAGAAGTGCTTGGAAATATGTAAAAGATGCGGGTAAGTTCACTTTGCAAAAGCAGCATCGCCATAACAGCAGAGTTTATGCTCGGGATGAAATGAAAGACTGCAGCTTGACGCGAGGCGGCTCGCATCGTATTGTTTTGAATGGAAAGCACCATCTTCACATCTTATAAACAGGCAAGTTCATTGTTTCGTAGTGTTTATTGCTTAAATATGATGTAAAGACTTAGATAACCATTTTCTCAATCAGTTGAATGCAGTCTTATCTGCTGTATTTAGTGTTCAGCAGCAGTCAGCGGTGGTGCTGCCACAGTAATGTGGGACAGACAAGTGTTTCATTGTTCAGCTCAGGTTTCATTTAGGGGGGTAGAGCTGTTTTTCTCAGTCAAACTAGTACTAGTCGACTACTTCAACTAGCTGTTTTGAAATATGTCCTATTTCTGAGAAGAAAAACAACAATAATGGAAACTATTTACTTTAATGACCGTATTCTAGCACAATTTGAGTAGACCTAATAGGCTATATTAAAGTGACATTATCAGAAGTTGTCTCAGACTGCATTGTTACAACTTCTTGTCACTAAGCAGCTATTTTGTTTTCTCATGATTACTGTAATGCTTTGAACACTTGGCAACAACTTTGCATTTTCCCTCCAAATAGCTAGATCAGATGCTCAAAGATATATTGGCCTTGTGAACATATGAATGTTGTTTCATCTGGAACAGAAGCACAGGCATATATAAATACTGCCCACAATAAAATGTGTTCTATGTATCTTTCTTTGTTCTGACAAACTGACAAAACCTTTTGTATTTGTGGGTGGTTTTATTTTAGCTGTTTATGTTAACTTTTCACTTCTCTCATAACTGTCATCAATAAAATAATCCATAAAATTTAGCATCCCTCTATTCTACAAACTGCCTTTTCTATGTAGGGTTGCAGGGAAAATTAGCATTTTACTTTGTTATTCTTTATTTATAGCCCTATATTAAAACAATGTAAAATTAGAAACAATCAAGTAAATAATAAACTTTTAAAAGATTATGCACAAGTATTGTTTGTAAAAAATATTCCTTGGATCCACAGCTGTTATCAGATGCCTAATGTTCATGTTGGACTGTGGCTCATCGATTTCCACTCAGCTCATTATTGATTAGAAAGTCACTGATTGTGACTAGCTTGGCTTAACTACAGTATATATGTAAGTCAAATTGCAATTTACATTTTCAGACCTATATATAACACCAATGGGACCCTTTTTCCAAGTTGAGAGCAGATATGTTACATTATGTGCTTTGCAAAGAGTTTTTATAGAAGCACTGCTATAGTATTAGGTCTGACTCTGCATTATTCAACAGCACATGGAGCTGTGATAAGAGGACTGATGCAGGGACAGTGTTTGTTTCTGGAGAGGCACTCAAAGCATATTGCTAGTAAAATGAGATCGTACCCTAAGTGCCCTCGTTACTCGGAACCCTTGAAGACTGTATGAGGAACTTTGTGTTTACTCCATTTAAAATGCAATAAGATTGGGTTAAATTCTCCATTTAGTTTAGTAGAGTAACATTTGCCTAAATTTGCGGTCTAATGTTGAGCAGAATCTTTCTTTCTCAGCCAAAGAAATAGAAAGAATTTCACAGAGTGAAGAGGCATCATTTGTCTTCAAATGTTCTGTGCAATCTTTAGTCTTCGGTTCATTTGTATTTCTCATAACTTGAAGCCTGAGCTCCCTACTGTGGCAGTGAAAGAGAGAGAAAGAGAGAGAGAGAGATTGATGCTCATCAGTCTTACCCATGTGTTCTCTCACTTCAAGCTCAGTAATAACTGCTGTATGCCGGGGCTCTTAACTTGAGGATGATGAGAGTGGAATTACTCTGGATTGACCCTCCAACAGTAGTTTGAGCTCTGAAAAGAGAACTGACCTGAACTGGTAGAGAAAACAACTGGAGATGAGGTTAGAAACTGATTCACCATGATGAACAGATACACATAAGATAATCTTGCTGTAGATACACAGACTTTAGGTAGAGGACGAACTCTCAAAATTGGTAAATCACTCTGGGTGCCAAACTTATATTTTTTCCGAAAAATGTGTCTGTGAGAGGAAATGGGTTTGAGGGCATTTGTGAGTTGCACATCATTCTTCACATTTTTATTTAAAAATGTACTTTGCAGCACTGCAAAATGTCAATGTTTTGTCACATTGTTATCATTAAAGCAAAAGAGAGAAACTAAATACTATGACAAGTTTTCATTCAAACTGAAATGCTGTCAATATAATTTGTAATAAATATGTTGTATTCATTTAGAAAAGAATGTAAAACATTTTCACTAGTGGTCTCATGATCTTTGGATCCCACTGTATGTATATGTTTTCTTTAGAAGTGAGTAAACTAATGTCCTTTAAATCTAAATATACATTGTTGCATTAAGAAAATATTGTTGTCTTTGTTTTTTTAGGAATCATTCAGAGGCTGAGGACGTTTCCTTTTGGATCTGGCTAAATAAACAAGACAGTCAGCCTTTGTAGAGATGCAAACCTTTGATCAGTAGATCACTCTTACTCACTGAAGGACCAGATGGTGTTGCTGGCTCTGTCAAGAATCATGAAAAATGGCAGCAGAAATTGAAGCATGGTAACCTATTGTGATGAACTGTGATTTCATGTGTCTTCCCTAAACTTGAACATCAGATTCTGGAGGTCAACTCACCATGGAGACAGAACTAAGAGCTGGACTGTCCCCAGCTGCCATAGTGGCCATTGTGTGTAACTCAGTAGTAGCTGTGCTTATTCTCATTCTCTTTGTGATACTCTGTAAGGCCTGCAAAATTCCCTCCTCTCCGGAGAGGGCCCCAGTGCTGGCAGAGACTCAAGAGCCACAGAGAACTGAACAAAAATACTTATTAACTGCAGCTTGAAATTGAAAAAAATAAATAAATAAAGTGAATAAATTCACGGGGCTGGAGGAATATTTTATTTGATGATGGCCCTGTGTAAATGTGAAATGCACATATAACGTACAAGTTCTTACATACATTTTTGGAAAACCACATCATTGGCAGGACTTTGGAATGATTTTTTTGTAAAGAGGAGCACACTTAGTAGCCTGTGATGACAGTATGTTTGTTCAGCATTAAAAGTTGCTCATCAAACATCTAAAATATCTGATTCACCTGTGGTTTTACTTTTTTGCATTATTATTATTATTATTTGTTTTACATCTTTTGCATTTTGAATTGTTAGAATTCTCTTAGCTGACTCTATGGCAAATCTGTCATAAATCACGCTATTGTCATTTGGTGCTAGACTCTTGTTTTTGTTAATGCAAAGCTTGTGTTTAGAAGAATGCAATGCATCTCACTATTTTAACAGTTTACTAATACAAAATAGAAATAGAAAAAATGGAAACTCATTCATAATTAATTTTTGTGTGTGTTTGAGTTTTGAATTATTACCAAAGTTCATGCACATTGAAATAAATGGATGATGCATGAGATATATTAAAAACAAAGTCCATTTAACACCAACTTTTCTTTGTTTAAGTTGTATCTTGCACTAGCCTTGCACTTGTGTGTTTGTTGCTGATTTGCTACTGGAGGATCATTACGTAAAGTCACCAAAGCCTCTTATCTATTTTACTGTGCTTGGACACAGTCCATCTGTTTGTCTATTTATTGCTCTTCATTGGACATCTACTGTAGTCACTTTGTGCTAGTCTTAGATCAGTTCCTTGTTCTCTTGCCCAACCTTAACTAACAATTTTTTTGCCATGTGTACTGCTGATCTCCAGTTCAAGTTATAGCTCTCATCAAAGATACATAATTTACCAAGCAAACAAGGAAAGTTTTGTTTGAAGAAATAGAGTGGCAAAAGTAGGAGACAGAGACTGTGAGGAAAGGGAAAATATTAAAGTGTAATTTGAGCATGTTTGAGCATGTAATTTGAGCATGTAATTTGAGCATGTTGCCTAAAACCCCACAGGGCATCAATCGTGAGCAATGACATTGGGTTTACACTATTGTTTATAGGTCAGCAGGGTGAAAATAATGAACTGTACAAACAGGTTTCGGCATGCAGGTGTTAAGGAAGGTTTTCTAACCACTAAGACTCTACAGCATTACATCTCAGTCCTGATAGGATTATGAGACACTTCAGGAGGGCATAAGAGCTCAGCCATGTGAAAGGTCACTGGTAAAATTTACCATGATTATAACAAGCACAGCACACCAAGTGTTATTTACTCTGTCACAATGTCAGATTTAAAAATTGCAAAACTTGTATGTTTAGCTTGTTTAGTTGCACCTTTGTGTTTATGCACTTTTAAGGGGTATGAAATAGTGTCAGTTTAACTAAATAATATTTGTCTGTAGATATGTATATATAGCAACAGCCTATTTATGTTAATCAAGGTTACCAAATGGTTTTTGATATCAGATTTTTATCTTTGGATATCTTCACTGGAAATAGTTTGACATGACTGCAGATCCTATATATACGTATAAAAGTTTAAATGGCATGATTTAAAAGCAAAATTGAGTTGTTTCACTTAATATACTATGTAATGTACAATAGCTATTATTACCTATTCAAAACCATAACCCGAGGGAATGAAGTTCAAGTCTCAATGTTTTGTTTGCAATGCAAATTTACTTGGTGAGTCCCGTGACTGGACTTTCAGAAATAGAAATCTAATCAATTGTATTATGTAGTAGCTTTAATGTATTTTTTAAACAAACATTCTCAATGCATTTTTATGATTTCAAACATGAAATGGAGTTGTTTTCTACCTGCAATTTGTCTTTCTGTTTTGTTACAGAAAGATTTGTTTGAGGGAAAAAAACAGTAGTAATGACACATGACGCTTTAGTACTATGTACTAAATGACGCTTTAGTACTGCTTTGCCCTGAGGTGGAGTACAGAAAACAAAGTGAAGAATTACATAACAACATTACAGGCCACTGGAATAAAATCCAGATTACTAATAAACCATAATCTGCATTCCCATCTGTGAAGATGTCATGGTTGCATATATTTTGCTGAAGACCAGTGAAACACACATACATTCCCCTCAGAATTAGAGAGTGTCTTTATGTGTCCACTGATTTGTATGAAAGCAAGCATCTTTGTGTATATTTGTACATTTGACTGCAAAGTGTACATGGCTATGATTGAAGGAAACACTCAGGCTGAGATTTTTTTACACAGTCTTATCACAACTGCTTATATTGGGTCTTTCATGGACTATTAGTATGGGTAACCTCTTAACCCCTTAGAGAGGTTATCAAAGAGATCATAACATCCAAATGTGAACTCTCACAAGTTACAACAGCAACCGTTAATAATCCCCCCCCCCCCCAGTATTGTGTGTAATGTTCTTATCTCAGTTATTGCATCTTTTCTATAATATTTCTGCTGCTAGCTCAACAATTGCAATCAATGATCTTATTTTGTATGCTCAATAACAATCAGGGAACACCATCATCACATGTTTCATAGTTTTAGTTAAGCCAATCCAACCAATGCCTCTATTATATTGAATAAATAAAATATAAAAAAATGTATAACACTGTTTTATATATTCAGGAATGCTTTTAAAACGTACATTTAATCCTGCATGAAGATGCAACATTTACTGTAATTTTGTAATTTTACATGACTTGATGTTAGTAACATATCAGTAGACCCATGCTGAGTCCGACATTAATGCCACAGCGGAATGATACTTTTCATATTGTCCATAACCTTTGCCAGGCTGGTAATGTGACTCATTTCTGAAATAATCTTCAGTAAGATAATGTTTGATTGTTTTTTATGCTTTGTTGGTTAGCGCCATCTACTGGCCAATACCTTTCCACGATTATAGTCAGGAATATAATGGGAAAATACAGTTCAGCATTAAAATAGAAGGGAATGCAAAGACGTTTATGGACATTACATAAGCTCTGCTTTTATTTATTTATTTATTTATTGCTAGGTTTGTTAACAAATTCATTTAATTTCTAGTCAGTGCTCGATTAAAAGTAGCCAGTTTATGTTGAGCTGGGATTAAAAATAATTGCTAGAAAAGAGAAAAAAATAATTAGTTTGGGAGTGCCTTTGTCACTGGAAATTGTCATTTTTATGTACCTTGTTCTGAGAAAAACTAAAGAGGAGAACAAACCCTCAAAAAAAAGTGAGGAAGTGTCCTGACCTGAGAAACCTAGACTGGGCAGGACAACAGAAATCCCCCCCCCCCACACACTAGCTAACATTGCCTATTTATTATATTCTAACATTGCCCGTTTTTCAGCTTGCTCCCATACAGGCCTTATGCAGTTTTATAAGGGTTACTATCCAGAAGCTGTCCAGGGTCCTGAAGTCATTTGCCCTGTGCTTGGTATTGGACAGGTGCATAAAGCACGGCCCACCTCTTTCAATACTGTAAACACGCAAATAGACACAAATCCCGTTAATAAAAACATCTTTGTTTGCACTCACTAGATGTCAATCCCTAACCGCCATCCCTGATCACAGGTTCGACATGGACTGCAAAACAACAACATCCCACACAAAATCTTGCCATCTCGAGGTTACACACACACACCGAGATAACCCTGAACGATGTCTGTGTCTGATGCTAGTCTTGGGTGGAGCAGACATCGCTCGATGGCGTTGAGTGGGGCGGAATCCGTGGTGCTGCTCGTGTCTCCAGACTCGTTTCTCCCGGAAGTGGGTGGTTAAGTCGCCACTCGGTCACTGCTGGCTAACTAGCGATCGCTGGGATGAAGGAGAGTCGGGGACATTCTTGGGGCTGACAAATATCCGACGACACAGCTGTGAAATTTAATTTTTTTAACCAATTAGTTGCGGTATATCCGCAGAAATCCACCACAAACGCTTACAAAAAGCCCAGACACCCCGTTGCCAAGATGATGGAAGAAATTGACAGATTTCAAGTGCCGACCGAGGCAGAGATGCAGCCTTTTGTAAGTTAAACCAAACTGACTCTTTAACAACCGATTAAATCACAAATGTTGTCAGAATGTGGCTTTAATAACGTTTTGATGAGCGAACGGTAGATCAATATGAACCAACGACACATGGAGTATTTCATTAGTCTGATGTTGTGTCATCACAGACCGTTGTTTTTTATAAAAATGGCAAATATCTTATATTACGAGAGATCGATGATGTCTGATGTATGTTTTGCTAGCTAATGTAAGGATGTTAACGTTACTCTGATGCTGCGCACTGAGACTGTGTGTGTCTCCCTGCATCGAAAACAACATCTGCTTCATTTTATTTTATAACTTCAGCTCAACTTGTTCTTATATTTATTCGTACTTCCATCGTAACGCTGTCTGTAACGTTCATTTGAAATACTGTTAATATTACGTGATGTTTCATCAATCTCGTAGAGGCCTTTACCGCCTTAGATTGCTTCATCATGCAGAAGACGTGCTAAGGTACCTGAATAATGTCCATACCCCCCCCCCCCCCCCCCCCCCCCCCCATGACAAATTCATCAATAATTCTCAGGAAAATAACCAGCTCTGCTCGAAGAGACATCTGGATGGCCCATATTTAACCCATGACCTGTACAGCAGCTGTCAGTGTACCTCTGGTTTGTTATAGATCAGTATTCTCATCTGTTATTGCTTCAGGACCCAGATTTTACATTGGTCATCAAGTGGAGACCCATCACATATCAAACTGTTTATCATAGAGACGTAAACAACCGTTCTTCAGATCGGAAATAATATACATATGTATTTATGCAGCAGACTAAATAGTAAAATTCTAACGTTAAATGTTAAAATTCAATTATGTCATTCGTTCTATATTCAACCACATAAAATATATTATGGATGGAAATGAACATATATTTAAAGGTTAAGTATGCAGTTTTTGCTTACCTGTCGAGAAGTAGGCCTAACTCTGCAAGTTCAGCATCTTTATTGAAATCATACTATCAAAATCCTCCATCTTGTAAAAAAGCTACCAGTGTTTACCATTGTTTTACCCCTCTGTCTGTCTTACCCCTTTGTTTTGGTAAGTCTTCGAATTTTGGCTTGTACTTTCTGTAACGAATCTGAATATTATTATACATTAAACGCCTCATGGTCTCACACCGGCTAAACACCCGCTGGCTCAGCCTGCTACAGTAGCCACGCCCAAACTCTCGCTATTGGTTGAACTGGAAAGAGATTGACGGATCTGAATGGACTGCTCTAAAGGCCCCGATATACTTCAAACGAAATCGAAGAACGAACTGATATGACGTCATTTCGAACAAAATCAGGCCGAAACGAAGTTCATTTTGAGTTTGTTTCGGCAGTTCGAAACAGCTCACCAAAGCGAACTTTCTGGGGAGTTCGTTTTGGCACCTAAACACCTTTGAGCTACCATTGGTCCGTGTTAGCATGAAACTGGTTCCCTCGACAAAAAGCCAATAGGATTTTTCCATAAGCTTTTGAATTATCGCCAAAAATAAGCTCTGTGTTCAATCATAGTTCATGAAACTTACACATTTTGTCCATCAAGATAATCTTCACAAAATAATATAACTTTGACGAATTTTGAAGCCTAAATAAAAGCGCCAGAACTAAAAAGCTAAACTTAGGCTATAAACGAACTACAGCACCACGGTCGCTCGCCTTCAACGTCACCACCACCGCGCTCCCGACAACTTTTCAAACTTATTTTTAACGTTCAGTGAAAAGGATTTACACTGTATATGAATTTTAATCCACGCTACATGAACCGTTTCATATAAACTGGAATAAATACAAAACTAGAGCCAAACTAAAACTGAAATGAGGCAGTAGTAATAAATAGTATAGTGAATAAATGAACTAATCATAACTGAAGGACATATGAAAGCACGTATTTCTGTACATTTCGAAATAAGGTGCATTAAAAGTCAACAAATCCTTGATTAATATGAATATTTTAATTAAAAACGTGTCTCCAAGTACTATTCAATAAAATTCTAGTGCATTTAATCTATTAAATAACAGCAGAGTGAGCGAGTTTTTGGATATGTTAAGATTAAACTTATTTTAGTGAACAAAGCACCACATTTCAGCTCTCATTTTTTTAGGGTGGTTACACAAAATGTTATTTTATCCTTGCTTCTACAATCTATATGCTTTCTTAAAGCTTCATGTGGCCGTAAACATTTAATTTTAATGTGGCTTTAAGCACTATGCATCATTAAAGTTTCACTTTCACCGCGTAAAGCCGACAAATGTGGTGTTTACATGTAATAATCGTAATATGAGTTTACCTTATGGTACGAACCAGAGTCTCCGCATCAGTTAGCGATAAAACGAGCATCTTCAATCCGAAGACTTATGTCGCATTTCGGGGCACAACAAAAACAAAAAACATTGTCGAACAACAATATAAAATGCGGGAAACTATTCGTTGGGTATTCTACAATTAATTGAATTACAAATTATACTACAACTGGAAAATACTGTAAATTGATAAACTGTTCGGCGTGATGACGTTTAATGTCTCTGACAGCGCCTGTAGTCCCATTTAGCAACTTGTTAGCAATCGTCTTTTTTAAGAAACTTAACAGCTTAAAAAAATCACGAGTGGGGTGTAATTGGTGTGTTTTATATCGTAGAATAAAACGTGATATTATCTTGAGCCTGTGTGAACCACGGACCTTATTTAAGGGATTTAACCAAAATGCCATTCAAAAAACCCATTGACTCTGGGACGATGGAACCAGAAGTGCTAAAATGCTAACTCGCTTCCGGGTTTTCGCCTACAAAGTGACATCATAGTTCCACCACTCTATGGAGGTCAGGCAGGAGAACAACATCTCCAAGTCACTAGCAACCAGGCACGGACTGGCCATTGGGAGCACCGGGACGTTTCCTGGTGGCCTGGCGGCTGATTTGGCCTGCTGCCCTGTGTTTTTTTTATTTTTATTATTATTATTTAAAAAAAAAATATATACATATATATTTTTTGCCTTCCCAATGTGCCAAAGTGATCATTTCCGATTGTGGCATTCCCTAATAAATCGATAATAAATCATAAATCGGTTAGTCTTGACTGGCAGCGCCGCGCTTCACGTCTGTTCCTTGCCTCCGTCAAACGGTTTTGAACATGCGCGGGACTCGAGGAAGGAGAGGAAATGGACAGAAGAAACAGTTAAATGTAGCGAAATTACTAACCTGTTCAGGGCTTCAAGTGCAGGTCAGTTTCATCTGTAATACGCTACTGTAGTTTTGTCTTTATTAACCTAGTTGAGTATTAAACTGCTAGCACCTGTTAGGCTGTCAGTAGCACGCCATTATTATCATCAGTCAGAATACTGTGCTAAAGGACATCATTATCGAATGGAAAGTTACATTAATAAATTTAGCAGGCAGATATTCACATGGATTTATTGTATAGGAAGGGAGGGAGCTAGAGCAAACAGCAACACAAAAATATCAGTCAGCCCAAAAATACAATAGTGTGTTCAGTAGCTATTAGGATTTTCAATGTACTAAGTTTGGCATTTAGGCACTTTAGAAAATTTGTTTTAATATATTTGTAGGAATTATAGGTTTGTTAAATATTGGGTATTTCAGTCATTTTAAGAGAAATAACATTATGTGCAAACAAAATTGGTTGTTTTGCTACTTGCTGTTAATAACAGTAGACCTGCTGGTGAAGAAGTGACAGGTACAAGAAAAAAGGGAGTGAAGGAGATATTGGAGAAAATGAAGAAAAGAAAAAGGGAAGTGAAGGTGCAGTTCAAAAGAGAACCTTTAATTATTTACCAGGGCCCCGACTAAAGACTTAGACCTTTTTATGTGATGGTCATACAAATAGGCTAATAGGGTTGTCCATGTTTCAGAATTTGTTGTGGGATGGCCTGGATGAGTGTGAGATTTCCCGGCCTGAAATTTTGTCCCAGTCCGCCCCTGCTAGCAACATAAATACACTGTGTCGAATAGCTGAACTAAAGACAAAGCCTTTCAAGGTAACAAAATATAAAAAAGGATGGCAGATATTTAGGCCAAAGTGGGTGAAGATAAAAAATCTTTGTCATTAATTTATCTTTGTTATTAAAAAATGAGAACAAAGATACACATTACAAATACACATAATATACAAATAAAATAAACCGTGTTTTATTTTCAGGTATGCTACAATAGGTGTATTTAGCAGGAGCATTCAAGAGACTGAATGAACAAATATAAAAATAAAACACTATATAGATTGATTCCTATTAAAGCAACTGTATTAAAGTTTTTCAGTCAAGAGTAGTGAGTGATTTTTCTCTTTGTGTTTGGTGTTTTATTAAAATTAAAGGAATAATTCATCCAAAAATTAAAATAGGCTAGTGTTTTATTTTTAGACCTTCATTTACTCACTCAAAAGTTGTTTTAAACCTGAGTTTCCTTCTTCTGCTAAACATAAATGCTACAGTATTTTGAAGAAGGTGGAAAACCAAACAGTTGCTGGTCCACAGTGTTCCCTACTGTCAAAGTCAATATGGACCAGCAACTGTTTGGTTACCCACATTCTTCAAAATATCTTCTTACTGATGTGAATGTATGTGGCGCTGTATATTGATACAGCGGCGCCAGAACTGCAGCTGATAGAATGTGCGCTGTAGCAAGATACTACGATATTTCTTCAAAAGCAGATTGTGGAGACTTTTTTATCAGGGCCGCTGCTGGCCAAATGGGTGCCCTAAGCAGGATTTTATTGTTGTGCCTCCTCCCTCAAATATTATGGAAGTAAAAAAAGCACCTACCATAGGGGTCAAAATAGAACTTTAATAAAATATAAAAGTAAATAAATAAATAAAGTGTAATTAAATTGTATTATGGCAGTAATACAGTTGTCTGATTGATTTTATGGTCTCAAGCATTCAGAAATCACGCAAAAGAAAATTAAGCAGTTTTACCACGAAAACCATGGTTAATTTTTGTAAGGGTTGTGATGTCCACATGTTTTTTGTTGAAGAAATTATAGAGGCTGTGTCATCTATAGCAAAAAGGTGGCCAAAAAAATTAAGATTAAGTGGATATTTGAATTATATGTTTGGTCAATAGCCTATTAAACAAAGATTTGATCGTCCTGTAAGTGTAACAGCAGCAATTACCAGGCCTTTGGCTCCTTTTACAGGCATTTATAACATGTAATGTTGAAAAAAACAATAGACACCATCACACAATTAGTAATAGTTTTACTGGTTATAATGGGACGTGTATTGGTTTTAATGGAAACTTTAATGGACCATGTGGGTCTCTACTGGTAATTGGTCACCTTCTATTGGTGGCTTGTTAAAACCAATAAATCCTAATGGAATATGTCCCAAAACACACTACAGAAAACCATTTATTAATGGTTTTAATGGTTAAAAGTTGATGGTTTGTAATGGCATTTGTGATTTATTTGTGATTCATTTGTGATGGTGTTGGAATTTTCTGTGATGGTCTATAATATAGACTCTATATTGTTTTTTTCAGCAAGGTTGCCTCATTGTTTTAAGTCATTTTAAAGGCTGTTGGCTTAGGTCTGTTTTTATAACCACAAAAAAAAAAGTATATATATTATCTTAATACTTCTTTGATTATGAATGTAGCCTACCTGAAAGTGACGTGCGGGCTTCGTTTTCATCTTTTTTCTTTTCTCGGCGCCGGACTGCTGATGTCTTTTCACAGGCATAGTTGTCCATCAATTATAATCATCTGCATTCAGCCGCAAACATGAGGCGCGAGTGGTCGCGGGAATGGCGTGTCACGTTTTTAAAAAAAAAATTTAAGCAACTGGGATGGTGCCCTACGCAAACGGCTTACTCTGCATATAGGGAGCGGCGTTACTGATTTTTATCATCCACTATATCGTTCATATCACACAGACCGGACCGCAAGGGCACTTTAGCGTCGGACCTCAAAGGGGCAGGGGCTCGAGCCTCAATGTTTACACTTTTTTGGTTGCTAAACCCATGAAAGAACAATACCCTCGGTTAAGAAAATCTATTTTGATATAAAAAAAAATCTTTAAAGTCTGTGTAAAGTCAATTCTGAGAATTGTTTGTAAAAACATTATAAATGTTAGAAATGCATTGCTGAAACATGTTACAAAGACTGTAAACTATGTAGTACTTAATTGTGGAGTTAGACCGTTAAACAGTTTTTCACAATTTTCGTGATCAGGATTTCTTGGGCGGGGCTAAATCAGGACTCGATGACGCAATCGAGCCACCGAGCACGGCCCCTACCCAACACTCAGATCGGATTTTTTGCTGAAATCCGATTTTTTTTGCGCTGTTGTTCACATTGTCATTTAAATGCGACTGCCATCAGTCTCATGTGTGAACCGTATACGGCCCTGAAATGACCCACATGCACAGAAGAAGACGTGACGTCAGACGCAGCGCACTGTGTTTGCAGAAATAAAAATGTATTCTGCTCGTGTTAGCGTGTGTTTAGCAATTTTTAAGTTAATGTGCAATCGGAGCCTAAATAACGAAGTGATAGTATTGTCTATATATTGTCTGCCATTGTGATTTTAATCTTCCTGCCTCCTCCAGCGCAGAATTGTGACGTCGGTCGCATTTCAACGATGTAAAAATCGCATGAAATGCGACATGGCCGTTCAGACTGAAGTCGCATTGCAAAACATCGGATATGTATCCGATTTAGGACCACATATGAAAGTGGCCTGGGCCTGATTTGAACGAATCGGAATTGTGCTGTTCAGACTGTCATAAGAAAATCAGATATGGGTCACATTTGGGCAAAAAAAATTGGGATTTGGGCCACTTTAGCCTGCAGCGTGAACTAAGCCTATGACGTGTGATCGACAGACCGATCGGTGTGTGACATCAAAGTACAGTGAGAGCTACAGAGAGCAGACGCTCCTGATGCTTTCGAATCACTCTCATGGTACTTTGATGTCATACACAGATCGTTCTGCAGCGCTGCTTCAAGTCGAACACACAATAACTAGAGTGCATTAGCATCAGTGGTTCACGGCTCAATCGTGAGTTACTGTCATTACTGTTAGTTACTACAGCCTACAGTTTGCTAGCTAGCTATGCCTTCATCACGTAAATGCATAATACCTGGTTGCGATCATTTACAAAACAGCTCGGTCAGCTGTTCCCGTGAGTGGGCGTGGTTTCAGCGCCGCCAGTGGACACGCTCCCAGCGTTTGAGAGCAGAGAATACTGCTTATTTTTTCAAGATTTTGATACCTTATTTTATTTATTTGGTGGTAAATTTGTTTTCTTTAGCATTAACATTTGGCTGGGTGGTTAATAACACATTTTTCTGTGGTTTGACAAACTCAGAACACACATTTAATATTGACTTTATACGGACTTTAGTGGTTGTGACACTGATTTAGTGTATATTATATTATATTATATATTATGATGAACAATACAATATGTACAGTTTTTGCTCTCAGTGTATAAAAATGTTTTGCACTGCACCTATATTTTTTCATCCTATTTCCAGTTTTAATAGATTTAGGCTTTTGAAATTTTGAAATGATTTGCCACAGTTCTTGGCCTGTTCCTTATTTGAAGTTGGCAAATTGCACCATTTGTTTCTGAAAATGTTCTGTTTCCTTTCACATCAATCCCAGTGTGTCATAATGAGCTGGGAGAAATCAAACAGTAGAAATAAAGTAAAGCTTTGTTCATCCACATTGATCAAAATGGACATTGCAAGGCTCTTGTCAAGAAGAACAGACATCAAATAAAATTGACATAATCGATAAAACTAGACTGCCTTGACACTTCTTTCTTTTTTTTCCCTTTTCCACCAGGATCCAGCATCATCGACCACATCAGAGGCAGACTCAGATACCAGGGAGAGTGAACCTGCTACTCTCAACTATAAACCTTCTCCTCGCCATATGAAGATAGGTGAGTTGTGGGATTGTTTTTATCGCCAAACGCCAATGCTATGCTTTTATTTGAAGCAATTTTTGCAATTGTTTCTTATGACATGATTAAAATATTAGCATGTCTAATATTGGTTGTCTGTTTTTTTTTGCTCTGTAAAGACAAACAGAGAGAGTTGGTTAGGAAAGGGTCACTGAAAAATGGCAATGCTGGAAGCCCTGTCAATCAGCAACCCAAGAAAAATAATGTGATGGCCAGAACAAGGTACAAACAAAAGAAAACGATCACAGTCTTCACTGTATACATAGTCTGTTTTATTTCACATTCATTGAAAAAACTCTCTATATTTCTCTTACCATCCAGGCTAGTGGTTCCCAATAAAGGCTACTCTTCTTTAGACCAGAGTCCAGATGAGAAACCTTTAGTTGCTCTAGATACAGACAGGTATGCTCTTCACTCATCCTTTACTGCTTTTATTTATGCCACAGGCCACAGGCCTCAAACTCACTGTTTTCACTTGCCTTACAGCGATGACGACTTTGACATGTCTAGATATTCCTCGTCAGGATACTCGTCAGCCGAGGTGAGGTCTCTAAGGGAACAGGTATCTATGAACTCTGGTTAATGTCCTTAGCCCCATACCACAATCATCATGACAGTGGATTTCCTTCTCAAATGTCACTCACAATCTTGTATGCTCTAAATTCCCTTTTGTTTTAAATGTCTCTCTTTTGTTTTCCTTTAAAGGAATAGCTGACCCAAAAAATGAACATTTCTAAACATTTACTCACCCTCAGGCCACCCAAGATGTGGATGAGTTTGTTTCTTCATCTGAGAAATTTAGCATTACTTACTAAAGGATCCTCTGCAGTGAATGGGTGTTCAAACAGCTGATGAAAAAATCACTAGTAATCCATTAAGATCTTGTGAAAAGCTGCATGTTTTTAATACACAAACTCATCATTAAGATGTTTTTAATGTCAAACCATTGCTTCCAGCTAAAATACAAGTCCTCTATCCATAATATTGCTTTGTCTAGTGAAAAGTCATCTTGTCTGAAGCAGGAAAAAGTATGCACACATCAAGCACCATTTGCAAACAAAACAGTCCAAATCAATTCCAAACAAATATAACAATTCCACAGCAATATTTTGGCCATACACTATGGTTTAACTAATGAATTAGTTTATTACAGACATGCAGCTTTTTACTTCACAGGACTTTAATTGGTGGACTGCATGTGATTATGATTTTTTTTATTAGCTGTTTGGACTCTCATTCCGACGGCACCGATTCACTGCAGAGGATCCATTGGTGAGCAAGTGATGTAATGCTAAATTTCTCCAAAACTGTTCTGATGAAGAAACAAACTCATCTAAGTCTTGGATGGCCTAAGGATGAGTACATTTTTAGCAAATTTTAATTTTGGGTGAATTATTTCTTTAAATGTCACCATTGATCATTTGTTGTTGCTAATCATATTCATGTTGTTGTTCATGTCATTGATTCATTAAACCAATAAATGTCCCAATCAAGCTATTGAACCAACCCTGTTGTCTTATTAGTCTATTAAATAACTGCTGCCAGGAGTATTGAATGCATTCATATGATTTAATTAGTGGCGTTTATGCAGCCCAGCCTGACATGCTGTCCGTTGCTTCCTGCAGCAGATAAACCAGGATCTGAACATTCAGCTACTGAAAGATGGATACAGGCTGGATGAGATCCCTGATGATGAAGACCTGGACCTCATACCACCCAAATCCATTAACTCCACCTGCATGTGCTGCCAAGCCACCTCCTCCACTGCTTGTCAAATCCAGTAAATCTGTCACCTTTCCCCCTCCCTGTGCTCCCTCTCTCTCTTCCCCTCCCTCGTTCCCTTTCATAACCTCAGATAAGACATCTAATCAATATTACAGAGGGAAATGTACAGTAAACGTTATGATGAACATGGTGTACAGGAAAATGTGAACACACACCCACCCACCCACACACACAAACAAAACACATTACATCTGCTAATACACACACACATAGACACATTTACTCTAACATATGATTATTAACATGACTATTATTGGTTGCTTCCTCCTATGGCAGGATATGCACTGTTTGCTAATACGCTAGGAGAGTCTGCTCACTTTCACCTCCTAGCTGGCATTGTGTTATACTGTACAAGTGAACGTAGAACAAATAAAGCATTCAGATGGCTTTAATTGTGAATTAAAATCAACTTGATGTTACAGAGAGTTTGACATAGCCTATCCACTGAATTCTCTGCTTTCATGTTGCACTCATTGCATTAACGTCGTCGTTATGGTAAGATTTGATTTCCGTACGGATCTGGTTGGATGTTTATTGTTCGTGGCTACTATTGAAGCTATACTTGGAATCATTTCTGTTGAACATTTTGCATGTTGGTGCATTCGTACTGCAGTGCTAACAGTAGCCTTGTCTGGCATGCACCTGGGCATCACACTTTTTTGTTTACTCTTGATATCTCACACGCGTGTATTTAATTGAATCACGTTTGAAGCTACGCTGGATTTGAGATGCAAATGAGTCATGAACGAAAAGGGAAAACAGCAACCCTTTTTTATTTGATTGGGCTCTCACAACAGACCGCAGATGATGAAATAATTACACGAAGACCTTTCTGTCTCTCAAAGCAGTTTTTCTAAGGTCAGAAATCACTAGGTATGATTTAATAACTGTTATGACATTTTGAAAATGCTGTTTCGTTTCTTAGACAGAATGTCCAAAAATGTTAGATGTTTAAATTGCCTGTAAGCTTTCTTGAAATAAGTATTGTTTTATTCTGGAAGATGTTCAGATTTCAAAGACTTGAAGGCACCAAAGAATGTTTATGCTCCTTGTTGGAATCTGTCCATTTTAATTTAGCATTTTATATGCATACCACCGATCAGAATACATCACTGAATTTCATGAAAATCAGTTGTGGGCTGTTTAAAAAAGCAATGTTTTCTGCTGGTCTTTGGAAGTAAACCTAGAATGTTAATGTTGCTTAACTGATCAAATCCCTGGCCTATCTTTACATTCATTATCGTTATTATTAAAAACGATTCAAGCTGTCAGTGATGAACCTGCACTGTTCATCTACACATGAAATCCTTTTACAGATTTTTCCCTTCCGTTCAGCTTTAAAAGCCATCTTTACACACTACTTATTGTCTAGATCAAGAAACTGTTTTCATTCGAACTGCTCATATTCACTTTTTAGTCCGTTTTAACTATGACTAAAATAATGTAATGACCTGATGTATTCAATTCAAAGCGTAATCAAAGGTGAGCGTTTGTTGGACAAAAGCTGTGTTTTTCTGTTATAAAAATGTTAATTATGTGAGAAAGTCCATTTATGTATTAACAATGTTGTTATTGGTTTCAGTGATATCAATAAAAGCAGACCTGAATTACACTTTTCTTTGTTTTAATTAATCTTCTAGATACATAATTTACAGGTAATGAAAGCAGTTGAATGTTGCATAAATGATACTAATGGAAAAGTACAGCACATGTATGTACAACGGTAATGGCTCAAGGTCTGTAAGACACAGATATACACATCACAACACTTGCATTCACACTAAACAACTGAGAAGAGTTTTGTAAATTACAGAAAAGTACTTCTCAGTAACTTGCTAATTACATTCTGCAATCTAAGAGTTCTTAAGCTCAAAACAAGGCACAGGTTGAGCATTTTTCCAATGACAGTATGTTTCAAATAACCTGCTTCTTGAATTCAGGCTCACAACCTACTAAACATATAGAACATCTGAACAATAAATTAGCACATATAGTATGAGACAATAAAAGCCAAACATCTGTTGATCTGTTATCATAACAAAATATAAAAATCTATACAATTGTTACTGAACAAAGATCCAATAGATGCATTGATTTTTGATTCACATGTAAAATTCAGTTTGTGCTTGTGTCTTTTAAAGCATAATGGCTGCTAATTACGGTAGATTCAAACTAAATCTAGATTCAAATTACATTAAGTATTTCAAGTAAAGAGCTGATCAGTGGAAAGACTTCTAAAGTCAAGTGGGACTTGTATGAAAATGAAAAACTCATTCACAAAACGAATAAAAGACTTACTCAAGTTCGTTGATTGATTGTAAATACTATAGGCTGCTACTAAAACCATAGGTAGTGGGAGAAATATACAATCTTTGTTCTGTCTTTTTCAGCTGTGCAGTCAGTGTATGGATCTAAGGCACAGCTTTTAGTTTGTGTTTTCCCATAACACACCTATAGATGGCGGTGGTAAACTATTAATGAGTCAACTTCTGTTATGTCTCACTACTACATCACTTGTGAAGGCTGATGAAAAAAAAAGTTTTTTTCAATGCTGTACATTAAATAAGTTACATTCTTTTGCATAACTGATTATATGCATATTATTACTTAGGACTGATAAAAAAATAACACACAAAAGCTTGTTTGTGTGCGTAAAACCTCACACGATACAAAGTTAATCTCATAAGTACCCATCTATTGTAATATCATATAAATACCATCTTCAACACTGAAGTCAACTGCTGTCCCCGTAAATAACACAAAAGAACCGAAAACATTCATAGCGATTATTTTAAAACCCACTTCCAATAACTGGACCACTGCAAAATTTGACACTTCAAAGTGATCAATAAAATGTGTCTTGGTTTCAGGACGCATAATATAGTTTTACTCAGAATATGTTCACTTCCCTTTGTCACAGTGGGTGTGTAATAAATCCCCTGGCTCCTCTGTATTGAAATCAATGTCATATTTGTGATAAGATATAAATACCCCTATATATTTGAAATAATCCTCAGAGTAAATGTTCATTACATTGCTTCTGCCTAAATCTGATGATTTCTGTCCATTCCATTGAGAAGTCCTTGGAGAACTCCAGCACAACATATTTTGTATGTCTCCACTATGTAACACATCTGTTATCTCATATCATCAGCTCAATAACAGAAGCGCCAAGATCTGAGCCTCGGGAAAGAGCGACATCCAAAATGTGCAGCGGGGGGTCACGTGGTTGCTCAAACAACAGCAGACACGTGATCGCTGGAGCCAGAGGACGATGTGGACGTTGAAGAGCGTCGTCTTCTTCGCCCGGCAGGACCCTGGAGCATGCTGGGGTGGAAGCCGACGTGTCTGCGGGCGTGCTTTGTGAGGTGATCGCTTCGCATGAAGCATTTGTCGCAGAGCGGGCACATGAAGCGCTTCTCCCCGGTGTGCGTGCGAAAATGTCGCGTCAGTTCATCCGACCGTGAGAATTTCTTTGCGCAGCCTGGCCATGTACAGTGAAAGGGCCTCTCACCTAAGAAAACACACAACGGAGAGAGAAATTTAAGACTGTTGTTATTTCAGCCCCAACTGAGAAAAACAGCCAGCGGCAAAAAACAATCGGTACATCTAGATTTTTTCCATGCATGTAAGCACCTTCACCGGCGTTTTGGCAACTTGTTCGGTGCGCGTCTGTGATGTCAAAACCGAAGAAAACGCAGATTTTTTTGATAGGCCTAGTTGTCAGTGGATGTGAACGCACTCACTGGGCGGGGCTGTGCTTGTGCTGCACCACGTGCCCAATGTTTACAACTGTGGAATCAGGAGATGTGTGCATCGCGTCATTGTTGCGTTGTTAGGTTATATGCGTTATTTTAGTGCGTGTCGCATTGAAGTATGCGCATCAGGGACCAGCGGCCATGATACACTTATATTAGACAAATTATAGTATAGAATAGAATGGGACAGTAAAGAAAATACATTTAATCCATACGATGCATAAACCAGACAACAGTTTAAAAGTTTATTTCGCGATATCGGTCCTGCCAATTAGCAAGCTTGAAATGATACCTGGCTACTTCTAGCATTTTTTTCCACACGATTACGCAATTTTTTGATCACACGGTGTCCTGCGTAACAGTGTGGACTAAGCAACATGTTTGCTCACACTTTTTGATTAGAAACATTGTGTACTGTTCCGCCCTCGTGTGTACCCATGAGCGCTCCGCCTGCGGTTACACCCACTGTTACATGAGTGGCAGTTCCCAAAACCGAACCGTTCCCTAGAACACGCGGGCGTGGAGCGTTATAACAGACTGCGTGCCAGAAACACGAACAGTCCGAGTCGAACCACCGGTGTTAGTTGATTTACTGTACACATAAGCATTTTTGTTTTTTCTTACCGGTGTGGATTCTAAAGTGCGCCTTAAGATGGGACGATTTGCCGTATATTTTCCCACAGCCAGCATAGGGACAGCAGTGTCTCTTCTCAGCGGACGCATGCAGTCTGTCGCGGTTCCGTGTCCTTTTCACTCTACTCGCGCTCTGTCTGCATTTCTCCCGGTTTTCCTTCACGCCGGGTGGATTGTCCGCATCACTGTTCACTATGCATTTGCCGCTGATGCCGCTCGGGATACACTGATTTAAGTCCAGCAGAATCATTGCGACCATTAACAGAGTCCGGCTCTCTTGACTTTCTTCAGATCCATCCTCGCCGGCTAGTTTGTCTGAGCGGTCACCGTTTGAGAACGGCCCCAAGGACCTTACTGCAGCATCAACGTCCGTCATTGTAGTTAGCCTACCCAAAATGTCCTGGAAATGGTGAAATCAGCTGCTACTGTAACTTAAACACACTAAAACTTAGGGAGCGGGATTCTCATCATGCGTATTGGGATACAGATGACTCCGGAAAACGTGGCTTCACGCCTACACGTGCCTTTCCCAATGTGACTGGGATTATTAATGTTCCAAGCGAAGAATAAAAGCGTGTGTCGCTTGCGTCCACACGCACAAGTTATCGAATAAACATCCAGGTGCCTATTCCCAATATTATTTCAGCCACATCAGAAACCGTGGAACTTTGCGTAGCCTACTGTCATTCCCTTCTATCCTCATAAGTGCGTCAACTCTGTGCCGCTGTTTGCTGTTATCATCTGAAAGAAACTACTTCGCGGAATCCCAAGGTGTCATCATAAAACTCGTCGCTGATTGGACACGGGGGTCTAAGAGCGACGCTTTGAATGCAGTACCAGGAATCACCTAGGCAGCATGAGATTGAGGGGTCATGGATCCAATAGTCTTCTGAGTATCAGATGAGGGGCGTGCTAACATAACAGGAACTACGAGTAGTAGCATGTGCCCTCCTCCAGCACCGATGCACTCAATGCACTGGCTGATATAGTTGTTTCTAAAAAAAGCAGTAGACTTTTGCATTGCTAAGATTACGCATTAAAATTTATGTACAGTCACTGGATGTAAACACACACACACACACACAAACTGTGTGAGTCAGTTTCACATTGTCTTGCATGTAGTGAAAAATATATTAACATAAGCATAACATATACAATTCAGTAAATAAACCATGTAACAGGTTGATTAGTGTATATTGGACATTGCACCCAAAAGGGGATTTTTAAAGTAAATATATTTCTGTATATATGCAGACATATCTAGGCCTATGATTAAACTGTGTTCAAATGATTGAAGTGTCTCACAAGCTCACGGCCACTTTAAACTTTAAATGGAAACAGTAATATCCATTTCCTCGAAAAGGGACTCCTATTTGCCTTCGACCTGAAATGCATTCTTTTATCTCAGCTTTCAGGGAAGCTGGTCGCACAGAAGCATTGAGCAATTGATCGCTAACACACGAGAGCAACACGTTTCTCCTTTCTTTCAATAAAGCGTGCAAGCAGAGGTTGTGCTTCTGCCCAAGCATGGCATAGTAGTTTTGAGGAGGGCCCTTGCGAAGGCTCGTTGGAGAAGGCGAAATTAGCCAATGAGAGCAAACGTAACACGACTCTTTTCGGAGTAATCTCCGGACTCACGGAGCTTCACACCGAGAGACAGTTCTAGGAAAATATGGGAACAACACTTGCGACCCCATTTCAAGGGTTTATCCATAGGCATGAACGCATTATGATACTGTTACCAAAAAACGTAGCTACATTTTGCTACAGTAGAGAGGACAATGAGACTATCAACAATCCCATTAACACACACTTAAGCAGAATACTCTAATCATCTAAATATTTAGCATTTCATATATATTTCGTAACATAAAACTTGTTTATTGCTATTATTATTAACAACACTTTGTGGTACGCTCTTGAGCATATTACTTTTCTTGGTAAGTGTTGTCAGTCATGGGAATGAGATTTCATTATCGCAGGATAATGAAATCCAGGTGTTGTTGTACTATTTGAAAGACGACTCGTGTAAACAACCTACATGTTAACTCGTGTAATAAATCAATTCGTTTCTAACAACGCTGTCAATACGAGATGGGTCACGTTGTTGTTATTGCGCTCTAACCTGCCCCACACACACGTGTCTGTTTTTGTGGAACAGAATGTACCGTGAACTAGAAGTGAACTTGAACGCCTCCCTACGATGCAGAAAGACAGTGCAATCAACACTTCCGCTTTAATGCAGAGTCACGCTTATGTTTCAGCAGAACAGGACGCTCTCAAGAGGGATCTGTTCTTTGGAATTTCTGGATGCACAGTACCAAAGCTGGTAAAAAAGCTCTAGTAAAGATGCACGAGGCATAAGCTTTGCAGACAGGTAATTCTCGAGACGTGGGACTAATAGGCCAAGTAAATACAAATCAAAGAACTGTTTTGGAATTTGTTCAACGCGTTCGCCTGTGTTTGGGTGCATCCTACTGTTTCTGTTTTATCCAAATATGCGTCTCGATCTCCACGCTATCACTCAATATGGGTCAAAACCTCCATATAGCCTACAAAACGAAGTGCCACATTTATATTGTAAATGTTTTTGTAATGCAAATGAGGGAATCGTCTAAAATGACCACACTCACCAAAGCCTGTTGAACTCGACGACCGCTGAAGCAGACACCTGGGAGCTTTAAAACATTATACATGCTTCTATCTTTCAACATAATAAACCAGGTGCCATTCTCTGGAAATAATGTGACAAGCTCCTAATAATTACACTGGAAATGCATGTAAAGTGAACAATAATAAAAAAATGAACCACAATGATGTTTTGAATTATATATATATATTCTTTTATTTGTTAATACATGCCAAACATCTTATTCACATTGAGGAATACAGTATACACATTGTATTTGCATCCAAATACTTAGCCTTCTTCTACTGTAGGACAAGAGTCCTCGGATCCTGCTCTCTGTTCTCTCATCTCTCAGATTATCTTTTGGAAGAACAACATGCATTTTAAAGACACTAAGTAAACTAAGACCTTTCCGTTCAAACTACAGCATTATTGCAGAAAACATGTGCTTGGACTTGTTAGCAGACAAGTGCTCACCAATAAGTTTAAAAAGAAGTGGAGGGGAAAACTTGACTAAAGTGGTATACAATTCACAACCTTTTATGCTACAGTATAGGAAAATATTAAGAAAATACTGTACATAAAGTTATAAGTCATGTCATTTTGGCACACTGGGTAGGTTGTCATAGTGTAATGTCTTCTATCAGACAGAAACGTTCTCGTAAAATCCTATCATTATATTAAACTCGTTTTTTACATCCACAGAAAGATTTACAGATCATATACAGAACATTTACATGTGGAAAAACAAGTGTCATAAATATGCTCGCTCTTCTATCCCAAACAAAAACTCTTAACAAGAGAGCAAAACAGAGGATAGTGAGACAAACTTGCATTCAGTAACTTAGAAGATCAAATGCCCTCTCCATCTTCTTTTGCTGGAACCAGTCCAACATGAGGGTTTGTTAAAAGACATTATCCAAATAATACAGCATGGACATGTTTTACGGGCCCATGTGTTGTTCACGTGTTCATTTCACCTCCGTTTTAAGGCTCATTGCAGTATAATCACCTTGTAGAAGTGTTAGCTCCTTCCCTGTGAAGGAGAGCAGGCCCAAATAGGAAATCAAGTTTGAAATCATACAAAATGAAGCAAATCTAAATAAACATAGTGAATGTCATACTAATATTGATATTAAAATCAGTGAATATTTGAAAACCACAGTGATTAAAATTACTGCTATGCACAAAAAAATAAAATAATGTCATAGTATTTTGCTTTTTGTTCACATACAAGCTCTAACACCAAGTGTACATTTCTACATCTCAGAACACTGTGACTGTAATAAATGTTTTCAAATCTCTTAGCAGTATTGCACATCGGTAAGGCAAATAAAATACATCCTATGAGTGATACATGTGGTGGAAAAGTGACTACATTGAATAGTACACTGCATTTATGCCAGAGATACAAAGCACATTTGTGTATTGCGTTAAACTGCACTGTTTCATTTGATTTAAGTTAAACAGCAATTTAAAACAGTGTATTGTCGAGTAGTAAATGTTCTACTTTAATTAAAGTGATTGATTGATTTATATGCAATTTTTAAAAATGGACAAGTCGGATCTCCTTTTCCTTCTGAATGCCCACTATGATTTTTTTCTATTATAAACAATAAACCAAACATAAATATATATCTTGATTAACCATAAAAGAGGAAGAAAATTGCCAAGGCATATAACTTGCTGAAAATAGAGCAGAATATTATGTATTAGTGTTTATTATGTCCTTCCATAATGTTAACATATTAACAGAGAAAGACATATTTAACATTGAAGGGGTCCCTGTCTCAACTGCGCTGATGTGCTTTTAATATCTTTCCAAATGAAACACTGCACTATCAGGTTGATTAGTGATGAGACTGGTGTGCATAATGAACTCCTGCTTTAAAGTGCATAACACTTCTTACTGACCGACCGACTCTCTGTGGCGTCTTGCATAGCATATTATATGAAGACAACCAGTCTTTTTGCTTTTAAATCCATTTTTGAAAGGTTCTCTATGCATTTGCAATAGTCTGAAAAGTATGTTTGTTAATGTTAATGGCATACTATCACACTACTATATATTTTGCCACTGCAGCACTTTTTTGTATGAAGGGGAACACTTAAATGACCTGCTACCTGCAGGATACAACCTGAACACACTGCATAATACTGTAGGCAACAATTCAATGTGCTTGACTGTTCAATTGGAGTTTAACATTTTGACACAAAATTGAGTTAAATAGGTATTTCCAAATTAAACTTGCAATATAGACATGTTATGACAACAATGCAGCATACTACTGTTTGAAACATTTATCATCATATACTGTTTACTTCTTCCACATACTATTATTAAATAGTATGCAGTATACAGTATATACAGCGCAGTTAGCAGTAAGCTAGCATTCCATACCAAACATGCTGTTAGTGTAGAGTTCAGCTTGTTACTTTTATTTAGATATACTCAAATGGGCACCCTGCTGTGATATATTTGGAACAATACAGACTACAAAAGACAAAACATGATAATTTAATGCTTTAAAATGTGTTATCGGTTTAATAGTGAGAGTGGAAATTGTGCACAAACTTATGCTGTATTCACACACCTCATATAACGTTACTGTCTGCTGTATGATTATGAAGCTTTTTGAATGCAGATGTATACAACCACATGGACCGAGAGAAGTATTTCAAGGCTCCAAAAGGTTAATCTTGTCATCATAAAACCAATTATATTCTACATTCAACATCTTAGGGAAGATATGTGTATGTTCAACACATCTGGTGTGTGGGTTGACAGAACAAATCTTTGTATACACAACAAACTTGAGCATTCAATTTTTTGTAACTGTCAAAGTCCTGTTTCATTTACGTTTCAATTGTTTTGGAATTAAACCATCACTCTATCTGGCCTGTTGGAGATACAGTCTATGAAGAGAGCGCATGATTCATGCTGTCTGGAGGGTGTCTCATCTAAGCTAAAACAGTAAGTTGCATTGCAAGGTTGTGTTAAGGCCTGTTCACACCAACACAAATGTTCAGCTCAAAAATTCAGTTGCAAGTGCAATTTGTCTTTTCAGACCTATGCAAAAAATGGCAGACAGGCTGAATGCAAATACAAAATCACTCCCTGACAGTAGGTGGCACTTATACACAAGGAGAAATGTTACCCTGGTACATAAAATACTTTTTTTTTAATAAATACTTCTAATTTCTGAAGCTCACCTGTCACACAGAGTCAAATTTTTCATATTTATATTTACATGTTTTCAAACAGCCATTCATTTATTTTTTATTATTTGCTATGGTGTTTATCAAACAACACCAAATGGAGGTGTACAGAGCCAAGAGTTGGTTCCAAAGCAACAGTAAATATCAGAGGAAGGATCTGCAAAATAGTTTGTTGCTGAGCGCCACTAAAGCTGAGGTCATACTTTGAGCATACACAATTTCTTCAGACACTACCTGTCTGATGTCACACTCTAAAGTGTCTTTTAAAAATCTTAAATTCAACACTTAAAAACAATGTATGTTCTTTTAATTCAGCTATGAGGTCATGCCGTTACATTCTGATCTTCTATTGGTCGCATATCAGAGTTGACCATCTTAAACTTTGGAAGGCAGCAAATTTGTTTTGAGTGTTTATTCGCTTACGTATGAATGGAAGTCGGTGGAACGAAAAGTGTATTGTGACCACCCCTTAAGCTGTAGTTTATGTAACAGCAGTGGCTGTGGGCATGTGACCAAAAAGCTTATTGGTTGGCCAGTGCAATGAATGCACTGAATGCAATGAAAAAGATACTGGAAACCAAAAATAAAATTCTGCATTAACAGCAGTTCAGTCAAATTACATTTTTTTTCATACCGAACATTCATCTTAGTGTTAACAGGCCCTTAATCTCAAGGTTTTCGCCTCAACTGGGAACTAATGTTGGCCTAAGGGCAGTGGTCATTTTCTGAGTCTATGAATTCTAAATAAAACTTTGCATTGCAGTATTATAATAGAAAAGCTGATACCCATGATAAAACATTCAAGTGTACAGCTTATTACTCACTCAGACAGTACTAACAGACTGGCCCTTGGATTTTTAAATGAGGTAGAGCCATCCTACAGGAACTAGATCTACAATGGCATCACTACTGGTATGCCATCATCATGTGTAATTGTGTCTGCTGTCAAAACTTTGGAACGCCGAGGGTTTGGTCGGTTTTCTCATGGACAGCGAGTCTGTATTACCCTCCAGCCTAGCCCCGGATCTGGCCTTCTGGAAAGGATTCCTTGAGCTTCCACGACCCTTGTCCATTCTCTCACTAATGGAGAAGCTTTTTCGGGAGTAGATGTTGGAGTGGGACTCCTCCGAAGAGGAGCAGCTGTTTGCTCGCTCTAGTCTAGAAATCGGCGAACAAAACGGGCCCAGCGCGAGGCCCAAGCCCAGGTCTGCGCCTATTCCCCCACTGCTGCTTTGACCCCTCTTACCTGTGTCTGCTGACCCCTCTGCAGGTTCCTCCGGATCAGATTCTGCGTGACTCGAGAGCTCGGCGTCTCTCTCAGGGTGTGAGACGCCCAGGTCCTGGGGCTTATCGAATGTGAAAGAGCCTCCAGGTGAGTCAGACCTCTCTGGGACAGGGTAAGGGGTAGAGACGCAACGGGTGTCGATGCAATCTGTTATGCTGGTATATTCGGCCGCCTTCACCTGCACGCCCATGCCGCCATAGTAGCCACGTGACGTGAACATCAGGCTGTGCGACTTAACCAAGTGTGGCTCGTCCAGAAACAAAGGCCCTGCTGCAGACAGGAAGCGGCTGCTCTTAGACCGCTGGAGAACGCCAGCCGATGGTGGCGGAGAGGGGTCCAGGTCCCAGGGTGGCAAGGTGTCCGGCAGCAGGTTGGCAGAGCAGAGCGATAGGTCAGCGGCGGCGCTGTCCTCAAACAGGACCGTACCATCCGACTGTCTTTCACTGCCCCCTGCCCTTCCGCTGCAGTCCCGCCCCCCTGAGAGCACCACCTCCATGATCTCAGAATGGAGAGATGAGTCTCGAGCGAGAGATGGAACTGTTCGGACCGGCTCCAAGAAGCTCTCAGTGGGCGGGACGTCCTCTGAGGCAGAAACATAGATATCTATGCAGGAAGAAGGGCGAAGCTGCTCCTGCACAGATAAAGTATTCAAAGGTGTGGGCTTGAACTCTTTGGGACCTGCTCCTGAGGACACAGACTGTGAGCTGTTGGTCCGATGGAGGCTGAACAATCTGTCTTTAAAGAAGCCTTCTCCTCGATCTGCTCCGCTTCTATCCTTGGAGGAGTGGCTTACGTAGAAGGAGTGGCTGCGGACACGTGGGGCCAGAGTGGTCGGAGATGTAGGGGAAATGGATTCCTCGCCACCCTGCTCCAGAGACTCTTGCAGCCTGTAGGAATTGCCTTCTTGGCTGTTGAAACTGCTCTGGCGCAGGATGTAATTTGTATCTGTGCAGTCAGATGATGTCCTGGACCGGGCTTTGTTGACTTCGCCTCGATCCACACCAGCAACTCGCTCCAGTGCCACAGCAATGCGGCCGATCATCTCCTCCATCTGGGCGAGTCGGATATCCACAGTCTGCAGGGACGCTTTCATGAAATGTTCCCTCTCATTCACTTCCTCCAAACGCATCGCCATGTTCTCCACCCTGAGTGATCAGAGATTAGACAATTTCATGAGTATTCCTGAGGCCATTTCTGAAAATATACAACTATTAATGTTGTGTTGCTTACACTTCACTTAAGTGTTTACAGTATGTTACACTAAATACACAACTGTTCAAAGGTTTGGAGACAGTATTTTTATTTTTTTTAAATTATTCAGCAAGGATGTATTCAACTGATTAAACTGAAATAATATTTAACAATATTACTGTTTTTACTGTAATTTTGTTCAAATAAATGTAGCCCTGGTGAGCATGAGAAGCTCAAAAACAAAACTCTTACCGAAATCAAACTTTTGAAGAGTAGTGTACATAATCAAGTAATTATTGATAGTAATGATCATTAATTGAATTTGTATATTTGTATGTGTGTACAGTCAAAGTCCCTTTAAGCATAGGGTATACTATAGTCTTTGGTACAGTACATTTGAATGAAAACAGACTTTCAAACTAGGGTACAGGGGCCCCCGGGGCCACAAGAGGGTGCTAAAGGGTTTGCAGAAAATTTGAGAGAAAACAAAATTATTTTACAAAAGTAATTTTCCGGGTTCTCAAAGTTAACATGTTAGTGTTACATTTAAATATTTACTACATATTTTTAATGCAATATCTTTTTAACATGCTGTTCTGAAATGATATATGTTTGTGAAAAGAGCTTTACAAATAAATCTGAACTGAATTCAAATGTTTCTCTTCTTTATATATCTAAAATTACTCCAATGATGGTTAGAAAAAATTGCAATGTCATCCAAATTGTAATTGGCTTTGGCTTCAGTGACCATGTAGAAGCCAATTAAATAATTTTGAACACAACTTAATATTCTTAATATTTTTGTCACAAAGCATACATGGGTCTGTATGCATGAAAATATATAGCTGCCTATATATTTTAGGAAGAGGATCCACTGCAAGTGGATGATCATATTTGGGGGTCCTTGCCATTAAATGCTCAAAGACCTCTGGTTTAAAATACAGTTTAAAGTGTTAAAGTTCTGTTGTGTTGTTTGAAATGTTTTAACCTTTCAGATGTCACACGTATTCTCTCATCATTGGAAGAATTGAAGCGGTCATCTTTCTCTCTGAAATACTCCTCCACGCACTGCTCTTCAAAGTCATGCACCTTCTTCAGTTCATCTTCAGTAATGAAGAGCTCTGTGGGGAAAGATTTTTTGTCAAGTCACTTTTTTGTAACATACCAGTGAAGTCCATGTGTTTTTAAGTGTTAAGTGTTCTTAATTTAACTTTTCTTTTTATTTTAAAATGTTTAAACCGTTAAACCATTTTCATAACTTATTAATATGCAGTACGGATGCTGTTGTTGTTGTTATTATTATTATTATTATAAGGCACGCACAAAAGTTAATAATTTTGAACAGAAATGTCTCACTATTACAAAATAATCATGTTTGTCAAAAGACGGTATCAAAGAGAATCTTTAAGTCGACATGAGTTGGTTTCACTCTCATTAGCTGTATGATCTGAGAAAACAAAATGGCTCCTGCTGTCATATTGAGGCTTTCAGTATATTGCAACAGCATTTTATCACTCACTCAGCCCATAGTCCCGCTCATCCTCATCATGTTTCCTCCAGCGACAGCAAAGGTGTTTGAGGACCATAGTTATGTGGCTGAAAATGATGAGAGGAGGAGGAAGGACAGGACGTTCATGAAAGGTCATGATCAGCTGGTACCTCTGGAACTTCCACACCTGGTTGGAGATGGACTTCACTTCAAAGAATGTGTTACTGTGAGAATAAAAGACAATATTAGCAACATACAAGATTTTTAAGTCATCTCAGCCTCAAAAGGTGTGCTCATAGACCACCCACAGTCCGTTCGCTGACTATCTGATGCATAGTGCAAACAAATCTGCAAAGCACTGGAAACAATTGCAAGTTACAATCAGATTGCCTGACCTAATTATAGTAATAAGTAATATTTTGTCATTAAAAGATTTGTGGTCACCTTGTTTGTCCATTGTATAGAAAACCACATACAATATAAATATTAATTCAACTTACTTAAAGACAGCAATAAGCAAATTAACCAGAAGGATGTTGGCCACCAGCAAGTAGCAGGCCATGATGGCGGGAATAATCCAAGCTCCGGTTTTGCAGGGTGGGAGAGACACGATGACTCCTTCCTCTGTGGTGATGTTCTGGCCACATGGAGCTGTTAAAATAACCATACATCTGAGTGTTGCCAAAATTGAAATGAACAAACAACTAGCAATTACGGTCACTTTAGAAAATAGACAATCTCTCACTCCCTTTCTGACGCATGCGCAAAAAAAAAAAAAAAAATCAAAGAACCAGTCAAAAGTGGGTTGTGGATAAAAACTGAATGGAAAGACTATATGCACCAAGTTGTGGAATTCAAATATATTACAAATATATTCCATATGTAAAATTGCATCCACAATATATTTAAACATATGCAATGTTTAAAATATATTGATATTGAATGTACAGCAGTCTTTTTGATGGTAGCTTGCAGTGTTGGGCAGTAACTAGTTACTGTAACTTAGTTACTGTAATAATATTACTTTTTGCAGTAACTAGTAGTGTAACTAATTACTAATAAGATTTCAGTAATAATATTACAGTTACTATCCATAAAACAGCTTAGTTACTTAGTTACTTTTGATGCATCAACCCCGCTGATTTAAAATCCAATAATCAAATAATTCCTAGATTTATTTTCATAATTTTCACGACTCGCACATGCATGTGATGTCTCCAGTGCAGCAGGCAAGCTTGGAATATGGAAAAGCTTACATTCAGCAGATAGAAACATTGCATTATATTGATTAAAGTTGTGGCTTTACTTTACTCTGGCATTACATCCCACCCACATCCCTCTGATCAGCGTGTGGTACATTATATTACAATAATTAAAAATATTTTTGGAAAATTAAACAGTTTCTTACAAACTTATGTGATTTCATAAAATACATAATGAAATATAATCGTATATGAGTAATGGAGAAATTACAATTAGCTTCAAGCTACACATGACAATTAATGAGATGAATACAACACTTCTACTTGAATGTCACTGTTAATCACTATTGAGTTTTTGTAATAACTTCTGACTGCGATCCAATGTGGATTTTGGTCAAATGATGAGGCAGAAATATGTTGTTAGTAACATTCTAGAAAAATTTTTTGTGGAAGATACACAGTTACAACTTCTGTGGGGCGTGAAGAAAAAGTAATGTAACTAGTAGTGTAACTAATTACTGTTGCCAGAAAGTAATAAGTAAAGTAACAATATTACCTTTGAAAGGAGTAACTAGTAATGAGTAATATATTACATTCTTTGAGTAACTAGCCCAACACTGGTTGCTTGTAGCGCAGGTTAGAATGTATTGACAATACATCATACGTTTTTTCCAAATGGGATGGTTCAGTTGCTGTAGCTTTCAAGGAGAGGAAAGTCAGTCAGGTTCATATTAATTTACATATTTGTGAGTACATTTACTAGTTTCAGAATTTAAAATCACACTCAGAAGCCCAAAGTTAGAGAACTGAAGTAACATGGTTTATCTTAAATTCGCAATTATTCTTAATTTTTTCGTTTTTAAATTCCAAATTTATTCTGCCAAAAACTCTGACAACTGAACCACGTGAAAAAACTTTCATATTGATGAGAGGAGGCAAATGCATCTTGTTGTTAAAGGATGTACAGCGGACATATGAGATGGTCTTTCCAGAAACATTGAGCATTTGGAGCTTATCTGAGGACACGGAAATGGGCACGGATGCTCATGCTTTATTAGATAACACGTAATATCAAACCAGTAGGTTTTCCACCGGTAAATTCAGTTTACATTGTGAAATGAGAAGGAAATTACACTGACTGTGAAGTACCACCAGAGTAATGGGACATCAGTCAGTGCTAGCTGGCTGTGGGAGGGTCATGATGGTGACTTTAGCGTTATCCAAGTTCCCAGTTTCCATGATAGGGGTTTTTAAAAAACTGCAATGGGACCTTGACAGTTTAGCAGGCATAGCACCTTGAACATTTGCCCCACCACGGAAACCTGGCCATTAGCCTTGCAGTGCCGTGCAGGGGTGTCACCACACACTCAATGACCACCAGGGGGGCGGAGATGAGGTGATGATATGACCGTGAAAGTATAATGGTTCTGTAACTGAGATAAATCTAGCAGAATTTATATATTGGAAATTGCCTATATGGGATGGACCACTGGTACGCCCAGTTCCTTGAGTGCGAATGTAATTTTCGACCAGCCAGAGTTTGTCATTCACTTTGTGCTGTAGCTTCCTACTATCTGAAACAAAGAACGAAAGCGTTATTTCAGCTCTCTTATCTTTGGGCCATCCATCTCTCAGCACACACAAACAAACAATCGACAGTATGCAGACAACAAGCAAACACACTACTTAATGAGAAAACACAAAGACACGCTTAAACTCTACAGCATACACTTCATACACAAGTCCTCGTGACGGATGCACTGCATTACTATGAGTGTACTGATTTATTCCAGGCAACAAGATGTAATTATCAGAAATCTGTGAAATCTTGTAATATACAAGTCAAACATCTTTATTATTCATAATAACCTAGAAGTAGCTGCCACTATGAAATAGGCACACCCTTTGTATGTATCTTTTTGACTGTCATCTGATTGTCTTTCATTCAGTCTGAGTGAACTAAACGGTTATTATGCATGGTTCAAATCATATTTAAAAATTTCAACTATATATTAAATATTTTACTTGTTCAAAAGTTTGGAGTAAGTAAGATATATTTTTGAAAGCAATTAATGCATTTATTCAGCAAGGATGCAGTAAGTGACTGTCAGAAAATGATATTTCAAATAAATGCTACTGTACCATCAAAGAATAGTGAAAAAACTGTATCATGGTTTTCACAAAATATTAAGCATTAATATTAATATAATGTTAAAAACATTGATAATATTGCTTAATTGAGCATTATTATCAGTGGTTTCAACATTGTTAATAAAAAGTAATGTTTCTTGATCACCAAATCAGCATATTAGAATAAAGGATCATGTGACACTGAAGACTGGAGTAATGGCTGGAAGATTCGGCTTTGACATAACAAGAATAAATTACATTTTAAAGTATAGTAAAAAAAAAAAAAATATATATATATATATATATATATATTAAATTGTGATAATATTTCACAAAAATACTGTTTTACTGCATTTTTGACCAGGTAAATGCAGCCTTAGTGAGCATAAGAGACTTCTCTCAAAAACATCAAAACATCTTATTGAAACTTGACTGTTAGTATCATTAAGGACATCAGAAGTGCATTATACATCACAGGGAAATCTTACTCCAGTGCTACTTTATATGATTTTCAATTTTGTGCTCTAACACAATTATTCTCAACTGTGGGTCCACAGCAAACTTCTACGAGGGCTGCAAAATTAAAATTTTTATATAATTAGCTTTAATGTTAAAATACATTAACACATAAAATGGCAAAACTTGATGTCATATTCCTGTTTTTACTGAACAAAAAAGTAAGGCAATTTTCATTGTGCACCAACAGAATCATTAAAAACAAAATCAAAAGTTAAGAGCATAGGGTTAAATATGGTTCAGTTAGAGCTCAGTTTCATCTTCGGCCCTGGGCATGAATAATACAACCAGATTCAATTCTACTATCATTATGCTTTGATATAATATCACAAATTCTAAAAGGTAAATATCTCATCAAAATATACTGTTAATTTTTTTAATGAAATATTGTATGTTAGGGGTGTTTTTCTCATTCAATCTGTTGCTGATGCTTCTCCATCTGCAGTCTTACAATGAACACACAAGACCATTTTGAAACAGCAGCACTGATCCATATCATCCTGTAATGGCAATATAAGTGCAGCCATTTACAGAATATGAGACCATTTATGAGCACACACACAAGCACAACTATACGTCACAAAATTTGATCCAAATTGTTTCAGCGGTTAAATGTGAAGCTTTCATAATATATTTGATAACTTTTATGCTATCAGAGAACAGCACTTGTTCATACAAGCTGACCAGTAATGAGACGTAAAGCCTGAGGTGCTGTGCTTGAGTGTGAAATCGAGTATACCCAAAATGCCCATGCCAGTACCCAAGGTAAATGTTAGTAATAAGCCAGCCTTACGGTCGATTTGGTCAGCAAACACCTCTCCGTAGATCATCCAGTACGGCATGAAGAAGATGTTGCGTGCCAGCATCCAGGACGGGTCCTCATTGGGATTGAGGATAGCCTGCCGCGCCACTCCGAAACTCATCAGCACCACCAACATGATGATCACAAAATACATCATGTCAATCATCTACGTTCACCCCGAAGAAGGTGGAAAGGAAGGGAATAAGACAGATCAAGAACATTAGAAACCATTTTATCCATAAGACATTTTGCAATTATTAAAGCGCTCCATCAGTCTCCCTCACCATCTTGCCGATCATCATGACGTAAGGACCCAGGTATTTGTTCACTCCAAAGATGTCAAGCAGTCTTATGTACCAATAGATGATATTGACACAGTAAATGACCCTCCCGTAGCTCATCAGGGGCGGGTCTTGCAGGCGAAGCACCATCCCGATGGAGAAGATGAGGATGGCCATGAGGTCAGTGATGTTCCAGTACTCCTGCAACCACACTTTCACCTTCTGCAGGAGCTTCCCTGGCTCTGACATGAGGATCTGAGAGACAGAAGTCAAAGCCTTCATGCTGGACAAATCACCTTTTCAAAATGGTTAACCAAAAAAATAATGTTCTGAAATATTTTTACAATTTAAAATCACTGTTTTCTATTTGAATATTTTTTTAAAGTGCAGTTGACAATGGTGATATTTCAAGATGGATATATTGGGCAAATTAACCTTTCAAAACAAAACTCCACAAAGCAAAAGTATTTGCATTTACTGATTTCCACAAGAGGGCAGTAATAGACTGTATATACAGTATAGTTCACATTTTGGAGTTTCTAACCGAATAGCAGCTGTGTAGTTATATGTAAATGTAATAATTAGAAATTGCTTATGAATAATAATTAACCTTTTCCCACATTTCAGGGATCGAAGGAAACAATTTTCTTTGCTCACTGAGTTCTAATGAAGTCTCACCTCTCTCATCTTCTCGATGCCATTGGTGAAAATGTAGGCAATAACAATCCACTCCTGAGGAGAGGGCTGCAGGTCCATCTTCACCAGAACAATATAGTTGAAGAGCATCAAGTATCCTACATAAGCCAACTGTGGGAAGACACGGCATCATGATTAGGAAGGAAAAAACACTTTGGTCCGTTACTTACACCAAGGTTATTATACTTCTGAATTTTAGAATTTTTAATTCGATTTCTATTTCTATTTAATTTTCAATGTAGGCCTACTACTGTTCAAAAGTTTGGGTTCAGTAAGATTTTTTAAATTAATACTTTTTTCAGTAAATCAGCATATTCAAATGATTTCTGAAGGACCATGTGACACTGAAAACTGAAGTAATAACTGCTGCAGATTCAGCGTTGCAATCACATTTTATATTCAAACAGAAAATAGTTATTTTAAATTGTAAAATATTTCACAATATTACTGTTTTAATGTATTTTTGATCCAATCAAAGAAGCCTTTGTAAGCATAAGACATTTCTTTCAATTACATTCAAAAGTCTTACCAACCCCAAAACCTTTGAATGGTATTGAATCTTAGTTTATTTTTCAATACATCATATTAGTTTTCACTCTATCATAGTTAGGTTGCCATCTGGTAACATGTTCATGTTTAATGCAGGCAGGTTGTAAAGGTATACCTGTGAGTGCGCATCTTAGTTTCAGTTTCTGTTTTACTCGCTCCGTGTCCAATAAAGCAATCCACGTAATCCGTTTTCTGGGTCAATATATTGCTTTAATCTTGACTCAGAGATAAAATAATCAAATAAAATAAAATAAACAAAATATAATCCTAAATCTCAAATATCACGGATGCGGTAAAGAAAACTGTGACTCCGCTGTATTCCAAAGACCGCACTGCCGCCAGACTTAACTGACGCGATTCTTAAAGAGCCAGTACACAATTTTGACATAGTACATATTTTCAATGTAAAATAAAGAATATTTATCCAAATGGCACATATGAATAAAGTAAGTTCACAAATGCAAACAATCCACACCAAAATATTCTAAACTGAAATGCACCGCATAATATAACATTGATTACTGAATCTGAACAAAAATAGGCTCCTACAATACCCTTGGTTTCACAGACAAGGCTTAAACCTAATCCTAGACTAAAATGTAAGTCTGAGCTGTTTCAACTGAAAGAAACTTGCACTGACTGATCTAAAAATATATCAGTGCCTTTGTTTTGTCTCAAGATGCACACCAGTAATGTTTTTTTCTAAGTACGTTTATAAAAGATACTTAAATGTCCTAATTGAACTATGGCCTAATCCTGGCTTAGTCTAAGCCCTGTCTGTGAAACCGGGCCTTTAAGTTATATAATATACCATGTATCAAAAACTAAAACTAAAATGAATTATTGGTCATTTTTATTTTATTTTAGTTTCAGTCATGAAAATTTATTTTTAGTTGATTTTTAGTGTTTCCCAGTTAGAATTTGAGTCAATTTTATATTAATAAAATAACTTTTTTTCTTTCCCAATTTACACATGCATGTAGTCCTTCAAAATCAGTCATGAAAACACTGTCAGGCTGATATTTTCAAGGATCCAAGGTTTAAATTTTAGGGACAGTAGGAAGCATTTATGCTTGTAACGCATCTTCTTTATACTTCCTCTGCTTTATTGCACAGAGAGAAGCAGTAATTACAGAAGATGTTGCAGAAAAAGAAAAAATATATATTTCAGTTGGATCAACAAAAAAAACATAGCACTGAGTTCTCACTGGTGTCTTAGGGTAATGCTCTTTCTTTCGCAACATTCTTTTTTTTTTTTTGGTGAAAACGGTAGAAAGATTGACACACTCTCACCAGCAGAGAACAGAAATACCGTTCAGTGTAAACAGTGACAGTGTGATGGGAGAGAGAGAGTACGAGCAACAAGAGAAAAAAGAGCGAGTAAATAATGAAGACACAGCACACAGAGCAGAATTTTTCATCTTTAGGAGCCTGGAGATTTGTCAGATTCATGGCCTATATTTAAAAAACAGATGAGGCTAAATAAAATTAAAAAAAACTCAGCTTTTTTGATCTCTACTTGCCTGCATTTGAACATTTCCCCCCTGGACTTGATATGGAATCTATTGATATGAATTTCTATGCAAGTGAAAGATTTCAGAGGACATTTCTCTGAAGAATTCACACACAAGGTATTTTGATGTTCGTATAGATTTGATATGCTAAACACATTGAACAATACTGTATGCCTTTTTATACTAAATAAGGGCACAGCTAGGGCTTTACCGTGTGAAACCAGAACTTGACGATAGGTGCGTTGTAAAACTCGTAAATTTTGCGACCCAGTGGAATCAGTCGATGGCGGTTCTGAACCTCATCCACCCGTTTCTTACGCGACGCTTCTGAACTGACGTTTCCCAGCATAGCCTGGGAAAAATACAGAGGATAGAAAGAGGAGAAAGATAGAAAGCATTACTTTTACACACCATTTACATAGTGTGACTTCTCACCCAGAATTGCATGCAGCTGTTTTAAACACTGCAAAGCAATACTGAGCGCAGAGGAAGGTGAGATATTCACTATGAACTGGGCATTGATGATTCTGCTGGGAATGGTCGTGTAGAAAAAGAGAAAGAGAAAGTGTGAGAGTGTGTGCCATAGAGAGAGAGGAAGAAAGAAAAGAATGAAAATGCCCAGTGTCATGGGTTATTTGCACACGTCCTTAATCCAAGAGTGGGGAGCTTATCCCGTAAATGGAAAAATATGGTGCACTCTTGGACATCATGGCAGAATTGTATTGCAACAACTTTTCTGCTGTCGAAGCTGTTTGGTTGAGCTACAGTCTTGCAAACTACACAGTGTCAATCTAAATGCAATGAAAACAGTTTGTTTATTTCACAGCTTATGTTATGCACAGGAAGATCTAATTTTGACACAGGCATTTCAGTGTTGCATCAGAGAAAAATTATTGCAATTACAAGTGCACTTTAAGGAAGAGCATTCAGATAAATTGCAATACAATTGTCATCTTGTGTTGTAACCTCACATATCTACAGTATATTCATAGTGAAGTGAGGGGCAAAGCTTCAGTTTTTGGAACCGTGTTGTATAAGATCAGGTCAACCCAGTCACGTTTTGGAAAATGTAGTCCTTCTCAGTTGTTTTGACTTAGTAAGTCTTGGACTACATTTTTAAACTAGTGTCTTGGGCTGACCTGATTCTTTAGAGCAGTAGTTCTCAAACTGTAGAGGATTCCAAGTGGTCCACAAGTTGATTGGCTGATTTAAAGAAAATAAAAAAAAATAACAATGTAACTGACAGAAAGCACCAACATTGACTGATTAATAACCTCAAAACAATTAATTACTGTAACTGGCATTTTAAACTGATCTTTTTGTTGTCTTTAATAATGTAACATGTATATACTGTACACTACTGTTCAGAAGCTTGAAGATTTTTAAATATTTTTTGAATAAAATATTATATGCTCATCAAGACTGCATTTATTTGATTTAAAATACAGTAAAAACAGTAATTTTAAAGTAACTGTTTTCTATTTTAATATATTGTAAAATGTAATTTATTCTTGAGATGGCCTTCAGTGCGACATTATCCTTCAAGAAATCATATTAATATACTGATCTGGTGCATAAGAAACATTTCTTATTATTATTCATTTTGAAAACAGTAGTGCTGCTTAATATATTTGTGGAAACCATGATATGTTTTTTCCAGGATTTTTGGATTTTTAAATAAATACTACTATTTTGAACTTTCTTATAATATTACAAATGTCTTTGCAGTCACTTTGATCAATTTAATGCTTCTTTCTGAAATAAAAGTATTAATTTCTTAGAAATAAAAGTTACTGACCCCAAACTTTTGATGGGTAATGTGCACTACTATTCAAATGTATCAAAACACTAAGACATTTCAATGGTTTTGAAAGAAATCAACACTTATGATGCATTAAATTGATCAAACAATACTGATATTTAAACGTCACAAATGACTGATCTAATTTAATATGACTTCTTTATTATTCAAACTCTCTGTTTGTCCTGTGCAGCACTGAGAGCTTATGCATTCTAGTTTATGAGATATTTATAAGACTGCACCAGTCTGTTTTTCTGAAACTCTGATGTACTCCTCATCTTGTTCATCTGGGCCATCCACGTCTTTCTGTGTTGTTTAGTCAGTGTACAGAACAGCCTTCTTCTCTCAAAAGAACAACAGACTGGTGTGTTTCTAGAAAGACATGTTTGAGTTTGGCTATTTTTAAAATTGAAATTTGACTTCAAAGTGTACAGTTACTGTACATGCAAGAAATGCAAGCGCACTCAATACTTTAGCAACTGAAAAAAGAGACCGCCATTTAAACACTTCATTTGTTTTAGACTGTACTATTAATAAGAAAAGTTTTTCCATTGCCAAATTTACACATCAGAAGAATCTCTTAATGAATATTTAACAAGTTGTTTTTAGTAAATGGAGTAATGGCTGAAAACAGGGATTTGCAGTTGCAGGTAACATTTTTATTTTAATATATATATAAAAATAAACCATTTCAAACAACTGTAATATTTTACAATATTTATGATTGTACCTTGATCAAATAAATGTTACAGTTCATTGGTGAACATAAAAAAAGTTAGTAATATAGTGGTGTAATTGTTCAGTCTAACTTATTTGTTAGCAAACGCGGCTCATTTGGGCTGATTAGATAAACATAGCAGTATGGGTAATTTCAACAAAATAACAAAATTATGGATCCGTAAAATTGAGACAATTTCAAGATAAAGGGTAAAAGTTAAGGCTAATTTGTACATTAGTTGTTGTTTCCCCTATATCTGGGGCTGTTTAAGTGGTCCGCCACCTGAAACAGTTCAAGAGCCACTGCTTTAGAGCAACACTTGATAGTTCACAATGGAAGATTGAACAACAGTATCCGTGCAGTTTTATTGTAAAAGAAAGAAGGCACTTCTGGTTCAACTTAAAAGTGAAGGTTGTTGTCATGGAGATGTTAGATCAAGGCTGCTAACATATTGCAAAATACGCCTTCAACATGCACAATGGTGTTGTAGATGCGTGAATGATAAAAACACAGGCAGCATTCAGTCACAGTACCGTACTTCAGATGAGACCCTCGCTAAAAGAAAAGAAACAGAGACGAGACAAGGACAGAGGCAGACGGAGACACGCTACAACTCCACAACCACGCGTCTTCGCTTTGACAACGAGGAACGGAAAAAAAGGGTGTAGAGTGGGGAAGTCAGAAAAACGGCAAGGTTGGTACGGATCTCTAAGAAGAGGAACCACGGACTTGAGGAACAACAAAATAAAGCCGGAAGCATATTTGAGAGGCCAAATTGGGGGCAGGACTTTCACAGAGCAGAGCAGATGTGCCTAAATGTGTGTGTACGTGTGTGTGTGTGTGTTAGACTACAAGCTAAGAAACGAGGCTAAGGTGGATGCTCTCACCACGGAGTTGTACTGCGTCTCACAGTAAGATCTTACTGTGAACTCCATGTCTTCATCCTCTTTCTCCTTAGCTTGTTTCTCAGGTTCATCCACATCCTTCTCCTGCAGGTAGGTGTCCTGATCCTGAGGCATATACGACATCTCGTCCTTATTTTTAAACTCAAGACTCAATATGGAGGGGGGCAGAAGAAGGCCTAAGATAACCTGGTGGACCAAACAAACAAACACAGAGCTTAAGAGAAAAATCCACTGTTACTTTCCATTATTTAGTACTCAGTAGACCAGTTCCTGCAGTCACACAATACCGGTCTCACTCTTTTTCTTGATACAATAGCACCTGTGAGACATGAAACACCAATATCACCACTGAGGTCTGAACCAAAGGTAGAAATAATTCATGCAGAAAGCAAGAGAAACGCAAAGAGAAACCCTGCACAGCTTGTTTTTAGGGACTGATATACAGTATAAAGCATACTGTTTGTCTGACAATGTGTCTAAAGGTTGAAGCTTTGACTGTTCATATATAAAAGTCTGGGGTCGGCTGCATTTATTTGCTCATATACAGTAAAAACAGGAATATTATTACAATTTAAATTAACTGTTTTCTATTTAAAAATGTTTTAAAAGGTAATTTATTCCTGTGATGGCAAAACTGAATTTTCAGCAGCCATTATTCAGCAGCCATTTTTTTTTAATTCTGTGCTGATTTGGTGTTCAAGAAACATTTCTTATTATTATCACAGTTGAAAACATTTGATCAGGCACTGCAACAAGAACAACACTGTATATTCTTCTTAACAGGTATTGGATGGTTTCAGAGAATTTTGATGGACTAGTCTAAGGCGATCATGTCAATTTTGTCCTTTCATATCCTGAAGTAGCAGTTTGCCAACTGTACTTTTCAAAAGTCCCAAGAATGATATGGTTCCACTAGTCACTTCACTTTGTGGGTCCATATCCCTTTGTATTTTTCTACCATTGTATATGCCACCATTTCCCATTTGTATGCTGTTTTCTGGAACAAATTTGTCCAGATTTGGATACTGCCTTCATTAAAAACAAGGTATTTTTCCATAACTTTGTGAATTTAATTTCTGTACATAGCCAACCAGTTTAATTTGCACATCTCATGACAACAAACGTTCCTGTCATTTTGGTGTCTCTCAAGTAAGAATGATAATTAGGCTAGTGATTAAGACATCTATTAGAGTGCTGAAACAGCAGTTGCTGGTCTCATATTAATGAGGACTTGCTAAATACAACACAAATGGCAGATTCAGCTATGAAAAGACTCACTTTGGCAGGCAGTTTCACCAAATATATACGGTATGTTGAATACATACCATATTTTATATAACAAAAAATATGAACCCAGAGTAAGCGCTCTTCAATAACTGACATTACTGTATGTAAATGAATGAGACTACGATCTCAGCCATCTTTCTCTCGAATCTGACCTTTAGGCCAGAGTTCTTGCGCATACGCAGACGTCCCATCCACATGTCGGTGAGAAGCATCTGGCTACAGGTGTGGGCGATGAAGTCCCTGTGCTTGGCAGCCACTGCTAGCTGCAGACAGGTGGCATTACTCCAGTTCTTCAGCTCGTAGGTTAACAGCTTCATGGCCATCTGTTCATCCTGCTTATACGACTGATCGAGAAGCTCAACAGCCAGATTACCAAACTCCCTTATGGATAAAAAAAAGAAAAAAAAGATGGAATTTCTGTGCCACAGACACATTGATATGCACATAAACACACAAGATCACCTCTACACAAAAAAACAGCTTGTTTTAGGTGTAGAAGCAGGATAAGCTAGTCTCAAACATAATTACTAAAAGAAAATTCACATTAGGCTTTTATGAATTTTAGAGAAGTCTTTGTGGTCAGTCACTGGGCCTTTGATGGGATGCCAGTTTGGCACATAACAGATGGTCTCCCCAAATTTCCAGACCCAAGAGTTGTATACTCCACAGCAATGGGATCAGGACATGCAGGTGAAATCCTCATCAAAATGCTCATCATTGAGGTAACTAGGTCATCATAACACATCTTTACATTCATACCTTGAGTTTTGATTGAGATCCTGTGAAATGTCATCTACCATGTCGTTCTCTGATGCTTCATGGGCCATTGCCTTACAGAGCTTACAGGCCACCAGAGCTTTAGCCATGGCCTCCTCGCCATGCTGCCAGAAGAACAGGGCCATCTTCTGCCGCTTCATCAGCACTGCCCAAACCATCAGCTCATGGAAAGGGGAAGGGAAGTGATTGATTTCTGGGTCATCTAGGTCAATGTCTACTTCCTCCTCTCGCTTCTTTGTGGTCTTCTGACGTCCTCGCCTAATGGGCATGTCATCCTGTATGATAGAGTAATTAATTTTTTTCCTTATAATAATAATAACCACCACTGAGAATGTAAATTATAGGTACTTTATTGCCCTGGTTTGCTCTATTCAGCAGTATTTATTGATTAAATGTAACAGCAACAACATTATTATTATAAATGTATTTGTTAAAAATCTGCCTATCTATCTAGTTATTAAATATTATATATACTTATTATTATAAACATATTAATATTAAAATAGCAAAATAGGACAATAAATTACCTATAATTTATATCCTGAATCTGGTTATTAATTGTAAGAGGACCATTAAACACAAATTTAAGGTAATGGTAGGTAGTTATAGTATTTAAATTGGTTTTGTGAAAACCTCTGAACATACACGGAGCATTTCCATTGTGAACCTTCATTACTTGAATCTAAACCTCTAAATCAAAGGAGAGCTTAAAGAAAGTGTTTCAATGAAACTCAGTGGGGATTTTATTGGAAAGCAGTGGGATACATGAAATTAAGAAATAAATCTCACCTCCATTCCAAGCAGCTTCAGGGCTTTTGGCTACAACACACACAAAAACAAACACATACAGGACAAAAATAACAAGACACGTTAGATTTGATTTATGCATTTTCCAAATCGTTTCACCATCCTTCTGGTACACATGTAAAAACATGGCATGTTTAATGAGTAGATAGGATTCTTCATGCTATGCAATGATAAATTTAGAGCATCTCTCTGGTGGCATCACAGATGTCTGATCTATTTCAAGCCTATATGGCGGCATATGTAGAACGATGTATGTGCGTATGTGCATGTGAGATAAAATGTACTCACAATATTGAAGTGCACGAATAGATTCATGAATACACACTCTCAGATGCACATCATGTACATGCCTTCAGAGGTATTTAAAATGTCTGAGAAAATTAGATATCATCCAGGTGTCAGTGGCTTGAGAATTTGTCTTGACTCCTGTTTACTCTGCACTGCTGAAGTGCCGCTATATAGAAATTTGCTCTGCACGGAATATCTAGTTTCTGTTATATGCCATTTCTATGTGGCAACTCTGATGGGAAATACTTTTTTTTCCCAGGTGGGTAATGCTGATAAAAAATAGAGCAAAACATTACAAACTTTCTTTGGAAAAATGTTTGAATTTATGGGAAACTGAGGGAATAATCTGCAAGTATAAAAAAAAGCAAGTATAATTTTTTTATTGCATTTAGACGTGAATGTACATTTCTATGGGTCATCACCCAACTACAAAAACGTTTTATTGGAACATTAAAATAATACTAATAAAAAAATACAAGATTATCATATTATTCAGAATATTTTGAAAATCTTTTAATAGGCCTTTGACGAGAATAAAATCATAAAAGTTTTGAGAATAAAAGACAACATTTGAAAAATAAGTAAAAAGTTAAAATTATTGTGTTTTTTAAATATTTTTTTTTACTTAAATGATTTAAGCTTTATTCATGGAATACTATGCATTTACTACTTTATTCTCTTAACATTCCAAAATCATTCTTAAAATGTTATGACTATATTCTAGTAACATGACTATTTTAGTCATTCTATGCTGATTTGGCACTCAAGACACATTTCTTATTATCAATCATCACAGTTGAAAACAGCTGTGCTGCTTAATTGTTTTCCTGCTTTAAATTTTTTAGGAACAGAAAGTTTTTAAGAAAATAGAAAGAACAAACAGCATTTTAATGAAAGAACATTTTTGGTATGTAAGTATTTACTGTTACTTTTAATCTATCCTTGCTAAATAAGTTAAAAAAAAAAAAAAAAAAGCAAAGCAAAGCAAAAAAAAAAAAAAAAAACACCTTTCTGACACCAACCTTCTGAAACTGATTTTCAACCTTTCAACCAAGGTGGCATGCAATTCAATTAAAAATCTGAATGTTGTAAACATGTCTCTGTAGTGGATGGTGCTAACATGACGTCTTTTATCTTGTAATGTTGCAACTTCATTCTTGAAATCTCAGTACGATGCCCTTTTAGAGCTACATGACATTTTTTGTTTCATAACATACTCTTTTGGGTCCAAAAAGGTTGTGATAGAGGGTCCGAAATCTCTTCCTGGTGTAATTGCAGCGATAGGCTCCGCCCATGAGGTATTCAATTACCAATCCGATGTCAATCAGGCTGATGCGGTAGTCAGGGGGCAGGTTACCCTGAAGACAAAAAGGTTACTCATAGCAACACTGTCCCTGTGCCAACAGTTCTGGCTATGAAAATACAAACAAACGGTAAGGTCAGAAACGACCCACGCGCTCAACTACATACACACCCATACGTTCTCACTCCACAAACACACCGACATATTGCTAGAAGGAATCAAGATAATTGAAGAAGATTGTCTGATTCACCTTGAGGTAGATCCAACTGAACCCTGGATATTCTTGCTTGGAAAGAACACACAAGGTCAGTGAGACAGAATCATATTAAAGGGACAGACATCCCACTGAGACCAAGCAAGTCTAGAATCAGGGTTTGGTTCCATATTGAACTGATCGTAAAAAAACAATGAGCCTCTCTATAAAAAACAAAAACAACAGAGAGTCAGAGCGTAGGAGAGAGAAAGGAGAAGAATGGAGTCCAATAATGGGCAGGACAAAGAAAGAGTGGGGGGAAGTGATAAGAAACGATGCCTCAGTTGATAATTTAATGATTTGACTCATCTTTACGTTTATGGCAATATTAGTGAGCTTTTCTAATTAGAGAATCCTTATCAGGGTGTTGAAATTTTGATTGTAAGACTTAACAACATGAAGCGAACACGAAGACCTAAGATTCCTCCTTTCATTAGATCTACGGGCCAAATCCCTTCCAGCAAAAGTACATTCCACATCCTGCCTTCAGACTATAATAACCAGGCTCTGCTCTGGTTCTGTAATTACCAACGCAGAGCGACCACAGATCTTCTAAGATGGGCTAATTACTTCAACCTCAGCAAATGCCACAAAATGCTTCAACTGGCTGATCAGAATCACAGGTGAAGCTGCATTTCATTTGTGCAAGAAATGCTGTACTAGAATCAGTTGATGTGACACCCATTTTAACATCATGTTAATCTCCAGGGACACAGAGAAGGTTTGTGCCTTCAAAGTACAAAAAAGTCTTTCTTGGACAAAGAGAAGACTAGACCAAGTCTTTTACAAGACGAAACTGCAGTTCATGCATAAATGTCATTACATAAAGACTGTGAAAATCACCAGAGTGCAAAAAGAAGGCAACCGCGTGGCCCATTATGCCTTGAAAATGCACTTAGGAATAGTAATTAAGAAAAACGAACTACACACGAGTGCCCTAAGACGCAACAAACCCATCGCTCTGACTGTTTTATAGTCTGAAGATCACTGAAACAAGCAAGAGAGGACACAGACAGAAAAAAAGCAACTAATTGGCCAAGTCTCTCTGTCGGGCTAAGAAGAAAGAAAGACACCTTTGCTAAATGTGCAACAGAAATCTAAGACTAATCTACCACTTACACTCACATTCTGACATCCACTCACACACATGCATACAGATACACACACACTCAGCTGCATGCACAGTGACTTCTTACCTTTTTCACATCTCTGACAAGGTGGAACAAGGTGTTGGATGGACCATGCCTCTATTTAAGGCAAACAGAAACAAATATAACCTTTAACAATCAGTTACATCTAACCACAAATAATACTTGAAAAACAAATAAGAACATGTGTTGTTGTTACCTAAAAGGGACTGTTCAACCAAAAGTGTGTGTAAATGATGCACAAATTTCATTTCTGGTTGAACTATCCCTTTATGAAGCTAAATCTACCTGCTATCACCTTTAAAAATACTATCCATGTAATTAAATGTTAAACGCTATATTTTTGGTCTTAAACCAGTTTACCACATGTACCATATACATTTTTTTTTTCAGTGCATATTCCTATTTTGGCTTTCGCTATAGGTAGGTCATTATATATATTTATAAAATACATACACATACTGTTCAAAAGTTAGGTAAGATTTTTTAAATGTTTTTGAAAGTTATGTCTTATACTCACCAAGGTTCCATTTATTTGATAAAAAATACAGTAATATTGTGAAATATTATCACAAATTAAAATAATTGTTTTCTTTTTCAATCTATTTTAAAATGTTATTTATTCCTGTGATTGCAAAGTCTCATTACTGCAGTCTGCCATTCCACATGATGAAAGAAATCATTCTAATATGCTAATTTGATGTTAAAAAAAATATTTATAAATTACATTATAAATGTTGAAAACAGTAGTGCTGTGTAATATTTTTGTGGAAACTGTGATTTTTTTTTTTTTTTTACTTTTGAATGGTAGTGTATATATGGGGAAACAGACAGTACAGTGAGATCCAAAAGTCTGAGACCACACTGAAAAACTTCAGATTTAAAATCTCATTCAAATCATCTGACATAGCTATATTACCGTATTATAGAGCTCTTCAAGTCTGGACAGCGTCAGGAAGCGGTGCATGCTCACTCCATTCTCAATCAACAGCTTCACAAAGTCCACTCTGTCCAGCACCAGTGCATCCAGCATAGACTGCTCTAGAGAGCCCACCTAACCACACATAAACAAAGCTTACAGGTCCAGAACCCACACCATCGGCACACAATAAAACAGACATACAGGTGCACAGCAATGAATCAATTTCATGAATTTTAATCTGGTTGAAATGCAGCCCACCATCAGTAGCATCTACTGTGTATAATTAGAGTCAGAGACACACAGAAGTGCTTCTCGGCCCCTCTGTAATCAATATCCCTGTATCTATATCTAAATGAATTACAGAGTTGGAGTGAGTGGATATTGCCTACAGGCCACTGCTGTCCATAAATGAAGATCTGGCTTCGAGCGATGTCAACTCTGTTCCAGGCCAAAGCCAGGCTCAGTTGATCTGGAGCTGATGCATTGGCCCCTGGACAGACAAGCAAAAGGGCACATAATTAAGGTTAGTTCATTTGCTTTAACAAAACCATCTTAAAAAGCCCTGGGGAATATGTTAACGAGAGCATATATAATGATGGATGCAGTGTGTAACTAAATGCCTATTAAACATTACTAATTTTACAGTCTGATGTCTTCAAAATCATTTGCATGCTTAAACCCCCTCAACTCCCATTGATTTACAAGCGCCTCTCACAGTGGAGAATCCTAAGGAATCTCCGGCTCTCACATCATTACAATGCAAAGCGTTATGCCCGTTTAAAAAGCTGATTCTAGAGATAAATCACAGAGGAAAGCACTCTCCAGGGTCTCTGGTACTTTGATCCGCTCCAGCTTCAAGCTAATAAACCTTCCCCCTGAGCAGCAGGACATTTGTCTTTACTTACTCTGGTCTGGTGCTTCTACATTTACTTTTATGAGGGTAATCTTTCCAGATGCAGTTTATTAAATAGACACCTCCGTGGCTTGTCTAGGTGTCGCCATGTATTAAACCATATTTGCATAATCTCAGTTAAGTGCTCGAAAATAACCTGCCCGACTCCGTTTATGGGCAGTTAAACCTAAAATACAGACATGGAGGTCTGTAATACTCGGAAATGGCCATGTGGGGCACTTTGCGCTTTTGAAGTTCATGATGTATTTAGTTACTGTATTGATGCCAGATGAAACAAGTCCTCAGCAACAGGAAGGCACTGTATCAGCAAAGATTGGTCACATAGTCATGTATAAATAAGTCTCTGAGGATGAGCTTTAATTGCTGTTTTCTGTTGCTTTGAACTCTAGCAGAGGTTAGCTTTATGTTCTCGCTTTAATTTCACACTACATCATAATAAATCCTGACACTTTCTGTATTTGTCAGATATTCACAAGTGTGTTCAATGAAAAAATGAGAAACCCCTTTTCGCATGGATAAGACTGAGCTACTGATAAAAGCGTGATACAATATTCCATGTTTCCAGTCATTAGCATATCATATACTCTCTAAATCAGCAATCAAATGATTCACTTAGTTTGCTATACAGACATTTAAGATAATAAGCATGCATTTTAAAATACATGCAAGCATTAGTGATATAAATACGGCCTAAATGAATCAAAAATACAATACAAATATCAATTTTTAACTATATACCAACTATATGCATCCCTTATACATTCATTAAGGAAAAAGAAGAGAGCTAGGAACTGCATGAGTAAATCATTCTTTAGATGCGCTGCATAGTACTATGAATAATGCAAGAGCCATGCTGCTGGCTTTCAGAGCAACTCATGGAGCTCTTGAAGAAAAGACTTCACTGGAATCCCATCTTTTGATATGGATTGAAAAGTGGGTCTTTAGAAGCACAGCCAATAGAGCTTGCACTTTACTCACTCCTTTCAGTGTTAAATGTAATGTTAACCTGACAATTGCAGTCACTAAAAAGTTGGTGGGTGGTAAAATGGAAGTTAGTGTGTGATCAGAAACATCGCTGTTCTGTGATGCAATCGATTTATGAAAGATATAACATTATAAGTGAGATGGGGAATAGTACTTATAATTTTATGAATGTTTTGACAGACAGAACCTGGAGTACACTTCTGTGAATCACTTGGAAACTCACATAAAGATGTTTGAGATAGCCCTAATCATTATTTTACAACCAGGAATCACTATTTAAACCAGGGGTCTTCAAACATTTTCAGGCCACTGATCACTTTTGGCTTATATTAAAATTTGGTTATATTAAAATAATCATAATTAAAATGATAAAAAAACAAAGATGTACAACATTAAACTGACATCATCTTTTTATTATGGTTTTATAAAAGAAGTACCAGAGGTACATATCTATTTGTAAGAGGGCCTTCGAATATTGTCTTGGACAAAGGGGGGTCTTGAAATCAAAAAAGTTGAAAACCACTGTTAAAACATATGTTAAATTCCATATTTAAGTATATGTGTACTTTAAAACGCACAATAATAATCAATACTGGTGTAGTTATGTACTTCAGTGAATACAGGGGAGACAATTAAACATTAAACTTCATGAATTTTAGCTTTGGTTGAAAATGATACTGTATTTTTGTTTTTATTTTTTCCCAACAAAAATCTGATTCAAATTAAATAATATATGAGCGAATCCCCACTGCAGACCCCCTGTTGAAGACCCTGATTTAAACCAAAATGTTCATAGATACATATGAGTATCCACAAATGTACAAATATTACCTTTCAGAAGTGCTGTTAGAATGGCCAGATCAATGTCCTGGTGTCCCTCTGATCCCATCCGAAACACTGTTATCTAAGGAAGAGAAATATTGCATTATTGCTGGCATCACATGTCCGTCACAACTGTTTGAGTAAGATAGCATGATAAAAGCAAATCCAATCATAGTGATAACTGCTTTGTGTTTTGGCAATAGCAAAGAGAAATGACAAGAATAGAGCTAGAGGGATTTACAGAAATGCACTGCAAGCACCGCCATAACCGGAATTGCAGTTCTGTAATCACTGCAATGTCACATATGAAGGGCACCTTGCAGCACCATATGCATCGCGTGTGTTCAGAATTCCAGAACATATAGCGTACAGGCCATTAATCTAACGCCTGTCATTTGAACAATCCACCTGTGTCTGGTATGGACTAATGAACTTATGCGTGGAAGTGGGAGGATTGGTTCAGCCTAATGTCAATGGTGTTTTCATTTTCATCCCCTCAAGCCACCATGAAATGATGGCACATTTAGGGTGTGTGTGAGCTTGAGGAGGGGTGGCAGCGGAATAAAGAATTGGAGCACTTCAGTGTGCTTAAATAACGGAACATATAATCCTTCAAAATGTCTTATAGTTCAGAAATGATGCATAAAAGTAATGGTGCTATGCTTAGGTCTTGTGTGGTGAGGTTCTGTGTGCAATATTAAATATTTTTGCTGCTGAAATTGAAGAGTAAATGGAATGTAATCGTATCGAACAAGCACTTAATCTCCTCTACAAAGAGTATGGTGACGGCCAATTACTGAAGTGACAGTTATTGATGACCCTGTGACTATGGAGGTGACCCAACTCTGTGTGTGTGTGTGTGTGTGTGTGTGTGTGTGTGTGTGTGTGTGATTGAGGCATGAGTGATACTGACCTTCACAATATGTCCCTGTACAGTATATGTCAATTTAACCCTTACTGTTTATCCTATAGAGAACAAATACTATGATTAATGTATTAATTTTTTTTATAATATTTATACTTTTTTATAATACATGGAATACATTTCTTTTTGCATGTGTGTGTGTAAACTCCAAACAATCAACCTTAGTTCATCCAATAAATAAATAAATGAATACAATTAAAAAGTTTCATGTTTCCAAACAATGAAAGTCAATGGGGTCTAAAACAACACTGTACCCCATTGGGGAAAAAAAATCAAGTCAAAAAGGAGGAAAAAAAGGTGAGCTTTGAAAAGACATGAAGTTGAATAAAACTGATCCAAACAATTAAAGTCATTGGGGTCAAAAACAACACTATACCCCATTGAATTTTTTTTTTTTTTTATTATTCGGAAAAAAGTGTTAAATAAATCATGAATTCACTTTTTTTAATGAACAATGCTTTTAAATTCAACACACATCACTCAAACACAACAGGAGAGAGAATCAGACACTGTTACAGTAGTTCCTTTCAAAATGTCATATCCATATTGAGTACACAGCTGACCTATGAGACATGTCTGTGATTTACTAGCATGAAGTATGAATAGGACAGGTCAATAATGGATATTTGAATCCTCTTCATGTCCCTCAGAGGACGTTTTAACAACTAAAGCACCCATTTGCTGCTGAAACTTTTAACCAGGTTATTCCTCTACTAATTTTAAGCTATATTTGAAAGATGGGTAATATTCTGCAGACATTACAGAGATCTTGAAATCCACCTTGGACAGGCTGTCATGTTTCAAATCAACCTCCATCATCTGAGTGCCAAAATTACTTCAGTGACTTCCGCCCCACTGCATCTACTCCAGTTATTGTGTGATTCTACTGTTTTGAGAGACTGGACACAAACATTAAGACCACCTTTCCACAATGGACCTCCAAGCACACACCTGCAGGCACAACTGCTCCATGGATGATGGCATTGCATTTGTCATCCTTATTGCACTTTGTTACCTAGACAACAACATCTCATATGTCAAACGGCTGATGTTTACTTCATCTCAGAATTGATCACAGTCTTTCCCCAGACCCTAACAAACTTGCTGCAGTTAGACTAAGCAAATAACTCTGTCCTCCAAGACATCAGGAGCAACAGCCTTGAGGCAGTAAAGATCCACAGTCATTTGTAATACCACAAGTGTATCACCAAATATCAGAGCAATCATTAAGTCTGCATTCAACGCCCCTGTTGAGGGGCTCATTAGCATCATTAATGGCGAGACAGCCTAGGGAAGAGGTGAGACAGCTTGCAACCTGGTGCTGGAACAACAATCTCTCTATTAATGCTAGTAAAAAATAGATGATTGTTTACTTCAGATGGTCCGGAGCAGTTCATTACTTGCAGCGCATCAACAATGTGGCGGTGGAGATAACAGGCAGCCTTAGGTTAATGGGTGATCGCATCACCAACAAATTGTCATTGGCCCTGAACGCCTCTTCTTTGTTGAAAACAACACAACGGCACCTCAACATCCTAAAGGGGCGTTCACAATGACATTGATTAAATCGCTGGAGGTTGCAGCGTCTTTCAACTGACTGCTGGTTGCTAATAGCATTTCTTAGTGGCAACTGTAAGAGGTGGCGGATGGCGTCTTTATTCCCATTGGTAATCGCTGCTAATTTGCATACAGTTCAATGCTCGCAGTCGATCACGTCACGCTGTCGGAAAGCTCTGACAAACACAGTGTAAATTTCAGTAAAATGTGGCCGTAACAGTAAATATTGACTGGATACTGTTCTTACATGGGCTGGAATGAACTGTGACATAGCAGAGCATTTTATCTGCCATTTGTGAAATCACCCAATATGTGTTCGAGGCCAAATCGAGGCAAATGCTTCTTGCAATCAACTGAAAAGCTTCGTTTGATGTAAGCCTCAATTAGTGATAAAATTATTATAAGTGAACAGATCTGTTCTATTTGAAAATACAGTCAGCCTGATCTACTTCAATGTGTAAATTAAACAGTGTTAAGTTACAGAATACAATTCTTTTAATATGAACATTTTCAAAAAACTAGGAACCATACACTTGCAGACTTTTTAAATGATAATCATTCACTAAACAACTGAGTGAGGAACTGTCATGTGTCACTGTTGTTTCCTAAAGGAACTGTTTCTTTTTTTTCCACTGCCAAGAGATTTGCTAAAAATGATTACTTTGATAGCAATTTAACTTTGATAGTCTGAAGCTATAAAAAAAAATCTAAGTCTGTGCCCAAAATAAACGACATGATTTTCTACCAAATATGCCCAAAATCCACAGATATGACTTTTGGCAACTAGTATTCCTGTCTTAAATCAGTGCTCTTAGTGATGTAAAACAAGCTTATGTGGGAATGAGACTTGTTTAAAGATTTGGCAAACAATACCTCTGGTTACCAGTAGCATTTATGTGGCCGGCCAACATTTTTTTTAAAATGTATTATTGGGTAATTTCAGTTAAATTGTGTTAAAACTATCAAAACACAGAACTTCCATTGACTTGCATTAGAAAAGACCAAGAGCTTGTCTGAGAAATTCCACTCTAGGTAGAACTGGTTCAGTAAACTTTTCAGGTTGAGGAGAACAAAAACTTTCAGCTGAAAAAGAATGAAAATGAATCAGATTGTTTTGTCGCTGTACACAAACTTTAAGGAATATGAAAAGGATATTCTGTTTTAAATACAACTATATGTATTGGCATTATATTGATTAACAGCAATGTCACATTACTATAGAAAATAATACCAACTTGTCCCTCAGTTTGCAAACATGCAAAATGCGCTTATAGCATTTACTGCACAACTTGAGTTTATATATGTTCTTGTTGATTGGAGGGTTTAAAACAGAACTGTGTGGGTCTTATGTTCACTGAATTTATACATGTACACGTTTTTCCTTGAGTTGAAAGTATTTTCTGTGATATCAACAACAACATTCTGTCGATAGAATTATAAATATATTTTGGAATATTCCTTTAAGAGAGTTCGATGTGCAAGCAACTCCCCATTCCCATTCCTCATCAGCCTCTACAGGTGCATCAAAGAAAGCATACTGACCTGCTGCATAAGTGTCTGTTATGGTAAATCACCTCAAGTCAGAAAAAACCCTGCAGTAAGTAGTGAAAATAGCCCTGTTCATCACATAGGCTTGTCTTCCTGCTGTTAAAGGTTATCTCTACATTGAGAAGTGTGAAATTATGGCCAGCAGGAGCTTCAGGGGAGAAAAAGCTAAGGAGTCTCTCTCCTGTTATACACTATTTATAACTCTACACTATATTTAAATTTACAGAGATTAAATAAGAGAGCCTTTTCCCATGTGGCATCAAACCTTCCTGGAAATGTTCAGGTCACACTCCGTTCAAGTGAATACTAAACCTCATCTAAATATCTGGTTTGATACTTCAGCAACCCGTTTTATTAATCAGTCAAAACATTTGCAAGGAATAGTTTTTAATTAAAATCGAATTGAAATATGATTCATCTGCGTAAAATTGATGGAAGCAATGAATTTGAATGTTAAGGAGGAGATGGTGTGTACTGTAAGTCTGTATCTAATGCTCATTGGAGAGCTGGTGAATGCTGTTCTCGCCGTACAGTGGATTGCTTCATGCATCAGTGACCCAGGCCCATGGGCAAACATTCATCTTCATTTATCAGGGGCGAAATTTCCTTCCTCACCCTCCCTTCACTCCACCAGCCCAGTGCTTTCACATCATCTTAGATCCTACTGCAGCGCTCTACTCACTGTTCCTCTCATCTGCTGGGGGTTCTTCTGTCAGCTGTCCATCCACTTGTTCATCCATATAGTCACTGACCCGTTCGACATGTTGCCGGATGTGACTCCATCTTTCCATCCATCAACATCAGCTGAGAAATATATCATCCCTTGAAACATCTCTCTACTTTCATTCAAACTGTGAAAAATAACGACTGTTGTCAAACAAGTTTCCCCAAACAGTCCCTCCATTGGTGATTAAGTCCCGCCCCTACTCACATTATTGGTTATTGCCATGGGATGCTATAACCAAACAGAAAAATCAACCAATGAAAGGCTTACTTGCAGCTGATTATCGCGCGGTTTTAATCAAAGCAGTTCGATATTTCCCAGGGCCCACTACGGCAACATGGTAATATCAAATCTAAATATTTCAGTTATTAAAAAAAAAAAAATGATGTAATTGTCAACGATGTACTTATTATTGTTTTTATTAACATTTTATCTTGTGAAAGAAATAACATTGCGCCGTTTGGCCCGATTTTCTGTCTCTATCACATTGCGGACTCCCTCTCTTTTCAAGACGTGTGAAGACGTCACCTCCAGAGGACTTTAGTATTAATATTGTAATATTTGCAAATTGAATACATTGTAGCTTTTTTATTTAATGTATACAGGTAAAAAAAAAAATATATAAAAAAATTATAAAAAATAATTCCTACTCAAATCAATATTGCATGTCCACATATTTACTGACTTAGTGAGTAGCTAATCATTATGGCAAAATAAACTATTTCAGTGAAATAGAAGACCCTTACATATTAGGCTTGGATGGGAGAACATATTTTGATATTTAAAAACCTTTTCACACACATCAGCAAGAGCTAATACAGTGATGTTTCCTAGAAGAGGCTATTGAAATGCTTTGGTTGGAGGGAAAACTAGCAGTGCTAACTCTTCTCTGAGCCATCGGAAACATGAAAAACAAGGAAGATGCTCAAGGAAAACAGAATGAGAGCGATAAATAGACAGAAAGGCTGTCAGTCTGATTAATTGAACCATCCCTCCCTTGGTTGCAGGAACAAAGACCTCCACAGTAGGAAATAGATTAAGAATGGAGTTCAGTCCTGAATAAGAGATGGCATGCCTTCTGCAGTGAAGAGCAAAAGACTGACATAATGCTGCTTTTATGTGTCAAGTGCCAATTAATCTCACACAGAACTGAAATACTGAATTCCTAAAAGGAACCTAATCTAATCTAATATAGTTGTAATTAATTGTAGTTTGCCAAATCTGGAGAGGTGTAGTCCGGTCATGTTCTGAGAGGCAGGAGGTTATGGAAGCCTGTCCTGTCGGGTTCAGGTTAAACATCTGCTCAGGTGATTCAAAGCAACAGAGTTGAATGAAGACACCTCCCTACAGGTCTCATTATCCCGCTCTTGATTCACCACAGAACACAAGCTCGTCCGAGTGGAAGCATTATTCGCTTATTCTCATATCTCAGCACTTTTTTCTTTTTCTTACCTCACATTTTTGTTTTTGTTTGTTTTGCTAATCAGGAGCCAAATGACCAGGTTTCAGTTTTTGTTAATTATATTTAAATACTGTTGAAAAAGTATTTGGAATGACAAGACATTTTTTTTCCCTTTAAGAAAGTGGTTTAGATGCAAAAACAAATATAATATTTCTAAAATCTATGATATGAAACATTCATAAAGTTATGGAGCATGTCCTCAACTTGAGAATACAAATGTTATACCACACATGAATGAAATTTTTATCAGCGTATATGTTCCTCAAGGCATATTTTGCACCTAAATGCAATATACGAATGAATGTAGGCCTATGCATGCTGGCATCAGCAATAGCCCTCAAGCTCAAGTTATGACCAGCATGACAACTTATCAACTAGCAGCTTGGAGGCCAAAAACTGTCCTGTTAAGCATTCTTATACAACCCATCAATTGATTTCGATAAATCTCTGCTGCACTGCTAAAAATATCAGAGAATCTCTGTGCAAATCTCAGTAGTGAGTTCTAAAGCCCTCTATATCTGTCTGTTAGTTAGCCCACTTCAGTCCATAACCAGACCAAAGCGAGCACACGTTTGTTCTGTACAGATACTCAGGTTTTATTTTAATAAAAAAACTTTGGATATCATTATCCAACCAAATGCGTTTATGCAAATAGCATTGCGGCAGTGGAATGAAATACTAGCTACTTGCTGAGTACTGCAGAGTATTCTGCATACTTTTATACAAAAACACATTATGCAACAATACACAAGTATTTTGCATTTCTCATCAAATTTCGTCAAGCATTTGTCAGTAGGATACATTAATGAGTCACAAAAAAAATTGAGGTTAACACTAAGATCCAGTTTATCCATCAAACTGGAAATGGAAAATCAAGTCAGCCGCATTGCATTATGGGACATAGCATTCCAAACTGTAAGCTGTTGTATAATGCACATTTTGCCTAATCTAGTAAGTACTCTCTGCATACAGAAAACATATGTACTGTGCACAGTAAACATACTAGAAATATAGTAATAGTACACAATTATGAACATAGCAACAAAACTCGAGTACTCTGATGCATTTTATATACTTCTACAGTATTTTTTTTAGGTTACTGCCTTCAAATTAAACTACTAATATACGATAATTACTCTGAAAAATGTTTGGCAAAGACTGTCTCCAAAGACTGCCAAAGGCACCTCTAACACGCATTCACTCCAGCTTTTTAATCACAGTTGTAAATTGCAAGCATTTGTTCCAATCATCAAGCATGGAAATTCTCCCATTGGCTTGTCCTTAGTGGAAAGTACAGCAACAGAGAGCAAAAGAGGAGATCAAGCGCTGAGCTTAACTGTGTGCATGTATGATGAATGCGGATCTCTAGCTCCCAAACACACATGCTGCACTCATCTACCAACACATCAGACACCCCACTGAGCATAAGTGTACATGTTTGTGTGAGTCAGTGACACATTACAATGATGTACACTCTCAGAAGAAAGGTACAGCTCAGGTACAAAGTTGTTGTCACTGGGGCAGTACCCTAAGTGCAAAAGCTAAAAGGTACATCTTGATACCTTATTCACCCCTAAATGGCATTAATACTTTTAAAGTACATATTACTACCTGAAGTGTACATATAGAAACTTTAGAGACCTTTCGCTCCATTGACAGTTTTTTTCTGAGCATTTATTGATATATTCACACTGGTTTAGTGCTAAATCTTCAAACTGTGATGAGACAAATGAGCTCGTTTAAGTAACTTTTTTTATTTGCTTCCCTTTCAGATTTAGTTGCATCTCGAAGGCTTTGTGATCTCACTTTTGAGTCATCAATAAAACATACTCAAGTGGGTGGCATGTAAACTAAAGCCAATGTGCTGAACTCAAACCAAGCTCTAACCTTCAACAAAAAAGTTTGCATCTGAACACAATTGCATTTAAGCCAATCCAGCATATAAATACACAGGCTTAAGTAAATGGTCATATGGTGTGTGGGTACAAAGATTCATATCTACGTTTGAGAAGGTCATCTTAATAATGATTAATACATCCACAGCAACAGATCATACTTCACAGTGGAAATGCATGCATAAATAACACTGAAAAACACAGTTATACAATGAATTTATATATATAAAAAAAACATATGGTGTGCACATACACAAAAGTACACATGCACAGACAATGAGTGAAACCACTACAATGACTAAAAGAAGAACGGAAGCATTCATAATAAAAGAACAAACACAAAAATCACTTTGAGGATGTATGATTTAATGACTAAAAAATACAACCACAACATTGAAATTTAATTTAAATTACATTGACATACAAAGACAAGTAGAAAAACATTTTGCATGCAAATCATGTCTCGACGAGCCTTTATAGATACTACTTGATAGAGTTAAAAAATATGAAAGCATGCTGAGATTAAAGTAGGATATGTTTCTCCTGGCAACACCTAAGTTGATTGTTAAAACTCTTTATTGGGGTATTTCAGGATGTTCTGGAAGTAATGGCCAACAGGGGAAGGATAAATGTGAACAGAGCTTTTAGATGAGCTAACTGTAAAGTGCACTCTAATTGAAAAGTCACACAGATTATAGTGTCGTCAATCTGGTGAATAATTTAACAGAAGAGTAGTGGATTCAAAAAGATGACAAGTTTTTGATGATAATATCAGTAGCATGTAAGAATAGTTTTAGATAGATGAAGAGAGAGTGTATGTGTGTGAGAAGCTGATGTGAAGAGATGGTGTCGGGGCCTGAGGAAATGTACTTCATGCGGGCTGCAGAGGTAGTGACATTTATCAGCCCCGAGCTGAAGGGGCCACTTTACACGCATCTCTGACCGTCCGATAGAATAACGGCATTCTGACATGGAGAGGAATGTGCGGCAGAAAAATCTCCTGGCTGTATCGCGAGTTCACCCTCATACAAAGAGCTCTTAGTACAGCAAAAAGGCTCTAGAGGAATGTCTTTAAATCTGTCAGATCAGGGGGGTTTAATCATTATGACTGCACACACTCACCAGTTCTTTCTTCTTCATGCACTCCATCAGAACGATGAAGAGATGCTGGGCCTGCGTCCGGCTGTATGTAAACGTCTTCTGAATGGTGACTAGTAACTGGTCTCTCAAAGATTCGTTTATGATTCTAACATGTAGTCAGAGAGAAAGATGAGACTGGGATATCACAGCAAATCATTTATGCAATGAAAATATTCCAACAGAACACAACAGTAGGTCTCCGGAAGGAAAAATCCCATTCGTTTTCTCCATACAAACTGCTTTTTAATGATAACATTAAAATCACAATTAGAACAAAATCACAAAAGACCCACCACAGCTCACATTGAACTTCTTTTTTTAATTTTTATTATTAAACATCTATAATAAATAAATAAATAAAATGTTTAACATCTAAATGCTCTATAAATAACTACGCTACCCTTAATTCTGAAGAGAAATTGTCCTTGGAGATCCTTGAAATGAGAACAGCAGCAAAATAGCTCAGCAGTAACCTCACGATATACTGCAAATGTCATAAGTTGGCCTTTTTGTATATTTTCAAATATATTTTTTCTATGTTTGAATGTTATACAGTAACTGATAAACATTAGGGCCATGACCCAACTAAAAATTGTGTATAAATTTAAATATTTTGCATTAAATGGTAAAAATTTGGTCTGTGAATTGACAGAAATTTTTATTAAATACTCATACAGATTTCTGAGATTAATTGAGATTAATCATGTTATGTTAAATTAATTTAAAGCTGCAGTCCGTAACTTTTTTGTGTTCAAAATTGACTAAATTTATTTAATAAGCGAGTACACCATGGATCCATTTTCCAAACCGTGTTTTTGGCTTGTCCTGAATCACTACGTTACACCTATAATAAGTGTTTATATTTGGACTATTTTAGACTGATTTGGGTAGGTACCGCTGCGGAGTAGCCCAGTACCTGCGTGATTCGTCATAGACATAAACAATATCCTTAATATATTTGTATATTTTGCAGTAAATGATAAAAACGTAAAAAAAAATTAGATTAATCATATTAGGTGTATTTAATTGTAATTAACATTAAAACATTGACATTTATAATCATCAATATATTCATACAAAGGAATTGGAGAAGTGAAATAAACTGATGTGGTAATTATTTTGTGAAATATGTAACCATTAACACACAATGTGTTAAATAATTATTATAAGACTTTAATTCTATTATAAGAATTATAAGTAAAGACTTATATTGTTAGAAAAGATTTATATTTTGAACACATGCTGCTCTTATTAACTTTGTATTCATCAAAGAAAAAAGTATCACATGTTCCAAAAAACAATATGAAGCAGCACAACAGTTTCAACACTCATAATAAATCAGCATATTAGAATGATTTCAGAAGGATCATGTGACACTGAAGACTGGAGTAATGATGCTGAAAATTCAGCGCTGCGTCACAGAAATAAATTATATTTTAAAGTATATTAAAATAGGAAACCAATATTAGAAATTGCAATAAGATTTCACAATATTACTGTTTTTTCTGTATTTATGATCGAATAAATACAGCCCTGATGAGCAGAAGAGACTACCTTAAAAAACATTAAAAATCTTACTGATCCCAAACTTTTGAGTGGCAGTGTGTGTGTGTATATTTATATATATATATATATATATATATATATATTTAAAAAATGTCAATTTTCATATAATTTGCAGTGTTTTATGGGATGAGTAGTTCATTAGTTCAGTTTAGTTCATTAGAAAATTCTAAAAATTAACTTAAAAAAACAACAACAACATTAGCACATCTTGTCTTTATCTCCAATTCCACATTCCGTTTTGTAAGTGTTTGTAATGTTTGTGATTCATCTCTGAGCTGGTTGGTTTGGTTCACGTCTAGAAGTGCTTATGGAGAAAATAAATGGGGAGAAAACTGCTGAAAAAGTGGGTGCTTACTGTTGCGCTCTTTCTGTGCTACAGTTCAATCTTCATCTGTATGTAAATGAAAATTCATCTCTTATTGTACTGTTACAGTGGAGAGAGATAAAGCTCACATACCCGCCCTCCTCTGAGTACTTATGCCCAAAGGCCAGGATGTCAGAGGCACGACCGCTGCCGTCACACACCACCACGGGCACAGGAGGAGTGTCTCTCAGGTACTCAAGCACGATAGAGATCACATTAGGACCCCCCTCCAATATCAGAGCCACCACTGGAACACCCTGTCCGATCCCTGCGGAGAAAACAGAAACGTGAGCGAGAAAGTGTGTATGTGTGCGGCCGCGGGGCTGCTTGTTACAAGGAAAACCAATCAAAAGGATTAAAGGTGAAGTGTGTGCTTTTTTCTCCTCTCCCAGTTTAATGTGCAGAGACAACTAAAGGTAAGCAATTCATATAGAGTGTAAACACTGTGCTTATGTGGAGCTTTGTTTGAGCAGTCTGATATTTCTGTCTGACTTAACCAGTGGTGCACATTTTGCTTAGCACTTCCTATAATAAGCTATTTACAAGGAATGTATTTGTTTGAAGACGAGCAAAGTGGAAAGAGCAAAAGTGGTGCTGGGAGTGTTTGGAAAAACAATCATTATTACACACTTCACATTTAAAGGCTTAGTTCACCCAAAAAAGAAAATTCTGTCCTCATTTATTCACCATTATGTTGTTCCAAACCTGTAAGACTTTCTTTTTTCTGTGGAACACAAAATAAGTTATTGTGAAGAATATTTCAACTGTTTTTGTTCTTGTAATGCAGGCTAGTGCTGTCTTTCATTTTCTGGGGTGAAAAAAAACAAAAAAGTATGTATGTGTAGGTAAAGTAGTCATTTTTGCAAGAACTAAAGGTAAAGGAAAAGGAAAAGCATATAAAATAAAAGTTAGAGTCATTTTGGCATTCAGAGGAACAGATTATTCTGCTGAATGGCTGTTGTGACTGACCCTTTAGACATCCTTATCATAACCCAATTATGTCTGTCAACATAACTCCCGACATCCACTTAACCGCAATGAAGAGAAGATATTCCTCATGAGACACTCCACAGAGAGAGAAAGAGCTTCTATTTTCTAACACAACACAGCAGAGCATCGTGAAGCATCTGTTTATCAGCAGTCTGTCTAATTAATACGTCACTTTCAACACAATGACGCATTCTCATGCCTACTATTTTAGACTCAAAATACATTTGCTGCCCATTAAATTAAATTACATCACATTTCAATTTTAAACTTAAATCAAACACTTATTGCAATAAATGTTATGTTATGAAAAGTTATGAAGTTATGAGTTATGAAAAATTCATTATAAGAATATTTATGCCAGAGCATTTACACTCTGCTTACATATTAAAGAAACTCTCTCACTGGTGATGCTGTAAATGATAAGAACAGTGTTTTAGACTGTTTCAAATGGGTAACTCTACTTTTCTTTTCGAACCATTCGGTAAAATAATCACTCACGAGAGTCATTCGATAATTCCATTCCGATTCACAAGCTCTCAATTTGATTCCAATTCATTTGGTTCTCCTGTGGTTCAGTGGTAGAGCATTGCGTTAGCAGTGCAAAAGGTTGTGGGTTCAATTCCCAGGGAACACACATACTGATAAAAAAATGTATAGCCTGAATGCACTGTGAGTCGTTTTGGATAAAAGCGTCTGCTAAATGTAAATTTGGGTATATTTCAATTATAATGTCCATTTTGCTTACAAACAAAAGAAACTCTCTCACTCTGATGCTGTAAATGATAAAAAGTAGTGTTTCAGACTGGTTCAAATTGGTAAATAATTTTTCTGAACTACTCATAAGTTAATTTTTGGAATCAAGCTACACTGGTCTTGCTTTATTCTTTTGATCCGCTATAAAAACTGGTCGATAAGAGTCGTTTATTTGTTAATTATACTACACTGGTCATTTTTGCATGCAGCCTGAAACTATTCTTACCATTATTTCCCAGTAGTGTTTTTAGTGCACATTGAAACACAAAATGTATTCTGCTGTGTAAGTACACACGGAACAATCAGATCGTTTCTGCATTCATTAATCAGCTGCAATTTTCAGCTCTTGGTTTAATTAACAGGTGTGCATGCAGTAGGAGAGGACCTGTGGGAGAGCAGCTGAACAGGACAAAAACAGATCAGTCCTACTTCTGCACTCTGACTATTTCCTACAACTTGATGAGTACAAGTTATGATGTTGTGACTATAATTCAAAAAGCATGTTGCACCCAGATCCTCCTACCATTGCTTAAATTATGCAAAGTGAGATAAGAAAGAGGGAAGGAGGGAAAATGAAAGAAAGAGAGAGAGACAGACAGAGAGGTACACCAGATCCACATGTGCTGTCATTGTGCCTAAAATGAGTACGGTTACATAAAGTGTCTATTTTTAGCAGCACACTGACTTCAAAAGAAACTGCTGCTCAGCTGGTAAAGAAATCAGAAACAGTGGGATTTACTTCTTCACTCCAAACCTCTTCCTCCCACTGTTATCTCTCCACGTCTCTTGTTTTCTCTCTTTATCATTTTCTGTTATATTGAGGTAATATTTATTGATCAGCAAGCCCTTCTGCCATGATATTTGTGGGATTCCAGGAATGCTCATTGTTTTCTCTCACTAACACGCACACACACACACACACACACACACACACACACACACACACACACACACACACACACACACACACACACACACACACACACACACACACAGAGGCAGTTTGCTTCCTTTCAGCATGGTTGGCACTCTGTCTAGACTAGCTCTTATGTTACAACAGGACAACAGGACAAGACATATATTATTCATCTGCCATCTATTTATGTTCTCAAAAATTTAAAAGTCATGGACAAGGTCTTTCTCTTTTTAAAAATGTTTTATGATGTATAATATCCTTCATGATATTTCTTAGTTCTATTCACTACATGGCATTTTAAACCATGAATTTATGTATTTGTACAGCGTTTATGGAATTTTGATTTTAGAAACCTAGTAGTAATATATTCTGTGATATTCCTGCTGTAAACACCAGCATGTATTGAATTTGCGATGCTGGTCCAGGCTGGTTTATGTTGGTTTGGTGGTGGTCTAACTAGTGGACTAACACAGTCATGTTGTTTACCAGAACAACGCTGGCCATCTTTATTGGGATGTACCGAAGCCAAATATCTATCATTTGAAAATCAAAGCGAACACCTGCACAGTAAACAGACACATTGTTGTCAATATATTCAAATTCTAATTTTCTTTATTATTTTTTTCTATTTTATTATTGTTCATATCATAATTTTACGAATTATACAAGGCATATTTTCTATATGGAAAAGATAAATCAGTGTTATTAATATAAACTAAAACTATGAACAAATTAGTTTTTTAATAGACATAAAGCTGAAATAAAATATAAATACTATATGAACATCCTAAACTTAAGATATGTGAATGGAAGACATCAAAATATTAATATAATAAATTATTAAATATAATTATAAAATATCTAAAATATTATAACAGTAAAAATACTAAAATAACACTGATATAAATGAAACTGAGATACATTTAAAAAAAATAATTAAAAAAAATTAAAATTAATCTAATCTAAATTAAACTATCAAGGTTCAAGCCCCGCCAACATCTGAATACAAATACAGAAACAGATAATTTAGTCAGTGCAACACACACAGATATACACATACAGTCTTCATTCCACAGCCCTAATCTTTATGATGATACTGGTTGTACAAGAAAATCTTAAGCCAGTTAAAAAGCCTGGTGGGAAAACCAATATCCTAAACCTAACATATGCTAGTCTTTTCAGCAGGGATACACTGTAACCACAGGAACTGTAGCAGATGCTTAGAGAATTCATTCACTGGGGGAAAAGTAATATGGGCCAAGGGTTTCCAATTTGGGTGTGAAGACCAATAAGACATGCTGTCACAAGTCTCAGAGAGAGAGAGAAAGACCAGTCAGAAGAGAAAATTAAAAGATTAAAAAGCAGATGAGTGTTTGCTTGTGCTATTTAATTATAATCTCGTTCAAACCTAACCTTTCTTTCCAACAAGCCTCAGCAGGTTCCAAAGAGCCTTTGAGAAGAATCTAGGTGGGCAGGGGTGACAGTGTTTGTTCTAACGGCCGATATCTTCATCTGCCAACTGCATCAGTGGCCAGAGAAAGTAAACAACTCAAAGGAAAGTCATTTTTTGAATCTCAGTACAGTCATTTGCCATTTAATCAGAGAATGTCAGACGTGTACCCAGCAGCAAGTCAAACGACTTCTTAAAGCTTCTATTAACATTATCAAAAACCTCATTTTCTTTAGCAGATCATCTATTAAATAGGAAGAACTAATAAAGTTTGTTATCTCTCATTAAGATCGGATCCATTCAGAAGCATGATAATGATGATGCTGGAAATAACTGAAGGGTTTTAGTAGTTAAACACAAACAAAACAACAAACAAGACTGTAAACGAGATTTTAAAAGTTAGACTTGTTCAGTTTGAGAAACTGTGGCTTTCTGTGCCGATCCCCCTGCCAAGCACTTGATGGTTCCCCTGCTATGTTTCAGACACCCACAGTGACGATTCCTGCACCTCCAGCGAACTCCATAACCTCTTCACATTTACCAATTGACCTACGGCACCACCACGAGAGGACGACAGGCCCGGCATTAATAGAACACGAGCCCCTGTGCTCCGGGAGAGGAGGATGAGGAGGTGAGGGGTGTTACGGAGACAGGGACGGGTTGATTTGTATGCCCCCTGCCAAGCATGTAGATGGAAGATGAATCTCAATTTTTTAGACCCGTGGAAAAAACGGCCAGTTTATTCTGTCACTCTCAATCTATTTCATTTACACCTTGTGTGAACAATCCTATCCCTTGCCTGACAGTGACAAATGTGGTTCATTTATTTATTCAAGAGATTAAACACAACAGCTAGACACAAGATCCATGTCCAAAACTGGTATGATGTGTGATTGTGAATATAACTGCCAAACAAACAATGATCAAGAACTCAAAGTGAGGAAAAAAAACATTTAGTATTCATTGTGTGGGCTAAACTTTGATTTGGTCCAGAGTTTTCTATCCTTCCACAACTCCAATAACTGCAAATACTCACATTACAAGCCTGTTAGCTGTATATCATCATAGTCCTTACAGCACAGAAAATGTCAGGCATTCAAAAATGACAATGCTATATCGTTATTTACTCACCCTCATGTCAATCATGTTGAATAATGACTTAAATATCAATGTGTTACACAAATGTATATGGCTTTAGAAAGCTTTATGCTCACCAAGGCTGCACATACTGGATCAAAAATATTATTGTGAAATATTATTACAATTTAATATAACTGTAATTTGATTTAATTAATTTCCTACTGTGATGGCAAAGCTGAATTTTTACTTTCTTTAGAGTCACATGATCCTTCAGAAATCATTCTAATATGATTTGCTGCCCAAGAAACATAATAATAATAATAATAATAATTATTATTATTATTATCGATACTGAAAATAGTTACAATTTTTGTGGAAATCGTGATACATTTTACTATTTTTTTTTTGATTAATATGTAAGTTCAAAAATAATATATTAATGAAAAAAAGTATATTAATAATTATTAATAATAAGTTAATTAATTTATTTCAAATAGAAATATCTGGTAACATTATTAATGTCTTTACTGTCACTTGTGATCAGTTGAATCCCTCCTTGCTCAATAAAATTATTTCTTTCTTTCTTTCGTTCAAAAAAAAATAATTACTGACCCAAACGTTTGAATGCAAGTCAGGACCAGATCATGATGGTTTTTTTTTACAGATTGGCTGCCATAATTGGTATAGACTGTAGTTATGGAAAATATTTTTAAAAATGCATGTTTGGAATGGCATGCGGGTGAGTACTGACTGTTCCTTTTATTTGCTGCTACATATTTAAAAGAATACTCTAGATTTATAAAAGTTTGTGGCATTGACAGACAATATTTTTAATTTGTCCCTTAGTTGGTAAAACATACCAAGAAACATCAGAGCCACTGTACATCAGAGGGTTTAAAACAGAAATGTGAAAGCTTGTATTTTAGTAAAAGCAATAACATTAATTATTCAGTTTAAAAACTTTATTTTATCTCTGCTGTTGTTTAAATAGTCATTTTGTAGTGAGATTATGTTTTTATGAGGTGAACCTCTGTTTATGCATTATTGATATAATTCTTGTGAGTGGAGTTTACTCCATGTAAACAGATTCTCTGAAAAGTTTAGTAATTGAATCTATTACACTCATGCTAAAAGTTTCATGTTTAAGAGTTACTGTATAGTTTCAAACTAGTTATATATTTTGTGTATACTTGCCCCACAGACTTCCATTATAAGCACAACGGCTATTGTATATGCATCTTCCTGTTTTTACAAACTGGTTGAAAATATTTGTATCAACAGCTTCCTGGAATTTTTCTTTAAGAGGGTAAAAACCCTGCAATCGAATAAACCTTTAAGAGGGTGGAAAAAACTCCCTCAGCACCCTTCCTGTCTGGTCAATACAGCAGCTACTGCTCCATTATGCTAATGTGATGGGACCCGCAGAGACCAGCAGCATGGGACAAAATCCAGAAATAAACCACCAAAGTAAAAAGACCAGCTCCTCATCTCATCACTTGGAGACCCAGTTAGTGCAAGGGAAACAGGTTTCTAGGCTAGAAACACCATCGGCCGCACAGTTTGATGTGACTTTTAATCAGGGTGTGAATATGACCGACTAAAGCATTAAATAAATGTGACAATTAAATACAAAAGTAATAAAAAAAGAGAATATTAATTCATGAAATGATGGCTATGCACATTAAAAAATCATCAAACAGAGACGAGTGTAGTATGATGATACATCAATCAATACAAGGCAAATAATTAGAAACATTTGCAAATTTAGTTCTTCTATAAAATAAAATAAAAAAGATGACCCCCAAGAAGCCTTATCCCAACTGTCACCTAATTTTTGCCGCAAATATAAAGTGCATCTTATATATATATATATATATATAGAAAAATTAAGGTGTCAAATTTAAAATATTAACTCAAATACTTTAATTTATGTATTTTGACATTTTAGTTGAATCATTTTAGTTGACAGACACAAATTAGTCAAAGAGATGCATCTGAATTGCATCTGACATTTTATGTATATACTGTGAATTATATATTATATATACATTTTTAATTCAGGAGATGATACAATAGCCTGCAAGTTACGATGAATAATGAAGATGCTTGGAAAATATCTAATTCACAGAATTATAAAAAAATTCTTAAGGGGGTTTCTTAAAGCAACTATCTTTAACTTTTAAAATTAAACCCAGCAAGATGCAGCCTGCAAGTTGGGGAATGGTGTTGTAGGGTTTGCGTATTGCTACTGTATTTGCATAAGTCCTTAAGTGAATCAGTTGCTAAATTAGTTGCTATACCAATAAACAATGCCATCAGTGGCCGCAATTCATTATTACTGAATTCATCTCTGTTCAGTAGTCTGCAATTTTTCAACATCCATCCTAAATCACAACGGACGCTTTACTCTATTCCCCATGTGAACTGGGAATTAACCGCTGCTTCCAATCAAACTGCACCTAATTGTGCACAACTGAATTGATTCTCACATCCCATCTTATCCTGCAAGGAAATCTTCATTGCATCCTGTGCACGCTAGTCCCACATCTGCGAAACACTCAAAAAACCCTCTCCTCATTAGCCCAACAACAGCAAGCACAGCTCCGTAATTCATTTTAATCCAGTACCGCAGCAGTGCTTGTCAGACTGTGAATATGTAAGCCGGCCCGCAGCCTGCCGCAATTCTTCCAAAACAAAGAGATTTGATTCCATGTTTGAGGGTCGCTGTAGCTCTGTGAGCCTCATGGTGATGGCTCAGAGTGTTATTGATGTTCTTCTAGTGTTAGAAAGGACAGGTAATAAAATAAAGAAATGAGCTCTGCCCAAAGCCAGAGCAAACACCACCATCACACAGCTGATGCAACAGAGAGAGAGAGAGAGAGAGAGAGAGAGCTGCCGGCTGAGATACGGCTCAGATATATGAAGCTCCTGTCATGAGTGTGATGTCTGAGTAAACTGGTCTTATCGCAGTCTTGTGTTGTGAATGTGTCACGGGATGATTTAATGAGCTTAAACATGTTTCCTCTGTTCGGCTTACAGGGCTCAAACATGTTTGAAGTCTGACATTTCCACATGCTAGAGGGTTGGATGCGTTTTCTCCAAGAGTAGATTTTGCCTGTTTAAATGTCAAGGCACTTGCCGCTTTAAATGCTGATTATTTTAAGTGATCCGTTTGCATGCAGCTTCCTATGGATGAATCAGCGTGGGTGAGGCTGGTGTCATTTTTGATGTGAATGATGACGCCTGAGCGTCCCTTTGACTTCCCAGCCCCCTCTTTTACTCCAGGCATAGGATGACAAAGGGAAGTCCACAGGTCACATGACAAGGGAGGGAGGTCAAACTCTGGTTCACTTCCTGTTGACCTTGGGCTGTATGTGGCAGGTATATGAAATGGCTCATTTGATACTGTGGAAAAGTGTTACTACTGTATTTATGTAATAAACTGAATAAATTATATATATAGAGAGAGCTGGGTAGATTACTTACAAATTGTTATCCGTTACTGATTCCAAATCACATGACAAAAAATGTAGTTAGTAATGTAATCCATTACACATTTTAGGTAATATAATGAGACTACTTTTTGATTACTTTTAGACTGCTTTTGACCTAACTCGTTTATCACATTGATTTAAATAGGATAATCTTGTACCATATCGATAAAAAAATGCAACAAAAAAAAAGAAAATATTTCATTTGTTGTTACCGACAACATGAAGTGCACTAAACATCAAGGTTTGTAAAGGAACTGCAGGGGATTTGTGAGTTTAATTTGTGCATTATAATGTGTTTGAAAGACAAAATATGTAATCATGCAATCAATAAAAAAGTAACTGTAGTCTGATTCCAAGTATTTTAAAATGTAATTTTAATCTAATTACAAGTACTTAATTTTTGGAATCTGATTACGTAATCCAGATTACATGTCACTATATTTACTATCATTTGGTTTAATAAATCCCTGCATTTCTGCCACAATCCAGTTTAACCAGTCGCTTTATGTGCTGAAACACTGTCATGCTGTGATTAACTCATTTTATTCAGTTTTTATTTTACGCTTTCAATGTAATGTGAATTAGGCTCAATAAAGATTATTACTATTAGCCTGCCATAATTAATGTTGCATTATTATTGCCCATGGAAAGCAAGCCGAAACGGCAATTTGATTTCAAAGAGATGTTTCTATACATTTGCCATTGACAATGACAGCATTTCTCAAATGACAAATAATGTTATAATCGAGCATATATAAAGGCGCAGGATATAATTTCAATTTATGACAACTAATCAAAGTATGCATGAGCAGGCCGTAAGCAATCTGTGTATAAATGCACTTTTCAATGACCCTAAATGATCCATGAGCACAAGCAAAACAGGGGCATTCTTTTTTGAGTGTGTTCATGATTTTCAGCATTTTCACCGGCTCTAATCTGAATGTGTTCCTTCAGCTGAATGACGTTTATTTGATATCTTTATGCGAGTAAATGGACTGTATGGATATTATCTGGCGGAGTGCAGCTGAAGAGGGCTTTTGTGCTCTCAGTGCAGTCAACTCTGAATCTTGCAACTCCTGTAGCATTGTGACGTTGAGCCACAAACTGATCTGGGCATTTCTGACAGGAATCTATAGAGAAACTCCTCTGTGGGCTTTTGAAGATCAGCACAACAGAACCTAGAAATAGTGACTGAGGATAGAAGACTATTATAACCTCGAAAAGAATTTAAAAGCACCATTGAATTTGAAGTTTGGAGTAATCACATTAACATTAGCATCTCTAATTACCCGCAAATGTACTCACGTGTGTTGATCTTTTGCAGAGAGATGTGCTTCTCTAGCTGTCTGCGCAGTTTGACTTCTGCTCCGTACTTTCCGGTGGTGCCATTATCAGCCAAAATGAAGTGGGAGTGTAGGCTGTTGAGTACTGTTAGCTTACTAAGAGGGTTAGACATCGTCTGGTATGGCCGGACCACCTGCAATGCACACCGAATAAAAGTAAAAATATGCTTTTCAGGGATGTTCAGGACAAGAAAATGAAACAAAGGTGAAAGTGACGTGCTACAAAAAGTGCACACATGCACAAGTAGCATTCAGTAATCATAGATTGCTTTTATTTTGTATTTAAAATGCAACTAATTAAATAAAAGCACCGAAACTCTACAAGTTTGTGTAAAACCTGACAATTATGTCAGAATGACCCAGAGAATGTCTTATGGTATCAGATCGTCTGTACAAAGAGTCATGTGCTCAGTGCTACACATTTACTTATTTGATCAGCGACCAAGAAATAGAAATGCCACAACATTGTCTTTAAAACATTCACCAGACCAGACCAGACCAGACTAGAGAGGGGTGGGGGTGAGTGGGGTCTCGGAAGCGAGAGAGACAGAACCAAAATCTTGTATGAACGAGAGGGGATAGAAATCAGAGGTCATAAATAAAGAATGATTCTATCTCTGTGTCTCAGTTGTGCACCAGTCCTCAGAGACACACAGACAAGCTGAGGTGAAACTGAGTAGATATATGTAGTGGCTCACATATCAATTATTTATAGATTTCGACATGACACAGAATGCATGCAGAGACAACATGACAATCATTCCATTGTGATCTGAAGATTCACTCTTGTAAATAAGGAATTCAATGAATATATGCATTTTAATATATCATTATTTAACGAAGGCACATTTCATGAAATTTGCCCTGACTTGAGCCAATCATGGTCTTATTGGTCATTTAGAAAAACATACTATACTAAAAGAGCTCTAGTTAGATAGCAACAGTCAAGTCACTCACATCTTTGCCCACCAGGTCTTCCTGGTTCTCCACAATCCCCCAGGGGGCAATACCGATAGTACAGATCTTCCCTCTCGATTTGGAAGCATGGTCTTTTAGAGCATCACCAACATGCCTTATGACTCCTGGGGTGGCAGAAGGGAGTATAATGGAAGAGATAACAGATTCTCAGTGTGAGAGATACAGTTTCACACAATGCATCAAGGACATTGAGATAGCACACAGTTACACTTGATCTTCTGTAGAAGTTTAGATAGCATCAGCCTTCACTAGCTTTGCTCAGCATCTTAATAAGAGTAATCTAATTAGAATCTTAATTAAACTGAAAAACACATTAATACACACCAGTATTAACTCCTCCAGTGAAGATCCAGGCCCCAGTGGTCATGGCCGCCTTGATGAGACCCTTGCCGAAGACTTGCTTGAGTTTGGGCTGCAGCTCGAAGTTCTGAAGTCCTCCGTGAACAGAGATGAGCAGTTTGGGAAGCTCCAGTTGCCACTCCTTTGTCATCAGATGCAGCAGTAAGTCTGGCTTAGTGTCGTAAGACACTCGTACATACTGACAAAACATAAAAATAAGAGTACATCTAAGATGTAACAACACCATTCAATAGTTTGGAGTCTTTTAAACTTAACAAGGCTGCATTTATTTAATCAAAAATACAGTGAAACATTAATATTGTTACTTGTTTCCTGTTTTAATATATTTTAAAATGTAATTTATTCCTGTGATGGTAAAGCTAAATTTTCTGCAGCAGCAGCCATTACTCCAGTTTTCAGTGTCAAATGATCCTTCAGAAATTATTTAATATGCTGATTTGTTGCTCAAGAAACATTTCTTATTATTATCATTGTGGAAACCATGATTGTTTTTTTCAGGATTCAAGCTGTACTTGCAAATAACACAGCCAGCAAGACTGAACTGTCATTTATTAATGTGATTAAGGTCAACATGAAATCAAAATTTACTTGGTGTTTTTGAGATCAAAGCACAGATTTTTTTTCTTTGGAACGGGCTTTGGAATCAATCAAAAAAAAAAAAGAAGAAAAAAAAAAGGCTCTTCCTTACTACTGATTTCAATGGTGTAATGTTAAGTAACAGCCAAATGTCTGGTATGCAATGTCCACTTATTATTACCCTACATTTTGTCTCACTGAACATCCTCTAAAATACCGTACATCACTTTATGGCAGTAAAATGGATAATATTTCAAAGCCTGCATGATCTACAGACATTAATAAATGCCTCACAAAAGGAATTTAATTCTAAAAGGTTTGTGAATATTTGATCAGAGTTAAAATATTGTAATATTTTGTAGTCATCATGAGCATCAAACGGTTGTTAATAAGACTGAATAGCTGTACCATTGCTTTGTTGGAGTGACCACCTCCCTGGAACTCAATGGTTCCAAAGGCGTCAGTGGGACTGAGCTGGGTGTGCTTGCTGATGGACCACTTCTCTGACAAGCTGTCATTCTTTGGCACACGCTCTGACTTCTCATTCTGATTGGATGAGATGCTGGGGGGCAGGCCAACATGTTGACCAATTAGACGGCCACAACAGCACCTGTGACAGAAGACACAACCATTGTGAAATTAAGTGAATGTCCCAAATCAGAAGTCAAAGCTGTCAGCGAGTGATCTACACTCTTAAAAATAAAGGTTCTTTATTGGCATCAATGGTTCCACAGAACCTTTACCATCCATGGAACCTTTTCATTCCACAAAAGGTTCTTTACAGTGGAAAAAGGTTCTTTAGATTATTAAAATGTTCTTCACACTAAGAAAAAATGGTTCTTTTAAGAACTGTTCACTGAAAGGTTCTTTGGGGAACCAAAACTGGTTCTTCTATGGCATTGCTGTTAAAAACCCATTTTGAAACCTATATTTTTAAAAGTGTACAAAATACATTGTTTGAGGATTACAAAAGTATTAGAGAGGCTTTAAGATTGACATTTCAGTGCCAGATTAATTCAGTAAAACTAACAAAAAATAAATCTTAAAAATTGTCTGTAAAAGAAGCAAGTTATCTTTTACAAGTGTTCAATTCTTCACTCAGTGCGACTATCTTTAGATTCTCTAACAGCTTCAAACAAGGCCACACTAATGCAGAATAATTTCTCTTTCATTAATTGTACAAACACATTTAGTTACATCTAAATATGGTTTAGATATGTGTGATTAAAATGCATATTTTGCACAGACTACAGCAGTAGTGGTACTACTCACCTATGGGGGTCTTTGGTGCTTACAATAATGTGCACACATTCTCTCTTGCTGAAAGCTCTTTCTATCCATGATTTCTGTGCCTGGGGAGAAACACAACAGGTATAAGTTACAGACATTACTAAAGGTAGAAATGTCAGCTCCTGCATCCACTTAAGAGACCAGTAAATCCCAAACTAAAAATAACCAGAGTACACATTTGACCAGTCTTTTTTATACATTGCAGCACCAGGTGCTTTTTTATACATTGCAGCAAAGTAGTGCTTTATTGTACTTTAGTCCTGTTTTAACAGAATCACCTATTCACCCATTGTTATTCAATCAGAACTTTATGAACTTGTCCCTTGGTTTATGTTTTACATTTTAAACATTAAAAAAAAATATATCATTATTATGTATTATTGACACCTTATTTTTTAGTCATTAATTTTATTTTTTTTTTTATTCTATTCTTTTCAGTGCTTTTGCCATGTGTATTGATGCTTTAGCAATACTTTGAGAAACGTGCCAAAAAGGACTTTTTTGAACTTTTCACGTTATTATTCAGGGGTATTACAGGTCCAGCATTTACCAAATGAACCCACTGTCTGTTTGCTTGCTTTAATTCAACACAACAGCAGCACCATCTGTGAACGCACCTCAAAAACAGCAAGTGGTTACACAAGCACTTACCCCACAAACAGACTTCCTACGGTACACCATTACTCTTATAAAAAGCTAGCCTGAGGGAGAGAGGGAGGTGGTACTGGGGTTTAGCTTTTACAGGGAAACCCCCATGTGATGACTCAGTGAATCCAGACCTCATCACTGACCACCCACATTCACACATCGTTACGCCAACATGAACATAGATAATGTAGATCTGACTGAACTCAATGCATTCTGACAGAACTGCTGTGAGAACAGCTCTCTGCTCTGGTGTTGGTCAAAAGCAATGCATTAACCTTTTCTGTTTGAGGTCCAAGAGACCCTAAGGCCATTTTAATTGCTCAAAAAACATACTTAACATTTAAGAATTGGATTGACACTTCCAAACCTTTTCAAATCTTATGAGAACTAATCAACTAAATTGGAATGTTACATTACTTATTTTCAGAGATCAGTTTCAGAGATCTCAGTTATAACATGAACAAATGTATGATGTGCTAACATCAAAGTGCTAAAAAACTAAATTTTTCATTTGGAAATTACACTGAGATTATTTATTTTAAATAAATAATGTTTTTAAACACTACACAAGCGTTAGATGATTACAGATGTAATCTAAATGTAAAAATAGGCAGTATTGAGCATGTAAAATTATATACAGTATAGACCTATAAAGATAAATAGTGGCTGATAACCAATATGGCAACAATATTTCATGCACCTCTAATAAATGCAACAATTTTTCACATGCTAATGTTCACTCATTGGTATAATGTGTCAAACTGACCACAAACCACAAATACTGTATAAAATAATCATATTACAAACCTACCTACTATAACAAAAAAGTTAAATTTTCACTAATATCTGCTTTACTGGGTTTGATTAGTGATTTTTTGTGTGATTGATAGTATTATAGTTTTTATTCATATTTTGAATTAGTTTAAATTTTTATATTCTCCATTTTCATTTTAGTTACATTTTCAGTAATTTCGTTTTGCTTTTGCAATTTTTATTAGTTGTTCTTTTCTTTTTTCTTTTCTCTTCTTTGAATTTCTTTTCAAATATATAATTTTTTAATACATTTTTAATTCAATTCTAGTTAATCGAGTACTTTAAGTTAAACTAAAAAAAAAGTTAAAAAAAAGTTAAAAATGTTATTTTATTTCACTTAAGTAACATTTTTGTTTGGTTTTCTTTTAGTTAACTATAATAACCCTGGGCAGAGAAACATGTTAAAAGAATTTAAAGAAAAAATAAAGGTTAATTGCAAAATTACTATTATTTCCATAAATACATCAATGAGGTCTCTTAAACCCAAACGTTAACAATACACAATAAAAAAACAACAAAAAAAACAAAACATAAGGGTTAACAGAAGACTGTTAATATAGCAGAGCCAAATGTGCTAATATTAATTGTCACGAAAAAGAGAAGTAAAGTAGTTTGGGAAGTAACAGCCAAATGATATCAAACCCAGCTGAGATCCCTAGGCGTGATACCTCAGTAATTCTGCTTAGGTGTGAAGAACATAATCGGTTTAGTCTCTATGTGTATTCCTGTGTGTGTGTTTAATGTGATAAAGCACCAGGTAGGCTATATAAGATATCATAAAATGCAGCACACATTCAAAACAATTAGTAGTTGGAGAGACCTCATAAACTTCTCATACTCTTGTTTTCTGTTTCTCATCTTGTTTGTGAGTGCTGACATGATTTGTAGGGATCTCTAGTCTCAGCAGAGAGCTGCCAAAAGCTTGTGGTGTAATCAAGATTTGCCCCCTGAGAAGCAAAGAACAGCTTTGCTCCTTGTTGGAAATATCTCACCATCTATAGGGGATCTGTGCCAACAGGTAATGTTATGGAAGGTGGAGCATTTGGGCACGTAGACAACAAAAGCCCAAAAGGAAATTTAATAAATAAATAAAACAAAAACAGGAACATCAGATAACATTAACATCTCGCACTATTGTCAGGGGGAAAAAACAAGTGTTATTTTTTTTTTTTTGTTTTGCAGGCATGATATTCAAATGTTTCAGAAGCTAAATGGCCCATAAAGGTTAGTGCTCATTTTAATGACTTACACAAATCTCCATTTTAATGACATGCATTCACATTAATTCATAAAACATATATTTTTTAATTATTAAAATGAAATGTATTATTAGTATTAACACACTTTCTCTAATTTTAACAATTTAGACATCAAAATATTAAATTATTAGAAATTACCTGCTCTTTTTCTTCATTTTCATAAATACATCCAGAATTCAGAAACCCGTCATAATTTTGCAATCCAAATATTCACAGCTGCAGCTTCTGTTCTGTTGAAAGGCTGGGGACTTTAGAGGCCAAACATGCATGCTTGTGGCCTTGTTAGCTGAACTCGAATGTGTTGGGACTTCAGGATTAATCCCTTCTGAAAGTCTCACAGATGAAAAAAAAAGTTGGGACGTCCCTCTCAAATCCTGTTCCGCTAACCCAATTTGACACCCCTACAATAACAATCTCCCCACAGCGGCATCCAGATGGGAACATCCATGTTTCCTTTTCTCACAATCGTACACACAATGTGACGCATTCAAACACACTTTTCTTTAGAATTGTTGTCCAGAAAATCTTGGTAATTCTGACTCAAACCGCACTTGTGGCTATTGTCTGTCCCGTCACCCCAGGGCCTGTCAGAATCAGCTCACACTTCTGTGCATCAGCAAAATCCTCACAATCACCTCACACAACACCAACAACCAATTATACAGGGGAGGATCAAAGTATCGCTCGGTCGAACGGAGATTCACAATGGCCGTCACCTTCTTTTTTTGACATATGGTAATTATAACAGCCCTGCCGAACTTATATAACACCCACACCATATTTACTGCAATAACGCACACACAAACACACCACCACAGTGCTCACACACCACCTGTCACCTGTGTGAAGCGGTGTCAGTCTGAGCAAAGCAGTCAGAGACAGATGGAATCCTCTAAGCTGTCCATCATGTTTCTCCTCCCGGTCGAGGAGCTCAAAGACTGACGGGACGGAAGCCTGTGGTGAGGGTGAGACCTCAGATATGTGCCATATAATCTAATTTTAGCACAGCACATATAAAATGCTCATTTTACATTGGTAGTTCAGAAGGCAATTGACACAACAGCATAAATGACAGGAAGTGGAAAGATGGAAAGATGAAGGAAAAAATAAGATTAACCTGATAATCAAATCATTGTAATATATAAATTAAAAAACTAAACAAAAATACACACAAAACCATAAAACTGTGTCACTTTTATTTTACCACATCAATTTATGGTTTGAAACAATATATTTATTTACTGACTAAAAATACATTTTATTTTTGCACAATAGAATTCATTTATATTGCACTTTTCATACATAAAATGCAGCTCAAAGTGCTTCACAGGTCAGAATACAAAAAATATATGTTAGTAATATAATAATATAATATGTTAACAGAATAAATATTACTGTGAACATGAGAAAATACACTTTGACTAAACAATATATACAAGTATAAATAATAAAAAATAATAACAATTAATACAATATATAATGTTCACATATTAATTATAATATAAATTATTTATATATTGTAAATAAATATAAAATAAACAAAAATATTAAATATTATGAAAATAATATTAATTTAAATTTCAGTGTATATATATAAATGTAAAGGTAAAGAGCGATGTTTTGAAAGAACTACAGAGCCATGATTTTCATGGGAATCAACCCAGAAATTAATGGCTAATAATTTTCTTTGTACACTGTAAAAAATCCTGGGTTATTTTTCAACCCAAAATACTGGGTTGAGCCTTTTGGGTAATGTGTTTTTTTTTTGTTTTGTTTTTCAGTGTTTGGGTAGCTTTTGTGTTACACAGATCCTGGGTCCAATGTAACCCAGTTATTTATCGCGGGGTTTTCCGTCCACTTCAGGAGAGAGCAGTTCTAAGAGCCATTCTAAGTCGAATTGATGCATTTCTTTGTTAAAATACAGGTTTGTGTACATTTCATTTTCTCTATAAAATCATTACTGTGCTGTATATTGTTCAATTTTATGCAAAGCAACAAACGAGTGTCGCATCCGTCTTTTCGCGTGATGGAAAGGCCTGATGCTTTGCATAAAATAAATTATTTTATTCACAAAGATACAGAATATAAATACTTTGGATGTTAAAATATATCTGAATTTAGCAGTTCCCCACCGAACACGACCCAGCTCGGGCACGAGAACCAGCGCCGTTACGGTGGAAACAGGTTAACAGAAACTGGTGGATTACGTGTGAATTACTTCTAAATGTTTATTTTTTACTTCTAATGTTTGTTAAACAAGTTTAAATATAGGCAATATGTATGTTCTACTTATTAAAAATTATATAAAATATGTTATGCTGTAAATATGCTATAAATAAAGGAAGTTATTATGCAACCAGTGGTTGTGCGGAGTATTTTAGTTTAGAGGATTTAAGTTAAACTGTAAAGATGAATTAATGTATGAAGGAAAAAAAAGCTAGTATTATAGTAAAAATGAATCAACCCAATTTGCTGGGTAAAATGAACCCAAAATGTGTTCTGTTCTATATTTACCCAGTCATTGGGTTAAAAATAACCCAAATTGGGTTGTTTTAAACCCAGAGTTTTTTTAGAGTGTACATTAAGCTTTGATAATATTGTAACATAAAAATACATACACATTGCACTGGCTCCTATATCCTATCTTGCTCCATTATTTCTTAAAACGCTGACAACTGTCATTGGTAATGCCTATCTCTGTATCCCCCCATTCCCTGTCCTGACCCCTACTGAGGTGTTGGGATCTTAATAAATGCACTCCACTGAGAGTTCATTTAATGTAGATTAGAGCTTAATTTCCCCACTGTTTAGTCTAATTAAAGCCTCTGCAGATTAGTTAAAGACTGTTTATACAGGGCTATTGCAGGATAGAGTGGCAACACCTATAACATCCCAGAAGAGCTCTCCATGGGTATATGAGAGAGCAGTGCTTTTGGACAGAGAATAGAGAGAGCTACTCAGGTTAAGCGGTGTAAGATTAATAATTTAATTTGAGGATAATTGGCATCAGCGTTCCCCGTGTGAGCAGAAGCTATATTTCCAGGTAATGTTCAGTATGCCAGTGATCTTTGCAAAAATAATTGGTGCACTGGCAAGCTACATATGCATCATCGATAAACTAATATAGTAAATAATTGAGTCATCATTGTTCATAAAAATATTAACTGAACTAGAAACAAAATTAATTTAATGTTTTTGAGCTGCACTTATTTGATCAAAAATACAGTAAAAACTGTAATATGATGAAAAATTATTACATTTTTTAAACATTCCAAAACTGTTTTCCGTTTAAATACATTTTAAAATGTATTTTATTCCGGCAATGGCAAAGCTGTATTTTTTTAGTATTAATTTTTAAGTGCTAAAGAAACCTTACTGACACTAAACAGTAGTGTATTTTTAACTTGAGTTATCTAAAACTATAAACATCTAAATTATATGCTGCACACTGGGTACAAATAATCTAACATTTAATTTAATTTCTTTATGCACCTTATTTTTCAACGCGGAAGTAAGCTGTTTTCTGTGAATGTGTGAGGCTTCCGGTTCATTAGCAGCTATAGGGAAATAACCAGAAGAATAACAACGTGCAGTAAACGGTAAAACTGTTTGCACTACAAACCAGTGTGTTCATAATTAAGATGATACATTAAAATAACATGGTAAAACACACCAGTTTGCAATATCAAACAGCAAAACAAGCTGTTTTGTACAGCTAAAAATAGCAGGAGACAAATGACACCGGAAGCCAGACGCATTAAATTTTCAAATGGCCTCGACCGCTTTTACGGGAAAAAGGTGGATAAAACTATTTATAATTTTTTTACAATGATGCAGACTTGTGTATATAATGCAAATCCACCAGAAAAAAATCCTTAAGGGAACTTTAGCTCAGTTGTACCTTATATTCCATTTATGAAGTTTCATAGAAGATGAATACAACAGCCGTTGTATTTGACATGTGCATCCCTCCCTGGCTATTAGGCCTGAGTTTAGTATGGATGAGATCATGACAATCTTCAAGCACTGAAATACCTGTAAATGGATATTGGAGTCTCCATAGAGGACAGATCAAGATGTTTTCACAGGAAAAAAAGAGAAGGCACAAGAAAAGGCTTTTCCATTCCATTAGGTCTGGAATCAGCTGAAAGCTTTTAGCAAATGCAAGGTCACCTAGAGGTAACATGAATTTACTCAGAGGGTTCATTGCTGAAACTTGCATAAGAAACTGATTGCTTGATTACTATTATCAGATGCATGTGTACACAGATTCCTTCCCCCACACAAATATCCTATATAAACACACATAAGATGGTTTCCATGTTTACGTTCATGATTTTGATACATATTTGGAGATTCAAAAACCAGAGGTAAAGACTATTGATGTATTTGCCCCTTCAGATACCGCCACTTTTTTGTAGCAGAGTTTAGAAAACTGTTTTGACATCAACTAAACTTACTTCACCAGCAGGAATGAAGACCTAAATCAACCATGTTGGTCAACCAGTTTTAACAGCCTCATTTTGATGGTGAACATCATGGCTATGGTAGTCAACCAGCTAATCAAACTAGCATTAATCAACAAAAAACAGCTTGGATCAGCATGATGAAACTGGTTAAAACCACTTTCAAACAGATTCTGATCCATAATAAAACCTCCATTGTGAAGAAGTCCTACATTCCTTACCTACATTGACTTTACAAGCACAACTGGCCACATAAACAAACACACATTCTCTCTTTCACGCACACACTCAATATCTGTCTTTACAATCTACTCAGGGTTACAAACCCTGTTGGTTTTGACAGGCGCTGAGACAGTTCTCCCTTGTTCTTTTCCTTTTCAGCATCCTGTGGCTTAGCTGCTCAGTTTGGCATGAAAACAAGCAGGGGATCAGGCCAACCCTGAGAGGTATGTGTGTACATGTGTGTGTGTGTGTCTGTGATATGTGTATGTAATAAACCCAGCATTAGTGACTGACCTAAACGGTTTGCTCTGTGGTCATCTGGACGTTTCAAAACATTGCATCTTTGTAAAAAAAGAAAGGTATTGCCTAGAGTTACATCACTCACCAAAGATAATTTACACAAAGTTGATGGGCTTCAGAATAAACCCTCTTAAAATGTTGCAGAAAACATAAAGCATAAAGTCATGAGGCAATGTATTTCCGAGTATTCTTAAGAAAAGCTGTGACAGTAAACAACACAGACAGGCAATCATGGGATCCCTTTATTCCTAGCATTAACATGCGTTTCACATCTGGGTAGTATCTGGACTACCTTTGCAGGATTACATATGCAACTTAATTCAAATCGTCACCATATATCCAATGTTTCCATCTTTAGGAGTTCATTACGTACAGGATACTAATATCAATTAGAAATGAAGGAAACACAATAAAAATATTAAAGCACTGAACAGAAATGAGATTCCAATCCAGTGAAATAATTAAATATTATTGATTAAACTGTGGGAAAAATCAGAACCTTTATTAAAAGTGGTCAAAATCTATCCCAGACGATCTCCGAATGTAGTTTCAGTGATTACGATCATCAAAAAAGCATTTTAATGTCAGGTCTTAGATGCAGCCGTTCACAGACCAATGTCAATGAATATATTTCACATCACAGATGCCTTTAAAAAAAGCCAATCTGTGCTTATTTTTAATGCTTTGCCATAACACCCAAGTATGTTTAATTTCAAAGCATTAAGAAGCTCTACACATTTATTTATGTATGCGCTCACGTTCCACAACCACAGCAATGCTCTGAAGCCAATTCAATCAGCATTCGATTTCATACGTACAGGCTCTCCTGGCTCACAAAGAAGTGCTGTATTACTTGAGAAACCCCAGCAACCTCTATCAAACAAAGGCTAACTAACATAAGCTGGTATAAAACCCTGCCAGTTCCTGAGAAATGCAAATCCCTGTAAGAAGAATAGGATTAGCCTGTATAAAATAATGATCATAACTTGGCAGAGTCCTTTCATGCAATAATAGAAGAATGTCACAGGATATGGAGGGAAAGGTAGATAAAGAAAAATAAGTTACATTCTATGAGCAAGTGTGTGTGAATGCAAAGAAGCTACAAGTGTGTGTGCGTTGTGCAGGGAAAGCGATAAGCACACATAAGCAGTAATTGAGTGACTAAAGCAGGGAGACAGAGCTTGTTTTAGCAACGTCGAGGACAATCCATCTGTAGACCTGCAGAATAAGCATGGGCTCCCTTTCCCATAGGCCTCCCCGGTCCCAGAATGCGCCACCTCAACCAGCTCATAATCACTTGTGGCATGACCGTTCTGCCTCTCTGCAGTGACTACATGAGGACCTAATTCTCCCTGCCTATCCCAGACAGAGATGGAGAGAGAGAACAGCTACACTTCAGTGCTGCCATTATCGCAGCATTGCTACAAAATGATAAGTGTTAGAGTAGATGAAGGTTGTCAGAAACGCACTCTCTTCTTGGCAGAAAGATGAAATATTAATATTTCAGCAGCGGACAGATTGGCAAAGCCGTATGACGGGATCTAAATCGACCAAAATGTAGAACATTGTTTAGCCTGGCAGGAAAAGATGATTGATGATTACAGCATATGGTGTTGTTTGGTACCTGCTTATCTGTGCCTTTAGACCTATTTTTATAAAGCACACATACTGAGTTCTTACTATATTACATGACATTTTCTTGGACTGTTAGAGATGTTATTGCTTATAATGTATGTTGCTCCAAATAACACAGCAGTAGCAACTGCTTTATGACAGCATAGGAAGCCCAACGCGCATATAATTTCATCTAAAATGCAGCTATGCATAAATGATATATATATATATATATATATATATATATATATATATATACTGTATATATATATATTACGGGTCAGTGGAAAAAAAGTACATATAATATCACAAAAGCATGACTGTGTTGTTTGTGATTCCACTTTAATCCACATGAATCTGAGTAGGATTCTGTGTGCAAGACCAAACACAAGTTAGGAAGTAAGTAAGTAGGGATGGATGGATGGATGGATGATGGATGGATGGATGGACAGAATGACTTTAGATAGAAAGATAGATAGATAAGATAAGATAATTGTATTTGTCACATACACGATTATATAGAGAGTATATAACCAGTAGTGAAATGTATTCTCTGCATTTAACCCATCCTAAGTGAACACACACCCGGAGCAGTGGGCAGCCATGTTACGGTGCCCGGGGAGCAGTTGGGGTTCGGTGCCTTGCTCAAGGACACCTCAGTTGTGGTATTGAAGGTGGATACTCCCCCACCAACAATCCCTGCCGGACCTGAGATTCAAACCCACAACCTTCCGGTCACAAGTCTGACTCGCTATCCATTAGGCCACGACTGCCAGATAGATAGATTAGATAGATTAGATAGATAAATAATTCAAATTCTTGCACATGAACTCAAAAGAAGCCAATTCTTACATTCCCATCCTGCTTGGTAGCTCAGCTTCTCTAACGACTGGAAAAGCTCTAAAATGGGACAGCCAATTATTGAAAAAGTGACATACTGTACATGACTGACAGACCATGTCATTTAGAAGCACTGCTGTACATGGACTCGGTACTGCAGAGATGGCACTGCATATTTTACCTGCATTTTTTTATTCATGTACATCACTTAACTTGATTTAAACAAGAAGGACGTGTTCCTGGATAAACATCCAGCATCCATTCACAAAAAATTTTCACCTGCAGGATTATGCATTTATTATGTACTATATGTGTAGGGTTATGTTTTGTTTAGAATGCTTACAATGCATACATAAATGTGTTGAAATGTGACTATTTGTGTGAACCCAGCCACCCTATCTCACATGCACACAAAGCCATGAGTGACATTCTACCACACACCCACGTGCCTGCGTAGACATGTGTAAAAATAGCTTTAAATATACCACCGTATACAACCCTTATGATGTTGATATTCTCCTACATATGCACAAGAAACCGCTTCAGACAGATTATTGTCATAATTTTTTGTCAATTATACATTGCAACAGTTGACTAAAGAGCTCAATCTCTTTTTGAGTATTATTTTGCACCAGCTTAACCATCCAGGATGAGTGGGTCTTTTTTTTGGGTTGTTTCCATTCTGCCCGCTCCTGCTTCTTTTAATTGAGCGAGTATTGGTCTGTATTTTCATGTCAGGAGGTGAAAGGTGTGAAATTACCTTTCTCCCTGCCAAAGTCACCCTCCGCTTCCTCGGTAATAACGAGCCACTCCTTTCCTCTCCTCTCCCCTCTTCTCACCCTCTGTTCTGTGAATGGAAGTGTTCTCACTCGGCAACGATTATTAAATATGAAATGCTGGAGGTCTACAGAAGACAGACACTTAGTGGCGTGTGAGGTCGTATTGACCAAATGCAAGTCACAACACATCAAAATTTTGTCATATTCAAGGCTTTTCAGGGCACTTGTGTCCCTCTGTGATTATACATAACAAATAAAGTTACATAAATATTTATTTCATAAAATTATCCACATATTTTACCCTGTAGAGCATTTTATAATTATAATTTTTTAACAAAAAATTTAAAATAGCATATCTTGCTGTTTTTGTGAAGAAAGTCATTTGTTTTGGGATTGTACTCAATCTTTCTGGAGTAATAGGCCTATTATTGCTTCCATTACCCAAAATGCATCAGAAAATAACCATAAGAATTGTGGTGAGTAAATAATGCCAAATTTTTCATATCTGGGTGAACTATCCCATGAAGGAGTATTCCTGCTCATTGATTTACTGTACATAACTTATCACCACATTTCATGGCTGGTGATTGGCATTGGCTGTCTGTCATATTGTGGATCCATAGCTATCCTTTGTAACCTTGAATGGAGGTCAAGGCAGAATAATCTCTGAAAGAAGCTCTGCCATGACAACCATCTAATTGGCTGTTGTTATAAACCAATGAGAAACACTCAATTAACAGCATCAAGTATGAAATTATGAAATTAATACAAACAGTATCTTGTGACATCTCTTTATACTTTTCACCAACCCTTTGTCTTAAAATCAGAAAAGGAAAATTATTATAACTATCCTTTCCTCAATGATATCAACCCTAATGGAACTCTTGATTTCAGGCAAAGGAGAAGGTCTCACTTTTCACATTATAAAAGATAAAAAAATGTCCCAACCCCCCTTAGCTCATTCCATCCCTTGGTATAAGTGACTTTCATTCCTTCAACCTTAATCTCATTACTGTTGCTGTTTCCTGAGAACACTAATCCAATGTTAATGGAGATTAAATATACTGCATTAAAAGTATTGCAGTTTTAATATGAGGGACAGTGCGAAAACAGCTTACACACTTTGGTTTCATGCCCTCAAACGTTACAAAATGCTGTGTTTTTCATGAGAAATCATTAGCCGGGATTTTTTGGTCAACCCTGAAACACTGTCAGAGTCAACAGAAATGCTTTTGAAGGTTATCACATTGCAGAGGTACATACGGGATGCAGCTGTTCTGTTGAGAAACTCGGAAAACAGAAGCAAGGAAGCAGAAAAACCCCAATACCAACACACACAACAGAAATGTTTCCCTCAATTCACAGCACCGAGGTTTTTCATCTGACCACATTCAGAGGATAAAGTGAGAATGCAGTTTCAATTTGGGCTCTGTAATAGAGGGTGAGCAAAAGTGCTAGTGCAGAGAAAAACCCATTCCTCCCCCATCTCCACACTGACATGCACACTCATACAAAAGACGCATGCTTTTACTTTAGTATTATGTATTTATGCTGCAGCTTTAACATCTTTTATAAGAGCCTTCGGGGTCTGAATCTACAGTACAGTATTTGGAAATGCTAAACAGTGCAGCAGAACAATGCAGCACACTCAAGACAGCAATCCTATAACAGCTGCCATTACATTGTTACATCCCAATTAAAAGAACAAGTCCTATAGCAATATGTTGAGACATCAGCACAATAGTATTTGGCTTTGTAATATTCATAATAAGAGGACTTTAAAATGACATACACAAAATGACATATTGGATTCAAATTACAGGCATTCTTATTTTTCATCATCTCAGTAATCAGCCTAACTACCAGTGTGCTGTGATTCGGATTTCAACCCTGTAATTTAATCTAAGCCGCAGTGCTTCTGCCACACAGGGCATTGTTACAATGCCAAAGATTCTAAAGTACTATAATTCTAAAGTAGATTCTAAAGTAAATAATCAAGTACTGTTAGGCACATTGGCAAAACCAAAAACCTACCAATATGATATGAATTCAATTTTCCTCAAGCTTAAAATGCTGTTTATTTTCAAGTAGTTTTTATAATTTGTTTTGTCTAAAATAAAATGGGGTTGTTTACAAAAATGTTTTAATAAACATGGGACTAAAATGAAAGACTGTATACAGAGACGGTGCACTACTATGAATGGAAGAAAGTGCAACAGAATAAGTCCCACCTTCTAAATAAAAGAGCCAGTTGCCAGTTGCTAAAGTTCTTGTGTCACTGCAGCTGCTGTTAGAAGCTCTGGTTTCCATAAAAACAGTCAGTGTCAAGAGACGTTCACACATGTGCATTGGCTGGAACAACATTAGGGTGAGTAAATGATTACATAATATAAAATTTTGGGTGAGCGGTCCCTTTAAAACTATGTGGAAGGTGCTATACAAATAAAACTGACTTCACTTGATGAATGTAATACAAAAATCTGCCCGAAAACCCTATAAAACAGAGTAAAAAACATCACTAGTTAAAACTGGGACATCCCATTTTGAAGGTGTCGCAGACACATGAAAATGCAAATTCAAATCACCCAGCTTCCTGTTCTGCCCTCACAAAGACGTCACAGCACCGTTGCCAAACCTATTTCCCAGCTGTATCACTCAAGTGTATTTCAAGCACTGTACCACATGTCACTGCTATGATAATGCAGTGGAACACGGACCAACGCAATCACAAGGGTTTTAGGAGGGAAATTGTTGGTAAGTCTGGCAAAGAGCACATCCTCTGGGCACAGGAAGAGAGAGAGAGAGGATTGTGTTACATAACCCTCTCTCTCTACCCACTATACTTGTGCCAGCCGCCCTAGCTCTCCACTGTGCCCAGTCTGTTTCCTTTGAACCCAGCTTCTGTCATCTGCCAAGGGAGAGAGAGAATAGAGACAGGAGACTTTGGGACAGACCTAAGCCTCCAGCTGAGAGCCTCTTCATGATGATGTATGTAATGACTGAAATGCAGTGGGACAGAGGTCTGGATAAACACAGCTCAGACTGACTTCGGTCACACGCTCTTTGCTGAACTGATCACACTGTCAGAGAAGCTCTAGGGCTGCTGTCCTCCTCCAAACATCTCCTCACATTGACCTGGAAAGACTTGACAGCGCAGAGAACATGACAGACAGAATAACCAAGCTGACTGGTCCATATGAAAACATCAGATCAGCGTACGTACTGTATGTACTGGACACTTATGTCACACTTAAAATGTATGAATGTATGAATTGCTTTATATAAAAAAATGTTCATTGTTAAAGGGGTTCTATTATGCTTTTTCACTTTTTGAATTTTAGTCAGTGTGTAGTGTGTATGTTTGGTCATAAAACGATCTACAAAGTTACAAATCTCAAAGTCCACTCCAAAGGGACTTTTCAAGAACTACAACAAACGGCTCATTTGGACTACAAAGTTGTTTTCCTGTATTTGTGATACCACAAAGATAAATCCCGCCTACAGAAATTTGAATGGTTGGCGGGTGGAGAACGCTTGGTTGAGCTCTGCACGTTTCAAAATCGAAAAACCCAGTGCGGGTGTTTTTATATCACTATATTTTTGATGGAAACCAACTGTTTTCAGAAAATTTTGGATGTCATTTTCATTTCATCTTGCATGTAATGTCTGATAAAGCAGCGTTTGTGAGCAGAGCTCTGGTTTGTGTACAGTATTACCGGTGAAACCTCGAGCTCTCCCGCTCCAACAGCTCCCGCTGGCAGAGAATGAATTTGCATATATATGCGGCCACAAATAGTGTAAGTCTGTGGGACTAAAACGTGATTTAGCCCAAAAAAACAACAACAACAACAACATTACCACTTTAATATGTCTTGCAATATCCGTGCGTGCAAAGGTTCTGGTGATCCTCTTGTTCAATATTCTCGAAGTCTGAATTGATATGGCAATATTGAAGAACTTGCTGTTTTGGCAAGGGGCGGGGCAGTGCTGAAACGTGTCTAAGCTGTTCGCCAATCACAACGCACTGAGACAGCTAACCAATCACAACACATTTCGTTTTTCGGAAGGCGGGCCTTCATCAAACCCGGAACTAATCGAGTCGTTTGTGTCAGGCTGGGGAGAAACGTATTGTAATAAAGAAAATTATGTGAAAAATAATGCGATTTTCGAACCACCAAGCATGAGAGCATGTTCTAGTACACCCCCAAAACAAAATCAAGACTTTGTAAAAGAGCATAATAGGACCCCTTTAATGTGTCTTCTGTTAGAACACCTTTGGTAAACTTGAGGAATTGACTTCATACAGCCACAAAAATGACCATGAGACCAGCTAGTTGAAAATAACTGCAAACAAAAAAAAAAATCAGAGAATTTAAACAGCAAAGGCATTTGCGCCCATTTGTGCGCCCTTGGGCATGCTGGTCTGAAAGTGAGGTGTGTTCAGGCACATTGTTGGTGTGTTGCTATTTTGATGCAACTGAAATAGACTGTGCCATTGACCAAATGAAACCTGGTCTAAAGTCAATGCCGCAATATTTTTTTGTTATTTAAAGAGCGCGTTAATACTATGCGCCTATAGGTGGCCCACAACGCTTGTACACTCTGCTTATTTACACACACAGGGATGCGCAGCAGCACACACACATGCCAAATATTAAAAATTAAAGGATTACAATGTAAAAGATAATCCGGCTTGTCTTGTAGATGGTCTGTGGCTCTGTTTCCTCTCTGGAGAAGCATTCAGTCTTTGCTCTTGCAAATTCCGCCATGTAAATAGTGAATCCACCATGGTGCAAGCACAACTGGCTCTTAAAGGGAATGGGAGATGAGACTCTGATTGGTTTATTGCACATTACTCCCAAAACACACCAATGACTCAGTAAGAGAATAGGTACAACCATTTTTGGATCATGCACCTGGATTCGACATGCCCTAAGTGCACATGCACTTAGATCGTTAAAGGGGTCATAGGATGCCCATTTTCCACAAGTTGATATGATTCTTTAGGATCTTAATGAAAAGTCTATAACATACTTTGGTTAAAATTTCTCAATGGTAGTGTAAAATACATCTTTTTTACCATGTCAAAACCAGCTCTGTTTTTAGCAAGCCATTCTAGTCCATGTTGCTTTAAATGCTAATTAGCACTGCTGACCCCGCCCCTCTCTTCCGTGGGGTGACGGGCAGTGCTGTTTACTTTAGCCGCGAAACTGGCTAACTAGCACATTATTAGGAAAGGCGATTTGCAAAGATTCATAAAAACCCTTATACTCACTTGTTCTATAGATGAAGCTGGATCACGAATGATTCGTGTGAACAGACGCATTTAGGAAGATCGGGATCGGCGCATTCCCTTCAAAACGAAAGTAACGTTAATCCTCTGCGTCTTCAGCAGCTCAGATGTTGGGAGTAAATGACGACTGCTATATTCATTATTATAACAAATATTATTATTATTTTGTTACATAACAAAACACCTCAATCACTTAATCGGAGACATTCTCGTTTTCCCCGGCACCGGAGTCGACACAATAGCGGACTGATGACAGCTCACTCAGGGCGGGTCTAAGGTAAGACGGCTTGTCAATCAACTATTGTGGGAGCGGCTGTGCAGAGAACAGCCTGATTTGAGAAAGGGGATTTTAAAATAGGGATTTAAAAAAAAAACATTGGGTGGATTTTTATCATTATAGGATGGATGTGTACACACACTTCCAACACACATGTATGTTCAAACAACTTGTAAAGTGAATTTTGCATCTGATGACCACTTTAAAAAAGGGCCCATAGTCTCATTGAAAATAGCAATTGGTTTGATATTTTGTTTTCAATGCAATTAAATTCATACTTTTTTGAGTGTGAGTATCCTTAGTAATACCAATACCCTGTGTTCTTTTTAACCAAGTGTGAAAAGAAGAGACTGGGCTGCAATTTTTGTGTAAATTGCTATGGAAACTGAAAGTTCTGTCAGTACATATCAGTGTAATGATTCTCTAAAAATTCTCCCTCCAATTAACATCCACACACACACACACACACACACAAGGGTGTTTCTTCAACTATGTGCACTTTTGACTTTTAGAAATTTAACTCTTAAAAGGACTTTTCACACCCTCACTTCTTTATTTAATTTGTCCATTAAAATTATCTAACAGTTGCTGCTCAAAAGTTTTGGGATGTAAGATGTTTTTATTTTTTTTCTATTGAAAGAAGTGTGTTATGCTCACCAAGGCTGCATTTATTTGATCAAAAATACAGTAAAATCAGTAATATGAAGTGTTTTTTTTGTTGTTTTTGCAGCCATTACTCCAGTCTTCAGTGTTTTCAATGATGAAAACAGTTGTGCTGCTTTTAAAAATATTTTTTCCTGTTAATACATCATAAAGTGTACAATTTTAACATTTAAAGGCCTATTATGCCCCTTTTTGTAATATAAGTCTAAGGTGTCCCCTGAATGTATCTGTGAAGTTTCAGCTCAAAATACCCCACAGATCATTTATTATATTTTGTAATATATTTAGCCTATTTTGAGTGGAAGCAGAAACACGCTGTTTTCGTGCATGTCTCTTTAAATGCAAATAAGCTGCTGCTCCCCGCCCCCTTTTCCAGAATAGGGCTGTGCCTTTACAGCTTGTACCTTAGATATTCTGCCAAAAACATCTGTTTGGTTTTGATTATTATGTCTATCGCAGTGAAATCATGCATTTTAAAGCCATATCAGTTTGAACTTCTGATATATGGTTTTCTAAACGCTTTCTAAGTCACAGGGGGAGCGAAATCTGAGCGGCTCGTTTTTTTCACAAAGCTTGCAGAGAAAGGCTTGCCGAAAAAATAAAATTACTGAGTTTTTCTTTTTCACATGTTCTGGGTTCGTACGTAGATGCACCGGGGACCTGATTATAGCACTTAAACAGAAAAAAACTGATTTTCATGATATGTCACCTTTAATGTATTCTCTGAAACCCATGACCTTGGCATTGCTACTCAATGTTCTACAATTTAAGCTAGAAAAAAGTGGGAAAAAATAAAGGCATGGGGGTAAAAAGTTTCCAAGATACTTGTATTGTTTTCTTTATATAACAAAATGATAAAAATTGTAAGCTTTAATAGAAAACATCACCTTGGGATTTAAAAGTGCCTGAAGTTGAAGAAATATCAATATATTAAATCAAACATGCATCCACCCAAATATAACAAACCCATTTTGCCCTCATAACCAGTCAGGCTGAGTTTCACAAACATTTGACTTATTCAACATTTACATGGAGATAACCATAATATCAGCAACAAACTATCAGGTTTTCTCTGTTCATTGGAGTCACAAGACACTTCATTAAAGTGATGGTCCAGAGGCACTTATCAATCATTCTGTCACATATCTAATAGAGGTGTCACTCTCTGTCTCCTGCTGCTGAAAGACCCATTACGTCACATCTCTGGAAATCAACTCTTTACTCTCACTTTCATCAACAACAGACACGTAACAGTGTTACCACAAAACGCCTCATCTCATCTCTCTAGTTTCATAAGGAAATATCTCCTGCTTCACATCAGAAAGACGGCTTCTAATTATCTGACGACCCTAGTTCAATCTTAAAAACTATCAGTCTCTCGGTCTTGTGCAGGTAAAGTGAGGTAACTCTTTACAGTCATAGCATACACATATCTTCACAATTAATTCAGTTAAAACAAAGTTATGATAAATTACAAAACTATGCAAGTATAGCACAAATAAATACTTATATTATAAATATTAATATATTAAATACTATGTGCCTAGAAACAAAGCTAAAGGGTAAACAATAAATTAAATTCCCAATACACTGTTCCCAATGCACAGCTTTTTACAAGCAAAAACATCAATTTCTGCTTGTAAAAAGCTGTAGGACATCAAAAACCTTTTACAAAACTTTCATCAATCACTCAAATGCAATTTTATGCCTACTGGAGATAATAATGCTTGAGGACTTACAAAGAGTTTTTGTGACAAATGAGGTTTGTCTAAGCAGCGATAAAGAGGCATGCTGTGCAAATGGTGAGAGTCACATTAACAACTCTTCAACTTATTCAACATGCTATTTTGAGTCCAAGTTATATTTCCATATTTTAATATAAACCTTTTAATATGTAAATGTTGTTTATATAAATGTTACATAGGGTGAATTGAGGCAAATTTTGATGTCTTCCAAAAAGTTAACCTGAATCTACTAAGTAAAAAATATTATTTGACAATCTAATGATCGCCCAGCAGTTCCATCACAAACCATTGGGGTTCGCAAAATCTCAGTTCATTCAGAGTGACATTTTAAGTTACTAAGGGTTTCTAAACTCTTTATTTAATTTGATACTAAGCACACAATAATGGATGTTTAATTAGCTTTGCCAGTCCCAATCAAGTAAGCGAATATTCAACAAGACTAAATAAGACAGAAATTCCTCTGCTAAAGCCAAATAAATTATTCTCTTGGAAAGAAACAGCACACTACATGTTCTTTTGCCATTTCTGGCACCTCATTACAACTGCATTCCTGTCCACCTGTGCCTGGAAATTCCAGAAAGCCATTTCCCAAGAAAAATTGCACTGTTCTAGCTGATATTTTATTTTGTGAGCTAAACAATAAGACAACAGCACAACAGACTGTCTAATGAAAATCAGGGTGACAAATATTTGGGGCTATCTGATGCTTTAAACTGCTTTAAATCATTGCTAAAATGAATCCAACTAAACACTGATTCACCTGATCTATTTTACACCTCATTATTTTACAGAACTTACTATAATACAGCACATTACCTTGTTGCATAGACCAACATTTCTGGTCACCAGCATATTTTGGATGCTGGTCAACCAAGCTAGACCAGCACAAAACCAGCCTGTCTAAGGTGGCCTTTTCAGCAAGGGAGACATCACACTTTCAAAGAGCATCCTTGTTAAACTGTCATGCAGCAAACAACAAGAACATACGTATACGGTAAACGACAGACATCTCTCTGTGCAATTCAAATTATTGTTGACCTTTCAGTTTACCGACTTTACATGGTAATTGCGTGAACTTACACAATGTAACTCTCCAAAGTCAAAGTTAACTTTAACATTTCGAGAACTTTATTTAATGACTCTCTCCACTTTCAAGGAAAGTATTCTTCAGCGAGTCTAAAATGGTAGGAAACAGCTAGTGTCTACGGTGTAGTGACTGGTTCATTCACTACATAGCTATGATATGCCTGAGCGAACATAGAGCTACTTTCTCAAATGAATTACATGTGAAGGCAGGCAGCTGTGGGAGGAAAAGAAAAGGAAGAGTGTGAAAGAGTAGGTGATAATAACTCTGTCTTCGTGACTAAACTCATTGAAACATGTCGATTTAGTACAAATCATTTATTGACCACAAATGCCATTGCTGGAAACCTGAGTGTGTTCATCTAAACAGGTTTAGCTATTAGAATTGGAGGTACAGATACTGTGTGTGGGTCTTTTGTGATCTGACGAGCAGAACTGTCATCAATAGACGAGGTTAACGAGGTGCGTCAGGAGGTGATTCACCCGAGCTGAGGCGTTGCGCCTGTCAGCTCTCTTATTTTGGTGTTGTTCAGTGTTAAAGCGTGATCCATACAGCTCAATGATGGAATTATGTAAGTCTTCTTACATAATAACAGAGTATCCACCTCCTCGAGTTAATGTTTTATTCATCAATATTTCTGATTTATTAGTATTCCTCCCACTCTTGTTCAGATTAGCGGACAGCTGTTGCTCCATAAACATCCCAAAAAAATGCTTGAAAGCACCTGTTATGACTACAGTGATCATTAGTTAGTCAGATGAAATAACAATATCTTTGTTAAGTGACACAGACTGATTCCCTAATGCAATCTAATGCATGCTGTTTTGAAAGACAGTAGCATGTTTGATTTCCTAGGACATTTAGCACTAGCAAGGTATCTGTAGGATTGATAGAATTACATTTTATTAAATTTTAAACCTTTTTAGCCACCAATTAACCAATCATTTTTTAACAAACTGTAGGTAAATTTAAAATCTACACAAATTATATAAATTACTTTTTATAATGTATTTATAATTTATAAACTTTTTTTAGAATGTTTAAGACATTCTAATGCTTTTTAACTCTTTAAAATGAACATTTAAGAGAAAAAAGGACAAAAAACACTTAGAACTACAAATTTATTTACAACTACCTATAATCTGAAGGAAAAATAAAATAAAATAAAGCACCAAACCATCCCTTTTTATTGACACGTTAGAAAATTAGAGACAGTTATGGTGTGGACAAGCATTCACATCCAAATCAGTCAAATCAAATCAAATCAAATCACTTTTGTACCTCTGATGTAATTGCACAGCTCTAAATTAAAAACAAATTTGCCTTGACACTGCATCAGTAGAAGGCAGTAAAAATCCTCATACATATTCCAAGCTCTTCGTGCTGGCAGCCAAACTTCACAATTATTTTATTTGTGATAAATCAGCTCTCCATGCAACTAAATGTGCTGACTCTATCCACAGGGAATAGCTGGAGCTCATCTTCTCGACGAGCTGAAAGATTATCATCATTAATTGATTCAGTATTGCAATACTTTCTCTGGTGGCATTTTGGCTAAGCACATTAGCATAATTTATCCTTGAGCAAATTTGAAAGAAGTCGAAAGTCAGCATCCATAACCTAAAAATTCAAAGTGTGTGCTTTGTTTTAAGCACCACAATTATAGTACTGTATCATTTTCAAAAGCATATCATGATCCTCACACTGCATTTCAATCAATAGCCTCTGCCCTGAGAGCTGTGGCTGGTAAGTCCATATTTTCTCAATAGCAGTCACCACCTGTTTCAAGCTCAGAAGATAAGAAACACAGCTCAATGCTCAATTTTTTAATTATATGACCAAAAAGAACAAAAAAAAAACATCTTTCTAGTATATATCATTGTCATTGCCATACATGCATATAATGTCTGCTTCAAGGTTCATTCAAGGTTCTTGATTTGGTATAATCTATTAAAATCTATTGCAAAAAATAAAAATAAAAAATAAAAGATTAACATTGTGGCATAAAATAAGACCAAAATGTGCAATGTAAATACACCCAGGTGGTATTGCAGCAATTGAAGAATGATGGGTGTCCATTAATTAAATGAGTCCTGTAGTGATGAGATCTGATGATCAAAATCTTCTGTCTCTCAGAAATGAATTAGCATTTGATCATTATCATGGGTTTGTAAATACCTTTTAAAGGGTGAAATCATTTGAATTAAAAGTTGTTTTCATTTTATGAGTAAAATAAAGTCTGAGGTTAATAGTACTTGAAGAGGCTTTCAAGTTTTGTTCTACAACACACATTACCCACAGTCATACCTCAAACATGAATTTTGAAGCTGTTTAAAAGTACAAAAATATTTTTATGAAAAACTGTAGTCAATAATTGAGTTGAGTTCCATATAAGTCACTATCATTAATAAGCCAAATATGCATAGAAAGCAGGTGTGTTTGTGCTGAAATGATTGACTACTTAATTTAAATACAGTACAGTGGTTAACCTGGATTGCAGGTGATTAGTGAATCAGAGGCAAGTTTATCTGCCAACAGTACCAAAACACATCTGCTTAGTGAATTCACCTTATTTATATCAGGTGAAAGCAAATTATTTTTGTGCTTTTAAAATATGATTGGCATTCTGAACATACTGTATATCTCAGCCCTTGCTTCAGATGAAGGGCAACAATGAGCTAAGGAGATGCTTTATTTTTAACATCAGTCTGATCAGTCTTAGACATCCTGAAATGACTGGCACTTCTCTTTGCAGGTGGACATTTGCTAGAATTTCCTCCTCATATTCTCTGGGGGCTGCATTTGCAGAGTTTCCGTTGAGCTCTATTACCTGCCTTTTCCCTTTGTTTTTGTGCTTCTATGCTCAAAATTTACAAAGTTGGCATTTTCACTTGTGATTTCATCACCTGATATCACAATGTGCAATGACTGAGACATTTTTTCAAGACTCTTTAAAAAAATCATTCCAGTGCACTGCTAATGATTAAACTTGGCTTGACATCTCAAATTGTTCATTCGGCCAAAACCATTTGCTCATTAGTAAGTAAACTGTTCAGTCTGGAACGTAAAAGTACAAACTTATGGCACCAATGCTAATGAAACAGGTTTTATGAGACATTTGCATTCGGTGCACATTTTTGCATAGTAATAATAAGCTTAGGGGAAAATAACATGTTACATTACAATTAAGCGGTGTGTATAAAGGACAGCAGATAAGAGCGTATCTATCTATCGACTTCCCGTTTTCTGCCCACTGGTCATAAATCAGCAGCTGCACTGATTGGCTCAGATTGGTCCTGTCATGCTGTCAGCCGATAGGCTGATAATGAAGTGTCAGTGTCATAAAGGCTTAAAAAGAGACAGACTGGTGCAGAGTGGGTGTCACCAGTGCTAAAACGCTGAAATAACACCTCCTACAAACAGAAAATTCTCACCTCACTAATGGAGAAAGGGCTATCCTGAATCATCTCATATTCAATATTTAACTCTTCTCTAGCCTTACAAAAAAAGTACTGTGGCAGTACTGTGAAACAGAGTCTGAATCAGTGTGTAATACTGCAGTACTGTGATCTATGCCAAAACACTGAATGATCACTATATTCATATCATTTCATGGTACTTTGATGTGCTTCAAACAATATCAAGATTAATATGGCACACATCAAATTATAACAAATCAACTTGTATTATTTAATGTACAACAAGCTTTTATTTCGTAGTTCCACACTTAAATCATCACATCTCTAAAGCAACTGACCTCATGGGAAAACATGTAACGGAGAGAGCAATACAAAAAGTGGTGGTAAATCTTATATATCTCTACACTTATGACTCACTAGTGGCAGAAATCAAATGCTAAGCCAATCCGATAACTTCAAGCAGGAACACTTAAGACTTCTCTGCCAGCCTATTCCCCTGTTGGATGCTAAATGACTCACTGGTGAAGCAGGGAATACCTACAGGGTGCCAAGTGTGTTGCAAACGACTGCAATAGGTTTTGAATTCGATTTTCCAGATTCAGCTCAAGTGGGTCTTAAAATAGATGTGTTTTAATCATCTTTTCCATTTATAAGCAATCTTTTCCCCAGCTTTAGTCACGTATTAATAATATTTTAAGTGAAGACATTTAATAAATCAGATCTGATTGCTGATGCCTCTGCTGCTTATGCAGCAGCTCAACTTCAAGCATTAACAATGTGATATTTGCTATTGCTTTAGATTTCAACATTTACCAAACATTTAGATTCAGATTTAACATTCATATTAAATAATATCTCTAAATAAATATTAATACGGCACAAAATTGTAACATAGCTTTAAAGTCTGGAGAAAAACTAAGCAATTATTTGCTGCATGTAAGATTTGTCACTCCATAAACACCTGTAGCCTACATTAATAAAGAGAAATTCAAGGGCTGTGGTTTGTTGCTATAAGACTAAATATTTGTTTGATTACTTGGTGTTGATTGATTCAGTCATTGAATATCAACCCAAGCAAAACCCATTTATTGGCATGAATATTTCAGCTCATAACCTTGCATTATATAACAGCTATGTATAAGCAGATTCTCAGTAAAGAGAGAATTTCTCTCTTTGTTTTATTCATACTCTGGGGATAACCATCCAGTTTTTGTAGTTTGCCGAACAAACTGCTTGAGCTATTTTAAAAAATTCATAATTCTAAATTTAGTTACTTACCAAAGTGTCCCAGTGTTTTCATGTGAAATCCTTTAAAAGATTACCAACAAAAAAAAAATGACACAGTAGATATCTCTTCCTCTATGCATGTGATTTTCTTCTTTCTTGTGCATGCTACATTGCATTTGCACACTTGGATGCATTTGATGCCCCAAAAGGGAGATTGGCAGGCAGATTCATTACTGAATGTGATAGGATAAATGTCCCGATGTCACACGATGTGACCTTTTGATGGAAAAGCTGTGATATTACAATCTGTTCTTGACATTGATTTGTGCTGCATTGCCTCTGTTAGTAGGACATCTGACTGATCATGCTCTTGTGTAACAATATGATAAAGCAGCACTGGCCATGCATCAAAGTTGAGGTAAAATGATGCACTTTTTGTGGTTTCTGTCAGAAAAATACCTAATTTATTTTAACAATCAAGGCCACATAAGGGACAGGGTCAGCTGGCCCACCCAATCAAAACTGCTGGAATATACAACTAGTTATTAAGAAATATAACTTACATTGCACACAAAATAAGCATAGCTCACATGGACATACTGTACATGCATTTCACTTATTTTGCATACACTGTACTGCAGTACTTTGCATGAATTATTCATGCCGTGGGGAATGTTTGGAACCACAGTTCTGCCTCACCACAGACATCTCATTATTACCTACAGCATAACATAAATATACAACTTGATAGTGCCGTCACTGTAGTTGTACAGTTAATTGTGCAGCTATGCATTTGAAAAATTAGCAAACATTGGCTGTGAGCCAAGGCCTAGTGAGCTGCCTCATGGCTTTCTGCACACTGTCTACACTGGCAGCATCCTAAATGAAACTAAACCTTGAGTAAGCAAACAGTATGTAATTTGTAAAATTACATAAAATAAACAGTAAAATAATATTTTTTCTTTGACACTGCCACCTAATATCCTCTGGAAAAGGCTATAGAAAAACACTTGGTGCGATTAGTGCTATAAAAACACATCAATACAAGTATACAGTATATCTAGAATTACTCTTAAAGTGGACAGAAAAATTATACAGTATCAACTTACAGTATATTTTCCAGATACTATTTTAACCATTTCTTTTGGATTTACTACAATATATAAGCTGACTATATAAAAGCTGTTTATTCAATTTAGAACACAACATGTAGCCTATATATTACAATGCTTGCCATTTTTACAGTATAAACATAAAAAGTTTGAGGTCAGTTTAAGTTTTAAATTAATACTTTTATTGGTAAAGAATTGTGCTATAATAACCCCTACAAATACAACTCATTATATACACTATAAACACTTTAAAAGAGACAGGCATGTAGATGTTTGTGGTTTGTGAAAGATCTTTTCTCTGTTTTGGAGGGATGATCATTTTTAAACCATACCCTATTGCATCAAAATTTGTTAATACTTTACTATGGGGTGGATAATTTTATCAGTTACTTATTATTCATGCAACAATACGTTACGGTTATAGTTTTTATTAATAATCATTGCTGTATAGATGATAACTTTATCTAGTGCTCTTATGAATGTTTTTAGCATGACTTTGTGAGAATTTTACTATAATGAACGACATAGCATAGACTTCTTCATGGCTAGTGTTTGCATAGGCTATTTCATTTCATTCTGTAACCTACTTGTTCTACATATCTGTGTATAGTGTTAAATGCTACTGTTTTTGACATCGTTGATAACGTTTCTGACAGATAATATCAAATAATTGCATTTGCCTTACCGAATGTTGTATCCTGTCAGCAATAACCTGTCCATGGGCTTTTTTGATTACTGTCAGTTTAAGTGCCGGCGATGCAGTGTTGCCAGATATTGCTATTAAAACAAACAAAAACCAAAAAAATGAATAAAAATAATCCGGAATTAATTTAAATCTTTTGCAAATAAGATAAGATAAAGATATCGCTGTTCCTGAACTGCAACTTCCCACTTTATTAACTTTCTAATGTGTCAAATTAAGTGGAAAAGACAAGTCCAAAAACGCTTATAATAGTTGGATCTGGCAACATGGAGGCTGCGCCCGCGCCCTCACTCACAACTCTCTCAAGCCTCATTCACTCCGGCATCATTTTCATTCCACGGATGCTAAACATTCTTGCAAACTGTCTAAACTGAATTATACATGTCATGCAGACATTCATATGAGGAGTTTTAAACAGCAAATTAGTCATTCAGAGAACAAATTTTATTTTTGAACATGAAAAATTTACCGAGGTCCAGACCTCATAGCTGGCTACGGGCCTGAACGGTAGTGTATAAAAAATATATAGCTCCCTTTACATTTAGAAGGCATCATCATATTTGGGGTTCCTTGGCATCAAAACACTATTGTATCCACAATGGATACAGTTGCCCTTGCCTTCAAATTTGGACCAAGAAAGTATCAAGAATACCAATAAAGTAAGCAAGGAGGCAACATAATTAAGTTGCCTACTATTTGGAACAGCTTTAATGTCTAATGCCTGAAATGCCTGTGGAGGCAGGTTTTGGAACAGAGCTATTGTCTCATTAAGGCCCCAAAAAAGTTAACTTTATAATTATCAGGACGAAATTAAAGAGCAGGCACAGGATAGAGATCCACCCACTTGGAAATGTCTGTTCACAAGAGTGCCCTTGCCAAAGCTTGAAACGGTGTCATGAAAAACAACAATGGTGTTTGACTGACACGGAATCGTTCTTCTTACACTGTGCCTATTGCATATGTGTCATAAAAATGGGCACTGAGCTCAGTGTTGAAATGGCATGGCTCGAAGGTATCTGTATGAGGGATGTCAGAATGCACCGGAGGGAGCCTTGAGAGTAGTCCTCAGAGACAGCAGTATTTACAGGCCTGTAAGGCGGCGTGAGTGATTGCTGCAGATCATGTGACCTCCGGCTTGGCGGTGATCAGGGATCAGTGGTTTCAGGGTTAAGTGCCATCCAGCGACCAGAGAGACTGACGCTTCACTGAATCACTAGGACATGTGACTCTGGGAGAGTCTGGAAAAGCAGATAAGACACATCCCAGCAAAAGCCACGGTACATCCGACACATCCCCTTTCCTTTTGCTCGCTTTGGCTGTGGTTCAAGCTATCTAACACTAACTCTTTCATTCCATCTTTCTCCCATTACCTCCACCTCAAGTCCTTTGTCTTTATCTCTCTCCTTTCTCTGATAAAGTCAAGCCCAGTGGCAGCTGCTTGCAGTGTCACAGCATTTGTGAATGTGTGCAGCGTTGAGTGGTAGCAGACTATACTGTATGCAATCTGGATTATACAGTGAAAAAAATTCAGCTCGTCACTGGAGCAGTGGCTTCAAAAGCACACCTCTGTACCTTATATATCCCTAAAGGCTTCACTTTAGGACATTAAAGATGTAGGATTGACTAGAAAATTGCAGAATTGGAGATGGTAAGCCCCTCCTCCTCAGACTCACGCAACCAGATTACTGACGATAATAGGCTTTTCCGCCACTGGTTGCCGAGAGCCACTGACACAAAAACGTTCCGGGCCGGATTTCAAAGAAGGATTCTACTAAGCATAGATAAACAAGTAAATAAATTTAAAATAAACAATATATTTAATAGAAAAATAAATATAATATAAATAAAAAGGTATAAAGGTCTATCTTGAGTGCAAACACTGAAATTGGTTCACACTGTTCAACAGGGCACAAATTTCCAAAAGTAGTTCAGCTGTTGATGTTCATCAGTGTGCTGCACCCTGCATAGACAGCAATCATATTCAAGGCACAGAAAGGTAATCAGAATTCAAAAATAATTGTGCATTTAGCCCTTAAATAAATAAATTGAAGCTAACACAAATTTACATTTTACATAAAGCAGCAGAAGCACACCACCAATGTGAATCCAATAATACATACATTTTATGTGTGACATAAATTAAAGGGACAGTGGGAACAAATGATATGGGGATGGTCACCCTGCAAAGTGCAGTACAAGAAAGGTAATAAAATTAAAATAGTCATGTGACATTTGAAAATGGATTAATTTAAAATAAACATACATATAGCGCTTTTAGACACTCAAAGATTTTTCATGGAAGTAAACAGTGTGTGCATCCAAATAAAGCCAAGGTGAACGGCAGCTGAATATGACAGTGGGCAAATGATGAAGCCAGTGTTTAAAGTTTGTCGATCGCGATTTGGTTTTTTGACAATTCACATGGACCCACCGTCACGCAGAGAACATGCGATCATGCAGGATACAAATGCACACTTTATAAGATCTCACAGCTGGATTCGACTGGTCTGCAAGGTTTGTGAAATTAAGATAGATAAACAAAAATAAAATTTATTCTCGTCAGCAGCATCACACGCATGCATCGTGGTACTCTCATGAATGCGTGTCAAAGACTGACAGGGAAGAGAAGAAATTGTTTAATAAGTTGTTATTTTTGTTTTCTTTGCACACAAAGTATTCTCATAGCTTCATAAAATTACGGTTGAACCACTGATGTCACATGAACTATTTTAATGATGCCCTTTCTACGTTTCTGGGCCTTGAACGTGGTAGTTGTGTTGCTGTCTATGCAGGGTCAGAAAGCTCTTGGATTTCAACAAAAATATCTTAATTTGTGTTCCGAAGATAAATGAAGGTCTTACAGGTTTGGAACAACATGAGGATGAGTAATTAATGACAACATTTTCATTTTTGGCTGAACTATCCTTTTAATAATAGCTAGATTAAAAGTGATTCAAAATTATTATACAAACAAAATATTTTTAGATTAGATTACCACAGCACTTAACATTCCTGACACTTTTAATTGTGTAATTTGCAATCGGTACCAGGATGCATTTCAGAAGTTATCTACCAAACACTGTATGTGTGTGTGGCAGCATGTGGAACATTCAGTCCTGAGCGGTGAGGAAGGATTAACAGAAGAGACTCACTGCCAGAGATTCGCTCACTACTGTGACCACACACACCAACTGACCACAGCACTGAAACCCAGCAGAGCAAACACAAAAACTGCCTCCAACCGTCCAACTTAAATACATTCAGGGGTGAAAGACTGAGGCAAGGGCTTTAAAACCTTGAACAAAACAGATCAGGGCAGAAAAAGGGCAGGGCAGAAAAACCAGCTTTGGGTACAAAGTGACCTACCCATACTGGACCTTTTAAAGATAAATAATAAAAAATATGGATAGCTTCTTAAAGAGATAGTTCACCCAAAAACAATTTTGTCATTGTTTATTCAACCTAATGACATTCCAACTCCATATGACTCTAAATATATGGAAACCAGCAGCTCAGACGTTATGCTAGATGTGTTCCACAGAAGAAAACAAGTTTGAAATGATTTTATTATTTTTTTGTGAACTATCACTTTAACCAAAGGTATTTGATAGAATGTTTTTTATGGACTGCTTTTCCATGAAATGTGTCTGTGTTGGAATACCGCTTTTGTGAAAGATTGCTGTGTTATGTTTCTGCCTTATCACCAAATAACATCTAATCCTCATTATGCTTTAGCCTCACAACCAATGTGCGTTATGTTTCACAAATTACTTGTTTACCTGAAACAAACAAGTACTGTTTACAGATATCTGAACAAATTGTACTTGACATCCATGATAAATTCGTAAAAAATGCTAAGCCATTACAGCTTGAAACTTTTTCATCACACAGATGATTTTCCCATTTACCGCACTCTGAATTATCGAAACCCTCGGGGTCATTACCCAATGTCAGCGTGTCTTCGCTCTCCGAGGGGAGGAGATGGCATCTCTGTGCTCAAATTTAGATGCAATTCCTACTGAGCACGACTGTCACAGCATTCCCTGAAAACATTCCCTCCGTTGCTCGTGTACCACACAAATGGAATGCCAGTATTTCTCACAAACGGGCCGCTCTTTCTGTGATATGTTAGATAAGTGCATTAGCTCCTGTGATAGCCATGGATTTCCCGTTATGCATCTCTAATGAATAATACATGCAGATTTTGCAAGCCTGTGGCAAGCTTGTTTGATGTATTACTCGATAAGCAGCTGATATGAATGTGCCGATGAATGATGAGGAGGTAAGATGATAGGGGAGTGTATGAGAAACATGTCCAGAAAAAACATATCATATTTTTATTGATCAAATACATACATAGGTTTCCTCACAGGTTGACATCACAATCTTGATGCCAAGCAAGAACATTTGACCTCAATTTGTGCATTCATTATTAAAGTTGCTGCCTCCTGACACACATTTTAATGTTTGTTCCTTATGATTTCCCTTCATGCTCTGCTGATAATGACTAAATACACATTTAAAGGTGAAGTGTGAAATTTCTGTGCCTCAACAAACAGAAAAGCAAAAATAATGTTTCTGGTTTCTCAAAAATTCCTTTATTTCTCATTGGTTGGCAAAAGAGATGGTCCCGCCCCAAAATAACAATGCCAGTAATGTTGCTGTTTTGGATGCTCAAAAGCCACACAGGGAATCATACTACAAATTAGTTATTTATGATCATCCCTTCAAATTATTCTGGAAAATAGTTTTAAATAATAAAGCACTTCACCTTTTCTGAAGTCATCCAACTATGCAGCCATGTTCTCAGAGCAATGTTTTTAAAAAAAATGAAACATATGAAATATATCATAGTATATAGTATTTTGTCGAATATAATATTTAGAATCTAATAATTCTATTAAAATTATTCACCATACATTTCTTCATGCTCTCCATAAGCTCATTTTCTAAATTTATGAATTATAATGAAGACACCAATTGAAAAACATCAACAGGCTGTCGTGTATGTGCCAACTAAAGTCTTTATGCCAACAACCCATTACAGTTAGGAAATGCCTTCATTGTCAGCTGTTTTTCGCTCTCGTGTCATTGGACTGTAATGGTTCAGTGCTACTAGCTCTGCATGGAGTGGGAAGATTCTGCTTCCAGGTTTCAAGATTTTACAGCATTCTGCTTCAAATTAATGCCTACAAATAGAGGAGTACTATGATGGACAAAAAATAATACATACATTCACACATAGCCACAGGCTATATATGCACAAATATACACAGTCATCTCATTTTCAAGGACTGTTGTTTTAGAGCTGAATTTAAACTACAAAGGCATCACAAGCCAGGATTCCATCCATATATGATTATGCAGGATATTGCATAAAAAGATGGTTGGAAATACCAAGATGTGAATTAAATGTCAAAAAGACAGACAGAAAGACATAGATAGAACAGAAAGACAGACAGATAGAAGGAAAGATGGACCAAATGGACAAATGAAAATTTACCCCCTGAAAAAGAAGCAAAACATAAAGAATAAAAATAGATCTTCAAAGAGGATTTATACATAGACAGACAGACAGACAGACAGATAGATAAACAAACCGAACGATTCATTGGACTAATCCTATTACATTTGGAAAATAAAAGAGCTTAAATTGTGTGAAATATAATGTTCTCAATGCCACTGCACCCAACAAGGCAGCCCAAATGATGTAACAGGAAACATGCTGTCTGCCCAGTGATGTAGTGGAAGGACACAGGGCACACTCTGCGAAAGGCCCCGCGATAACCTCCCTTTGCTGGGTTGCGTATCGACGATAGCCAGAGAGAGCGAGTTACTTCCTGGGTCCATTACATCTCCAACCCAGATAAACCCCACCCTCGGGAACACGCAGCAAAGGGGGCGAGGCCATGCTGCACTGCTTTAGAGAAGAGGAAGAGAAAACTAGGGGTGCACGTAAAAATCTATTCATATATGAATCGCGATTCTGTCTTCTAACGATTCTAATGGATTCACAAGTTTCAAAATCATATGTTCTGAAACAGCGGTTCTTAATACTGTACCCTGCTCTGCACACGCTATGCATATCTCTCTCTCTCTCATTCAGATCGTCAGATTAGCTCCAACAAACTTCCAATTATACACTTATTTTCTCATAGCAATGAGAAGCGTTATACATGGACGGTTGCTGTGCTGTATTAAAGCTTTAATCAGGATAAAACTGTATATTAAAAGCTAACAGAAGCAGTAGCACTTACAAATAACAGCGTATCTAAAAGTATGAACCAACAACAAACAAAAAAAAAACTACCATTAAAAGCCGTGCTTGCACTGGTTCTGCGCGATCCTCTTCACTAATATTCTCTGCGTCTCAATCGGGCTCAAATTGATAAGCAATATAGACAACGCCATTCTTTACAATACAACCGGAGCACATGCCGTTGAGCTGAGGGGCGGGACGTTTAGACACGCACTAGAGGCAGTTTAGCCAATCACAACACACTGGACCAGCTAACCAATCTGAGCCCATCGTGTATTTCTGAGGGAGGGGCTTCATAAAACCAGAAAACAGAGAAGGGACAGAGCGGTGTAGAATAAAGGTAAATTATGTGAAAAATAATGCGGTTTTTAAAAAAAAAAAATGAAGCATGAACACATGTTTGACTGCACCCCATAAACACAATCAAGCCTAGAAAAAAAACAGTCAACCACCCCTTTAAAATTACAATTAATTTGCCCCGCAATATTACTGCATAACTGACGCGCTGTGAGGATAACAAAAGATTACGCTATTTACTCCTCAATTAAAATGTTTTTAAAAAAGGTATTTTTAAAACAGGTCTATTATACAATAAATTACAGGCCTATAATCAAAATATTAACACTGCAGTCATCAATAAAAATCAATGAATTAAAAAGCTTCAGCCTATTTTCAAGCACCGACTTTCAAAAACAACCTGTTTAACATGAAATACGTTTCTTCTTTTTTTTTCAATATGTATGGGCCACAAGAGAAATATTAAGGGAATAAATTAAAACAGCTATATATTTTGTGAGCCGTTATACCCCTAATAGATAGATAGATAGATAAACACAAGCTCTCTATGCTGTCACAGTGAAACAATCCAATCATGCCCTTTGCTCACCTTTACAGTAGCTTTACCATTCAGATGGGAACTTCTGTTTCATGAGGTGTGAAGGAGGTATTTGTTAGCAGACAGGGTAAAGCCCCATGTGTTTCTATTCCTGAAACAGTGGAAGTTATTCTAAGCTGGGCCGGGACATACGCAGACACGTCATGTCATTCACACCACAGAAAAAATTGATAACAAGCTGTCCAGCACCATAAGGAGAGGAAATGAATGAATAAATCAAGGACGTGGAAGGATAGGGATGATTGTGTGAGAACATGAGGGAGTGATTGAGTGAAAAAGAGGTGTGGTGAGCCAGGGACAGCTGTGGTGGAGGGCTGGATCTGGGACTCAGGGGTGAGGAGACAGAAATAGCTCACTTTAAGGAATGTGAAAGAAACTGGAGCACAGGTCCAATATCCATTAAATCTGAAATGTGGGGACTGTGTGTGAACACACACACACACACAACATCCAATATAGAGATATAAGAAAGAGAGGGGTTCCTGAAAATAGCCCTTGGTTCCACTCTCATTTTGTGTTCACACATTAAATTTATTCTGGCCACACAAATCATACAGTGTAAATGGACACACACACACACACACACACTAAGCGTGTAAGACTGCCTCACACCTATCAAACGTGCTGACAGGGCATCTTAAAGCAAGCATGAGGAGGATATACTTGATCGGATCAGGCGCCCAGAGAACATTTGCAAACGCAAAGACAAGAGCAAAGGAAAAAAAGATTAAAAGTGATTTCCACTCCTGAGAATCTCATTGCATACGTATTTGACATGGTTATGCAGCACATTTTACCACACATTTTAAAGACGAGGGAAGCTTATTACTTCTGGCCAACTTCAAAGGGCCGGTCCCGTTCAGAGCCCATTCATGACTTGCCCATTGAGGGAAGCTAATTCCAAATCCTCCATTTAGAAAGAGGGAGGGAAGACTGTCCCGTTTCACCTCATCACTGAAACCGTGAATGTTTTCCAGGGAAATGGCAGGAAACCAGGAGGAGCTGCTTGTTGATGCAATGCTTTGTTTTTGTCCTCTGTTCAAGACTATGTAAATAAAAGCACATGGTGCTTGTTTATTTCAAACCAAAATTAGTTTAAGAGGAAAACTCTGAAAAGAATACTATTGGCTTTGAAAACTTTGAAAGCCCAGAGACAAACCAATATACTGCATAAAGACTAACATATGGAGAGCCCGTTTCTGTTGTCTTTGTTGGGAAATCTGAGGATAATCTCATGGGAAATCATAGAATATTCATTCCAAACTTCTTTTTTTCTTTAAAAGAATTCAGGCATAGGTAACCCCAAAATAAATCAATGGTCAATGGTCAAAACATTTCAAAATGTTAATATTTATGTTCCACAGAAGAAAGTCATACATGTTTTGAAATTGAAAAAGACAGAATTTAATTTTTCTAGCGAAAATGATCCCTAAAAGTTTTGAGAGTAATATTCAAAAGAATAAAGAACAGAATATACAAGGATTGTCCAAGCTTTTAATATACATTTTCTAAAGATGTTAGTGCTAATTTTCTAATCAGATATGCAGAGTCACGTCTAATTCAAGCAATGCTAAATTGTATTTATTTAGACATGAAGATGTTTTCGCTTTTAAAACCCATGAATCATTTATCAAAGGAAGGTCAGTCTTTTGTTGTCCAAGTTCTCTGTGATCAAAGACCGGTGATTCAGAAAGTCACTCTTCAAGTATCTTTATGGGAAGATTTACCAGGCTGTCTTTTATGTTGATTGAGTGAATAATGATAAAGGCAATGTTTCCAGTGATGAGCTGCCCACTTTGTCATACAATTAACTTTTAACTGAATATAATAATGTAACTGAAATCAGAGCAGCAGTCCTACCTGAGCTCATTAAGGACCCTGTGAATTATTTATAATAAATTTATTGAACACCTCATGAGACGGTACATTACCAAAAAAGCCCTCGGTACACTAACAGCAGAGGCCAGAACAGAAGCTCAATAACTCTAATATCTAGGTCAGACATACCAAAATTACAGCTGCAAACTTTGCATAAGCCTAGATGCATGACCATTATATAGTTTTCAACATTTTCTTATTACAAGGCATCGGTCTTCCTGCCATTAAAATCACAAAGGAAGAGATGTCAACTATTCCATTAACAAGAGTTTGCTGCAATCAGCATTTTACATTCATTCTGTCACACACACACACACACACAAATCCCCAAAACAATTTAATTCCTCACTGTCTGACTAATTGTATGAAGAATAAGGTGGAGAAAGGAAAAAAGTGAAAGGTGTATTTTCAATTCACCACTCAAAAGCAAAAAGAAAAATTAAGATAAAAGTCTTTGAATAAAATTCACATTAGCTACAAGACAAAGTAAATGTACAATTGACTTATCCTTGAGTTAAATGAAAAATGGAAATTTGACAAAGATTTACTTGGATTCGGCTTGTTAAGGAGCTAATGCATTTATTACCATGTCTTGTACAGGAATAAATTAATTTAATTGAGTAATACATCTCTAAATCCAAGTTGCTGAGATGTCAGTGCATGAAAAATGTGTTTGTTTGGCTTAATCCTTTTGAGTATTTTCTTTTGGTATAGCTATTTGTGTGGTCGCTGATTCTCTAAAGAGTAAGTCCTGAATTTCAGTGTACAGCAGAATTTAAAACCGGTCTTTTTCATCACTACATCAATCCTTTTCCACACCGTAAGTATATTAAAGTAAACGCTTTAGTACAGAACGAAAGGAGAAAAAAGAAACATGAGAGTGAACCATAGAGAGATAGAATGAGAGAGATGAGATTGTCAGAGTGTGTCACTGAGATGATAGTCAATATACAGTATATAGTCCCAACACCTGCCACCAACCCTGAAGATATTTGCTGTGGAGATATGTGGCTTCACTCTTCTTATGCACCATGAGGAAAGCAGGACTGTATTTGTCTTTGGATTAAATTTTTTCTTTATACTGATAGTAATGTAACTCTTGTAATCTTAAATATTAATGTGAATAGAAATACATAATTTAAAATAAACTGACAATAAATATTTGAACGTGACAATAAAATATTCAGTGCTATGCAGGCTGAATATCTTATGTGACATAATGAGTTTACTCAGGCTAGTAGATATAATAAATATGTAGGACATATGAAACTTCATTCATGAAGCATTGGAAGTAAGTGGAATTTGTTTTGGCGCAAATATATAAATTAATTAATTGGCGGAAAAATATTTAATTAAACTATTCAGTGGATTCAGTTCACACAAAAACATCTGCCTCACTTTCACAGGGGTAGCCACGAGTTAACATGATACACATGAATTATATATGTATGCATGCACGCATGTTTCCACTCAGTATATCTAACTTTCACTGCAGCATCGAGCATGCCCACATATTTAATTCAATCTTAATTATCACATAATTGACAGATGTCTTTAAACAATACACTAAGCCATTGAGGACAATCAAATCCAATTGCACACATCCTTTCTGTCAATTGCTAAATGAATCATGAAATTTGTTATAAAACTTAAAATAAACATTTTGTGCAAATTATGCAACAATTGTTAGACCAAAAAGCACACTTAGATTAAATATGCACACACACACAAAATGTGATCAAATTTCTCTCCATGCTCTACAGCTCATAGATCACTGTCTCTTTCACCTGCTGAGAACACAGACACCTGCAGACACAGAAATGCTTGTTTGGGGAGGAAGTGTTACATCGCTACATTCATTTGCATCTCAATAGACACATAAGCACACAACTTTACTGTTTGGATAATGTCCAATATCATATGCGCAGAAGAAAAAAAATCCAGCAAATTGCTGTTATTTGCAAAAACAGCAAATAAAATACATCATAGATACTCCTTTTCTCTCCATAACCTAGAGTCCTACACACAACCAGGAATAGTTCACCTAAAAATTTGTATGTATGCGTTTATTTATTTTTCTACAGCATAAACCATATAAACACTATGTACAGTATTATGTGTTGTATTCCAAGTCTTCCGAAGCTATATGATAAAACCTCATTGTCATTGCTGATCTTGATCAGGTTAAAAATGACGCCACACTGTGACAGTCCTGACATCATTGACACTGGTTTTTGAAAGTGTTGCATAAGAATACATTATGCAAGCTGGAAAATGAAACTGGAAAACTGCAGTGAAGGACAATATTGTCTATTAAATAATGCAAAATTTAATCTGTTCTTCACACAATGCTATTGTATGGGATCTGAAAACTTGTTATATAGTTATATGCACTAATAATTCTGAATTTTTTTGGAGCTTGACAACACTAAAAACTGTCAATGTATGAACACACCAAAAAAATCCTTCTATTGTGTTACATGAAAAAAAATACAGCATATAGATTTAGACTGCCATGAGTGAGAGCAAAAAAATAGAATTTAGCTCTACAAAGGGAGACTATTTGTACATATCCACTTCTATAGACGCTTGGGAGTACAAACCATGCGAAATTGATGCAACCTGCCAAAGCATCTGACTCATTACCAGTGTTCCCTGATAACCGACGAAGGCATCAGCAAATTAGATTAGCTCCAGTGCGATGACAGATACAGCCACATCAGTCACAAACCTTCATTTGCTCTGAGGTATTTTCATTTATCTGGAAGGTTGGCGGTTTGCTATGCTGTTGGACCTCACACGCACACATACTCAACCACCTCCTTGGTGCTCTGTTGACAAACTACACCTCAGCAGACAAACACACAGCTGTTTACTCATCTCTGAGATAATCTCATATGTAGGGCATCAGTCTTTCCAGCCTGCAATCTTCAACTCCTCTGGTCAGTCACCTACACAGAACACCTGCAGCTGAAACTACATCTGCTCTCTAACCCTAATCAGAAACATTCACCTTAAAGTCAACTTATAGGTCAAATATGCTGCATTGGAAAACCGTAATCAATCTAAATTCCCACCCACCATTGTTATGTAACTCAGCAATAGAATGTATTATGCAAAACACAAGCACATCTCATACTCTTACGATTTAAATTCACAAGCAAAGAGACAATGTTTACAGCAAAATACACTTACAGCTATGAAAACAGCAAAGATCCAAACGCAACATAAACAGTCATAACGCAGGCAAAATATAAAAATATGCGACAATTATTTTATTTTTAATCCGTACATTACAATTCCATATGCGGTTGCGTCACACATCAGTATGCGAGTGTTTCCTGCAAAAATGAACCCAGGATATTGGGTCTCATTCACTAAGCATGCGTACGCACTAATTTGTGCGTGAAATGTGAGTACGAATGATTTTAGGAACAAACCACGATTCACCAAAAATTTCGTACTAAAATGTATTCTACATTTACGAAAAATTATAGGAACAACTGAAACCACACGTACGCAGAAAGCACTTACTCTGCACGGCTTTATAATGTTATAATATCATGTTAAGATGTTATATTTCATCTAAATACGACTATGATTATATTAAAGCATGTTTACTAAATAATTGTTATATAATCCATATACAAAATTATATAACAAACTTATTTAATAATACAAATTAATCTTGTCATCATGCATTTCATCATATAGTGAAAGTGTAAGAAAAGTTGTTTTGTTCAGCTGTGAGGTTTCTCTGAATAAGCCGTATGTAGAGCTGCTCCCGAGAGATCTGTAGTCTGGGTCTGTATGAAAGTTTGTGTTGTGTTTGAACTGGTGAGAATGGTACACTTGAATGCTCAAAGATCTGCGAGAGCGCGTTTGCTCTGAATAAATGCGGAAAGCCCTTATATGGAGATAATTTGGGCGTGTTTTATGCAAATGACTAACCTCGTGCACGCGGCCGCTCATTTAGAATTACTCCAAATTCACTAACATAAGAACGAGGTCAGAACAAATTCATGTGCGTACGCACGTGTTGTGAATTAGGCGGAAAGTTTTCGTGAGAAGTTCAAATGTGCGTATAAATACGAAAAACGTACGCAATTATTAGTGAATGAGACCCAATGTCTGATTTATGAACAAATTACAGATATACTCACATCAATCAGGAGTAGAAACAAATTCCAAACAGCTCGCAACGGTATACTGCGAACATTCAGACACCACCCGCTATGGTTCTTTTGAATGAAGAGGTTCTTTTTTTAATGAATGAATCATAAAAGATTCATAAAACAACATCGAACTTACTTGTGGGTTAGCGGGTTGAATCAGACACTTAGTGAATTGTTTAAAAGCCCTGATTCCCTCACTAAACTGCATGTCGTTTTTGGCTAGTGAACTGGAAATCTTCAATGTATGAGTTGGTTTGAATCAGAAATCACATACTCATAGTAGGTAATTATTTTGTATTACATCACAACAGCTAAAAACAATGTTCTATAGCATGAATGTAAATGTACATTGTCATGTGACCTACTACCATTCATATGACATAAGATTAAAGATAAATATTCACAACATATTCACAAATATTGTACTCAATTATTAACGCTATTCTTAACAACTAAAAATTGCATGTTTTTACAATATGAGGCCCAACCGTAATGATTAGACTGGAACTTTGTGTGGGCAAACCTACTTGGGAACTCACACTTTTACTTTTATTTATTTATTTTATAAGACACAAAACAATAAGGGTCATTAGCGTTATTCCATTAAATTCGAACAAATTTATACTACATACAAATAGAAAACACCCTAGTAGTCTATAAAACTTAAATCATCATAGCCTACCTACTAAAACAACCCTTCATCACGGCTCAAAGCAGTGACTGTAACTGAAGTAAGAAACTCTAACTCTGTGAACTAAAGCATTTCAGAACAACCATCTTTACCATGTGAAGCACTACATTTTCAACTGAAAATCATTTGGCCCCTTAATGTTTCATTTTAGGAGCCAGTGACTCCCTAGTCATTTCTTTTGTCTGGAAGTGCGAATAAGATCCAGTTCTCTGCATTTCACAGCCAGTGCGAATAACAGCTCACGACACGCTGTAACAGCTCTCTGTAATACTACACCTCCAGAGCCGAAACACTGAACCAAGAACATAATGATCCACTCATAACACTGAGTCATGACCTAGGGAGCATTTCACTCCTGGGAGTGCTAAACGAATGTAAGCACTGTCTGTGACCGAGCCACACTGTACTACTATAACACGAGCAGAAAATTGCTAATAGAACATCACTGACTATAATACAAGAAGAAATTGCATTACAGACTGGGATACATTACTATACTACCAGCAGAGATCTCTCTGGAGCTTTCCTTCTCATAAAGCAACTATCATGGTCCCAAGTGTGCGGTAAAGCTTTATTACTACCTATTAGCTAACACCTCGGTGCAAAAATATCACAACAAAGGTAATAATCTTTTTCATGCATACAACTGATAAGTTTCTGATTCATGTGAAATGCTATACTTGTAATGTAAAGGATGTACAAGTAGTAAGTGATTTGTGGGTAAGCAATAAAGCATTACTCTTGAGAGGCTGACAGCACTTATTGCACACCATGCAATGCAATTTTTAATTTAGCAGCAATACCTCAACACATCAGACTCTAACAATACACTTCCACATGAGCACAGTACCTGTCATTATCAAATAAGACAGAGAAGTTAGCTGCTTCAGCGCACTGCAAGAAAAAGCTCTTAAGAAGCACAGAATTTCCGAGCGGATGAAAATGCTTCAGAGAGAATCAATCCCATAGGTCATTGTACTCACATGATGAGGGTTTATGTATCGGTTAAACTGAAAATATCTGTTAAAAATAGCTTTCTTTTTATGTCTAGTGTATTTTTCAGATTTTTAGCAACTAATTCAATCAGTGCAAACCAAACGAATATTTCCTAAATATTTTTCTTTTCAAAAGACCTCACTGTCTCTTTCCTCCCCCTGTATCTGCCCATCCCACGGGTACCTTAAGCAGGCGCACAGACGGAAGGAAGGCTGCATGGCACAGTTTCCGTATGGTCCAGTTGAGTGGCCGAGGAGCATCCAGCTGGTTCGTCGCTCCCGGCCGGACGTTCCCGCCATCCGGAAAAGGGCCCCACATTGGGGCGGCGATGCGTGAGGGGTCTCTGTCCAAAATCCACTTAACTCATGAAGCATGACCCTCCTCAGCTCCTGCCGCAAAGCCGCGCAACCTGTTTCCCTCCGACACAGAGCTCTTCACCTGCACCCCCTCCCTGCCCTCCCTCCCTTCCCCACAGATCCACTGGATCGGGAAAACACCTTCAGGGTGTCCGGGTCCACTTCCGCTGGCCACACAGACCCAACAGTGCCAGAGATGACTGGGAGCATGCGGTCTGAATGAGTGGAGAGGAGCAGAGAGAAGAGGAGCGAAGCTGAGTGGAAGAGAGGAGAGTGTGAAACAGTGCTGTGATGTAGAGCAGCAGAGCGGTAGTGTCTTGAAGAACCCGGAGAGAGAGAGAGAGAGAGAGAGAGAGAGGGGAGAGAGAGAGGGGAGAGAGGAAAGAAAGAGATGGATGGAAGGAAGCAACATGAATGATAGCATGCGTTAACAAAGAAACGGAAAAAACAAAAGATGCAAGAGATCATGCTGTAAAATGAGGTTGAGAGTTGCTGTGAAGGCAAAGCACTGGAATTGATGAGGAATATTAGAAAGCAGATGGAAAGGAATGACGGATTGTGTTCTTTTCATTTTAATACCACATCTTTCTCTTGTTTTAGGTCTTTCGGGTCACAAATGAAAAACTGAGAGGAAAGATTCCCGATTCCCTACGAATGTCTTCTATTTGTACTCCTCTGACCTGTTCTCCTCTATTCCCTCTCTTTTCTCTTCCTCTAAAGCCCCCTCCTCCTCCATTCCCGCACACTCCATCCTTTCCAAACATATGACGCATTGACCAACGAAAGGATAATGGAGTAGTGAGAGAGAGAGAGAGAGAGAGAGCATCAACAACAAAAAATGTCTCTTCGGTGTACTGGATTAAACTGCTCCCCTCCATTGGATGGATTTAATAATACAGCGTTTGTTATATGGTCCTCCATTGTTTCTGAAAACATGTTAGGGAAAAAAATCTCCCTGAGGGAGAAGTGTTAAAACAAATAAACGGAACGGTAGAAATGGAGAGAATGCGGTGGAAGAGTTGGCCATCATGCATTGCAGTCACTAGGTCGGCATCCCTGAGGATCAGATCGTAATAATGAATCTCAACAATCAATCCCCACTCTCCACAGGCATCACCTGGCCATGCAGATGTGAGAGATGTCACAGAGACCTGGATGGAATACTAAGTAGCGCACCGAGTGGGAAGCTCCTCCTCTTCCTGCTTCCTCCTTGGATGCGGGGTTCTCCTGTCACTCAAGGTATCTTGAGATGGTGAGAAGCTTATGCAACTCTTCAAGGCAAGGTGTGTATCCATAGCAACCTCCGTTTACCAGTGTCAGTGGGAGATTGGGTTTAATGTGCAGGTATGTGGAAAGAGGATTGTCCTCCAATCAGATCTGACAACACGGGAGAGAAGCTCCCAGAGATACAGAGGTTTAGTGAATGGGATTTAAACAGAGAGAGCATGAAGACACTGTACACATGCTTACCATATTTATGTGACAGCAATAACCATGTGGAAGGTCATTCTACTATGCAGTATATTTTCATGTCCCCAACAAATACGTCTTAATATATTAGAAAAAAATATTAAAGATGGAAATCAAATGAGTTAGATTTATTATAATGTCACAATTAAGTCAACAATGGGGTGATTTTATTAATGTTCATTTATTAAATAAAATTATTAATTTAATAATTATATTATATTATATTATTTTAAATACATTTTGAATCCAATATTCAAAATATTACAGAGGTAATAAATTATTCAACATGCACCTTCCTGAACACTGTTTTTATTTTCATTCTGTCAGGTTCCATCCTGTTAATTGTGTAATAAATCAGAATATAATCAATAAAATTTCAATTGAAATAAAAGTCATTACTCTATTTAATTTCTTTATTAATTGGCATCTTAAATAACTGTAAAAATTGTTTGATATCTTTCGTTTTACTATTCAAATTTTATATGAAATGTGCTATAAATAAACCTACCTTGCCTTAAGTGCCTGAGCCTGACAAGAGCATATTTCTGAATGTCTGAATTATCCTTTAATAGATGTATTTCCTTACAACACACACAGGTTTAAAAGATCGCACAACAGGAGCGACCCTGTTCTAATAACAAAACAAGATATTTGGTTTAAATTTAGACATAAAAATCTCTCTCTCTCTCTCTCTTTAGAAAGTTACACCATCTGAAAAGCAGCATTAAATTATTGTGCCTGCAGACACTGAAAATACTGGGGGGAAAACATTGACACATTCATGGATGTGATCAGACAAGCCCCAACAAACTATTTATAAATTCACACGCCAAACTCCCAGCCTCTTTCAGACTGGTGATAAGTGAGTGTAGTTTAGGGTAAAAGTCAACCACTTAACCAGAAGCATTTATTTTAACTTCAGCATGCATCACACAACATCTGCACAACACAATCAGGATCAGGTCTTCATTACACACACACACACACACACACACACACACACAAACAAGCAATTCACAGCAGCATCTAATTACTTTTTGACCTACACGAAAGCAATCACACACTGTTTACATGTCACTACCTCCTCGCCGCAAGACAGTGGTGTGGAAATTATGTTCCACAGTATGTTTGTGTATTTCAATCTGTTTATGTGTGTGCACGCAAATATATTTGAACGTGCATGTACATGTAAGGTGTTGAATATTGTCAGACACACACCCACAAGTATTGATTCAAATGCCAGTTTCAGGACAGATCCCATTATGAGCAGTGATTCAGTGTAAAATAATGCTTGACGGCTCAATAAATGCTTAAAGATGTACTACTTTTATTTATAGTCAAAATGAAGAAAATGCTTGTTGAGATATATATGTGTATATATACACACCAACATATAAATATGAGCAGAAAAAAAACAAAAGCATCCCAATCCTTTTTTTATTTTTTTTTACCAGATTTTTAGCAGTAACAAAAGCCTCTCCGGAAAATGGACAGAAAATGTGATGCCTTAGGATTCTGTCTCTCTATTTCACTCATCATCAGCGTAATGGCCATTCCCACAATCCTTAGTCATTCATTGAGACTGGCACTGTGTGATTTTAAGCACTGCAATATTGCTCTGAATATTTTTTTATAAAATCATTTGCACTATTTTAATCAAAACAAAAACATTCAGTTATCCAACAAAACAAAAGGATTTTCAAAAAGTTTGAAATAATAAAAAATCTCCCCTGAAAACAAACTTTAACAAACACCCAGTGCTACCAAAACTGCTCACTTATCAGGTCGCAATGATAAAGATATACTAGACAACCAACCTAAGTCCAACAGGGTGATGCATTTGTGATGAAATCTGTAAAGACTATAGCAAAGCACCCTCATCATTATTCAGAAGGGATGATGGAGTGAGAACTGTCTCATTAATGAGCTCTGGTTGCAAGCCGTATTAGTTCGGGAGCATGACAGTCCCAGCCAATTTGAAACAGTCGCAGAAGTGAACGTTCCTAGCACACTATATCATCCTTTAATCTCCGCAGAACGCTTTGTGATTTTGCACCCTTGCTGTTTCATTGTCGAAGACATTATATGCAACCCATTTTGCACGATCGCTATCTTTCTATACCATATTTCATTATATAGACACACTTAGAACACATTATAACAATCACTAATAGAGCTACACTGTATTTGTATCTCTTACGTACCCACCAGAAGGTCTAATTATGTAAAAAGTGTATGCTTGTTAGAGCCGCAGAGATTGTTTGGTGATGGATGCTGTGCGGTTGTGGGCAGTGAAAATCAAACGCTTCTTGGTCATCACGATAATGAGCCATTTGCTTTCTTTAGTTTCAAAAAGCGCTGGTGATTATATGTGATCTGCCTCGTGTACCGAGGGTATCTGACAGGGTGTTTGTGTGTTCTATTGTCAAAGCTCCACTTAGCAAAGTTTGAAGATATTCTTCCTGATGTATTATACAACTTCAGGCTTTTCCATCTGGTTGTGGAACTCATAGTTCCTATTTGTGTAACATTGCACTCTGTAAAATGATTACTGATGTTATCTGGCTTTATAGTAACATCAGCCCATTTACGTGAATAATCATGGAAGAATATAACCTTGGAGATACGTGCACTGTGCTACTTAATGTCACTTTGAATTATAGACATAGGTTAAATGTGCACCAGAATAGTTTTTGTTGCCATTTTGAACCCGGGAATGGAAGACATTATGGGAATGTGTGTCGCTTGCTTGTTTTTGGGGACTGCAGAGGCTGTGTGCTTGTTTCACAATAATAATTTAGTTAGTCTGACATCAACTGTGTTCACTGCCACTAAAGTCTTTTGATTATTAGACTCTCCTTATTTCTTCCATGTCTGATATCTATACATTTTTGTTATATTTCTCCTGTAGCCATGTCATGACCACTATCATTTAAACATCCTCATATTTTCTCTGATAGGCTCATTCTTACTCCATGTTCTGATTTCTCCCCACTCGTCATTTTTCTAAATTTTAAATAACTTTAATCAGACACACAAACACAAATAAAAATCTGTGTGTGATGCATCTATTCAAACACTAGATGGCCATCACATAAAACAAATCCATGCACCTGAACTGAGCTGGTGAATATAAGGAAAAATCTTATTGATCTAGCTGTTGCTTATCAATATTTTTTCTTATAATCATAAGTACTTCTTATTATGCAAATGTGATTGATAAAATCCTCTATATAGAAGGGGAAACAGGAATATAAAGATTCAGAACAGCATGTATATTTGCTAAATCTAAACCAGTGGTCTCAAACTCAATTCCTGGAGAGCCACAGCTCTGCAGAGTTTAGCTCCAAATCACACCTGCTTGGAAGTTTCTAGTAATCCTGAAGACCTTGATTAGCTGGATCAGGTGTGTTTGATTAAGGTTGGAGCTAAACTGTGCAGAGCTGTGGCACCTACAGGAATTGAGTTTGAGACCAATGATCTAAGCACATCTGAAGCCAAGTAAAATGCATTGCACAAATTTCCCCAAAGCACCATAATATATCCTAAGCACAATTATCTTATTTCAATAGCAAATGCAGTCATTTCACATGCATTTAGTGTAAATGCACAGTGGCATATAATGGAGCTTTGGCTGTAAATTACGGTCAAAATGTAACTCATAAAAAAGTATGAAAAAGTGTATCTGATATCACTTTTTTTACATTGAACTGAGCTCTTAAAAGAGCTGACAAGAATTCAAACTAAACAGGACAAGAGTAAAACAAAAAAGAATTTTAGTCAACTAATACTGATGAACTAAAAATAAATAAAATAATCAGAACAGCAAGATTAATTAAAAACTTTCATAAACCTTATTAACCTAACGCTTATGTTGAAGAAAAGGAACATATACAGTGGGGGGGAAATTATTTGATCCCCTGCTGATTTTGTACCTTTGCCCACTGACAAAGAAATGATCAGTCTATAATTTTAATGGTAGGTTTATTTGAACAGTGAGAGACAGAATAACAACAAAAAAATCCAGAAAAACACATTTAAAAAAGTTATAAATTGATTTGCATTTTAATGAGTCAAATAAGTATTTGATCCCCTATCAATCAGCAAGATTTCTGGCTCCCATGTGTCTTTTATACAGGTAAGGAGCTGAGATAAGGAACACTCTCTTAAAGGGACTGCTCCTAATCTCAGTTTGTTACCTGGATAAAAGACACCTGTCCACAGAAGCAATCAATCAATCAGATTCCAAACTCTCCACCATGGCCAAGACCAAAGAGCTGTCCAAGGATGTAAGGAACAAGATTGTAGACCTACCCAAGGCTAGAATGGGCTACAAGACCATCAGCAAGCAGCTTGGTGGAAAGGTGATAACAGTTGGAAAAGACAAAAACACAAAATAACTGTCAATCTCGCTCGGTCTGGGGCTCCATGCAAGATCTCACCTCATGGAGTTTCAATGATCATGAGAACGGTGAGGAATCAGCCCAGAACTACATGGGAGGATCTTGTCAAGGATCTCAAGGCAGCTGGAACCATAGTCACCAAGAAAACAATTGGTAACACACTACGCCATGAAGAACTGAAATCCTCCAGCACCCGCAAGGTCCCCCTGCTCAAGAAAGCACATGTACAGGCCCGTCTGAAGTTTGCCAATGATTCAGAGGAGAACTGGGTGAAAGTGTTGTGGTCAGATGAGACCAAAATCCAGCTCTTTGGTATCAACTCAACTCGCAGTGTTTGGAGGAGGAGGAATGCTGCCTATGACCCTTCGCACACCATCCCCCCCATCAAACGTCGAGGTGGAAACATTATGCTTTGGGGGTGTTTTTCTGCTAAGGGAACAGGACAACTGCACCGCATCAAAGGGACGATGGACAGGGCCATGTACCGTCAGGGCCAGGGCATTGAAAATGGGTCGTGGATGGGTATTCCAGCATGACAATGACCCAAAACACACGGCCAAGGCAACAAAGGAGTGGCTCAAGAAGCAGCACATTAAGGTCCTGGAGTGGCCTAGCCAGTCTCCAGACCTTAATCCCATAGAAAATCTGTGGAGGGAGCTGAAGGTTCGAGTTGCCAAACGTCAGCCTCGAAACTTCAATGACTTGGAGAGGATCTGCAAAGAGGAGTAGGACAAAATCCCTCCTGAGATGTGCGCAAACCTGGTGGCCAACTACAAGAAACATCTGACATCTGTGATTGCCAACAAGGGTTTTGCCACCAAGTACTAAGTCGAAGGGGTCAAATACTTATTTGACTCATTAAAATGCAAATCAATTTATAACTTTTTTTGAAATACATTTTTCTGTTTTTTTATTTTATTTTATTCTGTCTCTCACTGTTCAAATAAACCTACCATTAAAATTATAGACTGATCATTTCTTTGTCAGTGGGCAAACGTACAAAATCAGCAGGGGATCAAATTATTTTTTCCCCCACTGTATGGCTGAAGCCACATGATCAGAGTCTGTATGAAATCCAAAAGAGATCACATGACCCCAGAACAGCAGTTCAGTTTTTCAAAAAGCCTTTTTCAATTTTAATAGAGGTGGCCGATGCCACTTATACCTCCACACCATGATCATCAGTTCATACACCTGCAGACTGTTGATGTCATTCACCTCTCTCTTCCCCCATCTCCTCACACCACTTTTCTCACTGCTATCACTGCTTTTACACTGAAAAGGCGCTAGCCATCAACAGCCACACCATATATTCACAACCAGTTTCGACACACCACACACTCCCCTATCGAAGTCTGATCTCTCCGTTTCCAACTGAGAATAATTGTCTCCAATAATTCAGCCTCTCAATCTGCACTTGAAGAAATCATCAATACATGACTTGTTATAGACACCCTCCTGATCACATTTAAGAGGCCTTTAATGACCTCACTGCTAAAAATGAAAGCGGAAAACAGATCAACCATTTTCCTCATGCTCTTGACAACATACTTGAATGAGCTGTTTTTAATCAGGTCATTTTCAGAACAACCTATTGGAAGCCAATCAAGCTTCTGAAGTGTCCACTTCATGGGGACTGACCTGCTGTCTGTCACTAACAACATGTGGCTGATGAGAGTTGCCTCCAAATAATCTGTTCTTTTCAAAGACTCATTCAAAACTGAAGAAATGGCTGTCTTTTGTTTTTGAGTTGTAATGACAAGAAGTGGGCTTTACTGAATTAGAATGAAATACAAAAAGAAATTCAACACAGGGGAATTAAGTAAAAAAAAAAATGCAAACTAGAATTTCAATTCTGCATCCTGTTTGCTACCTAAATTCAAATTCGGAAGCAGAATTGGAATTTAAAAGGCATTCTCATTTAAAGTCCAAATGGTAAACAACCCTGCTTCTCATTCTGCTACATCAGTGGCAGTGAATTACCAGAAACTTGTTGGGCATCACGGTCAGAGCTCCTTGTCATCCCAGCAAGCACATGGATTCAGCACAACATGTCACAAGTGAGTTTGACCTGGGTTGACCTTCCTGCAAGCACAATTAAACTACAGATGATCCAGAATGTGGCTCCTGATCTTCAAACAACCTAAGAAGGTCACTTAACACCATCTTTGTCTCACTTCACTAGTTGCTAGTAGATGCCCGTGCTAAATTAAAGCAGCTGTCCTGACACTTTCAGACAGAACAGTCACTGCCTCTTCAAGCTTTCATCTAAACTGACTTTTGCAAGACAATGCTCCTTCACCTCTGCAGTCTGCAAATCAGAGGCATCACAATGAGGCAGTAAGTCATTTTCTAACAACTTCTGCAGAGCAGACTGTACTAGGTCTAAAGTTATGCGGATTGTTTTAAATCTTCAGCGTGCACTGTGATCTGCAGTGCTGTCAATGCTTTAAAAAATATCTCAGACAATGGCAGCAACTCTATCAAGTTTCATTTGTATTTTTCCTTCATTTTAACCACATTTGTACCACATGATGCAAGGTCATGCTGTGCTTAACTTAACGGCTAAAAAAAAAAAGTGTCCAAAAATGTACATTTAGTATTAAAATTTACAGTACATTAACATATTTCATAACATACAAAAAAAAACTTCTCCATAATTACACGAAATTGCAATTTTTTAGGGAAATGTGGAATAAATAAGCATTATTTTAAAGCATCCAATACTTTGCATTTAGAATAGCCTACATTTCCAGACCTAACCACTAGAGGAACCAAGTATTTTGTGAACCCTCCTGTTCTCAGTTCAGTTACAGAGGTGGTGATGTGTCCAAAATGGCTGTCTGTAAAACAGACTACTTAAATTCATAAAAAGAAAACATCAGGATTTGTTTTTTTGTTTTTTTTAAATCAGGCACAAAAAAAGAGAAGGGGAGTCAGAAATGCAGTGGCAAAACATTAAGCATTAATAATGAGCGTTAACATAAAAAATAATACATGTTAAATACCCTGACTCTTTCTAAAGAACAAAACAAACATGGCCAGACTGTTTAGAGCCATACACTTTGGATGCTCAGGAAAGCATGTTTTTTTTGCCAGTATCATTAAGACATCACATTAATCAGACATTCAATCTAATGGGAATAATTACTGATTTAGATTTCGACCTGCCATTTGCAAAATAACTTGTGCGAATACTAGGACAAAAAAAGCTTGTGTTGAAAATAGTATAAAAAAAGAGACATCAAGCAGAATGTAGTTCTGACAAAAACAGATGCAGAGTTTTTTTTAGTTTGCAAATTTGAGATGCTTTAAGCATGTTCAGTAAGTCACTCTAGATGAGAGTGCCTGCTAAATGGCTTGCATGTTAATGACTGAAATTTACATTAAAGCCAGTGAAAGGCAATTTACAGTGAATTACATCAAAATTTCTCCCAGCGTGGTGCAGCTTTATATTATTCTTAATCAGGAAGTGACGTAAAGTAGAATTCACAAAGGAAACATTCACCCATACCAACTCCGATCGTGTAACCCAGTTCATTTACAAAACGCCAATCCAAAATAATGATTTGTGAGGACACATAATTATCATATCGCAAAAATAATAGATAAGTTAAGAAGCAGCAGGAAGCTGAGAAGCATTACAGGTTCAAGCTATTTTCCTCTGCTGCGCCTGTGCCAAATCTGATTTGTGAACAGACGAGTGTGAATATGAAACCAATTCCCACCTGCCAGTCAGCAAATTACATTTTATTGCCCACAGTGAAATGGTTCTGAAAAGTATGAATTCATTAAAATTGCATGTAAAAATGCTGCTAAGATTATAGTAGATGCTCTTTACTATCCAAAGATTTATGCTCTGTTATAATTGTGTACGCTGCTGTGAATAAAAGCAATTATTTGTGCATATGTGCATTTGAATGCAGGAAGGCATATTTAATTGCAGGTGTGACAGGTATTACAAGTGCGTGCTTTGTATTAGCATGCTAATTTTGTTCTGGAGGACGTGCATGTGCATTTGGTATGAATATTTGAGATGTGCATATACGTGTGTGTCTCTTTACAATACCGCACTGTCGCTGGTGCTCTTCTAAGCCTGTGATGCTGAGCCTGGTCCTGGAGGCAAGAGGATAATAGCAGCTCTGTGGAGGAGTCAGAGGATGGGATGAGTCTCCTACTGGGTCTCCTCCCTCTCTCAGGAAGACCTCCACCGGCTGATCTCTCCCTGCTCACTTCCCCATCTGGAGCCATCAAACCCATAGGGCCCAGTGAGCCGCCATCAAAAAACCAGCCTCAACACATCAGGCAAAACCAGTCACACATCATTAAATACACTGACTATGTTTACGGTACTTCGTCATAATGCGGACTGTAAAGGGAACTCAAGCTTGAGATTAAAAAGATTTTATCTTTAGGATGTGTGTGTCTGATGTGAAATCTCCAGAGTCATTCTTAGAGCAAAGTCAGTAATGGAGACAAACAAATCTTTACATAAAATATACATGATGCTGTACCTGGCAAAAATGCTTTTTTTATATCATTTTAATCTATATGACCTACGAAACAGACCCACACACATTTGTTTTACTATATCTCACAGACGTCCACTGTTTTTATACCAGATTAATGATATTTTTCAATCACCTAACCTGAACCCCTTCCCCTAAACTAAATATAAGCATGATTTTGCTGATTTATAAGCCTCACTAGTCAGTGTAAGACTCATTAGTCAGTATTCAACAGGTTTCACTAAATTAATGAGGGCATTTCTGAAAAGTGAGGGCATTTTGGAAGTATAGTCAAACCTGTACAAAGTTATTTAATACAGACAGACATTCACACACACTCGCATAGAATTTCACAATTCATTTTTAAGCAGCACAGTGTTAGTGGATCTGGGGTCACTATAGCAACATATTACACTGTTTAACTCCACTTCAAAGTTCTATTGCATCTATTGCAAAAGTTTAGATTGTCCTGTCAGTCAAAAACTTTCATAAACTTTAATTAAATCACATTTTCTCCATGGTGGCCCCATTGCTGCTTCTCTATTCTGTAGCATACCACTCAATATTCTTTCATTTCATTTAATTTCCTTTCCTATATTTAATTTAAATTAAAAAATGTTTTTATTTCGTTTCTTCACTTCTTCCCTTTCTTTATTTTTTTTTCATTTCTCTCATTTCATTTCTTTTCCCTGATTTTATTTTCATATTTTACCTTTGCTTTCCAGCTTCTTGCCTTCATACACTGCATACAAATTTGTTTTGCCTGAGGGGAGGAGTTTTAAACAATCGAATGCAATATTTCACTGTCAAGTATGTAAATTGTACTGCATACATCTTCAATCAATATTTCTGGTCCTGAAACTGCCTAAAGCTACATAATTATACACCTGACCTATTTGAACATTTTGTTTTTCAAACTTTTGTAAAATAATAACAAAAAATCTGCTGTATTCAGTAATAATGCCCCAGGCTGTTTTACAGCATCTTCCTATGAGAAATTAAATAACTCATATACAATACTAAGTTGTTTTTAGCCAGTAATAGTCACGCTGCTGGTCGATACAAAACTGTTAAAAAAAACACACAGAAAACTTTGTAAGACTTACTTTACTCCAAGAAGAAAAATATACTCTTTATGTCTCTCAGTACTTTTTCTGGCTGAAAGTGGCTGTAAAAAGAGCAACATTCTTTCCATGTAACTGTAATCCATTTCATTTCTGTCTCAGCTCAGACAGGATAGCAAGTCTCTGATGACACTATAATGACACACAGACATGACCTGAAAGTGGGATCCTGTCGAGCTAAGGAAAGAGATTTTCTGCCTTTAGCAGGCAATTAAAGTCTCAACTACTTTCACCTCGCAAAAGTAGACTAAAGAAAAAATATATATTACAATTAAAAATAAAATAAACTGTAGGGTTGCAATGCAATTAGTAAAGACTGTCTCGCTACTGGAGAAGACTCTAATTAAAGTCTCAATAACTCAACAGGTTTGAGTCTCTGTCTGAGGGCAATTATCACAGACCGTCCAATCAGCATCACAGCATCCCTCACAGGTTTTCAGACTATAGCAGTTGCCAGTCAAAGGTGCCATCATTAAAGGCTCCATTATCAAATGGTGATGATGCTTTTTGAGATCAAAACAGCTTTTTATAAAGAGAAAGTGATAAAAAGAGAAATGCAGAATTTAATAATGCCTAGAAGCAATTCAATGGGGTCAAAGACACAACAAAGGAGTAAGACAGACAAAGAGGTTAATGAAACAAACGTTGGCATAAAAGGACAGGACCGGGTCTCATCTGAATTGGCTGTGGAAAGGAAAATCCTGAAAATGACGTGTGGATGTGTGAGCCCCCACAGGAACAAATGACTAGAAGACAAACACTAGCAGGTCTGGACGAGAGCAATTCCCACTCATCTTATAAAGCTAACGAAAGAAGAGCAAAATCATTTAATAAATGCCATGACTATGCACATTTAAATTTCTTTAACACTTTGAGAAAGTTCTGTCATATTTAGTGTTAACTCAATGACATTTAAAGCACCAGAAGATAAATGTTGTGTTTGTTCAGAGCTACAAAACTTTGAGGTAAATATTTTATGTAAATGTTACAGCCCCATAAAAGAGCATTCACATAAAATGAATTGATTTAGTTATTGCTTTGCTTTATACTAAACAGCGCTGCTCATCTTAACAGGGGATGCACAGACGGTTTTATGTGGTCCTGTGTTGATGAATCTCTTCAACTCTGCAGGATTTCACTGTGAGGCCTGAGCTATTCTTGCTCCCATCTCCTCTGCATGAATTTTTGTCAGACTAATAAGGGCTGTGGCGGGATATGAAGACCACTAATTGGCCTCTTTGAACTAAGACTTTCTGTCCTGTTGGAGCAGATGAGTTGATTAAGACATGTAAAATGACTGGTAAAATTGTTATTTAAATGTGGTGATATTCCTTTTACCTTCATTATAAAAATTGCAGTGCTTCACAAATGACTTCCTACAAATATGCAAATATATCTCATTTCTGACAATTATTTGCCATAGTTACAAACCTCTGCCGATGGCCAGTCACTGTAGATCAAAATACACCCAAACACATTTACTTAGTCATCTAAATTGGGACATTCCATAGACCTCTGCTGTTTTTATATGAAGCTAGTTATAAATACTATAACCTAACCCTGATAAAAAAAAAAAAAAAACTTCTGCATTTTTTTTCAATAAAAAAACCCTTTACTTTATTTTTATACCATTTTTACAAATGAGAACATCTCCAATGAGGTTTACTTCTGAGTATGAATTTGTCCCTGATATATGTTTAAGTAGGTAAATACACAAGTGTAGTACTTACTATCGGATCCATGTACATTAAAATGACAATTAGTGATAAGCTAAAAAATATTTATGTTAATGCCAACAACCAATAAAATTCTGAACTACATTGTCTAAATAAAACAACAAAAAACTAAACTAAAATCACTTTAAATGCTACAAATGAATATGCAATAAATATGAATTATTAATGCCAATAACCAATACAATTCTGAACTACATTGTCTAAATAAAACAACAAAAAAACTAAACTAAAATCACTTTAAATTCTACAATGCTACAGTTATGTGGCATATTAAAATGTATAGTATGGACAAAAATATCATTTTTTCTTCATTTTCATTAAGGTTAACTGTAAGCAATGGCAAATATAATCAACTTATAAAACATACAGAAAAAGAAACATGAAATATCCAATATATCCACCATAAAGTAATGCATATGAATTCAATAACAAATAACAAATTGGGGCAACTGGACATGGGCCTGGATTTAAGTTTAGTTAAGTCATAATTAACCACAACAAAATAAATAAGAAAAACACCTTTAACTGATAAAGAACCCTAAAGTCTTTAAAAATACCTTTGGTAACCTTTGAATAGGGAACACATATTCACTATTAACTTAAGAGTTTTCCCTGAACAAACTCCTAATATGCTGCTTATTAAGAGTTAGTAAGGTAGTTTTTAAGATTAGGTATGGGGTGGATTAAGGGATCTAAAATATGGTCATGCAGAATAAGGCATCAATGTGTGCTTTATAAGTACTAATAAACAGCTAATATGCTAGTAATATGCATGTTAATAAGAAACTAGTTAATAGCGAGAACTGGCCCTTAAAATAAAGGGTTACCAAACCTTTTAGCCATGCCCAAATATAAGTGGGTAAGGTAATTTGATAGAGGTAAACCGATAGAGCTATAAATGAACATTTAATAGCAACAAATATCTATCTGTATCTTGGCACAGCATACAGGATGGATCTATTTTCATAGTATGGCACCCCTGATCCCTGAGCTGAGTGCAACTATGCTAACAGAGCAGAGGAGGAAATGCCACACTCGCTTGACATAAATTTTACATTAGTTCCCTGTGCCAAGTGTGTTACCAAGGCAACATGGCAATTAGCGGCTAATAGGAATAGCCAATAAAAGCAGCACTGCATAACTATAATGGTGTTTATTACAGTCTTACTCCCTTTGACCACTATAAAGGGGCTATCCACACTGAAATGAATAGATGCTTCAACCCTGGGGCACTCCTCTCATTCTGAGAAGGGAAATGCTAATGTGGAGGGCTGGTTGAGGCAGGAGTCACATGCTTTGCATTTTTCTGTCATCTCAACAAGGGTGATGCTATGAAATGGTCTGGGCAAGCTCTGGTAGATGTGCGTGAGCTGGGGGTAAATACTGCCAAGATAAAATTAATCTGCCACAAGTACACTGATTAGTTGGTTTGTTGGCTGTTACTGATGCACCATCATCTCTTTAAAGACAAGTCTGTTGTGCCAGTGTGTGATGGGATAAACGGGTTGTTTTAAGGGTAGAGACTGACTCTAAATAAGCTTATTACATATCTAAAATTAATTTATAAATAGATAGAAAGACAGACAGATAGAGGGATAGATAATAATAAAGCCATAATACAGCCATAATAAATTTAGGGACCTATGATTTCCGAGATGCGGAAAATGCAGACGGAATCACGTAATCCAGTCAGAATTTAATTTACTGTATAATGCGGAATGTCACAGAAATTCCCAAATTTGGATGGTTAAATAAAGAGTAGGTCAGTACAGTTAAATCAAAACGTGATATGGACTAGTGTCTGTGAATATTAAGATGCAAAAATACCATTTAAATATGAATCCTGCATGTTCTGTGTGTCTCTGTGTGAACGAATGGCACAGATGTACGGTTTAGTTTATTTAAAGGAACATTTACCAGAAAAATTATTTACCAGAATTTATTTAGCAGATAAATTTAAATACACAACACAGTATTTCCCCAAAAAATAAAAATTATATATATATATATATATATATATATATATATATCAATTCATTAAAGATGCTTTTGATTGTTATTATTTAATGAAATCCTTTAAATTTATGGAAAACAAAATTTGGTAAAAAATAAAATATTTCATAGGGCCTTAATTTGCTTTTTCTTAATCTTAAAAAAAAAATGCTGTTTAATATTGTAAGTTTTAGGATTTCAATTAATTAGACATGCTTTCAAATTTAATTTAACCATTAAAACAGAGGAAAAAAATTGAAAATTCAAAAAAATTGAATTTTTTTTATTTAATTAAAAATGAAATAATCCAGAATTTTTTTTATGTAAAATAAAACGGAATTTTGAAAAAAATAAAACAGAATTTGGGAAAAAATAAAACTGATTTCATAGGGCCCTATAAATCTAACATGACTTCATGTAATTTTACAGTACAGTCAAAACAGTTAAATGTACAGTCTTTGGAAGTGAAAAGAACAAGTCGTCTTACAATTTACAGTGACATTACCAGAATTCCTGGTGTGACACATTTGATGTTTTTCATTTAAAAAATTATGTTTCTGTTGACAAAAAAATGGATTGGGTATCAGAAAGAAATACCGGTATGAAGCAACATGAGAATGAGTAGGTTATGACAAAACGTAAATTTTTGGGTGAACTGTACTTTTAACAAAGTTTTTAACCGCAGTTAAAGAGAGAACTCAGTATGAAATAGCTTTTTAAAGCAGCCGCTGTTTTCAGACTGTAAAGAGAAATCACAATCACAGAGGGTGCAGACGGTTGAGCTAAATGCATGTTTTTAGTTTGTTAATCAAATGCACAAACTGCAAAATTCCGATTATGACTGTGTATTTTTAAATAAAAATTACGTTGTGTCTGAGGCCATCCTAGCAACAGGCTCCCTAGCTCCCTGCGGTGACTGGGTTTCGAGGAAAAAAGCTTTTATCAGAAACGCACACAGGCAGGAGTGTGAGCTCATTAATCCTCTGAGAGGAGTGCTGGGTTCTGTTAGGCTTTTTCAGCTGTCAGAGACTCTCTCTCTCCAGAGGCCATTCACCTTTACCAGAGGGAGGACCTTTCCAATTCACGCCTGTTATTTCATCTAACGCCGAGGGACGGTGATTTGAGACCTAGGCACCTGGGTTATTCTGCAGTGGCATGATCGGTCATGGAAAAGCAGAAAAATGAAATCTTGTGTTAAAGATGAAAATAAGCTTTTAAAAGGCCTTATGTGTGCGCATTCAATACAAGTTAAGCTCAAGCAACAACATTTGATACACAAAAAAATGGTTTCTGTAAGGGCAAAAAAATCTGGGTTACAGTGAGAGACAGTTAACTGGGCCAATCTGTAAACTGTAAAATACTCAATTTCACAAGACATAAACAACATGTGTGTAAACATGTCACTTATTAATCTTTTCTGTGTATAGTTATATTCAAATGCCAAGATAATGTTACACCTAAAACAACCGTAAATTTGATAAAAACAACATTACAGTGCAAATTATAAACAAATTTGAACAGAAGAGTTAATTTAAGTGTTTTTATAAAATATGCATTTCTGCTGTTAAAGGGTTAGTTCACCCAAAAGATGAAAATTTTGTCATTAATTACTCACCCTCATGTCGTTTCAAACCCGTAAGACCTTCGTTCATCTTCGGAACACAAATTAAGATATTTCTGATAAAATCTGAGAGCTCTCTGACCCTCCGTAGACAGCAATGCAGCTGCAATTTTACATAGCTTCGTAAAATTACAGTTGAACCACTGACGTCACATGGACTATTTTACCGCTGTCCTTGCTATGTTTCTGGACCTGGGAACATTGCAGTTGCATTGCTGTCTGCGGAGGGTCAGAGAGCTCTCAGATTTTATCAAAAATATCTTAATTTGTGTTCCGAAGATGAACGGAGGTCTTACAAGTTTGGAACGACATGAGGGTGAGTAATTAATGACAAAATTTTCATTTTTGGGTGAACTAACCCTTTAAATCCTGTAAAAACCAGCCCTATTACTTCCACTGTAAGGACGAGTCAAAATATTTTTTTGTGGTAATCAACATTATGCCACAAATGTTGTTGATTGAGCTTATCTTATATTGGACCCCAGACAGGACATTCCTTTAAAGCTAATTAGGGTTGCAACCTTACCCAACAGAAGCACAGATTAGACTTTTCTGAGGTGACAAGAAGTGATGAAATCACTACAGTTTAGCAGTATTCAATAATTTAGACTAATTTAAAAAGCATGTGAACTCTAGTGACATATCTGTAACTGTAGTGAGAAGTGGACCGTAAACATGCCGGGTGATATGTGCGACTGTTGCTATAACAACCAAAGTAAGCCACATCCGCCAGGCTTAAAGCCCTGTGGTAGCAGCACAAGATCAGCCCCCCAGGTTGCAACGGCTCATTCCAAACTCTGATCCGCTCCTATTTCAGTTGCCCAGTGTAATGCTGTTTAAGACTGCCTTAACACCAACCGGGCACAAGATGGATTTTCAGAGTGTTTACGAACAAGAAAGTCGTAAACCAGTCTTTGTAGTCAAACACAATGGGACACAAATCTGTTGACTCCAGGGAAGAATAACTTCAGACTGTGAATGAACAGGGATGTAATATGACAAAGTGGTACTCTTTACGCTTAATTTTCAAACCTGAAGTCCACATGGACTTCATCAGGATTTAAAAACATTCAAACACTAAAGTACAGAATATTGATTGTGAGTTTCTATAGTTTAACATACTATAGCACTATCCCTCTTAACACCTCCCACTGAGATAAATCCATATAAAGAAACAAAGATGTATAAATGACTCTGTTTCCAAGCTACAGTTGCCAAGGTTTGAATCCACACATTCTCATCAGCCTCCTTTTGTTCAAAACCACGCTACAGAACAATTAGCCTGTTTGAACAGTAGTGTTGGCACGCACTCACTCCTCACTGTTTGCACTGCCACTTAGTGCCTAATGTCCGGTCTGCCGAGCATGAAAGCAAACTATCCTGAGTTGGGATATAAAACTGTAAAAACTCCTCAAGGTGACTGTTGGAGTACATGTACATTAAAGGGATAGGTCACCCAAAAATGAAAATGCTGTCATTAATTACTCATGTCGTTCCAAACCCGTAAGACCTTTGTTCATCTTCGGAACACAAATTAAGATATTTTTGATGAAATCCAAGAGCTTTCTGCCTCTCCATAGACAGCAACACAACTGAAGTGTTCCCAGGCCCAGAAACGTAGCAAGGACATCGATAAAATAGTCCATGTGACATTAGTGGTTCAACTTTAATTTTACAAAGCTACGATAATACTTTTTGTGTGCAAAGAAAACAAAAATAACTTTATTCAACAATTCTTCTCCCCTGAGTTTACCATCTTTTAGACATGTTTAACATGAGCCGCAGCACGTGCATACGTTGTTTACATGCAAAGGAAAGCACGCGCATGCGATGAAGAGGAGAGGAATTGTTGAATTAACATTATTTTTGTTTTCTTTTGAGCACAAAAATTACTCGCGTAGTTTTATAAAATTACGGTTGAACCACTGATGTCACATGGACTATTTTACCAATGTCCATGCTACGATTCTGGGCCTGGGAACATTTCAGTTGTGTTTATGGAGGGTCAGAAAGCTCTCAGATTTTATCAAAAATATCTTAATTTGTGTTCCGAAGATGAACGAATGTCTTACGGGTTTGGAACGACATGAGGGTAAGTAATTAATGACACAATTTAAATTTTTAGGTGAACTATCCCTTTAACAAAGACACATTTAACTACTCAAGTTCAATTTCATAATGCAACAAGTGCTTGGTACATTCTCAGAAATCTCCAGTGTTTCTCGCCTTAATATCTCCCTAACACCATTTGGTGACACATTTGTTCTCATTTTTTTTTTTTTTTATCCTGGTTGTCCAGCAGGTGCCTTGTGACAAAAATGTCTCTATTATACTCATCTAAACGTCTAACATTTCATAAGTATTTTACACTAAATGGCAAATGGATGCATAGTTTACAAACATGCATATTGTTCAAATGAAAAGTGAACCAGTGGATATTAGCAGTCTAGATGTGTCAAAGTTGATAAAAGTGTGATTCAAAAGATCTATATGATACACAAAGCAGAGACGTTTCTATAGCAACATGACCCCAAATAATTTCACACCCACCCACATAAAGACAATACTGTTAATACGAATGTAGTATTTAACAACAGAGTCTAGGCATGAAACGCCAAGTAAACACTTACTGTATGGATTTGAATACACTGTGGATGAGAGTAAACTTGCCTAATGATTGTTTTCACTTCAGAAGGCATTGATATACTCTAATATCACCTTGTCCTTAAATTAGGTCTTTTTTCAGACATGCATCAAGACTTCAGATATTCTTCATTATGTTAAGTAAATTTCCCGTGTAGTGTATTTCCATTCATTTTATCCATGTATAAACTGCATACTTTAACATGTAAAAACTGCATACTTTTTTTAACATTCAGAACAGTACTGAATGGAAAGCTGTGTGAAAATGTGGCCTCAGAGTCATATAATGGTAGAGAAAATATTTTCAGTTTGCATAAAATACTGTGTATAGGCTACTTAAAAATGCTACTCTGCTACATTTCAGTAGCCTAATTGCAACTGCACTTAAGACTAAGTAGCTAGTTAATGACTTCCATCTCTATGATTGCAGTTTTCTGTTTGTGTAAATGCATACATGTTTTGGTGTCTAGTGCAGGGCTCAACAAAATTATGTTTTCTTTTTTTTTTGCTGGCCTGTCATGCCAGTAGTTTGGATTTTTACCCAAATGCAACAACTGACTGATTATTATTTTTATATTTGCTAGAAATGTTAAGTTTTCTTGACAAAGACAAAATTCGCAACTAGCACCATAAATTCACAAACACACTTTGCGCTGAAAAATTATGTTACACTATGCAAAACATTACTAGTTTTATACACATTTGTACTATCACCTGTCATTCACGCGATTTCTCATTTGGCCAATTATATAACATTAACCTGGTGACAAATTGGCTGAATTTGCTACAGTGCAGAATACCAAGGCACAAAAATGGACGTACAAGCTCAGTGAATGCAAAACTTTGTGACAGCACAGCAGTAGCTTAAAAAGGCAAATGACAGTTTTGTCAACTGGTTCAAAACTCCCTTACACTGACCATCCTTATTGTTAGGACATGCAGTGTGTTTGACCTGCCGACCTCAACTATTTTGTATCATAAGTAATTTTGGACTGTAAGTTCAAAACCACTTAGCTATCCAAATGGGGATATTCCATAGTCTTCTATTTTATATACATCTAATTTCAATAACCTAACAGAAAACTTTCTGTTACAGTATCTATCCCTCTAGCTAAGTCATTCAAACTGTGCGACTGTAGTTGCATAAAAGTGGCAAAAGAATCTGTCTTCGGTGTGTGACAGATGGTTTAGAGCATGCTTCAGGGCATGCTTATGTGCTTAGCAACAACTGACCCACTGAGTTTCCCCTCATTTTGTACTAATCGACTGCTATAGACTTTAAATCAGCCAAAATGAGACGAAACATCAGGGGGTAGGAGTTTCCTTGCTGGAACTGCAACATGCCTGAAATCTTTGACTACAGAGATGTGAACCAAAATGCGATTTCCCCCCACTAAGCACAAAATATTCTATGGACTGGCGCAACAAAGCACTTTATATCAGACAACAACAATAATATTTTACAGAACACCTGATTGTGGTACATATCTAGGCAATATAAGCTTCTCACTCTTACTCTGCCAATCTTGTCTCACTCCATGCTTCTGTTCTGTGCATATGAAAGCATCATTCATCATCATAAAAACCCTTTAGTGGTCACAACGTGCTACACGTGCTGAAACTTTCCACTGACATCCTCCGAGGCAGAAGGGGACCTTTAGATTCCCACCTGCTTAAGCCAGACTCTTTCCTGCACCCCCTCTCTCCATCTCTGTGTGATCCCATGCCCTCGTTCTCTGCTCTTCCTCCCTTCCATCAGCGTTCCCTCCTTTGCACCCACCCCCCTTGCTCCAAATTCAACAAACTGGGAAGAACGGAGCACACACAGATGCTGTTCTGCTTCTTACCGCTGCTTGCTGTGAGGCCAGTCCTGACCTCTTGGTAGACCCTTGTCTGGAGCTCAGTCTCTTCCACGACTCGGAGAAGCGGCCTCTGGTGGAGGGGCGCCCGGGCCCCTGCGCCTCCTCCCTTGTGGAGTTGACTTTGAAGCCTTCTCTCCTCCCCTCCCACTTTCTTTTAGTCATAACTTTGAAGGTTTCCTTAACAAATCTAGAACGAAAGCCACGGAAACAAGGAACCCTACACTGTGATGTTTCGTCTTCTTCTAAAGCTCTTCCCGAGTGTCAGGGCATCTCTTTCCTGCTCTTTTCTTGAACAGAGAAGCGAAAGAAATGGAGGGAGTTTGGCTTCTACACCCTGTTGCATGTGGTCCTGCTGCTTCAGTTCATGTAGGAGGCTTCACCCGTAGAAAGAACACCACAGAAGGAGAGAGACAGAAAAAAACTGTGGTCGGCGCAGCCCCGCCTGCAAGGTTCCTCTCCTGGTCTCAGTCTCCTGATGTCTTCAAACTGAGCGGGCAAAGGCAAAGCGAGTCACTCTGGAACTGAGCTCTCATCCTCACGCTCTCTCCCCACCCTCATTCACACACTCTCCCTCCCTTCCTCCTTCCCTCCCTCCCTCCCTCCCCTCTCTCTCTCTCTCATCTGCTTCACTAGCAGAGTTCACAGCTCACGTGTCGCCCACTCTTGCCGTTCAGCGTTTGTGGAGATTAAAGGGTTATTTAGAACAGAAGCTGAGGGTTTCTACAGGTTCCCCCTCTCTTTCTCCCCTGTGGTCCCACACTGGTTTTAATCGACAAAAGAATGCAAGCTTCACGTCAGCAGAGTCCCACACGCTCTTCAGTATAAAACACTTACCACTTTGGGATTTTAAAACCTAAGAACTTTTATTGCAGCTAACATTAAATGGTAAATCACCAAGATCTGCACATCTGCCCTTTCTGCACTGTCATGTGTTTCACGACTGGTGGAAAACAGACCTACTTTACATACATAGAAAATGAGGAACTTCCTCCTGCTGAGCAGATAAAAATACAGATCAAATATTTTGAATCAGATCTAGGCCTACAAATGCAACCACACAAAATCTGTACTATCATGATATAGTGATATTAATAACTGCAAGATAAACTGATTTGTGATAAAAAAAAAACCTGACAAATCTTTCATCCCATTTACACCTCTGACATATTGTACAGTGTGATAAACCCTGCGTAAGACCCACCCACTCATAGTTGCCAAGGTTACCACAAGAAAACACCATACCAGCACAGCTGGTAGTTCATTAGCATTCCAGTTTACATCAACAATTAAAAAAATATATATACTGAAGCAAAAATTTATTATAGCATTTGAAACTACAAATTAAAATTTAAAAATTGAGATAATTGGGATTCAAATGAGAAAAATGAGTCAGGATTGGTTTTGTAAAATGAGATTCATCATTCATGTTGTAGGTTCTGGTGATGGCTCATGGATAATCCGACAGACTTCTGATCTGATTAGCAGTAAGAAAGTAACACGTTTCTAAAGGATTTTCAACAAGTTTAATTAAAAGTTTAAGCAAGAAGCCTCTAAGGACCTGAAAGAAAGATCTCGGCATGTAACCTTGTGTAAAGCCCACAGCATGAGTCATCACCCTTGGAAGTAAGCATGGTATTTTATTAAAAATGCTGCTTGTTAGATCTGAGAAATAAGACCAACATATTTTCTGACCAGAACAACAGCCAAAAAACATCACTAATTTCTTTTTTTAAATCACAAACAAAAATGGCTCTAGGAACAATTAAAACGAAATAGTAAGCTAATCTAATTTAGAGTTGGATTTACCTTTGACTGTGCATGACTAATTCAAATACAACATAAATAACTTTTATAGCATACAATTAGGATTTGTATATAATTCTCAAGAACCATTTACTGATTTACTTTTCCTCTTAACAAAATTCAGCAGAGCTTTTCAAATTTGCTATCCGATTTAAAATTGACTGTTTGATAAGACAGAAAATTTGTCTCCAACCTTCCAACATCTGACTCACAGGGGCCAATCATTTGTCATTATTCACTGTGGCCATTTTATCCATTATGCCCTTACTCTGACCAGCAATTTTGAGATAAATTAAATCAGTCAGAGACTGTTTTCCACTGTTTTCAGTAACAAGTTTGTCCAATGTTCAAACAAGGCAGAATATATATAGAAATATATAGAAAAATACATTTGTTTTAAATATTTGCTGGTTCAAATATTTGTAGAACTTAATTAAAAAAACAGATGAATGCTTTGGGAAACTGTAGTCTTACCTTCATTTCTGTGCAAAGAGGTGGCAAAATTCTCCTGGCCTGGACTTTTCTTGTCATTGAGTCCTGTTCAATGAGGAACACAGAGCATTCACTTTCTATTTATTTGAATAAAGATTTATAATGTTATTATAAATTGCATACTTTATGCATAATTAAAACAAAAAGTTAATGTAAGATTTAAGACAATATTATTCATTTTCAGATCAGTAAATTAACTCTTTTATTTTCTTTATTTTGAATAATTCATGCCTCCAAAGGATGTCTGGCTGGAGGATAATCACTTTGTATCAGCTTCAGACAAAAGCATGAACCTTACCAAAAAAATAAAAAAAAATATATATATATATATATATATACACTGCCCTCCAAAAGTTTGGAAAGGCCCTAGAAAGTGGGGTTTTGGACAATATCGGCATGAATCCTTTTTAATTTGTGATAATTTTGCACTGATAAGGGACAACACAAACTACGAAAAAATATTTTATTACATAAACAGTTTATACATAGGAAAAACTTAAATTTTCGATTCATCAAAATATCCACCATTAGCAGCTATTACAGCTCTGCATAATCTGGGCATCCGAGCTGTCAGTTTATTCAAACATTGACTATATTACTCCAAGCCTCCTGAAGGATTGCCCAAAGATGATTCACACTGGTTGGACACTTCTTACTGACAGCTGGCAAAGGGGCATGTCTGACTTTGACATGTATATATTGCCATTATTATGTAATCAAAATTAAAATTATTATCGCTGGTCTTCAATGATAATGTCAAGTTACTTTAATGTACAGTATTTGCACCAAAAAAATGATAAGGATTTATGCTGATATCGTCCAAAACCACACTTTGCCAGGGGTGTTTCCAAACTTTTGGAGGGCAGTGTATATAAATAAATAAATAAAAAAGTGCCTCTATAAAGACAGACTTAATCCAAGTGATTGAGTAGCTAAATAATGCCACACAAGGCAAGGGTGAGTATGTGAAGCTCAGTTTATTATTAAATGTGAGAGGAAGTAATGACTATTTTGCAGTTATAGAACAATAAAACCTGTTACCATCTTTATCTGTCAGCATGTGTAAGCCTGCAGTGACTTTGGAGAGACACAAATGCAGGAAAATATATTTATAATGGTAAGATATTTAAATTTCATTTCATTTGCTCTATAAAAAGTTAAATGATTAAATTATAATGACAGAAACCTGGAGTATCATGGGTTAACTGGAAGACATAAACTACTCCTCTGATTAAATCACAGTGGCAATTTCTCTGAAGCAGCAATGGGCTCTCATTTAAAAAAATATATAAAAAAAAAATGATAAATCCACTCGAGTCAAAGATGAAAAAAGAGGGGAGGGATTTCCATCCTAGAAAATGTGGTGCAGTGAAAACTTGTAAAATAAAGTGTCATTATTCAGATTCAGTTTATTTAGTTCAGTTCAATAACTGTGTAAAGTTCTTTATGAAACAAGTTCAATACAGCAATAAGCTTTGGGATAACAGTCTCCTTAAGACAACAGTGTCGTCAACCAGCTTACTTCAGTTTTGTTATCATCCAATATGCAAATTAATAAGCAAAGAACTAATTACTTAATTTCTTTTAAGGCACTGCAACCAATTTAAAAATGATGTAAAATAAGTTAATGAAACAATATTAAATATACTGCAAAATATTCTGATTCTGTACATACAAAAATAAAGTGTTTTTGTCCAAACATAATTTTTACCAGGAACTGTGCTGTTAAATATCTTCAAAATAATTAAGTTGAAATAACATGTACTGAAGGCTTTAACACAAGTACCACTGATTAACAACCTCTGAGCTCAGTGTTTCTGTTTTTAAAAGTTTACATTATGGTTTAAAATCAATTCCTCATTAAGAAAATAAATGGGACTTTTACTTTCAGAACCTTATGATGTAGTTCATAAACAAAATACATTTTTGCTTGACTGGTCTTTTCTGAGGGATGGCAGTTCTCAACTAGAATAAATAAGCATGAACCAGACTTTAGCTGTTAGTCAAAAGTTTGGCTACACCTGTGATAGTGTCATCAATTCTCATGTTCTCCTATCTCTCATATCCAGCTTGTGCATTCTTTTGAGTGTACTAATTTGTTATCTGTCAGGCCCCATGATTTGAAGCTCCAAAAACATTGAAACAAAACACTTGGCAGAATTTCTGTAATGTATGCAAAGTCTTGTTCCCTGCTAAAACTGATTATCATAGCATAGTGTCTATTTTTCAAGCTTCATTACACATGGTTCACTCACTCGGTCAAGATTAAAGAAGACTTCAGATTGCTCTACTAATTGGTTCTTGATTGTTGAATGATAAAAAGGTTGTGGATGCATTTTTTAGCAGTCTAGAGCCATCAATAATTCAAGCTTCACAACAACAAAGTCAGTAGGTGTGTGTGTGTGTGTGTGTGTGTGTGTGTGTGTGTGTGCGCGTGTGTGTGTATGCAGGGATGTTTGCATAAGCTAGATATTAGCAACAAAATATTAGGATTTAAAAAAATATATATATATATTTCAAATTTCAGCATTCTTTCTAACTGGTTCAGAGTCAATGCCAAATATACAAACAGCTAGCTCTGCTATAGCTTATAATGCATTCCAAATACAGCTTCTTTTAGTAATATTTGCCCTAGTTATTCTACTCTGGATCAGAATAAGCAGATTACTGTAGATGCAAGAAATCCAGTGCTCTCAAATGTCACATCCAGCCAGACATTTTACTTAAAATGTTCTTAAAATGTCAATTTCCCTTATAACTTCCTAATTATCATTCTAACTAACTAAAAACTTTATAGCATGAAAGTAAAGCATCAAACTAATAAGCCAAGTATGGCACAGTGTCAGGCCAAATGTTTGACAAAATAATTTAGTGTCTGCAACTTACAGTATAAACGCTTTTTTTTTTTTTATTCCTGTGCAGTGACACAATTTGCAATTTTTTTTTAAATTATTAATAAAAATTACTAGATCAGAAAAAATATATCATAATATGTTTAAAATCATGCAATAGTCTGCCTTTAGAAAAATCTGTGCAAGTTAGTGATACAAAAAAGGAGCATGAGTGATTTCTCCTTTGAGAGCATATGCTCACTACAGTTTCCAACAGATGGTGAATGAGTAACAGCTATCATTTATTTACCATAGCGCAAGTCAAATGCATACCACGGTGACCAATTGGCCTCATTATTAATCAGCATGAAGTTCAAAAGTAGCAGCCATCTTTCCAAACTGTAAAAACACTAATCAGAAATGAGTGAAGACCAAAACTCCAGTGATTGAGGTTAAGTTGTATATTAATAGCAGCGTAAAAACATAAATGTGCATGTGGCGAAACACAAAGTTAATTTTAAAAGACAACAATGTATATCTCTTACCAGTTTGATGATTCCTCTCCAAGTTCTTTCTTTTTCCTCAAGGAGGTCTCTCCTGTTACCCCAAGAAGATCTAATGTTCAGAGTCTCAAGGAGGCAGTAAGGCCACAAAAAAACCAAAAGGCCCCTAATAAGAGTTTTTAGAAACAAAATTGCGGTTTTGATTCAAAATTCACAGGTGAGTCTCTGAGAGACGAAGCCCTCATTGACCTTGTGACTCATTTGACAGCAATGGCTCTCCCTTGGGTCTGTTCCCTGCATTCATGGCATCCAGCGGAAACAGGCAGCCCAGATTTCCCATGCGTCGTCCTTGCGTCCCAGCGTCAGACCCCAACACAACTATGAGCGTTGTGTACTTCAGTGGTGTCGGCAAAGTCCTTCAGCATCCATTTTAAGTTAAGCTTCACAAACCAATCTGTAATCAAGATGGCTCATTGGAAAAAAGTGTCCGAACTTATGTGTCTGCTGAGAGAGAGAGAGCGCAGGAAGGAAAGAGTGTACAGTATGCCTGTCGTTGCCCTGTCACCAACGCATGACACACGTCATCAGGGGAGGCACCTTGGCCACAGACATCCGTTTGACTCTCCGAACGAGACACGGGAGGTGTGGGGACCAGAGGGTGGCAGGGGGGTCTGGGAAGCCCTGTGGGCCGAGGGTGAGCGAGGGGGGCTGGGGTAGCATTGCTTGCCTGCTTGCTCACAGATGCAGGTTGCTAGGTGAGGGGGCTATAAACGCTCTCTTATTGAGGGGCTAATGATGTCAAATAAAATAAAGCAAACAGTCGGTGGCTAACGAGGGCTAATTTAGTGTGCTCTACGTAATGAATTAATGACGAGCACCCTACTGATAGAAATGGTGAGTGCAAATGGCAGGAGACTGTGGACTCCACCGCACAGATCAGAGGGCCGCGAATCTACCGATTTCACTGACAGTTCTGCTCTTCTTCGTCTTTCCAGCCTTCCTTCCTCTACTTTATTTCTAGTTTGAAGTACTAGAAATAAAAGCAGAGCAGTGCTCATGTCTATCTTCGTAATGCCTCCCTCTCTCTGTCTCTCTAATCTTTCTCATTTTCATGGTTTGTCTGCTGTTTGGACTGAGGTGGTCTGGTTTGATTTGGCTTGTCTCCGAAGTCGTCATGGCTAGAAGGAGCCAGATGAGCAAAACACATTCGCTTCCATGCTCCTCCATCAAAGGGATCTCATGTGAGAGAGAAATCTTGCTTCAGTTGAGTAGAGGAAGTCTCTGAAACTGGCAGACTGGTATGAATATTTGATAGATAAGCAAAAAGAAACCCACTGATGAAATGTGCAGTAAGCCACAAAATATTATGCATTTACATAGTAATGTTATGTAAGTGAGTTTCTTATGGGAAAATGCATATCAAAATCTTACAGAGATAGCTAAAAAAAAAATGTACTCACCATTATGCCATTCCATGTTTTAAGACTTTCTTTCTTTGCTGTACCACTAAAGTAAATGTTTTGTTGAATTTTAATGCTGCTTTTTATAACCTTTTTCAAAAAAAATTAAATGAAGCCATACAGAGACCATGGGATGTTAAGCTACAAATAGGACCAAAACATCAACAATAAAAGAAAAAAGAAAAGTATCAAGTCTTGGAAAGTCATATATTAGATTTGTGGGATAATCAGGATGAAATTTGTCATTATTCACTGAAAATCAATCAAGTTTTAAAAACAATGTGTTTGGAATGACATGAAGGTTAGTAAATGATGGCAGAAGTTTCATTTGTGGGTGAACTACTCTTTATTATTACGTCATACTGGAAGCGTTTAAGAAAGTTACAGTATTTCTTTATTACTGTATACAGCAGTGTAATGAGCTTTTTAAAATGGCACAGAGGCAAGCTGAACTCTCTTTTGTGCTTTTATTCTCTCAAATACAGTCCATCAAAAAAGATGGACCATTTCTAAGGGGTTATCATGAGTAAAGAGTGCAACCAGCCATGAGCATGCTCTATAATAACCATAATGTGATGAGTCAATTAGCAACAGTGCCAGAGTGAGCAAGCGACAGCGAGACAGAAGGAGAGTTGTGACTGATCCCCATGGGATGGTTTCATATTCTTATTTAAGTACCTAAAACCCAATCAGCACTGTGAATGTGGCTGTTTATATCCATTTAAAATCTTTAGCACATATGAGGGATGTGATGATACAGAGAAAAGGCCCCATATGTTTGGACCATCAGCGATCCAAATAATCCTAAAAAGCTCCATGGCAACCAGACACTGTTACACAGAGGTCCATTGCTTACATCGCATGACTGCACAGTTGATCAGTAGAACCAATACAGCCTGATAGCTTTCTAAAATCACATCATGAATACTAAATATATTTTTTAAATATTCCAAGTGGCCATAAGACTTATCTGCAAATAATTTACATATTTTAGAATTCACCCTTACAGAAAAACCACATGTGATCCACATGTGAAAACCTATTATAACACATGGAAACATTTTCCACATGTGATCCACATGTGAAAACCTATTATAACACATGGAAAAATTTCCACATGTGATCCACATGTGAAAACCTATTATAACACATGGAAACATTTTCCACATGTGATCCACATGTGCCACATTTGCTCTTATGTTGCAACATGTGGTGATATGTTGTCTTCATTTGATCACATGTGAAAAAATATATGGACACGTGATCACATGTGAAAAAAAAATGTATGGACGTGATCACATGTGGAAAATATATGGACACATGTGATCACATGTGGAAAACATGTGGACACGTGATCACATGTGGAAAACATGTGAAATTCATGTGGTTTTTCTGTAAGGGCATGATTACTTCGAATATACTCATTACTTCATTGACTTAGCAATAAACAAGATGCTATGTTGAACATTGTCTTAATTGGAAATACTCACCCTAAAAATGCAAGGCATTTACTCAAGAAACCACCATACAATACGTCAAGATATTAGTCCTAAGCCTAGGAAGTGTTGTGAACATGCCAACCTAGGAAGGAAAGAAAGAAGATTATAACACTCCTTTGAGCAGTTCCTGACATGCATTGTAAAAGATGCTGAGTGCCTAGAGACATCACTTTACTGTCTCGCTCTATTTGGGGGTTTCGATGCAGTGGGCCACATATCAGAAGGGGAGTCAAAAAATCTCAACAGCCTTTAGCAGATTCACTGAATCCCCTTGCAGAACTATCTCCTGCCTACTGAATAAAAACCAGCAGACTGACCTTACACAAGTGAAGGAGCCTGCAAAAACGGGCAGTTTGGTGTACTTGACAAACCCCACTGACATTAGACGAAGTCGACATTTACACTACCCCACTAAGTGGCACCTCCGCGGGGGGAGGATGTTGCCATAGTAGCACACCCCTAAGTCACTTTCTGAGTCATTCAATTATTAACAACCCCATGCCTGAACTGTGTAGGAATATCCTAGTCTGTTGCACCACAATGTGATCCACACAGTCTGGTGCAAACATATACACCATGCAGCAGACTTCTGAACATAAGAAGGTCTCAGATCAATTTGCGAATTTTTAATTGTCTCGACTTAATGCACAATAGAAATCAGAATCGAACAATTCAAATGAGAATTTCCTTAGTCCAAAATAAGTTTTGAGAAAAAATGAAAATTATAAATATATAACAATAATTATATATTTGTACTAATTGTCATTGTATTCCCTTGCTCCCTGCATTTCAAACTAATTACACATGTCGCTAGTGATGGGCACTTTTGAAACACTGCTTCATAAAGCTTTTAAACATTTACAAATCTTTTGTTTCGAATCGGTGGTTCAAAGATTGTTAGCCAAGTCATGTGGTTTCTGCAAATGAGGTTTGTTTTGTCATATTGTTTCAGACCTTGGTTTGGTTTCGAAACATTTAAAAATTCAGATTGTTCATCGCTACATGGCATTGATCTGGTAGACCTATGAAGGTGTGTCTAATGGTTATATTTTACATTTTTTTATTAACTTAATGAATTTTATTACTTATGTGTGTGTAATACAAAATGGAGAATGATATTTTATTGCTTGTCTAATAACACACAAAGCTAGCACTATTGGTATTTAATTATTTGTAGATTACATTTAATAGATTACAGTTTCAAAAAAACATGCAATTGGTTTGTAAACGGTGTATTTCTGCATGTTTTTGTTGCATTTACACCATTTTGTCAATCACGGTTTCTATGCAGTGTGGAAAAGTACACTCTAAAAAAATGCTGGGTTAAATACAACCCAGCGCTGGGTAAAATATGGATGAACCCAGCGCTTGGGTTGTTTAGACACAGCGGTTGGGTTACTGGTTAGCGGTTATGGTGTATATGTTTGCACCAGGTTAAACATTTAACCCAACTGTTGGTTGAAAACAACCCAGCATGTGTTCTGTCCAGTATTTACCCAGCACTGGGTTGTATTTAACCCAACATTTTTTAGAGTGTATGGAATCTGATTTTAGTATTTTCCAGGTCTGGAAAAATATGGAAAAAAGAAAACAGTATGGAAAAATGTTTGCCCCTATTATGTTTTGTAAAATATAAAATTGAGAATTTCTAAAAAATAAATGTATCATACAAGCAGAGTGTTTTTCATGAAAAAGTGTGGAAGCATATCAAACAATCTTTTAATATATTCTCAGTAGAGCAGAATATTTATAATCTGGTTTATAATCAATTATAATTATAATAATTATAAATATTTTTAGTCTCGCTCTGTCCCTAATGGATAATTTTGCAATGTCATTTTTTGGGGGGGTTGTTATGTTTTTTGTAATTTTATAAATAAACAAATTTGTATGTCTTATAAGTAATTAAAACAAATATTCAAAAACTTTTCTTCATTGAGGCTTGTTTGTAGTTCGTAATCGTGTTAACGCGATGGCCAGTCAGATGTGTTTAAGTTAGTGTGAGTGAGAATCTGCTCAATTTTTTTATTCAACATGCTTTAAAGTTCTGCACGCACATGAATCCTTTCATTATAACCAACAAAATGTAATCAAAATGTAGAGATTCACTGTGAAATGTGGACATCTTCATTGATTATAACTGGAATTTTTGCAAAAATGCAAAATATTTAAATGCAGAACTGAATCCAAACTTGCAAAGATTAGTCCATCTTTTGTTATGATAACCATAACAACAGATAGGACTAAAAAAAATCTGATGTCAAAATTGATTTTGGAGTGTATGTGCAGACTAATAATAAATTAATAATTAACAAATTATTTAATATTTCAGTTGAATTGTTTTCTGGTGGTACATTGGTACAGACTACTGACATTTTGGTACTGTGACAACATTTGTGAGTGTATCAAAATGTGAATTCAGAATTATGAATTTAAATCTTTAATCCTTAAATATTAAATAATTTGAAATATGGTTGAAAAACTCTTCAGAGAAGTCTGGAAATTTGAGTCTGTAAAAGTAGGGCATTTTGAAATGGAAAATGTATATGTATACACACACACACTCTTGCATATGTGGTTTATGGGGACTCTCCATAGGCGTAATGGTTTTTATACTGTACAAACCATATGTTCTATCGCCCTACACCAACCCTACACCTAAACCTACCCCTCAAAGAAAACTATTGGCAATTTTTGAATTTCACAAAACACCATTTAGGTTTACACATTTGTGTCCTCATAAACCATAAATACCAGATCACAAACACACGTGTGAGTGTATTTGCCTATGCAAGATAATATCAGAACAGACATGTGTGACTCACCAATTGACATTAGCCTATATCTTTGGGGAAACCATTATGTTCTGTGTAATTTTTTCCACTTCTTCCATTCAAATAGAATTATTCAGTGAAATTAATGACCATCTGCACAATCCTGATATACACAGTGATGTCTATATGGATCATAATCCAACAGGCCAATTCATTTGCTGCCAATAACCACTTGAATGAATAAATTAATACTAATAATTTGCAGTACTACAACATTTTAGCTTCAGTATGTGCGCTTGGGAAAAACCTAACAAGACCTTTACCTTCATATAAAAAAACGCTGATGTTGTTTTCCTGCCAGTCATCTAGAACACAAGAAATCTGCCCAGATTCACTGCGACAATTCCAATTAGCTGCCTCACGTTCTCAGACTTCGATGAAAACGACTATCAGAGTGTTGAATACGGTTCACGGGTAGCATTTGAGTAGGAGTGAGCTGCTTTTATTGTTCTGGTTCTGTCAGCCCACTGCTAAACAAGCCCTGCTGAGTTCTGTGTGAACACAGCGAGCAGCGTGACAGAAGTTAATCGTGATGACAATAATATGCCCGCGCACGGATGATTTCGGCGGGCTCATTTATTGAGAGCCTTCACATGCCTGTCGAAAAACATCTATACAACACGGGCAATATGCATGTGATCTGACCAAATTTGTCTCTTTGCAAAGCTAAAATATTTTTAGTAGGCTAACAAAATAAAGTAGTATCTATATTATTTAAATAGACAGATTTAAGTGTCAAATGAAGCCACAGAAAGAGTCTGTAAACAAGCGATTCAGTTTATTGCTTTTAAGGCATTTAAATTAAGTCATTACCACTTATCATGTAACATACATTTATAATATTTCAAAAGAAAGATGAAGAAGCTAAGAAAGGTAGTAAAAAAATAGGAATTTGATGTTATGATGTGTGTGTGGTTTAAGCCTAATGAGCTCTAAGATATCTTAATGTCCGGGGGTCTGTTTCATAAAACAAGTTTACCAAATAAGCAGTCAGACTAACTGAAATAAGCCTGGCTTATTTGGTAAACTTGTTTTATGAAACAGACTCCCGGGGCCTGTACCATGATGGTGGCTGAACAAACTCAGGGTTACAGGATTAGTTTTGAGTTGACAAAACCAAACCAGTCCAATCTGGCTTTGTTGGTACCATGAAGCTGATCACCAACTTTCTCTGTCAACTCAGGCTTGATCCTGAGTTAATGGAGCGCGTGCACATGAATGTCTGACATCAGTAATGAGCAGCCAATCACATGCCTTGAAACTGTGATTCACTTCTGGTGAGAGAGTCAGTGCGATTCACTACCAAAGATTAAAAGACTGAACAATATGAAGAACACTTTTACACAGCAAGATGAAACGATCTATCCATGAAAGAGGAAAACTTAAAGAGAACATCTTACCATATAAGTGCAAGTAAAAGTTGTAAAGTTAATTTATAGAGTTTATAATATTTATAGGTATAAACACACTTAAAAATCTAAATTCATATGTAGTCATGTTTACAGCTATTGATTCTAAAAGTTATTTACACTGCATATTATCTATATGTTTATATTAATTTAAAATAAAAGCTTAATAATTACTATTAAACTAAGCTGGCTTGTGTAATGGATTAAGGGTATGATAATTATATAAATAATATAAAATAATTACAAAAAATATTCATCTCTAAAAATCAGATGATTTTATCTTTAAAAATGTTTTACTATGTATCGTCCTTTAATTTGGAGTAAGAGAAACTGGAGGAGTGGCTTTATTGCATCAGACATGTGTCACTTTGCTTGAAGCTGATTGGTCAAATTTCAGTTTGAGATCTCTAACTCAGAACATAACCTGCCCCGGAGCAGGTTAGCTGTGGAGTGTAAGTTACTATGGCAATGAACGCAGCTAAAATTCAATCCACTTTCATGGTACCTAAAACCCAGAGTTGGCACAAACTAAACTGAAACTTACCTGGACAGCCAGCTAAACCGGCTTCATGTCTGTGGTCTGTGGCTCAATTCATATTTCACACTCTCTCTGATATGACAGGTAATACCTGAAATCTCGTTCTCGTTATGGCACCAAGCTCGTCCTGGATCAGGGACCTGTACCATGATGGTAGATGAACAAATTCAGGCCCGGTTTCACAAACGGGGCTTAGCTTAAGCCAAGACTGACTAGGCCTTAGTTAAATTAAGATATTTAAGCAACTTTTACAAAAATGCCAGAAGAAAACATTAAGGTGTGCATCTTGACACAGAACAATGACACTGACATATTTTAAGATATGTCAGAGCAAGATATTTTCAGTTGAGACAGCTCAAACATACATTTTAGTCTGGGACTAGCTTAAGCCTTGTCTGTGAAACCGGGGGTCAGAGTTACAGGATTAGTTTCGAGTTGACAAAACCAAACCACTCCAATCCAGCTTTGTTGGTACCATGATGCTGATCAACTTTCTTTGTCAACTCAGGCTTTGATCCTGAGTTTGTGGAGCACATGCACATGAATGTGTGACACTGGCGAACAGCCAATCACGAGCCTTGGTTAAAGGTTAAAAGTTTTAAAGGTTAAGAGATTGAAGAATATGATGAATTTAAATGCATTTACAATGAAAAAAGTACTTGTTCATGAAAGAGGACAAATAAAAGAAATGATCTTGCTCTATCAGTGCAGTCACAAGTGAAACTTGTTAAGTTAGTTTATAGGAAATATACAGCGATAGAGACTCGAACATGTAAGGTCACATAGTCATTTTTAAAGCGTTATCTATTGATTATACAGCTTATTTATATTGCATACGAACTGTATATATTAACATTCATTTAAAATAAATTATTTATAATAACTGTTAAACTAAAATTGCTTGTGTGTAATGGATTAATAATAATATAAATCATATCATTATATAAATCATATAAAATTACTCAATTTTTGGTTTTGGCCAGACAATTATTTAGTAGTGATCCTTAATTTGGAGCAGGAGAAACTGGGGGAGTGACTTTTTTGTGTCAGACATGTGCCACTTTGCTCACATCTGTCTGGTCCAATTTCAGTTTGAGATCTCAAACTCAGAACATAACCTCATAGCCTGCGTCCCAATGTGCATACTATCCATCCTAAATTCTATGTGATATTAATCATTTTCAATACTATTTATGGCAGATAGTGTGGATAGTATGCACATTGGGATGCAGGGACAGTCTTTGATAACCTGCCCTGGAGCTGGTTAGCCTCTGTAAGTTACTATGGCAATGAACACAGCTAAAAGCCAAGCCACTTTCATGGTACCTAAAAGCCAGGATTGGTGCAAACTAAACTGAAACTTACCTGGCTAGCCAGTTAATCTGGCTTCATGGTACAGGCCCCAGGTCTGACAGTCGTAAAACATTGGTGGAACTGGAAATAGTTGCAGTCCACTAAAACATACCTGTAAAGCAATCATGGCCCCTAGTGGTCATATAATTACCTCCAAGTAGTTTGTGCCTCACTTTCATTGTCACGAATACAAAAGCCAACACATGATTTACAAATACGCATTTTTGTTTTATGAGCTTTGTAATATTTTATCTGAATCAGAACATCGAATTACATCACAAATGCATAACTAGTAAAATAAAAGAGCATTTTACAAATTTTAAAAAATTATGGAGGAAATAACACCTATATACTGAGGAAAAACTTTTTGCACCTTTAAGAGACACTTAAAAAAAACTGTGATCTCTGTTTCAGACTACCAATAAAACTCTTTGTACAGTGGTTAACAATTAGCCTAACTAATTCAACCCAAATCAAAAACGTCACATACAGGCAATTCAGGCTTCCATTTCAATCACATTAATACATTTCATATGGGATGTTACATCTCTCAAATGAAGTGATGGCACTATAAAGGCAGATAAAGGACATTATCTTAAAGGGACTGTTCACCCAAAAAGTTCTGTCTTTTTTTACCCTCGTGTTGTTCCAAACCAATATGTCTTTTTAACACTAAATGAAATTAGATCCCAGGCTCAGTCATCATTCGCTTTCATTGTGGTTTGGAAAAACATGAACGTGAATAAATGATGACAGAATGATTCATTTTAAGTTTAACCATTCTGTTAATATCTGTCATACAAATCTTTGGTGTGTTGAATGGCAAGAGACCCAATAATGAACAAAATTTCACTAGTTAAACACCTTTTCCCACATACACATACATAACAGTAGACAATGTTTTTTTGTTTTATGAAAAATAATTTATCTGTAGATAATGTTTTGTGTTGAAATGAAACATGAATACTGTCAATTACTCAACGGTGAAACTATAGTCATTGATGTGCGAGCAGCAGTGAAACCCACAATGGCGCAATTAAATAATGGCACGTCCCAATAAATCAAGAGGAATAAATAACAGAAAAAGAAAGTCTGAGAGTCATTTACACCTGCAGATGGTTGGAGGAGGAAAAGAGGCCACCAAATGACCATTTGTATTGTGCTGTACTTCTGCACTGGTGGTACGAAACTGCCAAGATCGCCCTTTGATGTACTTCTAACTTGCCCTGTCCTTTTGTTATCCAGTTTGAAATAAAGTTGTTTGGTGTGTATTAAAAAAGTGCATCACTTTGTGCTGTAACATTTATGACAAAATGCAACAACGCAGGACAAAACAAACAAACAAATACATTCACTCCCTTAACAAAATACTTGTTCAAAGTCCACTAGCGCTTTCCTTTGCCAAAATAAATTACGTTCATAAGTTCACATTCATTCGCTGGTTGCGTTGTTTGTTCACATCTAGTAAAGGCTCACTTTTGGCTAAGGGATTTTCTCAGGAGGTCAAGATCCATCCGTGTGGGAGGGTCTTTTTGTGGTGGACAAGAGTATTCCTCTAGGGCCAGGGGAATGAACCTTTCCAGTAATCCCAGCACCTTGGTATCTTGGGAGGCCAACAGAGCAGACCATGGCTGTGGTGAAGGACCCCCCTGGCCGAGGAACCCAAAGAAAGCAATGGTGTCTATAAAAAGACAGTCATAGGAATCAGCAAACACAGAGTGATCCTCATCAAGGAAAAACAGATCTTGACAGCAGTTTTTTGTTTTAGAAATACCTTACCTTTCTTCTGAAGATCTGGTGTTTTAGCAAATCCCAAAGGGACCAGAAATTGTGCAGCACCAGCAATGCCAGCAGGCTGACCTCTTGTTGCAAGAAGAACTATCGACCTACACAGAACCAACCTGATTTAGTCTAAACAGTGAAATACGGAAATATTTTACCTTAAAGGGGTCATGAACTGAGAAATCAAAACTCCCCTGATCTTTTGACATAAGAGGTCATTGTGCTATAAAAACATCCTGTAAGTTTCAGAACTCAAAACTTTCTCATTAGTGTAAAACAGCTTATATTGATGCCAGTCTGCCAAAATGATAGGTTGTGGTTGTGCCACTTTATGACGTAATAATGTGGCTAAACACTGCCTCCGCAGAAGAAGATCAACGCCTGCTTCTACATCACTGCCTGTTTAGCCCCACCCACTGATTCACGCATGGTGTTTACGAGAAAGGCAAACGCAGGTAGCAAAAGATGGCTCAGAAGAAAAAAAAGACACTGTGCAGTGCCAAGTTGTGGAAAAAACAGTCTTTGCATTTCCTTCCTTCTGATCCCAACATTAGGAAAGTGTGGATGAACTTTATTTTTAATGAAGATCCAGACCATGTCAGTAAGAACTTTGTTTACTTAATTTTACTGCGGATTTGTTTACAAACAAGGCACAATTCGACACAGGATTTTCAGAAAGACTGAAACTAAAAGACAAAGCTGTGTCGACTATATTGGACCCAACAGTACCCACATGAAAAAATACTATAGTAATTTATAATAAATACTATAGTGTTTTTGAATCATACTATAGTAAAGCGTATTACTACAACAGAGCGTTCCGATGAAGGGGGTCAAAACAGGACAGAATATATCATATTACTTCTAAATTATGCTGAATCTTGATAACATAAGTGGACCTCACAGAACATTACAAAATAATAAAAAAAAGCAGTTCATGACCCCTTTAAAAATAAAAGGTCTATTAAAATGGCAAAAATGCAATACTGTTCAAAAGTTTGGGGCTGATAAAATCTATTAATGTTAACCTTTTAAGTCTCTTATGCTCACCCGGACTGCATTTACTTGTTCAAAAATTCAGTAAAAACAGTAATATTGTGAAATTTTAAAATAACTGTTCCTGTGATGGCAAAGCTGAATTTTCAGCATCACGACTCCAGTCTTCAGTGTCACACGATCCTTTAAAAATCATTCTAATATGATTTGATGATCAAGAAACGTTTCCTGTTATTATCCATGTTGAAAACAGTTATGCAAACAAACAGCATTAACTAGAAATAGTAATTTATTTGTATTTAAATGTCTTTACTGTCACTTTAGATCAAATGTTGAATTCATGGACTCATTCATGGACAATTCATCAAAAAAAAATCTTACTGAGCCCAAACTTATGAACAGCAGTGTATATACTAAATAAAATCTTCAGTACATCAAATCGGCACTGCACACATCCTTACACTCTTCACCAGCTCCCTCAATAAACACCTTATGCAACCTCTCAACCAGACACCTAATGCAGTGCCAATTTTTCCCAACCTCTAGACAAACAGTTTAAAACCCCAAACCACAATTTTCACCCCTCACCTCTTCTTAATTCCAGTTTTAAAATACTGCTCCATTTTAATGTCCAGCGTCGTAAACAATGAGCTCTTTGTGACTTTTCCAGAGCATGCGTCCACAGTAACTATGAGGAACCCTGACTGTTTGAGGTCGAACCTCTCTGCATTCACCTATAAGACAGAAAAAAGAGAAAACAGGTCCTGTAAACAATTTCTAAATATTAACAACATTCATTTCTGCATGCACCACAAAAGCAAGATAAATGAAGATAAATACATATTCTAATTTTCTTTCCTCAACTACACTGTGTAAATTAAAAGCGGCAACCTCTCCCCACAGTCACAGCAAAATTGGCCAAAAGCACTAATTCAAATTAGCTTTATTATCATTAATATATATAAAACGTGATTAAAAAAAACTGAAACGAAACTAAAATACATGATGACTGCAAACGAAAGTAGAAATGGCCACAAATTAATTTTAGTTTTTAAAAACTGTCAATCATTAAACATGAAAATCGTAAAACGTAGTACTAATGATAACATTAGACATCCCTGGAAAATATGTTTTACTAATTAAAAGTGATTTGAACTTTAAATCATATTAGTTAACACTAACTATGGCAGCCTCAAAATACTTAAAAAAGGGAAATAAATCTAAACATGTATTCTTACATTTTACTAAATAAACCAGTGAACGCTTGCATGATTTTCCCAAGAATAAATGAATGCTTTGAATAATCACACTCACAGTGATAAAGGCTTGTGTGTCATTACTCTGTTCTTCTTTTACACTGAGGGATTTGATCTGAGTTTGGAGGTAGCTGTTCCATGGATCACTGGAGAAGGCAAACTACAGGGAGGAAAATAAAAGTCACTCAGGGTTGACAGTTTAATGGCTCCCTGTTACAATTACCCAGAAAACACAAGGTAAGGCTCTCGGACAGGACAGCAGATGGACAGTCTGTCTATCTGGCACATAGTTCAAAGCCAGTCCCACTCAAACAGAGATACACAAATGATCCGGTCCATTCATATGGAGCTTGGACCGTACTTACCTGTGAGGCCCCACAGGCTCTGCAGGGCTCTGTGTTCGGCTTTGGCATAGGCACTATGTTGCTGGCAGGCTTTCTGTATTTGGGGTAGGCATTGGCAGTGCAGTTGCAGGTCTGAGTCTTTTGGTTGGCACGTATGGTGGCGATGATCTTCACTCTCTCGCAGCCTGCGGTGGAGCAGTAGCTATGGCCATCTCGTCTGAACCGAGCTCGTGCGTACAGCCATAACAAACTGGAGGTTAAACACAGGTTTACTGTCTCAGACTGATCAGGCTGTGCTGTAAACAATAATTTATCTGGATTTGACAATATAATTTAAAGGGAAGTAGGACAACACAAGTAAAACCCAGAGGCATTGTGAGAAAATTAGCAAACAAAATGCTATACATCAAATTAAAGGTGATATGTAAGATAATTAATTTGTAGGGACAACTATAACTAAGCCATTCATGGGTCAATTCCAACGAAAAGTGTAAACAATATGGCTCTGTGTCACTATCAAAACATTGCTCTGATTGTTTGAGCATCAGGATGAGCCTGACAGAACAACATTGTCTCATTCAATGGCATGATAATTAGAAATGTTTCTTAAGCAACAAATCAGCATATTAGAATGATTTATGAAGGATCATGTTACACTGAGCACCTTTTCCATCATCTAATGATTATTAATTAACACATAACTCTTTAGCAGATCTGACAATCTGAAAATACTTCATATGATAACACTGTGATGTCTAAATTACCTTGGACCATTTAAAACAACAGATTTTAGGCTACGTTTACACTAGTGCGTCTTCGTTTTAAAACGCATAACTTTTGCTACGGTTACGCCTGTCGTTTACACTATTCCGGCATTTTCGGCCCTCGAAAACGGAGACTTCTGAAAAAGCTGCAGACCCCATTTTAGTTTGAAAACTCCGAAGATGCGTTTCAGTGTAAACGGACCAAAACGGAGACTTTTGCGTATCCTTGACGACCGTGTAAACAATAACATCATGCTCATAGTTGTACTCATAGATATGTATAGGTAGAGTCCCCATTCGACCGCTGAAAGCACGTAGAAGCATCCTCCATCTCAATAATAAGGTATCTACCTATACATATCTATGGTTGTACATGCATTAATGGTCATGTGACATGCGTTTTCGGTTGTGTAGTGTGGACGGAGATCGTTTCTGAAACGCAGTGAAAACGCCAGTGTAGATGAGGATTGTTTTCATTCTAAAACGAAAACGCACTAGTGTAAACAGGGCCTTAGTTTTTAGTGTTTTATGTTTTAGAAATTTAATATTCTATTAAAAGGGATATTAATACCTTTAAAAATAATTAAGATTCAATTAAATGCATAGACCTAATTTGATTCCTACAGCTTTTTGTGAAATCAACATGTTGATAAAGGCTAGTTAACATTTCAAATAATTTTTTTCCTACCCTACAGATTTGTCGAAAAAGTACTTCCTCTCCTGCTGTCGTTTCTCTAGGTCTGAAATGGACGATACAGGGCCATAGTCCTCTATGCCATCGAAGCTGTTGTTCTGCTTGTTGTAGATGTCTGATGTGATCTGGAAGACTGTTTCATTGGGGTAGCAAAAGCCGAGAAGAGCCCAATCACCCCTACAAGAGCAACACAGTCAATAATCACATCAGATTGTCTCTGGCATGAGCAATTACTAAGGCAAAATTGCATGGTTATATAGTTTAGTAACTAATGTTCTGTTTCAGATATGGGGAATCACATTCCTCCTTTTTAACTTACTGGTCAAAATTAATCAGTGACAGGACTGTTTCTCTGGGTGCAGGTCCATTCCAGTTCACCGTGTAGCTCTTGCCCATCATCAGTACCGGTTGGTACTGCTGAGAAGGAGCTGTCTGGCTTCTGATGCCTCTGAGAACCATGGGCCTATCAGGGTATTCATCTCTACTGATAGACAGGCTCAGATTAGATGTGCCCTGCGTCTGTATATACACCTATGTAGAACATAAGTAACATTGTTTAAAAAGTACAAACATTTAAGAAGATATACAATACTGTTCAACAGTTTGGGGTCAGTGTGAATTTTTTTTTTTTTTTTCAATAAAAATTAATACTCTTATTCAGCAAGGAAGCATTAAATTGTTAAAAAAAAATAAGAGTAAAGACTAAAAAACACAATCTATTTACAATACTAATCTATATGCTGTTCTTTCTGTTTCTATTCATCAAAAGAAAATGTATCAAGGTTTCCACAAAATTATGAAGCAGCACACCTGTTTTCAACAGAAATATTAATAAATATTTCTTGAGCAGCAAATCAGCATATTAGAATAAATTCTGAAGGATCATGTGATACTAAAGACTGGAGTAATGGCTGCTGAAAATTCAGGTCTGGCTATAAATTACATTTCAAAAAATTAAAAAAAAGAAAGCAGTTATTTTAAATTGTAAAAACATTTCACAATAAAACTTTTTTACTATATTTTTCATTACATAAATGCATTCTTGTTGAGGCTTCCATCAAAAGCATAATTTTTTTTTACAGACCACAGCTTTTGAACAGTGGTGTACTTGCATATTAACATGACATGAAAATGCAAAAGGAGAATGAGACACCTATTTCTTTACCTGAGAGTACTTGCCACTGCACACAACACCATTCCAATGAGGAACATCCACACATTGTGGGTGGCGGATCAGGAAGTTGTCGGCCCTCGCCACATACGTATCTGTGTAACTGCTGATCGAACCATCCAAGTCATGAAAGATGGAATTTTTATCGCCGTCCAAATCATTCTGCTCAAACCACTCGCCTGGTTGGCCAAAAAAAGCTCTTAGAGTAACCTGGATGATTAAAAGAGGATCACTGGTCATGAGAAATGTTAACGAAAACAACCGGACAGATGTAGAATTAATGTGGTACCATTTAGACACAAGTGAAGCAAAATATGACCACATTTTAAGATCTTTCCAAGTGCTCTTTTTAACATATGCTAAATACCAGCTGCCAGAACAGGGTCTTATTATTTAATTACTCAGCACCAGAGAAGATGGTAATAAATCAACAGAGAACAACCAGATGTGTCGTCTCTCTCACTGAGAAACAAGCAATAAGTACAAGCATTAGTAACACTTAAGATAAATAACCGTTATTACAGACTAGACAGACTGGGTGGTGTTATCTGGGAGATCTGGGTTTCTAAAGAAATGGTTTCTATGACCTTGAGTAATGGAATTACGTTCAAGTTGCCTCAGGGGGCCAGTCCCTGTAATTAGTCCATATTTGACTCTGACAAACCCTAAATGTCATAAAAAATAATTATAGGTAACAATGTCATTAAACTGTTAATTTTTTTCTCTTTATTACCCTGTAATCTTTATATTTATAATTAAAAATGGCAAAATAAAATAATTAAAATAAAATAAAATTGCCACAAATTAGTTTTTGGCAACACAATATATTATAAAAATTAACACCAGTGTTATTTTTGTACCAAGTCATTAATATTTTGAATTAGTTTTTACTTTTATATTTTCCATTTTAAATTTTAATTTCAGTCAAAGTTGTAGGAATTTTGTTGTGCGTTATTGTCATTTTAAAAGTTTTTATGTTTAATGTGTGTATAGTTTTAGTTAGTTATGGCAAGTTTTTTATATTTTACTTTAATCAAGTAACATTTATTTTATTTTTTTATGGTTTTTGTTTGATTTAATGGTTAATCAACCTGGTTAACACACTAACTTGGGCAGTCTCAAAATAACATAACTAAAATCAAAATAAAATCATTTAATAAATAATCAGAAACTATAAGCACTGAAAATATATAGAGTGAAAACTAAACTAAATGACAAATGGTTGCAACAAGGGAAATTGAAATTCTAAAATAAAATTAGTGAATAATAAATGTGACTGAAATAATGTACTCAAATACAATAAATAAACAAAAATGTTACAAAAAATTTGAAACAATTTAGAATTAATTAGAAAAATGTATTCTGTAGTACTGAATATCTTATCACAGAAGCAGTTAAACTGAGTAACTTGTATGTTTGTGTGTTAGGTGGGTTAGAAGTCACAGTATAGTATTGTCAGTGAGCATTTGAACAGTGTCCAGGTCCTAAATGTGTATGTGCACTCACACTAGGCTGGAAGGCGAGAGACGACAGGTTATTTCTGGGTGTCAGCTGCCAGATGTTTTTCAGGCTGAATCCCACAGCCATGGTGAAGCGCTCAGTCGTGGGACTGAAGGAACGAAATGTGCTGTCTAAGATTCTCACTGGACCATCATTTATCTGAAAACCTCGGATAGGAAACGTCCTGACAAGAACAGAGCAAATTAAACAATTAAACACAGAATTTATATTTCACTAAACCAGACAAAAGTTTATTAATACTAATCTCCCTTTATTTCTTCTCTCACATACTTGTTTCTTGGTAGAGTTCTCATCTTTCCGTCTACTCCACCAATCCCCCAGTATTTATTTTGCCCTCCGTTGGTGCCACGATTTCTGCTCTCACCAACAAACAGAGACTGGGAAACTTCCTGACTGGAGCCCTCATCTTTAGGGTAGCTGCCATCACTGCAGTGAAAAAGAGGAGGAGGGGAGGGAAACACTGTTTCATTAACTGCTTGCCTTAGGTGGTTGATGTAAAACACTAGCCCAGACAAATTCACACACTTCCACACATTTGCCATTCAGACTGTGACTGTTTTAGCAAAATAAAATAAAAAATGTTCCTTTAAATTACTATGCCTGCAGCCAGCCACACATACAGCAAGAACATTTCCTCATATAGACATGCACTCACATACAAACACTATGATTGTCAATTTAACATTTAATGCTATTCACATATGCGATTAATTAGATCATAAAGTAGCTGATTGGCAGCTCTAACAAACAGAAAAATGACATGGTACCTTGCAAATGACAGTCCAACACCATTGTCTGCAAATCTATCAGGAAAACAAAACAATAATCAGAAGATTGCTATATTTTATTTATGCAATGTGCTTCTCTTAAGTTTTGAGCTTTTTAACAGGTCTACAATTAAGAGGTTTTGACCCCTACCCTGAGTTTCGTATGATGATGTCACCTCCACGGACCCAGGCCCCCAGATCATTGTTTTTAAAGGAGATGAGCGTGTCGATGAGTGCGGCCACCCGTGGCCTGCTTGGATCAGAGTTCTCATGAGGCCTGAACCTGAGAAAGAAATGTCACCAATGAGAAATACGATCTTTTCCTTTGAAGAAAATGTAAGTGCTGCTTGCTCAAGCAACAGTGTTAAAGGAATAGTTCACCCAAAAATGAAAATGTTGTCATCATTTACTCACCCTCATTCTGTTCCAACCAAACAGTTGTTGGTCCCCATTGACTTCCACAGTGTTTCTGTCTCTACTATGGAAGTCAATGGGGACCAACAACTGTTTGGTTCTTCAAAATTCTTCAAAATATCTTCTTTTATGTTCAACATAAAAAAGAAACTCATACAGGTTTGGAACGACATGAGGGTGAGTAAATGATGACAACATTTTTATTTTTGGGTGAACTATCCCTTTAATGCTAGAGTTGTGAGTGATTTTTGTATGGTTGTTATTTTGCTACTGTAATATGAAAAGAAAAAGGTATTTAAATTCAAGAATTTACAGTATCAGTATTTATTATATATTATTTATATACTCATTTTAATGTATACTGATTTATATTAAAGTCGGCCTTAAATCTCTCTCTCTCTATATATATATATATATATATATATATATATATATACACACACACACACACACACACACACACACACAGAGCCACACTGTATATTTATAGTGTGGTGTGTGGCTTAAGAAGAGAACTCCGGATATACTGAATCCCCCTGACTAATGCAGAAACTCTATCTGGGCAGATGTGTTTTCTTTATAAGCTGAATCAACTGACACTGGACACAAAGAAACGCTCACCATGTTCACTCACCTAGCGCTGTTGTCCAGACAGAGGTATTCACGTGGGTCTGTTGCAGTGGCGTTGGTGCTCTTGACTTTTCTATCAATAAAGAGGCCAGCCTGACACAGGATGAAAGAAGCAATCACTCTTCACTTTGAAATTGTATGTTCAGTGTCTGGTATCATTCGAGTAATACAGTGCCAGTGAAAGCGAAGCCTGTAGTTTCTCTGCACCTGGACAGTCACCAGTCACAACACTAAGCACACAGCTCGAGGAGGCCAACATAAACAAGCGGATAACAGAGAACTATTGTATAGGGAAATGTATGTGTGAGCACCGCGTCACTTTGAACAATGAGGCATTTCAGAGAAAGAACGAAGATGCCTTGTGTATGTGCAATAAAATCCTGAACTTGTAATTGATTGCATGAGTCTTTCCTGAAGCCACATTTAATAAAACATTACAAAACCCAAATGATTTATGAACTGCACTTTTATGAGTCACAGGGAGATGGGTATTAAATGAAGATGGAGAAATAGCATTAGCATTGATATTGTGTGATAAATCACCTGAAGATAATTGACAAAAAAAAAGACTCAGAATGCATTTATAAATCATAAAGTCTAATTATCCTGAAGCATTGTTATTATTATTTGAAGGTTTGTTTTGCCCACCAGTTTGTGAATTTGGCATTAGAGTCATAGATGAGGAATTTGATTACCTTAAAGTTGGAATGAACACGGTTGTTAAAGAAGATGCCCAGAGGCGTGAGCTCAGCTTTCGTCTCTGGAATCAGTCCATGAGAATCACCTGTAGAAGAATTGTGGAAAACATACCAAATTCCTGCATCCTGAGAGAAAAAAAAAACAAGGAAAAATTCATGTACCAGGTATTTTCATAAATATGGTACATCTCCTCAACATTTTCTGAAGGTACAAATGCCCTATTTTGTACTAGTGGAAAGTGTGGTGAATAATATTTATTCTTGAGTCCTGATTTCTATCACAGAAAGAAGATTGAGACTTTCTTAGCCTGGTCTGCTGAAAGCATGACTTCATGAGAAGTTTTCTTTTAATAAAAAGGGTGGAGGGTACATCCTTTTATATACAAAACCTCAAACAAACAAAACAAAGCACAACAATACCACCAGACCGAAGAGATTTATATTGGCAAATACATCTTTAATAAAGGATTGGAATGAGGAGATGCTATCTGTGATTACATAACCGCCTTGATGTTCTCATTAATATCACAGAGCTGTGGGCATCATTTCAAAGAGCACAAATTCAATCAGAGAAAGTCACAGAATAATCAGTTTATGATAATATACTGTGAAAATGTTGCAAACAAACATTTACTCACTGTTACAGATCATAGTGAAAATGATTCATTTGGCTATATCAATGATTGTGCATACCTGTGATCCAGCTGCTGAGTTACTGATCATATGATTATTGGGGTGTGCGATCCAAAATGTAGATACTGCCCTAGAATACACAGGTCAGACAGGGTCATGTAAATGTGTGATCTTAAAATACATTAAAGCATTATATATGTACATAACATAACACATCACAATCAATATTACTCATATTGTACTATGCAGTATTTTAGTGCATTTAGTGTTTGGTTCGCCTGGATTGCAGGTGGTTAGTGAAGAAGACACAGGGTTTCTGAAATACAGCATGGGAAAACAGTCTTGCAAACAAAAACTTAAGTAAAACTTAGTAAAACTTTTAAAGTAAAACTTTAAAATTTCTATAAATATATTTGTTAAATAATTAAATACTTAGAAACTGAAACCAAACTAAAATAAATTGGCATAAAATAAATATTTTATCTTATCTTTCTTTTTTATTTTACCCAAAACAAAATAAAAATAGCCATAAATTAAATTTAGTCTTAGTCTTTAATATAGTTTAGAAAATATATAAAATATGTTGGGCAGCACTAACATTCTAAAACTACAATAAAAATGCAATAAACTAAAATAAAACCAACAAAGACCCAGCAAAAACTTATTTTAAAAAAAGAGAGCACCTGAAAAAAGTCTGTAATAACCCTGTCACAAAAGTGCAAAAGTTTAACTAACCTGACCACAGCATTACCTCACTGTTTGATCAGCTCTACAACTCATATTAAACTTATTCCATCATATCTTCATCCTGAACATCTACAGCTCTATACACAAACACACACATGCTCCCAAAACACTTGTTATCCTTTTGAAAACAGCACCTCCTCAGCTATCCTCTGCTTGGGACGCTGGGTGTTTTATTGCCCGGATAAGAGAAAAAGACTATCGCTGAGTCTCAGGAAATGAGAGCTCTGTTCTTTCTCCTGTTATTTGACCAAACAATACAGCAGGTCATACTGTCAAGGTCAGTTACCCAGAGCAGAACAAGCATCAGGATACTTTCAGATAACAGAATGCACAATTTCAAGCTGAGAGACTTCAAGCAGTGTGCCTCAGTTTAAGTTACAGGCCTATCCAGCAATATTAAATAAATATGTGAGGTTTATGGTATCTTACTTGCACTCGTTAGCAGGAGATGGAACATATCCTTTGTGTACCCTGTCTGTAATTTCTGTGCACATGCTATCGTTGCGATCAGTAGGGAGAATGGTCCCTGGCCTGGTCAACAAGCCAAGGTTATGGAAAAATATGTTCCTTTGTTCAATCCCATCCTCCAGGAAAAAACAGTGTCCCAGCGTAACATAGCCAACCGTGTCCCTAACCTATAATAAAAGGAAGATATCAGGTGAATCAAAATGAGAAGATCAATGTAAAGAAATACATTATTATTAGGACACATATTTCTCTCACCAGCAGGCCGTTAGTTGCATGTATGCCAACGCATCGGGAGAAGGAGTGATGAATGGAGAGGGAGTTTATATATGTTGGGTTACTGTATCCCCCGCGCTGGTCCACATCTCCACACCTATGAAAGTTCACAGGGTATCTGCCCTTCTCCCGCTGCTGACCCATGTGTTTCAGCTCCACCTGAGACAAGTGGACCGACGAGAAGTTCCCCAAAATCTGAATAAGATCAAAAACCCAACAAATAAATCAACAAATCTATCATTTATTTAATTATACAAAACTGTTTAAAAAATATAAATTATAATCATAAATATAACATTTAATCAAATATAATTAAACAAATGTATATAAAATATATTTTTTAAAAACTATACAAATAATTCTGACATTTTCTCTACTAACACACTCTATATTAACACAGTGCTGGACTTGCCAGAAACAGTAAAGACCGCAGCATAATATATGGTTGGTCATTTACATAATGTAAACACAGACCTGTCAACTTGTCTACTAGTAAAAAACGAGTAAGTCATATAAGCGCTACTTGTGTTGTGGTTTTTCATTCTGCTGCCAAAAATAACACAAATTTAAGATTATGCTTTCAGTTCCTTCCATTCAAAAAAAGAGCAGTGCTCAATTATCTGGTGCAAACCCCAACATACAACAGCCTGTGATTTCTCGACATGACAGCACCAGACAGCTTAGTGTTAAATAAACACACAACCACACACACACACACACAGAGAGAGTTTTAAACAGACCTTGATGTGTCCCCCGAAGGTGTCGTAGCTGAAGTACTGGCACCAATTTTTTCCGTAGCAGGAGTTTTCCATTTCTCCATGAATGAGGATATTCCTTGAGAGGAGAGCCACCTCTGCACGCATGTCCACACCGTCCAGTATCTCTCCCACATGGGTGAACTGAGGCTTTCCTGAGAAATTCCAACACATAACACACCATAAAGCTCAATGACTAATGATAGACTTTCAAAATTTGAGAGATTTACCTTAAATAATGAAACCAACTCCAATAAAACAAAATACAATTTCTGTTTAAATATTTGATCATTTAATTAGATGAATTAAGAAGACAAATTAGGAGAAACTGGAAAATATGAGTGGATAAACTTAAAAAGAAAAGTAAAAAAAAAAATAATAATGGATCCAGGAAGGAAAGCAACCTGTCCACACATTCAGACTGCCCTTTACGCACACACAGAGTGCACACAGTATCCTTCCGGAGGGAAAAGGCCTGGCAAAATCTTTGCCAACAGGACACAATGCACACAGTGACATTTAAACCGCATCCTTTTAATAAAGGCCATATATTGAAGACATTTCTTATTCTCCAAGGAATTAACATATGTGCTGGGAATAATGAATATATTGTAATACATACACAATACACCCAGAAACTATTTGGATACTTAATAATGCATAACGTTTTAGCATTATACTACAATATCAACTGAAGTGACATTTATTTTAAAGATATAAAATACCATTCAAAAGTTTGGGGTCAGTAAGTTTTTTTTTTTAGGGCTTTTATTCAAAAAGGATGCATTAAATTGATCATAAGTGACAGTAAAGACATTTAAACTGTTACAAAAGATTTCTATTATTAAGGAAATCTGAAAAAAAATTTTTTTACAGTAACCACAAAAACAAAACAAAAATGAAAATGATGTCGTTAATTACAGACCTTCATGTCGTTCCAAACTCGTAAGACCTTCATTCATCTTCGGAACACAAATGAAGATATTTTCGATGAAATCCGAGAGCTTTCTGACCCTCCATAGACAGCAATGCAACTACCACGTTCAAGGCCCAGAAAGGTAGTAAGGACATCGTTACAATAGTCCATGTGACATCAGTGGTTCAACCATAATGTTATGAAGCTCAGTGTTTCCCCTGCCATTATATTTTATTTTCTCTTTAGCACCAGATCACAACAGAAGTCATTTAAAGTTACATTTCCTATAGAACAGGTCTATACCTTGTTCTTTTATTAAACTAAATAGTCTTATGTTATTTATCTTATTTACTCGACTGCATGTCATTTCTGTCTCTATGTTACATGGTCACACTCTTTATCGCGCACAGCGGAGTTCCGCCCCGATGCGCACGCACACACACACACACACACACACACACACATGCCTTGTCCAAAAACCCACACTTGCGGTCTTTGCACTTGACCACTTGACAACTTATATGACGTATTTCCTGTGTTTGGCCAAAGTGTTCAAGTGAGGATGAAGACCACAAGTGTGTGTCGAACTTTTCATTTCCTGATGGGACACATTTATAGTGTTGTAAAAATGCAAGTGTTTACATAGCTTTATTTTATTTTAAATACTTTGCATTTTAAAATCAACTTCTAAATGTCTGTTCAGTAGTCACTATAACATGACATAATTTTATTTTGTGGTGCTTCTAATTAAATGATAAAAAGCAGTTGCAAATATTGTACAAAATAAATACCACCACTACTCATCTTTGCATCAATAAAACGTAAAAACACTGTTTTTCTACCAAATTATATGTAATATCTAATTAGTATATTAATATTTTAACTTACATTGGAAAGGTTTCCGTGACCTCTCGCGAGATCTCGGCAAAAAGTCTCACGATTTATTTCCAGAACATGATGCATGATGGGATACACTTCGCCTCGAATACCGCTCCGGAGCGGTGTCATAAGAAATCGAGTCCCCCCTCGAAATCGGGTCCGCTTAGGACCCCAAGCGATCCCATTGGCTCAAATTACTTTTAATAGGTACTCTCTTTAGTGCCTGCATACAATTCCTACAAAATCATGTAATGATAAATGCTGTTTAAACTACGTTATAATGATAATTAATGTATGTATTCGTTAGCTTATGTACTAGCATAGCATACAGATACCTGATTAGCTGCACAGCTTATTTTATACAGGAATTTGCACTTATCCTACATGTGTTTTTTTTATTATGTTATAAATGAAGTGTTAAATGTCAAATGTTTTATTTTATAAATAAAACTGATAAATGATTTTCATTTTTTTCACTTAATAGGATATTATTACTTTTATTTAAAAGTAAGCCGAAGCCGAAAACCTAGAGGAAACACTGAAGCTAAAAAATACTTCAACAATTCAACAATTTCTTCTCCTCCTTGTCAGTCTTCAACGCACATTCACAAGAGAACCACAACACGTGTGTGCATTCCTCTGCATGTAAACAAAGCGTTTGTTTTCTTTGTGCACAAAAAGTATTCTCTTAGCTTCATAACATTACGGTTGAACCACTGATGTCACATGGACTATTGTATCGATGTGCTTACTAACTTTCTGAGCCTTGAGCGTGGTAGTTCTGTTGCTGTCTATGGAGGGTCAGAAAGATCTCGGATTTCATCAAAAATATCTTTATTTGTGTTCCGAAGATGAACAAAGTTCTTACATGTTTGGAATGACATGAGGGTGAGTAATTAGTAACAGAATTTTCATTTTTGGGTGAACTAACCCTTCAAGTGTCCAAATTCCTATACGCAATAAAGACCAGCTGGGACATTAGCACTGGAAAGCAATTACTGAAAATGTTTTTAACAGGGTGGAGCACATGATGGTGGAATTATCTATATAGCCTCTGCTGGCCTCTGGTCAGAAATGACAGTTTGTTTATGTGATTCTGGTTTACAGTCCTCACCCTTTTCCTGTCTCAAATTCAATTATACTGTCATTACTACAAATACACAACAAGATTCAGGACAGATACACTGCATCACCACAAGAAACCAGAGGAAATGCATGCTGTTTACCTCACCTTGAATTCGAACTTGTTTCCTGTTACAGTGGGGACACGGGAGCAGGGTGAATTCCTCTGCCTGATGCATGGAGTAATCAGTGCTGGCCACCACAATCCGATCGCCCGGTTTCCAGCTGCTAACATCATCCATCAGGTTCAGAACCACTTTATCCACTGTATCCACCTGGAAGCCTGTTGTAGGGTAACCTTTATGGTAGAACAAAACCAGTGTAGGTTTTAAAAGGGTTTTCTTTTAATACATTCTTGTTCAATATTGTAGATTTTACTTTAATGCTGTCAAAGACGTACCGTTTTTCCACTCGCTGTAAGCAGTAACAGTGAAACCAACACCATCCACAGTGACAAACTCATGGCGAGCCAGCGCCTTGCCACCTGTGTCATGGTTCTCGTGTTCTCGTACGTCTTCCGTGCAAGAACCATTTCCTCCACCAATTACTGAGACCAAGGCCCATGCCTGCCTAAAATAGAGATGGTGGATGGAGAGAAAGAGCTATTTAAAAAAAGCCAGTAATAGACAAACACATGCTAGAGAAAATGTGACGCAGATTCGGAAGAATGGTGTATTTTTAGCATATGAACTGTATGGCTAAAATCAATCACTTCAATGACTACAACGTTTAAATTCCAAATTAGGATAAATAGCTTCTCCATTAAGACTTGTCAATGCACTTCCATGTGGAAGTGATGATCAGTTATTGCACATAATTTAATGGAAGAGCAGCCAATACTCTTGGGTGAAAAAGCCAAACACTGTCAAGGATGAATGAGAATGACTAATAGAATCCTTCCTTCCTATTATTTTTCTAGTCAGCCCATTAGTACAGTGAAAAGAGCAGTTGTCACTCAACTGAAGGTAACTGAATTTCTGTCATCAGTCTATGATGATAATATAAACCAAAATGTGGGAATTGTTTGAAGAAAGTCATTGCTTTTATGAAAGAACACCGTCTGAATATTCACAATGTTCAAGGGTTCGAAAAATTTCATTTACTCATCCTCAATGTCATTACTGTATGATTAAATTTAAAGAGACAGTTGACCCAAAAATTTAAATTCTGTCATCATTTACTTCCTCTTGTCGTTCCAAACCAGAATGACTTTATTTCTTCTGCAAAGCATAAATGAATGTATTCTGACAAATGTCTTGGTGTTTTGTCCATTCAATGGAATAATCTTCAAAATATTTTCTTTTATGTTCCACAGAATAAAGATTTAAAATAACATGAATGAGAATGAGTAAAGATTTTTAATTTTTTGTGTGAACTATCCTTAAATTTCAGTCTGTTCCTCCCATAAAGCTGTTGTATTACTTTGTATTGCTTTGGAAAGGATGGAACTAAAATGAGTGGGGAAAAATGATGTCTCAACAGGCTCTGGAGCTACTGGTGTCAGCTTCTGTAGTAGCATTAATGCTTCCAATATGATGAAACTGCAGTTACTTCTTCACAGCAACTAGGTCAGAAATGCTATTTGTTATACTGACGCATATGAGCTCTAAAGGCCAAGCCTCAAACACAAAACCCTCCAGAGGTTTGGAAAATAGTGTCTCATTGAACTTTCTCCCATTAAGAAGTGTGGTTCACTGCAGTTTACAAGTAGTTAATAAAATCTTTGTGGATAAACAGAGTGACTAACTACCCACATTTGAGACCAATAAGGCCAACTTAGCTGCTGTGAGGTGGGAGGTCTATGATGGCCAGAAACTACACTTATATTATTGTTTTATCTTTCATGTTTTCATCTTTTAGCAGCCAAAAAGGCAAGATTACCTCATCTCTCAGAATAACTATTATGTCTGACTAACACAGGAATCTTTACTGTCTTTTTCCATCTTTTTCCTTGCAAATCCCTACCGTCAAAGGGAAGAAGAATGTCTGATATCATTAAAGAACAATTGTCACAATATTTCCTGCATTTTAACACCTTGAACATTTGAAACAATAGTACTTCCATATTCTTTGTGTGGCACTAAAACTTAAAAGTCTTTGTTTAATAATAATGGAATTTTTTTCCAAAGTTAAAAAACAGGCAGCAATCACTTCCATGATTCCATGATGTCTGCATGAAATTTGTGGAAATAAACCATTTTCCAAAATAGCACAACAAACTCTTTCTTCAACACAGATACAGACACACCAGGGATCTTATCAGTGACTCTGAAGGCACAAAGGCCCTTTGTTTTGTTATTTAACTCTTTTGATGCTCCAAAATATGATGATCACCTTGCAAAAGGTGCAAAATCAAAAATATTTCTTAATCCTTTTGGAAAAATAAAAAATCTAAAATCTACTCTAATGTAAAAAAAAAACGCCAATTTATAAAAGATACTAAAAATACCATTATAAAGACAACATCTTGTTAAATTAAGAACATGCAAAATGCAAAATTAAGTCATGGGCTTATTTCTACCATAACCAAAATAAATGATTGAAATGTTAAATCACAAAAATTTTTACTTTGTTTTAAATTAACAGTTAATCCACTATTAGAATACATTTAGAACTTTATCTTGTATAAAATTTGCTATTTTTTATTATACTTATTGTTTTACACTTTTTTTTCACTGAAATTTTCCACTGACCCTCTTGCAACCTCTGGAGGTCCCCTTGCCCCTCACTTAACACATGCTTTGTATCCAAACATACACCTCTTTCCACTGGGACAATCCTCCCTGAGCTGAGGTTAAGTGCTCTTTTAACAACACAAACAAACTTTACAATAAGCAACTTTCTTTCATACCTCAACTCTTAGCAATTTACCTCCTAGTTAGTCTGAGACTGGCAGAGCCCATATGTTAGATTTATCACTATCCAATACCAGGCTTATCAATTAATTTATATCAAAAATATGTGAGCTCCAACGCACCCCCTCAGAAGTACCTATGGGGAGCAGGGGGTTAGACTTGGACAGGCTGGTTTATGTTGCGCAAGTTTTCAGTTAGATTGTGCCAGATTGTTCTGTTTTGCAAAAGGGAGCTGCCAAGTTTACATGTTTTCATCAGAGATGTGGCGAGTTTGACTGGTAACGGGTGGAAAGCAAGGGAAGGAAAGGAAAGGGTTTCTGTATGCGCAATGTGTCAAACTGAAGTCTCCAAATGAGTACATTAACGTTGGTTTTTCTGTCACACCTACTACTAACCAAATCCTGCCCCACCAGATTCACTGAAAACCACATAACTGCAATGGCACAAAGTCAGTAGTCAGCAGACAGATAATATTTCCTCATATGATACACTTTTTCTCTTGCCTTGGAGTTCTAGTTATGTAACAAAACACAGAAAGCTGAGTTTTCATTCCCTAAGACCTTTGACCAAATTAATGTGTCTAGAGACACAGTCTGTAGCTTGAACATTAAAATAAGCATGCATATTTTCCACATTTCTTGAAGTAGTAAGAGAGAATGTTACACAGCAGTGCCTTTGCAGTAGACTGTAAAAGTAGGCTTTATGTCTGGAAGAATTTCTATATTTGACTCTAAACGCTTTACAAAATCTTTTCAGTTGCATGGTAGTACACTACATCCCTCACTGAAAATCTATACTTTTCTATCTGCAATGTAACTAGAAGAGACTCAACACCTGGTTCTTCTGGCTTTGAGCACTTTAAAAATCCTTGCATTGAGATATAGACAGATACACATGTCAGCACTTTTCAAACAAATCCTGGAAATATGCCTGTTTAACCTTTCACTGGGGTTTCCTTCAAAATACTGCTATGTGGCTTCTTTAAATACATTTATGTGAAACAACCAACCAGTTAAGTTAAGCCCAAGAGTGCTAAGGACTATTAGTTAACAGTTGGCTTACATTTGACTGCTCATACACATACTGGCAAAAGTCAACATGCCAACTGAATAAATAAGACCTTTTATATTTGCATAAAATGTATTGTTAATATTAATGTGCTAGATGTACAGTGGCCCCAAAGTGTTTTGGACACCTAAGTCACACTTAAAAATGTCTGAATGCAACTGCATTAGACAACATTAAATTCAATCCAAAAATAACATTGAATAAACCAAGTGGTATCATTTTCTCAGAACTAACTTGAATTTTATTTTATTTTATTTTTGTTTAGCTATTTTTGGTCTCAAGACCAGAAAGTGTTCAAATACAGGGTCATAATGTTGAACAGTAGTTTTATAATGTGAAGCCTAGCATGCCACATTGTTTGATATTTAATTATATAATGCAAAGACAATCCTGCGTCTTTAAGCGTGTTGCAACCATCCAAACAGATTGCATAACTGCATGAATGAGAATAGTAATGTCTGCACAATGCACGCAGCCTTTGGGATTCAATAGCTGGGTGAGATTGAATTAGGATATGGTTTATGGAACAACAGGACACGTTCTGTTCCTAATCACACCAACTTCACAGCTGTGCTCAGCATTATCAAAGCAAAAGCACATCAGATTGGAAAAAGCTTCTTTCCTGCTTCCACCCTCCAGAGATTCAATGACGTTTGAAGCACATTTATAGGGAATCTCTCACAGAGTTTATGGCATTCCTACATTCATATCCCTGGTTAAAAAAAAAAAAAAAAAAGCTGGTTTAAGCTGGTCTCCCAACCTAAACAGATGAAAAGTGCCCAAAACCTCTCTAAAACCAGCCAAGAGACCAGCCTGACCAAACTGGGAGACTAGCAAACCAGCTTTGGCTGGTTTAAAAAAAAAAATCTTTTTTTTTATTAGGGAAGCTTTATTCACCTGTATTTGAGATTATTGACATGGTTGCTGCCTAGAAGATCCTGGATGGTTCTTTTGGTCTCCTCCAGCAGGCTCTTAACTGCAGAATCTCCAGTGGCCAGTGCAACAATGCGTCCTACAGGCAGAGACTTTAGCAGCTGACTCAGCCTCTTACTGTCGTTACGTGAATCGTGCGTGTCGAAACGCTCGTTACACACCACTTCTGCCGTGTCCTGATCAACCACCCGCAGGTTAATCCCACGGCTGAAGTTCTTCTGGAAGCCATGGTCGCCGGTAGCCAAACCTGAAGCAGGTACAGTGCGAGTGAGGAAGGTCCAGGACAGTCTTGCTGACCCGTGGAGCTCGAGAGTTCCTCCGGCATTCACACCTAAAAACTTGCGGCCCATCCCGGGAACCTCAGTCACGGTGGTTTCATCTGATCGGCCGACCAAGGTGATGGTAGCCAGGGAGCGATAGCGGCATTTTGGAGCACCGATATGGAGAGCGCCGCCATCTTCTATCAAAATGTGGCGTGTTCGTAGTGTAATGTTTTTGGAGCCTTTTTTATCATCGGCAAAGACAACTGAACCTATAATAAAATTAATGATATCAGCACAAAGATGAGACCTAAAACCCAAATAAAAATTCTAGAATTCTCCTTTCCCTAATAAAAAATAAATACACTAGAATGTATTTGAAATACATTTATTTAATGCTTAGCATACTACAAACACATTTACATACTATATACTCAATAAAAATACCCTGCAATTGTACTTTTGTTATACTAAACTGGTATACCTAAATTTTTCTAAACTGGAACAACTAATTTTGTACTTAATGCACTTAAACTGTGTGAGAGTAGTGCTGAAATCCAACTAAAAATATACTGAAGAGTATTTGAATGTGCTAAAGTGGAACTATTGCAAGTATACTTTAAATATCTTTAACACTTTGTACACTTTACATATCTTGCAAGACTGATATTATTCAAAGATCATACAATCCTCATCAACAGTGTGACATTAAAACACATTTTAGGCTTAATATTAAGAAATGTGCATTGTGCACAAGCAGTACTCCAAATAAATTTTAATTATCATTTTTATATCAGTAAGTCTTGAGCAGTAAATATGTTAATAGATTTGAACTATACTTAGTATGAAATAAATGTATTGTAAATATATTCCCTTTTTACTAGCGTTATACAGAAATGTACAAAAATTAACAAGCCAAAGTGTTTTGCAAAGGTATTTTTTACACATTGCACAAATGATCTTACCTCCAGCCTGGATAGTGATAGAGTACAGGGTGGCAGATGAATCTAGGCGATAATGCTCACCACTGCGTACCACCACCACCTTTTTGAGATCATGGCCAGGTTTCCAGGAGCGCAGCACAGGGTTGTGATGAGGGCAGTTCTCTACAAAAAGATGTAGGAGGACATTTCAGAGTCTGAGTATAAGATGATTGAGTACAGTCTTGATATTGACAACAAGGATCAACAATAAGGTTTTCTTTTCTATTACGCCAAGCCAGTAGTTCAGATTTTTACTTTTCCCACACCAAAAGAATGATCAACATTTTTATTAATGTATTTTGATATTTGCTTTGCTAGATTTAGCTAAACTTTGCTAATATTTCACTAAAAATAAACATTACATGTGAAGTTTTCTTTAATGTTTTTACAAACATTTTCTTTTATAAAGTTTTCTATAAACTATATTATAATTGCAGAAATTAATTTTGCAGGAAAACTATGACTTACAATGCAAATTACTGACTGATCTGTAGTTTATCACATTCTTACTGTCTGACACCATTCTTGATATTTCAGCAAAACCTCATCCATGTTAGACATCTTTGTACAGTTTATAATATTTCCTCCTCCGAATCACAACCTGTAAGTGTGTTTAAAAATTGTTGCTTCTTGTTATGTTCTCTGTAGCATGCAAAATACGTATTTAGTTGTGTGTGTTGTGTTCGCTCGGCGCAGCTTGTAGGTCTCTGGTTAACGGGTTAACAGCAATATCTGTTCGCTCGCAATTGTCTAGAAATGTGTCGATGAATAGTGAATATTTGTCATTGTTATTACTTTGAGTTATGATAAAGAATAGAGCAATACATTGGTGTACAACCAGGCTGGGTCATCGGACCAATCACTGAAGATTAACCTCACGCAATGGAGGGGTTTGGAAAAATTAATCGTTGAGCGAATCGTCTGAGAGTCGTTGAGCAAATAAGGTAAAAATAAATGCACATTATAAGACAGTGAAAGTGACCTTGCATGTATGTCAACATGTTGTTGGGGACTCCCAAAACCAAAATATGAACCTTTCATAATCCATAATAGGGGCACTTAAAAAAAAAACACTGACCCTAAGCTTTTTAACGAAAGTGTATTTCTCACACATTCAAGGTGATCGTGTCTTACCATCCAACACATCTTTAGAGGCAAGACTGAGGACGACTATGAGAATCAGTAGGAAAACACAGAAGAAGACTCCAACACAAATATAAGTGTTCTTTCTCTGCTGGTTTTGGGCACATTCCCTTCTGCTCTCATCTTCTGACAGATTAAAAACCGAAGGTCGTACAGGGGGCGGGACCGGGGGCTTCAGTGGGGGCGGTGGAGGACACTTGACTGGGGGTGGAGATCGAACTGGAACAATCCTGCCTGGAACATATCCTGACGACCGCTGAGCATTTCCGTTGACAGGAGCCACAAAAATGGGGTGACTGCTGGGGCCATCATTCACCTGCATGGTATAGCTGTCTGCCACGTCCTATGAGGGAGAAAAAAAAGAGAAAACCATGAAAGATAAACTGTCATTCAAATGTTTGGGGTCTGTATTTAATGTTTTTTAAAGGTGTGAGTCTGCATTTATTTAATCAAAAATACAATACACTGTAATATTATGAAATATTATTATTATTTCAATTAACAGCTTTCTATTTTAATTTATTTTAAGATGTCATTTATTCTTGCGACTTTTTGGCATCCATTATGTCAGTCTTCACTGTCACATTATCCTTCAGAAATCTTTGTAATATGCTAGAATCCTTTGATGAATACGAAGTTCAAAAGAAGAGAATTTATTGGAATTAATTTATTACTTTTGATTGATTTAATGCATCCTGGCTGAATAAAAGTATTGACTTCTTTAAAAAATAAAAAGCCTAACCTTTTCAATGAGAGAGTATGCAAAAATTGTTTTTGAAAAAATTGACAAATATGAAAAAAATATATTTGATATAACAAAACTACACTACACCACCTTGACAGGCCTTAAGAATCAAGCTCAAAGTATTGTGGGCCAACCAAACTGGCATAAAACTGTTCCGACTTAATTTCAATCGGGTCTCAATTTCATAGTGGCATGACAACGTACTTTGAAGTGCAAGCTTTCTGTGGGTTTTCACGTTTTCAAGTTATTTACAAAACACATGGCACCAATTACGAGAAAAAAAAGTTGTCAGTCATTCAACCCGTGGCCTTCGTGGCCCCTTCCACAAAACAACAGGCACGGGTCCTGTAAAGAAACTCTCCCTATAAAAGCCTGTCACACAAATATTTGCTTACCAATAACCACCTCAGCCAAATTCCTTAATTAACATTCAAAGAGACTTAAAAGTTCCAAACAGAGAACAATTTGGCTTCAATTGTACCAAACAGTTACTAATGCTTTTATAAACTTAAGTTTGATTCTTCAGGGCAAAAATCAATCACAAAAACTTTTCTAATCTTTTAAACATTAAGGATAGAATAGAACAGCCACTCTGACCCCAACATCTGTTGAACCGTAGCTCATTTATTATTATACTATTAAACTAATTTCATCGTTGCTTTGATCAACACAAAGATTGCACTATCGCCAAATCCTGATCTGACCATCTGCAGCTCCTCTGCCATAAACGCAGGGGCACAGCAATCACTGGGGAGGACATTCACCGCCCCCCTTCTTTTGGGATATCATCAATACCCATGCTTTAATGTGTCCCATCCCCCACTTTTCAAACAGTTGTTCTCCCCTGAACAAGTGAAATCACATTTTAAAGGGGGATGAGCAATGAATCTCACTAGTCTGAGGGGGTGAGTGGACAATGGCAGGCTATGCACAGAAACTTACAGGCCTTATCTGTGGTCACCCAGAGAGGTTGTGTAGTCTACCAGTGCAAGTATAAATAAATATAAGTCTTAAAATAATTAAAATATGTTCAGATGATTATTTGGGAAAAGTTTTCATGGACACGAAAACTTAAATACCAAAATAAATTCACTTTCTTATGATGACCTACAATGTAAATGCAGAAACAGAAGATGCAGACGCATGCAAAAACCTTGTTAAAACCAGACTAAGATGGTCTCCCAACCTGGTCAAGCTAGTCTTCAGCTGGTTTAGATGGTCAGCCAGTTGTTCTCTCAGTCTGACCAGCTGACAAGTGTTTAAAGCCAGGTCTGAGGTTGGGAGACTGGAAAACAAGCTTAGGGTGGTTTACCGTATTTAAATATATATAATATAGACTATAATATAAAAACACGAATCATTTTTGAATGAGCATATTTAAATTTAAATGCAGCATTTGGAATTTCAGCTTTGCTCAGAAAAAAAAGATTTGTTCTGTCTGAACTGTTTGAATAGAAACATCGCCCCCCCTCTAAAGTTTACACAATGCCACAAAGTTTCATCAACTTCAGATGCGTGCGTAACTTCATTCCTCCTTTCAGTCATGACTCGGATCTCCCAAAAGATGCCGTAAACACACAATGCACGACTGAAAATCCGCTGAAAGACCTTCCTACAGTAGAGGTCTAAACTGGGGGTCCCTACAAGGAGACAGAGGTGGTCTCTCTTACCTTTCGATCTCTTTTCACTGTCACTTGCTTGGCTCGTCCGCTATATTCTCTATCAAACGTAGAGAGCCGCACGCAACGCAGGGGCTAATTGACAGGGAGACCGCACTAAATGTGTTTTAATCTTCTTTAACATGGTGTTTTCTTTCCTGGGCTGAAGTCAGCCAGCCCCATCCCAGGCGCGGCTCGCGGAGGAAGTGAAATTAGAGGCGTGTACTGAGGCTGAGGGAGCGTCTTAGAAAAAAAGAAAAAAAAACGCGTGGAAGAGCCATTAACATGAAATGGAGTTCTCTGGTGGGCGGGGCTTACCGGCTTTTAAAACTATGAATTCAGTTTTTTGTGAAGCTTATGGTAGCATACAGTACAATCAGCCGCTGAAGAAGCACATATGGGGTCTTGTGTCGTGAGAAAAGTGTTACTTTTGTCTAGTGATGTCCAATTCATGAACGAATCATTCTTGTGAGTCGGATCTTTTAAATGAACCGAGTGACAAACTGGACGGGAACTGACTCGGATTGGATGCACAATGAAACCGAGAAGTGAGCAGAGAACGGAAGATTGATGGAGGTAATGTAGTATGTAGCTAGTAGTAATATTTATTGGAACAGCTGGTATTAATAAATAACATTTTTATTAAATTATGCTAAAAAATAGCATGCTGAGAAATGTAAAATAATTTTAATATTCTTAATGTAAATACACATTATAATTTGAATCTGGCTTGAAATAAAAAAAAACATAATAAATAGCAATCCTGTCTATATTTTTTGGCTGCTTTAGAGCAAGTACTATGCCATGCTGAGGATTTAGAGACCACGTTATTACGTAATCACGTTCTGACGTAAGGAATCACGGAATTATTCAGTTGTTTAAAAAAAGAACTGTTCAAAAGAATCGATTCGGGAAAATGAATCAGTCTTCCCTTGCTTCTTTTCTCAACGCTGGCAAGAATTGACCAATCACAGTAGTTTGCGATTACTGATTAATTAAACCATTTTTATCAGTTAGTACAGCTTGATGCGGCAGATTTTCAAGTCTTTGAATTTAAAACATTGAAATATTTCACTTTGTATTGTACAAATGTCTCCGATACGAGTTTTCTCGTCCTGAGATTTTGAATGCTTGTGTTATAGAAATCTTATGAGGGAGCATCGCTGGGATCCTCTGGTGAGTACATGACACGCAGGCTGGGAAGGGAATACAAACCATCTAACATTGTTAGGTTCTGTACTGGTCCATGAATTAACATTTATAGGGAGAAGGAAAGGGTTTTAACAACATGATGACAATATGAAGTAATTCTCACCATAACAACCATAACCATTAAACAACATTTAACCTTAAATTATTTGGTGACATATTACTGTATAAGAAACATCAATGTTTAATAATTAAAACATTACATTATGTAATGTTAGATCAATAATATTTTATAAGTATCTATATTATATAGAAACATCTTTATGGTCTTGTCCTGTTTTCTGTTCTCATCCTTTGAACCCATTTAAGTGCCTTGTTGCTCCACTCTAAAGAGAATGGGTCACATGTGTTTGTAACTTCCATGTTCAAGGCCCCGGGCTTCAAAGGTCACTAAACCCAGGAGGTGCGGATGACCTCTGGGCTGTTAAAATGGTCTTGAAAAGTGAATACATATGAGAGGTTAGGATCATTGTTAAAAGCAATTTACTTTAGCTGTAGAGTTAATGAAATGCATGCCTCTCAGAAAGATGAGACACAATATAGCTCTAGTTCTGTTTGAGATTCAGTAAGATAAAGAGCTTTAGAAAGACATTCTATCTTCACTTAAGATCTGACTATGCCCTGATAATCCTAATGGAAACCTGGATGGTTACTAAACAGATAGGACTGTAGGATGTTGTCTTTCTTAAAGAAAATGTTGCAGATTTATCACAAGAGGTCACTTTAAAATACTACAGCTATCAGCAACATGATGCAGATCAGCACACATAAAAAAACTTCTGAGTCAATACTACCACAACTGGATTTTATTTCTTTTAGCTCTTTAGTCTCTGAAATACATGTTTACTTCCAATTTTGTATTATAACTATTCAAGATCATAATTACATACAGTATAGCAATTTTCTTTTACAATGGGTGTTTACAAAAACAGAAAAACACGTCTGGAAAAATTGAAGCACGTCAGTTTGTGCTTCAGTCTGACCAGTTAAAATCTATTCTGTGCCATACATAATATTATAATAAATCAATTTACATTGGTAATAACATTATCATCAGTTTCATAGTACAGTCATTCAGGAAATTAAAAAAACACCATCCAAACGAAGGTTATTTACAAAGTAGAACAGGGTGACAGTCCTCTTTTACATTTGAGAAGTACTAAGATCTACTTTAGAGCATCGTTCAGTTTCCATGTAGACATTAAATCACATCCTTCCAAACTCGTATCACTGTGTCCAGTGCTTCTCTAAAGAGAAACTAAATGTCACTGCCTAAATTCAGCAGCAGCGTCCAAAGTAACAGCTTTATCATGGCACAAAACAACAACAAAAGTTGTGCATTTCATCTGAGACAAGATGGTATAAATTACATTTGAATAAAAGTCAAAGCAATGACTCCAAACAGAATCCAGAGTTAAAGTTCAGTGTGTGTGTAACCAAGAGGTCTGATGGATTATTTCCATTAAAAAAAAAAAAAAAAAGTGCAAATGTAGATAACAATTGGATTGTTACTAATATCACTAATGCTGCTTGAGCAGGTGTGTGTTTCCTTTGGGCTATTGAAAGCCACAAACATGTCTCTTTATTTGAAAAGTCTATTTATTAGTTTATTTGAAAGTTAAAACAGATATTACTGTCATATTGTCCAGCATCGTTTTAAAGGTCTAGGACAGAGAATACACTTAAGAGTACATGGAGAAAAAAAAACATACTGAAATTTCATATAGATTATACACATTGCAGGTATGTTTTAGAAACATGTACATACAAAGTAATGTATCAGAGTTTAATATATTATTTGGCATCACCTATATGGCAATTAATTATTTGTGTCAGAATGTTACATTTGTACAGTACTCCATTGTGTACATGATTACATGCATACAGCAAAACAAAAACTGGATTTATGGAATGGGCTCGTTTCTTCAGTTCATAGTATCAAGACACAGAGTCACCGAAACATCCTAAATCTCCATCACCTGACGATTTAATACACAGAGCCGTCCAGACAAGCTCTTGCATATATCCGGTAGAAGTCTGTGTATTAAATGCCGCTCCAGAAAACAGGTTATACAAACCGGCTTTGCTGACACCCATATCGCATAATATATCGAAAGACACAGCAGAAACATAACTCCTCTCGCAGGTAGAAGTACAGTTATACAAACACACCCCTAAGAAAGGCAGTAAAGGCACATCTCTTATTATCTGTGGAGAAGTGCAACTTAATTAGAATAACCAAAAAAAAAAAAAGCACAGGTGAGAAAACCGTTGTCAAGTTCACAGTCGCCTGCTGGGCACCAGGGGTATGTTCATCAAGTAATGCGAGTCCTGATCTTGAGCTCCATCTATAAGTTTACAAGTTCGTGAGCCACAAACTGTTTCAAGCGCTCCAGGTACGGTCCATACAGCTCTACATCATTGTGTCCCGCACCCTCCACCCACAGCGGCTCCACGGGCCGCTGGCAACGCTCGTACAGGGCCAGACCATGGGAAAAATCAATCACCTCATCCTCCGTCCCATGGATCACCAGCACCGGAGAAGTGACTTTAGAGATTTTATCAATGCTGAGGAAAAAAAAATTAAAAAAATACAAAAACATGAATAGTGTTCTTTCGCACAATTTTGTACATGATGTGATTTGTAAAGTAATTTTTACATGAGACAGAGTAACAAAAAAATTGATTCTTAGGTATGAAAGTGCTTTAAAAAAAAAAAACTTTAATGCACATTCTTTGTCTTTATAAAACATTTCACAAGACTTTTACCTTCTTAAGTATCTATCTGAAATGTATTCCTGACTTACCGGCTGGTCAATAATATGCATTAGTAAAAGAAGTTTTAGCTCATTTCAATTATTTTACAATACTAATTGCACATATCTGCTTTTTATAATGCACTGTAGATTTACAGCAGTCTGCAAAAAATAATAAAACACTACCATCAAAAGTTTGAGGTTGTTAAGATTATGCTTACCAAGGCTTATTATATTACTGTTAAAAAATTCTTAAAATTATTATTTTTTTCTATTATAATACATTTTAAAACGTAATTTATTCCTATAATGGCACAATAGAATTTTCAATAATTTCTTATTACAATATAAAAGCAAACTTTGTTGCATTTGATTTGATCAATTTAATGCACATTGTTAAATAAAAGTATTTATTTTATGGTGAGCATGTATACAACAAACACTGAACTACTTGTTGGAAAATATTTGTCACTAGAGGGCACACAATAACAACAATAGCTAAGGGGCAGAAAACATGAACCAACCAACCAGCCGCCTTCTCCACAACATGGCTGCTCAAAGCAAAACACGGGTAAACAAACAGTATGTGTCTAATTGGTATGAGGTACTACACAAATTAGGGGAAAATGTGACTGTGGTAAACATGAGAAAAAGGGAAAAGCAGGCAAGACTAAAGTAAAAAAAAAAAAAAAAAAAAGAGAGACTCACTTGGGGAATGCGTCGAAGCAGTACGTCTTCTTGGTGTCAGGAAAAGCCACCCGCATGCCTGAGGTCAGAGGGGAGTGGAGGATGACCGCAGCGCTCTCGTATCGAGAGGCCAGATCCACCGAAGGGACTGTACCGATGCTCTGGCCATAAATGATCACGTTCTCTGGCCTGATCCCGTACCTAGAACACCACATTCAAATGATGAGTTCATACACGCCTACACTCTGATGATGCTGTGATCAGAACACAATTATCATGAATCAAAGGTACAGGTGGTTTAACCTACTTTCAGAACCAGACAAACTGGGAAGTGGCCTTGGTTTTTGGTGGTTAACGTGAATGACTGAATCTTTTGAAACGCTGTTCATACACATTACGTAACCTTAATTGACATGCCCAACTTAAGTGTTATTGCTTTTACAAAAAGGTATAGGCGTGAGCCAAAATTTAAGAGCTGATACTAAAACGATGATTCATTAATCAAACTTTTCCTGCGAGTCGAGCTGCTCGCAGTCAACAGTCTCGATTTAATTACATTTCATCAAGTGATTGCTTAAAGGGGAAGGTCACTTTAAATAAAAAAGGAAAAAATAAAATTCTTATGTATTTTTAGACAGAAAAATAAAATACAGATAGAAAAATTCTAGTTGATTTTCTGTAGAAAATTTCACTTGGTGTCTAATAAAAAAAAAATTAACCCAATTATGCTGCTAGGGAATTATTTTATAAATAATATAAATATAATAATTTTGAAAGAAGTATATATAAATTTGTACATGAAGAAAATGTAAATAAATAAAATTAAATAAACAAATGAATGCAATTTTTAATATAATATGCATTCAGAGTATGGTGAGCAGTAACTCAAGAATAGTGAACTTAATAACATCAGAAGCATTTTAGTTCACCGCATAACAGTGATGACTTGATTACTACCTGTATTAAAAAGCAATAAGCGCAGTTGCTTTCAAGGAATCCAGTAAGATGCAAGAAACCAAGTTTCTCAGTTTCATTTCTCTTGTACAGTGATGCTAGCAGGAACATTTGTACTTAAATCAGCAAATGCCAACGTGACTATCTAACAGAAGGCTGGTTCTCCTAGGGGGCGCTGTGTACACATTCTATGCCTTATTTAAAGCACATGATCACTTACTTATTCAGCTGACTACACTGCCACAAACAGGGATGTAAACAGAAATGACTCTAAAACTAGGACAAGAACTGATAATCCTATAGCAGCACATTATACAAACATGAAATGACTTATACTGCACATTGTGCAATTACACAGCACTGTAATGCATTAAGAATGTTGCTTTTAGTTCTCTAGCTAGCACACCCTTGACTGCTGTCTTTGTGGCAAACAGAAGGTCACAGAACAGGCTTGAAGTTGAAACTGAAAATTGGAACTGTGTGACCAAAACCAATATAAATATTTACATCTGAGCAAGCGGACCTCACATGTAACATTATAAATTACAGTTCATCCACATACAGTGAACCATTGAGATCAATACAGTCATCAATTTTGTCCTCAGGGATGGAAAAAAAATAAAAATCACATGATTCTACATTTACTCCATGAGGTCATGTGAGAGAAGGTGGAATGTGTTCTGGAAAAGGGCAGAATGTATGTTCAAAGATAGGAGAAAGAAGTTGTGACAGCCTGAAAGTGTTGACAAGTCACATTTAAGAACAGCTGTTGGCATTGGCAGTTAATAGTGATCCAGCCTGCTAAGTTTAAATAAAATAAATTAAGTTCTATAGCACTATTTTTAAGCCTTCTGAAGCCATAAAACAAATCGTGAAAAACATTTCGGCCCTAAACATGTCATTTTTGTTACACTTTTAATAAATTAATGTTAAATTGTATAAGTTCCATGATTTTAATTAATTAGACATGCTTTGATTAATAAAATTTAATTTCACCATTAAAAAAAATAAATAATAATAATAAAAAAAAAAGTCCAGAAAAATTTAAACTGAAAAAAACTGAATTTGGGAAAAAATAAACGGATTTCATAGGGCCCTACGAATAGTTTCTCCCATCACAACTTATTTTCATTTCAAGCTGCCACTTCACTATGTAGGCTATAAAGATAAGAAAATCAAATCAACACTATTTATCCCCATGGCAACAAATCATAAAATGACTACTGCGCTGATAAAAAAAAAAAAACATGTACCAGATCACCTTTAACACGTTAATAAAGCAGCTGACTGACAGCAACTCTAAAGTGATACAAAACCTGTGGTGTGACACCATTGTGACCAATGTTGCAATGACTGCCATCGGGCCGGTCCTTCCAGGGCTCACTGGGAATCAGTTGCTAGGCAACCAATCAATATTTGACTTTGAGAACTGGCTGCTGGCACCTCCCCCCTCACCTCTCAGAGGGAGCTGCGCTCCGTGAAAGACTGACAGCGAATTCTCGCAGGCTTCTTGAATGAGCTGCTCTCAGCTCTCAGCCCAAAAATACTCAAGCACAATGGTCATTATGTCACTTCAGGAGGAAGGGGGGCACAGGGATCTTATTCAGAACAGCTGCTACTGCTGGCTTCCGTGGCCTTTCCTTTATGACATCAAAGTCATCGTTTTTGGAGGAGGAAGACAAAAGCCATTTCCTTTGCTTCTTCCTTCAACCGGAACGGTCTCAGACTTTTGGATGTGGAAGATAATACACGTCACCACCGTTTTGAAGACAAAACCAGATGGTTCTGTTTGGTAGAAGTGTACATACACTACCAAGTCTGGTTGCAAATACCTATATGGAAATGCACACAAACTAGCTTACTGCAATGGCTAGCTGTGATAACAGATGGTCGTATCCAGACCAACTCCTTGGATATGAACCTGGCCCAAGTCAAGTCATTCAGGCGGTGCCAAATCATTGCACTGGAGTTCCCAGTGCCATCCGCTTTTCTTGTAAATGCTTACCAGATCTGTGCATATACGCGTGTGTGCGTCAGCCCCACCTGATGTTTCAACACTGACTCACCTGGCTGAGCAGACAGAAAGGTGTGGCTGTGCTACACTAACATAACACAGTACAAAGCATCCTGATCTTGATGAGTGTGGTTTGGCAATGCATTTTCCCTGTAGCAGGGACTGCCCTGACTGTGGACCTACAAAAACTTGAAGCTTGACTGGGAAATCACCATGGGTTTACAATGTATTGGTACCATATTGGTAATCAGCCAATAGAGTCATTTCTCTAAAATGTAATGGTATTGAATATTTAATTATTTTCTGATAGTCTGATCATCTTCAAGTACCATATTAAAATAATGGCAATAGATTATAGGTTCCTCTGTGAAGTTGGCATAAAATAAACATAGATCCTGTCAATTTTGTAAATGCATGTTTAAGATCTTCTTATTATGATTCACACGAGTTACATTTTTTTTTACTTTATAATCTTTAAATCAAACTGTCACAACCTTATCTACCAGTAAAACGTCAGACTTCTTTCTGGAGACGTATGCCGGACTTCTCCAACCATTTAGCTCCTTCTCAATTGACATCGAGCTTGCGTGTAATGCCCACATCTCAAAAGCCATTCAACAACCGATGGATAGAACCACATCCTATGGTGGCCCAGTAGTGCACAACACAACGAAATCTCCACAAAACAACAAAATCACCACAACGCAAAGCATAGGACTAATTTCGTTGTGTTGCGGCTTGTTTCCTTTGTGTTGTGGAGATTGTGTTGTGTACTACTGGGCCACTGTAACATCCCCCCTGATATTGTAAATGTACATCGCAACATAAAAGAAAATCTGTCGCAACGTGTTACGACCTTTAAATCACCTGTTGGAATGAGCTACTATGCTAACTGAATACTTCTACTTGTTGGTTTATCTTCATAAACCAGAATTCCCACACTGATGCAACACTAAAAATTATTAACCAGATCAAGGGGGCAAACATGATAAATCAGATTTAAATAATACTAATAAGAAGAACAATATTCACGAGGTCTCAGTCAAATATTTTTTTATAATGTCCTCCAAGTTGTAACTGATCATTGTGAGAACTAATTTTCTATACTGTACAGTAGGGATGGATGCCCAATCCGTTTCCAAGATTTACCTACTGGATGAGTTCCGTTCCAGCCCTGCTCCAAGATGTACATCATAAAATAGACCCAGACAGAGTGATCAGGACTGGAAGTAAACAGACATGGGACAATCAAAACTGTGATCGTTCTACTTGCCGTAAGAGCTGCTTTTTGTGATAGCAAATCATACATCACTGGCCACAAAACAAAGGGAAGAGCAAAAAAGCTGATTTTGTCACTCAACACGGTCTGATAAGCACTCTCGTCTATTGAGATCAGATGGAGAATTTCCAAGGCAAATGTATTCAACAGCCATCTAAAGGCAGGTGCTCTTTATGTGTGCTCTTATAGTGACGTTTAATCCACCAAAACCTGAAGAGCAGATGAAAACCCAAATCAAACAGAAATGTGTGCCTGTAAAAATGCTATACTGCAGCAAAACCTTTCAAGTTCACAGCATTCATTTAACTTTTTTGTTTGTTTGTTTTTAAATAAATCCTCTCACACCACTGCTAAGCATCAATTAAGAGGTTTGGAGACATGGTCTCATATTTGACTGAAGATATTTTATAGGTTAGCTATAAAAGCTTATTTTTTATTTTTCTCCCTCTAATCTGGATTCTCAAGATCCTGCAATCTTCTATTTGAGCATAATTTAATCAAAGAAAGCAGGCAATGCTAGCCATCTCTGACAGAATGAGATTAAAATGCCAATTATCCTCCAGAAATGGTGGGGAAAGCACTGCATACAATGGCGGACTATCAAGCTTTTTCTTGAAAAAGGGCAACAAAAAAAAAAAAAAAAGTGTTTCTATGAATAAAGAAACAAATCCCAGCAGGAGACAGAAGATTTGGACGGGCCGGCCTACTTACTCCTACCTCTCTCAAAACACGCTGAACACCGTACACAAACATGTACAGAAGCACACAAAGGATTAGTAAAAGAGTAAAAGTTGAATTCTTCAGAGTGGCAGTCAGACTGGCTTATCTTCATGTTAATCTGAATCATGTGCTTGAGTGGGATGATGCAGCTTGATATGGCAATGCGTGGGAACATTAAAAGTGACCAGAAGAACAGCGTGGGACTGCTTCATGAGGTACAACCCAACCCTCTGGGATATGACTTGTCAAACAGCATGGACTGTGTTTAAGAGCATCGGCTGTGCTTTCTGACACCACATGCATGCACACACATACGGTTGCAGCAGCAGCGCAGGCACGTGGCTGATTCACAAACATACCCAAAACATTAATGTGGTTACAAGCACAAAGCTTCTTTGTAGGTTTTTCTCTCTCTTGCATGAACGAGGACGCTGCAACATCTTGCTACATCGAAGTGCACGCGATTAACGGAGCCAAGTTCTCATGACCAGCAACCACAAAAGACACGCATGCACAGAAAGACAGATAAGAATTTGGGGCACATGATAAAGTGAATGGCCTTGAGATAGGCTCTCTATGTCCACAGTGTCAAAAACCCAGCTGCCACTGGGAAAAAACATTTCAGTCTGAGTATGTGTGCTTCTGTTACCTATGAGGAAATTAAACTTTCCTTTGCAGCACACTTCAAAAATCTAAACGCAACCGCAGTCTGAATCAAAACATGACTCTTGACTTTCTGAAAGGAACAATTTTCATCATAAGCATTTAAAAGTTGCACAGGACATTTGGATGGGGGATGGGGTCTAAGAGGTAGAGGCAATATTAAATATATCCCCCAAGCCCTTGGGATTCACAAGGACAAAGACACAACAGATACCAGAGACCATACAAAACGTACCACTGAAAACATTTGAGGCCTGGCCCAAAAACCAAACCAAAACACTGACTAGACCAGAAGCAGACTAATCTATTTCACAGATCCATAGGAAAATGGATGGGTAGTATATGGGATGTGGAAAACTGTACATTTTCAGAACCGACTAGTTGGTGGTTTGCCGTATATTTCATATAGTATTAGGTTCACTTGAAACGTTTCAAAGTGTTATTTACACAAAATATTTTCTTGCGCTAAAAAAGATAGTAAGGAAAAAGAACACAGGATCTCGAGAAGCGTTTTTAAAAGTCAACCTTCATTGAAAAGTCGTAGCCGTTGAAAAAAGCAGCAAGACGTGGCACAGTTCTCAAAGATGTCCATGAAGTGCATCTTTACATAGACAAACAACTAAAAAAACAGTGGAATATAAAAGTGTGTTCTGTGAGAACCAACCCCTAAGGAGTACGTTCTTGAGTTCAAACACAGCTAGACGGTATGCAACGGAACAGAACGCAGAGTGTCAACGTAAGTTTTTAAGAGCTGAACTATATTTAACTTATCACAGCGTCTTAAAAACAATACGTTAAAAAAAAAAAAAAGTGAGACATGGCACAAGTGCTTTAAATGGTTGCCATCTTTACCGCACAGCTGTCTAGCAGCAATAAAAACTAACAAAGGAGTTAAAAATATAAAGACTAAAAACTAAACATTTTTCAAACAGTACCGAGTTATTTAGCAAGGATGCATTAAATTGATCACAAGTGACAGTAATTTTATTATTATTATTATTATTATTATTATGTAACAAAAAAAATAAATTTTTAAAATAATTGGTGTTCTTTTCTGTTCTAATAACTTTCTATTCATCCTAAAAAAAAAAAAAAAAAAAAAAAAAAGTATCATGGTTTCCATAAAAACCTGCAAAAGCATTCTAACACTGATATATATATATATATATATATATAATAATTTACAAATATTTAAACAAATTTAATACTGAACAGTCACTCTTAGAAGTGTGGTCAGAGCCCAATGTTACTTCAGACGGGGAAAATGTCATGCAAGAGATAAAATACAAAAAGCAAACCAGATGAACGTTACTGATGACAATAGAAAAACAGTGTCAGAATAGCCTCAAAAAAAGAAAAAAAAAAAAAACTTTGCTTTTAGAAACTACTCACCTTGTTCGTAGTGCGTGCCATGCAGCGTCCACATCAGCATACAAATTCTTCTCCGAAGGCTTCCCTGAGCTTGCCCCGTAGCCCGAGTAGTCGTAGGAGAACACGTTACAGTTGATGCGGGAGCCTAGGCCGATGTAGAAGCTACTCATCTGACCCAAGTCTACAGCATTACCGTGGGAAAACAACAAGGTGTAGCGAGCGTTTGGAGAACATCGCACAAACATACAAGCGATTCGGTTCCCTCTAGATGTCCGGGTCATAAAGCACTCAATGGCGTCCTTCTCCCTGGCAGAGTACTGCCAATCCGCACGCTCGGAAAGGTGGAGTGTCCAGTGGCTGCCGCTCTCGTCGCACATCAGGGTGTAAGTGGGCTCCGGTGGAAGGAAGGCCAGCTTGGAAGCTATTCTGCTCGGACATGGCGGACAGCAGAAAAGGCAACATAGCTCACTCAAAGACAGGTGATTCATCCTTCACTTGAGAAAAACACAACAGATTGGAAAATTAGTGGGGTGTAAACACAAAGTACAAAACAAACAAAACAGACGCATCTTAAAGGGACAGTTCAAAAATTTTAATTCTGCCAATTACTCACCCTTATGTCATTTCAAACCTGTATGACTTTATTCTAAGGAACACAAAAGACGATATTTTGTAAAATGTCTGTTTTTTGTTCATACAATTCAAGTCAGTGGGGTCCTATGTTGTTTTGAACCTCGCTGATTTTCACTGTTTGGACTAACAACTAAAGTAAAACGTGTTCCACAGAATTTTTTATATCATACAGCTTGATGACAAAGGAGTAAATGAAAATTAATTCTCAATAGTCAGAGGAGATAGGAGAAAGAACTTAAACTTAACTAAACTAAACTAATATCACCTTTATCATCTTAAGCACACACACCATATGCAAACAATATTTACCCAAAGAAGACTATAATAGTTTTCTTAAAGATGGGTAAACACGCAGACCTATTAGTTATTCTCCACTGAACTAGACAGTAATATCTAGTGGTCCAATACAATGGTTAAGTATGTCCTTGAATTGAATTTTAAATGCGCATTTTGTTAGGATACAAAATACAATCGAAACAGCATCTGGGATGAAACTAAACAGATTTCATTAACAAAAATGTTCAATATTGACTCCAGTTCTGCAGCGCAAACAATAGTTTCTATTAGGGGTGGCACGGTACATGTATTCGTCCCGAACCGTCACGGTACAGGCATCTCGGTTCGGTGCATGATGCCTTACGACGAATACAGGCAATTCACCCCCAATCCAGAAGGGGACGCCGCAGCAATGCAACGCTGTTTGATAACCGCCAGCAGAAGAACAGCGAATGCCAACGGTGACACAGAGGAGGCCACGCTGATGTTTGGCTCACTGTATTTTATTTTGATAAAGTACCAACTGGCTGTCAAGTTAGCAATGCTGGAACTGATGTGTGTGTGTGTTTGTTTGTGTGTGCGCGCGCTCCGGCCCGATCACTTCAACTGTTTCCTTATACCAGCAGAATCAACATTAAACACTTATTGTCTTATTAATCACTGTATAAAGGTCTGCTTTTATTTGTGTACACTCACAATGAAAACAAAACAGATTGTATATAGATCAGAGAAAACGCATCACGTGCAGGTGTAAACATATAATTAGAAAAAATATATTATAAAAGTTAGTGGATATTTAGCATAAAAGTTATTCAAAAAATCATGAGTGCAAATTTTATAAAATTACATTATTTAGTGGGGAACATTATGAATATGTGAAGGACTAAATGTAAAATGTTACACCTTGGTCTTTGCATTGTTGAAAATACATTAATGAAAACTAAGTAAATGTATTTATTTATAAATTTAAACTACAAAATTAAAAGACATTTATTTTAAATATATAGCACAGTAATGAAGACTAGAATTAACTGTGACAATAGAGGACACAAATTGCTTTGACAAAAAGTATTGACACGTTGTCATCGTGGCTTTCACAGAATAAATGTGGTAGCTTAAAAAAGAAAGCAATAAGGAGAGGATTGTGAAACAAAACCCATTTGAAAAATGTTTCACAGACCTGCAGCTCATGCTTTTTATTTTTCAGCTGTTTACGAAATCAGAAACTTTGAACATGACATTTCCCCAGAACACAGAATACGAGGTCGTGGTTTCCGAACCATGTCATCTGACATCTTGGAATTTTAATTCATGCTACCAACCAGATTTCATTAACAAACTTTGCCAAAGCAAACAGTATCTTGGTGGTAGTAATTTCGACCTGAAAATCTATGGTCCAATGGTATTGTGATGCGATATGTCTCACTAAACAGATTCTCATAACCCTTTCAGATATCGACTCCATGCCACGCCACATAGTGTCTGTACAGGCTGATACAGAAGAAAAGTATCTCTAATGCTGAGAACTGATGTGTGTTTGGTGCGACGCGATCACTTCAACTGTTTCCTTATACCAGCAGAATCAACATTTGAAACACTTATTGTCTTATTAATAATCACTGTATAAAAGGTCTGCTTTTATTTGTGTACACACAATGAAAACAAAACAGATTGTATATATATATATATAACATGTAATAATATGTAGTATTTTCACATCTAGATGGACATTTTTTGTATTTGCACTACTGTCTGTTCAAAATAAATGAAAAGAAACCGAGCATAGTAGATTTCTTTTTTTTTTCATGTTGTACTGAAATCGTATCGAACCGTGACCCCCGAACCGAGGTACGTACCGAACCGTGACATCTATGTACCGTGCCACCCCTAGTTTCTATCTTGGTGCTAATTTGATGTCATTAATAATGACTCTCAGACTTCACCCTTAGATAGCTTAGACATGTGTGCTATCATTGATCAGATCACTTTATCTCCGAGTCATGGCAGCTGAAATCACCCTCATTTTTTGGTTTCTGAGAAGACTTGGAAATATCCAGTGTTTTACAAATCTGGAAAACGTATCAGTAATCCACATAGCTGCTTCCAAATATCCCCAAAAAAATTCATCTGGAAAACGCTTCACCTTAATATGAACTCCAAGTAGGTGACATCACATTAGTGTTGTACCAAAAGTAAAAAAAATAATAAAAAAATTCAACTAGCAGAGTGAAAAAACAATGTGAATATATGACCCAGATCTGACCCATGATAATCAAATCCCCACCCTCAGTTTAATAAGCAGGAAACCATCTTGTTGTTTGGGTGTTTTGGACATCCTCACAATATTACATATCACACGACATCCAAAATGATTGGCTGAGATTAATATTTGTTTCTATTAAAGATCAGAATAGGGGGTAAATAAAAAAAAAAGAACTGGTTATTTCACTCACTAGGTTTTTTTTTTTTTTTCTACCTAAAGTATTAAACACACACTTGGTCCACATAAATATTCAAATAAATACTAGAAACTTATTTATTATAATAGATGTATCTATAAAGCATTTAAGTATTTGACAGCGTGATCCACATAATTATAAATGTATCAGAGAACGACACTCACCTCAATTGAATCAAAAGTGTTTGCTAACTGAAATAAATACATTTTAATTCTATTATCTAAGGAGTGTAACAGCTTAATTGAAACAGCTGAAGCGAGCTATTTGATTAGCATGGTCAGCTAATTAAAACCTTACTCTAACGTTACCTGTAGATGCTGGAGACGCTGGTGAAGGCAGAAATGCTTTGATCTGGTGATGTCACTGTATTAGAGGAGTCAAATATGAGATTCCCTTTAACCGATCACTCAGTCCACTCAGCCAGCTCAAGAGTCCCTCAAAAGCTGCCTCTGGTCTGTCCGATCTTGTCAACATGTGGTCAGTGTTTCATGATCCAACGAGATCAAAGACTGGCGGTGTTAATATAAGCGTGACGTTATTAAATAGAACAGATTTTCTAATCTAACCCGGGTGATCTCATCTCACACCAACGCGTGCCCAAAGCTGGCTTTCTTCTGATTTTCTTGCGGAATGCCGGATATCAACGTCAACGATGAACGCTCTAACGACCAATCAGATTAAAGAATAGATATGCTCGACCAATCACACGCGTCCTCGCTGCACACGGACGATGTCGAAAACACAATAACATGTTGATTAATGATTTTACCGTCGTTGATGTATAAATCAGGATAATGATACTTTTGCTGAGCTACCAAGAATTAAATATTAGACCTCAACATTTTTAACGTTAGCTGTGTTTTCTGAAGTTGGAAATCTTTCGTTTGAAGTTGAAAAGCATTAGCCAATTGCTATTTACTTCCGCTATTTTCGCATTGCGTCAATAGCCACTTGAACGTGCGAAGCCACGCGGTTTCTTATTTAGGTGTTTTAAACTGTCACTGTTTATATATTACGTATATTTTAGCGTTAAAATGAGTTCTCAAAAAGGAAATGTTTCCCGATCGCGAGGCCAAAAACACCATAATGTAACTGCCTTCAAAAACGACAAGTACGGTGCAAGCGCACAAGTTAAGGTAAGCGCCTGCTAAAATAAACAGTGTAGAATCAGACTTACATCGGTTTCGTTGTCTAGGAGTTTATATAGCCTTTACGCTGTGTATGATATTGTTGCTTGTGTGAGTTTGTATGTATTCTTCCCTTATGATGCTACCAGAAAGCCAAATCAAAGGTTCATGATGGTCTGTGCCAGCACTGCAAAGATGTGCTAGAGTGGAAAGTCAAGTACAACAAATACAAGCCCCTTACTCAGCTACGAAAATGGTGAGATGAGGGAGGATTTACTGCATAGCAACAGATGAAAGGCAAATAAACTCTGAAATGATGTTTCTGTGCCTTTTCTAGTGTAAAGTGTCTTCAGAAAACAGTGAAGGATGCCTATCATATCATATGCAAGCCATGTGCACTAAAGCTGGAGCTTTGTGCAAAATGTGGGAAGAAGGAAGAGATTGTCCTTCCGTAAGTAGATTCAGGCCTCTTCTGACTGAACATGTCTGCACAGATATGTGCAAATTAGAAATAATGCACTACTTTAATATCAATTTACATAATGAGAGAATGATGAAAACATGCCCTGAAATAGTCAAACCAAAGGTTCAGACACCTTCAACATTTCTTACATTATCACAGTTTATTCGCTATAGTTTAGAAAATTGTAATAAAATATGACAAGAACTGTCAGAAGAAATTCATCTTGATAATGTCAGATAACTTTGATAGAAAGGTATGTAATGAATTAGGTTGACTAGCTGTCAGCTGTTAAATTTAAGTACACAATTAGATAATACCAATTTAGACCAACCAGTTACCAAGCAATGCTTAATTTTGTTCAGTCTGTGATGTAAAAAGTTTGCATTAGCAATTAAGGAAAAATCACTTAAGCAAAACATGGTCAGGTCAAAGTGTCTGAATAATTTTTGGTCCCAAACGTTTATAAATTTTACTGCTAGCCCACTGTATGAAGAATTTTTGGGTATAATATGTCACAGTTTACTTTATTTTGCTATCCTCACTAACACAAAGGAACAATAGTGTCCTGCACCCACTAGTAAAAAAATATATCTGGTGGCTGAATAATTTTTGGTTTGACTGTATTTAAATTCTATACAGCATCGATTTAATCTTTTTTTCCTTTTTTATTTTTTTTCCTGTAATGACAAAGCTGAATTTTCAGCAGCCATTACTTCAGTATTCAGTGTTTCGTGATCCTTCAGAAATCATTCTAAAATGCTGATTTGGTGCTCCGTTATTATAGCTGCTCAATTATTAATAATAGTTATTTTTATTATAAATGTAGAAAACAATTTATGATGCTTAATATTTTTGTGAATGCCATGAGACTTTTTCAGGATTCTTTGATAAATAGAAAGTTTAGTAAAGAGTGTTTATTTGAAATATACATCTTTTATATCATTGGAACAGTGTTTTATAGTAGTAGTGGTAGTAGATCAGTGCAGCACATGTGCCATCTTGTGGACATACACAGTAATGGTAAATTTAATTGTGGCCTCAAGATATTCTTTCTATATGTACTTTTTAGGCTGCTTTCACTGCTCAGTTATTCTATTAGCTGTGCATTATTAGGGACGCTTCTTTAATAAGATTAATTAAACTTATCACTGTCATATATATGATGAAGTGTATTATAATTAACTGTGACCAAAAAATGAAGTTCTTGTAATTCACAGTTGTTTTAGAGAGTGTTTTTGTATCTGTCTGCTTTTTGTTTTTTTAGACTTGACAAGAAGGAAGAAGAAGAAGAGGTAGAGGACACCAGCCAGCCAAACAAAGGAAAGAGACAGAAAAAAAGAGACGAGGAGGATGACGAAGAAGATTTTGATGACATGGGCTTTAGCAATGATGACTGTGATAGTGATTCAGAGGTGGAAGGAAATTAACACTTGCAGTCTGCTGTATGCATTACCAGCAAACAGCTAAACCTAAGAACAGTGGGGCTGGATACTGGACATGTACTCACCTGTTCACCTGCTGTTAATTGGGAAAGACTCCCAGGAGGTGTTTTCCTGTTGCCTGTGGTGATTGTTTCCATCACTGTGATCTTGCAGGAACTGACAGTCATATACCGAAACCCAGTCTTGTTTTTTAAAATCACAAACAGTTTGATAGAAATTTGGCTGATTCATATTTTGAAGCTGTGTGAATGAAATATGTTTCATAAGTCTTTTTGAAAATAGAAAAACAGAAATAGAAAGTACTTATGAAACATGTCCAATTAATAAATGACCTACAAGCAAATGTTGTGCTGTCTGTTTAGAAAATACTGAATTACACTGAATGTTAAATCTACACCTTCACTTTATTTTGATCTTTTTTAACATATAGATTTTGTTAGAAACATCCTCTTGCATATAAGTAGCTGCAAAAAAGCAGGGGACCCACTTTATATGAAGCATTATTAACTACTATGTAGTAACATTTAAATTAATCATTTGATGCAATGCACTTATTGTGTAGATGCGTGTATTTATGTTTAAAAAATACATGCATATAATTGTGGCTGTATTTAATTTCAGTAAATAAAGCTTAATTACGAATCTACCCATACCACTAAATCAAATGTATTCCTATCCCACATCAATAGCAGCAAAAGCATTTTGCAATACAACATTAAAACGATACGATAACATTTAAAGATAATTACTATAAAGTAGAACCATCACCGATCTAGAATAAATTTGAAAAATGACACCGGCTTCAGTAACACATGTTAAATCACCATGTGATCGCAGAGGTAATGCTATGATATCATAGCCAACAATTTCAAGATTTTCAGGGAAATCTCTCGTGATGTTTAAGGAACTTAAACAAGAATAGTCTGTTTCGCCCTTTGTGCAGCATCTGAACCACCTGTGACGCAAAGTTCTGGAGAAGTTAATGCATGATTGCTAAAACAAAAACCAAATATAAACTGTTTTGTGAACGATTTGAGGAACTGTAACTTTAATCCTGGATTTATGTCATGAGGTTTAGCCACAGTTATGAAGCAAGAGGGGAGACCTGTATCACATGTCTGACTGCTTTACCATCTCCTTTACCACATACATCAAACTTATTGTGTCCAAATGCTATTGTGAAAATGCTTTCAATGGCTGTATTCTTTATATGGAATAAATGGCTGCAGCTTCTTTATGGAATACAGTTATTGATAGCATTTTAACTTTCCTTTACTCTTATCAACGGCAGAACTCACTAACTTAGTTCAACGATACACATACAAAATATAATTATGTGTAACTTAATTTCAGTGCAGTTCTGCGCAGTGGACAATGTAAACCATTTTGTTCTGTTTCATTACAATACCTTTTATTTGTGTCTTTATGTAGTGTCTGTCTGTGTTGTAGTAATGTTTGTTGAATGAGTCAGGTGAGACTGTAATGTCCTAATATTGTGTGAATCCTGTCATCTGCAGCACATCGCCCGCGACGACGATCATCGTGTCAGGACCGCTTCCCACGTACCGACGAGTGACACGAAAGGTATTTCTGAGTCAGACTGTTTGCATGTTAAACGAATGGTTATTGTCATGGTGTAAAGAACTATGAAACTGCTCTTTGTTAATAATTGGAATCTATTTCTAAAAAAAAAAAGGGAAAAAGCGTCCTAGGCTTTTCCGTGCTGATGGCCTGCACCCCAGCAGAGTCGGAGCGGAACTCCTGTCGGACAACATCTCCAAGACCACTACGCTCCATCTGACTAGTAAGCCAATTCTCAAATAACTGCTATGATGACTTTTGTTCTACCCACTTAAATGATAGAAGTAATTGCGTTGTCCAATCTATACATACTGTGTCTGTTCCCCGAATAGTGAGGTCAAAATATAAATTTAACACAGGATCTAGAAAAAATCTGATCGTGATTAAACCAGAAAAATGCAAAATAAATGAACAAAAACTATTTTTAAAGCTTGGGCTCCTAAACATTAGATCACTCACACCTCAAAGCAGTAATTGTAAATGAAACATTGATCACAGGCATAATAGTTTTGCATGTACTCTGTGTAATGACTGAAACCTGGCTTAAACCAAATGATTATATTGGTCTAAATGAGTCTACTCCACCAAGCTACTGTTATAAGCATGAGCCCCGTCAGACTGGTCGTGATCTGGATGAGTGATCATGTGATCAGACTGGCGGTGTCGCAACAATATATAGTGATATTCTCAATGTTACTCAGAAATACAGGATACAGCAGTTTAACTCATTCAAAATACTTATGCTTAATGTTACACTGTCAGATATGCAAAAGAAATCTGTCTTATCTCTTGCTCTGGCTACTGTGTAACTAGACCGCCAGGGCCATATACAGATTTCACTAAAAGAATTTGTTCAGATTTCCTCTCAGACCTATTGGTTAATGCTGATAAAGCGCTAAATTGTCGGAGATTTTAACATTCATGTTGATAATCCAAAACTGATGCATTAGGACTTGCAGTTTACTGACCTAATGAAACTCTTTTGGAGTCAAGCAAAACGTCACCGGGCCCACTCATCGTTATAATCACACGCTAGATTGTTATTAATTATATCGCCCTATGGAATTGATCTTACTGATATAGATATCGTACCTCAAAGTGATGTATAAGTTACTGACCATTTCCTTGTATCGTGCATGCTGCATATTACTGATATTAACTGTAGGGCCCCACGTTACTCGTCCGGGCAGAACTATTGTTCCAGCCACTAAAGACAGATTCACAAATAACCTGCCTGATTTATCTCAGCTGCTCTGTGTACCCATAAATACAAATGAACTTGACAAAATGACTAGCACACATGGGCACTATCCTCTCTAATACGTTAGAAACTGTTGCTCCCATCAAATTAAAAAAGGTTAGTAGGAAAACGTGCTGCGCCATGGTACAACAGTTATACCCATTCTCTCAAGAAAGAAACTCGTAATCTTGAGCGCAAATGGAGAAAAACTAACTTGGAAGTTTTTAGAATTGCGTGGAAAAACTAGTATGTCCAGCTATAGACAGGCTCTAAAAGCTGCCAGGACCGAGCATATCCGCAAACTCATAGATAATAACCAAAATAATCCAAGGTTTTTATTTAGCACAGTGGCTAGACTAACAAATAACCAGACGTCACCCGATCTAAATATTCCCTCACAGTTTAATAGTAATGACTTTATGAATTTCTTCACTGATAAAATAGATAACATCAGAAATACAATAACTAATGTAGATTCTACGGCGTCTAGTACTTCCGCCTCATTCACCGCACCCAAAGAAAAACTGCAGTGCTTTTCAACTATAGGACAGGAAGAGCTAAATAAACTTATCAACACATCTAAACCAACAACATGTCTATTAGATCCTGTACCCACTAAATTACTGAAAGAGTTACCTGTAGCAGAAGAACCGCTTCTCAATATTATTAACTCATTGTTATCTTTAGGTCACGTCCCTAAACCATTCAAGCTGGCGGTTATTAAGCCTCTTATTAAGAAACCACAACTAGATCCTAGTGAACTGGCAAATTACAGACCCATCTCAAATCTTCCGTTTATGTCTAAAATTTTAGAAAAAGTTGTGTCTGCTCAATTGTGCTCATTCTTGCAAAAAAATGATCTCTGTGAAGAATTTCAGTCAGGTTTCAGGCCCCGCCATAGCACAGAAACTGCACTTGTTAAAATTACAAATGACTTGCTTCTTGCATCAGACCAAGGCTGCATCTCATTGCTAGTTTTACTTGATCTTAGTGCTGCGTTCGACACTATAGATCATGACATACTCGTAGATCGATTACAAAACTATACAGGTATTCAAGGGCAGGCTTTAAGATGGTTTAGATCCTACCTGTCCGATCGCTACCACTTTGTTTATTTAAACGGGGAGTCATCTCAATTATCACCAGTAAAGTATGGAGTACCACAAGGATCTGTCCTAGGTCCTCTGCTGTTTTCAATATACATGCTGCCCCTTGGTAATATTATTAGAAAATATGGGATTAGTTTCCATTGCTATGCTGATGATACTCAACTATATATCTCAACAAGACCAGACGAAACTTCTAAATTATCTAAGTTAACTGAGTGTGTTAAAAATGTAAAAGATTGGATGACCAATAATTTTCTCCTATTAAATTCAGATAAGACAGAGATATTACTTATTGGACCAAATAACAGTACACAGAATCTCTTGGATTACAATTTGCAACTAGACGGATGTCCTGTTACTTCCTCTACAGTCAAAAATCTGGGTGTTATATTAGACAGCAACTTGTCGTTTGAAAAACATATTTCCAATGTTACAAAAACAGCATTCTTCCATCTTAGAAACATTGCCAAGCTAAGGAACATGTTACCTGTTTCTGATGCAGAAAAGCTAGTTCATGCATTCATGACCTCTAGACTGGCTATTGTAAGACTGCTAGGTGGTTGTCCTGCATCTTCAAAAACAAGCTGGACTGCAGCGCTGAGTGGTCAAAGTATATGTTCAGTCTCTGACTGAATTAGTAAATTTTGCATCAGGCCCAGGTTTAGTCTGGTATCCACTAAAGTAGAGCTTTTTCATATTTGCTTGGAATAGGTTCCAGTGTAACGTTCCTTCAGACACACTCTCTCTGTTTAAATCTAGATGGTAAAGACACATTCTTTAGCCAAGCATTCACATAATGCATCATCTTGTACTGGTTTATCTGATCAAAACACTTATTATTCTTTAGTGGGTTGAACAAATAATTTTTGCTTGAATGGTCCAACAACACTAGCTAATTATGTCTCTTTGTTTCTCTGTTTCTGCCACGGGATAAATCCCGTGGTAACTAGGAATTCAAGCTTCAGCTTCCAGCCCTTAAATGATCTGAGATGACCAAACACCTGAGAAGAGATTATGGACCCCTCGATGAGGATGCAACCTCTGATCCCCCAACAACATGCAGAATCATTTTCCAAAGTTAATATATTAAGTTTCAGTATAAATATATTGTAGAAACTTACCTGTAAAGCGCTTTGCACACAGTGCCAAAAAGCGCTACCAGTAAACTTGAATTAAAAAAAAATTGAATTGACCATGGTATCCCTGTTCTTAAATTTCCAGCAAACTCTGACCTTAACTATGAAAATTACTATTATTATTGTAAGAAAGATGCCCAGAATGTTGATGGATGAGACACCACATGACCACAGATCTTTTGAAAATTGCACTTATCATTTTTGACCACATCATTTTTGTGTTGAAATGATGCTGGTGTGCTTACAAGGGGGGAAAAAACTTAATGTTCTGTCCTTTACAATAATTATTTATCCAGCAAACCTCAACAGATTGTTCTAATATAAAACACTGCACAGGCAATTTGCACTGCATGTGTGTAATGTGAAACCTTTCAAGCGGTAGCTAAGGTAACTATTGTTCATCTGTGGTGCGGTCATGTGCTCTTTCATATAGTCTCTACAAACATACAATACAGCAGCTCCTTCTACCTTCATTCTTAGAAATTAGCACAACTAAACAAAACATTTCACAAATACTTTGTTCAATTTATTTGTTATAAATGCAAATAGAAAATAAAACCAAAACTATAACAACCAGAACCTAATGAATTTTAGAATCTCATCTAATAACGATTGTTATTAATTATAGCCCTAAATTATTAACTGATGGATATGTTCTATGTATAAGTTATTATTGCTTGTATATATTCAGTATTCCATTACTCCCGTGTTGGACATCTGCTACTGCTCATACATCACCATGACCACACGCCCCATGAGAGTGTGTACTAAAATAATAATATACACTAGAAAACATTTACATTTTCTTATTTGTAATTATTATTATTATTGTTGTTGTTATTATTATTAGCCTATTATTTGTAGTAGCGAGTAATTAATACATCAAAATCAAGAAAACAGGCGGTGGTGTGCTATCACCAATTACAAAACGTCCCAATGGCGCACGAGAGTTTGATTGGATGTAGTCTATGACTGGCATAGAGTTGGCAAATTAAGGGACCGTCTCTAAAGTTACATGCGATATTGGTATACACTTTTCTAACTTCAACAGCATCTGAGGAGAATGACTTACAGTCATAAAACAAACTATAAAGTGTTCATCTAGATGTCAACTATAATGCACACCTTTAAAAAAAATTATATTTATTAAAATAAACTGTAAATCATATGCAAAATATGCTACTTTTCTCTACCGAATGGGCTCAAATGCTCAATAGCATTTGAGGAGAATGACTTACAGTCATAAAACAAACTATAAAGTATTAATCTAGATGTCAACTATAATGCACATCTTTTACATTTTTGATATTTATTAAAATAACTTGTAAATCATATTTAAAAAATTGCTATTTTTTCTCTACCGAATGGCCTCAAATGCAAAATATGCCATAATTTAAAGCTCAATGGCATTTGAGGAGAATGACTTACAGTCATAAAAATAACTGTAAACTGTTCATCTAGGTGTCAACTATAATGCACACCTCATACATTTTTGATATTTATTAAAATAAAATGCAAATCATATGTAAAAATAGCTATTTTTTCACTACCGAATGGGCTCAAACGCAAATTTAAAGCTCAATAGCATTTGAGCAGAAAGACTTACAGTCATAAAAACAACTGTAAACTGTTCATCTAGATGTCAACTTGTCAGTCCTCTGTCGTGTGTGTCATGTGTTCCCGCCTCTTGTGTCCATATTTGGTTTGTTTCCTGTCCTTGTTTAGTGTGATTATTAGTTAATTCGTGTCCAGGTGTGTTTATGTGATTATGTGTTAATTACCCTGTGTATTTAGTTCCTGTCTGTTCAGTTTGATTTCGTCTGGTCTACTCGTTACTCCCCGGTGTTTCTGTGAGTCTGCCTTGCCTTGTCTTGCCCTGATGTCTTCATTAAAGACTATTATTTTGAGTTTAATCCTCGTCTGCGTGTTCCTAGTTTCTCCCTGCTGTGTGCACCGTGACACAACTATAATGCACACCTCATACATTTTTGATATTTATTAAAATAAACTGTAAATCATATGCAAAAAATTATACTTTTCACAACCGAATGGCTGCAAATTTAAAGCTCAATAACATTTGAGGAGAATGACTTAAAGTCAGAAAACAAACTGTAAACGGATCTAGGTGTCAACTATAATGCACATTTTAAATTTGCATTTGAGGCCATTCGGTTGTGAAAAGTAGCATTTTTTTGCATATGATTTATTATTTATATTTGAGTTTATTTTAATAAATCTCAAAAATGTATGAGGTGTGCATTATAGTTGACACCTAGATGAACAGTTTACATTTATTTTTATGACTAAGTCATTCTGCTCAAATGCTATTGAGCTTTAAATTATGCCATGTTTTGCATTTGAGCCCATTTGGTAGTGAAAACTAGATTTTTTGCATATGATTTACAGTTTATTGTAATAAATATCAAAAATGTAAAAAGTGTGCATTATAGTTGACACCTACAGTATCTCACAGAAGTGAGTACACCCCTCACATTCTTTTAAATATTTTATTATATATTTTCATGTGACAACACTGAAGAAATGATACTTTGCTACAATGTAAATTAGTGAGTGTACAGCTTGTATAACAGTGTAAATTTGCTGTCCCCTCAAAATAACTCAACACACAGCCATTAATGTCTAAACCGCTGGCCACAAAAGTGAGTACACCCCTAAGTGAAAATGTCCAAATTGGGTCCAAAGTGTCAATATTTTGTGTGGCCACCATTATTTTCCAGCACTGCCTTAACCCTCTTGGGCATGGAGTTCACCAGAGCTTCACAGGTTGCCACTGGAGTCACTGGAGGATGTTAGAGACCTTGCACTCCTCCACCTTCCGTTTGAGGATGCCCCACAAATGCTCAATAGGGTTTAGGTCTGGAGACATGCTTGGCCAGTCCATCACCTTTACCCTCAGCTTCTTTAGCAAGGCAGTGGTCATCTTGGAGGTGTGTTTGGTGTCGTTATCATGTTGGAATACTGCCCTGCGGCCCAGTCTCCGAAGGGAGGGGATCATGCTCTGCTTCAGTATGTCACAGTACATGTTGGCATTCATGATACCCTCAATGAACTGTAGCTCCCCAGTGCCGGCAGCACTCATGCAGCCCCAGACCATGACACTCCCACCACCGTGCTTGACTGTAGGCAAGACACACTTGTCTTTGTACTCCTCACCTGGTTGCCGCCACACACGCTTGACACCATCTGAACCAAATAAGTTTATCTTAGTCTCATCAGACCACAGGACATGGTTCCAGTAATCCATGTCATTAGTCTGCTTGTCTTCAGGAAACTGTTTGAAGGGCTGTCTTGTGCATCATCTTTAGAAGAGGCTTCCTTCTGGGATGACAGCCATGCAGACCAATTTGATGCAGTGTGCGGCGTATGGTCTGAGCACTGACAGGCTGACCCCCCAACCCTTCAACCTCTGCAGCAATGCTGGCAGCACTCAACTTCTTTGGTCGACCATGGCGAGGCCTGTTCTGAGTGGAACCTGTCCTGTTAAACCGCTGTATAGTCTTGGCCACCGTGCTGCAGCTCAGTTTCAGGGTCTTGGCTAATCTTCTTATAGTCCTACACCATCTTTATGTAGAGCAACAATTCTTTTTCTCAGATCCTCAGAGAGTTCTTTGCCATGAGGTGCCATGTTGAACTTCCAGTGACCAGTATGAGAGAGTGAGAGCGATCACACAAAATTTAACACACCTGCTCCCCATTCACACCTGAGACCTTGTAACACTAACGAGTCACATGACACCGGGGAGAGAAATTGGGCCCAATTTGAACATTTTCACTTAGGGGTGTACTCACTTTTGTGGCCAGCGGTTTAGACATTAATGGCTGTGTGTTGAGTTATTTTGAGGGGACAGCAAATGTACACTGTTACAAGCTGTACACTGACTACTTTACATTGTAGCAAAGTGTCATTTCTTCAGTGTTGTCACATGAAAAGATATAATAAAATATTTACAAAAATGTGAGGGGTGTACTCACTTCTGTGAGATACTGTAGATGAACAGTTTACAGTTATTTTTATGACTGTACATCAATTCTGCTTGAATGCTATTGAGCTTTAAATTTGAGTTTGAGCCCATTCGGTTGTGAAAAATATCGATTTTTACATATGATTTACAAGTTATTTTAATAAATATCAAAAATGTAAAAGGTGTGCATTATAGTTGGCATCTAGATGAATACTTTACAGTTTGTGTTATGACTGTAAGTCTTTCTGCTCAAATGCTATCGAGCTTTAAATTACGGCATATTTTGCACTTGAGCCCATTCGGTAGTGAAAAAATAGCAATTTTTACATATGATTTACATTGTATTTTAATAAATATCAAAAATGTAAAAGGTGTGCGTTATAGATGGCATCAAGGTGAACACTTCATAGTTTGTTTTATGACTGTAAGTAATTATCCTCAAATGCTATTGAGCTTTAAATTATGGCATATTTTGCATTTGAGCCCATTTGGTAGTGAAAAATAGCAATTTTTACATATGATTTACAAGTTATTTTAATAAATATCAAAAATGTAAAAGGTGTGCATTATAGTTGACATCTAGATGAACACTTTATAGTTTGTTTTATGACTAAGTCTTCCTCCTCAAATGCTTTGGGGTTTAAATTTGCATTTGAGGCCATTCGAAAGTGAAAATTAGCAATTTTTACATATGATTTACATTTTATTTTAATAAATATCAAAAATGTAAAAGGTGTGCATTATAGTTGACACCTAGATGAACAGTTTACAGTTATTTGTATGACTGTAAGTCATTCTGCTCAAATGCTATTGAGCTTTAAATTTGAGTTTGAGCTCATTCGGTTGTGAAAAATAGCAATTTTTTTACATATGATTTACAAGTTATTTTAATAAATATCAAAAATGTAAACGGTGTGCATTATAGCTGACATCTAGATGAACACTTTATAGTTTGTTTTATGACTGTAAGTCATTCTCCTCAGATGCTATTGAAGTTAGAAATGTGTATACCAATATCGCATGCAACTTTAGAGACGGTCCCTTAATTTGCGAATAATGATTACCGGTTTACAATATCCACCTCCCAGGAATTCTGCAATGCCTCGTGTCGCATATAAAAGTTCAGAGAATTCATTTGAAATGACATTTGAAAATCTGTGGCAATAATGAATCGGAACGACACAGCCGCGCGCATTGCGCACGTCTTCAGTGGAACGTTTGTGCACTCCACACCGCGAGCTGCGGTGGAAATACTGCAGAACTGTGTCTTAGGAGTCGACGATGAGGGCAAGGTTTGTTTAATAGTCTACTTAATTACAATTTATGTCATCTCATTTGGATTTACTTTCGAAGGTAGATGTCCTAACCACATAATGTATTATAGGTAAATGATGCCATTTGCCAATGATTTGCAATGTACCTCAAAGTATTTTTTTCATAATGGTGATTTTTCTTCTTTTTGAGCAGATTGCATTTATTGAAAAAGATCAAGATGTGGTCAGTCTTTCAAAAATATGGGGCTTTGAAACTTCAGACATAAAACAGCTTGGACAATAGTAAGTACATCAGTCTAAATGAATTGCATATATTCTATACAGTCTAACATAAGTCTTGCATAAGTGTGCTTTGAGTCGCTTTTACATTCAGAACAACCACTCAGCAGGTAGCAAAATAGAGCAAGAACCTTTGTGTAAACAAGCTTTGTGATCAAATTGTGTAATAATGAGTATGTTCAAGCTTGAAATCTTTTTGCAGTGCCACTGCTTAATTTGACTTTTGCTCCACAGTGAGTTTCTTATGCCCGGAATGGTTGATACACACATCCATGCGTCTCAGTATAGCTATAGTGGAACTGCCCTAGACCTGCCTCTGCTGGAGTGGCTCAACACTTACACTTTCCCTGTGGAAGCCAAGTATAAAGACTTGGATTTTGCCAATAATGTCTACACTAAAGTTGTGGTAAGCTCATTGAAATGGATTAAATAAAGTCTAATTAAACTATAATAAACATAAAGAATAACTCTAAAGTAAGGTAAATCATTGATGGAACTGATATGGATATAGAATGCATGCTGCAAATGTTGTTTGAACCTTTTTGTTGACTGTTTGGCATTGTAGAGAAGAACCTTAAAGAACGGCACCACTACTGCTTGTTATTTTGCCACAATACACACGGATGCCTCTCTTCTGCTTGGAGAGCTTGCAGGTAAAGCACATGCAACCAAGGATACACACACACACACACACACACACGTTGAATGAATTTCCCCTGTGACTGTGTTTGTGGTGGCAAACACAAACACATCCTTTCTCTAACCTTTGGAATTTGTCTTGCTTTGTCCTATCATGGCTTAGCTCTTGTTCCTGACAGTCTGTTAAGTAACTGCATTTATGTTTGCTTTTTCATATTATGTAAGAAGTCAAAGTCAAAGTCAAAGTCCAAAGTCAAAGAAGAGGTGCACTGTGACCTATCATTCTGTGACGTAAAGTTGTAATAACTCTGTCTCAACTTTAATATTACTTTAAAATCCTGTGTTCAATATGTTGCTGTATCATTATCTCACAAGATAATAAATCAATTATTGATCATTGATTTTAGATTTTGACATACAGTATTTTGCCTCTTTTCCACTAGATAAGTTTGGACAAAGAGCTTTAGTGGGTAAAGTTTGCATGGACTGCAATTCTGCAGTTCCACAGTACAAGGAAAGTCCAAGTGAATGTAAAGAGGAGACCGATCGGTGAGTTTTGGAGGACCGTGTGACTGTACTGACACAATAGTGTTAGTAACCTCATGTACAATGTACAAAATGACTGAATTTTGGTTATAAATCTAACCCCCAGTCTGATCAATGACCTTGAAGATATGATTCTGCTTCCTCTTGTTGTTTTGCAGTTTCATCAAAGAGCTTCTCAAAAAGAAGGTAAATAACGGGTTCATTCTCATTAATTTAATTGATTATGTATGTCTAGTCAGAGTCGGTGTTACAGTAAATAGTTGTGCCTAAATGATTTCAGGCTGTGAAATATGAAAATAAAAATATATTATCTGTTTTAGTACCCAAATGTTAAGCCTGTGGTCACTCCTCGATTCGCTCCATCCTGTTCCTCCTCACTGCTCAGTGAATTAGGTGAGATCGCCAATAACAACAAGCTTCACATTCAGGTTTGTCCTCCTTTCATACATTAACATCTACTTGATACACTGTGATTTACAAAGGTTAAAGAACATACAATTAACATTCAAGTGGATTACGGCATTGATCACATGATAGAAGCTTGAAACATGGTATGATGACTAAGAGTTTTTGATTGACAGATGTCCTTAGTACTTGTTATGGTGTTAGAGATTTCAGTTCTTTATGTTTATAATTCTTGTAAAAGGCAATAGTGAGTTGAACGATGGGTGTGTCCAGCTTTGTGTACTCCACGCATCAGCATTTATAATAGAGATTCTGTGCAATTTTACTTTAGAAAAATAACTAATTCTAAACTATAATTGTAATATTATAAATAAATGCTGTAAATATTATAAACTGATATTATAAACTCAATAGTTGTGAATAATTAACAGTTAAGATGCTGTAAATCATAAGATAATCACTAATAGACACTAAGTAAAATGATTAACACCTGTTTTTCTGCAATCATTAAACCTATAGAGTCACATCAGTGAGAACAAAGAGGAAGTGGAGCTTGTGAAGACATTGTTCCCAGGCTGCACATCCTACACTGATGTTTACCTCAAGCACAACCTGCTTACAGATAGGGTGAGTGAGTGGCATTCAGTGATTGTCATTGTACTGTACATCAAAGACCTGATGAAATATTTTTTTGCATATATATTTTTATATATCCTTTTATCTAATATCTTACTTTATATACATATTATTCTACATTGACACCTTTGTTACTGATTCATTGTATAATTTTGTAGATTTTATGTTCTGAATTGAGTCCAAGTGTGAAAGTCTGAAGTCTATGCATGACATAAACAAATGTCAGTCTTCTATACAGTGGTTATTGGAAAACTGCTTTACCTTAAGGTACTATGCATCTGTAATGGGATGTATGAAGTTGTTACTTAGATTTTTTTTTCTTCTTTTTAAAAGGTGCAGTAATATTTCAAACACTTTTGCCCTTAAAAATAAATAAATAGGGAGGAACTTGTAGAATCGGTTTGAGTCTTTAAAATATATGCAGCTGTTTGCCAATATACAGTTGTGTGAGTTTATTTAAAAAGATATATACAAATAAATTCATATAAAGCTGCACATATTTGATGAACCAATAGGTTTTTATTGAAGTTTTTTTTTTAAGTACTTTGTTGTCATTAGCCCTGTGGATGTAAAGGGCTTGCTTGAGACGGTTCTGAATCATGTGCTTTGCAATATGAGTTTGTGATCAAGAGTTCAGTACACTGGAGTGTATTGTCATTTGTTTGAGCATACAAACTCCCTGCTCTGAATAGATGACACTCTTCCTCACTGATCTGGGACCAAGTGCAAATCCCATTTCTGACTTAAGAGACCTATGATTTAAAGGTGCCATACAATGGAAAACTGTGTTTACCTTGGCATAGTTGAATAATAAGAGTTCTGTACATGGAAATAACATACCGTGAGCCTCAAACAGCATTGTTTCCTCCTTCAAATTTCGTGAATAAAAAAGACCACTGAAAAATAGGCGAATCAGAACATAACACCGACTGTGATGTAACAGTCGGGATCACTAATAGTTACGCCCCCAACATTTGCATATACCCGCCCATGTTCTATGCCAGCCGCCAGCCGAACCATCAGAAGTCCTGCAGGTATTGTGAAGAAACAAGCGAGGACAACAGCAAAAATGGCAGATCATGGAAATAAATGTTATGTTCCAGGCTGTGCAGGGGATGTGAAGTGCAGGGATGGGTTGGTGTCTGTATTCAGAAAGGCACGGAAAGCAAATAACATGTTCTAATAAAATAACGCGAGCCACTAAAGGGACATGGTTAGCTCCTTGCTAGCGGCAGCCTGTTACAGTACATAAGATTTCACTTACCACATAAACAGAGTAAGGAGAGATGACTGAGGATGATGGCGAATGATTTACAGATCTTGAGCACCACTGACAAGCATCTGATCTTGTAAAATGCGTGGTAAGTTCTGCCGCTCCATTGTATAAACAGATTTTTCGATCGCGAAAGTGAAAGTAAAAGTCGATCGTGCATTTGAAAGCAGTTTCAGTGCCCAGCATATTAATAGCGGCTCTCTGATGCCCGTATTTTATATACAGTATAATTACCCAACGATATAACTGCGAGAGAAAGTATTGAAATATATACTTTTCCTGTGTTTCCTTCCTGTGAGCTAATGAAATGAGCCTCACTGTGAAACAGCCAATCAGAGCAGAGCTCAACATTGAGCCGCACTGTGAAACAGCCAATCAGTGCAGAGCTCAACATTATTATTCATGACCCTTCCAAATAAGCCAATAACAGACCGTTTCATTCTAGGGAGAAATTCTAGGGTTGTAAATGCACGTGTAAAACTGTTTCTGGATCATTTTTGACCTTACCTAAGCCACATACCTTCTATGTAGATATCAGAGAACAATTTAAAATATTGTATCAATGCATTCTATGGCACCTTTACAGGAATAATTCACCAAAAAGTGAATATTTACTCATTTTCATTATTTACTCACGCTAGTGTCGCTGCAAACTTGTGGAACAAAATCTTTGATGATTTTAACCAAATCAGAATATTTCAGCTTTAGGTTTTGGATTTGAGAATTGAAATTGGTTTAGAATTAAATGATGTAAACGGACTATTGCAGACTGTAATGGCCCATGGCTGTCACCTAACTGATGAAGAACTGGAGATCTTTCGTGAAACAGGATCTGCAATCTCTCACTGTCCTAACAGTAACATTTCGTAAGCACCTCAAGCCTTTTACTATTAATATTCATTTTCAGATCGCTTTAATATATTCTAATACATGTTATTTCATTCATTTATTGTATCTTTTACCATCCCAGGATTTGCAGTGGGATGCTAAATGTGCGCAATGTCTTGAACCACAAAGTGAAATTGGGTTTGGGGACAGGTAAGGTTGTTTGCCAGGCCATTTTGTGCATTATAGTGGGAAATTCTTTCTTAGCGAAAGCTTTAAAGATAATAAGCTATACATGTCAGTTGTCAATTTCATGTCAGGTCCAGTATTCTGCATTTAACGGTTTTGTCTGTGCCGTCTGTAGATGTAGCAGGAGGCTACTCTCCATCCATGCTAGATGCTATGAGAAGAACTCTCGACACGTCCAAAGCCCTGACCATCCAGGACCCTCAGCATAAGACTCTGAGCTTTGAGGAGGTTTTCAGATTGGCTACACTTGGAGGCAGCGAAGGTAAGATTCCAGCTTTCATTGTCAAATGTTATTTTCGTTATTTATTACTAGCACAGCACACTATATAAACTTGCCTGGTTGTTCTCCACACTCCCTACAGCCCTCTCACTGGATGATCAGATCGGAAACTTTGTGGTAGGCAAGGACTTTGATGCCCTGCGAGTGAATGTTTGCATTCCTGATGGACCGATTGATTTGTTTCCTGGTGAAGGTCCCAAGGTTCGACAGATCTCCTACTGATCTTTTCTGCCCTCATACTGAGAAAACAACATCAATTGGTTAAATGTATTTTTTGTGTGTGGTCATATGCAAACACACTGGTCTCATTGCAAGAACAATCAATACCAATGAATATCCTTTGCATACATTACAAATTCTTTAATGTGTACAAATTATAAAGAGTGTCCCATTTAACGTGCTTTTTTTTTCCATACAGGTCATTTTGGAGAAGTTTTTAAATTTAGGTAAGTTGCTTTAAAAAATATTGAAATGCTTAAAATATCCCTTTAATTCAGATATTCTTGTCTTATTGAAATCCTTACAAATATTTGTTCTGAAAAGGTGATGATCGAAATATTACTGAAGTCTATGTGGCTGGAAGACAAGTGGTTCCATTTCCAGATGCATTACTATCTAGTTGTTTTTACTAGAAATATAATACATCTACTCAGGACAAGCATTTTTTTTTTTTTTTGGTAAGATTACAGTTTAGATTTTCTAAAGGATATTATAGATGTATATTATTTAGTTAACATATTGTTAAATGTCTTTATTTAGGAAATATTGTTTATTTAAATTTTACCACATGATTTAAAGATTTGTCTAATGCTCAAATAGATTGTTTTAAATTTGTATTAAATTGTTGTCTTCTATTTACTAGTCGTGTTGATCATGAAAAAAATATATGACAGACTATATTTTATATTAATCAATGACAAATTGACAATAAAAATGCTTTATGTTATTGTCACCCTTTTTTAAATGTATGTTATTTAGGAATATATATTTATTTATTTTTGATTGCTTGTATTATCATTGATTCATGATAATACACTCCAAAACAAGTATTTGTGACACTCTCTCACGCACACAGCTCTCATCAGAGGCTTTTAGCTGTCGGTCCCACCGGTCCGTTCACTGTTTATGACAGTTCTCAAGCAGGAACAGAGCTCTTGATTATTTGTTTCATGCCCTCTACGTACAATGCTTACAATACATGGTAGACGAGTTCTGAATGTATTTGAACTGAAATTGAGTGGTCATCATTTCAAGCAGTGACAGCAGTGTCTTGCTGTATGACATGCTATACATCTAAAATTATTTTAAACAGCATCTTTTCTAATTATTCAATCATTTTTAAACATGGCGTTAAGAGACCGTGGAATTGTTATATTCAAAAATAGTGATTTTTCACACAACAGTACTAGTTAAATGAATTGCATTACATAAATAAATATGCACTTTCCATTAAAGTTTGTTTATCTGCTGATTAATTGGCAACAATAATCTGTAACCACATGGAGGCGCTAAGAGACTGTGTTTTACACTGCAGATCTAACTCCAGTCTATAGCAATGATGTCTCAATCACACTTATGATATTAGCAATATATATATATATAAATATGATGTGCTTTAGTGAGTATGAGTCATATTTGACTAACTTTTTCACAGTATGCTCATATTTGAGTCACATTTTATATTCAAATATCAGTAAACATGATTTACATTTTATATCATTTTCTGTTAGTATTGTAAATTATGCTGTTTTTTAATGATCTGAAACATTTTTATACATAATATTATTTTATGCCATGCACGTTTGTCTTTTTCAGCTGAAGTTTGTTGCACCCTAATAATGCCAACATTCCAGTTCTGAACTCTCGGTCAGTCAGGTCTGTCTTGTGTGTTTGGAAAAATAATATCTGAACACATTGCTCAGCAAGCAAATCTTGTTTTCATAATGATTATGTCATCATGATGAATCTTTTGTATATGTTTAGATGTCATTTACAGAAATGTTTACAAACTTAACTGCTTTCACAGAAGAGAATGTAAGGGAGTTATGTGACCCTAGACCACACAACCAGTCATAGTAGGCTATGGGAATATTTGTAGCAATAGCCAGCAATATATTGTATGGGTCGAAATTATAGATTTTTCTTGTATGCCAAAAATCATTAGGATATTAAGTAAAGATCATGTTCCATGAAGATATTTTGTAAATTTCCTACCATAAATATATCAAAACTTAATTTTGATTAGTAATATGCATTGCTAAGGACTTCATTTGGATAACTTTAAAGGCGATTTTCTCAGTATTTAGATTTTTTTGCACCCTCAGATTCCAGATTTTCAAATAGGCTAGTTGTATCTCGGCCAAATATTGTCCTATCCTAACAAACCATATATCAATGGAAAGCTTGATTTATTCAGCAATCTCAATTTAAAAGAAAATGACCCTGACTGGTTTTGTGGTCCAGGGTCACATAATCTTTGCTGATACATGGGTAGAACGGAAAGATGCCCTCAAGAAGTAACTCTTGAAATAATAATCCATGAATTATATTAAGTATTAAAGCCATAGTTCACCTGTAATGAGTTTGTTTCTTCATCTAAACAGATTTAGAGAAATACATCACTTACTCAACAATGGACCCTCTGCAGAGAATGGATGTCATCAGAATGAGAGTCCAAACAGCTTCCTCCAGTGAAAACATCCATCCCCTGTTGTCCTCTCACATCAAAATCCACTGACATATTTGATATATAGAAATGTTTTGGACTTATTTGCACTTAGAAACAATGCTTGACCTGTGCATATTTCTCTCCGGATTCAGACAAGATGACTTTTCACTTGTGAAAGCATTATGTAGGCTATCATGAAACGTTATTTTAGCTGGAAGCAATGGCTTGAAATGAAAAACATCTTACTGATGGTTTTGTTTCTTACAAACATGAAGCCTTTCACTTCACAAGATGTTAATTGGTGGACTGGAGTCATGAAGATTGCTTGTGGATCATTGTGATGTTTTTATCAGCTCTTATTCTGATGGCACCCATTCACTGCAGAGGATACATTGGCGAGCAAGTGATTTAATGCTAAATTTTACCACATCTATTCTGATGAAAAAACAAACTCTACAAAATCTACATCCATGGATGACCTGAGGGTGAGTAGTACATTTTCAGTAAATTTTCATTTTGGGGTGAAATATCCCTTTAAATCTAAAATATTAGCAAATGAAATGAACCTCAAAACTGTCTGCTTTGGCGTTCTAACCCAAGGGCTTGAACCACAGACATCTAGCAAACAGCATAAAGTAAGTGTCTCAGAGCGAGAGAGAAGCAGAAGTGAGGGACAGTGTATAAACATGGGAGTGAAAGACAAAGAGGCACACAGATGGGAGAGAGACAGAGAATGAGACGGAGGCATGAGTAAAGCGCATGTGAGTGGGCGGGGCTTCGCACGCAGACGCGGTGGGAGCATGTGAATGGAGAATGAGGCGAGCTTGTGTCATATGCAGTGACGTCATAGTGCCCGTCTAAAGCCCCGCCCCCTTCCTGTGCCTTTCTCTCTTACAGAAATGCTGAATCAGTCAGAGCTGGCTATGTCTGGCTGGGAATTTCCTGGCTAGACCACACAAGGTACATTAAATAGTTGTGACAGACATATATAAGAACTTTAATAACACAAATTTACTGAAATGGCATAAAGAACAGACTTTTAGTCATAATAGTTTAATATTGTGTATGAAGCTGTTTGACTCCTTGTGTAAAATTCAGTGAGTCAAAGAGGTTCCCTTATCTGTCATAGTCCCCTCTCTTCATGTAATCTGACTGTCTGTCTGAATGAACTTCCTGTGTGATCTACACTGAGGAACACAAGCAGCTTTGAGAGCCACACCCAGACTCACAAGTTAAAGGCTGGTTTTACTCTAGGTATAACTGATTACATCTTCCTGACTACGCCTCAAGGAACAAAAGCTCGGTACACAACAGCACGGGAACGTTCTGGTAAAGTTCAGAAAAGGAGAACATTTAAGTTTGGAGTTTCCTGTGAAGTGAGAATTGTGTCGGATTAGAGTGTTAACTTGTGCGTGGTAGTGTTAGGTTGAGAGAGATTGTGTGAGATCACGGGCGGAACTCACTACCCTAGTTCAATGCATCTGTCATAATCTGGTTAGGTTTTGTGACAGGCCAGCTATTCTCCTCTAGTTCATTGTACAGTTAAAAAAATAAAACTGAAAAGATAAGTCTGCTACCTTAAAATTATCATCACTGCTGATGGAGAAATTCAAGATTATAAAATTGAGCAGAAATTACACATTTAGCATTTCATGATGATAAGCTTGAAAAAAGAAATCATAAGCTGATGGGATAACAAGGGAAAACAAACCTGTTTTTCTTACCTCATTGGCAGATTTTTTTTCTTATTTTAAGTATAAACAGTTAATTTTGATACTTTTTTGTTCAGAAAACAAGACTTATTATCATGTAATTTTATTTCCTCACAAAATGTTTTTTGATTTAAGAATGTTTAGATATTTGTACTGGAAAAAAAACTGAGTAAGAAAATCACTGTTTACAGTGAACATTTTTTTACTAGCCATCAATATCCCATTTCCATTTATTCATAATTGTCTATGACTAGTTTTGTTATATTTGTTATATTTTTATTCCTTAATACTTTTAACTTGTCATTTACAGGACCATTTATATCAGGGATTTTTTTGTCTTCCGAACTCCTTTTAGACTAAAATATTTTCTTGAAGTACAGAGATTTTAAGTTAATATTCCCATAATTTAACTTCTAATTTATATGTTCACGCTTTTCTGAAATCAGTTAAAGGTCACATGACAAAGTTAAACTTTTTTTTTTTTTTTGATAATTTGTCAGTTTAAAACTTTTCAACACACCCCAGTTTAGTAAAATCTGATTTAAATTAATTAAAAACTACTTTAAAAAAAGTTATCAAAATTCTGAAAAATAAATACTTTTATGAATAAATAAATAAAATTAAGTACATTTCCTTCCCTTTTCCACTATTCTCACCTCCCTCTCAAGATTTTTTCCAAAACCTACATTTTCCTTGTTATGACCATGATGCCCATTCACGTTTCATTCCTCCCAGCGCAAGCTCCATAATTGCTTTAATACGAAACTCTTTCTTTAAGCTCCTCTGTCTCGTGGTTCTGAGCCTTGCCATCTTCTCCTCAGCCAAACTCACGACTGAGAAGCCAATTTACAGCCTCTGACCGGCACAAGGATTAACGTGGGAAGAACACACGGAACTCTGTGTGAGAACCCATCTGCTCCCCCGCTGAACAAGTCCTACGTCCTGCCTTTAATTCAGTCCCAGGTCATTTACTTTTACTCATGATACAAAGTTCTAAGCCATACTGTTTTCCTGTTCAACTATGCCTCAGTATATCTCTTTGTATCCTTGGTTGCCCCTCCCCCTGACACGTCTACACACTGTGGCGTAGACATCTGCCCTCAACATCTGTCACCACCCGTCACTGTGATGTCATCCACCCAGACCGGCTTAATGCCCAGCCCCCTCTGTACAAATACAGAGAGCGAGCCTGAGCCGCAGACGCTGACTAGTCAAGAGTATGACAATAACACCAAATGACTGGACGATGATACGAAAAGATTTTCCTTTAAAGGACAGAGATGCACTTTGAAGACAAGACAGGAAAAGTATATGTGAATATCCTGTGTGTGTTTGATTGAGGGTGACACTGAGGGTTCACACCAGCTGTTGTCATTCCTTAGAGGGTGACACACACCTCTCCAGCTGTTACTAGGTCAGGCAGGATTGTCAAATCTGCTTTGGTTGTGAGTACCAAAGTGCTAAAGGTTGTCAGGACAGCTGTCGTGAAAACAGGATGTCTTTGCGTCAGCAGGCGGGACAGGTGTGCGAAACAAGCACCATCTGAAAAATTATTCAGCTGTCAGGGAATCTACAATTTGGGCGTTATTCAGTATAAAAACGCCTGGAAACTACTCATGCAAATACCATTATCTGTATGATGTTCTGGAATTTCCCCCAAAATAACAACAGAACATGACTATATATTTTCTCTCTGTATATTTTTATTTACAATACTTTTTTCTTTAATGCCAGGTAAAAGGATTAAATGCAATACATAAATATGTACATAGTAAGGTGTTTTTTCCATACAAATTTGCATATAACTAAAGGCTGAAATTTAAAACAGATACATACTTTTAAGGAAACCTCACTCCCTACAGAAGAAAAGACGTTTATACACACAATACATGCACTCGGACTCTCTTACATTAACATATGCAGACACACAAACTGACAGGTGCATTGTAGGTGCATTTTAAAACAAACAAGAAGAACAAAGTTTCACAGACTCGGGTCTGACTTTATGCGTATACTATTGCGGTGTTATGAATGCGCTGTCTCAGTAGAGTTAGCTCATCTCGCTTCGAAAACAGGAAGAAGGTCTTGTGCACAAATTTCCCCCGTGCACACAAATACGCTCACACGGAAACGGACTGTACCACCTTACAGTCTTCTCAAAAAGTCACGCAATTAACAAAAATAAAACTCCCAGACATCTGACACTCTAAAATGCAGGATGAAGGTTATTGGTTCTAGAATGTGGGAAAAGAGTTGTCTAGAGCAGACGAAGGCGGAAAAAAAAAGACTTCTGATGAATCTCAAACTTTCATTCAAAAACATGATGTCACAGTAGCAAGTTCACATTCTAAAATAATGCTAAATAAATGGTATTAACGTCTGGGCGGCCTCACATTCCAACTGATTTTCTAGAACAGACTGTAATGACACACTGCAGTTTAACAGATCAATACATGCTGCACACATCATCAGGTAGAGCTTTGACACACCTCTTAAAAATCCGGCGTCATATGCTGAACACTACTTAGTCAGAAACTACACGGCCACGTTTTGGCACAGAGTATCTGCCACTCCCATTGCTTGAGGGCGGGAACAGGCAAATCAAAAAAACAATTATAAAAAGCTCAAATTTCCTGAAAGGTATCCTATGCTTTAGGAAACGAAAGAATATGCAAGAACACCTAGCATAAAACACCACAGAGAGGAGAGGAAACAAAACGGAAAGAAATTAATACCTATTAGAAAACCAAAATCTGCCAATATCGTTCATGCATGAGCCTCAGACGGTACATTCTCTCGTTTTCTTCTTAAGGTGATAGAAAAACACAAGTCCGTTTTTCAAGTTGTCCATTTTATCCACCAGTGTTCTCGGAGAAAGAGGGTAAAGCTTATATTCTCTGGATCTTATCAGCCACCACTACGGGATTCTCCTTACGGATCTTAGCAGCAGCTTCCGCCTTGTAGTCGTACGTGCAGTTGTGCTTGTCTGAGTACCGGTGAATTCCACAGAACAGATTACCACATCGACAGTCAAAACCTGTAAATCCAAAGAAGACATAAGACCTCCGATCACAATATCACACCAATATCAGAATGACCAATCAATAGCTATGTTTCAATCCAAAGAATCGAATTAAATTTATGTGCAAAACTGGAATATCGCATAAAACATTTGCGAATAAAGCACCGTTTCCATCCAATGAGTGAAAGAGAACAAAATCGTCACTTCCTGGTAAACTGGCATTAAATATCACTAAGAACATAGGAGAAGCCACTGAATATAATAATTTTCATATATAATAAATTACTTGCGCCTCAGAGCAAGCAGACAAAACACAATAAATGCGGTCATTGCTTTCGGAGGCGGATGCCAGCTGTTTGCATGGGAACACAGTCGTGTAAGACAATTATACAGAAATACTTTGACGACAGACTTTGCGCAGGCATTTCAGAACGACCATAACAACATATAGATGCTGTGAACGAGATCAGTCCGCTGGTTAGTCAAGTTATCCCGTTTGATAGCGCAAAGTCACATGACTTTTTCGATGCGCATGGAGGAATTTATTCGGTAAATGTGTTTCCATCGTAGTTTATGCGCATTTTTCTTATCGGATAAAAAGTTTATCCTACTCAAATGTGCGCATAAGTTTTTTATGCGCATTTTTAGAATTTATGTGCATCTTGGCGTTTTCATCCAGCGTTTTTTTATGCGATATTCCAAAATGCGTACGAAAATAGGTGGATGGAAACCTAGCTAATGAGTCTCACCTGTTAGTCCGACCCTTTTACGGCAGGTAAAGCATCTATTTTTCTTAGGTTTGGAGGAATCTGGGCTCTTGCCCTCGTCGCTGCCCTGAGCCACAGGGATGGGGGAGTAGGAGGAGGTGGGCTGTGTTATGACTGTGGGAAGAATGAAGAGAGAAAAAACGTCAGAAAGCAGTCCGAGACCGATTTCTGAGTATGGTCGCAATTTTATAGGGCTGTACCCTAAAATAGGCTCTTGCCACAAACCCCAAATCCCAGTTTCTGTCAGAATGAAGTTCTTAGCACTGCATGAACTTAAGACTGTCATCAGTAAACAGCTCACACTAAAACTGGAGCAGGCCCAAAGACTGCTCTGTTTGCAGTAAAGTCCATTTTAGTACAAAGAAGAACTGAGAAAACAGAGCTTAATGTCTGAAGGCCCAACTGCCACAAACTTGACAGTGCTTCCTTTGACATTCACATTGTAGACGTATAAATAAACATTCCTTGCATACTTGAACAATGATAAGTAATAAAACAGATCTTGCTTTCATCTTGCGCGTCATCTTGCTCATCATCTTGCGCACTGCTGTAGCTGCAGACATTTGAATATATATTTAGACAGCACAGTTCTGGTTTATTGATATTTGACAGGCATTTTTGAAAGATTCCATCATACACATTATAAAATCCCCCCTGCAATCAAGCAGCAAAATGGTGCACAATTATTGGTTGTTTGTTTAATAAAATTATTAAGGGTTGCACACTTTAAATGATAATGAAATATGTTTAACAATGATTATTCACCAAGTTTAATAAGTTTACTATTTAATTCTGCATTCTAGAGACATTAATTTTAAACAGTTAGAAGCTACATGTAGTTTTGCGAGAAAATATTAAAACTACATCTAAAATGTAAATCTTAGATGAAACTTTATATGAAGTCAATATTTTCCAGATAATATTTTAACACTTTACAAGTTGCTTTGTTGTTGCTTTTTATCATTTAATTAATAATTTTGGAAATGATCAACATCCCACCCCTCCTGTGACCCATGGTTTGTCTGTATGTCTATTCAGAGCCAGTGAGCAACGGGCTTTCAAAATAATAATAATAATAAAATAAAAAAAACTGCATTAATGTGCGATAAAATAATTGTTGGGGTTAATTAAAGCTGCAACTAAACAAGCAGCTTTGTGTGTCTACTTTAATATTTATTTGATCATATTTCATTCCAATTACCTGGTTCAGCAGACTCAGCTTTAGGAGACAGGGCCTTTTCCTCTCTAGAAATGCTCATTTCTGTCATCTGTTGTGTGACTGGTAAGGAGGTGGAAGGAATACTTCTGCAAAATAAACAGGTGGGGGTTTTGGCGCACGCCGGCTTTTCTTGAAACACAGGAGATCATTCAAACGTCAAGCAGCTGAACATAAAATGCATTCTTTCCCATTAACTGAGGTTTAACAACAAACACACACGTGAAGTACTCACTCTCTCATGGTATCTGTGCTGGGTGCAGGTGAAAGCTCTGCTTTGTTTATGCTGGCTTCTAGTCTCTGTATGGCGGAGGCCTCTGCTGAGGGGCTGCCAGCTGGTCCAACAGAACACAAAGACACAAATCACAAACAGTGCACAGGTGCAGCTGCGCTACACTATACAAAAGGCCTGTGACACAAAACAAGTGCAGCTTATCATTTACAATTTCTCAGGGAAGACCCAACATTGTGCTAGAGACCAAGAAAAGGATTAAGTTCTAAAACAGCTCAGAATAACATGCTATCACTGGGTGCTGGTGTGTCAGAAATGCTTTACAAGCAGTAACTATGGTCTGTCATTCATTGCTGTAGCAACTATAATATCACCGTCTCCAAGAGGTGCAATGAATGAGAGCCCTTATACCATAGTATAACTACATTGTTTGTGTGGTCTGTAACCATAGAGGACAAACAGGTTAATTCAGTGTGACTTACCCAGGGGGCTCATGGGACTACGATCACTGCTTTGCTGTCTGTTCAGGTGCTCCTTATAGCACACCGAGCACATGCCATTGTTCCTGGGGTTGCCATAGAAACCACAGCCTGTGGTACACATTACTGGACTCTGGTTTGTCTCTTGGGCCATTGCTAATATATCACAAAGAAAATGGAGAAAGAACAAGAGTGGTCTTGTTAACAATGACAGCATTGTGTTTGCCTTACATGCACATGCAATGAGTAGAGGACATCATTGTTTTAAAGGTTCACTCAGTAGTTAATGAGGTATAGATATTCTAAGTTATTGGTATCAGATTGGCACTGTTGTGGACAGATACTCAAGGCTGCAGTATCAGTATCTGACATGAAAAAGCAGTATTGAACTATTCCTAGTATGTATAGTGTTCATTATTATATTCTTTAGTTAGCCCATTTTGTTTATATGTATTTTTATGTTTATTTTTTGGTAAAGCACTGGCTAATGGTGCTATAAAGATATATATATATATATATATATTTATTTTTTATTAACAAATCAAGTTCTAATAGATTAAAATAGACAGTTGACGACAAACAACTTGAAACTACTTAAAAAAAACAATACTAACATACTAAATTAACATTCTGTAAAGAAATAAATATTTTTTACTGTTTCTTAAAAACAAATTACATACTATTTTTAGTAATTACGCTGTATAGTCATGTGACCTCAATATGGCGTCACCCATGAGGGAGACGCGCTCCATGTAGAATAAAAGAGCTTTTTCAAGAAAACTGTCTTTATCATATGTAAACGTACATCTTTGCAATGGCATTTCACAAAACTGTGATTCATTTCTTCATGTGCAAAATGTTTAATTAGCAAAATGTTACCTTATGCACCTTTGAAGCTCAAGGGTTTAAACTTCTCGAGGCTCTAAGCGTGGATACACCGGAAACCCCGCTATAATTAAAAGACCTTGTTTTATCTCAGCCAAAAATAAGACAAGCTCCTCAACCACCCTCATCAGGAAAGAGTAATTACAGTCAAGTCAACCAACTGACCGGACTAACAGAGTTCTGCTGTTTCTATTCCTAACCACATCCAAACTGAACTCGCTTCTAATCCGTCTGTCAGTATCTGTAAATAAAGTCTACACATTAAACAGCACGACACAAGCTCTCCCACCTAACCATGACTAACCAAACGAGTGGGTGTCAAGCATGATATGCAATTTCAGGAGGCAATAAAGGTGAGACATTAAGCCTACATCTCTAATCTGTCATTTTAAGCAAAATAAGCACAAAAGCTGATCACGTGTTCAACCATGCGAGTCAAGCCACCGACACCAGCTGACAGACACCACGGATCAATAACAAAACTAGTGCTAGTCGATGCTGGCGGTTAATAGAACTTCAAACCACCACTCAACCGAGAATTACAGGTCATTTATCCGTCTACATGACGGGACAGTCGTGTCCGGGATGTAAAAGAGTGGCTGTGTCTCAAAACCTGGCGAGCTTGCTATCTAGACAGCATCATAAGTGTGTGGCTATCTAGGTAACGTAGTCAGCTTACTTCTGTCAAATCTCACAGACGAATAAACTGGGTGGATTTGAGAGAACAGAATGAACCAGAACGGCGAGTAAAATCCCAAAATAGCAAGACGTAAAATATCATGACACATCCAAAGGCAAACATCGCGACTACAGAGCAGCACTGGCTTTGTTTAATCTTCCTTCTTTGTCCTTTTGCTCCAGGATTTCCTCCCTAGACAGACAATATGTCCTTTGAACAAGCCTAAAACAAAAAGCTAACTGGCTTAGCCAGCTGTTTGTCTGAGTAACTAGTACCATACAGCACAAAAACGAGAACAACTAAACGATATTTCCTTAAATTTATACAGGTGTTGTGCCCAATTCTGACCCCTGCCAGATTATTACCCCCCTAGTATTGGTAGGTTTAGGGTTATGTGTGGGGGAGGGGTTAGGATTAGGCAATCAGATAGCGATTTCAACGAGAGGGGTAATAATTTGGCAGGGGGTCGAAAATGGGCACAACACGGGCACGGTCGAACAATACACAAGCCACAGCACAATGAAGATAATCCGTTGGGTTGTGTGTCTGTTTCAAAAGCCATTACTGAAAAAATAAATAAGTAAAAAAGGAATTAAGACATCGCAAATCGATTTATAATTTTAGGTAACGTTAACGTTACAGGTGAAGAAAAGTTGGCGACTGTCCGTGTCTGTTTTTTTGTGGCCAGGCGAGTCACGTTCTGGGGCTTGTGATGTTCATGAAGGTGCTGCTGACAACTTGGGACACTTTGTTTTTTAGGGACCCACCCGTCGAACAAAAAAAGCTCGATACCTCGAATAACCGTGGCGTTTATAGATCCGAGCTAGCGGTTTAACCCGGTGTGCTACACGTCCTGTACCGGTAATCGTTAATCGCTCCCTTTTTCGAGGTCAGCCAGTCTTTCTGTGATCACATCGTCAAACCTTCGCGATTATCGCCTAAATAAAATTCATACAAAGCATTTTAGCGCTTACCTTGAATGCTTTTAAAACCTAATCGGTCGATGAACGTCGGTTAAGGAACAGGAACTCTTCGAAAAGGAGTTTGTCTTCCTCCCGAGGCTTTGTCGGTGATGTAAATAAGTAAATTCCTCTCTCCTCTCCTGAGCTCTCTCTTCTTTCACTCTGTTTGTTTCCTTCTTTAGTAAAGGGGAGTGACTGATAGCGTCATCGCAGATAGGCAGGCATTCATTGGTCATTCGACGCTCGTGGGCGGGGCGTGGTAGTCAAAGAGGGGCACAAACCACCTACACTGATGACGAAATCATACCTTCCTGATGAAAGTCTCCCCCAAGCCTGAAGACAACAAAGTCAACAGGCTCATAAAATGGGGTCTTGAACATTTAGTAGGTATTTATTGTGTTATATCGATGATATTTTCATTTTTACTATGTACTTTCAAACATTTAGAAGTCACTAATTTGTGTTATCTGTCCCATTCTGTTGTATCACATCTCTTTTTGTTATTGGCACTACAACTTTTGGCATGTGTTGACACTCTGCTGCCATCTTTCCACTGCAAAGGAAGCACAGGAACCGCTTCTGAAGTGGTGCATTTACACAGACTGTATAATGTTGCACAGAGGTGTCAAAAAAGGAATTCCAATTGCAGAAATAATGTTTGAAATTGAGGTTGTAAATGGGAAAATATAAATGTTGATAGATGAAAGGATTAATGGAAATATGATTTAGAAATAAACTTTCTAAACTTTAGAAAACAAAATTTGAAGCTTACGCAGAACAGCCTTTATGAAAAGACGTCTTGTGTACATTGTCCACTGAAGAATTCTTGAGATATTTCCAAGAAGTCCATTAATTTTCTCACCTCTGTGCCCATAAATGTTGACAGCTCTCATGTGTTTTTATACTATATGCATTACTTGGTGTCAGTCAGCAAACTCTCACATGAACTATGAGCTGGTGTGAGAAAGATTCCTTTCAGTAGTGTAACCCAACTCAGTGTATCCTGAGGGTGGCTTCACACATAAGCAAAGGCAGAAGCTGCCTGATTGTTTCTGAGAAGAAGAGTTTAAAGTGGAGGAGGGGGACGAGTTTAAAAACTGCAAATTTAGGGACACTAAACCTGTCCGAACTAGTTTGAGCTTGCTTTGTCACACTGTATGTGCTGTTTGCATGCATGTGTTGTGTGTGCAAACATGCTGTACAAGAGAATGGCTCAAGTTATTGCATGCTTTACCTTTAATCTGATGTTTTTGGTGTCATTGCTTAAGTAGAGATCCCAGCCCATATAAAACGTGAGAACAAGGCAAGCAAGCACCATGTGATTTTTGTATTTTTATTACAATGCATAGATAACAGCAGGTCACCCTTTTCAGACCAAAGTAAAGATGTTGCCTTATCTGCATGCGTTCTTGAGCACACAGAACTTCATTGCATTTACATTATGCATGAAGCTTTCAAATATCCATTTTGTGTATATGTGATAATGTTAATACATCTGCTCTTTATGGATCAGTTAAGTCAAGAAGTAGTTTTGCATGTGATTTGGATACCATTATTGCTTTTTGGAAATGGATGCATTTTTTTTCATCGTTCTTAAAACATGGTTGACAAATGGATATATAATTAAACCAGGACTGTGGTGTATAGTAAGGTGGATTTCCTTCCTTACATTTATCCTTTTACAAGTGTAAGCTCCCAGCGTACTGAATACAGAGTTGAAACGCAAAAATCACATTCATTTTGTTTTATTTATTTTTTAGTGTTGTAGTGTGTTTTTGTAGTTGTAAGTATGCTCCAGTGCCATAAAGTGTTTGTTAGAACATAAAGTTGTAATAGAGTATAAGCTGCTGGTGCCATTGTCTCACGTGTGTTGACCCATAACAGCATCAGAAGCACAAACACTAACACTCAGTGAGTTTTCACCTACATTGCTTTATCTTCACAGAAACACCCACACACAAATACTCAGCTTATTCTTCATGAGGTGACATGAATGAAACCTGTTAGACTAGGCAATATAGTCATTTGTTAATCAAAATGCTTATGGAATGACAGAAAACCATCAGTGAGACTAACTAACAGTGAGTTAACTAAAACAACAAACAACATGTTACTGAAAATAAATGTAAAAATATTTTGTCAGCTAGTTGCCAGTGCAACATTTCCTATTTTCATTTAGTTTGATACTAAAATAACTAAAACAAAAATAAAAAACTATATAGGCATGTAAAACAATTAATAAAAATGACAAAACTCAAAATTGCTAAAACTTTAACAAATTAAAATGAAAATGTATAAAACTATTTCAATAAATATTGGCATTAATATCAGTGTTAGTCAAAACTAACATTGATATTTTAAAACAACACTGCAGTGAGGTAATATCACATTGCTAGTATTCTAGAGTGATGGAATGTATTTAAATCCATAAGATGCGCTTTTGAAACCAACCTTGATTCATCCGTCAGTTATCCCTCTTTATTTTGACAGCTTCTTCCTGCCCTTGTAGTTGTTTCAATGCTTTCACTTTCTGTCAGTGCCCTCCCGCTCTACCTCAGCCTACCCTCTTCCTTAAGGCCAGGGAAATTTTGTTCATTTGCTCAAAAGTACCCAGTATTCTGGCAGTTTTTCATAGTATCAGTGTTTTCATTCTGCTTTTACATAAAAAAGACCCTGCTTGCAGCTGTCAACATTTCATGAACTCTACAGCTTTATTCATGTCTTGATTCTGTTTAAAATAATTTATAATCAAGTTCAATAAAAAAACAAATTTGTTGAATGCACAAACATTCAGAGGAAAATTGTCTGAGCGTGCAGTATAATCCAGTCAGCAGGCGTGAGTGTGAAAATATTTAGTCCTTTATCACCAATGAGATGTAAACAAACAAACCATGCAACACTAGTAAATCCAGATTTAATCACAGGCTTGGTACTAAAATGTCCCTGTCACAAGTGTTTTGTTCCTGCTATGAGCAAATGGATAGAAGAGTGCAAAATAGAAATGAATCATGCTAAAATACTTTCCAGACAAACCACTCTTTTCTTTTCCTGCACAGGCAGTACTGAGAATACAGGCTGAATGAAAACGTGAGAGTAACAGTGCACCAGCCCTTCTATAAATATAAACCTTCATCCACCCAGAGTGTATTAAGTATCCCGACTATAGGATTCCTCAGAGTAATGGAATGCAGCTCATTGGCTCACATGATACCTGAAGGTGGTTTAGTCTGATGACAACAGTAAAGATGAGATGCTGTTAGAATGACTCAGATTATTTTTTTTACAAATGAAAGCTGCCAGCTCATCGTTTTAGTCATGTCTATTGAAACTAAATAGCTCTTTATGTTGTCATTATATGTATACTGTACATGTAGTGTAAATGTGATTGTAACGGTCAGGAATGTTTGATTCTACAGTATGATACATATCTGAAAAACCTTTTTCTTCAAGACTTGAGTGGAAAAAATAGCAACCTCTATGGAACATTTTGTGTTTCTGTGATCAAAGGTGTGCCAGTGGCTGAGAGAATGAGGGAGAGAGAAGAAGACATGCTCGGAATACAGTTACAGCCTGTGTCAGTTCTCCGAAGATGGAATCCCCAAACGGTGCTGCTAAACTTAGCCGAGGAAAACAATCTAGCTCTCTGCAGGGCGAGAACACAAGTACAGAGATAGACACTCAAGCCCATGGGATCACACACTCACACTCACAGAGACATTGACACAATATGCACAAATACACTGTATGAATACAAATACCTGCTGACTGGGAGGGTAATGTGCACAAGAAATGGGTCAAACACTGAAAATGCAATGTAGCCTGACATCATCTGAATTCCCCTAGATTTCTCATTCATTTCAACAGAACAGACAGCCTCAAAGGTTTATCTGTAGTGACATCAGGTGGTCAGGATGTGTAACAACAATGAAAGAATCCACAAAATACTGTTGATTCAGTGTTATGCTATCACATGCTTTGAGCATCTACACTGCAGTTCAAAAGTTTGGGATCAGTAAGCTTTTTATTTTTTTAAATGGAGTCTCTTATGCTCATCAAGGCTGTATTTGTTTGTTTAAAAACAGTAATATTGTGAAATATTATTGCAATTTCTAATATTGTTTTCCTATTTTAATATACTTTAAAATACAATTTATTTCTGTGACGCAGCGCTGAATTTTCATCAGCCATTATTCCAGTCTTTGGTGTTACATGATCCTTCAGAAATCATTCTAATATGCTGATTTATTACCAGTGTTGAAACTGTTGTGCTGCTTAATATTCTTTTGGAACCTGTGATACTTTTTTCTTTGGTTCATTGAGAATAAATAGTTTAAAAGGACAGCATTTATTCAAAATGGAAATCTTTTCTAACAATATAAGTCTTTATATTCTATGTATATTCTAACAATATACATCCTTGCTGAATAAAAGTATTACCCCCCCCCCCCCCAAAAAAAAAAAAAACTGACACCAAACTTTTGAATAGAAAATTTCTGTTTTGAATAAACACTCTTCTTTATAACTTTTTATTTTTATTTTCAAAGAAGAAAAAAAAAAGAATCACAGGTCACAAAAAATATTAAGCAGCACAATTTGATTATTGATTATAAATTAGCATATCAGAATGATTTCTGAAGGATCATGTGACACTGAAGACTGGAGTAATGGTGCTGAAAATTCAGCTTTGCTTCACAGGAATAAATTATATTTTAAAGTATATTAAAATAGAAAACTGTTATTTTAATTTGCAATACTATTTCACAAAATTACAGTTTTTTTCTGTATTTTTGATCAAATAGATTCAGCCTTGATGAGCATAAGAAAAAACATTATAAATCTTACTGATCCTAAACTTTGGACCGGCAGTGTACCTTATATTAATTGCAAAAGGAAATAGGAGAAATCCCTGGAGCAAGCTGAGGTTAAATGCCTATTTTAAGGATGTAATAATAACAAGCTCAGTTATTCTATAATTTACTGGATGATTAACTCTAGGGAATAGTCCTAAAGTCTCAAAGCCTGAACCACAAGGGTCACCTTTACCTTTTGGTCTCAGTAACATTTCTGGTATGGTAATTTTTATTATTATTTTATTTAATATTTTTTCTGTACATTTACATTAACATTTTTGGCATACGCTTTTTATCCAAAGTGACTTATATTGCATTCTTTTTTTTTCTTTTTTCTTAATGCTGTAATTTTACAACGATTGAACCATTTCCTGCAAACTGAAGCAGTATTTAGACTAACTTTTGCACTATAAGTGAAAGTACAGCTCACAGTGACCCTGGTTACCCTGCGGAACTAATCGTCTATTATATCTCTCTTTACGCTTTCTATAGTCAGTCATTAGACCATCATCCTCTATTTTGGCTTGGTACTGTGTGACCCCCTTTCTTTTTGAAAAAAAGAGTCATAATTCTGTTGAATAATTCAAAGAGGTGAAATTGAGAGGCTCTAGAGTTTCGACTGGTTATTGTTCCTGGGCAAGGTCGCTGAATGCTAGTAAAAAGTGAACTCTTTATGCACTGTACTCATCACCCGCCAGGTTCTGTTCAGCCAGGGCATGGTCCACTGCTACAACATCATCGCACACACACACTCGTGTATGCATGGACACACACACGTGAGGTCAACCACATGCACAGAGTGAAGGCCACTCGGAGGAGGATGCCACGGAATAAACTCATCGCATCTGAAAGTGACGGTAAAGATGATACTTTACTTTCTACTTACTATGTGTTACTTTCTATGCGTATTTTATACTATTTTTTATTATCAAATGGATACTTTGATGACGTGTTCATCATCATACTTTATTGACAGTGTTAAGCCATGACTGACAACTTTTTTTTATTTTAGCATTTGAAATTAAATGTATTTGATTTTTATTAAAAATAAAATAATAATGTAACATTATTTAGCATTCCACATTCTGCCTCAATATTTAAAAATCTGCTGATTTTTGATTCTGTTCAAATAGTTTGAATAGTTTAGTAACTTGAAAGGCAATTTATATTTTATGCTTGAATGTGAATTATAATTTTCTAGGTAATTTCATTTTGATGCAAACCCAAACCTATTGATTTCAGAATGCCAGGGTGGTCATGCAGAACTTTAAGTGTGTGTATGTGAACTTATGAACATTACTTTCATTCAATTGCTATTTGACCCCTGTGAGAGGACACTGACACTGAAGATGAAAAGCACCATTGTGTCTATTGTACAACACAACTAAGCATGTAATGACCCGGTCAGCACTTACCGGTCTGGTTACACTGTGGTCACAAACAATACAAGTCAAGAGACGCTAAACAGCTGCTGGGAACCCTACATGTCTGACCTTTCAGGACAATGTCTTCTAAATAATGTCCAGAACTCACGTCTTCCTTTTTTGTCTTATTTTCTGTTTCATTTGCCTTTTACAGTGAGCATTGAGGTGGATGAAGGTAAGAATGTTGACTGATTTCTGTATACTATTATATTTTTTTTATTCGTTTTTATTTTGTACTGTATGGTAATCTATGTAAAAATATTTTTGTAGGGAAGGATAATGAATTCAGCCTTTACTACGTGGAAGTGGAGGAAAACTCTAAGGGAGGTAAGAAGAAGCGGGTGACACGAGATGGCAGACGGAGAAGAGAGAGAAATGGTGAAGTTAGCAGGAGAAGAGCTTCAGAGAAGAGAACAACTGAGATGGGTAATAAAAGAGCAGAAAAGAAACATGAGAAACACCACAAAACAACAAGGAAAGAGGGTGAGAAACACAGAAAAAGGCAAAGAAGAAGGAATGCATATGAAGAGGAGGCTGAGGAAGAATCCAGCAAAGAGAAAAAGAACATTAAAAATGAAAGAACCAAGACACTAAAACTGGAAGATGAGAAGGAAAAACATGTGAAGAAAAAGAGAAAGAAGCGTGTTAAAAATGAGGAGGACGATGCAAATCCTGGAAAGACAAAACAGAAAGATTGTCAAGACGTGCCCTTGAAGGAAAAGAAAAAGAAAAAGAAAAGAAAGAAGCCAGAGACTACGTAAGTTTGTATTTTTCTCCTACTCATTACAGTAAATTAATAAATGTATCAAACTATAACCATACTATGGATTAGATGAGATCACATAAAAAAATCAGTTTGTTTAAATATGTTTACCTAAATATGTTTTAGCTTGTTGGATTTTTTTATGACGTTAAATAAGGAACATTATTCAATATTCATTTTTTAATCTTACCTTATTATTAAACATTTTGCATTAAATCAATAGAGAGTAAATTAAACATTTAGGAAATTTTGAAATGTATCTATCGTTTACATTTCAGTTTTTCTATCAAATTGTTTTGCTCTCGGTATAATTAGTAATGGAAATGTTGTATTAAATTAGAAAAATGCAAAGCAGAAGAATTCCCATTTGTGGTCTCTTATTTCTCCCTCCCAGCTCAGAATCTGAGTCACAATCTGAGTCAGAATCCGAATCGAACTCTGACTCCGAGTCAAAAGACAATCAGGCAGTGGGAGTTTTGGGGTCTCTGACCCCCGAGGAGCTGGAAAAGTTAAAAGAAGCAGTGGACGAAAGGAAAAAGCTGATCACCACACTAAAAGGAAAACCCTGGCCCATGAAGAAAAAACTAGTTATCCTTAGGTACGTCCTGTCACTGCTGTTTTTGCACATGTGTACACCAGCTTCATAATGCCGGCGAGTTGTGTTCTGTCTCAGGGAGTCACAGGAGTTTGTGGAGAAATATGAAGGGGCTTTGGGAAAAGGCAAAGGCAGGAAATTGTACGCCTACAAGGTCATGATGATGAAGGTGAGGAGATGATCATTGTAAAATTGATGGATATGAATATATCCTTCTGCAGCTTCAGAGTCCTCTTTATTTTTCTTTATTACTGTAATTGTCAGAAATGGACGAAGTTTCAACGTGACCTTGAGAACTTCAAGACTGCCTGCGTCCCGTGGGAGATGAAGATAAAGGAAATAGAAAGTGTGACGTTTCTCAGTTTAACCTTCCTTCTCTCTCCTGCTTTTTGTTTTCTCATCTCTAAACAAACTCTATTTTTATATTCTTATAGGTCATTTTGGTTCATCAGTTGCCTCTTACTTTATATTTCTGAGGTGGATGTATGGCATCAATTTGATTTTATTTGGACTGACATTTGGGTTAGTAATGGTTCCAGAGGTGAGAAAGTTACATATTGGTAAATTTAATGAAGACCACTTGAAAAGTTTATTTCCTTAAATGTAACCAATCTGTTTTTCAATCTATCACAATCTCATTCATGTTGGAGGCTCTTATGGGGAAACCATATGGTAGTATATCCAGGAAGACCGTGCCCCGAGAGGAAGAGGCCAGTGCTATGAATTTTGCAGTCTTGTGGGATTTTGGGGTAAATCTATATGATTATACACTACCATTCAAAACTTTGAGGTTGGCAAGATTTTTTATTATTTGATAGGAACCTATATGTTTAGCAAAGACAAATTACTTTGTTACATTGTTACAAAAAATATATATATTTCAAATAGATGCTGTTCTTCTGGACTTTCAAAGAATCCTGACAAAAATATTAAACACAACTGTTTTTCAACACTGATTATAATAAGAAATGTATCTTAAGCACCAATAAGAATAATTTCTGAAGGATCACATGACACTGAAGACTGAAGTAATGGCTGCTGAAAACTCCGCTTTGCCATCTCAGAAATAAATTAAAATTTAAAATAAATTAAAATAGAAAACAGTTTTATTAAATTGTGATAATTTTTCACAATATTACTGTTTTTACTATATTTTGTGATTTAAAGAAATGCAGCTATGGTGAGCAAAAGAGACTTCTTTCAAAGACATTACTAAATCTTACCAACTCAAACTTGTGAACAATACTGTGGATGTAATCACACATAATTTACATTGCATAATGAAACTTGTTTTTGTCTATTTCAGGGCTATGCTAAGTACTCTGTCCTCTTCTATGGCTACTACAATAACCAGCAGGCCATTGGGTGGCTCAAATTCCGCATGCCCCTGTCCTACTTCCTGGTGGGAGCGGGTACAGTGGCGTATAGCTACATGGTGGTAATCAGGACGTGAGTGATGACAGTCCATATCAGAAAACTTTTTTGAATGTGTCAATAAATACCTTTTTGCCACTTAGTCCATAGACAAAACATTTATTTACTGATTTCCTCACTTTTACTCAACAGTATGGCCCGCAATGCGAATGAAGAAGGTGGCGGAGATGACACCAGTTTTAATTTCAGTTGGAAGACATTTACTAGTTGGGATTACCTCATTGGAAATCCTGAGACGGCAGACAACAAATTCGCCTCCATCACCACTAGTTTTAAGGTGTGTTCCTTTTCCTTGTGCTGGGCCCACATCCACTTTGTAGATAATAAAGAAGTCTTCTAATGCAAAATGTCATTCTCTAAAACAGAATGTGATATTTATATACTATTATGTGAGATATACTATAAAGATACTCTGCTGAAAACGTCCGACTGAGTTACAAAAGACCATGTGCTGACAGGGAGCTGCAAAAATTTCAATTCGTCACGTAAGAAAAAAAGTAAATATACCGGTATATAATATATTTTAATATACATCAAAAGACATAATTAAGTCATAAAAAGTTGACTTACACTTACAGTTTGCCATACTGATAACTTTGTCATATTGATGATTTTGTATCTCATAATTTAGACTTTTTGCCATATAATTTCAACATTTGTCATAATGATGACTTTCAGTCATAAAACATAATTATAATTAATATTTCCCTCTTTATTCCATATCATCATATTTTTCTCATAATTATGATTTTCCAAAGAATGATTTTTTTGTTATGTGTCAGAAATTAGACAGACACCTGACCACTATACCTTCACATGCAAAAAAGAATAAATAAATAAATAAACCGAAATCTTAAGAGCACAGCTTCAAAACAGCCCATTTCATTCAGAAGAGTCAGAATAAGTGTGGAAAATGTTATGAAAATGAAAAACTAAATTATGCCTATTTGAGCCATGATAAAGCATCAAATAACATCTCAAGTGGGGGGGGGGGGGGGGGGTATTATTCTGGTGAAAAGAATAAAAAAATAAGGATAATTATGATCCCTTTAATCTGGCCTCTACCGGCTTCATAATAAATTCAGCACGTTAACAGGAGGCCATTGTGGAGGAGCAAGAGAGCAGAAAAGATGACAACATCCACCTGACAAGATTCCTTAGAGTGCTGGCCAACTTCCTGGTGCTCTGCTGTCTGGCAGGGAGTGGGTACTTGATCTACTTTGTAGTACGCAGGTCTCAGAAGTTTGCTCTGGAGGGACTGGAGAACTACGGCTGGTGGGAGAGGAATGAGGTCAGACTCAGAGTAACAGTGTGCAATAGTAATGCTCTTGTCAGTCAATAAAAATGAAGTTCGCATGGCTTCACAAACCCTCAGGTGAACATGGTGATGTCTCTGTTGGGAATGTTCTGTCCGATGCTGTTCGACGTGATCAGCACTTTAGAGAACTATCATCCACGCATCGCCCTCCAGTGGCAGCTGGGACGCATATTTGCCCTTTTCCTGGGGAACCTCTACACGTTCATCATCGCTCTCATGGATGCCATCCAGCTAAAGGTACAGCTTCATTTAACAAAGACTAAAGTGCTCACAGCCCCATCTTCAGTCTTTCTGAAGTTCAGAATAGTAATAACTTCCATCATTTTAGCTCCCTTGGGCCACAGAATCTGTGTTAAATGAATCATCTTCTTATGAAGGTCATTTATCCTCCTAACTGTCACATATTTCAAAGAGGGCAGACGAGGAGATTGTGAAGAAGAATATGACAATCTGGCAGGCTAACCTGTACAACGGGACTGTGCCAGACAACTCAACTGCTCCTCCGATCACAGTGCACCCTGCTGATGTTCCCAGAGGGCCTTGCTGGGAGACAATGGTTGGACAGGTACTGAGGAAGAGTGGTTCAATTGAGTTTAGTTTGAATTGAATTGTATAGCTCTTTTCACAATGCAAATTCCAGTACAATTGAAACACAATACGTCCCAAAGCAGTATTGAATTACACCTAACACACCTCCAGTGAGCAAAATGTGGCAAGGGGAAACTCTATAAGGGATTTAGGTAGGATAATAAAGAAAACGTAGGAGGAACCCAACCTCTTTATGATGGGAGGCTTCAAGATATGGTATACGTTTATGGTAAATACACTTAGGCCTTATATACAGACATACACTGCAGGATTGCAAATACAGGTGCATCTCAATAAATTAGAATGTCGTGGAAAAGTTCATTTATTTCAGTAATTCAACTCAAATTGTGAAACTCGTGTATTAAATAAATTCAATGCACACAGACTGAAGTAGTTTAAGTCTTTGGTTCTTTTAATTGTGATGATTTAGGCTCACATTTAACAAAAACCCACCAATCTCAACAAATTAGAATACTTCATAAGACCAATAAAAAAAAAAAATTGTGAATTGTTGGCCTTCTGGAAAGTATGTCCATTTACTGTATATGTACTCAATACTTGGTAGGGGCTCCTTTTGCTTTAATTACTGCCTCAATTCGGCGTGGCATGGAGGTGATCAGTTTGTAGCACTGCTGAGGTGGTATGGAAGCCCAGGTTTCTTTGACAGTGGCCTTCAGCTCATCTGCATTGTTGGGTCTGGTGTCTCTCATCTTCCTCTTGACAATACCCCATAGATTCTCTATGGGGTTCAGGTCAGGTGAGTTTGCTGGCCAATCAAGCACAGTAACACCATGGTCATTGAACCAGCTTTTGGTACCTTTGGCAGTGTGGGCAGGTGCCAAGTCTTGCTGGAAAATGAAATCAGCATCTCCATAAAGCTTGTCAGCAGAAGGAAGCATGAAGTGCTCTAAAATTTCCTGGTAGATGGCTGCGTTGACTGTGGACTTCAGAAAACACAGTGGACCAACACCAGCAGATGACATGGCAGCCCAAATCATCACTGACTGTGAAAACTTCACACTGGACTTCAAGCAACATGGATTCTGTGCCTCTCCACTCTTCCTCCAGACTCTGGGACCTTGATTTCCAAATGAAATGCAAAATTTACTTTCATCTGAAAAGAGGACTTTGGACCACTGAGCAACAGTCCAGTTCTTTTTCTTCACAGCCCAGGTAAGATGCTTATAGGACCCCCTTGAAAACGAGATGATGCATCTCAAGGGGTTTATCCCAAATAAAATGTATTGATGATGATGCTTCTGACGTTGTCTCTGGTTCAGAAGTGGCTTGGTAGCCCTTTTCCTGAAGACGTCTGAGCGTGGTGACTCTTGATGCACTGACTCCAGCTTCAGTCCACTCCTTGTGAAGCTCTCCCAAGTGTTTGAATCAGCTTTGCTTGACTGTATTCTCAAGGTTGCGGTCATCCCTGTTGCTTGTGCACCTTTTCCTACCCAAATTCTTCCTTCCAGTCAACTTTGCATTTAATATGCTTTGATACAGCACTCTGTAAACAGCCACACCTTTCAGTAATGACCTTCTGTGACTTACCCTCTTTGTGGAGGGTGTCAATGTTCATCTTCTGGATCATTGCCAAGTCAGCAGTCTTCCCCATTATTGTGGTTTCAAAGAACAAGAGATACCCAGAATTTATACTGTATGGATGGTCATTTATTGAAACTCAAATGTAAATATTCTAATATTTTGAGATACTGATTTTTGATTTTCATGAGCTGTAAGCTCTAATCATCAAAATTAAAGCAAAAAAAACTTTTGAAATGTTTTACTTTACAAAATATATGAAAGTTTCACTTTTTGGAAATAAGTTACAAGAAAAAATGAACTTTTTCACGACATTCTAATTTATTGAGATGCACCTGTATAATGACATTACAAAGAGTTTTCCCAAACACTGCCCTGATGTGCCCCGTCTTCAATTGTTTGGGCAAGCAGTTAGTTCTGACCCCAAATAGCCACTAGTTGAGCCAATGCGACTATTTTGGGCTGCTGTAGTGATACAAATCAGGTATGCATTTCAGTTATATGACAAATTTCCATTTAATTTGAACGGAGTAGTCTAATTGAACTGACTTTAAAAAAAAATGATCAAAAGTGAAAGTAAACACTTTTACATTGTTACAAAAGATTTCTGATCATTTCAAATGCTGTGCTTTTGAACTTTCTATTAATCAAGAAATCCTAAAAGTGTATCATGGTTTTCACAAAAATGTTAAGAAGCACAAATGTTCAATATTTCTTATTATTATCAATGTTTCTTGAGCAGCAAATCAGCATATTAGTATAATTTCTGAAAGATTATGTGACATTGAAAACTAGAGTAATGGCTGCTGAAAATTCAGCTTTGCCATCATATGAATAAATTACATTTGAAAAAATATATTAAAATAGTTTACATTGTAATATTTCACAATATTACTGTTTTACTGTATTTTTGATCAGATAAATTGTGAGCATAAAAAAATCTTACGGACCCAAGCTTTTGAATGGTTGTGTATGATATTTGTAAATATGTGTCATTACAATTAATTAAAAGTATAAACTTTTTTCTGACTAAACACAATTTGGTAACTGGCAAAGCAAATTCTTATGCTTTGGCATTAATTTGATATTATACTAAGCAAGGTTATGCATATTTAAATAAATCTAATGTAAAGCATTTGTATATCAAACAAACATTTAGTGAAGGTTTGAACAAATAATACAAGGTTGAAACTTTGACGAGGAAATCAATTATTAAATTAATATTATGATGCATTGCATCAAATCTTTAGAGACTGGCACTGACAGCATCTTCTGCGTCTACAGGAGTTTGTTCGTCTCGTCATTTCTGATACAATGACGACTTACATCACTCTGCTTATTGGGGATTTCCTCCGTGCCGTACTGGTGCGATTCCTAAACAACTGCTGGTGCTGGGATCTGGAGCATGGCTTTGTGAGTATCCAAAACATTTACATTTACATTTATGCATTTAGCAGACGCTTTTATCCAAAGCGACTTACATTGCATTCAAGTTACAGTTTTACATTTGATCAGATCAAAACACATGCAGTGGTCAGTATCAGGGATTCCCCTTCGTTTATAACTAAAGCATGCTTTCTTCATTAGCCGTCCTATTCAGAGTTTGACGTCAGTGGGAATGTTCTGGGGCTGATCTTCAATCAGGGAATGATCTGGTAAGAACTATGTCCATTATATGTAGCATGTTTTCTTGCTTTCCATTTGAAACCAGTACACCATCAAATCTCTGTCATTGTGTATGTGTGAATCAGGATGGGGGCATTCTACGCTCCATGTCTTCCAGCATTAAATCTTCTCCGGCTTCACGTGTCCATGTACCTGCAGTGTTGGGCGGTGATGTGTTGTAATGTGCCTCAGGAACGGGTCTTCAAAGCTTCAGGCTCCAATAACTTCTACATGGCCATGCTGCTGGTCATCCTCTTCCTCTCTACACTGCCAGCTATATACACCATTGTCTCCATTCCTCCCTCCTTTGACTGTGGACCTTTCAGGTTCTGAAAGTTCATGTATTGATTAGAAGTCAATTCATAGGAGTATGAAGCCGGTCTGTTTAGCATAAGAACGGAGTAATTTGATGTTTCTGAAATTGGTTGCTGTGGTGAAGGCTTTTAAACTCTTGAATTAATTTTTAATACAAATTAGACTTTAGAGTAACAAGCTATATGTATGTATATATTTATACTTAACTTATGAATAAATGAACACTGAATAAGTGGAGGAGGGATGGTTACGATCCGAGTCTTGCAATGGCAGATCTTTAGCACTAGAGTGCAGCAGAGTGCAAGGCCATCATTTTCTCACAGATTGACAAATACTGCCAGGGAGTAAGTTAGACATAAAGTTTGAAATAAACATATAAAATAAAAGCATACAAATTAATAAGTTTTACAGCTTTCTTATAAAAACAATGGATAATTTCCCCAACAACACGTATTACCTGTGCAGATGCACCGTGTTCTCCAAAAAGGCAACTGATGATGGCCAACGTGTTGTTGTATCTTTTCGAGACGGCATCAGACCTTCATTTACATAAATACAAAAGCACAGTTTCAGTGGATCCCATGGCTAAGAAATGCTTATTGTTTAGAACTGCAGACTGACCTGGGGCCCGTTTCAGTAAGGAGGTTCAACCAACTCTGAGTTTAAACTTGAACTCAGAGTTGACTTACTCTGAGATGGGAAACTCAGAGTTTTCGGTTACAGAACAGCTGAATTGTGTTAGTTTACTCAACTCTAAGTAGGTTGACTCTGAGTTTAGGCGTGCACCACGACTATGAAAAGTTATGATCAGTGGAGCTCCGAAACTACGATTCACCATGACAACAGCTCCAGCCAAATAGACTTCAGCGCGCATACTTCCGTCAATGCGTAACTTTAATTCTTAATAACTGTCAATAACTTAATAACTGTTATAATATCAGAGGTGAAAACTGTAAATTATTGAACTAATATTCATTTTAATGGTATCCCATGGCCACAAAAAAAAATAATAAAAGGGGAAAAAAAGAAAAAGACATAAACAAGAAACAAGAACGTGGCAGCAACTAAAAATGAAGTATAAAAACACAATTCAGTCAAGGTAAAGCTTTAAACATGAAAGGTTCATGGGTGTGGGCTAAATGACTTTACAAACATTTGACATTAAATATCATTCAATGTCTATTTCAACACGCTGCAGCTTTTTCCACATAGTATAACACTCTTTTCACATAATTAAATATTCTCTAATCCAACCTGTTACATTTCTTAATTAGAGTAATAAAATTAACTACTGACTTGTCGACAGCAAGAATGCAGAGGGAGAACCTGCAGCAGCACCACTGACAGATGAAGAGGAGATGGCCAAGTATTGGAAGATTTCTAAAATCCAAAAGTAAAAAGAATAACTTTTGCTTTTGTATTAGGAAATAAAGATGACCAAAAAATTGTGAATAATTAGTTTATTTAACAGCTGTGTTGGTGGTAACGGCTCGTACTACCCCTCCATCTGACATCCTTCCATTCCAAACAGCTAATCATTTTCAGAAAGTGCGATGGTGGGGATATGCTTGTCATCAATGCATCCAAACACACTGGAAATCCTGAAGGAAATTCTGATTATTGGGTTACTTCCAGACGTCACAGAAAGATGTTATCAAGTGAACTTCATTTATCAGATTAGCCTCATTTAAACCGATTGCTACACCACTGACCTACAGTCCTGTGATACTCCTCTTTGACGGATTTGTGCCCAGGGAAACATTCTCAGAATGAGTGTGAGAGCGATGCACACTTTCCTTAAAATCTGCATACAGGACTTATAATGTGCTCTGCATCTCCGATGTTTTAAAGAAAACTACCATTTAAAATGGTACTGCTCAAATAAATATGCACATGAATACGGTGATTTTTTTTAATAATAAAAATAAATAATATAAGGTATTTAGTCTTGTTTCCATGAAGGGAAAAAAAAAATGTAAGTGTTTTTTTTTTTGCTAATTATCTGGCAATGGGGTAAGAAATTAAAAATAGCCTATTCTTGTTTCTGTTTGCATGAAGATTATTTTTCTTACCCTATGGAGAACAAATATTTTAACAAGACTAAATATCTAGATCATTTTTCATCTATAGAAAATGCATCTTAACTTAATAATTTTTAAACATTTGTACTTGAAATAAGACAAAAATACTCAGTAAGAAAAGCAATTTTGCAGCGTGAATGAATGAATAAGGTATTTAAACTTCGCTAACACTATAAAAAGGGGGAGGAGACCGAAAGAAACTCCGGGTTTACCGAAGAAAACCTGCTCCCGACCAGGTTAGGTTCACAGAGTAAGTTACCACGGTAACTGACTCTGAGTATAAGTTACCTCTCTTTCTGAAACGGGCTTGACTTACCCTGCTTTCCCGGGTTTGACAAACCTCCCATTTTGAAACGGAAAACCCAGAGTTTCCCTGATTTCAGGGTTAACATACTCAGAGTTTTCACTTAACCTCCTTTCTGAAACGGGCCCCAGCTCTATAGCAATAAGCAAATAAAATAAGCGTTTGATAACATGTTTGTTTTTCAAAAACTTTTTTTTTTTTTTCCTACATGTTTAGAGTCTCTGCCGTTTTAGAAGAGGGTAAGAGAGTATTCTTCCATTTTTCCTGCAGTGGGAAAAGCCGCATGTTTGACGTGATTCAGGAGACCCTGGAGACAGACTTTCCTGCCTGGTTCGGTAAAGTGTTCAGTTACGCCTCGAACCCCGGACTGGTGTTGCCCTTTCTTCTGCTCCTGGTGTAAGTTGGAATATCTCTAAATACATCCATATGAGTTGCCTGTACTTCTGTGAGGATGTGCGATTGTAATGGTAATTTTTTTTCTGTCATTTTAGTCTTGCAATATATTATCTGCAGTCCATTTCTAAAACATACAAAAGGGTAAACATGGAGCTGAAAAAGAAACTTCAAACTGTAAGTTAGGAAGTCCAAATGTCTGTTAGTTTTCAATGTTTAATTTTATACAGGGTTATATGGGCAGATGACATTATGTAAACTCACCACTAGATGGAGAAGCAATAACATTGAGCTCATTTTTTTAAAGTAATTTAATAATAATAATAATATTATTATTATTATCATTTATTATTATTTACCACATAGACCAAAATATATTTTATGTTAGTTCAATTTAATCACTGGACATAGATCTGCTCACTGCTCTCTGTTACAAAATCCATAGGTCATTTATAGTCATGTCACTGAATTCTCCAATTTGTGCTTACAGCAAAATGAGGAAAACAAGAAAAAGAACAAACTTGCAGCCTTAAAAGCAGCCAATGAACTGGAGCAGGCGAGGAAAGCAGGAGAACAATGCAGCAACAGCACCTCCGATTTGGGTGAGAGCACACAGAACGGGTCACAGCTCCCATCAGTCAGTGCACAAGACAGCAACTTGGAACCAATGCAGAGAAACTTTCCATGAATGTTGAAGAGTTAATGTGCTGTGTTTGGACAGCAGGTGGCCACAGTCTTAAAACAACATGCCCTTGCTTCTGTATATAAGTGTTGCTGTGAGACAGCAGTTTAAAGGTCTTTCTGCCTTCTCTTTCACAGGAGTGAATGAAGAAATCAGCAGCCTAGATGAAGCAGGCCATCACAGACAAGCTGGACAGAACGGTCGCTTGATACATCCCTCACAGAGTCAGCATACTCAAAACTCTGAACCTCCCGTCTCCTCGACCCACACAACTACCAGACCCCCTGCATCCCGGAGCCACACGGCATCTGGACATCTTCCAGGTCACCCACAACAGCCACAGAAAAACTCTCACTCAAACAGGAGATAAACAGCACAGATGTAAACAGATAAATAGATGAATCGGTTTGTTGCATGCACAACATTTAGCACTTATATGACCATTTTTATTTCTTGTTGATACAGTATAAGTCCTGTGCCCAGGCCTGCAGCACATCATGAATGTCTCAGTGGTGCTCAAGGACTTGGTGGTGGCTATGTAACTCTAGAATGATAAGTCTTATCTCCGTGAAAGAGAAATGACTGCTCTTGTTACACGTAGGCCAAACTAGGGTCAAACTATTTCTTGGTTTGTTGTCTTTTATATTTATTTTTTAGTTTTAGAAATATTTGCTTGATTGTTGGTTTAATTGCCAGCTGCACCTGCTTATTAAACTACAGCCGAACCAGGCGCGTTTCAAACATTTCATTAGTACTGGGGCACAGGCTCCCCTTTCAACCAGGTGTGCTCATATTTTGATATCTTTTTTGAAAATCACTTTTACCTGCAGTACAGAGTTGTTCACGCAAGCTGCACATGTAATAAAGAGCTGCTTCGTCATTGACAAACATTAAAACACATTTGTTAGTTTTGTTTTTGTTAATTCTTACTATTAACTAGTTACTTATTAGCATGCCTATTAGCAATATATTGACTGTTTATTATTAATTATAAAGCACATATTCTGCATGACCATATTCTACATCCCTAATCCTACCCAATACCTAAACTTAACAACTACCTTACTTACTATTAATAAGCAGCAAATTAGGATTTTATTGAGGCAAAAGTTGTAGTTAATGGTTTGTTAATAGCGAGAATTGGACCTTAAAATATAGTGTGACCGTTTTCTACAATGGATAGTGTGTAAATCCACCTCATCCAGGGCTCTTTTTTTGTCTAATAAATTGTCTGGTTGCTAATGTGGTGTGAGATACCGGTGCAGACAATTCAGTGTGTGAGTGAACACACAATGTCTTAATGAATCAAACTGAATCACAAATAGTTTCAGACCTTTTTGCAAACCTGTTTGACTCATTAAGGAGTGATTCGTTCGCAAATCTTGCATCATTAGTTCTGATTCTAAATAGCTTATAGAAAAAAAGCACATGCATTTATTGCTGAAATATCAGAAAAAAAATATTCTCAGGTCAGTATATAATACTGGGACACACAGCAGTATTTTACTGGGGGCTCTTGCCCCAGAAAAAAAGGGTCTAGCAACGCCCCTGGAAGGAGCACATGCATCTTATTTTCAGTGGCCCTAAAATGTGTTTGGCCACACTTAAAAATATACGAATGTCATTACATCATATAACAAAACATCATTAATTTAAGGACAATAGCAAAAAACGTTTTCTAACAAAATGATTAATAAAATCGAAAGAATCACATTAAGCCAAAAGTAAAGCTAAAGCAAATCTAGAAGAATAGCATAATTTCTTTTCAGATTTCCTACATTTTTAAGTGTTTTAAGTCAAGTGTCCAAAATGCTTTTTTAGGGCCACTGTAACAGTCAACCTAAAATACATCCCTATCCCCCATTGATATGAAAACAAAATCATTTTTCAGCACTCAAGATTGACAGGCCTTGCCCACCATTATGCCTCTCCTCTCCAATTTCATTGTTTCCCCATTCTCCAATCCATGCAGCTTTATCTTGATCAGCGTGTCAGTTGGCCCACAACATTTCCATGCGCTGTACTGTATTCTCAAATCTGCTCTCAGCTCAAGGGGTGTCTGATGTCTCGGATTATTTTCCTAAGCAACAGATTTGGCAGCGAAGATGCATGTGGCTCATTTGTCATGCCACGGCCCACTCTGTTCTGTTTGGGGTTACGCTGTGTACCATTTATGTGAGGGCATTTGCTCCCAACCCACTGGAGGATAGTAAAAACATTGAGAATACCGTTTGAGCACCTTCTTTAAAGCTATAAACTTATGATATCTCTGTATCAAATCTTGATGGTTACTTATTAGAGAACTGGCACATAAGTTTCATTAACATTGCAAATACTCATCCATAATTCATGGGAAGACTTCATTAAGTATTTACAGGAGTCATTTGAGATTTTATTTATTTGTTCATTTAGGGAGCTATTGTTCATTTGAAGACTAAGCTGTTTTTGAATTCATTTGATAAGGTCCTGAATATGCCAGGAAATTGAGAATAGTGATAGCATTAAGCTCTTAACAACTTATAACACCTTTTTGAATTGTGAACCTTGATGAGGTCTTCACAATATCATGTAGTATCTTACCTGCTGCCACCACTAAGAAACTTCTTTTATAAGCGGGACATCTGATCTGTGTGATTGTAGTTCTGTTACCGGACGTTATAGTAGTAGACCTCTTGTACATAATTAACTCAAAACAATTACTTGTATTCGGCTGCTGTGTCTGAACAAGAAGGTTAGTTTCCTTAGAGGGGCCTGAATTTCCTGTCGACATAATGCCTTATTTACACAAACTGAAGAATAAAGACACAAATTTAACCATAGCTAAACATGGTTAAACCATAGTTCAGTATATGTACTTGTACTGATATAGAACCAAGAGAAAAGTGTTTTAAGAAAAAATAAAATGAATAAACTGTTTACCTCTTCTACTAAGACCTATAAGCAATTATTTAATGAAGAATTATGCATTTTTCCTAAAGAGGAACAATTTAATCAGCACTTCACATTATTTCTGAGACTCTTAAGTCCAAGTCATTTTAGATTCGTATTTGTTTAGAATTTTGCTACTTCCCATATTAGTTCCTTTTTATTATTATTATTAATTTATGAAATCTAGAAAAAAATATTAGCATCATTCATCATTAAATTCACGAACATACAGGCAACTTGTTTGTGTTTACGTATCATGAGAGACATCATGATTACTCTGATTATTTTAATCTTTGATCTGCCCCGTATACTGGCGTTTTGTTTCCTGGCTCTCACAGCATGACTTTAGATCTTGACTACCATTTACTGTAGTCAAGGAGTCATTTGATTCCTTTTTTAGGAGCGAGCGCCTGTTAACAGAGATCCACCTGACAGTCAGGTGTGTCATCCGCTCTAGATGCCTCGCAAGTCTGAATAGAAGATCTTAAACACAAAACCGACAAGATGCCCCGCAGAAAAAATGATGTTGCGATAAACATGGATGATGGTAAGTAGATTTTAATACCAGAAAATAATTTTGGTTCAGTGTGTACTAGTGGACTGTTTAAACTAGTTTCAGATGTATCAATCTACATATGAATAGGTTGGGTAACTAATGAGTATTAATATTCTTATAATATAATGTAGTTGAAAAATTTTAATACTGTTATGCTTTTATGTGAGTCAGTGCTTGAATGATGACCCTTATTTTGCAGGGTTTTTATAATATATGGTAATTGTTTTAATGATTAACACAATATATCATTATTTTAGTTATTGTAAAAGTATTCAAAATAAAAGACATTCAAAACCTGATTATTAATATCGAGTGTGTGTGTGTGTATTACAGTTGGGATGGAAATTGATGCAGAATATGATAGTGGAAGTGACGGTAAGCTTTACAGACAATTGAATATTTTTTTTATTAACAAAAGCACTATTATTTATCATTATATTATGTTTTTAAAGGGGTCATATGATGCGATTTCAAAGTTGTCCTTTCTCTTTGGAGTGTTACAAGCTGATTGTGCATAGATAAGATCCCTGAAGTTACAAAGACTAAAGTCTCAAAACCAAAGAGATATTCTTTATCAAAGTTAAGACTCTGCCACGCCCCCTAAAACAGCTCATTCAAACACGCCCCCACATGTCTACGTCACGATGTAGAAATATTTGATATGGTGTGGCTTCAGAAACGCAGTAGTGTTGATGCAGCCGTGTCAGGGAGACGCTGTGTGTTTCTAGGCAAAAGCACTTTATTTGGCCTTCTGAAAGTAGATGCATTTAGGCAGTGCCGATCCTAGGCTTCTGGGGGCCCTACGCAAAACTGTATTTTATGTTACAAATCAATCGACAGTATAAGGAGACTGTATGACATTCACGTTACAAGATTTTTACATAGAGAGCGTGACAGCGCACCGCATTAAACGAAATGATCATTCATGTTTTCACAACAGCTGGCCAAATTCAAAATCGAAACTAAAATTAAAACATCTTTGAGAGCAAGGGGGCCCCCTGGTGTTTCGGGGGCCCTAAGCAGCCTGCGTATTCTGCATATAGGGAGGATCGGCTCTGCATTTAGGAATCATTAAGATTACTTACAACAGAACAGCAAGGCATTTTATGGTTGACAGTTTCGTGAACCTAGGAGAGGAGGTAATTCTGACTTTACTATGACAATCTGGTGCTTCTGAATCAGCAACTGCAAGTATGTTTTGTTATTAGTTTAAGTATTTGCTATTGACTGTTCAAATGGAGTTTGCGCGTTGTGTGCGTGCGTGCGTGTGTGAGAGAGACAGGGTCACTCACATCACAGCACATTAGCTATCTTAATTGCGGCTTGTGTGTGTGAGAGAGAGAGAGAGAGAGAGAGAGAGAGACAGGGTCACATGACAGCTGAGTGTACAGCCTGTCAGAAATCGTACTGTCTTTATATTTATTTTGAAAGCTGAAGCTTGCGATTATGGAAAGGGGCGTTACATTTCCGACGCGGCTTGTGGTGTTCGGCCAATAACAATGCACTGTGCCAGTTGTCCAATCAGAGCTGACTGTGCTTGTCGGAAGGAGGGACTTTGTAGAAAACGAAGCTTTTGAGAGAGGCGGGGCATAGAGGACCTACAGTAATGTACAGTAGTGATGCGCGGATGAGCTAAAACCTCACCCGAATCCACAGCTTCAAATAAATGATCCACCCGCCAACCGCCCGCACCTATATTTTTGTTTGATTTAGATAACCACACCCGATCGTCACATTCAGGGTTCATTCATTCATGAAAAAACTGGAAAAGTCATGGAATTTTAAAACCGCAATTTCCATGCCTGGAAAGTTTTGGAAAAATAAATAAACCCAGAAAGTTTTGGAAAAGTCATGTTTCACAATTCTCTGTACAATAGAACTATGTTTAATCAGGTCCTGAATCGTCACAAAAATGTATTATTTGCACGTCTTTTTAAGCCTTTCGGTACTCGCGCGCTCCAGAGTCGCTTTTCTGTGCGCTCACAGTCACATCCAAAGCGCGCGCCGAGAGTACCAAATTGAGTTTGGTAAACAAGCAAAGCTTGTTACACTTAAGTGGCCAAATACGCACAAAATAACGTCGAAATGGTCGTCCTGGTGAGTATCCTCATAAGCACTGTCGGTTTTGTCTTAAGTAATGTAAAAAGTTGCGAATGTAAACGCATGTGTACAGTATTGGATCTGTGAAATTGTGACAGCAGCCTAATAAAGCTGTGCCATCTGTCATTAATGTTAATCAAACAACAAAAGACCCTCACTGCTCTTGACTAAATAATGTTTTGTTGAATAACTTTAATGTGTTAATTTACAGTTTATTGAATTTCTGTAGCCTATTTAAAACATGTTCATATTTTAGAAAATGTAGTTAATATTTGCATCATTAATGATTTATCTTATCCACCCGACCCAGCGCCCGCGGATATAACTGCCATCTAATGTACAGTATTTGAAAAATAATGTGTTTTTTGAACGTTAAAGCATGTCAACATATTCTGTTACACCAAATAAACCAAATAATGATCTTTAAAAAAGCATCACATGACCCCTTTAATGTACAATATAAAATATTATATGTTTAATTGTTTTATTTTAAAAATGTATTGACAACACATTTTCCCTATATTTTCAGTGGATTCAAAAAGAAGAGCAAAAGGCAGGAATAAACCGAAGCCTGCAGCTCGAGGAAAGAAAGCCAAGCCAGCTGACAGTGTAGAGGAGAGTGAGGAAGAGGAGGAGGCTCCGCGTAAGAGAAGAGGCCGAAAGAAGAAGGAAGAAAGTGAGGAGGAGAGTGAGGAAGAACAGAGAGGAAGAAGAAAGAAAGCAGCAGGTTCAAAGAAGAGGGCTGTCGCAAAAGATGACTCCGAAGAGGAGAGCGAAGAGGAGAAGGGAAATAAAAGAAGAGGAGGGAAAAAAGGAGCAAATAAGAAGGAGAAAGAGGAGGACAATAAGAAGGAGAAGAAGGGGAATGGCAAAGCAGCAGGAAAAGGAGGGAAAGATAAACAGGATGATAAAAAGAACAAAGGCAAAAACAGCAGGTGCAGTATTCTCTAGCCTTCATCTCCACGCCGTACACACACAGACTCAACACTCCTCATTACCTCTGGTTTAAATTGAAACACAGCCGTACACATCTATTGCCATAAAATAACTTTTGAATGTTCTCAGTTATTCTCATTACATAATATGTGATTATGAAGCAGTGAAATGCAGCCATGGAACTAAAACCTCTAAACATCGAAAAAGTTTTGTTGTCGTAATTTTGTGATTGTTGTGATATAAAAATGTATTTATTTATTTGAATATTAAATAATTCAGTAAATTTGTCAGATATACAGTCAAACCAAAATTTATTCAGACACCTTCAACATTTCTCACATTATCTCAGTTTATTCGCTATAGTTTAGAAAATGGTAATAAAATATGACAAGAACTGTGTCAGAACAAATTCATCTTGATAATGTCAGATAACTTTGATAGAAAGGTATGTAACAAAACATGGTCAGGTCAAAGTGACCAAATGTTTGGTCCCAGTTTTTATCAATTTTACTGGTAGTACACTGTATGAAGAATTTTTGGGTGTAATATGTCACAGTTTACTTTATTTTGCTATCCTCACTTATATAAATGAACTATAGTGTCCTGCACCCACTAGTAAAAAAAATCAAAAATTATATCTGGTGTCTGAATAATTTTTGGTTTGACTGTATATCTGACTAATTTATAATTTCAATAATTGAAACTTTAAAAGAAAGTGTATTATAAAACTGGATATTTTTATTCCTTTTCAGTAACCAATGTAATGCAGTATTGTTGTCATCAACTATCCGTTTTTGGTTTCAGCTAGACATTTTCACTCTTTTTTTTTTTTTTTATCTTTTGCCTTCCAACTGATGATCTGGAAGTGCTTTTCATGGCCATCCTGCCAAACTCATTTTATCCCCCAAAACAACAGTATCCTTGTGGAATATACTGTTAAACTGGACTTTAAGGACTGACTCTGGGGTTTGTTCTGCAGCAGTTCATCCTCGGATGACAATTCAGAAGACGAGTCTATGTCTGAGGGAGAGATGGCCCGACTAAAAGAGGAAGTCGAGGAGAAGAAAAAGCTGATAACGACGCTTCGGAACAAACCCTGGCGCATGAAGAGGAGACTCAAGTGCCTGAAGTAAAACGGATTTCCTTCTCATTGTTTGTGCTGTGATCTTATTGGCTCTCGTGTCCGTCACCACTACCTCTACTGATTTTTTTTATTTAGCATGAGTTTCATGTTTGTTTATGTGCTTCATTAAAGCTTACAAGTTGCTGTGCTTCTGCTTCTTGTATCTTCATGTCTCTTAATGCACTTTAAGCTGATGTTTAAAGGAGCTCTTTTTGGCTTCATATTCTTGCTGGCTTTGAAAAAAATGTTTTAGGAAGCATGAAAGTCGTTTAAATTATTTTCAGCATGACATGGTGCTTTCGAAAGACGACAAAAAGCTTCGGAAAAGAATCCGCATCATCCAAAATGCACTTGATTGTACTTTGCGATAAAACGCTTGACTCAGTGTCTACGCCAGTGAATTCATTACCTAGTGGCCTCTGTCTGAACCTTTACCTCAGACTGCCCAGTGGAATTGACCAGTGTGGGTGACAAGTGAGAGTTTGGACAAGTGCCCTCAAAAGTTAGTAGAGACTGACACACTGTCCAAGAAAGCATCAGTAACATGGGCCCTGAGAGCTGTAGGGAAAGAAACTGTGCCACAAAGGGGACATTCACTTGGCAAAGCTGCTTGATGGGTAACTTCTGCTAGGTGAGAGGTATGTTACACTTTCATGAGCTTGATGTTTTTTTTATGCATGCTGATGTTTCTTGAGGGCAGTCTTTGCATGCATGTTTGGGTGTAACTCTCTTCAGAGCAGGTCATACGGCCAAACCCAAACACTAAGCAGATGTTGATGGTCCACCACAGGTCATAATGAGGTGCTTTGGACAATTTCAGATATTACACAGAAGTATTTTTATTGTAGTGTTATTTCAGTATCACTGAGATACTGTAATTTTATTAATATTTTTAATTATTTTATTTTTATCTTTTACATTTTTAATTTAAGTTGAAGTTTTAGTAATTTTGTTGTTTTTGTCATTTAATTTTTTTTCTGTCTATATAGTTTTCATTCATTTTTATTTAAGTTTTAGTCATTTCAATTTTTTATGTTTTTATAGTTTTCATTCATTTTTATTTCAGTTTTAGTTATTTTAGTACAGCAAAGAAATGTCTCCTTTGGAACTAGCTGAAATAAAACAAGTTTTATGATATTTTATTTATTTTCAGTTAACATCTATTTTATTTTCAGTAACATAATGTTTTTTTTTTATGGTTTTAGTTTCAGTTAGCTATAATAACCCTGGTCTCCATACTATTTCTATATAAAAACATTAAGGGTTAGTTCACTCTTAAGTGAAAGTTTCTTAATTCTGTGGAACACAAAAGTATATATTTTTAATAATTTTCCCGACAATTTTTTCCCATACAGTGAAAGTCATAAGGGTCTAAAACAACACTGGACCCCATTGACTTTCATTTAAAAAAAATACAGGAAGTCATGAAGGTTTTAATGACATGAGGTTGAGTAAATGATGATAGAATTTTAATTTGGGGGTGAACTATCCTTTTCAGTAATATCCGTTTGGCCTGCTTTTGTTCTCGCATATTAATTCATCTTGTGTCCATCCCATCTGCACTATTCCCATTCATTATGCATTGATGAGTTAATTAATTGGCTGTATGCTCAAGTTACAGTATGTGAAGGTTGTGAGTGAAACATGATATTTTTCCTGGTGTTGTCTCTGGTGCTTACTTCACAATGCTGAATGGTCATGCTGCGTAATACAAGCAAAACCAGCCAGTAACTCAATGGACTGACCCATCTACACACATGTATAGTAATGTGATGTGTCTCAAACTCCGGGAGAAGAAATGCCATGCCATGTTGAAAACTGAAATGAAAACAGAACGGTTGTTTTGATAATACAAGTGGAAACGAGTTGCTTTGAATTGAAATGCAACTGAGTTTTAATTCCATGCTAATACAAGTTTCTGTTTATATCACCTGGCAGAGAAGCCCAGGGATTTGTGGAGAGGTTTGAAGGGGCTTTGGGCAAAGGAAAAGGGAGGAGGCTCTACGCATTCAAAGTCATGATGACCAAGGTACAGCACTACATATTCCATATTGATGTGTTTTATTTTAAATGCAATTACCAAACTTTTTTTTTTTTCTTCCAGAAATTAATAAAATTCAATAGAGACTTTGAAAACTTCAAGACAGCCTGCATTCCCTGGGAAAGTCGGATAAAAGAAGTGGAAAGTCCGTTCATCTCTGTTTATTCTTCTGTATTAGTGAAATCAGTATTTTCAGCATGTTTCTTAATCTCTTCTCATTTGTTTCATTCTCACAGGTCACTTTGGGTCATCTGTTGCCTCCTACTTCATTTTCCTGCGGTGGATGTATGGACTAAACCTTGTTCTCTTTGGTTTTATGTTTGGACTTGTTGTTATTCCAGAGGTGAGATGTGATGCTAATGTCTTTGTTTATGCATCTTTTAGGAAATGTACTCTACCGTTCAAAAGTTTGGGGTCAGTAAGATGTTTTTATGTTTTTGAAAGATGTCACTTATGCTCACCAAGACTGCATCTGCATATTTGATCAAAAATACTGTACATATTTGATCAAAAATACTGTAAAAGTAGCTATATTGTGAAATAATATTACAATTTAAAGTGCCCCTATTATGGATTTTTGAAAATGACCTTTCATGCAGTGTGTAAAGGCCAATTCACACCGCACAGACAAACGCCAACAAACTCCAACAAACAAGTTGGCTCAAGTTGGCCGTTGGATTTAGAATCTTCTGAAAAATAACTGTCATGTTCACACTGCACCAACAGACACCGACCAACTCTATATCTATAAGCATGTTCAGTCGGGTGAGAACAAACTCCAACCAACGCCAACAGAGGTAACACACTGATCCAACAAACTCCAACAGACTAGTTTGTTGGCGTTTGTCTGTACGGTGTGAATTGGCCTTAACACAGCTATAAGTGAATGAAAACATCCTGCAACGTTTCACATCTGAAAGTGCACCGTGTATCTTGTCTCTCAAAATAAATTGTTGACTCTGAATCATTGAAACGAGTCGTTTTTAAAACGAATCCCAAGCCGTTTCATGTTGAGGTCAACATGAAACATTAGCATATTGCCCGCCCACTTGTTGGTCTTTTCGCATTGGTCTGAATGAAAATGCAAAGTCATTCTTTGTCACTAGGTGCGCTTTTGGAGGGTAAAAATAGCGGTTTCCCCGGTAACGCTGTACACAAAGCAGCACTGCCCTCACAAACGCTGCTTTATCAGGCATCACAGGCAAGATAAAATCGACCAATCACCGCAGATTAGCGTCATGCAAAGGAGGGGTTTGTAAAAATGAATCGTTGAGCGAATCGCTTGGGAGTCGTTGAGCAAATAAGGTAAAAATAAATGCATATTGTAAGACAATGAAAGTGTTTTTTGACCTTGCATGCATGCCAACCTGTTGTTGGGGACTCCCAAAACCAAAATATGAACCTTTCATAACCGTAATAGGGGCACTTTAAAATAACTGTTTTCTATGTTAATATATTTAAAAATATAATTTATTCCTGTGATGGCAACGATGAATTTTCAGCATCCAGTGTTTAGTATCACGGAATTCTTTAGAAATCATTCTAATATGCTGTTTTGGTGCTCAGGAAACATTTTTTTATTATTATCAGTATTGAAAACAGTTGTGCTGCTTAATCTTTGAGGAAACCGTGATACAAATTTCCAGGTTTCTTTGATGAAAGGTCAAACAAACAGCATTTAATATGAAATACTAAATCTTTTATAATATCATGATTCATGAATGTCTTTACTGTCACATAATAATTTAATGCATCCTTTCTGAAAAAAGTAATAGATTTTAATTTTTTTTAATGTGTGTTGAAGATGTTTTTACAATGTTGAGCTACAACAATACAATCTGTGTCTTTCTCTCTGTAGGTACTGATGGGCATGCCTTATGGCTCCATGGCCAGAAAAACAGTTCCCAGAGATGAGCAGGACAGTGCCATGGACTTCTCTGTCCTGTTCGAGTTTGGAGTAAGGTTTTTTTTTACTACGGATTCTGTGTAAAAGAGGTTGTAAGGTTGCTGTTGTCTTATTTGGATTATACTTTTTGCTTTTTTACAGGGTTATTGCAAGTACTCCATTATGTTTTATGGTTATTACAATAATCAGCGAAGTATTGGATTGCTGCAGTTCCGGTTACCCCTGTCATATCTTTTAGTTGGAGTTGGGATATTTGGCTACAGTCTAATGGTGGTTATCAGAACGTAGGTCTAATGACTACATTTGCAGTTCTGTGAAGCGTTTTACTCACTGACAATGCTCTGATAATCAGCTCATAATGTGGACCCTCTTTCTTTTTTAAAATCAACTTCCTTCTTCTAGAATGGCAAGAAATGCCAATGAAGGAGGAGATGGAGCAGAGGATGGAGCCTTCACCTTTTGCTGGAAGCTGTTCACCAGCTGGGATTACCTTATAGGAAACCCAGAGACAGCTGACAACAAGTTTGCCTCCACCACCACAAGCTTCAAGGTTAATGACAGTTATGGTATCAAAGAATGGTGCACTATGCTAAGAAAAAACCTTATTGTTGGGTCTGTGTAACTAGACTGATCTAAAACCATGTCTTATTCCCTCAGGAATCTATAGTGGATGAGCAGGAGAACCTAAAGGATGAGAACATTCACCTGCGTCGTTTTCTGCGTGTCCTGGCAAACCTTCTCATCCTGTGCTGCTTGGGTGGGAGCGGATACCTCATCTACTATGTGGTCAAAAGATCTCAGGAATTTGCCAAAAAGGACAGGAATGAATTGTCGTGGCTTCAAAAAAATGAGGTACCCCTTTTCTTTTGCATTTTAATTGCAAAAAAAAAAAAAAAAAAGAATTCTGACACTCTGCTTCCTCTTCGCTCAGGTTGAAATTGTGATGTCACTGTTGGGCTTGGTGTGTCCACCTCTGTTTGAGGTTATAGGTGAGCTGGAAGACTATCACCCTCGAATCGCCCTAAAATGGCAGCTGGCCAGAATCTTTGCCCTCTTTCTGGGCAACCTGTACACTTTTCTGTTTGCGCTGTTTGATGAAGTCAATGCAAAGGTACGACAATAGATAGCCTAGTAACCATAAACAGTCAAAAGGGGATATTACTCTACTTAGGAGTTTTGGGATGGACCAAAATGGTTACTTACCAATCCTGTAACATTTTATGTGAATCATTTCTCTGGTATTGTATGTTCCCAGCTTGAAAATGAGAAAGAGATAAGAAATGAAACCATCTGGGCTCTTAAAGAATACTATGACAACTACACCTTATACCATAATGTCACCGAAAACATTCCCCCTCCAAACATCTCCCCAGCTGATGTCATCAGGGGTCCTTGCTGGGAGACAGAAGTTGGCATTGTAGGTACCGTCAGCACCACCATCACATCACCAAACTATCATAATCTTCAATAAGTCAATAGTTAACCCTTTCGAAGCTGACAGCACCTTGGCTTAGAAATTCACATATTAAATGTGATATACTGTAGGCTTTATTTGCTTAAAATGCACCGTTTCCTTTCCTAACAGGAGTTTGTGAAGCTCACCGTATCCGATATCCAGGTGACATATCTGACCATCCTGATAGGTGACTTCTTACGAGCTGTGATTGTGAGATTCCTCAACTATTGCTGGTGTTGGGATCTGGAAGCTGGCTTTGTAAGTTCATCCTCACACCCTGCTGTTATTCAAGTTACTCACATTACAACATTGTGTAAACAAGCCTCAGTCCATAAAACAGGATGACCTCTGTCGGACGTACTTTTGTAGTTTTTAAGCTTAGCATTTTAGCAACACAGGGTAGATGGTAGGAACCTGACTGACTTTTCTGCGTTTGTTATGTCACGTTAAGTATATTCTCATGTTCAGAAATGATTACTCTATATGGCTTTGCCCTGTCGCCCTCATTTTCCTGTCACTCGATATAGGTAACGTACTACTCACTCATCCGAGGTCAACTGAACACCATGAGAAGGTGGCAGGATAGGTGATAGGGCTGCTTTACAACCAAAGTCACAGAGAGACACACTACACCATTCAGGGCACTTAATTACAGGGAGAGGTATCTTTTCCTGTGACATTTATTCCCGTGTTGTGCGTTTGTGTTTCTGCAGCCGTCTTATGGAGAATTTGACATCAGCGGTAATGTGCTTGGGCTCATCTTCAATCAGGGAATGATCTGGTAAGTGGATCATGAGAGTGAAAACACAATCTCGGTGATGGACAAAATGTGCTGTTTTCACATATGTCTGTTTTTAGGATGGGTGCATTCTACGCCCCTGGGCTGGTGGGCATAAATGTGTTGCGTCTGCTGAGCTCCATGTATTACCAGTGCTGGGCTGTGATGGCCTGTAACGTTCCCCATGAGAGAGTGTTCAAAGCCTCACGTTCTAATAACTTCTACATGGGACTGCTCCTCCTCGTCCTCTTCCTCAGTCTCATGCCTGTGATCTACTCCATTATGTCCCTGCCACCGTCCTTTGACTGTGGACCCTTCAGGTTGCTCTTAAACCTTTATGTTGATAATCCTTGAAAAGACACGCTCTGGTAAAAAAAAAAAAAAGGTTAAAAAAGTGAAAAAGTACAGAATGCCTGAACTGCAATAAATTATTCAGTAAGAATAGATGTATTGTCCCTGTTTATTTATTTATTAAATATGGAAGCCCATTTTTGCCACATTAAAAAAGATGTTAGTCTTTGTTAAATCATAATTATGACTTTAAAAGTCAAAATTATGAGAAAAATTAATAATTATGAAATAAAAAGTCAGAATTATTAGATAAAAAGTAAAAATGATTAGATAAAATGTCGAAATTATGTCAAACTAGCTCATGAGATAAAAAGTCTAAATTATAGCATACTTATATCAAGTCATTATCGGATAAAAAGTCAGAAGTGTGACATTTTAAGTCATTATGACATAAAAAGTCAACATACTAAGTCTTAATTATGACACAAATGTTTGACGTATTTCATAATTATGAATTTTTAGCATATAATTAGGACTTATGTCCTGATTTTGACTTTTTATTTCATAATTACGACATTTTATCTTGTATTTATCTCTTTATCTCAATTATGATTTACCAAAGCATGATTTTTGTATGTGGCAGAAAAGGGCTTCCATAATTAAAGGCAAAATAAAAGAGGAAATCTTATAAAATACTTATTATTAAATACCAAATGTGATTAAATAAACAGAAAATGTTTGTCATTTGCAGGTTATTTTGAACAAATATGTCTTAAAATGTTACAAAAATATATTGCTACAATATAACAAGCTTGGTTCATGTTGCTCCATCAATATGAAATAAAAAAAATTATATATATGTATATATATATATATATATATATATATATATATATATATATATATATATATATATATATATATAAAAATCATAAACTTTTTAGACCAACAAAAAAAATCTTATTTTTCTAAAAGGCCTAAACCGTAAACTCAGACAGAAATATTAAAATGTTTCTGTTGAATATTGAATGTCCTGAGCAATATGAAATCCATGTCTCTCCACAGTGGTAAAGAGAAGATGTTTGATGTGATCATGGAGACTATAGAGAAGGACTTGCCTCCTTTTATGACTAACATCTTCAGTTATGCATCCAACCCAGGCCTCATCATTTCAGCAGTCTTGCTCATGGTGTGAGTAGTCACCTAATCACCTAATCAAGTATAAAGATAAATGTTATATTATTTAGCTTTTAATAAAACTATTTGTCTGTCTTGTCTCTGACAGGTTGGCTATTTATTATCTGAATGCTGTGTCCAAAGCATATCAGAATGCTAACATGGACTTAAAACGCAAAATGCAAATGGTTGGTAAATATTTTGTGTAAATGATGGCAAAGTTGTCTGACATCAGCAGTGTCAGCAATTGGTTGTTATTTTCTGCTCCATTATTAAGCAAAGAGATGAGGAGAAGAACAGGAGGAACAACAAGGACAGCACCAACCAGGTGATGAAAGACCTGGAGGATCTAATGCCCAACAAGTCCCTGATTCCCCCGCCATCTGCTGAAGAGACTGGTCAGTGGGCTAAACAACTCGTTCAACTAGTCATGACTCGTTTCTTTTGCTGTGACATTGTAGGAGACACCTTCAGACTCTTGAAATCTTCAAACTTGAGTGTGTACGTGTCTTCCTTCACAATAAAGTTCCTGTTGCTGTGATAAACCTGCCATTTTTATTACAGAGAAAAAAGCTGACCTGCTCAGCAAGTCACCAAAGGTGACGGGCAAACCAGGTGCTGCAGCCACTGGGAAAGGGGTACATGTTCAGAAGGATGTGTCTTTGGCTGCTGCAAATCCTCGCGCTCCAGTGACTCGTCCGCCAGGTCCCAGGCCACCCGGGCCTCTGCCAGGTAATGCCCGCGGACCTCCAGGTCAAGGGATGGGAAGAGGTAGAGGTGGTCCACCACCACGAAGATAGTGCATGAAGACTGCACACACACTCAAAGAGTTTCTTTTTGTACTGGATACTAAATTTGGAACCAAATCCATTTTTAATACTATTACACAGTGAGGAGGACCTGCAGTTAATATTTTTGTGTAAAATGTAAATATTTTGTGTAAAATGTATTTGTATGCTACTTAATGTGCAATGTGCAATAAAAGGTTTTATGGTTGTACATATCTGTGGTGGTTTATTCAGCAAATAAATTCATTTATTATTGCAAACAGATCAGGATTCTAGGATGAAATAAAAACAATAAAAACAAGTTTTCCTAACAGGATTACCTTATTATGACCCCTTTTGTGCTGAACACTTTGATAGTTGTCAGAAGATGAAACCTGAAAACATGAATTAAACCTTTAATTATAACCTATGCTTTCAGTTTCACTGAACAAAAGACATTTAAATGCAACCTTGTACATATAAACAGCAATTTCAAATTAGGTTTGTTTGCTTAAGCTTATTTTATTTATTTTTTTAATTTGTACTGTTAAATGAAGGTTTATGTAAGGAAAGCTGACCCAGAGTTCAGTCATTATTTCCCCTTTTCCCTTATACCACATATTAAATAATTAAGTAGGACAGTAGCCTGCTTATATTACAGGATCGTTTATGACAAATGTACTTCCACAAGGATACAATTACTGTTGTTGGTCCACTGTACTGAAAAATAAGTATGTATGTTTTTGAAGTTTAATGATTTGCGTGTTTTTGTTGTTGTTGTCGTTACGACATATAATGTCCACCAACTATATTTTACAGCGCAAATGAAAACCAAACGTCAGAAATAAAGATCTACATTTTATTATCTAATTTTAAAACCCTCCTAGGAAGTCATTTTAAGGTGTCCTTGTTACACATGTTACATGTACTTACTATTATAATAACAATAAATTATGCATAATTGCATGCAAGTAACCCTAACCATATAGTAAGGACATGTAGTTAATACTCAGTACTTGATGTATAATTAACAACGACACCTTAAAATAAAGTGTGACCCAGTCATGCACAGCTGCCAGCATTGTTTCGTCACAGAATCGATTGCATAAACTGTTTGCAGAGTTATATGACAGACTGACAGTCTGTTTGCTTTTTCCTCCTTGATTTGTAATAGCCACTGTACAGTATACTGTGAGCTTAGAAGTGTAGGCTTTAGGACACTGCCATCGTGTGGAAACACTTATATATATATATATATATATATTTAAAAAATAAAGTTTACACATGCACTTTTGAACACATACAGACAAGACGCTCTGTTACTTATGCAAGTATTGAGACATACGGCATGAACTAAGAGTGGGAGCCTGATGCGGAGCGTCGGAACACATAAACAAGTTGAGAAACGGCCTTGAGCGTCGGTAATGTTGAATGAAAAAATGATAATTTTTGTATAATGTACAATAAAACTATATAAGTTACACATACAAAAATTATATTATTGTATACGTATAATAGAATATATAATTATTCAGTTTCACCTTCATAAATTAAATAAAAACAGAAAAAAAGAAAAAACACAATGATGCACATTCTTCATTCATCATTTGTAGATGTAGAGTTAAAAAAATCATTGAATTTTATGTAGAAAAGTTAAATCGCCATCTTGTTCCGACCAAAGTGACCCGACGTCCTAATAACGACTTGTGTCCCAGGAGGACTTGAGCGCAGCATTAGTCACGTGCACCCTGTAACTGTTTAAACTGCCCTGTCAATCATCTTGTCACAGTTAATATCATCCACATTTCGTTTAATTTGATTTCCTACCGTATTGGAGAGACATAAAGAAGCACATCGCGGGTCTTTCTTGTTGAGAACTCTGCTCATATGTTTGCATAATGATGCATTTCAAAGTTAAACACCAAACGTATCATTATAAAAGTTCACAGTGTTGCTGCAGATGAAATATAACGTGGATAACATTAAATAAATATTTTTTCATCAGGTTAGACATTGATTATTTATCACTCAAATCCCTTTCTCTACCTGTCCGTCGGTCGCGCATATCCGCCATGTTTGTAGTTTTTTAACAATTTTTATGCGTGTTTGTAGTTCATCGATCTGCACAGTAGACCATCCGGGAATCTTTGAGATGTGAGGTGTGTTCGACTTGAAGCAGCGTGACAAGAGTAATGCGAGACACTATGATCCAAAAGCGCAACTTTTTTGTTAATAAAAGTTTAATTTATTCGTTTAATATAAGCGAGTTTCTCTTTATTGTTGCTGTTTTCATAAAGAAAAAAATATATATAATAAATAAAACCATGAACCACAATGCATTTGTTTTAAAAGAGAGAAAAGACCTTATACAACGCAAGTAAGCTATATCTGTCTTATTCATTTTGTTAATAAAAGTTAGATGTTTAATATAGGCCTATGCCAATTTGTCATTGTACTATTTTATGGCTGATGTGTTTTAATTAATAGGCTAATAATGAACCCCAAACTACGGTCGTTTTAAAGAAAGGGTAAAATCCAAATACCGTTTATTTATTTGTGTTACAATGCGGGTAAAACATATTTCCCTTATTCATATTGTTAATAAAAGTTCAACGTTTAATATAGGCCTAAGTGAATTTGTCATTGTACTGTTTTATTGTAGGCTATAGCCTTTTATTATTATTATTAATTAATAATAATAATAATGAGCCAAACTAAGCATTCGTTTGAAGTAAGGGGAAAATCCAAAAACCTTTTATTTATTTGTTACAACGCGGTTATATCTTATTCATTCAGTTAATAAAAGTGTTATGTTTAATATAAGCTACTTTGTCATTGTATTGCTGATGTTGTGTGTGGGAGTTTTTTTTTCATTAAGAGTAGCCTAATACTGAATCAACCTCAAGCATTCATTTTGTTCCAAGAATAGGAAAGATTTAAAGTTAAAGATCAAAATAAGCTGCAGATGTGAGAATGAGAGATGGGTTGCTGCTGAGGTAAATATGCTCTCGATCTTTCTCTGCTGTATCTGTGTGATGGCTGTAGAAATGGTCATTAATTCTTGATTTGGGTATGGTGCAGGTAATAATATGATCAAAAAGTCATGGCAACAAACGACTTCCTAAAAGTCAGTTTAAGTTGAAACGACTTTCACAATCAATTTGATTCAACTTAATTCATGTTTTACTGTTGCTTATTGTCATTGTAGGCTTAGGTTTCTTTTTTCTATTCATTTTAATGAATATACAAATTAATAAATTGAGTTTTATTTATTTTCTGTTACAAAATTTTCATTTATTTATTTTTTAACACCGCACCCCCAGCACCCCCATTTTCTCTTGGGCTACACGCCAGGAGGTCCTGCAGCACCCTCAGCACCCCTACTTCCCGCGGTACACTGGCAGTGTATGACATCAAAGTACCGCGAGAGTGATAAGAGAGCAGATGGATCCTGAAGCTTTCGAATCGCTCTCGCGGTACTTTGATGCCATAAATTAACTTTGATGTTCATTCTGCGCAGCGCCGCTTCAAGTGGAACACACCTAAGATCCAGGGGGCGAGCTTGGATCCAGATCCAACTCCTCCCACCTTGTCTCCACATATACCTAAACCTTGATCACCCGTCTCCACCCCCTGATCCCTAAACCCACCATCTCCACCCCCTAGATGTTCAAGTTCAAGTTCAAGTTCAAGTTCATTCAAGATATTTGTCACATACACGATTATACAGAGAGTATATAACCAGCAGTGAAATGTGAGTCAGGTCCGCTCCATGGACAGTGCAATATTATAGAAAAAAACAACACAAAGAAGTATACATGAAATTAAATGAATAAAAAAGAAAAAGATATAAAGAACAAAATATAGAATATAAAATAATGTGCATGATATTATACTGTAGACTTAAATATTAAGATAGGCATGACTGTACAAGAGAGGAATGTGCAAATAGGTTGTACATGGTTGTCATGTAGCAGCAATTTCAGAAAAAAATAAAATAAAAAAATAAGATACCAAACCACAGAAAGTGATGTGTGCAAATGACACTGTGGATCCAACCCCGCCCCCTCGATCTTTGTTCTGAAGTGAGGGGCAACTGGAATCTTTGGCATACTTTTTTAAACATACTATGATTTGGTACATACTAATTCTATTTTCGAATACTATTTAGGACGGATAGTATGCGAATTGGGACGCAGATGATTATATAATAATAATTGATAATTAGTCTGTGGTTTGTGCAGTCATGGAGACGCGCTTTTAAAGAGTCCTCGCGCGCCGGTGAAAGTATTTTATTGCGAACACGGGATCTGTCAATAGTGGTCTCAAAGGTGAGATATGCATATTACTTTATTTAATTTACCTATTTGGCCTTTTCTGTTCGGTTCTCTCTTCAGCGTGCAGTTTATACACTTATCTTAACATAAACAGTATACATACAATAATAACTGTTGTAAAGTTTTATTTCCTTAAATCTTTTTCTTCGTAGCTATTTAGAGATTGAGAGCTTAGAATAGAATGGTGTATTATGCTTTATGCGTCATAACTTTAATTATTTCAATATATCACAGTCATTTGCAGTGGCCGCCATGTATCTTGAGGAGATCTCCCACACGACTGGAGTGACTTTGTTCCTCTGTGCCTTCGCTATGCTCTTGCTGGCTCTCCATGGTCGACGGAGAGAACCGGGCTGCTCCTTGCCCCCAGGACCCAGACCTTGGCCGTTAGTGGGAAACCTTTTCCAGATGGGGGAACAGATCCATTTGTCATTAACAAACCTGAGGGTTCAGTATGGAGATGTGTTCCAGATTAAAATGGGTTCTCTTGTGGTGGTCGTTTTGAGTGGCTATTCTACCATCAAGGAGGCTTTGATACGTCAAGGAGAGGCGTTTGCTGGACGTCCTGACTTCTTTACCTTCTCTGCAGTTGCTAATGGCACCAGTATGACGTTTAGTGAGAAGTATGGAGAAGCTTGGGTGCTTCACAAAAAGATCTGCAGAAATGCCCTGAAGACCTTCTCCCAAGCTGAGTCCCGGGACTCAAATGCTTCTTGTCTTTTGGAGGAACGTATTTGTGCAGAGGCCGTGGATATGGTGGAGGCTCTGAAGAAACAAGGAGATGAGGTTGGAGATTCAGGGCTCGACCCAGTTAAGTTGCTAGTGACCTCGGTTGCCAATGTGGTTTGCACTCTCTGTTTTGGGAAGCGGTATGCCCATGACGATAAAGAGTTCCTCACCATCGTCAACATCAATAATGAAGTGATGCGCCTCTTTGCTGCAGGGAATCTGGCAGACATTTTTCCCATCTTCCGTTACCTGCCCAGTCCGTCTCTGCGAAAGCTGCTCCAGTTCATTGACAGATTGAACAACTTCATGGAGCGCAACATCAGTGAACATCTCATCACCTTTGATAGGGTAATAATGTTCAAATAAACTGATGAGAAGAAAAATGCATTCCAGAAGTCTTAACATACAGTATCTATTTCAGATGATTAACTGCTAGATTCATGTTTATATATTTATAATTTATTGTAATATAAATTATAATATAATTATATAACTATATAATATATATACATATATATATGTATGTGTGTGTGTGTGTACATATATATATATATATATATATATATATATATATATATTATTATTATTACAATAAAATATAAATGAAGAGACTTCTTTTTACAGAAGTCTCTTCTGCTCACCAAACCTGAATTTATTTGACCCAAAGTACAGCAAGAACAGTCAAATTTGGAACTATTTTTACTATTTAAATGACCTGATTGTATTCTATTTGAATATATTTTAAAATGTAATTTATTCCTGTGATTTCAAAGCTGAATTTTTAGCATCATTACTCCAGTCACATGATCCTTCAGAAATCATTCTAATATTCTGATTTGCTGCTCAAAAAAAACATTTGTTGAAATTTATTATGTTGAATTTATGAATAGAAAGTTAAGAAGAACAGTATTTACCTGAAATAGAAATCTTGTAACATACATGTCTTTATCACCACTTTTGATCAATTTAAATCATCCTTGCTAAAGAAAAGTATTAATTTTTTTAATTAAATGCTTAAATTAAATGCCCCCCCCCTTACTTCTTTTGCTGTATTTTGGATCAAATAAATGCAGGCTTGGTGAGCAGAAGAGAATTCTTCAAAGATAAGCTAATTTATCTTAATGATCAAACACTGTGCATATTTTTTATGATATAATGAATGAATAATATATGTATACTACTGTTCAAATATTTGGGATTGGTCAAATCTTTAATGTTTTTGAAATAAATAATTTTCATTATTTATTAAAAATGCATTCAAATCATTAAAAAGCATATCTATTTAAAATATTTTTTTGCAACAATGTACTTTACTGCTGAATAAAAGTATTAATTTCTTTATTGACAACAAACTTTTGAACAGTATGCTATCATGGTATTTTTTACACATTGTGGTCAGTAACTATATACTATTTATACAAAATATACTCTGTTCCTGTGAAGTGCGTTTCAGTTTATACAAACTAAAATATTCACACGCATAGTTGAATTTGATGTAAACAGCCTTGAGGAAAGCACACATGCATACGGTGCATTGCCAGGAACATGCTGGATGTAGATGTGATATAAAAATGAGTATAGAACCACAGTTTATTTTTGCACATTTTAAACATTTTGCAAGTGTCATTCTCCCATGTTTTTGTGCAGAACTGTATCCGGGACATCACTGATGCCCTAATAGCAATGTGTGAGGACAGGCAGGAGGACGAGGAAACAGCCATGCTCAGCAACTCACAGATCATCCACAGTGTCGTTGACATCTTCGGAGCCGGTAAGAGACCCACAGTCAAGAGAATGAATGTGCACAACATTGTACTTTTAGAAGTAGAACAGAAAAATGGTTTTCTCTCTACATATCCTGAATTATGAGCATGTGTGAATGGATCTAGAAGCATGAATGCATATTACATTAGGTAATAATAAAAAGAAGGGAAGTCGTGGCCTAATGGTTAGAGAGTTGGACTCATAATCCAAAGGTTGTGGGTTCGAATCTCGGGTCCGGCAGGGATTGTTGGTGAGGGAGTGAATAACCAGCGCTCTCTCCTCCTTCAATACCACGACTGAGGTGTCCTTGAGCAAGGCACCGAACCCCCAACTGCTCCCCGGGCGCTGTAACATGGCTGCCCACTGCTCCGGGTGTGTGTTCACTTAGGATGGGTTAAATGCAGAGAATACATATCACTGCTGGTTATATACTCTCTATATAATCGTGTATGTGACAAATAAAACAATTATATTCTATTCTTCTATTCTAATTCATAAACTGTGTCGACATGTTTCATAGAACTTTGAGACGCTGCCAGACATAATCACATGCCTTCCAGGGCTACAGTCCTCCTCCGTGAGATGTTATTGTGCTAATAGCTTGTCAAAAGCATGCATTGACTTCCAGAACCAGATGTTTTTCTTGGCTCTGTGTTGTTGTCACAGAGGAAGCACTTCAGACTGATCAGACCTAGAGTTCTTCTGAGAATTTGCTTTAAATGTATGTTTTTCCGTCTGCTCTTGGCTCATTCTATTCATTCCTGGTTCAGTTTATGCATCTTGGTAGTTCTAGTTCATTAAAGAATGTTTAACAAACACCCATGAGGAGCTCAAACTGCTCATTTTCATTCTTTTAGCCTGAGAATGTTGTGGTTTTACACCACACACCTGATCTGCTGATTTGGTTGCCCACTTGCTAATTGTAACGTGTGTCTTGAGGCTGTTTACAGATTTTGATCATAACTGATGCCTTTTTTTTCTCATAGGTTTTGACACTATCATCACCGGTTTGCAGTGGAGCCTTTTATACCTGATCAAGTTTCCAGACATCCAGGCTAAAATCCTCCTGGAGATAGGTGAAGTCTCAAAAGGGCCAATCAAAACAACACTGTGTTTACTCGAAAACAAAACAAAACAATTTCCCATCATGCATGTCTCTTTCTTTAGCTGTGCTGCGGCATCCTGGGGAAATTAAATCTGCATTAGCTGCGGTTTGTGATTTTTAGTGAGACCGACACAAGAAACCAAAAATAATACACAATTCGATCCACAAATTTGGACACAGAACTTAATAGATGTAAGATTGATAGTAAAAGAAGTAAATGTTTTCTTCCTGTGGCCTCTCTTTAATTTGGTCTTTTTGGAAATCAGGAACTTGCATAAACAGGAAATGATATTGTGAAATGAAATATTATCTACAGGGTTATTAAGTTACTGCAACCAGAGACATCTGAAAGAAATGTAGTAAGATGAACTGCATACTATTTATGTTTTCTTTTCAGATTAAATATATTAGATCAAATTTGCAGTTTGCAAGCTAAAGTTTACAAGCTTGTGTACTTTTGTCCTAAAATGAAGTCTCTTTTGCAGTGGGTGGTGTCTTGTAAATAAATTGCAGGGGTCAACTAAACATTTACACACAACGAGCTCATATTTCTGTACACAGTGGCCTTCATTCCCTCAGGGTTTAGTTCACTCGGTTCTCACATGATTGGTCACAGTAATGCCAGACTGCTCTGGAATCGAAACCAATGAGGTCTGTCATGGGAGCATCCTGCATTTTGTTGAAGTTTTCTTTTCTTTTAAAGAAATCTGCCAGTGCTAAAACAATTTATGAGGTCCAAAATAATACTGGCAAATCCAGTTTATATGATCTTTCTTCATCTTCTGTTCTGGTCATTTATTATTTGTTGCATGTGCTTTCCTAGAAAACCAGGTTGGTATGAACAGGCTACCACAGTTTAAAGACAAGCCAAACATGCCGTACACAGAAGCTTTCATAAATGAAGTGTTTCGTCATGCATCCTATATGCCTTTCACCATACCTCACTGGTGAGTCCATGTTTCTGTCTTTATGTTAATGTTATCACTATAACCATAGGACTGCATTGATAAACAGATACCCACATTCCTCTTTTTGTTTTCCATCATGTTATCTAGCACAACTGATAACATTACACTAAATGGATACTTCATTCCCAAAGACACATGTGTGTTCATCAACCAATATCAAGTCAATCATGACAAGTAAGTATCAAGCCACATTCTATTTTATATTTGTAAGACTCTCTCCTTATTTTATAATATATATATATATATATATATATATATACTGTATATATATATATATATATATATATATACATATATATTAGTGCTGTCAAATGATTAATTGTGATTAATCGCATCCAAAATAAAAAGTTTTTGTTTACATAATGTGTGTATACTGTGTATATTTATTATGTAAATATAAATACACACACATACAGTATATATATTGAAAATATTTCCATGTATATATTCATATAATTGATATTATATATAAATATTTAAAATGTATAACCTTAACATATTTTTCTTAAATATATACATGCATGTGTGTATTTATATATACATAATAAATATACACAGTACACACACATGTAAACAAAAACTTTTATTTTGGATGCGATTAAGCGCGATTAAATATTATTATAATTTTTTTTCAATGATATTTATTTGATTTTTGTCTTTATTTACTAAAAAGGGATCTTTGGGGTGATGCTGAGGCTTTCCGGCCTGAACGTTTCATCACCTTGTCTGGCCATCTAAATAAAAAGCTGACTGAGAAGGTAATGATATTTGGCATTGGAATACGCCGTTGCCTCGGTGACAGCTTTGCCCGTCTGGAGATGTTTGTGTTCTTAACCACCCTGCTGCACCGGCTGCACATAGAGAATGTTCCAGGGCAGGAGCTTGACCTGAGCTCTACATTTGCCCTCACCATGAAGCCCAGGCCCTTCCGAATAAAAATCTCAACTCGTAACTAAGCTATTATTATTATATGTAAACCAAATGGACCTTCAACGCACCTTGCTTTGTGTTAATCTGAATCAGAATTAATGGTAGTGATGATTTTGCATTAATGAACAAATATTTTTAATAATTAATCAAATGTAATTCAGTTTAATATTATCAATTTGCTATAAAATATTATAGTCTCAAATGATATTTACTGTGAAAGTTGTCAAGTCTATCATATTACTGAACTCTGTTAACCATCTTATTTTTATAGGACAAAATTTGTATATACCACTTGTTTCATTTTTCAAGTTTGTGAAGAGAGCGGACTGTTTCAGATCTGTTTGTTTCTTACAATAAAGCATAAGCTGGTATTGATGAAGTAACATTCAAAAGTTTTGGGTTTTAAAAGAAATGTATTATTTTTATTTAGCAATAATGCATTAGATTGATGAAAAGGGACAGTAAAGTTAGATTGTAAAAAAACCAATAAACTAATTTCGAATAAATGTAACTGTTTTTAACATTGGTAATAATAAAAATATTTCTTTAATATTAGGATCATGTGACACTGTAACATTTCACAATATTACTGTATTTTGATCAAATTAATGCAGCCTTGTTTAACATTAAAGAGACTTCTTTAAAAAACAGAAACAATTTTTTTAACACATACGTTTGAATGGTAGTGTATGTGCATTAAATCAACTGAAATACAGTAATTGTTAATGTAATTTACTTTAAAGCTAAAATTTTAAAGTCAATTTTAAGTATCCCTACAGCTCTCTTATGGTCTTCTCCAGTTACTCTGGCACTTTGTGCACTTGTATTGCTTTATATTTCCCCTGTTTACAGGCTGTAAAACAGGACTCTAAATTTATGGAGATTGCCATTGTCCTCAAACCATCACATGTGCCTGTCATGTCCCCAGGTCAACCTGTGTTTTGCAGTGAGATCTGACTGCATGAAAGCATCAGTCAGCACAGCTCTCTTGCTCTCATTTGCTTTCTGTATTTGGCAAATAAGCTTAATTTACGTTCATTACCTTTTCACACATTAACAGCATAAGATGGCCAAGTGACTTACTGGGTTGTATGCGATGACCTGGCCCACTTTTGCCATAGACATTAAAATAGTATACACAAAAAGGCCATAGCTCAGCTGAAATTACTGAAATAAAAGATACATTTGATGAAAATATAGCTTTGATTACTGAAATGAAAGATAACAGATTTTTTTTTATTATTATTAAATGTCATGTTAAAATGTTATGAGAGATGGTCATAAAATGGTGTAACGTAAATGTGGAAATGGTCCTAATTTAAAACAGCCATATGTCCAGTTATATGATGGAAGTTTACACGTCTTCTTCCACAGGCTGACCTGATTTCAATTTTAAAATCATCTGTGAAATAAACAGAGAATGTAAATAAGAGAAAATTGTGTTCACCAATTAAAAAGGCGTGATTTTGATCATGTGCACACCTCTTTCAGCTGAGCGATTTCCTTGCTGTCTACGTTCCTCTGAGCATTGTTGGTGATGGCTTTCACTCGAGTTGCATAGCTGTAAGACATAAACTTATTTTAAAGTGTATATTATTGCATATACCTTGAATAACAACTAAAAACTTCTATAACAACTCGCTACTCTCAGTCACTGAAGCCTTGCAGATTGCAAAAGCTGATTCCAAATCATCAGTTCTCATTCTGCTGGACCTATCTGCCACTTTTGACTCTGAATCATCAGATCCTCCTGTCCACCCTCTCATCACTGGGCATCACAGGGATTCAACTTCGCTGGTTTGAATCCTATCTCACTGGTAGGTCTTTCAAGGTGATCTGGAGAGGGGAGGTTTCCAAAGCACATCAAATGCTCACTGGAGTTCCTCAGGGATCAGTTCTTGGACCCCTCCTCTTCTCCATATACACTACATCACTGGGTCCCATCATACAGGCACATGGTTTCTCCTACCATTGCTATGCTGATGACACACAGCTCTATCTCTCATTTCAACCAGATGATCCAACGGTAGCTGCATGGATTTCAGACTGCCTGGCGGACATCTCGGCATGGATGAAAGAGCATCACCTACAGCTCAACCTGGCAAAGACTGAGCTTCTTGTCCTCCCTGCCACTCCAACTCTACAGCACGATTTCACCATCCAGTTAGGCTCATCAACAATTACTCCATCAAATTCGGTCAGAAATCTTGGTGTAATCTTCCATGACCAGCTGACTTTCAAAGACCTCATTGCAAAAACTGCTTGATCTTGCAGGTTTGCTCTGCACAACATCAGAAAGATCAGGCCCTTCCTAACGGAGCATGCTGTACAACTTCTTGTCCAGGCCCTTGTCATTTCTCGACTGGACTACTGCAATGCTCTTCTGGCTGGACTTCCATCATCCACAATCAAACCTTTACAAATGATTCAGGATACAGCGGCACGACTGGTCTTCAATGAGCCCAAAAGGGCCCATGTCACACCTCTCTTTATCTCCCTGCACTGGCTCCCGGTTCAAGTTCAAGAAATTGATGCTTGCATATAGAACAGCCACAGGCTCAGCACCCACCTACTTCCACCCACTTTTGAGAATCTACATCCCCTCCAGAAGTCTAAAATCAACAAGTGAGCGACGTCTTGTGGTACCAGCACAGAGAGGCACAAAATCACTTTCCAGAACTTTTTCGTTCACTGTTCCTGGCTGGTGGAATGAACTTCTCACCCCTATCTGGAATGCTGAATCCCTGACAATTTTCAAGCGACACCTGAAAACTCATCTCTTTCGTCACCATTTGACAAAAAAAACTGCTTTCTCTTTCCTTAATCTCTCCCTGTCTAGCTTGTACTAATCTGAACAATGCCTGAAACTTTGTATTGCAAGCACTTCCTGGGTTTATTTGCCTCTTTGATGAATCGCTTATTGTATTCCTCAACTGTAAGTCGCTTTGGATAAAAGCGTCTGCTAAATGAATAACTGTAAATGTAAATGTAAACTCCAAAACTATAAATATGCTTATGTGGTAAAAAGAAAATTATAAAGTTGCAAATTTAATCTGGGAGTGTATTAACTTATGTAACTGATGTCTTCAATATTTTGAGTTCTGCTAACTTATTAGGGTTTACAGTGATATGTTCAAGTTCAAAAATCTTTAAAAAAAAAAGAGAGAAAAATATTATCAACCTTAATTTTCTTAAGTAGAAAAGGAATATTTAAAGGAATTAGGGCTCTTTTCAACAGTCAAGTCTCATTTATTTATTATTAGCACTTTATAAAATACAGATTTTATACTGTTATAATATATATTTTATACTATTAATCTGGAACATGTCAAAAAATGTTCAGCTCAGTTTAGTTCAGTGTTGTTTTAGTTCAATTCAGTAACTGTAAATGTTGCAAGGTTCATCAATTATATATGAAACAAGTGCAATTCATCTCTACAGAAGGCAATACGGTCATTATTCAGCTCAGTTTAGTTCAATAACAGTGTCAGTGTTGAAAAGTGTGGCTCTCGGTTTTTGTTTTCATCTGATGTCAGTGCAGTTAAATTGAATATATCACTGAATATTAATAGTCTTTTAAACCCCAGCTGAGCAAGACAACGGTAAAGGTGGGATAGAGCAGCCTCATGCTGCCATTAACTAAGGTGACTGTGCATGTAAGGTTCAGGCAAGGTACTTGCTTCTCACATGAGTGAGGTGAGAGTTTCGTCCAGGTTGCAGTCAGAGGGAGAGATGTTGAGGAACATGAGGGTCTTGGCATTGCCGCCCAGTGAGTCCTGCATGAGCTGGGTCAGCTTGTTGTTCCGGTAGGGCACATGAGGCTGCTCCATTGACAGAGCTGAAATTACATCTCCAAGGGCACTCAGAGATTTGTTAATAGAGTTTGCCTCCTGGGGAAAAACATACACAAAATGTGGGACAAACAGATTGTTGTGAGAGGTGTTAGAAAAAATCTTAAGACAAAAGTTGGGGGTGAAAAGATTTTGGACTAAAAGTGGGGGAGAATAAAAATGAATAATTAAGAAAGTGTCTTTGCCGTAGCAAAATATTAAGGATGTTAAAATAGCAGAAATTTTTCAAAGTAAAAATTTTAAATTATAAAACAACAGTCAAGAAGACAAGAAGCATTTGGATACTTTCTGATTGTCAGACTTTGTGAACATCTTAATAATCTTTGCAAAAGTGATGCAAGAGCATTTTGATGCTCAGGTGCACTTGAAGCCAACATGAAGTGTCCAAATACTTTCTGGAACCACTTTAAGTCAGCGTTTATATTTTATTTGTTCCAAACAACCTTCAGCTGGTCGTCTTTGGCGCCAGTTTTTGCTGCTCGTTCACTTCCTGCCAGGTCCACCAGACTGAGCTTCCCGAAACTCACGCTCCCATTGGTCAGATTCCGGCTCTCAGTCATGATGCCAATGATCAGGTGAGAGCGGGAGCTCTCTACATTCATCTCTACAAAGAGATATAATAAAAAATATCTCAAAATAATTATATGTAAAAAAAAAATACAACTTGCTCTAAATCTGCATTGTTTGAGGAAGACACACGTGTCTCTCTTATATATAATAACTCTAAATCTTTCATTCAGGCCCGTTCTCAGACACATTATACAGTTAAATTAAAGGGCCTCCCTCTTTGTTATAAAGTTGGCTTCAGTGCCAGGTCATCATGTTCTTACCATGCATTCATACTGAGTGTAAATAAAGCAATTAATCCAAACCATTTAGCCGGGGTCTTTTAAAGTTTCATTAAGCACATACTTGTGGCCGCAATGTGGCGGTTTGCACAGCCCTGCTCAAATAATGCAAAGAGTTCGCCAGCGCTGGTGGCCTCTTTTGTCTCTGCTCCCTGGGCGAACACAAGCCCCTTTCTGTCCCTCTTGATTTCGATCCGCTTGCTGAAAGCTTCAGAGGGGCTCACAAAGAGATCCTGTAGGCGGTCGTTGTACAGCTCCAGCATGTAGGCTGAAACCTGAGGACGGGCAAAAGAAAGAAGTTTAATGACTATTGTATATCAGCACAGCTTAAGAAACGCATAATGTGTACCTTAAACGCAAATTTAGACTCATTATCCTGGATGATCTCAAAGATCTTGGTGAATGTTCTTGGAATGATTCCTGGGTTCCTCCGATCTCTGTCTCCAACCATTGTGAAGGTTTTCCCTGAACCCGTATGGCCATACGCAAAAATGCATACGTTAAATCCATCAATCGCACACTGGATAAGCCTAGGAAAAATTTGTATCTTAGCATCTTGGAGAAATCTGCCCAAAGGTCACATTATGTATATTTTAAATAAATAGTTGTCTAAAAAAATTACATTTTGTTATCATTTAATCACTCTCATGTCATTTCAAACCATATGAGGTCATTTCAAAACAATTCTAAATAATGTAGTTCTTCACTCTTTTTAAAAACAATTATTATAAATTAAGCCTCTGAAAGTAAGAATATAGCAGACGTCACATGGGCCAATATTATTATACTTTTATCGTGTTTTTTTTGTTGTTGTAATTTTGGAACTTGACAGCCCCAGTCCTCATTCACTTCCATTATATTGAAAAAAGACCTAAGGATATTCTTCACAAATTCACTTTTTGTGTTCCACAGAAGAAGAAAGCCATTCAGGTTTGGAGCAACATGAGCGTGAGTAAATGATGACAGAGTTAAATTTTTGAGTGAGTTATTCCTTTAATTTCCATGTTTAGTACAGTTCGTTTTTTCATCAAAATGAATGGAAATGTTTGGGTATCACACTTACCCACTGGATTCCGTGAAGACCTCCTCCTGTGTGCACTCTGGGTTGAAGATCTTGTCAAACTGAAACTCACGAGGTCCTCGAGGGGTCTCCAGGATCACAGAGTAGTCATCAAGACAAGTGACGATGGTGTGACCTCTTTTAGCCTGCTCTGCACGAGTCAATGGCCTTATTCGACAGAATACTCTGATTTTACCTGTACAAGACCAAACATTAAAGTCAGAGACAGCCTGTTTGATTACTATAGTGAAATAGTGCAGAATCTTAAATACTGTATATTATTTATTATTTATTCTACGCTATCACCTAAGGGTTTTCTTTTCAATAGAATTTTTTTCCCAGTTGTAAACAAAATCCAATTTTTTATGTGAGCTCAGATTTTTGCATCTTTTAAAATTTGGAGTCAGTAAATTTTATTGATAGAATTTACTGCTTTTATCCAGCAAGAATGCATTCAATTGCATTCAATTCAGTGACAGGAAAGACATTTACGTTACAATATTTTTATTTCATATGTTGTTCTTTTGAACTTTCTATTAATCAAAGAGTCTTGAAAGATTTGTATTACCGTTTCCACAAAATAATAAGTTCACTCGTTTCAACACTGATAATAATAAGAGCATCAAATCATGTGACACTGAAGGCTGGAGTAATGGCTGCTAAAAATTCAACTTTATCATCACAGGAATAAATTATATTTTAAAACATATTAAAATAGAAACATAATAATAATAATAATATTTCACTGAATTACTGTTTTCTCTATATTTTTGATCAAATTAAACGAAGCCTTGGTGAGCATGAGACTTTTAGCAAAACATTAAAAAATCTCTATCGACCCCAAATTTTGAATGGTAGTGTGCATATCAAGAATATTCTTCATTTAAGCCTGGCGAATCATTAAAAACCTTACATGGGCAAAAAGTGCCTGTAGCTGGTTTTCAATTTTTTTTTTTTTTTTTGGCATTCATCTGTTTGAATACAACTATTAAATATAAAAAAACAATGTCTGGGAAAGCAGTCGAGGGTCTTGGAGATATTTGGCTCAAAGCTACAGAATAAATACTACAAACCCACAAAAGGGATTTTCCAGTTCATGTTGTATCTGGCAACAATTCCTCTTTAAGAAACATTTTTATGTCTTCAGTCAAACTGTATGAGTGTGATATACTATGCCTTTCATGTCCTCCACCATGTTGTAGTACTTTTTCCTCAAGGTTCTTTCAGTTGTGTAGCTTTCAATAATCTTCTTGTTTTCATCTTTGATTTGCTTCAACTAGAAAGACAGACAAGGAATATGAGACCATAAATGGCAAAACAAGAAAAACTGATTCCATGTAATTCAATCGCAATTACATTTTAGAGAGTCTAATATTAGTTTAGATTATACACTGAAAGATATGTTTTTCTTGGCTGTCGTCACCTCAGCTTGCAGTAACAACAGCTCCTGCCCCACACTTTTATCAGTTTCAGAATTTAAGAATCCATTCTTTCGGAAATCCTCCTCAAATTTCTAAGAAGAGAAAGTAATCGTCAGTATGGAGAGAGAATGAGTGCAGAATAAAAGTGTGTGTGCCGTACTCTGACTCTTTCATCCAGCTCTGCTGTCCATGCCTCAGTCGTGTCAGTCTCTAAGAATAACACCGAAATAAATCACTATATAAGCATTCATAAAGAAACTACTATTCATTTACACAGTTATCAGTTTATCATATTTACCAATGACAGTGGGTTTAGCCCCTGCTCTGATGCACTCCAAAGCCACCTGCATGACCTCATGATGGAGTAATCTGACCTGTGAACCGTCCACCACCTGTGGCTCCACCCTGAGTTATTATGAGCAATTCAGTTAGCAGATGTTTGATAGTTTTAAACTACAGTATATTCTGACTCTTTAGAAACCATGCCATGCTCCCACATTTTCTGCTGTGCATCCTCTTGTTCCTCAAGGCTCTTCTGGCTGGACTCTTCTAAAGTTTGGTCAAGACTTTCTTTAATCTCCGACAGAATTTTTTGGTTGTCTTCTGCCACTTGGTCAAACTGCTGTTTAGCCTCTGTTAGCTCAGCATAAACACGATGAGCCTGGAATAAACAATGCAAGAAAGCTGTTTTGTTCAGTCATCATAAATTTGTAGGCCAGATTTCAAGGCTAAAAGTAAGATTTTGTTAGCAATTCATGTTTCATTTTTAAAATATGACTGGTATCACTGTGTGCAATTCATGTTGTGGAACAAAAAAAGAAGTGTCTTTAAGTAATGTTTTCAAACTTATTTTTACTCATATAAACCTGTTGTATCACAGCATTGAGAAGGCGAGCATATGCTGACTGTTTCACAGGATCTGTCACACGCTCTTGTCCTTCCATGAGCATTGAGATCTCTCGCTCCCTCTTCAAGAGGTTATCCTTCAAAATCTCCAGCCGAGCTTGAGCTCCATCTAGTGGTACATCTGCATCACTGCTGTCCTGTAGGCAGAGAGAGCAGAGTTCAGGCTCACATTGCCTCACATCAATAAAAATCAATGCCTGGTAAATACTACAACATGTCCTGCTTGCAGGGAATCTTTCAGAATGAAGATATTCTTCAGAGCTGGAAGTGATGTTTTTATTGATGTTCCTACCTTTTCTTCAGATGTATTTTCTGGTTCTTTCTTCTCCTGAATGGCCTCAAGCATCTCCTGAACCTTCCCCATCTCTGCTCTGGCCAAATGCAGCTCCTGCAGTGCTGTTAAACAGACAGAGACTCAAATACCTTCACCTATTCTGAGTTTTCATTCACATCGTAACATCTTTTTAATCTTGTAAACAGCGTAAAATAGTAACCTATACAGCTCTTACTTGATGCCTGGTGGTTGTGAAGGAGGTCCAGTCGGGAGGAGAACAATTCCATCATCTTGTTCTGTAAAAGTTTCCATTGATTCTTTTAGTCTCTCTCTCTCTGTCTATACACAACACACAAACAGTTTATGTATGTATGTATATGTGTGGGTGTGTTACCACAATCTGATACCTTTTCTTGATTCCATGAGGCCAAGTCTTTTTGGTTCCTCTCCTGAAGCATTTTGTGTTGCCCCTCAAGTTTTTTATATAGATCCTCTAGAGTCTGATCCCAGGAATATGAAATATTACGTAAAAATAGCCAGATGACAGAAATATGAATATGTTATTTTTGTTTTCTTTGCACACAAAAAGTATTCTTGTAGCTTCATAGACTTAAGGTTGAACCACTGATGTCACATGGACTATTTTAACGACGTTCTATACCTTTCTATGCTTTGAACGTGGTAGTAGCCTACCCTTGCTATCTATAGAGGGTCAGAGAGCTCTCGAATTTCATCAAAACTATCTTAATTTGTGTTTTGAAGATGAACAAAGGTTTTACGGGTTTGGAACAACATGAGGGTGAGTAATTAATAACAGAATTTTCATTTTTGGGTGAACTATCTCTTTATCCCTTCAAAATGTTATACTATCATGTGTTTCGGTTTAGCCCTGAATTAGCAATACATGTACTGTGTTCAAGCCAATGAGAATTTGGGAAATGAAGGAAGTAGTTGATGATACTTGTGACTCACCTTGACCTTCTCCTCCCAGTATGCATTTTTTCTGGCCACCTTTTCCTGGTAAATTTCTAGGATTCTCTTCAGGGTGTTAAGCTTATTTTGATAATGTGTCCTCATTCTAAGAGATGTTTTTTCCTACACACACATGAATATACTTAAGCATGCATAAAATCACAATATAGTTGTTGTTCGTCTGACTGAATGATCAGTAAACAAGCGTATCACCTGATTCTCTCGTGATGCTATGAGAAAGTTCTCCTCCTGTTCTTGAATCATCTCCTGATGTCTGCTCTTCATTGTGATCATATCATCTCTTATCTGTTGGTATGGTAACAGTCATATAGACAACTAAAATACATAGTGGCCATTTTATTTTTTAAGTTTCTTCATGATAGTCCCTAGAACTGTTAAAATTTTATATTAAATAGTTTACTATTAAAGCTTTTATTGAAGAAAAAAGCCACTTAGTGAGTCTTTTTAACCCACAATATCACTAGTGTAAAAGTGAATCACTATGGTCGCTTTAATAAATTGAATTGTAGTACTGAATTATGTTTAGTATAATATTAACACATATATGGTTTGGTGTTGATGAAGAGGTACTTGAGCCTTACTTATGAAGGTACTGTTATACGTAGTTGCCTGCATACTAAATTTCTTAAATGAGTTCCTTCTTTAATGCTAACAGCTCTGCATTGAATGTGTGGTCATGAATGGGCCTTGAAGAACCAACAACACATGACGTCAGATGAGGTGTCTCATCCCCACCCTATGGCCCCAGGACAACAGAGGGAGTGACGGACATGTGACTAGTGCAAGAAGCAAACCAAAACTCTCGGATAACAAAAATAATGCATTCTTGAACCAAAACATTCTGGCTTATAGGTTACATTTGATGGATAAATCTATTCATAAATACAACAAGAAAACAATGCAGAGTGCACAATAGTCCATGAAGGAGTGATATCTACATACTTGGGTTATGCATAGCTTGGCAGAGTCATATGGGATAAACATCTTGACATCCATTGGAGCCTCATCTTCAAGATGTCTTACACTTGCACTCACAGAAGACACATTGGGTGCTGTGATTAAAATCGCATGGAAATAAATACTTTTCGATCAGGATTTAAGTATGCCAAATCTTCACTGGCAGGACCTACCTTTGCCATTGCGTTTTGGACCACGGTGCAGGTCTGCGCCGATCCAGCACTTGAACGTATTCCATTTGAGTCTACCTTTCCTCCTCAGCCATGAGACCTCACATTTAGCTGCACCTTCAAATATTAACATGCAGTTACAGTGACATTTAACTCTTCAGGTTCTGTTGGGGAGTCTGGAGCTTAATTTACACAGCCTTGGTGAGCACTTCCTCTACATGGGGGATAGATCAGTGACAGTCTATTGTCTTGTATTGATATGCCAAACAACAGGGTGCAGTAAATGAACAGTAGCAAGGTTAATTAGCTAGACTTGTAATTGTCAAATGCACACACATATCCAATTAAACAATACCATTCAAGTATAGAAATTTATTAAATCATTTGTTTATACATTTTTATAATTCATTTTAAATATTAATTATATATTTTTTTTACAATTGTACATGTTTTACATATACATTACAAATACATAATTTTAATTTTTAATTATTATTTATTTCTTTATTAAAAACTAAATTAACATATTTAAGGTTTAATTAAATATGCAATTAAGTGAGAGTTGAGCACAAAGTAATTACTGTTTGCACTTTATTAAATAAACAATTACATAACTGTAATATTTCCACAATAACACTAAATAAACCTTTTAAATTACCTAAACATGTCTGTACATGACATAACACAATGGTAATTATACCTTGGGTTTTTCCACACAAAAATGAAAATTCTGTCATCAACTACTCACCCTTCTGTCATTCCAAACCTGTATAGTTTTTCTTTTGTCTGTGGAACACAAAGGAAAATATTTTGAAGAATGTTGGTAACCAAGCAGTTTTTTCAGTAGTCAGTAGGACCCAAAACTGTTTGGTTACCAACATTATTCAAAATATCTCCTTTTGTGTTACACAAAAAAAAGAAGTAAATGATGACAGACATTTGATTTTTCGGTGGACTATCCCTTTAAGTACTCAAATACAGAGCTTATTTTCACTTCTTTTTTATGCAGTTTCTTCTTGTAACATTTTCAGTGGCATAAATCATGTTGAAACGCTTGTTCCAGATGTGCTCGCTTAAAAGACAAAAAAGAAAAATGTAAATGAATCAAACATTTTTCAAAGAAGATGGTTAATGTGCCTTTTTAATGTTTTAAAATTAAGTTTATAAAATTAGGTTAAAAATGTATATTAGATCAAGTTATATTAGATAGGTAGTATTAAGATTAATTAGGTGTTAGTTTAAATGTTAAGCAAATATTAGACGATATTTAGAGTTTAGGCTATATTTAGATTCTGGGAGGTGACAGGAACATTCAACCCACCTCTATCTTTCTCCTGGTCTAGAAGTGTATTATGGAAGTTACATGGTCTACGCCACTGAACCTCTTCTCTCAGATCAGGAACACTGCCTGGCAGGTCCTCTGATGACACAATGGGATGAGAAAGTACCACTCGTGTGGAGACCACTGAATCATTCTGATATCGAGACAGGTCAGTGGTCTCCCAGGCACCTAGAGATAGTGAAAGAAAACACTGTGTTTTAGCCTGGTATAAGAATATTAGATGTTCATAGCCATCATGGTGTGGTTTTGAATCCTCTCATGAAGTAATATTTACCAATATTTACCGAGCTTTGATGACTGATGATTCGAAATATTTTAAAATAGCTAAAAGTTAACTATTAAAAAGAATAGCTGAACATAAGTTCTCAATAAAATACATAGTGTAAATTGTTACTGCCTTGAGTTATAATTTTGGAATAAATGTAAAATGCTCAACAAACACTAACTTGATGAGATTCATACTTGGCTTTAATAAACAGAACATTGATTACATTTTAACCAAGAAAATGTGACTGGGACATAAATTTACATTTGATTAAAAAACAAAGCTGTGAGGGCTCCGTATTTCAAAATACCACTGCACACCACTGATATATATACGTATATATAGTCTGAGAGTCTGATAACACAAAACTCAAGTGATGTATTAAGATGAACGGAAGGAGTGGGCACTTGTGTGAATGTGATATTTACTTACGTTGTTTTGCTGCTGGGGCAACAGTATGGTTACGTAACTTCCTGCCCATAAAGTTCAAAGACATGGACACATTTTCTGCTCCGGAATTGACATACATGATGCCAGAGTGTTCGTTTCTGTTTTGTTTGGAAATGATACAAAGCACACATGTCACAATGATACATTGCAACACTGTTTGCAGGCTACACTCAGACGTGGCTGTACATGACACCAGCAGGATTCCTTCACACACACAAACATGCAAACTGAGCAATGCTGTTCAATAAGCTACATGCAACTTAAATAATACTGTAGCTTTTTCACAACAAATTTTAGAAATTGTCTCTATATTCCCCATCCATCTGAATATATATTTAATAGAACAGTAAAATCATCCCCCAGTGTATTTGATCTTCATAGCATTGTGCAAGCACAGGTGAAGCAGGATTAAGCAGTGAGGGTGTGAAGACTCTTTTCACTATATAAACAAAAGCTACCTCTGGCTATAACACAGACAGAAAAAAAACTTACATTGAATAAATGTTGGTGAATCAATCAGATAAACATTAACATAATCAGTAAAATCATCACTCTCAGCTTTATGAATCAGATTAAAAGAATCAGTAAATCAGAGGGATTACCTGATTCAGGATGACACTTGACTGCGGTTAGTTGCAGGAAGACCTGGCTGGCAAACATAACAGAGAAAAACTGGAAAGATGCTTGTTTTTGTGAGGAACCAAACTCTCAACGCTTGTTAAATATTAACCTCAGTGGATGAGGTTTCAGGTGGGATTAGTTTGCTTGAAAGGCCGACACAAGCTGCAGACTGTCATCAGGTTTCCAGTGTGTGAGATAGAGATTGTAACTAGATCTAGACAGGGCTATCTCTCTAGTACAATGCTAATGGAAAACCTGCATTGTGATCATCCATCAGGTTTGTGAATTACTGTCTTCCCTTAATAATTTACTACATATTTTTCATGAATTGAGAACCATGTGATCAGACATCATGTTCTCATGACCTGCCTGGTATTTGTTTTTGGTGTAACATTTTAGTCACCTGTACTACTGAAGGCAAAATAAATATAATAAAGTATAGTTCATCCTCCTGTCAATTGTTACAGGGTTTTAATATGCTTAGTGGAGTAGAAAAAAAAATATTTTTCAATATAAATTAAAGCTGTCAAGTGAGTTATACTTGTTGGAATAAACCCAGTTGATTTCGCAAATGTTGAAAATCATAATTGAATACATATGGAGATGACATTGAGCAACTAGTAAATCAACTTAACGTGTTGTGCTAGCGGATGTTAGGCAGAAATGTTTGAACATCACAAATTCCATAGATGCACGTTCATGACAAATAAAGAAAAAGGCTAGTTTAGACTAGAGGTTTACATGATCAAGTATATGGTGTTAGGAAATACTGGAAAAATCTAAAAGGGAGAGAACATGTCAAGATCTGTTTGGACAGTGTTAGGTCAGTCCTGTTCCTAAATGCATGTCCTAACAGCTCTGCATTCAAAAAACAGAAATTACTGGCTGTATCTTTGTAGACCGGTCAGTCAGTCAAAGGAATGTGAATTGATAGGAGCGTTGTCTCATCGTTGCCATAATTTGGTTGGTGTGTATAGAAGAATGAAGTAGAACTGAAGCATTGCTTGTCTCTTTTTGTTCTTCAATGGCCTTTTCTAACGAATTCTGTTAATTAACCAGTTGTTGAATCTGATAACAGTACATAATATCCTATCATATCCACTGAACCAAAAAAAATTGCTCAACACAAAAATTGTGTAAAACTGCCTTCATCTTGCATGCTTGACGGAGTGTAGCCAACAGCCAGAATATTCACATTGCGTACTTTTGGCAAAATAATCTCCTCCTGGGAACAAATGCATTTATGGCCGAAAGGTGCTTAACATGGAGGCCCAAAAAAATAATTAATAAGTAAATGTAATAATAGTAAAATAAATAAAGGAATAAATGACTTGGAAAAACCAAATACAATAAAATTTCAATTAAATTTGGCCCTGAATTTATTTATTTTTTTACTTTATTTATTATTTTCTGTATTTAACTAACTTTATTTGTGACTGTGGACCACAAAACCAGTCAAAAGGGCAAATTTTTCGAAATTGAGTTTTATACATAATCTGAAAGCTGAATGAATAAGCTTTCCATTGATGTATGGTTTGTTAGGATATGACAATATTTGGCCGAGATACAACTATTTGAAAAACGCTTTTAAAGTTGTCCAAATGTAGTCCTTAGCCATGCATATTACTTTATTACTCAAAAATTAAGTTTTGATATATTTACGGACGGTAGGAAATTTACAAAATATCTTCATGGAACATGATCTTTACCTAATATCCTAATGATTTTTGGCTTAAAAGAAAAATCCATAATTTTGACCCATACAATGTTTTTGGATATTGCTTGTGGTTCAGGATCACATAAAGCTTGCTGTTATTTTCTTATTTTTTCTTAAACCACCTGACTCTAAATCAGCTGCAGCCTTTGTTCATTGCATGCATGTATGCACACAGAAATGTTTAATTCTGGTTTTACACAAGGTTGCACTATTTTAACTAGCCTGCTCTGAAACAGCTTATGCCTTGAATTTGTGAAGAAGACGACTCTCTGCACCTAATTTCAGGTTCAAGTGTTGCATGAGCTAAGACAATGGTTGTCTGTTGTTTAATAATCATGCTGGCTGCCATGCCAGTGGAAAACATAGGCCTATGCCTCCTGACTTCCCTAAATAAGGATACATTTGAAGTGGGTTGGCCTATGTGATCATGCACTCTCTAAATCTCTTACATAATTCACCTGGAGTGTGTATGGGTTGTTAATTCTGTACAGTATGGCCTGTAAATTTAATATTTTTGTAATCATTATGGTGAGCATTTATTTCTTTTTAATTTAAAGTATGGTCATGGGTTTTCATGACGCGACTCAAATAATGCAAAATAAAACAGCTTTTATTATGCTACTGAAATGACTAGAATCTTCTTGTGATGTATTTGATTTAAAACAGTTTAAAAAAAAACATGAATTTCTTTGTTAGCTATTTTCTTTTTATCAAGAAATAAATTACTGACACTGCACCTTTAAAGGAATAAAAACTATGCAGGTTTTTTTAAGCGTACCATGGAAGCGGATGTTTAATAGGAGAAGGAGGAAAGCAGACTGGTCGAGTCAACCCCCAGTAGCCCCTCACTGCAGAACAAAGATCCAGGGGGCGGGGTTGGATCCACATCTAGGGGGTGGAGATTGGTAGGTTTAGGGGTGGAGATGGGTGGGTTTAGGGATCAGGGGGTGGAGACGGGTAGGTTTAGGTACATGTACGGTGGGAGGAGTTGGATCTAGATCCAACCTCGCCCCCTGGATCTTGTGTTCTGCAGTCAACGCCCTGCTGTAACGCAACAGTTAAGCTGATGTTGCTAGGTGTGGTTCTGTATAAATACAGCTCAACACTCTCCTCCTGCTCGCTTGCTGTTCACTCGGTCTTGGTAAGTGGGAAACTGGGATTTTCTTTACTTCTTACACGTTGTGTCCCGACAATGCTATCCTTTTTTTTTTGTTAAATATATAATTGTTGCATATTTATGACAGCGTTGTTTTTGTTTACTGAAAAATAAGATGCAAATGAGAATAATAATAATAAAAAAGTGGCTAATGAAAGTTATGCAACAAAGTTATGTTACTTAAAGAAGTTATTAAAAACTTTGCACACTCTGAACTATAAAATTCCACATCCTGGTTTTGTTGTTTCAGTATTTGGATGTGCTGTCAGAGTTTACCGTTCAGTTCTTTTGGTGAATCATGTACTTCCTGTAAGATTAATTAAAACTGCTAGAAAACTTGGATGATTCATTCCTGAAAAACTTTTTTTTTTTTAAGGAAGCTGCTTTTTGATATGCTGTATGTATTTTAATATATTCCAACATGCATTGTAGGTTGAGCTGTTGAGTTCCAGGTGCCAAAATGTCCTTAATCAGTTCTTTTCTTGAGCAGCTTGCCTATCAGGGCATGCAAGACAACACCGTACAAGACATCACAGTAAGTTTGTTCAGCTTTCTGGAAAATTTGAGCAGCACCAGACCGAATGAGTCAGCGATAGGAATGTACTCCACTCCCCATTCTAGCTACTTTTATCCTGTTAAAGGGCAAGAGCTTCAGTATTTCTGTTTCCTTCCTAAAATTTGCTTCTTGAATTTTTTTATTTTATTGAATAGGCTTCATACACTGGTCTGCTGTAAGTTAGTTTGTGATTATACATAGGCTATGTTTAAAGGATTTTAATAAGCGTCTCTAATGTCTTTAGGAGGGGCAGGGCACAGTGAGGCCTTTTGCTCAGTTTAATGCAGCTGCAGATGCAAGCGTCTTGGACAAGGCTATCAAGGCGAAAGGTAGACATATGAATGCTGAAAAGTGAAGATGAATAAAATGCATCTACATCTTTGCATTCTGCATCTGTTTGCTCTGTTGAAAGAAGTTTCTGCATGTTCTCAGGTGTGGATGAGGTCACAATCATTGAAACGCTGGTCCGCAGGAGCAATGCCCAGCGCCAGCAAATCAAGGCTGCTTACCAGCAAGCAAGCGGCAAGGTATCACATTCACTGGACTTGAATTTAACACATTTTTACTGTCTGGATCCTCCATCACCTATCACTTCTTCTCCTCCGTGCAGCCGCTGGATGTAGCCCTGAAAGCTGCTCTTAAAGGTGAGCTGGAAGAAGTGGTTCTGGGCTTGTTGATGATTCCAGCTCAATATGATTCCTTTCTGCTCAACGGTGCCATGAAGGTAACATTATTTTCAGACTGTTGATATAGATAGCCTTTACTCCACTTCTGGTGGATATTTTAATAGATGATCACTAGACCTTACACATAAGATTACATGGGCTGCATAACTTAAAGTCTTTTTCTCTTCAGGGTTTGGGCACAGATGAAGATACACTTGTCGAGATTTTGGCCTCCCGGACCAATAAAGAGATCCGAGAGATTAAACAGGTTTTCAAACAAGGTAACATTAATGCTAGTTATCATCCAGTTATCCTTTAAATATGTTTATGACATGAGTGTCCAATCTTGCTTCTGTAGGGCCAACGGCCTGCAGAGTTTAGCCCTAACATGCTTTAACGCACCTTCCTGGAAGTTTCTAGTAATCCTGAAGATCTTGCTTGGCTGGTTTAGGTGTGTTTAATTAGGGTTTGAGCTAAACTCTGCTGGACACTGGCCCCCCAAGAGCAGGATTGGACACTCCTGGTTTATGGTATGTGAACGCAGTATATATAAAAACTGAATGCTTGACTTGTATTTATAGAATATAAGAAGGATCTAGAGGCGGCGATCAAGTCTGAGACGAGTGGGGACTTCAGGAATGCCCTGCTTTCTCTCTGCAAGGTTGGCTTTGCTCATATAGTGTATCTCAATTCTGCCCCTCCCAGTACTGCATGTTTTGAATGCTTTCTTATCTAGCACATCTTATTATACAGCTTACTAGGAGAGTGATTTGTGACTTGAATTGGCACAAAATGCTTTTGCTTGTGGTTAAACATTTTATTTGAATTCACAGGCTACCAGAAGTGAAGACCGGGTTGTGCAAGAAGACTTGGCAGACAAAGATGCCAGGGTAATTAAACGTGTATTGTGAGTGTGTGGTGGGTCATTGTGTGTACATGTCTTTTTGACCTCTGATTCTGCCTGTAGGCCTTATATGAGGCAGGAGAGAAAAAAAAGGGCACAGACTGTGGCGTGTTCATTGACATTCTCACTTCAAGGAATGCTTATCACCTGAGGAGAGGTATGGTTGACTTCCACTTCCCTGTTTTCAAAATAACTAGAGCAGTTTTCTTCTAAACCACTTTAGTAATAATAATATAACCTTTTCTTTATATTTAGTTTTTCAGCTGTACTCCAAGTACAGTAAGGTGGATGTTGCAAAAGCCATTGATCTGGAGTTGAAGGGTGATATCGAGAACTGCTTGATTGCTGTTGGTGAGACACTGAAACCTTTTTATCTGTCTATTGCATTACATGCTGCATTTTAATATGGTATGAGGTGCAATTATTTCACTGCAAACTTTTCTTTGAATTGCCGCAGATGCTCTCTTAGATGTACCATACCTTTTAAGACTTGAATTACTTTCTTACAGTATGACAAGAATGCTATTTTAATGTTTCTTTTTACTTTATGCAATAATATGACAAGAATGTTATTTTAAGCTTTGAGTAATGAAATGCCATTTTCGAAATAAATATTTTCATCTTTTCTTATTGTGACTCATCTTTTCAACAGTGAGATGTGCTGCAAACAAACCTGTTTTCTTTGCTGAAAAACTAAATCAGGCAATGAAGGCAAGTGTAACTGGCAATCTAATGGATCCATTTAACATTTAAAATGACATTACAGCTGTTTTAAATATATCGCAATTAAAAACTAAAAGAACCACTTTTTTGATTGTTTTCTCACAGGGCTCTGGTTATAAAGGCAAGATCTTGACCAGAATATTGGTGAGCCGCTCTGAGATTGACTTGGCTAAAGTCAAGCAAGAGTACCAGAGTAAGTTTGGCAAGAGCCTCTACCAGGACATCCAGGTAAATAAATTTTAAATCGGGTCATCATTACACTCTTCAATGCATAAACACAAATTAATAAGTGTTATGCTGTATAGATTCAGTTGTTAAACATTGTGTTTTGTTTGTTTTAGGATGACACCAAAGGAGACTATGAGACGATCCTGCTAGCCGTGTGTGGCAATTAATTGGTGTCACCTAAAGAATGTATACAGATGAAGACCCACCAGCTATCGATATATGAATTATACACCCCATATAAACAAGTGTAGTAGAATGAAAAACATTTTTGATAAATAAAAACTTGACTAGATGCATATGTCTGTATAAATTCATGCAAATCTTCTAAAGTGGTGTGTTATGTATGGTGTATCTTTTCATTTTTAAAGTCATGTTGACTCTGAAAAACACACAAAATGGGAGTTTAATGACTCGGTGGTCATAGAAATGAAGGGCATCACATTAGCACAAATAGTTGTACTGGTTGGAATCCAGGATGTAAACTCAAGTGTGACTCAGTCACAAAAAAAGAAAAAAAAGATACTTGTTGTTCACTGGGCTCTAATTTATAAACCAACTAAATTTTTTAGGTGCCTTTAAAGGGTGCTCCAGAAGGTTCTGCAAAGTCCTCCTCAAAAATCTTTTCATGTGCAGTCTCTGTCATAAACACAAAGTGCCTGTTGAGTAGGTATTTACGAAGGGAAAATGTGCCAAAAGTTCTGTTTTTATGTGAAGTGTGGCTTATAATAATTATGAACCGTAAAAAACTATTAATTGCAAAAGTAAATGATAAAATAATGACCATTTAATTCAAGTAAAAGCTATATTACTTTTGGATAAAGATGCCTTTGTTTATCAAGACAATCCTTTGATAGCTAATTGAAAATAATTACCCTGCAACAGGGTTTATACACTTTCAGTATATCGAAAACTGTTACCACGAGATTGTGGATGACAAAAGACAAATTACAACTTAGACTGTGTGTAAGAAACATGTTTGGCTGGAACAATGGGTGTGGTAGGAAAAGAGATAAAGTTTGAGATTTAAGAGAGAGGGCGTGATATGCCTAAACTTGCTGTCATTCCTGCCCTGCGCTGCAGTACCGTTGTTATGACGGGTGGCGCTGTTGATTTATTGGCTGTGAGCGCTCTCGAGGGCTATATGTTGATTGGTTGAAAGAGTGCGTTACGTCAAGCGCTCCCGCGGAAGTACCGAGGATTTGGAAAATAGAGGTTATGCTGCATAGAGCAGAGCACAGCGGGTGAAGGAGACATTTACCTGTAAATACAGTAAGGTATTTTCTGAACTTGAATTGTGTTATTTGTACATTTCTATGTACATCATTTCTGTTGTTCTTAATCCCAATTGTAAGTCTCCCTCAAGTAGAACAGATGTTGTAACAAAATGGACTGTTTATGACTCTAAATGAAATCGTTCTTGAATATTTAATTCTGTAATATTTATATTTTTGTGTCTAGCAGTTAGGCAGAATGTATATGAAACGTATCTAATGAGACTTGAATTAGTTATATCAGTTATATCCAGCTGTCATGAATGAATGACACTCTTTGCAATGCTAGTTTGTGTTTTTAAGGTAATCAGAATCAGAATCAGCTTTATTCGCCAAGTGTGCGCAAGCACACAAGGAATTTGTTGTGGTTTTTAAGAAGCTCTTGGTACATACACGCATACATACATACATACATACATACTATCTGACATGAGAACAGAAACATTTAAAGAGGCTTAACAATAAATAATAATAATGTGTCTGAATCTGGAACAGAAGATTTATGTACAGATTTGTGCATAATTTACTCTCTATATACAGCTGTATAGAAAATATGCATATGTATTTACATAGTACTTGAGAGAGAGGCAATATGTAATGAATTACAGGCATGAATTACAGAACACAGGTAATAATTCCTGTGTAAGACACTACTTGCAAAACCATTGGGGGTTTTTTCATGCACTTGTCAGTTTTTAAGATTCTGGTCTATTTTGGTTCCATAACATGTCTTCTTTCAAACTAGTGCAAAGTAAACATCCAAGATATGGATGTTCATCCAAGATATCCAAGATATGCGTTTATATTATTACACTTTTTATTTTATTACACATTTATTTGCGTCTGATTTCAAATACAATATCTTTAAAAGGTGTTTTCTCAAAATGAGCTTTTTTTCTCATGCAGAAATCACGAGAAAGAAATTGTCAGAAATATTCCATTCAATAGCACTTCTGTACACCAAATTTTCCAGTTTTATTCCTTTCAGTTTTAAGGTTTTTATTAGTTTCTGGGTGTTGACAATATTTCCTGATTCATGGAGTGATTAAAAGAAAAAAAGACACTCCAACAAATATTAACTGTAATCAATCAACTGAGAAAGTATGATGTTATATAATAGTAAAAGATGTCACTGTATTTAGTTGTGACGTCTTGTCTTGAATAGAAACCATTATGTTAACTTATGTTGACAAGTCCATGTCAAAAACTATACTTGTGTTGCTTACAGAGTACAGCCATGAGCTGAGGCTCCCCAAACCCGCCTTTCTCAATGATGAACGACAAACTGGTGTTCCTGGGTCTCCTTTACTTCATCCAGGGCATTCCGTATGGCCTGCAGTCTTCTCTGCTCCCGGTGTACCTGCGCGGTGCCGGTCACTCCCTCACCCGCATCAGCCTCACCAAAATCCTCTATTTCCCCTGGGTGCTCAAGGTACTCTGGGCCCCTTGGTGGACCGGACTGGCACCAAGCGTTGCTGGTTAGTGGGCACAGTGGCTGGTCTGGCTCTCACCTGTTTGGTGAGCGCTACCATCTCACCTGATGTCCAGTACATGGGCGTAGCGGGCTCCCTGCTCGCTATGAACATGCTGGCATCAGTGCAGGACATTGCGGCGGACGGAGCGGCCGTGCGGCTGCTCAGGGGGCAGGGGGAGCTGGGTCTGGGAAACACCGTGCAGGTGGTGGGCTATAAAGCTGGCTCTGTGTTTGCTGGAGGGGGGCTCCTGGCTGTGATTGATGTTGCAGGCTGGGGCTGGATGTTCGCACTACTGGCCTGTGTTTACGGTGGTGTTGCTCTGTTCGTGTGGGGCGCCCCGGTGTTGGATGGAGAGTTGGCGCGGGGACAGGGAGAAGGACGGAGAGGGTCAAAGGATGTGATGCAACCCTGGAAGGTGTGGAGGAAGCTCTTGTCTGTGCCAGGAACGCCATGGACGATGTTCTACGTTCTCACTTACAAGCTAGGTAAGATATTTGTCATAATTCAACATCAGATAGATTGAGTTAAATGATTTGGAGATCTTAAAGTACATTTACATTTCTCTCTAATTTGTTGACTGACCATGAACTTGAAACGAAGTCATGGTAGTGTGTTGTTTGTCCACAAGATGGCAGTCTTGGCCTTTTCCATGCTTACTGTCTCATAATTCTCAATGGCTTTGAAGCCTCAAAACATCAGGAAACTATACACAGTTTGGTTACCCAGTTCAGTTCAGAATGTCTGTACTGGAACTGATATTGAAGTCTTTCATTTAACTTTGCAACAGCGTTTGACCACAAACCTAACTTCTGTGACATGATCTGAATCAGGAATATAGACATAAATAGCAGCTAATGAATCACTTTCAATGAGCTGAATGTGGTGTTTGGCACCAGAAGGGGATTATGTCTGGATTAGAGTCTCTTTGTGTCTGCGGCATTTTCATTGAAAACTGAATTTAGAAATATGTGCGCCAATGCTTATGTCAATGTATTTAGTTTGTGCTTCATTTGAGTGTAATATTTTGTTAAGAACAATTTAATCATAAAACCAAGCTTTGTGTGTTATGTGTATGTGTCTCTGGCAAAGAGAGAGAGGTGGCACTGTAATCGGATGAGCTTCAGCAGACAGGACAAGCGGCAGCCCCCCTCTTAATCTGTTTTATAAGGTTTCTCCCCCGTTCATCATCATAATCACTATTAAACAGCACTCTGGATGACACAAACTAGTTTACTAATGCACTAACATCTTAAAAGTGTACACTGCAAAACATAATTTTCTTAATCTGTATTTGTGTCTTGCTTTTCAGTAAAGATATATAAACATCTTTAAAATTAGATACATTTACTTCAAACTAATTTGCATAAGATATTAGTACTTTTTTTAGAGAATATGTCCTGTATTAAGTTTATTTTTGTTGCATAAATCTAACAATACTTTGTGCAGTTTATGTTTAAAGCCAAAACACTATTTGCCATTGCCATTGGGATAAGAGAATAAACTTTCAAGAAAAATTCAAAATGTATTCTCTAGAAACAAGTCTAGTAAATATTTTATGCTGTTTTGTTTTTAAGTAAGTTTTTTTAGGAGAGTGTACTTTTTTCTGAAAAACAAAACAGCAAAACAAAACAAATATATTGATTCTGCTGTGTTTATCAATAAATATTAATTAAAAAACAATAAAATCACTTTAAAACTATTAACACACATTTATAGTGAAGATAGAATATTTAGTCTGTGCTTAGAATCCACCAAGCCTTTATATGGTCATTTTTACTTTTATTGCTTGATTTATGTGGTCAGAAATATTACAATGGAATTCACAAAGTAAATTTCCTTGTTATTTACTTTAAGTTTTAATACTAGGTTTATTGGATTATAGAATAATGTCTAAGTGTCTTACTAAGGTGACAAATCAATCACACTTTGCATGAAACACCATTGCATGTCATCTAGTGCCTCTATTGCATCACAGGTTGTTACCAAAATGTGTTACATATATGTTCTCTCAGCCCACGCGTTGATAAAGGGTGATGGGGGACAGTGGTGGGATGGAGGGGGCTGGGATTGGGCCAGACGTGGAGCTTCCCTGGGAAGAGTCCAGCTGGAGGCGGGAGTGTTCTTGTGGGGGTTAAAGTTTGATTCATTATGGGAGTAGAAAGCCACTTTTGCTCTGTGTCTCTCGCTGTCTTTCACTCTCCTTCTCTAACTGTATATATACATAACACACACTCATACACACATGTATATCGCCTGATGCTGCCCTCCCTCTGTCCCGCACAGCAGGGGCCAGGGAACGGAGGGTTATGTGGGGGGGATGGAGGGGTGACGCGAGCAGGAGGCCAATATTTTCCAGAGGGAACGCAGAGGACTGCAGGGGGGATGAATTAATGAACACCCACCACATGGTCAACTATGAGAGAGAGTGAAAGAGAGAGAGAGAGAGATGGTGGGGTGCAGGGGGCATCGGGTATGACGAGAAAACGCATGAGTAGAGAGTGATGGAAAACAGAATACCAAGAAAGAAGATGAGTAAAGTATGTGATGTCTTTTAGTTGACCTACATTGTTTCCCCATTGTCTGGACCATTGTGTAACTCGGGTGTGAACATTAAAAAGCATTCTGTTTAGATATGTGAGCTTACAGTACATCGCACTTTGAATAGGATGCGTCTCCGTTCCCTATCCATACCACTGTATCTTCGCTCGCATTCACATAGTTAACGGTGCAAGTGATAGTTCTCCGTGCTTTTGTTTCGTCCAAACAATTATGTCATTGTGTCCCAGAATGTATAGGGAATAACCTAGACCTTTGCGGATTCTAACCTCAGAGGTCCGTAGAGACTTGGTATGGGGCTTGTCGTTGGTTGAGAAGCATTTACAATGGAGTTGTGTGACCTGCTCAAGTACACACAGATGCAGATACACACGGCATAGTGACCTGCATGAACTGGGAGGGGCCCAGGTTCCTCAGGCTGTTCCCATGCTGAAGACTCTTTAGAGATGTATCGTAGTGCTGGTTTTAGTCAGCATCTCTAACACTTTTGAAGTTTAGTTGAGGTGGTGTTTCATTGAATTGCATCCTCATGTTGCTCCAAAGCTGGATGGCTTTCTATTTTCTGTGGAACACAAAAGATGAGTATTTGGAGAATATCCTGGACTTTCTTTTTAATGCAATAAAAACAACTGAGGACTGGAGCTGTCAAGCTTTAAAATTATTTTTTAAAAGTAGTCCATTTGATTTATCCACTGTATTGTGCAGACTGCAATGTAAATCATTATTCACTGAACTTCTTCGTTGAATACTTTGGTGTTCATGAGAATGGCATTATTTGCTATAGTGAAATTTAGAGTTAGATATTTCCAGTGAATCAGATTATCCCATTTACAAAACCTGTCTCGATTTGTTCATGAATCAGACTGATTCTCAAATTCAGCTCACTGACAGTTAACAAACTACTGGAATAGAAGATTTCAGTAAATTACTTACATTTTAGTCTGTTCATCACACCAGACTTTTATAAATCATGTGAGATACTGATAGCCTAATTTATGGTGCTTTTGCTTCCTTTTTGAGAATTGAAAGCTCCTGTCCTTATTCATTGTAATTGCATGTAAATAATTTTGTCTCCACAGAAAAAATAATGTCATTCAGTTTGTATCAACACGAGAATGAGTATTAGATGGTTTTCATTTTAGTTTGAACTGTTCTTTATGTGTAATTCCTAACCTAATTTCTTTTTTTTTAGGAAATGCAATGGCAGAAACTTAAAAATGAGTTTCAAATCTTGCATCCGGTGAACTTCTCAATCACTACCACACAATTGAAGTGTAGTTCATTACCTATTCGCTGTCATAATCGTTCCATCTCATCTTGAATCTGTTGTCCATTTTTGTCTTCATCTGTTCCCCATTATCTATCGTTGTTAACCGAGGTGAACTGATAAAGCATCTCTTCTCTCTCTCTCTCTCACTCACTCCCCACTTTCTCCTCCCAGTGCCTCCCCTCTTCTTCTTTCCTCCACTGTGTTTTTGTGGATGTCTAATGAAATCCCATGTGAAATGGACAATTGTTGCTCTGAGATTATTTATAGACATAAATAAGCAGCCTTGTTGTTTGTTTTCAATCCCTGCTTAAAAAATAATTAGTTTGAAGCAGCGTAGGAGAAAAAAAAGACTGAGGCAGAATGCTGAAGCGCATGTTTAGCTGCGCATATGAGACGATCAGCAGCATCTGAACTCTTCAATGATCATCTTTGGTGTTTTGTGTACATTTACACTTCCATGTTGACACAATGAACACTATTTGTTCTGCAGTGTTCCCTTAACATAGATTTTCAACTGTATTTATTGTGGTATTTTAGTGGAAATCCATATTCATACTGTCTTTCTATAATATAAAGGATAAAGAATAACGATTTTTTTTTATTAGATTATTTATTTAAAAATATTTAAATAATAGTATTATTAATATAATATAATACTTAAGTGTAGTTTAGAGGCCTTTGTTACTGTGATTTGTCTATGGTGATGAGAGGTCTCTGTTCTACCCATGGTTACTATGGTCTTACTTCAAGTAAATTATGGTTATGCTGGAACTGTGCTGAATTTTCTCAAGGATTAGGCTATAACTGACTATTTTGACATTAGTCAAAGCAGTTTTTAAAGCTCTTTGTACAAACTGCAAAGTGAATGTGACTGGCTCGTATGTGTTCATCCTTGTATAAAACAGCATCCTTATTCCTTGAACGCATTGGACCTGGGAGGCATAGCTGCCTTATATGAAGAAAAGATGCGCTGAATGTGAAAAACGAGTCCCATTGTTCGTTGTCGCCACCACATTACAGACTTTACAACATCCTTTACAAATTTAGTTCTACTGTCAGACTCAATCCCCCACAAAGAAAGCGATGTCAAAGCGCTCACGTGGCGCTGTCAGCGACCGTAGCAGAACTCCGACAGAAGCGTCTGATTTTTGATTTGATTTTCTGTTTTTGTTTCTCACCGGTTTCATCCCGGGGACCCCGGAAGCGCAGTTTCTTTTTGACGGCGGTCTCAGAGCTGTCAGTCAGCGTGCTGTCTCGCTGTCGAACTGAAGGCAGACTCCATAAATAATGACAATGCTGCTAAATAATACACGGCGGCGGGTTACCAAGGCCTCTGTGCACCTGCTATCATGCAGCGACGCAGGACTCTGCGCAGTGTAGCGGCAGCATTTTCACTGGCAGCTTTTGTTTTTGTCACATTTGTCTGGGTTTAAGTGACAAACGCTCAGGAAAAAAGTAACTGGAAGGCAAGGACTCAAGTGTGAAAAAACGTGGCCTCTGCTCAGGTTATCACTTTTTTCCATTCTCAGATAACAAGTGTTTTGTTTTGACTAAGTTTGTGTTGTGATCTGTGGATATTATCAGGAGTTTAACACCGGTTTTGAGAAAATTCTGATGCAATGTGATAAGAATCCAGCACATTTTCAATAATCCGCTCAGTTTTCTTGGTCTTCTTGTTCTCTCTATCTGAAAGAGCGTTTACAATCGTTTGAACTGTGTGTATGTGCTGATGTAATCTTATATTTTCTGAACAGGTGAACAGGGGGCTATCACCATGTTTCCTCTCTTCCTGCTGGACCACCACATGACGGCCAGAGAGCTCGGGGTGTGGAACGGGGTGGTTGCCATGGCTTTTTCCATCTGCGGCTCATCGGTCGGGGGTTTTTTGCTCTCTCAGTACAGGTAGGGAGTGTGTTTTGTTTTTTCGGTAATAAAGCGATGGTGAAACTGAGTCCGTTCTAGCTGCAACACCGTTTCCAGCCAAGTCACGCTTTGCCATTAATGTTGCAGGAATGGTGTTGGAAGACTTTGTTCTTTGGATTTCTACACCTTTTTCTATGCCCCCTCTCGCTTTATCGGTTTCTGTAGCCCACCATCTCTCTGTGATAGAACGCGGCCCTTTTCTTTTTCTCAGTGTTTTCTCACTATATCTCTCCACCCATCTCAGCCCCGGGTGCGAAAGAAGGAGAGAGAAAGCGATTGAGAGTGTATGTGAGAGATAGAAAGAGAGATAGTAATGAAAGTAAACACAGCCTTTTGTGGGAGCTGAGAGTAAAACAGGCTCAGGTGTGAGCTGAAAGGCCTCCAGGATGCATAAGGTTGGACTGCTTGAATAGAGATATACTTGTTGCTGATACGTTGCCCTTGTCTACTGACCTGAGACCGGTTTTTACCAGTTATGTCTTGTAATAGTTAAGATAGGAGTTTGGTTGCCTAAACCGTTCCAAGAGCAGCCAGTCGCTTATCTTCCTCAAGCGGTATTGACTCACAGGCCCAACACCTGTTAGTGTGCTCAGAGAAAGGTACGAGGAAGAGGATTTTGGAGAAAGACATGTGCAGTGGTTCTGTCTTTATTTCATTCCAGACTTGAGGGCAGACATCCAGTCATGTATCAGAGTTTAAAGTGAAATGTTACTCTTCATACTGGACATGTGCCATTTTCTCCAGGCTGGTTTGCTTTACCTTATGGCATCATGAAACTACATGCATTTTAATGCCATTTTACAAACCACTGGAATGCATTACATGAGTTTCTGCACTTGATGCTTGCGTTGATGTAGGCTATACTTATATAGTTAAAATGATGTAATGTTGGTCTATTAAAAGACTGAGAGTAACGTCACCTTTAGTCTACTGTCTCTGTGTGAACTACAGTTCTGATGCAGGACCACAGATTGATTTCATTCGGACCACAAATCATTTTCCTTTCCTTTTATATATACTACTGTTCAAAAGTTTGGGGTCAGTTAGACTTTATTTTTTTTAAAGAAATTAATACTTCTATTCAGCAAATATGCATTAAATTGATCAAAAGTGACAGTAAAGACATTTATAATGCGTTTATATTAACCAGCACAAGAATGGAGTGTCTATTTTAGCCCGCCTTGTTGGCAGAAGCTATTTACACTTCGGCCCACCAGCATGTGATTGGACTAGTCAACATGACAAAAGATCCAGTGGCATAGTTGGTAAAGCGTGTGCCGTAATCTTTTTGATGCGATTGACCTGAGTTCGAATCTGCCTTTTGCCAAACTTTTTTTTTCTCCCTTTTCAAATCTCATATCACATCAGAAAGGCATTTATTTTCAATAAAAATTAAGGAAATAATCAAAAAGTTGAAAATAAGTATCGGATAGGGTAGGTGTAGGGAGGGCTTTATTGTCCCAATAATGTGGCATCCATTTAATAATTTGAATTAAAATGATAATTTAGACTCAATACGTTATTATTGCGTACTGTTTTATAATTTACTACAATACTGAGGTGCGGATAATTGCCACTATTTGCAATAAGTAGTATAAATAGCAGAAAATCCTGTTATTTTAACATAGTGTAAATAGAATCTATAGCTATTTGCATTTAGGGCCAGATTTACTAAACAGGGCAAATTAGCGTTAGAGTGCTAGATTCTGCGGGTGATTTACTAACAATACGCACATTAAAGAACACAGACGCAGCTAGATCATTTCCATAATGACCAGCACAAGGTACCAAGAGCAGTGCAAATTACCGCCTGTTTTAAGACATGCTTTTTTGGGTGTTAAATAATGGCGCAAATACCAGTAATTTGACGAGCACAAATGTTAGTAAATCACATTGCGTGATTCATTTTAATACTCTCCTCCCATAAATTTTGTGCCTGAAAGGAAAACTCCTACAAATGTGTATTCAATAAGGTCAGGTGCAAAAATAACTGTCCATGCCTTTTTAGCGCTAAATCTTCACTGCGCGTCTTTAGTAAATCCTGACAGTACAATTTTAACACCAAAAGAAGGTTTGCGCTGGCGTAAGCTGTTAGTAAATCTGTCCCTTACTGTAAATAGCATAATGCTAAGAAAATACTGCTATTTTCACTTAGTGTAAATAGCCTCTATCGCTAAGAAAATATGCTATTTAGACTGCAAATAGCCGCTGCCTAACAATAAATATTTATTGAGCAGCAAATCAGTATTAGAATTATTTTTGGAAATTAACATTTTGCATTTTCCATAATAAGGTATTTTTAATGATATTTTTGATAAAGATATTTCATTTTAAAGATAATTTGAATACAAACAAACTTTTCTAACCCAGAAGAGGTCTAGCTTCTAAATTTACGTCCGAGCAAATATCCAAACAATCACAACTTGCACTGTTTAAGCAGTGCATAAATTCTTGCATAAATGAACATGCCTTCAAAATACAGATGTGCAGTCCTAAAATGTGATAAAATCACAATTAGAGTTAAATATCTGCTCAAATTTTCTTAGCTTTCTTTCTCTCACTCTCTTTGTTTCCCTTTCTCTGTAACCTCTCCTTCTCTCTATGGTACCTTCATCTTTTTTTTCCTCCTCTCTCTTTTGGTCTCTCTCTCTCCCTCTCTACGCTAAAGGCAGTGTCAGTGAATGGGGAGGAATGTAAAGTTTCACATGCAGGGGGCTCGTTCATTCGACACAGTCGTGCATTCAGGCCTTGCTTCCCACAGATTGGGTTTCTGCCGTTGTCTGTTCAGGGCCACTAAAAGCTAATTTGGACACTTATCCTGGCCCCATCTGAAACGCTTGAGTGGCCAACAACTGACCCCCATACACTGATCGCCATCAGCAATCTGAGAGTACGAATCTTATCGGGCAAACTGCTCGTGTGATACGCCTGTTTTAGACTCGTTTTCAATCTCTCGCACCCTTCTCTCTCTCTCTCTGACTTGCTCGTTTTCCTCCTTAAGACTGTCTGTCTTTCTTACAGCTCTCTTTCTCTCGCTCTCCTCTCATCTGAGTGAAATATGAAAGAGTGTTATTGAGTGGATGCAGGGAGGGTGTTTGCATGAGAATGATGGCAGATTGGCTTTCTGTCTGACCGGCTGCTGTTGTTGACTGGGATCATCTAGATCTAAAAGGCTGGTTTAAGATGACAGACGATTCCTTACTCTTCTCTTAAAGTCCAGTTGACCTTTGCCCACATCGCCTTATCTCTTTCTCGACTCTCTCTTTCTTTCTCTGTCAGAGGCCTCAGAGTCTACTCACATGGAAAGGATGTTTATGTAAAGACACAATTTTTACAACCTTAAGGAAGAGTCAAACTAATTTTCATGCAACAGTTATGCATTACTGATTAAAAAAATATTAGATGTGAAAAGCAACATCGTAGAAGCCGTGACTCCAGATTGTGTTTGATTGACAGGGCCCTCCGGGTGTTCTGATTGGAGCTGGGAGAAATTGAGGTGTGTGATGGTCACTAATTAGCGGGGGGTTAATCAGCCGTGGCTGTGGATCTTGGCGCGTTATTGATTATGTCGTGAAGGAAGTTCCCCTGAGGGATTCTTAACTGTTAATAGAGAATCAATTAGAGTGCGTAAGCAAACGCACTGCATGTAAGCATGTGTACAGGAGTGTTTTTCTGTCTCAGTGTGGCAGTCCTGTGTGGTTGAACCTCATTAATGTCCTACAGTGACTGATCTGTAAATTAATAGCCTTTAGTTTGCTGTAATAAAATATATTTTGTCTTGCTGATGTTATATTACATTGCACTACCATTCAAAAGTTTGGGGTTGGTAAGAAATAATGCTCACCAAGACTTAATTTATTTGAGCAGAAATCTATTAAAAACAGTAATATTAAGGAAATATTATTACAATGTATAATTACAGTTTTGTATTTTAATATATTTTAAAATGTAATTTATTTCTGTGATGGCAAGGCTCAGTAGGCATTACTCCAGTCCTCAGTGCTGATTTGGTGCTTAAGATACATTTCTTATTATTATCATTGTTGAAAACATTGTTGTTTTTTCTGAATTTTTAATAAATAGAAAATCTAATTTATAAAATAAAACAGAATAGAAAATAGATTTATTTTTGTAAAATTATAAATGTCTTTCCCTCTCACTTTGGATTAATTTAATCTGTCCCCAACAAATAATAGTATTAATTTCTTAAAGCAAAATTGAACTGTGGTGTATATAACATGAAATTACATTATATTGCATATTTGTGGAGTTTGAGATAACATAACTGAACTCTCTCTGTTTTATGTCCTCAGTATTGGCATGCTAATGAGACGTGTGTTTATGATGCGGACTGTCAGCATGGTCTTCCAGAGCTCACTTCTCGTAGTGCTGGAGCCCTCGCCCTTGATGAAAGGTGAGAAATACACATACTTGTACACACTAAAGTATATAAACATGGCATTTTACCAGCATTGGTATTAGTGCAGACTTATTATATTTTATTTTGCAATTCAATATTGTGCCGCTCATCTTTATGCTTCAAAATGTTTATTACTGCCTGTCTTGTGGGTACAGTTTGTTCGTAAGAGCCAGGTAGCTCACCTGTACGTATGTATATATAGAAGTGAAATTGACCTGTTCTCTTCTGAGCTTTCTACTGTTCCTCTGCATTTAAACATCCATGGAGCCGTCTCTGGTTTCCAGTGTTTTCCACTGATAGGCTAAAGTGTCCATTTCAGCACCTTGCACAGAGTAAACAGGTGTTCAGGCAGAGTGTGTCTAAATAAAACTCTCAATGCTGCATTAAACAACAGCATGTGATAAAAAGGGAAAGTATTAACATGAATGTCATTCAGACCAGCATAGAGTTTATCGCTGTGTGGTGAGTTCAGAATAGAGAAGTGAAAATCAAAACTTGAAATTATTTAAAAAAAAAATAATTTTTTCTAAAACATATTTGGTGATTTAACTATAAATTAAATCCAAATGGGTAGGATAAGACATTTGCAGTTTTTTAACGACAAAATGTAATTATCATCAAAGCTAAACGTGTATGTAATTTTTTATTTTTTTTTGCAAACAATGAGTTCATCAAATGGCAATGGCAAAAACTTATTTGGCACTTACTTGACAATTGGAGAATGTTTTTTATTTTTTATATATATAATAACATTTTAGTTATTTTTATATATATTTTTTTTATAAATGATATTTATGTAAATAAAATAACATTTAAAGATTATATATATATATATATATATATATATATATTATTATTATTAAAAAGGGGAAAAAATGGTCAGATTCATTGGAAATTTACAATTGTTGAGTCTGTTCACAGACTTAGTTTAATTTCATCAGTTGCTCCAGGCTCTTTATTTGTTGCCTTAGGTATCTGTTTTAATATAAAAACCAAGTACCAGAGGCTGATATCTAACCAAAGCCAAACTTTCAGTATTGATCCAACCTAAGATCAGCGTGCTCTCTTTTCTGAAAATGTATCTTGAACTTTTATTCTGTGAATCTTCTGTGAGATTCCTGTAGATCTGTTCTGATCTGTCTTCATAGTCCTAGTGCTTGGATTCAGCACAATTCAAGCAAATTCTTATGCATGAGCTGTATAGAAGTGATCATACAGAAGTTATGTCAAACATACTCTCTCCCGGTTCAACTTGCTTAAGTGGATTTGCGTTTCTGTTTCTGTCTGCAGAAGCCAACGCTATTTTACCTTGAGTATTCTCACGGCTCACTTTGATAAATGAATAAACCCATATTCAAACCCTCTGCCTGTTCCTCTTTCTCTCACAGGTGCTTTGAATGTTTATTTAATGAAAATGAAAAAAAGGAAATGGGGAAACTCTTGCATTTTAGCTGTTTTACTCAGAATTTTTTGCCACTGTATTACTTCTTCCCCAGGATGTCGCGGCTTTTTAGTCAAGATGTTTTTGTCAGCGAGCTTCTGTTTGACAACTCCCTCATCTCTCTGTCTTTCTTATTCTCTCTCTCCCCGTCTCTCTTTCTGACGCTCTCCCAAATGAAACAGAACAAAGCAACTCTGTACCCCATCTAACCCCCCTCAAAAAAAAAAAAGATAAAGTTCTGCAGAAAATATTTTTCAATATTGTATGAGACTGGATGCCTCAGAAGAGCTGATTTTCCTTCCTGTGGTTCCTGGGTAAGTAATGGAGAAGTCTTGTTAGGCAGAACTAAACATTTCCAGTGAATAATTCAGATGGAGCTGGATGTGAAAGCTTCATAAAAATTTTTTTTCGGCAAATGGGCTTCTGGTAATGATTGATTTGAGATTCATGATTTTTAGAGGCATTAATGGTAGACTGTATGTCTCATGCTCTGGGTGGACGTTACTGTGAATTAAATAATCGATTTCAAAAAGGCCAAAAAGACACTAATTTCTAAGTTTCAATTGGGGCATCATGTAGAGTCAGATTTGAGTGTCTATTAAGTTTAACTACTAGTCATTTGACATGGTTCTGTCTGCATAAATAATAGTCTGGGAGAGCTCAGTGTAATAACTAGCAAGTCCTGTTTCTTCTAGCATAGGTATGACAGTGTTGAGTATGAGTAAGCACACACTATAAGACAGAAGACCACCACTCTGCATACATTTAAAAATTCTCACAGTTTCCTGTTTTCTGTCATGTTAGTGCATTCTTTCCCAGTCTATAGGTCTATAGAGATTTTCACAGTTTCTTGTGTTCTGTCATGCATACTTTCCCTGACTAGAGGATCCCGAAATTTAGTTTTCACACAGACATATCAACACTCAACATGAAGGAAAGGCCTGTGGTCATTTTGCACTGATTTGCACAGAACAATAAAAAAAAAAAACGCAGGGAAAACCTTGGAGATGATGTGGGCAACAGTTATTTTATTTTATATTTTGTTTTTATTTTTGGACTCCTTTTTTTTTTTTAAGTGTTTTGTTTTGTTTTGTTTTGGGGCTCCTGCTTCCGACTGGAGTTATTTTGCTATCTTTCACAATTTTATTGGCTGTTGCTCAGTACAGCATGCAAACATGGCGACCAGTCATGCAAAATTTAAATTTGTTTGAAATTTGTCATACTGTTTGTTACAGCATGTCTCCAGTGAGATACTTCATATGCATTTCAGTAACTGTCTGCTTTAGTTTGGCTAACAAATTGGACAAAAGAAAGATACATTTGGCTGTCAGAGGATTATTGGTGCCCCCAGCCTGTCCTTCAGGTCTTTTACACTTCCAGATGTCAGAAATGCATAGGAAAAATAATTTTGGATTTAGATGGTAACTAGCACTGATCACCAAGAGAAGCTTCTTCCCACAGGCCATATTCCTCATGAACAGCTAACACCATCAAATCTTCAGTGCAATATTTCAGAGACATTGTGAATTTTTACTTGCAGTATGTAAAGTCAAAGTCACAAATTCAAACTTGAGGACAAGAACACGCTGCGATGGGCAGTATTGTATTAATGTGGATTGTGTCTTCTTTCTCCCTCAGGTATGGCAGTGCTGAGTCTGAGTTTGCAGCATTTCATAGCGGGTCTCATCACCACTCTGACGTTCACCACGATGATGAACTGCACACAGAGAGCTGAGGAGAGCATACAGGTATCACATGTTACCCTCTTCAACTGACCGCAGCTCTTCATGTTTCCTGACAGATCAGAGCAAACTGCTTAACGGCGTCGCACGTGTTCACCTAAGGTCAACAGCATGACAAATACATTGTTTTCTCTTCAGTTTCAACAGTCAAACTCTGAAGACAACAAAACATGCATCTTACAGTTTTTGATAGTTGTTGACAGGTAGAGTCTCACAACAGGCCGTGAGCTGCAGAAAGCCTGAGAGTGTTTCCTGTGTGCCACATACGTGAGCACATCACAGCAGTCAAAAACTCATTTATCTGTCAGTCAATAGCTCCACTCAGAGAACTGAGCAGTTTTCACACTCTCTTTAGCTCTGCACGTCAACCCATTTCAACTCTTCAATCACCTACAAAGCATATGCATCAGAAAGTATATTCACATTCATACATTTGACAATTTTTTATTTTAATCTTTCTTTTTTTTTAATTTGTCAAGATTATATCTTTGGTTGTAGAAGTAGCCCAGTGGTTAGTTCACATGCTCTGACACATTGAATTACGGTGCTCATGTGGGCAATGCAAGTTTGAGACTGATTTGTTATTTCCCGACCCTGTTCCCAAATCTTCTACATTTTCTTCTTAAGAAGGTCTCAACAGTAACAACTTTCACTGTTTCAGTAACACTACCATCCGAAAGTTTATTGTTGGTAAGATTTATTTTAAAGATATTTGAAAGCGGTTTCTTACGCTCACTAAGGCTGCATTTATTTGATCTAAAGTGCAGAAAAACAGTAGTGTTGTGAAATATTATTACAATTTAAAATAACTATTTTCTATTGTTATATATTTTAAATTAATGGATATTTCTTCTTATTCCAACTTCATGCATCTTTCATGCATCCTTGTTAAATAACATAATTTCTTTGCAAAAAAAAAAAAAAAAATTGTAGTGGCCAGTCAGGCCAGCACCAGAAAATTATGCATTTATTGAATTTATTTTTTTAATGTTTTTTTTTAAGTTTTTAATATTTACAATAATATCTGTGAATAATACAACTGTTTATACAGATACAGTGTTTATGACTTCCATGCTGCAAATCTATAAACAAAGATGACTTGCAGTGCAAAAGTTTGAAGTAGCCTAATCAATGTCTTGTGTTTTGTAATTGCATGGGAATAAAGCAGCAGATGCATTTTGCATTTGTGCTTCTTGCAAAACAAACCTTATGCAAGGTGCATTAGGTGTATCTTATGTCAGCTGCTGCTTCTGTCAACTTTACAGTGTAAAGACATCTTATCTGTCTATCATTAAACAGTCCATCCATACCAGCTCTATTCTTCACAACAATCTGCTCCCTGTTTTGTCCCACTAATCTTGTGTTGCCTAATTTCTTTCCTTGTTAGTTCATTTGTTCATTCTTTCTATTTGTTTATTTATGTGTCCCTTAGATGATAAACTGTAGTTCTCACTGTTCATAGATATCTCTCCCCTCCCATGTTCTCTCATTTCATCCCCTCGTTCATCTTTGACATGATTGTATTGTCCTGTTTAAATGGGCCTGCGCTGCTTGCATGTGATCTTTCACTGCTCTCTCAGCTATTTGTCACTACATCAGCTCAATACGTGCTGAATTAATGGCACTAATGAAACTCATTAAACAATAAGAGAAGTGCATGTTTTCCCTCGGTCTCTAAGCAATTAAAAACTTCAGATTCACATTCTGAGACAAATAACCAGGAGGAGGAATGTAAACTGTTGGTTAATTCGAAATGTTCTTATGACATACATACCGTAGCGAGAGCAGCTTGTGTGTGTTTGTGTGTGTTTGTTTTAAGGTGGTTTTAGCCAACCGAAAACCGATACTGTGAATGTTTGTGAAAAGGCCCTGGAGGGAGAAACTGAACACCTTAAACAAGTTTGTAGGAATAAAGGTACTTCACTTAACTTTAGTGCTGGGGCCATGTGAAGGAATGGACTTGGCTTTGCTTTCCCAACTTGTGTGCTAAGAGTATGGAGTCAGTCTCTGGCGTCCAGACAGGAGAGAGGGGTTCAGACTGCTCTTTGATCCTCCTGTTGGAATTGTTTTGATGTGAGGCAAAGTTAAAAATTGATAAATTAGAATCATGTTAAAAAGTCATCAGTTGCTTTGAAAAGTAACACACGTGAAAGGTCAAAAGCAAACATTTCAGTTGTGTGCATGCTCACGTCACTTATGGCATCAACCTGAGTTTGATTTTTTTTTTCTGATCTCATGTTCTTCTCTCTATTTTTTAATTTCTCTGACAAAAGGGCAATGATATTTAAATTAGAGAAGCACAATGTATATTGGTTATCGGACAATATTAGAGAAATTTGTAGCTTCTTGTAATTAATCATAATCTTGTATGTTTATTTGTATTTAAATTGCATATTTTATTGTGCTTGATCATTTTCCCTATTTTTACATACAGTTTATCTTTGCCATCATCTAATGCTTACTTAAAGTTCATGTATTTGTATTTAGCTTTGATATATTTTATTCATAATTCTAAAGAATTACATTTTAGTTTACGTTTAGTTACTAAGGCATTATTTTTTAATTTTGAAGAAAATTATTTTATTTTAAGATTTTTTTCAGTCAGTGAAAAAGATTTATACGAGTTTTAGTTTAAGTTTAAAAAACTTAACAGTATTGTGTTGTGATGTCTACATTTGTTTGTATTTTTTAACATGAATGATTTTTTTTGAATGTTTTCTTTTTAAATTATTTAAGTAAAATATTATAGAATTGTAAGTTGAGTTCTTTATCAGCCATAGCATGAAAAATATTGGAGTTTTGAAATTAGTGCATTATAATATAACAATCACTTGCATAATTAAATGCAGGAACTTTGCAGGGTTTGAAAATATTTCATAAATCAGTGAATGAATGGCTTGTTTCACACTGGTAACATCTGAATCTAGCCTTACAGCAAAACGCATTTCCCTTTCTTCCTTTATAATTTACTGTCCCTTTTTCATTGTTCTCAAGAAAATCTCACAAATCGTCAAAAGTTAATGCTAAACCACTTTCTGTATTTCCCTCTCTCTCTCTGTCTATGTTCAGGCCACCCACTACAGTTTTCTGGCCACACTGGAGGTCCTGGGGAAACTGAGTTTTAGTGCCCTGGCTGGAGGTATGGTGGACACTGTGGGCTTTCCCATAGCCTTCATCCTCTTCCTCTTCCTCACCTCCAGCAGTGCCCTGCACGTGTGGAGAGCCACAGAGACTGGCGTCCTGAAGGAGCAGCTCAAGGAGCAGCCACAGTGACCAGAGTTAGCCTATGAGAGAGGGTGTATATGTCTGGGCGAGAGAGAGGGAAATCAAATCTTATGTTTTGTATAAGATACTGGTGGCCAAATAGCCAGTGAAATGAATATGTTGTTTTTATTTGTATTTATTTCTAACTCAACCAGCATTGTTGTGACAAGAGCCACACAAGCACTCTCACTGAAAGCCAGTACCTCTCTGAAAAACACTGCAAATGCTTAAGTTACATTGCACCTCTACAGTAAACTAGCTTTAAAGCTACTTGCTTTTCAACAACAAGTCATCTGAATGGCAAGCAGACTGAACTATGGCAACACTGTGCACATGTCATCTAGTCTGCCTGATGGACAGCAGTCAATCATTTAAACAACAAAATGTGGTTAATCTATTACAATTGATATTACGGACAATGATTCAAATTCAATTCAATACAATTTTACCTATATAAGGATCTAGTCTAATTTGGTTTAGTTAATCACCCTAGTCATTTACACATTTTATTATATACAGCATGCATTTGCCTTAGAAATGCCTTTAGTTTTTAATCTTATGCCCTCTGACACCTTAGATACAATTCCATCAGCTTATTGACCAATCAGCAACACTTTGGGAGCAGTATGAACATTGAATTATGGTACTATGCTTAGTGGAGTGCATTTTTGTATTCTCAATGCAATACTTAAATTAAAGGGGTCATAACATTGAATATTCATATTGTGTTAAATATAAGTTGTGTATGATGAAAAAGCACCGTACCTTTTTACAGTATTATAAATCGACTCCTATTTGGTGTTCAGCGACTTGACCCAAAAATATTGCTTAACTCCAAAAGAATTAATGAAAAGAGTGAAATGAGTTAAAAACCTTGTGCTGTTCCTGGTTGTGGAGCACCTGAACATCCTTAGGATTATTAGGAAATGTTAGGGAAAAGTGGCCCAGCAGCAAATGTGATGATAAGATGGTGTCTGAACGTCTTAAAGGCACAGCAGCAAAGATCAAGGGCCGAAAACGGTTATGACAAACTTCATTAGGACTGTTTCGATGCAGAAAACTTGACTAACGTTGTAAGTGGACCTCAGGGAAAAAATCTTTTGAAAAAAGTATGATATGACCTCTTTAATGATTTTAAATACTGTCCATTGTAACAGTTAAACTCATCAAGCTCATTTTTTTGAGCCGATACATGTTTGTTTGAAATGTTTGTTTTTGTATGAGTTGTCTGCATTTCCTATGCAATAACAAAAAATGATTCATGGTTATTACATACAACTTTGCTTCTCGTACATGGAAAAAGCTTTAAATTGCCTTATTATTATTATTATTATTATTATTATTTTAATGATGTACTGCAAAGCCAAAACATGTGGAGCTATTGTTGAGAGTATGTAGGCATACGTGTGGGATGTCAGTTTTGGAGGGGAGGTCAATTTCAGTTGCAAAAAAAAAAAAAAAAACATCAAATGAAACTGCAGCTATATATGTATATAGCGCAGTTACAGTATATTACAAAAATATTTAAATATAATACACTATAGTATAGTACTATAGTATAGTCTATCTAATCTTTTTTGCATTTTTTTTCTTGGAGAAATAGAAACGGACAGTCCCAATTAAATGCTACATTTTATAATTTCATAACACTTTATGAAATAAGTGGAAAAGGAATGGCCAATTGATGGTTATTTTGTCATTAAGTCCTCTGATAAGCAAAGCCCTTAACAAACAAGAACCATTTTTGTCATTTTAGCTTGGACTAAAGGAGACTCAAAAATAAAAGCTATTACTGAACCCAGAGTGTGTCTGCGCTTTATGAGTTTATCAGACAAGAATTCAAAGCCATTAGTCTGTTATTAAGAGATCCTGGGCCATACCGCTTACCCTTAGCCTTTAGAAAATTCAATATTGTCTTGTGTACATTTATGTTTTATACACAGATCTCTAGATAACAACTCTCAAGTATTTCCCCCAGATGGAGCCTGGAGATTTTTCCCATAAGGTGACGTATTATCATATGCTGTTGATGGGACTGAACCGTATCCCCAGCTTATACCGTGACACTGTATACTCTCCCTCACCATGACAGAGAGATGATTCTTTCCGATCTGTCAGAGGGATTAGGAATCCTTACGTAATTCATGAATAGATCTGCACTTCACCCTTTCACTGTGACATTATTTCCTGGGTGGTTTAGCCGGAGAGAAAACATAGGGAAGAAAGGAAGGGAACATCATCTTCACACTCCACTTTCACAAAACCACAAGAGACCAAAAACTGGTCAAACAAAGAGTATGTATGTTTACATATGTGAGCTACAGCGGGTTTTTGCAGGGTCATCAAAAGTATATTCAGAAATATAGTTTTAAGGATACATTTTCATAAGATGTAGTTTATAGTTTCTTCAGTTCTGAGCCAGATACAGCCTGCTGTTTGCTTTGAAGTACATTGCGATGAAAGATCTGGGCCTACAAATTTTACCAAGATTGAAGCACATGTCATTCATGTATATCAATGCAAGGATTCAGGTATACATCCCCTGCACTGTGTGTTTGTATGTTAAATATTCTGGGAAATTTGGCCATGCTTTCAGCTATGAAAAAGAGATTAGTACTTTCAGCTCTATTTAACATGTTTTCAAAATGTATAGTGTAAATCTATGGACCATTTTCACAGACTGTGATGACTCATTTCCACAGTTATTAAGAGTTTAAATGCAATAGATAGATAGACTGAAAAAAGACTCAAAAAAGATAGACTGTTTTTTAAGGTAAGTGGTTGCAAACAATTTATTTTAGCAACATTTAAATAAATAAAAAATGTTGAAAGTTAGTCAACTAGATTTATTTAAATGTAGCTAACCTTACACTTACCTTAAAAAAAATTATTAAATTCAATGAATTTTTTTTTTCAGTGTAGATAGATAGATAGATGCACTGAAAAAAAATACTATTTTTTTAAGGTAAGTGGTTGCAAACAATTTATTTTAGCAACATTTAAATATATTTTTTTGAAAGTTAGTCAACTAGATTTGTTTATTTAAATGTAGCTAAAATAAATTGATTACAACCACTTACCTTAAAAAAATTAGTAAATTCGATGAATAATGTTTTTTCAGTATAGATAGATAGGTGGATAGATAGACAGACGCATAGATAGACGGATGGATAGATAGACAGACAGACAGATAGATAGATAGATACACTGAAAAAAAATTTAAGGTAAGTGGTTGCAAACAATTTATTTTAGCAACATTAAAAAAATTTTTTTTGAAAGTTAGTCAACTAGATTTGTTTATTTAAATGTAGCTAAAATAAATTGATTACAACCACTTACCTTAAAAAAATTAGTAAATTCAATGAATCATTTTTTTTCAGTATAGATAGACGGATGGATGGATGGATGGATGGATGGATGGATGGATGCACATTTAGAACACTATACTTTGTGTTATATTACCGTGGCATTAAATTACAGAAAAATATTTAATGCTGCTGTGTGAGTTTTTCTAATACAATGGCTGAGGGAGTGACAGCAAATTTGATGTCTTTGTCTCCTTTGACCAATGTAATCTCTTGATATTTTGATATTATATGTAAAGTCATAGAATGCTATAATTCATGGCTATTTTGCTATAGGCGCAAATGGGAATGCAAAAAAAAAAAAGTTGTAGTTTCCATTCACCACTAATGAAGTTTGTCCAACTACAACCACTTCTGCTTCTGAGAACCCTATACATGTGAAAAGGGTCCATTCTGAGAAAAAAACTTGTGAAAATAGATGTAAAAAGTCTGCTGAATCCATCTGTACCTGATTATGGTCAGAATTTCTGTTTGTACAAAAATAAATATCAATTATTTCACTGAATACTGCCTACAGTTTCTTTATCTGTTATCTGCATACAGTGTTTTTTTTGTTGCTGATTTCTTCTTAGACCACAGTCAAATAGCCAGTTAACCTCCAATTAGCTTTGAGCATGAAATGTGGCCAGGATTCTCGTCTACAGACAAGGAACGTGGCCATCAACTGTTTTTAAGGTAGCAAAGCTATAGTAAATTGACTTGTCTTACCTAATAGCAACAAACAATAGGTATGACATGAAACAGACCTCAAGTTGTTTCTTGTGCTTTTCCCAGGCATTGAGTTTCCATTTTCTGGGAGCAGAAAGAAGCATTAGAGCCTCAGGTCTTTGGGAAATAAGCTGAGAAGAGAAGAAAGGACACAGTGTAGAGTGAGAAGTAAAGGGACAGTTTGTCTCGTGGTGTCGATTGGAGACAGACCCCCGACTGGGTCCGAGAAATTGGGAGGAGTTGTCCAGCTGAGTGAGTGAGTCCAGAGACTACAGTCACTAAAGCCCATTCTGCAGCTTTCTGTTTCAGCCTGTCTTTGCAAGTCTCATCCAAACCTTGCACAGTATTTTTAACTTGAAACATAGCCGTTATGGATCCATACATGTTTATCTTATCTTATCAGTGTTATTTTAATATAATCGAGATTAATACAATTTAATAAAATTATTAATATTTTGAATGAGAAATGTTTTTTTTATATATTTTCCATGCTTAGTTTAATTTAGTTTTTTTTTCTTTTTTTAAATATGTATGTGCAGTATTCATAATTGTTTGTGTGTGTGTGTGTGTTATATAATTTTAAGTTAACAAATTTATTTCAAATAACTTTTTTTTAGTTTGTTAATTTTACTAACACTGCTTGTGACTTAAGATGTCTTAAAATTCTATTAACATTTACTCACCCTCATGTCTTTCTGAACCTGTTATTTTTTCTTGTGTGCAAAACAAAAGATTGATTGATTGATTGATTGATTGATTAATTCATTCATTCATTCATTCATTCTCTCTCGCATGGTTTTTGTCCACACTATGAAAGTCAGTGAGGTCCAATGTTGTTTGAACCCCACTCACTTTTAAAATACCTTCTGTGTTCCAAAGAAGAAAATAAGTTTTTTAAACTTTCAAAATTTTATTTTTGGGTGAACGTTTCCTTTAACAGTCTCATTACAGCTGATCTTCTTCTAAGTTAACTCTACCTAAACATACAGTCACAAACTGACCAGCCCTCTCCCCCAGTGATGTGCTTAGTCCCTATATTAAAACCCAGCCAACTAGCAACCTCATCATGCGTGTGATAAAGTTTCCTTTGTGAGACAAGGGCTGATATTGCAACATGTTTTAATATCGACTAACAAAAGTGTTTTGTGGAGCCCCCGAAGGGAAGAGGTGTTGGCTTTTTCAGCGCAGCTTTTTATGGGCAGGCCGGCAGAATGCGCTGGTGGCTCTTTGTCTGCCAGGGAAACCCTAGCCGGGAGGTGCGGACTGAGCGCAGAGCGGCGGCATCGGATAACCACGCATTTCCTCTCCTGCTATTTACCGGCCTTTTGTTTGTTTGCGAATGCGAAATATATATATGTCGCCAGATCAGATCTGCTTTCCACACGTTGCCCCGTCTCTTTGTTTGTTTTTTTATTCATCATCCTCCTCCTCTTCTCCTCCTCTTTCTCCTCTTCCTTTGCAAACTCTTCATGCGCTGTCAAAAGCCTGTGCGCATGTTCTGGAATATTTCTGACTGAATTTGATAACCCTCTCAGAACTGTTCATATATCATTTACATAATGCAGTCTATTATTTAGAAGGTAGAACACTTGCATTTGTGTGCCAACATTGTAGAAGAGGTGTTGTTATTTGTTTGTGATGAAGAGAGATGGGTAAGCTTGAGATGACCTAAAGGTCATGTTGTCGCTGTTCAGTACATGAGACAGTCAGTATGTTGAACAATAGCAGTTTTATGATCAGCTGTACTGAATTCCCAAAATATTTCTCCACTGCTAACAGAATGATACAGAACAGCAGGGTCCAAAAGCCTGAGAATGAAGAGAAAAACCACACTGTGTTCGCTAGGTTTTCTATAGCTTGGTCATTTTACTAGAAAAAGCTTCAAGGACTTTTTCTACACCAGTTACAATCACTTCACCGTCTCAGATTGTTGTTTTCTTGAAATGGTTTGTCATTTGTATATATCCGATATTTCAAATTATCCCTTAAATGTGGTTTGAATATGTATGTGCTTAAAAAGATGAAATAATCACTTCAGACTCATCTTATTTCCCTGGTAAAAGGAGAGTTTTTTTTTTCCTTCTTTAACCATGTGACCACACAATAATCATATTCAGCTATTTTTACCAACCTGACTTTAATCTGCATAACTATTCATAGGAAAGACAAGGGAAATACATGCATAAAGCCTCAGTCTGTCAACCAGGGTTGTGCTCCATTCAAAACTGAGTTGAGAATTTATTTTCAATTTCAATTCATGAATTTGAATTGAGATATCAAAAAATGTGGAACGGCAATTTGAATGTTAATAGATAAACCTTGAAATATAATTAAAATGAAGTGAAATTCATACTAATGTATATGACTATCATTTTAACCAGAAAAATGCAAAGTTGGTCTAGAGTAGACAAACTATGAATCTTGACTTTAAGGTTTATAAGAAGGATGGATGGACTGATGCACAGACAGATAGATAGATAGAGTGAGAGAAAGATGGATGCATAGACCAATGGATAAATAGATGGATAGATATTGAGAGATGGATAGATGTTCAGAAGCTTCATTGAGTGCAAGAGAAGATAATGTCAATGATGATGAATATTGCTATAACAAGCGTTTTGGAGAGCATGTAACTGATTATCATTGGCCTGATGATGGTGCTTGGTGTGGACAAGGAATGCTGGTCGATTCTGATGTGTTTATCACACTTGTGCTGGTAACGTGAAGAGGCTGTGGAAGCAGGTCTGGTCTGATGTGTAGGATAATGGGAATGTGTCTGTGTCTGCGTTTGTGTGATGGGTTGGGTTGTGACAAGCTGCCAGCTCATATGGCGTTGAAGCAGAGTCACCACCGCCTCACCCCTGGCTTCACTCCACTGCTCTCCCCTCCACCTCATTTGGGCCATTACGATGGTGGCAGCAGAAGCCCGCAGACCTCTCTCGTCCCCATCTCATCCCCCTCTCTTTCCCCCTCACTGCTCCCACTGTTCATCCCCTCCCTCCCTCCCTCCCTCCGCCCTGTCCTGTCCTGTCCCTAAATCACAGCGTTTCTCACTTACCCCTGCCTCCCGGTGACATCACTGCGCATTCTTTGCTCAGAGTGTGGAGCGGGGATGTTCATCGGACCACAGCAGCGTGATTCAAAATACTATTTCTGTTCGCTTCGTCAGGCCGGCCATTGTGGCATTGCTGCTCGGAAAATGACAGGCTAAAGGGTGCTTTTCAATGGCGTGTTCATTAAAAGTAACTGCTGCAAACTAGATGTGACATTTAACAGAAATTTGAGAGATTTAATTGTTGTTCATTTTAGTGACATTTTTATTTTATTTTATTTTATTTGTTTACAGTGAATAGGTACTGAAGCTTTCAAGCCAAACAGTGCCAACCTATTTTTCAGAGACTCAATACAGCCAAAGCACTGTATTTTAATCCAAACAGTAGCTTTATGTGCTAGAGTTGTCATTTACTATAAATCTTGATATTTGCCCAAGCTCATAACAAGTAGTGATGCCCAATTTGAGAACAAATCATTCTTTTAAGTCTAATATTTTCAATTTATTCACATCGAACTGAACCGGTTCACTTTTGTGTACCACATGATGAAGAAATTCAGGTAACACTTTACTTATAGCCTTTAGGTACTGTATAATGCATTATAAAGGGTTATTAAAGGGTATAATGCATTATAATCATTCATAATGTGCATTGTAATACATTATATCTTGCCATAAATAATTATAACCAAATTTAAAATGCATAGTGTAACAATAAATTGATAAGTGTTATAATGTAATAACTGTGGTTATAATGATTCATGAGATTGTACAGTGCATTATAAGGTGCATTAGAAGGCATAATAAATGCATTAAAACTACTTATAATGCATTATACATAAAGGCTTTAAGTAATGTGTTATCGAAATTCATATGGGTTTGAATAACATAATTGTGTGTATGTTAAATGATGAATGATACATTTTCATTTGTGGTTAAACTATCCCCTGAAGTAATGTAATCTGTGGTCATATTCAGTGTTGTGACACTGAGAGAATGTGGTTTTCCATGGGGCTGTAGTGATTGCTCTGCTAGTGGGCTAAAGCTGCTCAAGTTTCTTCTAATCTCACAGTAACACCTGTAGAAAAGGTTAGGGATTACCTGTTTCACAATACAGCCCAATTAGTCATTATAATGTGTCATTTAAACCTGTATTATTACGAACTGAATCAGTGAATGGCCTGAATTTTATCTGCTGTCATAAATCGCTGCGTATAGATTACTGCAGGTTTGAATTAGTATTCAGAAATTGTTTACAAATTCTATAAAGTGATTGATCTTTCTAACATCATTTTGTCCTGCTACACTGCCCTTTTCTGAAGATATAAATGGACCTCATTGTCTGTTTCTTTAACAGCCAGATAGTGAGTATGTGAGAGGAATGCAGTGCTTGACTTTCTAAAGTGATGACCCAAAGGACATACCAATGAATGTGGAGATGTCAGTGCATCCTGGGATATAATTGGATAGTGATCCACAGACGTGTTAGAATGATGAGATGGAGGAATCATGAGCTGTGTCTCAGTGATTATGGGATGGCCTTGCCAAAGTCGCTGCTTTTATTTCATTGGCATAATTCCTTCCAAAGTCAAAAGGCGATGATAAATCAAAACATTGCGCCACGACTTATCCTTCAGTGCCGGGTTTATGAATTCTAATTTGTTCCATACTTAAAAATTTATGATTGTATATTCATGAAAATGTTTGTATTGTATCTTGTCATCTGCATACTAAGTATGAAAATAAAAATTTGAGGGTCAAAAGAGACCTTGACAGTTAATGTCCCTTAAAGGGACAGTTCACTCTTTGACAATCATTTACTCATCCTTGTGTTGTTCTAAACCCATATGATATTCTTTCTTCTGTGGAGCATGACATGACAAATTCTGATTTCTTTTTCCTTGTAGCTACAAGTAAGGGGGGTTTTCAACCATCAGAAAGGATGCAAAATTAGCATAAAATATACAAATAGTCAGCAAATACCCATGCACTGTCTTATACACCTAAAAAAGGCTTTAAAACAATTTTCACCCAGAAATTGCTAGTATATTTCACAAATAAATTGCAAGTAACATTAAATTAAACATGAAATTTTGAAATAGAAAGACTGTAATTTTATTTTATTTTTTTAGTTTACCACATAGAAAAATATTTTTTCTTGTATCCTCCCAACTCTTGAACATGTCAATGAGATATTTTCATGGATAATTACTTTAATTTTAGCCCATTTTATATTGTATGGCTTCAAAGGACTTTGAATATTGCAGACCACTTTTATGATGCAGCCAGTATTTATTTCTTTTTATTTTATTTTACTTATTTATTTTTATTTTTTTACATTAATTATTATTATTGTAATTTATTTATTTATTTTTTAGGCTCATCCAATACAGGTTAAGACTAGGCTTACACAGGGCTTTGCTTCCTCACATTGAAACATTATTGGGCAAAACATGGCTTAAATTGTGAAGTAGCTCAGATCTCTGGCAGTGCTGTCTCACTGATACAGTCAGGCAGCAGGAACACAGAGAACTGTCTCACTGTGACTGGAGGTGTGAGGAGTGGAGGTCTGTGTGAAACGACAAACCATGTCCACTCACCCAGATGAGGAGAGAAACATTTCTCTCTCTATATGCATCTAATACATTTCTGAAATGTGTTTTCTGTTTGTTTTGTTCGCTAGGACTTCTTACTGAATAACTAACTGAAGTTCCAGCTGAACGATATAATGTAAAACAAAACGATTTGACCATATTATTAATTTAATTACCATGTTGAATGTGATAGGGGGCTGGTATTGAAGAAATGTCCTGCTTAAACTGATTTGGACAGTGGCGCTCCTCAGTGATGGGAAGGAGCCTTAATTGGGCTAATCAGAGGGCTTTCAGTGACCTGCTCGTTAAGAGAGGGTGTCTTCCTGCTCGTAATGCCAATGAATAACCTGCCAAAACTATAAACGAGAATCACTCAACTGCATCACTGGACACAACAGAAACCCACAAGAAAAGGCCAGGCATGAAATTCAAACATTAGATTGTGTGGTCAGTCTTTGGTCATCTGTGTGATCTCTCCATGTGAGAAAGTGTCACAGGTTTGGGTGGTGTTATGGGCAGTCAGCAGGCCCACATGGAATCATTGCTTGCAGATTTTTACAGAACTGACCCCTTGCTAAGCTCCGCCGTCCTTGGTTACTGTTGCTAACAGAACATCCCATCAAAATGACCTAGAGATTTCTGTGAATTGTGTGATTTTCGGTATAACGTGCTGATAAAGTGGTAAAAAATTGATATAATGATGTTCTCACGTGGGCTGGAATGAACTGTGACCAAGCAGTTTTATCAGCTGTTTTTATTCCAAGAAAATGTTAAATCGCACTATCATTCAAAACTTAAGGTTTTTTGATGTTTTTGAAAGACGATTCTTATGCTTACCAAGGCATTAATTTAATCACAGTATTATTGTGAGATGTGTTTACCATTTAAAATAATTGTTTCCTATATTAATAATATATTTTAAAACATAATGTATTCTTGTGATGGAAAAGCTGAATTTTAAGAATTTAAGAAATGTCTTACTGTTACCAATGTTGAAAACATTGTGCTGCTTAATATTTTTGTAGAAACCTTTTTTTTTTTCAGAATTCTTTGATGAAAGTTCAAAAGAAGAGCATTTGTTGGTCACTTTATTTTTAAGCTCCAATTCTCGCTATTAACAAACCATTAGCTACGACTTTTGCCTCCTAATTTGCTGCTTATTAATAGTTAGTAAGGTAGTTGCTAAGTTTAGGTATTGGGTAGGGATGTAGTATATGGTCATGCAGAGTATGAGCTTTATAAGTACTAATAAACTTAGTACTTGAGGCTATTGCTACAAATATACCTGTGCGACTTAAGACAGGTTTTGTGGTCCAGGGTCACATATGTTAATAATAGGCATGCTACAGTAATAAGCAACTAGTTAATGATGAGAATTGGTCCCTATACTAAAGTGTTACCCATTTATTTGAAATAGAAATCTTTTGTAATATTTATAAATGTCTTTACTGTCACTTTTGATCAGTTTAATGTGCCCTTGCTGAAAAAAAGCATTAATTTGTTAAGATAAATAAATAAATAAACAAACAGATGGCAGCAGCTGCTAAGGTACGGTAACTAACAGTTTGGGGCTTAATGAAGGGTCAAGTGGACCTCCTTTCATTAACATTTCAGTGTTTTACACATTCCTTGCCCTGTACATGTTTATTAATTAAATACTTTGGCTAATTTTTACTTTAGCTATAATAATAATCTCAGCTCTGTTTACATAATTCTGCCATGTTTAAATCCATTCCACAGATTTTTCCCAAAACTCAGCGCTGTTTCTGATGAAAGTTGACTTTCTCTTGACTCCAGGTAACTGTGAGAAAATGAAAGCGCATTAGCACACCGTAAACTGTTTAAGAGTACAGTGACTTGTCATGCGAACATCGTTATGACGCGGTGGGATACAGGTGTTGAATAAGACAGCCCCTTTGTCTGGTAATGAGAGAGAAAGTGCATCTAGAGATTTCTGTCTCTCTGTCCTCTCTTCACCAACACCCCCTCCCCCATCTACCCACTCTCATTAGGGCCCTAATTGCTCTGTATTTGTGTAAAGTGTTGAGTTTAAAGAGCACTAACTGTAGCGTGGACTGTTGGCTGAAGAGATGCCAAATAAACAATAAGTGTGTGGCCATGCTTGGACTGGTTGCCTGGTCCATTAGTATTCCTATTTTTTATTTATTTTTTAAAGTCTGATCATGATATTGTGAAAAATAGAAAATATGAATTTTACAGCAAGTTTTGATTTATGCAGTTAATTGCATTAAGTATGATGAACGATTTTTTTTTACAGCATTTATTAATATATGAGTATATGTAGAAATTTACATTCACTAAGATTAATAAATGATGGAAAAGTATTGTATTTAATGCTAACTTAAAACAAATGTTACCCAATATATATGTAAGATTTAGTTTTTGCTGTATGAAGTGTATATACTCTATTGTGTCACTAACAATGCAGTGGTTGTTTTTTAATTAAGAATACATTTATTTGGCATGTCACCTCCCCCTTGTTGATATCATTAGCTTGGTGACTTCTCTGGTCAATGCAGCAGTTATAGTGGACAGCAACATTGCACCAACATGCAATTTCTACACCTTTTGTGGTTTCAAATTTTGTGGTGAAAGGTACAGGAAGCGTTTTTTAGCATTCCCACGTGTGTCGTTTTCGCCAAGACAAAAGAGTGTTTCATGTTCTTGCACTGTAGTTGGGGATGTTACCCCTGCTGATACTGGGTCAATACATTGTTTATGTAAAACAAAAGGATAAATGTGATGTCGCGTCTAGACAAAATGCTAATGAATGTTGATAAACCTTTGTTTGCTAGCGTGTTTTCCGAATACACACAAACAAACTGCATAAAAACTTCTTTATGATTTAAAATGCCCAGTTATGGCAGTTGTGAATATTGTGCAGCAATTTTCAGTTTGTTATTTCAGTCTGTATTTCTGTCTGGTTTATTATTAAAAAACCATTAGGATGAATTAGTTTGGGTCCACAAACATTACCCATGATTCCTCAGAAACATAACTGGTAAATCTATTAGTCAAAACAACAACAGCATGCTCTTTTAATTACTCTGAACTTTGCCCTTTCTCTTTTTCAGTCTGCCACTGTGACACAACTAATACTGTATATCCCACAAATGTGAGAGGAGGATGTGACAGCATCATCTGGTCTTTCTTTGGCAACCTGTCTATCACTCTCAGGTTTCACTATATTGTGTCTTTGTACTCTACAATGATCCACAAGCCATTAGAGACTATCTCTCTGTCCATCATCTGCCTCTGTCTCTTTGATAGAGCTTTTCATACAGACAGCTTTCACTTCATATACACTATATGTGCTTTTTACTGTCATATAACTCAAGATAAATAAGACTGAGTACTTCTACTCTAGTTCAGCACAGATCATGACTGAAGTGAACTCTTCTTTACCGAGCGGTCTGATATTGATGAAGGGGTCGTGAAATGTTAACGGTCGGGATTGAGATGTATGTGTCTGTCCAAAGCCTACTGTCACACAAATGCTCCATTAATGAACCAAAAACATGTCAAAAGAGACACTTTCACACTAATTACCAGGGAGCAGAGAATGGTTGTGATACTTATAATAGTGGTAACTAGATTTTAAATATTTAAATATATTAAAAAAATACATTAATCAGATGATGAGTCAAAAACAGTCTATAACTCAATGAGATCATGTGGAGATAATATTCATTGTATTTTTTAAAAAGATTTAAAAGCAACACATTAATTTGTAACACTAATAATTTTAAATGCTGTTTTACATTTAAATATGTTCATCTTCTAACAGAAAAGTATGTCAACACAGACAAACAAGGAGCTTACCCTGGGCCATTGTGTTACAATTGCCCCCGACGTTGCAGCCATTGTAAAAATCTTGTATGCTAGCTAGCCAAACCTATATTAGCATAGGTTGTTCATGTTGTTCATGTTTTTGTTTTTTTATCAATAACATAGAGATAAAATGTATGTAAGTTTAAATTCACAGTCATCTAAACTTTAGACAACAGAAGAAAAGTACTATACATACAGAAATGTAACATTCATATCTCAAAATCAGTGTTTTGTTGAAAACTTCTGCTGAAGAATTGATCATGCTCCTTTTCCACAAGCAGAGAGAGAATCCTACTGAACATGTGCAGATTAAGTGTCATCATTTGATGAAAGAAAAAGTTCAAAAGAACAGCATTATTTGAAATAGATTTTTTTGTAACATTCTAAATGTATTTAATGTCACTTTAGATCCGCACTAAATAAAAGTATTAATTTCTTTTTTTTTCTTTTTTCTTTTTTAAATATTACTGTCTCCAAACCTTTGACATGCAATTATTTGTCCGTTTGTTAGGTCATCATATAACCCAGATGTGAAAAAAAGTCAATTTTGATGTTTAAATTTTCTTGTAAATTCTTTATATCTGTACACAGAGTCTTCTAGGGTGGCAGACATGTATAAAGGAGATTTCATCCCTGTACATGGCAAAATATATTTCTGAGTGGTTAAACTTAAAATGTTACAGTTCACTCTGTTATAATCATCAGCCTCCCCTGTTTGCGTAAGCCTTCTTCAAAATACAATGTCTAACCTCCGGTATGAGAACAGAAGGGTTAGATGCAATTCTGGGTGTGTATTGCGGATGATGAGTGTTCGAGAGATACGGTTTTACTGGCAGCCTTTTTTAATGAAACATCTGTGCTCATATTCCTGCCGATTGAAAGCTCTTTTATCATCTGCCCTCAGTATTATTTAACACAATGACTAAAAAATGGCTGGTCAGCCTTTAACACTCTTAATGTGGTCTGATCAGGGCTTTGCTGCGGCAGCTAATATGTAAGATTATTGTGTATGGCTGAGCAATAAATGTGAAAGTTATCAGTTGGAGAGATGATTGGTCAAAGCATGCTTTATTTGTCGTGACATTTGGATTATTGATCTGTTTAGAGATGGATTGTTTCAGTGACCGACCGTCTCTTGTCATCTGAGAAGAAAGACAGACAGATGGCTGTCATTGTGTGAGCGCCGTTTTGCACATTCTCATAATGGCGGGAATCAAACGTACTAAACATATGCACTGCCCAGCAGGACCCAGCCACTGTAAATAATGTCCATACATCTGAACCCCCAGCACACACACACACACACACACACACACACACACACACGTGTGAGGATACACACTCGACATGCACATTAGACAGCCTCATGAGACCAGAGGATGTGTTTGGATTCTGATTTGGCGGATGACATTTTTAACTCAACATTAATTACTTAGTCTTTGCATAGAGCATATGCCTTTCCTGGTTGAATATGTAAAGACTGACACGGCCTTGATCTCAGTTTCTGAGATGCTGCAGATCTTAAACATTTGCAGACACCGATGATGAAAGCCGCAGCTTTTATTTCAGGCACATTTGTATTCGTTAGTTCCTCTGACTGTGATACTGAAACTGATTTTCTCCTACAGTACCTTGAGCTATTGTTCCTGATGGCATTAAAGTTTCCTTCATAAGATATTTATGAAGCCTATAGTGCATCAGTTAAATGCTCCCCTAGGATTACAACGTCTACTCACATGTAAATGAAGAAGCAGGTAGTATGTCAGGATCTGATATCTTTTATAGTTTCACTGAAAGCACGTGAACTTCAGTCATGCAACAGTTTTTCTGATGCAACAATTTTTCAATATTTCACATATTTGTGGTCCAACAATACAATGTTTAAGAGTGTTAACATTGTTAGGGAGTAACTAACTAGAAGTAGTGACGCTGTTACTTTAATACATTTTTCATGACTGTAGTGGTTCATTTGCTTTCAAAACTATTTAGCTTTTTCAGTAACAGTCTTAACTTTTTTAAAATGCTCTTCTAAACACCTGCTTTTTACTCTTTTGCAATTGTAGTGTTGATTCATTGTTGAAACTTGACTCATTATAGTGAAGCGGTTTGTTTCGATTGGTTCATGAAACTGTAAATTAAAAAATTATAGGTTCAAGGCCCTGCATGGGATTTAATTTAGTAGTAAATCATAAAGGTAGGGTGTATTTGAGTTTCTTAGTTGTAATTTGTGTATAGATAACCACTGAATTTATCAGCCCGAATATGAAAATGTGTAGTTGTAATTTGTGAAACTGTGTATGACAAAAGGGACTGTGAACAATTTAAACTTGCATGATTTTTGCCCCAGTTTCAGTCTGAACGAGTCAATGCTGTTTGCCAAAATACAAAGAAAGTCGTGTAGTGTATGAAGGGCACAGACTCTTATTTTTTAGACTTCAAAGTTAGACTATAATTCTATCTAATTCAGAGGATATCAGACATGTATTTTTTGATGTTTTGAGCCAATTTTGGAACACATTGTTTTCATTTGTTATGCATCTCCTTACATTTTAATAGATGTTTCTGTGCTAATATTTTGTTTCTGAGCAACTTGAAAGTCTGGTATCCTCAGTCATTTAGTGTAAAATGCCCAGTTTTTTTTTTCTGTAACCATTTCCAAATTTAGCAAGTGTATAATACCTACACTGCCGTTCAAATGTTTGGAATCAGTAAGATTTTTAATGTTTTTTTAATGGAGTCTCTTCTGCTCATCAAGGCTGTATTTATTCGATCAAAAATACGGGGGTGGGGGGGTGGTTTTGAGACAGTAATATTGTGAAATATTATTGTAATTTCTAATATTGGTTTCCTATTTTAATATATCTTTAAAATATAATTTATTTTTTGTGATGCAGCACTGAATTTTCATCAGCTATTACATCAGTCTTTTGTGTCACACAATCTTTCAGAAGTCATTTTAATATGCTGATTTATTACCAGTGCTGAAACTGTTGTGCTGATTAATATATTTTGGAACCTGTAATATTTTTTTCTTTGATGGATAAAAAGTTAAAAAGAACAGCATTTATTCAAAATAGAAATATTTTCTAACAATGTTAGTCTTTACTATCACTTTTTATCTACAACCCGAATTTCGGAAATGTTGGGACGTTTTTTGAATTTGAATAAAATGAAAACTAAAAGAATTTCAAATCACATGAGCCAATATTTTATTCACAATAGAACATAGATAACATAACAAATGTTTAAACTGAGAAATTGTACAATTTTATGCACAAAATGACACGACGGCGCTTCTGGACCATGTTGACATATGGCGTCCTTTTTGCATGATAGAGCTTTAGTTGGCATCTGCAGATGGCACAGCAGATTGTGTTTACCGACAGTGGTTTCTGGAAGTATTCCTGGGCCCATTTAGTAATGTCAATGACAGAATCATGCCGATGAGTGATGCAGTGTCGTCTGAGGGCCCGAAGACCACGGCATCCAACAAAGGTCTTCAGCCTTGTTCCTTACGCACAGAGATTTCTCCAGTTTCTCTGAATCTTTTGATGATGTTATGCACTGTAGATGATGAGATTTGCAAAGCCTTTGCAATTTGATGTTGAGGAACATTGTTTTTAAAGTATTCCACAATCTTTTTACACACTCTTTCACAGATTGGAGAGCCTCTGCCCATCTTTACTTCTGAGAGACTCTGCCTCTCTAAGACATCCCTTTTATAGCTAATCATGTTACAGACCTGATGTCAATTAACTTAATTAGTTGCTAGATGTTCTCCCAGCTGAATCCTTTCAAAATGTCTTGCTTTTTCAGCCCTTTGTTGCCCCTGTGCCAACTTTTTTCAGACCTGTAGCAGGCATCAAATTTGAAACAAGCTCATTTAGTGGATAAACGTGTAAAATTTCTCAGTTTAAACATTTGTTATTTTCTCTGTGTTCTATTGTGGATAAAATATTGGATCATGTGATTTGAAAGTCTTTTAGTTTTCATTTTATTCCAATTTAAAAAAACGTCCCAACATTTCCAGAATTCGGGTTGTATTTAACATACCTTGCTGAATAAAAGTAGTAATTTATAGTATAAATAGTAGTGTATATTGTAACAGAAAATGTATATTTTGAATAAACACTGTTCTTTTTAACTTTTAATCTATCAAAGGTCCCAAAAAATATTAAGCAGCACAACTGTTTCCAACATTGATTATAAATCAGCATATTAGATTGATTTCTGGAGGATCATGTGACACTGGAGTAATGATGCTGAAATTTCAGCTTTGCGCCACAGGAATAAATTATATTTTAACATATATTAAAATATAGAACTGTTATTTTAATTTGCAATAATATTTCACAAAATACAATTTTTTTTCTGTATTTTTGATCAATAAATGCAGCCTTGATGAGCATAAGAAACTTCTTTAAAAAACATGAAAAATCTTACTGATCCCAAACTTTTGAACGGCACTGTATAAAGTCATGTAGTTTATTCCAGCCTTGATCTAACCCTCCACAAACCACATCAACAATGTGCAGGGTCCAAAATTAACTCACCAAGCACCAAATAGGCATTTTGCTAGTAATTGACTGAAACCACAACATATTGATTACATTTAATAGACTGACGTTCACGGTTTCTTCTTGCATTTACATAGACAGTTTCATGGCTGGTACATCTTCTCAATTCATTTACCGTTGGCAGGTATAACAAAAAGTACATTTTGGACCCTGAGTATGTGTGAGTGTCTTCAAACAGGCTGATGCAAAATTCATGAGAAAACATGCCTACGTATCAACACTTGTGCCAGTGTAACATCCCCTAACAAGAGGCCTTACCCGCCTCTCTCTCTCTCTCTCTCTCTCTCTCGCTCTCTCTCTCTCTCTCTCTCTCTCTCTCTCTCTCTCTCTCTCTCTCTCTGTGTTTCTGTGCTGAGTGCCTAACTGTTGCTGACAGGCAGCAGCTCATTAGAGAAGACGCTCATTTTGTTTCTCTGTCCGCCAGCGCCCTGGGACTCTGCTGTGGGGGGGGGGGGGAGGCTGGGACCGGCTGCCCCAAACAATGCTACTGTTTGTCCGCGACAGGACGGCCTTACATCCATAGCTGAGGATTTGGTCGGAGTGTTGGGGGGAAGGGGAGTGTGTATGTGTGTGTTTAGGGGGGCTGTTCTGTACTCTCCTGCACAAAGATATAATTAATGAAATGGGCAAATGGTACGAAAAATTGGCTCTTGAACATTCAGTGCTTCACTGACGTTACTATAGAAACGATAGTTTTTGTGTTTGTCTGTGTGCGTGAGATGTTAGAGATGGCTGAGTGACTGTGTTTTTATAAGTATTTGTCTTTATAGAGACAGACCACTCTAGTCCGTAGATAACTCAGGGAAATGAAGGAAAATATGAAAACAGAATTTTATAGGTCATACTCTCAGGAAATGTATAAATGTTTGTGTAATTATTATATAATTTTAAACAAGTGTTGATGTTTTGCAATATGTAGATATATAGGAAATATTAGAGTTTAACAAAAATTACATTTTAAATTTGTCCTGTTTTGCGAAGTCACTACAATTTTACTTGCCCTGCAAAAAAAATAAAAAATAGGTCAATTATTTAGCCATTTCTAATTCATATTTACTTTTGCTGGAAAGCAGCAATTCAAAACATTACTGACTGGTTTTAATTTTCCACATTCCACAACACATTCTTAATAATGCTTCTATTATTGAAAAAGTAATGTTTGCAATTTTGACCTCTTGGATGGCAAGTTGTCAAGTTTTGGTTCATTTGAGGTTAAAGCTTTTTCAGTGCGTTTTAGAACTACATTCATAATTATAATTGAGGTAAAGGGTATCATGATTAAACTTTGGAGTATTTTGAAGTGTTTAAATAAATAAAAAAAAATCATTATAAAATTGCAGTATACAAGTAGCTGGTTAAATGACCCTCTACAAAAATTGCTAATTGCAGAACAAGTGAAAACGAAATTTAACAAATACAGAAATAACATTTAACATAGAGTTCTCACACGAGTATACTGCTATTTCAATGATATGTAGCCTATGCTAATGTCTTATTGAAAATTAGACACACACATACACACAAACACACTTCTTTACCTGAAATGCTTCATATCTGAAGCTGAGAGCTCAACATTGTGTTCTCAATGTCCCTGAGAGAGCTCTTTGCCCTGCGATTAACAATGATTATAGCCTCTTCACTTCCTATTGCTAGCGCACTGAAGATTTTAATTTGTAGTTTAATTAATTTTAATGACATAACATTGGGCTCAAAGCACACATAAAGAAAAGGATTGAACTGTACAAGAAAACAAAACATCACAAGTTTGTTGCTGAGGGTTTTATGTACTCGGTGTCTCTGCGCATGTTAAATGAATTAGATAATGTTCATTTATACGGAGGACCTCTTCTCATCTGATGGCCGTAGATGTGCATAAATGGGTTTTAGAGGACAGCATCAAAGGGATGTAAAGCAGGCTTTTAATTAACTACTCCATGAGTCAACCAAGCAACAACAACAAAAAAGAAAGAATATTTTTACAATACCTGAAAAGGGCCACAATATCTAAGCTGTTGCATGTTATTAACTCAGTCGTAGTGGAGAAACTCTCATTTTGCAATGTGTTAGTAACAAAAGATAATCGATAGGAGATCAATTAGTGGCGATGAGAGATGGACAGATGTCAAGGACAAACCCTGAGAGCCAGTCGATTAATGAGGGGGAGTTTCAGCTGGGTTCCATGGAGGGTGTTTGTTAGTGTTGATTTATTGCATAATGACTGCCGTCACCCTGAATGTGTGTTAGTGGAAATGTACCCAACCCTCCTTCACAATTCACGTAGATGATTGTTTCAGTTTTATTTATGTTTCGGGTCTTTTATATAGCGCAAAGTTGTACTGTTCTCAGTAGAAATCGACTGACCTGTGATCGGCGAGGCCTCGGTCTGAACACTCTGAAACTTTCGGCCGAGCATTTGTTTTTAAGCGAGTTGGTCTTAAGTTGTGTCCTTAGGCGTGATGGGTTTGTCTTTCTGCCTGTTTGTGTGTGTGTGACAGATACTGCACCCTCCTCTGTTCCCCTCTCCTCTCTCTCTCAGCCCCATGAGCCAAAACAACAGGCTCCAAACAGCTTGAGCCTCTCCTTATCAGCAGAAAAAAGTGCCCCATTTTCACAGCTTTGAATCTGACATTTTTGGCACATTAAGTATTGGACATTAATAAATTAAATGTAATGAAGTGACATGAAAGCAGAACAAGTCAGATGGTACAATGCAAAAAAAAGTAGAAAGGGAAGAAAAAACTTTCTTTAAGCTGCAATTAGCTATTACTTTTTTAAAGTCATCTGAGAGTGTTTTTCATGTTCATTTATTCAGGCATATAGTGAATAATTAAATGGCCAGAGATGTAAGGAAGAAATACAAGAGAAGTTTGTGCCAATAAATCCTTGTTTGTGGACATAAACCAAGGATCATTTTGAATTCATTTTATTTGTTGATTATCTTAATTGGTCAACCAGAGGGTATTTTGCAGCATTGAAATAATCATAGGCATATTCTGGGTTGGATTAATATTTGCTTCTGTTTTGATTCAGTGTTTATGTTGCTCGTTTTTCACATTTTAATACCACCTGAACAAAGTGAATATTGCATTAAAAAGATATGCACAAGGTGACGTTTTAAAAGAACCATAGCAAAAATAAACAGATACATATACAGTATTATAAAGCATAGAAATCAGAGTTGTAATCATCTTTCTGAAATCATTGTGCATTCAGAACGTCAGAATTATAGTATAATTCTTTAAATTATATAACTACATAACTAAACGTTAGTCGACAAATTTGTGTCCATTTATTTTATAGTACTTTTATAACATTTAATTATCATTATATTTATTAAATTATTATTACCACTATTATTGTTGTTGCTGTATTTATATTTATTATTATTGTTATTATTATAATTTTTATTATTTATTAGTAGTACTTCTTTCTTTTACATTTTGCATTATTCCTTGTATTACTGTTGCTGACTGTTATTAATAACAACAACAATAATAATTGATCTTCATTTAATAAAACAATATCATTTATAATTAAATGTTTTATTATAATAACACCAATTAATTAATTTATCAAAATTGTATTCTGCATGTTGTTGGGGGATCAGAGGTTGGCATCCTCTGAGGTCCTCCGAGGGGTCGGCATCATCTCTTCTCAGGTGTTTGGTCATCTCAGATCATTTAAGGGCTGGATCCAGACTGAAGCTTGTGTAACTCCTAGTTACCACGGGATGTTAATCCCGTGGCAGAAACAGAGAAACAAAGAGACATAATTAGCGTAGCTGTTGTTCCATTCAAGCAAAAATTATTTGTTCAACCCAAGCTAAAGAATAATAATGTGCGTTTTGATCAGATATAACTGCAGTACAAGATTATGAGATGCATTATATGAATGCATTATGTGAATGCTTAGCTAAAGAGATGTGTCTTTAATCTAGATTTAAACAGAGAGAGTGTGTCTGAACCCCGAACGTTATCAGGAAGGCTATTCCAGAGTTTGGGAGCCAAATATGAAAAAGCTCTACCTCCTTTAGTGGACTTTGCTATTCTAGGTACTACCAAGAGTCCAGAGTTTTGCGACCTTAGGGAGCGTGATGGATTGTAGCGAGATAGAAGACTAGTTAGGTACGCAGGAGCTAAACCATTTAGGGCCTTATAGGCAAGTAATAATATTTTGTAACTGATACGGTACTTAATAGGTAGCCAGTGCAGAGACTGTAAAATTGGGGTAATATGATCATATTTTCTTGACCTGGTAAGGACTCTAGCCGCTGCATTTTGGACTACCTGTAGCTTGTTTATTGAAGATGCAGGACAACCACCTAGCAGTGCATTACAATAGTCCAGTCTAGAGGTCATGAATGCATGAACTAGCTTTTCTGCATCAGAAACAGGTAACATGTTCCTTAGCTTGGCAATGTTTCTAAGATGGAAGAATGCTGTTTTTGTAACATTGGAAATATGTTTTTCAAAAGACAAGTTGCTGTCTAATATAACACCCAGATTTTTGACTGTAGAGGAAGTAACAGGACATCCGTCTAGTTGCAAATTGTAATCCAAGAGATTCTGTGTACTGTTATTTGGTCCAATAAGTAATATCTCTGTCTTATCTGAATTTAATAGGAGAAAATTATTGGTCATCCAATCTTTTACATTTTTAACACACTCAGTTAACTTAGATAATTTAGAAGTTTCGTCTGGTCTTGTTGAGATATATAGTTGAGTATCATCAGCATAGCAATGGAAACTAATCCCGTATTTTCTAATAATATTACCAAGGGGCAGCATGTATATTGAAAACAGCAGAGGACCTAGGACAGATCCTTGTGGTACTCCATACTTTACTGGTGATAATTGAGATGACTTGAGATAAATAAACAAAGTGGTAGCGATCGGACAGGTAGGATCTAAACCATCTTAAAGCCTGCCCTTGAATACCTGTATAGTTTTGTAATCGATCTACGAGTATTTCATGATCTATAGTGTCGAACGCAGCACTAAGATCAAGTAAAACTAGCAATGAGATGCAGCCTTGGTCTGATGCAAGTGCAGTTTCTGTGCTATGGCGGGGCCTGAAACCTGACTGAAATTCTTCACAGAGATCATTTTTTTGCAAGAATGAGCACAATTGAGCAGACACAACTTTTTCTAAAATTTTAGACATAAACGGAAGATTTGAGATGGGTCTGTAATTTGCCAGATCACTAGGATCTAGTTGTGGCTTCTTAATAAGAGGCTTAATAACTGCCAGCTTGAATGGTTTAGGGACGTGACCTAAAGATAACGATGAGTTAATAATATTGAGAAGCGGTTCTTCTGCTACAGGTAACTCTTTCAGTAATTTAGTGGGTACAGGATCTAATAGACATGTTGTTGGTTTAGATGTGTTGATAAGTTTATTTAGCTCTTCCTGTCCTATAGTTGAAAAGCACTGCAGTTTTTCTTTGGGTGCGGTGAATGAGGCTGAAGTACTAGACGCCGTAGAATCTACATTAGTTATTGTATTTCTGATGTTATCTATTTTATCAGTGAAGAAATTCATAAAGTCATTACTATTAAACTGTGAGGGAATATTTAGATCGGGTGACGTCTGGTTATTTGTTAGTCTAGCCACTGTGCTAAATAAAAACCTTGGATTATTTTGGTTATTATCTATGAGTTTGCGGATATGCTCGGTCCTGGCAGCTTTTAGAGCATGTCTATAGCTGGACATACTGTTTTTCCACGCAATTCTAAAAACTTCCAAGTTAGTTTTTCTCCATTTGCGCTCAAGATTACGAGTTTCTTTCTTGAGAGAATGGGTATAACTGTTGTACCATGGCGCAGCACGTTTTCCTCTAACCTTTTTTAATTTGATGGGAGCAACAGTTTCTAACGTATTAGAGAGGATAGTGCCCATGTTGCTAGTCATTTTGTCAAGTTCATTTGTATTTATGGGTACACAGAGCAGCTGAGATAAATCAGGCAGGTTATTTGTGAATCTGTCTTTAGTGGCTGGAACAATAGTTCTGCCCGGACGATAACGTGGGGCCCTACAGTTAATATCAGTAATATGCAGCATGCACGATACAAGGAAATGGTCAGTAACATCATCACTTTGAGGTACGATATCTATATCAGTAAGATCAATTCCATGCGATATAATTAAATCTAGCGTGTGATTATAACGATGAGTGGGCCCAGTGACGTTTTGCTTGACTCCAAAAGAGTTTATTAGGTCAGTAAATGCAAGTCCTAATGCATCATTTGGATTATCAACATGAATGTTAAAATCTCCGACAAATATTGCTTTATCAGCATTAACCAATAGGTCTGAGAGGAAATCTGCAAATTCTTTTAGGAAATCTGTATATGGCCCTGGCGGTCTATACACAGTAGCCAGAGCAAGAGATAAGACAGATTTCTTTTGCATATCTGACAGTGTAACATTAAGCATAAGTATTTCGAATGAGTTAAACCTGTATCCTGTTTTCTGAGTAACATTGAGAATATCACTATATATTGTTGCGACACCGCCGCCACGACCAGTCTGACGGGGCTCATGCTTATAACAGTAGCTTGGTGGAGTAGACTCATTTAGACCAATATAATCATTTGGTTTAAGCCAGGTTTCAGTCAAACAGAGTACATCAAAACTATTATCTGTGATCATTTCATTTACAATTACTGCTTTAGGTGTGAGTGATCTAATGTTTAGGAGCCCAAGCTTTAAAAATAGTTTTTGTTCATTTATTTTGCATTTTTCTGGTTTAATCACGATCAGATTTTTTCTAGATCCTGTGTTAAATTTATATTTTGACCTCACTATTCGGGGAACAGACACAGTATGTATAGATTGGACAACGCAATTACTTCTATCATTTAAGTGGGTAGAACAAAAGTCATCATAGCAGTTATTTGAGAATTGGCTTACTAGTCAGATGGAGCGTAGTGTCTTGGAGATGTTGTCCGACAGGAGTTCCGCTCCGACTCTGCTGGGGTGCAGGCCATCAGCACGGAAAAGCCTAGGACGCTCCCAGAAAAGATTCCAATTATTAACAAAGAGCAGTTTCTGTTCTTTACACCATGACAATAACCATTCGTTTAAAGCAAACAGTCTACTGAACCTTTCGTGTCCTCGTCGGTACGTGGGAAGCGGTCCTGACACGATGATCGTCGTCGCGGGCGATGTGCTGCGTACCGTCTCGATCAGGCTCCTGAAGTCCCTCTTCAGTGTCTCCGTCTGCCGCAGCTTGGTGTCGTTCACGCCCGCGTGCAGCACGACCGCTCCGACGCTCTCGTCATCCTTCAGGATCGCGGGTATCTGCGTAGAAACATCGAGAACACGAGCACAAGGGAAACAGTGTGTGTGCACTTTACCTTCAGCTAACGTAGCACGGACGTGCCGGACGATGGAGTCTCCGACGATCACAGCGTCACGTTCCGTCTCGTGGAGGGGGGCGAAGCGGTTTCGGGTGGAGATCTCGAAGACCGGAAGCGGCGGAGGGGGAGATGATGTAGCCCGATGCCTCGCTCGTGTCTTCCGCTGCTGCCGCACCCAGGGTCCGTGGTGTCCCGGCGCCGGAGTGAAGGACATCTGAGAAGATCGCGTCCTGGGTGCACGGGGCCTGTGCAGAGAAACACACGGAGTAGAGGTGGTGGGACAATAACAACAACAATAATAATTGATCTTCATTTAATAAAACAATATCATTTATAATTAAATGTTTTATTATAATAACACCAATTAATTAATTTATCAAAATTGTATTATCCAATTTCATTATTGATTATTTCATTGAGAAAAAAAAATACAAAATTCCGATTTGTTTACTAATCACAAATTAAATCATCTCGCCAAACATGAATTGTTTATGAAGCTTTATAAGCCTGCAGAAGTTTCCGTGCATATGGAGCGTGTCAGTCAGCTACAAACTGAGGGCGTAAGTTTAGGAGGAAGTGGGTCTAAGCCTTTGGGCCTTTGATTGAGAAGGCTGGATGGAGAGAATCATGGGTAGAAGGATAGGCAAGAGAGCCAGAGCCAGGAGTCTCTGCAGAAGGAGAGCGACTGGACCAGCGGCCCTCCTCTGGGCACGGGGATTTGGGAAGAGTGGGTCGGCAGTGTGTTGATGAAAGGATGGGGCTGCGTCCATAGAGGAAGTGGAGGGGCGGAGAGATCAGGTCAGCACTCAAAACGAGGGAACGGTGCGGAATCAACTTCAAAAAACAACAAGAAAAAAAAACAAATAAACAAACACAAAAAGAAGCAGTAAAAAGGAAAGAAGAAACAGAGGCTCCAAGGTCCTTTCGCTAATTACCAGCACTTGCATTTATTAATAAGGTCTAATGAGCACATTCTCAATAGTTTGTTTTCCCCTAATATGAATATTTCCTTTTCATTAACATGTTACATGTGCATGGATTCTTTCCAATGATCACACCACAGTCTTCTTTCCCAAATGTGCACCCGCATGTGTTTATGTCAACATTAAGTGCAAGACAACACGTGAGAGTTTGTAGAGATTACAGATCAGTGCTCAGATTGTAGTTGTTTGTGTAGTTATGTATTATGTGCTCAACTCTTCCTATAAGTCTTTATAATGTCAGAATCACGTTAGATCGTATTGACGGAGTGAGTGGGGGTGGGGATCCCATCCAAGAGCCAAGTTCAGGCAGATGGTTTGCCTTTAAACTGCCTGATTGGAAGCATGTAGCCATCATTAAAGGTACTAATTTCAAAAAGAGTCCATATTGTACACATGCTTAATTAATCAGCTCCTGGCTTGCCTACTAAATCACCACTGCTGGTTCTGTACTAACATACACTATACACAATCACAAACATCTTCTTTCATCAGATCAGGTTGTGGATTTGTGTTTGTGCTTTAATGAAGTATCTTCTGGTCTGCACCGTTCATGAGAGCAGCATCATTGAAAGCGTTTGTTTTGTTCGTTCCTGTTTGGACTGAGTCTACTCACTGCAAGGGTTCAGTGATACTCAGTGAAAAATAGGATGGAAGTTATTTTGGTACTGTGCAAACATGTTACTCTGTATGTGTGTATCCAGTGTGTTTACTATGGTACTACTTCACTAATCAAATTCATGCTGTTTTCACTACTTCACCATAGCAAAAAACATACCATTCCTTGTTTATATGTATGTGTGTGTGTGTGTGTTATTCTCATAATGTTGACTTTATTCCCAAAGGCCTATTTTGATATATATATATATATATATTTGCAATTATGTATTTACTTTTACATTTAGTAATTTTGCAGACGCTTTTATCCAAAGCGACTTACAATTGGGGAATACATAAAGCGATTCATCTTAAAAAGGCAATCAGACAGAGGAAGTGCTCATAACAACAAGTCTCAGGCATTGTTCAAATAAGTACAAGCTAGCAAGGGAAGGAATAAATAAAGAGATAAACAAAGTTTTTTTTTTTTTTTAAGTTTAGGATGAAGTCAAGTAGTGTCGAAAGAGATGAGTTTTCAGTTGTACACACATATATATATTACATATTATTATATATTATATATAATTGCAAAACAAACAAAAAAACGTAATGCTTAAGCGCATTTAAAAGTATGCACTTTTTAAAAGTTTACTTGAGTATAATTTTAAAATGAGAAGGATTTGTAATGCAAATGATTGGTGCATTATGTTCACCATGGGTGTGCCTGTGTATGTTCGGTTTAAAGGGATCAAATCCTTTAAATTAATGGGTCTCATTCTCTATTTCTTTGTCAGGCTCTCCAAAATGCTAGAGTCTTTGTATGTGTGAAAAACTGGAAACTGGTAAAATTGTACAGACAAAAAAATAATAATTCTGAGTCTGATTTCATAGGTTTTACTACTTGCATTCTACTTTCGTTCTTTAGATTTCTGTCTTTACTCAGAAAATATGTGGGAATATTTACATGCCAATAAATACATTTTCAATCACTTCCCAGAGAACAAATAGTTTATGGTGCTGTCAAAATCAATACAATATAACTAATACATGATGCAATATATTCTGGAATGACAGCTAAATTGTGTAGGAGTGTGTACATACTTTCCTTTGATATTATAGTGGAGTAGAAAGTAAGGTAGACGGTACAGTAAATAATCCTTCTGCATGAGCAGGCTGGTGTTGGTGTGTACAGTAATTAAATCCAGTCTGAGGGGAGAGTGTGGAGCCGGTGCCAGCAGGGCTGGTTAATCTACTGTGCTCTCTGCCTGTAGGCCGCTTGTAATTAGTGATGAGTTGATTGATAATCTGGCCTCTCCTGGTGCTTTATCTGTGGCAAGTTAAGACGCCCGTCTTTAATCTGGTCAGCCTAGTCTGCCTAGCGTGTGCATGTATACCAATTGAATTGGCTGAATTTTAATCTCCGACCTCCCCCTCGCTGGTGTTTCATCTGTTGCTGGTGCGTGATGTAATGATCTTTGTGAGATTTGGGCATAATTAGTGATGGACAGTCGTTATAAGTGTGTCTGGTAATCCAGCTCAGTTTATTTTCCTCATGCGGTTCCTTGGAATATATGTACAGGTGATGGAGCGCAGGTGTGAGCTCGGATACGCCCTTGACGGTTGGCTCGGCAGGACACACAGAAATGTTACTAGGTTGCAAAGCTGAAACAATGATCCCGGAGAGCAAGGGTGGGTCCCCTCTCACCCTGGGACAGTATAGAGCACGCATATATTGTAGCAGAATAATGAGGTAACCTATATACTCTCGTTGTGTCACTCTAACCTAATTACTGCTCAATACACAGAGAGCTTGTGTGTAACGCTGCCCAGCAAATCTGATATCACCGTCCACCTCTCAGCTTCATTACTTTGCCACCTGCTACAGCACATGTTACATGGGACTCACACACTTAGCTACTTTTTTTCTATGGAAAGCTGTATGGCTTTTTCCGATAAAAGTAATGTTTGTATGATCTTTGAACTTCAAGTGAACTCTCAATATGCTTTATATATACTGAGAGCCTGAGGGCTATATTTATTTAAATTATGCTAGCACTAACTGCCTTGCAATTACCTCTGTCAAATAACATAAGTGTTAAAATACTTGAATGCAACCTGAGATATTAATAAGTGTAATTCATAAACAGCTGTTTAGGTTATACATATATATGTATACACTACCGTTCAAAAGTTTGGGGTCAGTAAGATTTTTTAAATGCTTTTGAAAAAAATCTCATGTTCATGAATGCTGCATTTATTTGATCAAAAATACAGTAAAATCATGATGTATCATTACAATTAGTTTTCCATTTTAATACATTTTCAAATGTAATTATATTTGTGATGGCAAAGCTGAACTTTTAGTAGCCATTACTCCAGTCTTCAGTGTCACATGATCCTTCAGAAATCATGCTGATTTGGTGCTGAAGTACATTGTCTTATTATTATTATGGAAAACAGCTGTTTTTTTCCAGGGCTATTTGATGAATAGTTCAACGGTATTTAATTTTTTTTTTTTTTTTTTTTGTGACAATGTAGAAGTCCTTACTGTCACTTTTGATTAACTTAATTCATCATTGATGAATAAAAGTATTGATAGATAGATATAGATAGATAGATAGATAGATAGATAGATAGATAGATAGATAGATAGATAGATAGATAGATAGATAGATAGATTTTGACTTCTGAGAATGACCACACATGAAAGCCCATTATAGAAATTCAACTTGGGAATCTCATAAGCAAATGAACCGTAATGGCGGGAATTAAAGCTTCCCTTTGGCGGGTCCTGGGGGCCTGTAGGAATGTGGCTCCGCGTGTCCTTTTCTGCACATAAATGTTAGTGCTCCTGGTCTGAGACACAGAAATGCTAAATATGCCCCATTGAAGAGAACGTGCTGGCATTTGGAGTTTTAACTCTGCATATACTTACAGCAGAGGGTTTTGCTGTCTTTGTTCATATTTAAATGGATATCAGACCAAAAACAACAGTTTTGTAGGCCTCTAAAGGAATCCGTAGGCTGAGGAGGGTGTGATGTTTTTTTCTTGATCTTATTAGCATCTGAATCTGTCATGTGAAATTTAAACCATGCAAAAAGCAGAATAGACATATGTCACTATTGCATTGCTGCGATGACAGTTTCATGGTTTAAAGTAAAACAAAAAGCCCAAACGTCTGTAACCAAGCAAGATCTGAGACCTGTCATGTCAGGGTACAAATAAAGATCTATTCAGGAGGGATTTAATGTTCTGTGGTAAGTCCCCTTATTTAGTGGAGTAAGATGTGCTAGCTTTTGCTTTTGCTTTGGCAAAGAGAGATGAGACAGAGCTAAAACAAATATACCGAACTCAGCAATGTTTTGCAGTATGTTCTGGGTATTTGTTATTTCATTTTCTATTATTTATTGATTTATTTAGTTTAGTTTACTTGTTTCTTATCTTAATTTTTTGTAAGAGTAAACTTTTTTTTTTTCATTCCAAGTATTTATCCACGTTTCTAGACAGTTAAGCAAACTAGGAGCCACAACAGGAGCATAAAATGGAAATGGAATGGAAATGTCAAATATGATCATGTTTTGGCAGTTTCATAAATTCTGAATTTTGGAGAATTATTCAGGCTATTGCTGGACTGAAAAATCCCAACACAAAGGCTTCTTTGAGATTTCTCTTCTATTATTTTTAGGCTTCTTTGCCACATGCATTCTTGGATCACAAAAAAATCAATTCTTCAGTTTCTCAATCAAGCCAGTGTTGTGGAATCTCTTGCATTTGGTTGCAAAGTTCACTTAAAGTGACAAACTAAAAGGTCTAAATTACTTTTTTGTTAACCCCTTAATTTGTTGACAAGTTAATAATTTGGTAATTCACCTTCTAGGAGCCGTGTTGTGATGATGTTGCAATACTGAACTGTTTCTTCTGACTGCATCTGTCTCAGGCAACCATTTTCACCAGTGTCCAGATAAGGGAGGAATTCTGACTAGCCTGTCTCTGTCAGCTTTTAGGCAAATATAGTCAATGAATGCATTGCTCAGTTCCTGACTACCTTTTCATTTATGTTCTACTTGTAGAAAAAGACAACAGACATGATTGAGGAACTTGACAGTCATGAATGACGGTGCAAATAATAAAAAAATATATATACCCTGTATACATTTTTTGGTGCCTTTTTGTGTTTAAACATGTATTTATACAAACAATATGGGTTTGCAACTTTGCATACTTTTACAGATTGTCACATGCACATACTTAAGGTTAGAATGGGGTTAAAACAGAGATTCATATACAGTGTGGCTTATTGGAACATATTGGACCTGCAGGGCAAAACAACCAAGCAGAAGATAGAAAGAGAAACAAGTGTGGAAAGCTTTTAAGTTGAACAGAGTGAGCTTTATGTGGAGGAATGTCTAGACGCTCAGGAGAGTGATGTGCTCCACACTCCAGCAAGCCAGCAGTGAAACCCCGGTCTGCCTCTTTCAACGCAGGACTTCTGCATTATCTGTCTGTCAGCCGAGGCCGCCGGGCAAACTCTGCGCACGCTGGGTGGGGGTGGGCTGGACCGGCCAGAGCATCTCTAGCCCTGTGGCTTAGGGATTGAGACTAATTCAGCATCAGATCAGCAGAGTTTGACTCAAACCGCAGATCTCAGTTTACTAGACTATTCTACAGGGTTGTCAGTCATTCTCTCTGTAGTTTCAAAAGCATCTCAAGCTATTTTCTCTTACAGTTGACCTCTAGACCTTTGGAAGGCCTTGTTGCTCTTGGTTCACTCATTCATCTGGACTCAAAAATTATATATATGTATTTTTTCTGTAGTTCAGTCATTTTTTTAAGTCCTGTAGTTAGGATTTGTAGATTCATATTTGCCCCAAAATGATTGAATAGCTGGAAATAATATAGCTATAATAATGATACAGCTACCGTTCAAACATTTAAGGTCAGTAAGATTTTTTTATTTAAAATAAATTAATATTTGTATTCAGAAAAGACATTAAATTGATAAAAAGTGATAGTAAAGACTTCTGTGATGTTACAAAAGGATTGTAGTTCATTGCCACATAGAAGACAATAAGTACTCATTTTAATATATTTTTTTTCTTTAAATCAAAGGTCGCAATGTTGTGATTCATCTCAGCAAAGTTTTTGTTTTAAATCCCTATTTGGAAAAAAACAACTTCTGGAACCAAGGCTGCTGAAAAAGTGGGCGGTCACTGTTATGCTCAGTCAAAACAAACACGTTTTTTGAACGGCTATACCGTTATACAGTAACTTTTGCACTAGAGGGCCTTTCTGGGCACACATTAAAAGCAAAACATAGAAAGAGTAAATCAATCTGAACAAAATGAGGCATGTGAGATCATCCCTCGCTGTAGTCTGTGACTGAAGCGGCTTCTATCAGCACACTCTGCCGCTGCCCAGCGTGACAGGCCGTTGAATATTGTGGGGTGCAGATCTATAAGGTAGAGACCCCTTCTGAGTGGTGAGTCCTTGACGCAGCAGGAGAGTAAGTTCCCACTCTCATGATTGGAGACATCCATTATTGATGATGTCCTGATGAGATTAATCAAGCTTGAGAGTCTTTTTCTTCCTCTTTTCTATTTTTTTTTTAATACAGAATCATGTTGAAACCAATAACAGCGTCATGACATCCTAATCGCTGTGTAATGAATATTTATATCCAATGGAAAATGATGCCTTCCATATTCATGACCTTTCTGTTTTTGTTTTGTTCTTTCATCTATCAGGGTTTTATTTGATTTATTTATATTATTATTGAAAGTGTATGTTTCTGAAGGATACTAAAGTACCGCATACGGATGCGTGTTTTAATGCGTACGTTCTTTCATTCTTGAATGAATCTGTGCGTTACTGATTGTCAGATTATACTGTATCTGTTTGAGTTCTTTGCTTACTCAAATATGATACATCTTTCTGTTTTGACACAGCAACAACCACATGCTCATAAATATTATCTCACAAAAATAGCTTCTCGTAACTATACATGCTGTCCAAACACATCAATTACATAAGCTTCCTCTTTCATTTCATAAAAGACAGAAATAAAGAGCCTGTCATTAAAATACATGTGAATGCATCCACATTCATCCTCAGTTAATGTTATTTTTGATCAGGGCTGGAAGCCTCTGTCTTCCAGTCTTTCCAAGTAAGCTGTGTAAGACTTAACTATTGCAGAAGCACTTGGTAGTGTGAATTATTGATTTAGACACGTTTTTTTTCATGCAGTTCTGTATTGCTCCCTCAGCCATTAAAAACTCTTCTCAGAATTCCTTATCAGTTCATTCACAAGCTAAGCAGGATGACAAACATATTCAGTAGATTTACAGTATTTGTAACTATAAAACAAAATGAGAAAAAAAGTTAGTTTAGTTTTGTATATTATGTAGTTTTAAGATTTTAGGCCAATTTAATTCTACAAGACAAAGTCAAATATTAAAAGGTCATTAAAAGGTTTTAGATTTATTATTGACATTGGCTTGTTATTTGCCAATGTAAATGATTTCCCCCCCCCAAACACTTACTAAACGAATTGTTAATGAAACCATTCAAAAATGGGTGCATTAGGATTCATTTATATTTTTACAAGTGAATAGTATAATAAAATGTATATATTTGATCAAAAAACAATCTTTATGAAACCATGTTATAGTCAACAATATGAGATAAAGAATGTAATGTACTAATGCATATTAAAAATACAGCCTCTAGGAGTCGAGGAGAGTAAGACATTTGTTGACGTGGTGACCAGTGAAAGGTCTCTGTTAGCCTGCAGTGTCTCTTTAAGCACATATTTAAATGCAAAAATGCAGATGAGATATTAAAGCACATAAAATACAAATATTTTGCATATATAGTACTCATGTCCATGTCTAGAGCCAGGAAAAAAGGGAATGAAGAGAAAGCTGTAGTCAGTAGGTTAATGACCTGCTTACCTTAAAGGGATTGTTCACCAAAAAAAAAGAACATTCTGTCATCATTTACTCATCCTAATGTCATTCCAAACCTGTATGACTTACTTTCTTCTGTGAAACAAAAAAATAAGCTATTTTGAATAATGTTGTTATGGGCCGAAATACTACGGAAGTCAATGGGACCCAAAACCCTTTCGAGGTTTGAAGAATAAATTATGACAGAATTTTCATTTTTGGGTCCACTGTCCCTTTAATACCTGGATTTGTGTGTGTTTGACATTGTAGTGTGATGTGTGCGAATGTGTTTGTGTTTGATGAATGATGTCGATGAAAGTTTTTCTTGGGTAACAGGAAACACAAAAGGTCTGATGCTGGACCCCTCTGCCCCAACAATTTGTTCAGTGCGTGCCCGTGCGTCTATGTTTGTGTGTTTGGCTATGGAAGGTGAATGGATCCCCTGCAGCAGTGTGTAATAACCAGTGTGTTCTAGGTAGGGGGTACAGAGGGGGAGGGAAATGGATTAGACGAGAGCCATTGCAGGACATGGTGTGTTAAAGATCTGCCTCCTGGCTTTCTTTAGTCTCCATCGGTGCTTCTGTCGCTCTCTTTCTCTCTTATGCATTTGTCCACGGCAGTGGCCGTGAGCCGCAGATCCCCTTGTTCGGCCGAGAAGCAGCTCTGTCAATAAGGATACATCAGCGGTTCCAGCCCATAGAGGACCCACCCATTACCCCCCTCTCTTTACTAAACACTCACTCACTCACTCACTCACTCTGTAGCTACACTGCCAGGGGCTTCCATTAGTCCCACCACCTGCTGTGCCACGGCCCCCCCAAACACACACAGTCACTCTTTTTATTTTTTAAAGGGTCTCAAAGTGAACCGTCCATACGGTTTCTCTCTCTCTTGTTTTTGTCCTTTCATATATTCAAGTATATCTCCTCTCTGAACACTTGTGTACAGGATTTCCATCTTCTTTAGAAGGAAATGAGTAGACGAGACAGAGAGGAGAGAGTGGAGGTCCCATCGCCGCATCCCTCGTGCACCCCTCCTTCTCTCTTGGACTCACCGAGCGAAGACAAGGCGATGCGGTGCAATTATTTTAATTGGTTGTGACTTCTTCATTTACATGACAAGTGCGTGCACATCCTGGGAAACCGCGGTCTGCTTCTCCGTCAGAAGAGTCCCCTCCTCAGCGTGGGACACTGGGCTCTGGAGGTCCTGAGGGGGGCGCGGGGGTTATGTTGCGGGTTTTTCTAGTAAATCCCACAGTCTGCTGCTGTCCAAACTTGGTCTAGTCCCGCTGATTTATCCCTCTGTTGTCCCCTGTTAGAAGTCACGGCACCCTAAGCTTTATTCTTAAGTGGTTCTTATTAGGGCAGCAGTGTGGTGTGATACTGAGTGCTGTTAGTTTACCCTTACAAGACTATTCAGCTGAATCATTATAATGATAATCAGTTTGACTTGCTAGTGATTTCTTTCTAGAAAATGCATTGTTTTTCCCTCTCTCTTTGGTTTTGGTTGATGTCCACCCAGCCACTGTCAAAGTTCCCATATCAGAATAAATCATATTTAAATGTTGTATTTGTACATTAAAATACCCAGAATCTAAAAAAAGTCACATATTTATTTAGAATATTCAGAGATTTGTATTTACATTTTTTTTCTTACAAATGTTGCATTTATTTGTTTTCCAGATGTTATCCTAAATCAGAGAAGGAACATTATAAGCATTTTATCATAAAAGGCAACACTATTTGCCATACACAATGCCAAGTTTGAGCTAGAGCTGTTAAATACATGTTAGTAGAGACTGTGAGATTTTTATTTTTATATTGTAGAATATGTCTTTGTTAAGGGAATTTAATTTACAGAAATTAATTTATTAACCAAATCAATGTACTGTAGATGAATAGTTTTTGAGTGTTTCTTTGTATGTAACTGCTAAAAAACATACTGTATATATTTTTAATTTATAAAATTTGTCAACTGTTATTATGTTCCATGTGCATTCTTCATTCTGGACATGCAGATGTTGTTGTATGTTTTAATTCATGATGATAATGCATATAACTTGTGGCATAATCATGTCTATAATATTTGCCCTATAAAAGCTGTTGATTGTATTGCTAATTTGACCAGAGATCTAAGACTTTCTCCCCATAATCACCATTTATCATTTTTCTGCCCCATAATGTTGATTATTACAAATTAAATCACATGCTGCATTTACAATTTATCTACCAGCTGTTTTCACGTCAGGTGGTAATGGCTTCCTGGAATCAGCCGATCGAATACTAAGAGAATGGACAGAAAGTCATGCCAAGTCAGGCTTTATAAAAGTGTATAATAGAATATTACAGTACATTTCTACCAAGGTGACTTAAATGAAAAAGACTGCCTTCAGCTTGTAAAATAATTATAATTTTTATGTGCGTATGTAAGATACTTGAATTGCTCTTCATTCACATGAGCCTTGAAGGAAGAAGTGTTATACCGTATTACAAAAAAAAAACTTGATGTACTAGGTAAGTTTATATCCTTACATATCTAATAAATTCAAGTTGTTTTTTATTATGATATGATAGACTGTTTGATTTAATCTCATGAGTTTACTCCACAGATGAGGAATGAGTGTGTAATATCATGCGTGCGATTGTTTGGAGCAGACTGTCTGTAACTATCCTCGCTCTAGGTGCAAGTTTGGATTAACTCAAAATGAAAGGAAATCAATTCAGTTTGGAGACTCCCAGGGGTGTCGTCTGACTCTGGCTCATGCGTACGCCACCATCAAAACATGTTGGCAGTAAAAAGACGTGTCTTCACACAGACGCCACAAAGCCGCCTTTGTGCTGCATGTGAGGGAATCTTTTAAAACAGGCACTTCATAAACGGAATAGCGAGCGATACAGAACTTCTCTAGTCTACATTTTCAGCTGACAATGAGACGAGAAAAGCACAATATGAGTGATAGGAGCGAACAAAAGAGTGGTTTTCCCTCACAGAGACGCCGGCGCTGCCAAATTTATGGTCCAAAACAAGAGGCAGATGAAATTCTAGGCTGGTGTTTGGGTTTGATTGGGTCCGGTGTAGAGTGCAGCTGGTCTGTTCTCACGCCCCGCCGGGTGTGTCTAGAGGCTGAGGGAGTGGCTGTCCGACACATAACACAGCTCTGAACTCTGAGTTACCTGTCCCACAGACAGAGCCAGATTCACACACAAGACGAGGCAGATAATGTGTGTGATTCAGGGTCATTGCAGGTGTTTAGCTTTTTACTTCATTTCAGAGACTCTTGTTGGACTCTTATTGGCTGATAGTGTGATTTATTCAGACACTCTCATACAGAGTCTAAGTTGATTCTTAAGGCTCTGGTCACGAATCTAAGTCAAGTCTAAAGTCTTTCAAGGCCAAATCTCTCAATGCAAATCTCTTCTTCTGTCACACACACACACACACTATATATAGCAAGGTTGCATTCAATTGATCAAAAGCGCCAGTAAAGACTTTTACACTGTTATAAATATTTCTTTAAAAAAAATCATATTTATCAAACTTAATAATCCTAAAATAAATATTTCCACAAAATATTATGTAGCAACTATTAAATTGCAATAATATTTTACTATAAATATTTGTTTTAATTAGTGAGCATGACTGTTCTTTCAAATGCATTAAAAATCTTTCTGACTCCAAACTTTTGAACAATATATATCACAAATAGTTACAATGATTTCATTGATTATCTAAAAAAAGTATAAAAAGTGTTAATCTTTATTACTATTTAGCTGTGTGCCTGAAAACTGTGGCCTGTTTCTTCTCACATAATAACATAATTTAAATATAACTTAAATTAATATTGCATGTTCTTTTATTTATTTATTATTAATTATTTATGTTTTTTATTATTTATATCTCAAGTATCTAGTCTGAATTTAGTCTCAAGTCAATTGTTTATGGGTCTAATTTGAATTTTGTGTGTGTGTGTGTGACTTAAAGTGATAGTTCAGCCAAAAAATAAATTACTGTCACCATTTACTCATTCCAAACCCATTCCAATATTTTTATTTCTTCTGCAGAACACATATGCATACATGGTCACAATTTATTTTAAGGTCCAATTCTCACTATTAACAAACCATTAACTATGACTTTTGCCTCAATAAACTAGTAATTTGCTGCTTATTAATAGTTAATATGGTAGTTGTTAAGTTTAGGTATTGGGTAGGATTAGGAATGTAGAATATGGTCATGCACTATAAGTGCTTTATAAGTAAATAAATAAATACATAAAATGAAGAAGTAAAAATTATTTATATAGCACCTTTTACAGACAAGGAGGAGTCACAAAGTGCTTTACAGTAAAAAATAAAATCAAAATAGATTAAATACCAGCTGTACAATTACCACCAAAACAGAACAGAAATTCAATAACAGCCAAACCATATTTTTAATTAAAAGCTTGTCCAAAAAGATGTCTATAAGTGCTTTTTTAATCATGCGAGAGCAGAACGCTTGCTTAACAGGTAGAGGATCCTCGTTACAAGCAAGATTAAATAAAATGCATTTGTGATCACTAAAAAATACAGCACTTTACAAGTGCTAATAAACAGCCAAAATGTTAATAATAGGCATGCTAATGAGCACGTTAATAGTGAAAATTGGCCCCTATCTAAAGTGTTACCAAATACATTTTTATCAATGTTCGAAATGTTTTTTGTTCATACAATGAAAGTCACAGGGTCATTTTTGGGTGAACTGTCGCTGTAGGTGCAACACTCAGACTGAAGTGTCAATCTCTGGCTTTGACTGCACATCATTACTCCACCATTGTAAACACCTGAATTGGCTCTTTAAAATGCAAAAAGTGTGCTCATATACAACACACGCCTGGATATATGCCCAGTTATAGTGCTATTCTCCATCATTTGATCGTTGTTTGATGAATTACTGCTGCCGTGATTAAAAGAAAATATACACAGTCTTCTTTTTAAAAAGAAAATCCATTTACCACCGGCTCTCTGTGCCTTTTTTTGTTAAAATACCTCACACAGAAGTGTCACGCTTGTTTAGTGAATTCACCCAGAGCGTCTGTGTGTGTGTGTGTGTATGGATGCGATCACATTTATTACCTTGTTGGTTTATTTGATTGTCCATGAAGGGAATTTGAAGATTTCTGGTGTTCTCCATTGTCTCTTTCTGTCATTAAACATGCCTGTATTTTATTAGCTCGGTCCCAAGCAAGGTCATTAATTGCAGCTGGGACCTGGGGTTGCCCAGCTCCACTAAGAGGTGAGAGAACGAGAGAGAAAGAGAGTGCGAGTGAGGAGGGGGAAGGATTGTTAACGTGTTACGGCACAGGCGTCTTCTGAGATTGCCTGCTTGATTGCTTCATAAGGACCCTGTGGCACACAGCAATTAGGAGCCGCAGACCCGAGGAGCACTCCGATGATTTCGCTGAGACTCTTCCCGTATCAGTCCAGCAGATCGGCACACTCAGCCTTCCCCTTACGGAGCGAGAGTCTGAGGAACGGGGCGAAAAGAGAGTTTCGGGAGAGGTTAATGACATCTAGAGCAGGGAACATGTGCTGTGGGTAATTGGTAAATGGTGGTATAATGAAAAAATTATAAACGTTGTAATGACTGTGCTCCTGTGAAAAGAGAAGTGAGTGTTTACACTGGAGAGGCTCAGAAAAAAAGAGGATAGACGGAGAGAAGCAGAGAAAGCGGTGGAGGAATGGATGAAATGATGGCCGGGTGCAAACAAAGCAGTGATACTGATAAGTGTGAATCTTTGGAGTTTAATAGAAAGGCCTCTGGCTGTATAAGCTCTGAGGATCCATTATATGCTCAATTATATCAAGACATATATAGCTACAAATAGTGTGTGTGTGTGTGTGTGTGTGTGTGTGTGTGTGAGTGTGTGTAAGCAGTGCTCTGTGGTGCAACAGCTACAGATGTAGGAAACATTAGGATTGGACTGATAAAAGGTCTTGTTTAACGCTGCCATATGATGCCACACACAGTGACGTTATGTCTTTTGCACTGCTGTAATTCATAGTTTTCAGTCACGTGACTGGCACCGGAGACCTGGAGGAAAAATATCCATAGAACTGCAGCAAAGGTCAGTCAGTTTTCCATCTGTTTCAAGCCACTAATATTTAGCTCACCTCTCAAAAGAAGAAAAACAAAGATATGTGAATAAACTGCAGGTTTTGGCCGAAGTACTTCAATCCCTAAAAAAGAGGGTCGTTGTAAACTGCACATGGATTAATGCACTTAGTGATATTAAAGGATCAAAATCAGTTTACACGTTATTTATGTTGCATACACAGACAAGCACGTGAGCCCTGAATATGAACACAATGTGCTAAATTGCATGTTTACTTTATAATGGTTTCCTATGGAAAAATTTAGCCTATTTGTGTTCATATTCTGGGTGCATCTACTTGTCTGTATATTGTATGCTTCATCATTGAAGTGTATACTGAATCATTGTTTTAGTATCACCGTCCTAGTACATTAACACTTAGTACAAACCTTGTAAAGTACAAAACGTTTTGAGGAGGCAAAGAAGATCAAAAAGAAAAAGGTTGGCAAAATTAGCTTTTATCTTTTAAAAATGTTAAACTTAAAAAAGTATCTCATGTGGTAACATCTAAGTAAAATATATATATATATTTAAAATCACCAAATCAATGAATTGGATTAAACCAACAAAACTAAATTTTAGGGTTAGATCACGAACACTCAAAGTAGCTGCCATCAATGTTCATACCAGAACTGCAGGTGTGTCTGTGTTTATATAAATGCATACAAATGCACATATATAAAAAGTTATATCATTTTATTTTGGTCAATTTAAAAAGGTGTTAAATGCTTTTTGATGGCTTACTGACGAAAGTTTGTGTCAGTAACAACTATTTCAAACTGCTCTTATGATTTCTGTGGAGAGCTGTTAAGTAAATGCTTGATATTTTCATAGTCTGTTTTATATTTGCTCTTTCAATGAATGTATTATGGAAATAACTGTGTATAGTTCCCATAGGCAACTTGTCTGAATACATCCTTTAGATAAGTACTTTGGTAGATCATCATGTTTTCAGAGGCGATTACCCAAAGCTCAGTATGGAGATGATGGGACACCTCATTGATAACCAACCATCCCGTGACTCTCAGGCATATAAATAAAACTATATCTGTTTGAATTATGCAACTGCTATGGGTTTTTGGGAGGGGTACTGAAGGTTAAGAAGAGGAAATGACTCTGAACAATGTAAGACTGCCAGTATGCATCTTGTTTAAACATTTGCCTATGTTTTATTAGTGTAGAAATGACCAGGATTGTGTCTATGTGCTTAAAGACTGAATTCTAGGCATATGTTGCTTTGGCCCTGTTTGACTATTTTATTTATTTTTGTTTTGTTTTGTTATTTTATTTTATTCACAAAAGTATTTGAAGATGTAAAGCATTACTTACACCCGAACCACTTGCATTGGAAAGTAATTGTAATTTGCCACAAATTAAATCAAGTGTAATGTGTGTTACAACTCGGTTGGTCATTTCCAGTTAGTAAGCACATCTCCATGGGCGTTCCGGTGTCAGTGCCGCGGGGTGTCTTTCCACACCCTTCCCCCGCCCTCACAAATACACACCCACATACTGCTGCACATAATTGACAGTGTGTTTAACCGCAGCTGATGAATGCCCTTGATTTCCCGTGTGTCCGAGGCACAGCAGGAAATCAAGGTTGTGTGAGGCTGACTCGAATGTAACCGCCATTCATCACAACCAGGAGGATGTGACGGGGGGATGACCCAACCTGTACTAGACACATCACGCACACTTCACCCAGGCGAAATGAATAAATTACAGTGAAATATGTTACACTCTTAAATTCTTGAGGATAATTCCTTCAAAGTGAGTTTATTCTATTAGCTGTACATCAAAATCTCACCAAATCAGTGTTGTTTTCGATGCTAGATAGGCTTTATTGTCTTGTATTGCATATCTCATCCAGTTATTTGTACTAATGGATCCAGCTTCAAAGTGATGGATTACCGTCGATCTCAGACTTGTATTTCTTATCATAAAATCCCATCATTTTCAGATTGCTATTCTTCTAGAGGGTTGAAAAATCTAATAAGCAGATGTTTTCCCGGGCTCCTGTTCATGTTTATGTACTCATTCAGTTCCTGTAATGTCAATTCCGGAGCTAAAACGATCTCTTCTAAATGATCAGATATGAGTTGAATGAAACTTTCCCACATACAGCACACTAAAGTTTACAATAATATTACCTCTGGCTTAGAACGTCTCTGCAAGTCGATATAGAAGATCTCTAACAGAAGAGATCTAATGCACAATGGGGAAAAAACTCTAGCAAACTAAGCAAGGCAAAGTTAACTGAAAATCATTTGAATAATGCTCAATTTAAACTTTGTTTTTTATTAATTTATTTATTTCCACCTTTTTTTCCCTAGATGCAAAAAAAAGTTGCACAGAAATTGAAGTGAGCGCAGCTCCTGTGGCTTGGGTGGCAGAATAATTTTCTTTTAAAAATATTCTTTATTCATGTGTTATTTGTTTATGTGGATAAATTATTAAAAATTTGCTGGATTTTTGCAAAGGTTCTAGTTTGCAGTTAATGATCCCCCTCCATTCTCTCCCGATGGGTATAGTTGGTAATTTTCTTGAATATAAAAGCTGCATTATTCATGTGTATCGGCAGACCACATCTATTAATTATGCCTTTCTTTTTAGGTGCTTACATTTTTACAATATGTTTTTTTCTGCTTAAAAGAGGACCAATAACTACATTGGAAGTGACCCTGCAGTAAGGTTAAATATCTCTTGAAAAGTTTCAGTAGTTCATTGGGACATTAGTTTTAAAAAATAATGGCGCAAAAGCAAAAGAACAGAGAAGAAAAGAGAAAAAAGAACACAGGGAAAGAAGAGAGAGAAGTTTGTTGAGAAACAGAGATGTAAATGCCCCTGTTTAGTAATTTATAGTTGTGGGAATTGAGTGAGACTCTCTACAGAGTCATAAACTATTGATGTGTCTAATCTTTTAGATCCTGCCAACATAATAATCACGATCTGGATGACAGTGAGAGGCAGAGCCACACCCACTCCCTCCCCTCACCCCCACAACAAACACACACACACACACACACACACACACACTCCTCCATCAATGCCTCTCCGTTAAAACACAAGCTTTGCTCTGTTAAACGCCGAGCACTGCAAACGCTACACATTTCTAGTAAAATCAATGAAAACTTCACTCCACATTAGCTGCACAAATGTCCTGCAGCATTAACCGTTTGCAGTGGTCTTTGTTTAAACTAACACTCGTCTCTGCGCTTGCTCTGCACTGGAGTTTGCAGCATGCTCTAATGAGTCATTTGCACAATGACTTTTAAATAAACTTAGCTCAGCCAGAAAATGTATCACGACTGCCCCATAAGAAAGAAAAACACAAATGCTTAATATCTCCTTAATATCTCAGCTGTTTCTCCTGGGCAGAAATGAGATTTTGCTAACTCTCCTGCTTCCCAGATTATTCTCCTGAGAACAAATGAAGAAAGTGAGTGATTTCAGTATAAACTCACCAGTATATATTTTTCATAACATTTCCCAAGAGCAAATTAACTGCTACTTTTAATAGGAGAAACTTCTGATAGACAGTTGATACCCGAATGAAACAATGGCAAATCAATGACAGAGCAACCTTACTTCTGAGTGTAAAAATATTTTTTTCAACAAGGACAAGAAAAATGTATTATTTTGTAAAATAAAAACAATACAACCTTCGACTGCATTCACTCACAATATATTCCCTCCTAATTGAAAAGGTTGTCAGGTCGAGTGCTGCTAAAGTGTGTGATTGGTTTTAATGGTTCTAATCCAAGTTTTTCTCTTGTAGTCACAATCAGAAGGAAGCACTACTGTCGACCATTATGTCAGAGATTTGGCTTTCATCATTTGTGAGGTCATCTCTAATAAAGAGAGCCATGAATTATAGAGAGTAGTTTACATCTCATAGCTGGAAGGTCCCCTGTGGGTTCAACAAGGAGAGCATCAGTCTGCAAAACAAATGAAATGCTTGGTCTTTAACATTTGACATCAGCTATTAATTATTGAGCGAACAAACTATTGTTACAGTATAACAACAATCACATGAGAACACACATTGTCCTGGAGAAACATGGCTGAATTGGTGTTGTTTATTGTCCGTGTGTCTTTGCTGTGGACCTCTTTGGCATGTTCAGTCTTGTCCGTCAGACAAAAGAACTGAAGGTCATTCATGATTCTGACAGAGTCTGATCAGTTTGGAGTCTGAGTTGCATGTAGACTGTAGTATTAGCATCACTGCAGGCCACGACTTCCTCAGAATGGGCATGTTTTTGTACTGCCTTTGGTTTGAAGTTGATGAATATCTATCTAACTATCTATATGTCTGTCTGTCTGTCTGTCTGTCTATCTATCTATGTCATTTTCATTAATCCATTTGATTTACACTAAAATGCGGTAAGTTTTTAACTTAGTAGCTAAGCGGTTCAGTCATTGGTATTCAGCTCTTTCCAGGGTTATTAACATTTTATTATCATATACGTACTGTATATTATCATTTAGTTTAAAAATATTTTTGAAAAAGTTTGTACTTGTTAATTGTTAAAGATTTTTCATTTCAGCTACAACATTTCTCATTTTCACTAGAAAAATAATTATTTTCTAGATGCATCTTTTTCATCTATTTTTCTTATACTGTTCTAAATATGAGCAGAAGTGCACTAAGTATGAGCTGTAGGTTTTTGTGGATTGTAGGGTTTTTAAATTGAAAAATGACCATGTTTTATAATTGTGGTTAATGAAAAACATAAATGGACTGATAATTTGCTGTTTAGGCCTATTTAATGTCAGTCATGTCTTTTTAATATTTAAAGGCCAAAATTATATGTATAAGGCTATCATAGTACTTAACAGATCGAAAAGAAATTAAGTTGAATTAAATTAAATGAACTGTGTGCTCAAATATGAGAATAAAGTGCATGTCATGCTTCATTTTTTATTTCTCTCGACCTATTCACAGCTGAAGTAATTTATAATTAGCTGTAGATATCTAAAAACATGGCAAATTAAAATCAAACATCATGACCTCAATTATTAACTGTTAGTTTTGTAAATACAGTAGCTGTTTTACACTCGATGGAAGAAGCAGTATGAACCTCCCCCACCCCAGGTTTGTCTCTTTTTTTCCCCCAGTCTTTCTTTTTCTGTTTTTCATCTCTCTGAAACATAATGGAAACTCTTTTCTACACAGTGATTATATGATTTGCTCTGCAAAGGCCTGTGTGTTATTGTCTATTAATGGACGGACAAATTATATAAATGCATCTCAGAAATAATGGTGCACAATGGCTGATGCATGTAATAGCCGTCAGTGTGGCAGCCCAGCGGCTCGTCGTGAGGGAGCAATACAATGTTCCCCAGCTTGAACAACACCGGACGACTACCTCTGAACCCACATTACTCATCTGCTGATAAAGATAGGGGGATAGAGACAAGACAGGGAGGGGACGAGCGATGCGCTTGCACATGCAGGGTCTCAGACCTTTGTTTTTATCTATATTTTATTTAGACGTTGTTTGCAAAATGCCAAATGAAATATGCATAGTCTGCTTGAGATCTTAATGTTTAATGGTGGATTCGGGGGTGGGGGCTTCGAGCAAGAGGGCAAATCAAATGTGGGCAAACATGAGAGTGATAGAACAGCATTTTATGGATATAAGGAGAGGGACAGGACATAGATGGATGAATATCCTGTAGCCTCATGAATTGTGAGAGTGTGGTAGTTGAAGAGATTATTATTCACTCTCATGTCGTTCCAAACCTGTATTACTTTAATTCTTCTGTGGAACTAAACTTTTGAAGAATGTTTCCATACAACTGTATCCATACAAAAAAAAAACACTGAGACATTCTTCAAAATATCTTCTTTTGAGTTCCACAAAAGAAAGAGGGTTTTGCAGCAGTGGCATAAAGAACTATTCTTGGTTCCCCAAATAACCTTTCAGTGATCAGTTCTTAAAATAACCATTTTTATTAGTGTGTCAACAAGTTAATAAGACAAAGAACCATTTTCCACTATTAAGGACATTTTGTGCAATGAAAATGTTCCATTAATGTTAAAAATTCTTCATGGAACCATTGATGCCAAAAAATAACCTTTATTTTTAAGTGTGTATGGGTGAGTAAATGATAACAGAAGTTTCTATCTCTATCCCTATCCCTTTAGGGTCTTCTAAAGTGTGATTTATGGAGATATCAGCTGACCTAGTCCTGGATTTGGTCTTGCTAATGCCATCTGGTGATAATGTGAAAGTTTTAATGCAACCTGTTATATAATTATAGCTATATTTTGGACAAATGAGGCACACGGTCAGGTAAAGTCATTCATGTGGTTATTAATCAGACTGGACATGTAAGGTTCTAGTTTTTATACTTCCGCCTCCTTACGAATTTTACAACACAGTGTCATTTTTGCTCTAGGCTTTGCATGCATGACCAAGCATGCCTGCTGTAAAAGAGAGTGGATGCTTGTAGCTCATTGTAATCTATAATTAAACCTGGCGCAACAGCTAAGCTCTAAACCTACACCCAGATCTGCTAACGGCTAGCTACCCTGGCAACTGCGCTACTGTAGGAGTTGCATGATGGGACCTGACAGCACCGCCCGGGGGTTCCCCTGAGAGGGTGGAGCCTACCAAGGTGGCAGCAGGGAGGGGCACAGCGTTTGAGACGAGAAGCCAGGCTTCCTGTTAAAGAATATGACTGTGTGAGGAATTCTTGATTGGATCGCAGACAGAGGAATTCAAATGCATACATGTACATATGGATTTGAAAAAACATTTCGCACAGTCATGTGAAAATGTTATGCCAGAAATTGCATGATTATATTACTGATGTGTGCACTCAGATGGAATGAAAATTACATGTAATCAACAAACAGACAGAATATTACAGGAGAATATAATCTCACAGACATGCAGCGTGCAGTCCACGTGCGTTAATGTGCTTTGACAGGTCATGGAGGGCTTTTTTTCCCTTCAGCTGTTTCTCTCTAATATTTGCATTTGAGTCATGGTTTCGGCACTGTGCCAAGCGTATTCAGACGCTCCTTTAACAATGTGGGCACCACCAGGCTACAAAGGGCATGGAATCATGGGACATTAGGTGAATTGTTGCCTGAATAGCTCTTCTGAATATGTAATATATATCCAAAGTGTCCATATATATGGACAATCAACACCTTTGAAAACAGCTGATGGATGTTGGACCTTGTAACTTCTTAGTTATGCTGCAGTAAGAGGGTGAAAGGTCACTTAGGGTTTTCCATTAGTGAGAAAAAAACAGTGTCTGATAGCCATGAATAAAATATTGTAAAGTATGCCAGACTGTAGCTTTTACCATCGCAAACCATGAGAGATGAGAAAGAGTGAGAGAGCAAGTGAGAAAGCGAGAGTTGGAGGAAAGAGAGGAATGGTGGATAACACATAAAAATCCATTTTTGAAGGCTTTCGATCACATTTTAGACCACACACATTTGTTTTTCCTTAACAGTTTGTACTATTTCTAACCCTCACAAAATTTTTTTAAAAAGATAATCCTCTTCAAAATCAAAATATTAACTGGCTATTTCATAATCATTTTTTTTTTTGAAAGATTGAAACCATTTTGCATTTTTCAGATATTCATTAAGACAATATTTAGTATGAATGTGAAACTGTTTTCCTTGTGGAAACTTTTGACCCCAGAATGTATGCAAAACCTGCCCCCCACAGACATGCTTAAAGTAATATACCGTTTTATACTTTGCATAAATTAATATTTCAGCATTATAGTTAGAAACTAGCCTACGTTGCTAGGCAGATTGGGCCACCAGATTTCACCTCCGCTCACTGAATATTAGCTGTGAACATGAGCGCTATTGTACACTCACTGTCCACAGATCATTTTGTGGGTGAAGAGAATACATGTTGCATGCACTAACTGCACCGACTGAGTTTATAGATTGATATTAGGTGTGACAAGCAATGATGGATATTGTGTGATGACAATAATGGATGGGGCTACAGTATCTGAGCTACAGTGATGATGAATTTAAACAAATCAGTCAGTTAGATATTTATGCTAATTCAGGATGGGCTTAACCTACCTCATTTACCTCATTTATGGCAGCTCTGTTACAAGTACTTTGCCTATCCACCTTATTTTTAACGTAAGAACAGGTGCAGCCATTTGTACACTGAATGTGCAAGGCTTCCATTGTCATCCGCTTCCAGTTATTTTAGCTATACAAAAATAGTCTTTTATGATGCATGATGTTGCAAACATCATTAGTATTAGTTACTATTAGTTATTATGTTATTTTATTTTACTGTAAACACATTATTTGATTTGGCATATTCACAGATAATAGCTTACTTCTGTATTGCAAAATAAAGTGAATAGTTTTTCCCAGCCCAAAATTGTTTATGTACATTTCTTTTGGGCTGTCAATAAGCATAATATGGAAGCTTTTATCTGTCACGTGATAAAAAAAAAGGTAATTGTGACTTTTTTTATTCTCACAATTATGACTTCTTGCAATTATTTTTGTTTTGTTTCTACCACTGAACAAAAAAAAAAAAGGCTATTGTGACTTTTTATCTCACATTTTAGACTTTTTTTTTTTTGCAATTGCGAACTTTTCTCCCAAATCCGACTTCTCGGAATTATGATCTTGTATCTAGCAATTCTGAGTTTATGTCTCACAATTCTGACTTTATTTCTCAGAATCGCAAGGGGATAAACTTGAATTATGAGTCAAAAAGTCGAAATTACCAATTTTTTTATCTTTTTTATCCTGTGTTAGCTTCCATAGCATATATAGAGAAGGCTTGTGTGAGTGTTGAGTGAGTTTGACAGATACATGAGCATAGTGCAAATGTTCATATGTGTCTCACCTGGGGCATCAGAGGAGGGTTTGTGAGAGCAAAACTGTGCGGAAAACATCACAAAATTTGTCATGCATATTTGCCTGAAAAGCAAATTTCAGTGGCTGTTTTTTAAGCTGTTAATGATTAAGACCCCAGGATGCCCCACCCTAATGTAAATATCACATGGCATTTTAATGACATTTTGGCAAATCAGACAATGCAAGCAGTTTGTGTGAAGTCTCATCAGGTCATTTACTCTTTTGCGTGCTACTGTGTGTGTGTGCACGTTTGCGGGCACTGTTAGCAGCAGAGTTTTGACTGTGCTGGTCAATGTGCACATTTCTGTGACTTCATGCCCTGAAGACTGAGTCTAGACACGAGCCAGCCAAGCTGCCCTGATGACCTACATCCCACTATTACAGCCATCATTCCATTCACAGAGAGAGAGAGAGAGAGTGAGAGAGAGAGAGAGCGCACAGGGGAGAAGAGATGGGGAAAATGTGAGAGAGTGGAGGGAGAAAAGACAGAGTGAGGTGGCTAGGAAAAACAGAAAAGTGGAGTGAAGCATAACAATAATGTGGAATTAAAAAAGAAAAGAGCGAGAGAAACCAAAACAGAGAAATGTAGAGTTTGTCCACAGATGAGGAGGTGAGATGGGTGGTTTAATAGGGCCCTATGATTTCCGCGATGCAGAAAACGCGGACAGAATCGCGGAATCCAGTCATAAAAACAGAATTTACAGTTTAACGCGGAATGTCACTGAATTTGTCAAAGTTTGGATGAATTAATCAGAAGTAGGTCATTACACTTAAATCAAATTGCGATATGGACTAGTATCTGTAAATATTAAGCTGCAAAAGTCAATTTAAATATGAATCCTGCATGTTCTTTTTTTTTTTTTTACATACACAGAGCGCGTAACGCTCGCGGTGATTTCAGCGTCTGCCGTCTCAATGAGGACATAAATACATGAACAACATCTCCACAACTGATCTGAGAGTCACTTCACGAGCATTTTACCATTTCATTTGAGTAAAACTAGCGTCATATCATATACACAGAACTTTAAAGATATTCACGGCAACCGTCAAAATAAAAGTTTGGTTTAACTTATTAAAGACATTGTGCCAGAAATAGGCTATATTACTATTATTTAGTAGAATGTACGTAATACTACTACTAATACTACTACAGTTGAAAAATAATAAAACTTAATTTTTTTTAAGAAATAATCACAAAATATTTTAATTTTAATAGTAAATCCCCTTTATTTTCCAAAAATGTTAATGTTTAATTTTCATTAATTAAAATACAAATTAAACAATGTTTTATGCCTTCATCTGATAACCAGTAAAATTTAAATACACAAAACATAATTTCTGAGGGGGAAAAAAACATTTCATAAGGCTACTGTAAGAATAAATAAAAATTGTTTGTATGCATTCAAATAATTAGACATGCTAAAACACAGAATTTGGTAACAATAAAACATAAGGTGAGAAAAAAAAATCATACGGCCCTAAACATCATTTTTGTTACACTTTTAATAAATTAATGTTAAATTGTATAAGTTTCATGATTTTAATTAATTAGACATGCTTTTCGATTACTAAAATTTAATTTGACCATTAAAAAGGAGTCCAGAAAAATTCAAAAGGAAAAAAAATGGAATTCAGAAAAATTCAAACGGAAAAAAATTAATTTAGAAAAAAATAAAACGGAATTTGGGAAAAAATAAAACGGATTTCATAGGGCCCTAGTTTAGGGTAGTATTAGCCAGAAAAGATACATGCATTAACAGTTAAAGGAATAGTTAAAATAAAATAAAATAGATGCAATTCAATTTCATTACAATTTCACAGTTATATCTTGATTTTTTTATAGAACAAAAAAAAAGAGCAAAGAAATTGCTCTTTTTCCATACAATGAAAGTGAATGGGGACTACAGCTGTTGAAAAGTTGTTCCTCACATAACGATGACTTGGAATACCGTGAACAAGTTGTTTAGACTACTTTTATGGTGGATTTATTGTTTTTGTCCTTTTTGGAGCCTAACAGCACCAGTCTCCATCCACTTTCATTGTATGAAAGAGAGAGTGTGATGAACATCCTGCAAGACCTTTCTTTTTCCACAGAAAGAAAGTCATATGGGTTTGCAAAGACAATGCAAAGTGTGAGTAAATGATGACAGAATTAATTTTATCATTTACTCGTTGTTTGGATGAACTGTCCCTTTAAGAATCAAGCATTCAGACCGAAGACATGGCACAGAATATGAAACATGACACAATTGGAGGCAGCAAAACAAACACAACAGCCTAACTCTTGTTTGGAGGAAGCAAAATGATGAGGGGGAAAATGCACTTCAGTTCAAGTCACGTGACCTATTAAGTTCAAACATATAGTCTAAAGAGCACATATTTCACCCATGTTTTTCAGACGAGGATAAAGGAGCCAGACTGAGACTGTCAAAGTCATTTCGCTTTTCTGCATTCAGTTTCTTTACGTATTGAATGAGTCAGCTTGGACTGTGCTAATGTGTATTTGTCTGCGTCTGTGTGTGTGTGTTTGCTTGCGTGTGCATGTGTGTCTGTGTGTAAAAAGATGTTTTCGAGCATGCAGAATCAGACAAAAGTGTGTGCGGTTTTGAGTCATACGTTAAAGCAGACATAATACCACAGAAGTAAAGGCTTACATCCTCTACATATGGAGCTGTGTAGCCCCCAACCCCCCCATGCTTCTATTTCCTCCACTCACAAATACAAACGCTCAAGAAAAGATCTACCGCAAGAGACATTGCAAGATTATGAGTGTTTGCACTTGAAAAATAATTCTGTATGATGTCGCAAATTTGTTTATTTCAGTTATCACACCATTTGTCATGTTTGCAATATCAAAAATGTCAAATTTGCTGTTGTTGTTCTAGTGAATCAGCTATATACTTAATAAACGTGTGTGTGTGTAGTTTGTTTCAATAAGAAAGATGAGTAATTTTCTCCTTCCCTTTATTATCTCTCTACCTCCCCCTCCTCTCCCCACCAAACACACACGCAGTTGTTAGAGTTGTTGCAACTACTTAATCCTCAAGATTAACGATTGTACCTCAGCTGAAACAAAGACAAATTGAGATGACAAATGATCTGCCTGGCAGTCAGCGTTACAGAGGAGGAGGAATCAGGTAGAGGCAGAAATACATTTAGAAAAAATAACACAAAAACACAAAATTCCCTTTAATGACATACTCTAACATTCAAAAGTTTGGGGTCGGTACGTTTTTTTAATGACTGCATTTATTTGATCATATTTGATCATTTGATAAAAACAGTAATATTGTAAAATATTATTTTAACTGTTTTACAGTATATTTTAATAAACTTAAAAATGTATTATATTCATGTGATGTCAAAGCTAGATTTTGAGCAAGTCTTAAGCATCAGAAATTAATAATTCTAATATTTAAAATATTTCTTATTAACAATGACGAAAAAGCTGCTTCATATTTTTGTGGAAACCATTATTTTGAAAATTTAAAAGAACAGCATGTATATAGATATTTTTTGTATGTACAAGTTTTTATTGACACTTTTAATCCATTTAATGTGTCCTTTCTGTATACAAGTATGAATTTAAACACAGTAGTGTATAGTGAGTCCTAACAGTTTTTGGACAAACTGTTAAAAATCTGCATAAATAAGACTCTACATGCACTAAAGCGCAGCAGGTTAAAAATAATTGGAAAAAATGCTCTAAAAAGTGAAGATATTTTTGAGAAAAGCTTTAGCATTATTTGTTTGCAGCTACTTGATTTGACATTCAGCATTTAATTCAATGAAATTCAGACATTTTAAATCTGGATTAAGTGTCCAAATATAACCTCTGCCATTGCTTTATAAACCTGCTGAATTTACTAGAAACGAAAAGACTGAAAAGACTTAAAGACTGAATTGATCAGGAAAAAAGTATAACAGTCTGTGTGTTATATGTGTTTGTCTTCGTGTTTACATGCTTGCGTGTTTTCAGCATCATCTAATTGTATAAAAGATCATTATCACCCATCAGATTATAATATTCCTACAGCCGTCATACACTAAACTGCTTATATACATAATCTTGGATGTGTGCGCTAAGATTTGATGCCTGTTGTGAGATGTTGGTATGGTCGAGTGCCCTCTAATCCCTCTCCTAGACTCAGGATTAAGCCGGCCAGGGCCGAAAGGGAGGGAGGGAGGAGTTAAAAACAGAAGGTCTCATCACCCCCCATCATTGTCATTAGAAACACACACATGGCACACACCAGTCCCCCTCAAACTCCCCAGCGTACACTTCCACACTACAGTTCCAGTGAAGATTAAATTGCGACATGTTGACTGGGCAGACGCTAAGAGGATATAGTGAGACCCCGGCTCTGGTGGGCGCCAACGTGATTTCTGATGGGGTTCAAACATGATGCCAGTAGTCAGAGGGCAAAGGTCAATGAGTTTCTGTATGAAGATGATAAACTATGACACGATATCAGTTCTTCAGTCACTGTCTTCAGAGAGAGCAAAAGTTGTACCACGGTTGCATCACTAACATATTCCTCGCTTTTATGGTATCTATATCAAGGATGATAAAAGAAAGACATCATCATCCTCTTCCTATGGCTCTCAGAGACCCAGACTCCCTCGAGAAGCCCCATAATCCTCCAGCGGCCCAAGCTGTCGGATGTTTGCTACAGTAAATATGTCTCTGTTTGTGCGTTTATGAGTCTGGTGCCCCCCACATCCCAACAAGCATCCTGACACTACTGTAATTTCTCCTCAACACTGGCAACAAGTTCCCCTTTGTTTCCTGTTTGGCTCGTGAGACAAGCAGTCTGTAAGCCTTTCTATACTCTCCCAGCCGAACAATAGGGAAGCTATGCAGCCTCTCCTTTGTGTCTGTCTGTGCTCTTGTATTGTAATGCTACTTTATCTGTCCGCGTAGCCTAACTCTCAGCTTGCGCAGGCAAGATGCCCATCAATTCATTAACTTAATCTGTTTTTCATGAGCGAGAGACGGAAGGCGGGAGGAAAGGAGCGCTGGAATCCGTAACGGTGTTGTGTTTTGTTTAAAATCATGCCAGAAGATTGGGATTGGTCAGTGGCCAAACGTAGTCAGGAACGTGTTGAGTTTAACAGTGACAATCTGTGGAACTAACAAATGGGAGATAAATGGCAGACATCAAAGAGAAAAATGGGATGTTAAAACACGGGGAGACTCTTTGAAAATGTGCACACGACAGCAAGTTGCTCATCAGAGAAGAGAGAAACTTAGTCTCACTCCAGACAGCCAGTAGTGTGTGTGTGTGTGTGTGTGTGTTTTGCGTGTTAGTGTATATTGCATCAGTGGATCGAGTGAATAATTCAGCTACTGCAGGCGTATGTTCCATTACCTCAACCCCTCTGACTCCAGTCTTCAGCCCCTGAGGTGGCTGTATTGCAGCCATTAGCCTTTCTTCATCAGACACTTCCTCTTTGGGGGTGTAGCGAGGTGAAGGGCTCCCCCATTAGATCCGTCCCTTTAGATTCATAAATTGGAAAGGCCAATTTGTGATAATGGTCCCTTAAAAATGATTGCGCGAATCAAGTATGTAGGTGTGAATTATTAACTGCAAGTTATGTCCGTGGATGAATAAGGAATGTTAAGTTAATGGTGTATATCTGTGGTAGACTAAGAAGTTCTGAGAAGTGTCAGATTTGTTTGAACTTGGCTTATGTAGGACACAGAGGTCACACTTTGACACAGAATCTGGTCTCTTCGGGTAATTCAAACTGCAACAAATGAGGATTTGAATTGGATTGGGATTTTTAATGCACAACTAAATCACTTTCCACGACGGGCTTCTTATCACCTTGTTGAGGTTTATTTAGCAATAATTACTGGCTGACTGTACATCACCCTGAGCAAAGCTACTATATAATAAGTGGAATAAGTGGTATAATATACAATATTGCCATGGTTGACGGCTAATCTCTAGGTGGCACGATTGACCAATCAGCATCAAGTATTACAGAGAGCCGCATAATCGGTTCAGAGCAACATTTTAGAGCACCTTTTTCTCATTCATGCAGCACTATCTTGTCCAGCTACTGATAGTCTGCCAGAAGTTAATCTGACATTTATCACTGTAATAAACAGATGATATAGTAGCTTTATGTTGTGTTATGCGCTGATCGTTTTCAAAAGCAAGAATTGTGCAGTGTTTCTGTATAAAAGTCTCTCTCAACGTATCCGACATCAACATTTATTAGGCTCTGAAAACTAAATCAGCAGGAGAAATTATTTTGAGAGTTTGCCTCAGGGCATATGAGCATATTCTAATGTGTCATACAAAAAAAACTACACACTCAATGTAACATTAGTTTTAATATCTTAATAGCTTTGTTAAGAGAGAGTGAAGGAGAAAAAAAATCATGGATTAAGAAAAAAATCCAATTAAAATCAACTGATTGGCAGACTTCTGTGTTATGTTGATGGGAAGGCAGTTATATTTTGCACGATTGGTCTTATTAAGAGCTTTGATGAGAAATCTGCTTATTACTTGCTGATACAGATGAGATGGGCTCCAACTTTATTAGTCTCGCAATAAAATTATAATACAGTCCCTTTGGCTTTATTTGGGCCATTTTGACATCCAGCTGAAATGATTCCATATACTAGATCTGATCATTTACTAGTGTGTAAAACTTAGGCCATCTAATTATATTCAATTTTAACCATACTTTTGAAAAGTGATCTGTCAAGGTTTATAATGTAATAGTGTTTAAAAAAAGGTTTGAAGAAATTGCAGCATCCCTGTAAAAGTGGCAAAGCAGTTTAGTACAAGAACAAAACTGTGTATAAAGAAACAGTATAGATTTAATATTTAGTTTGATTGTGTGTGTTTGTGTTCATCTGTATATGTGTGTGTGTCAGAGCATTTGTGTGTGTGGAGAAGTTTAGTGATCTTTTCCACTGCCATTTTTCAAGGTGACACGGCTTGGCTCCTTCAGGGCTTTCTTTCCAATTCTTTTTGGGATTGAAATTATGATGAAGTAATTTTTTCCCAGAAAATTGCCTCTGTCACTTGTGGTATCTTTCTGTAAATTTCTCAAGTGTATTTTTCCCCTCTGTCTCTCTCTCTCTCTCTCTCTGAAAGCCAATGTCATTCTCTCTTCCGACTCATTACAGCGAGGATTTTGTCTGAGATTCATCATGTTGACATTTGACATGTAGGGAGACAATTATCGGCTGAACTCTGATCTACATACATAAATATCATGTTGAACAGTGATAGGAAAGAGATTCAAACACGAACGCACCTTATGCATGTATATATAATTAAAAAAGCATCATGTTCTGTAGCCTATATGGTATTCAATCAATTTCCCAGTAAAATGTTCTCTTTTTCAAAAACACCTGCTTGTTTCCAGAGTACAATATAAAGGCATGTGTCATTTGAGAGTTAAGGGGAATCCCTTTGAGAAATAGTGCCCTAATTTTTATTTTCAATGGAAAGTTATCCAATTATATTTAAGTTAACTTCCTGATGGTCGATTCAAGGACAAAAGAGTTGCACAAATATGCTTTAACCTTAAAACCAGGGAGATCTATCAACTCATTTAATGCTTCTATCTTTGGACCTCAGTCCTGTCTTCTCTCAAAAATAATGACTAACAGTGAGGTGGCCTGACCAACAGTCCAGTTAGTCATTTGTGAGGAAAACTACGTACTTATGGGAAATAACATCACAATTTAGACGTTCTTGAGCGATTCTATTTGACAGCAGTATGTAGTGTAGACCAAGGTAAAGCAATAGAAGATAATACAAAAGCTTTGCATAACAAGCTCTTCTTTAAGACTTTGTATGTTGCCAAATATGTTTACCTTTACTCTGACTAGTTTTCAGGCACCGTATGGCTACATCTGTCTTTGGATCATTATTTTTTTTTCTGTAGGTCTGCTGTAAATCTGCAGCCCTGAAAAAAAAAAAGATAAGGTTCAAATTTTGATTGTGAGTCAGAATGACATTTAATTCTGTTTGTGATAAACTTTGTCAAATAATAATATAGCAAAATATTGCATGTTGATTTCACAAAGGTTACACGCACTATAACCTATCTATTCCACTTCACAGGTTACATGTATTTCTTTTTGCAACACTCAGGACTTTCCTGAATAGCCAGAAAAAGCTTTTTGTTCAACAACAGTGCTGTCACTCCAGGACAGTGCCTTACAATCTCCAATGGACTGGTCTGGCTTTATTGTCATGCTTGCTTTTTGTCATTACATCACAATTATGAGTTTGTTCATACAGGGGAAATGGAAAATAAAAAGGGGGGGAAATAAATGTAGGTCAGTGGTGATGTGCTCTGGGCAGCTAGTCTCTGCCTTTCCCTGGATGGGTCTGTAGCTCAGTCTCTGTCTCCACCTCCCCCCATGCACACACGGGCAGTGGGCAATTTCACACTCTCCTAGCTATTTGCTGTTAAAACTGTTAAACTGATGGCTAGTAGATGTAGGTGATTTTAAAAAAGTCTAATTATTGGTTCATCAGTCAAATGTAAAGAAATATGAACCCATATTATGCTGTTAAAATATATATTTTAATTATTTTATTTTTAGTTTTTTTGCACCATAGAGAAAACTATAATTAATAAAGGTTTCAGATTTTTTCACTACTTTAATACTACTGTTATTGTCTAATTTGGCACCTGATATATCACACACTGAAAAAAACTGTTACTGCACATTAATCAAACATCTTACAGGTTCATCGTTGCTGACCTGGCAGGCCAGTGGGTCATTGATAAATAGTAGCTATATATTCTATTATAGCTATATTTGAGGTCCAACAGTTTGCAATTATATATATATAGGCCTATATATGTGTGTGTGTTTGTGGGAAGGAGTGTTTTGCTCTCTAGTAGGTACAATTTCTAGAGATTTTGAAAGTATGTTTGAAACTAAAATACATAAACTTTAAAAAGTATCCAAACATTTTTACTCCGTTATGACCATCCTTGCAGTGCAACTCAATTAATGTGGAACATTCAAACTACCAATAGCCTAATAATAACTTCTACTACTACTAATTGTAAAAGCAATTTATTAAAGGGAAAAAAGTTAATAACATGATAGGTACGAGAAGAATGTTTTTAAATATTTTCTTTTGAAAATGATAAAAATGTCTGTGTGCGTCGCAAACTCAAGCTCCGCGTCGCGCTGGCGTACGCGCAGACCGCACAGTGTGCGTCTCTGCTTATGCCGCTGAAGACGCTAGAAAGTGGGCGGAGCGGAAAGTGTCGGTCCAATCCGGGCTGCCGTAGCCTGCTGCGCGCTCTCCCGTGCGCTCGCGGAGGCAGTGAAAACCTCCGGTGGGTATATGCGCTCGCAGATGTCATGTGAAACCCGCATGCTGGCCTTACCGCACAACTGAAGAGTCCGAACACCGCTTCACGCACCTCTGGAATGGTTTTGCACAGTAGTCTGCCGCTTTGACGAGACCAAACTTCACCACCGAGGATTTTGTTTTTTTACTCTGGTTTATGTTTGTTTCTTCATGACTGACGCGTTCTGGAGCGAGTCGTCACCACTATGCGAGGTAGGAACACAACTGTTTGTGACAGCTCATTTGAATAATGAAGTATAGGGTGTTTTTTTCATTCTCATCCCACAGTCCTGTCCCCACAGTTTGTCCATCATTCCTGGTACTGTCTGTTTCGTAAAGTCATACCGAAGTCAAGTGGTTCATTCGCGGTCTAGAATACAGAAATTTGTCAGATTAATGTGTATGTGGATTAAAAAAAAACTCTGTTTTTGGTCAGCTGTGTTTCATATTGATGGGAGCAGACGACACTGAAAGATAAATAAACCGCACATCATTCCCAGTCGCGTGTTGGAGACTTCATCAGACAGAGACAACTTTACTCCAACTTTCCTAAAGAGTGGATTTTATTTATGAGCCTATGAAGATCTTACTTTGAGTCTTGGGCTTTTCATTTAATTTATGTGCATGTGAGAATTTATTTTTAGGCTGTTACAGATTAGAAGATTAGCAGGGGAAACAGTTGCACCAAAACTTACCCGTGTTATTTTTATTAATTTAGTTATTTAAGTAATGTGTGTAGTGTTTTAAAGCAGACCACCACGGTGTGGGTAAAGTGGAGTTCGTGTCGTGCGTTCTACTGACCCATTTCCGTCAGTCAGGCGCCGCTGCGCGCTGAAAGCGTCGAAGTGCAGCAGCAATGTCCGCGCGAGTCCAGTTAACACACGCGTGGAGCAGCGCGCGCTTTGCCCATCCCACGCGCGCTTCTCGGACTCTTTGCAGTTACACCTGTGATAATATGGAATTAACAAAAGCAGACGTGTTTGTAGACTTTTTGTTTAAAAATGCAAATATGTAATAATAATAAAAGTGTAAAAAAGAACGTGTATCAGTCAGAACGCTTTAGTTTATGTCGGAGTTCATGTTTTAAAGTGTAACATACTAATGCTCTGTTATATTTGCTATAGAATAAAGATGTTTTAATTCCTCTTTTAGACTGGATGATCATTTGAAATATTTTTAACATGAGCCTACCTTTTCTAAACATTTAAAAATCTTCAAAATCATGTTCATGTATAAAATGTACAGTTCACGGTAAGGTCTTTATTATATGGCATTGAAATTAGATTATTGGACTAAAAATAAATAAATAAATAAAGATGTTGAACTGTTAATTAAAATGTGGATTAAAGTCATTTCTGATAGACAACTGATTGTTTCAAATATATGTATTTATATTGTAAGCAATCTTCTGCTGTTTTCGTTTTTTAAGTAATTTTCGTTTCATAGTAAAATATCTAAACAAATACAGCACACAATGCACGCGCATGACATTACACACACACAAACACACATTCTGATTTTTTTTATATGCCGATTTTTAAGTAGGCTGTCTAATCTGCAAGGGTCTAGGCAGCTTTCTTTTTCGCCTTTTCGTTGGAAAGAAATAAGTTTAGTGCGCGTGCCTGCATGGGAAACACCAAAAACTCAGTTCTCCATCTCTGTGTCACGCCCCCAGAGCACCTCTCTGCTTCTCTTTCTGTGCCCCAGAGGACCGTGTCAGAGAGAATCACATCAGTATCAGGGGCCTCTCACCGAGCCCGACTCTCCGACACTGACAGCAGCCTATAGCGCGGGCCTTTTCAAATAACAATCAAACTTCGTGAGCTAATCAGATATAGAAATGCAATCTACTTACAATCTTGTAAAATGTCCAATTACTTTTGAAGTTTGCATGGACATCATTTTTAGGAACACGAGCCAGATATAGAATTTTTAGACTAGATTACAGTCTACTTGTCTTTTTAATGTCATCGACAGGACGGAATAAATTGCTATTATTTGTTTTAATTAGTTACGGAATTAATCCGTTTAAAGGTTTTTTAATCATTATAAATTTAGCTTTTTATATTTAGCCTACTCTATGTGGTTCACCGGCAGAGAAACATTTTACTCGATATAATGAGAAAAATAAAATAGCCTAAATCTTTCACCAATTGTTGATTTAGATAGGCTAGTAAAAATTTAATATAGTTATTAATAATTTCTAGTTAATGGTGGGTGTTAATTACAACACATTCATGTTTATAATTAATGTATGTGTTTGTTGATTCCACTTTTAAGCTGATTATGGATGTGCACAACAGAAAGTTTTTCTTAAAGGGCCAGTTCACCAAACCAAATAGAAATTGTCATCATTTACTCACATTTATGTAGTTTCAAATCTAAATGACTTTTTTTTCCTTCGGTGGTTCACAAAAAGATATGTTATGACAGTCTTAGTCACCATTCAGTTTCATTGCATCTTTTCAATCAAGACAAAGTATGGTGACCGAGGCTGTTATTCTACCCAACATCATCTTTCATGATAAAAATATGATTTTAGATGAACTACCCTTTTAAGTGTTGGGAATAGCTATGATTTTTTTAAATATTAAATTAATATGTTTTGTTTCATATTTACTGATTGCTGGGTTTGTGAATATTAAATATTAATTGAACAAAAATATATTTATAAGAGGTAGAAAATTACTAAAAGTATTTTTGTTGACTGCCTTCACTAGTGCACTCGTTAGTTTGTTGTTTGTGTGTTTGAGGGTGTCATTTGTGTACACATAGATGTGCCCTATTGGTCAAAACATTTATCAGGTTGCTTCATTGATCAGAGATGGACTTGCAATGTCTTCCAATGCATATCTGATGGACTGTGGTACCCAATCTAGTAACTCAACTCTACATCCGCTCCAAACCTTGTCTTCTCCATTACAGTGCACAGTGCTGCTTCAGGGCTGGTGTTAGTTTTCCCACAACTGTCACACGCAGATCATGTTCAAACTGCATTCGTACACACACACATACACAACACGTCTTGATTGCTTGACACCCGTTTTGGTTGTTTGTCTTTAAAGAACAGCAAAGAAACATATCTGGCCTGTGTTTACTTCATATCTGGCCATAATTTCCACAAATGCATCTGAGCTGCATTGCTTTGTCCATGCTCATTTCAGTCCTTGCTGCACCCTGAAACTCTGAGCCACAGACACAAAGATAGACAGTTACGCATGAACTCCCAATGCCAATAGCTTTTAGCATCACATTGGCTTCCAGAGTGAGAGGCCATCTCTCCATCGACCTGCTTGACGTTGCGTGGCTATGCTCGCAGAAGAGCAGGATCAATATGCATGGCCTGCTCAACCATGAGCTTTATTCTGACTGTAAACTAACATAAACCGTGTATATAGATATTATAGTTGTGTAAAGCAGAGGATCCATTTGGTAAATCCCATCAGTGTATGTGTGAAAATATATTGCTTACCAAAGTGTTTTTTGTTGTTGTTATTAATTTAAGTGTGTTTTTTATATTACAGTTCGGGGCTGGATCAATAAACACAGCATTGTTTGTTTGACTGACACCATACACATGACCACATCGCAGATATGGATTACACATTGCAAATCTCTAACCAGGCAGTAGGCCAACAATAACTAGGTAAAACTAGCAATAACCAGCCGCTGCTGCTACATCCGGTGTTTTCAATTAATTAAAAAGACAATAAAGTCTTGATATACATATAACCGTGAAACTGCAAGGCAGAATCTATCCGAACTTTCACTTTGAAGCCTAGGTTTGTATTGGTACTAATATCATCTGGTCAGTTGTTTGTTGTAGCTGCTAGTTTTTTTCTTTTTGCTTTGCTGACTAATGGCTTGTACTTACGTAACCTGTGAAAGATTACGCAAAGAAAACCAAGAGATGTAATCCCCTAAAGTGAGGCAGAAACGGAGTTGCACAGCCAGCACAAACCTAATCCATTTAGTATGTTGCGTTCTTTATTCTCCACTCAGTTTTATGGGCCTTTACACGTTAAATAATGAATTCTGGATTCTGCATAATTGTAGATCTGAGTTTTCCTTCTAGCTGACTACAAAACTTCAACCAGATGTCTTGACATCTATTTCTGAGTGTGAGCGTGTCGGCTTTTGTCCCCTGTAGTGTTTTTGTGAATGCGCCTTTCTTGAGTATCGACTGAAAATGTGTGGACTAGAGTGTGTCATCTGTTTGCTGAGCCCTTGTTTGAGATGGTTGAGTGTGCATGAGAGAGCAGCTCTGAGAGAGGCTGAACTGTAAGGCTAAACATGTCTGTTTAATGTTTGCATTTTGCCCTCCCTGCGGTATTGCAGCAGTGGCATTTCTGCATGTTTTCTCTGCTTTGCTGTGCGTCGGATTTATTAGTTCTCTTCGACTGGCCTCACCCTTCGCTAGGTGTTCATTCATTCAGTAATGTGCGCTTTGGAAAGCGGCACCTGGGGCTTTTGATATGGTGCAGGAGGGGAGCTGACATCACTGGAGACCATTCTCCAACATGACAATGATGTTGCATGCTGAACTTACAGTATGAATATCATGGTCTTTTTTGTCTGTAAGTTTTTTAAATCATGCTGGTTTTGTCCAAAAGTCAGATTCGGTGTGATATATAGTGTCCAGAAAATAACTTACGAGGCTTAATAGGCTTACTGTTCCACCTCAGGCACGGAGGAAAGAGAAACTTTGTCTTATGCTTTAGAAAGAATGAAAACACAGTTATGTAACAGTGAAATCGGATCTAGAGTAGAGCTCTCTCTCTCTCTCTCTCTCTCTCTCGTTCTCCTGTGTGGTGTATGGGTCATGTGCCCACTGCTCACAGTTAGTTTCCACTTCTTTCAGTTTCAGTTGCATCAGAAAATGTTTGCACAGACTTGTTTTGTCATACATGTCAATACTGACATGTCCACAGCAGGGTCCATAGAAAACACACATATAGTGGGGTCCAAAAGTCAGAGACCACTAGTGCAAATGCTTTATCCCCCTTATTTAATACAAAATATTTAATTACTTATGTTATCAGCATATTTTGTGTGATAAATTCAATTTTAATTTTGAATTAAAAATTAATTTGATTGCTTTAATGGCAGCAGCACTCGAATTTCATGAACTCCACAAGTTTGTGTAAAACCTGAAGATCATGTTCTCCAGCATGATTTCTGAAATTATCTGAAGAGCATCTTGTGCTTCAGTAGAAGCAAGAACATTTGACCATCTGCACAAAGAGTCTCTTGATCAATGCCACTCAAATTTACTTATTTAATTAACAACCTGTTTGTGCAAAATCTGAAATATTTCTTATTCATTTCCTTTTTTTTTAAATCTAGTATTTTCATTGACATTTAAACTTCAGTTTATATACACAGAAATCTCAGTCCTCCTCTGTGTTTAAAGGGTCTTGACTGCATACACGCTCGTACACCACAAACTCTTTGAATCAGATTTTTAAAGCATGCTAACGTGATTATATCTGTTTTAGGAATCCTCTAGGAAAATTACATTAGGAACGGCATTGAGAGGAAATGTCGAACAAAAAGGTGCGTAACAGAAGTACTATTTGTGCAAGCTTTTGAAACAGAGGCCCTTAAAAGAGATTTAGATGAAGAGCAAGAATGATCTTAGAGAAAGCTTAAGGATACTGAGATGGAGTGATCAAGGGAGATGAGTGAGACAGAGAGAGAGAGACACTGCGCTCTCAGGTGAAGAGAGGCCTTTAGATTGTGATCAATTTGCTTCTTTCAGAGAGGGGCTCCTGGGGCCACTTTGGGGAAGGACCTCGTTACATGGAATTAAATTGTGGCCTAAGGCGAGCTATTACCATCCCGTCCTGAGAGGAAAGCTGTAAAGAGGCATGCGGAACACACACACACACACACACACTACGATATACCAACATTTAGAGAACAGGCATTTTGATGAATATAAGGCCAATTTATAACTATAAATATAAACTTATATTTAGCTGTTGAAAGCACCAGATGTTTCCATACACGTGTAATGTGTTCCAAAAACATTGTGATGTCCCAAACCAATAAATATATAAGTACAGATGCATGTTAGATGTGGGAGGCATTCAAATAATTGCAATGGGTTTTTATAAATATATATATATATAGTATGTATTCTAATTCGAAAGAGAATATCACTTGTGCTATTTCTGAATAACACCTGTTCATTTCAACAATACCACAAGAAGCATGAAGTTACCCAACAAATATTTTTCACAGTATATGCTTTCTAATGCATTCAATTTGATAACCTCCTTGTCTAAATTTGTTTCTTCAGCATTACAGTGCATCCATATTTACTTTCTTTGACCAGTCATGTAAGATTATGTAATTCTGAAGAGGGAAGAGTGAGAGAGGACACTGTCCAAACACCCAGATATGACACGGCTATGCTACCCTTAGGCTGAGTGACTTACTAACCCACTTTAACAGTTTACACACACAAATACACATACACACATACACACACACACACACACAACCCATTGGGCCACAGTTACAAACCTTGCTCTATGAAGCCTCTGCATACTACAGTATACTGTAGCTTGTAACCAGAAACAACCTAAAAACGCTCATCAAAAATGAAGCAATGAGCTCATGACTATATACAGTATATATATATTGTCTGAGACTACTAAAGTATTTTGTGTCATGTCTCGCTGATGGCTTATCAGAGTGAAAACACTCATTCATTCCAGCTTTGCACATGCAGACATACACACAGTCAGTGTCTTAAAGAAAGTTCAAAGGTTGATGAGGTCAGTGAGGCTGTGTTGGTGGAAGGTGGGCAGGTCATGAAGGTCAGACTGATGGAGCACGAGTCCTTTTGTGCCTATAGTAAATGGTTAGACCCACAGTATCAGAATTGACTTCCACACAGTTTCTTAATTCTGTTTCTTTTTTTCTGGGTTCCAGCAATTCAGTTTTGTGAGTTTCTTTGAGATAAAGATGCTGTTCACACAGACAGCGATAAAATCATGGGTGGTCATGAGTCTCCGTGTTAGTTGCTAGTAGAGGTTCTTTGCTTTCTCACTATATTAGTGCATGTGTTTTTCACCTCTTAGGGAGACACAGCAGGTGAATAGGCTAAAAACAAAATAATATTACAATAAAATATGAGATATTGCTATGAATCTCTGCACCGTTTGAATCTCATGCACAGAAAAAAAAAATTAAATATGTAAATTAATCTTTATTTTTTGTCCTGATGTTTGAGAACCTGTGTGGAAAGTTGGTTTCTTGGTCTGTGCATGTTTAGTGGAAGCTGAGATGACAAAATGAGGAAAAACACTCATTTTGATTAAATGTCTTTTAAGTACAGTACAAGCACTGCTAATTCAACATTTTGTTTCTTTTATGGTTGCTACAGAGTGTAATTTGTTAAGGAAAGCTAAAAATTTGATGTGTGAATGGGAAAAAAAGCCTATTTCTTGATGTCTACCAAGGCCATACACGGAAATATAAATCTTATAAATCTTATAAATGCAGCCTTATTGAGGACAAGAGACTTTCAAAAACATTAAAAAACTTTTGAATGATAGGGTAAATGGTTTACTTATATGTTTCCCTAATAATTACTCTGAAACAATAATGATTTGCAATAATGAGCTTCAGTATTGCAGTATACAGTGACTGGTTGAACACACAGCACATGTATTCTGTAATGTCAGATATATGTTGTTTTATATTGTTCAGAGGTTGGATTTGTGCCAGTGTGTCCCCTTCTGTAGCCTCATTGAGGCGGCCAATCACATCTCAGATCAAAGATGCCTGAGTCTGGCACAGCTGATGACAAGCCAATGGGGAAATGCCTGCAGCCTCATCAACAAATACATATTCTGCTTTAGAGATAAAATCCCAGCAAACTGTGGCACATACAGTAGGGAGCACTTTCTAACAGTCTTACTCTTTCATTCACACGTGTATAGAGGTACACAGACAGCCATGCATGTAGTGGGGTTAGTATTATTATATACATACTATTATAGTTTTTATTAATATTTCATATTTAAAAATAATTTGAATACATTTTTATATTTTCCATTTTCATTTTGATCTTTCATTTTGGTTTACTAATTTTATTTTGTGTTTTTGCTATATAATTGTTTAATTAGCTATTTTAGTACATGAAGTTAAACTTAAAAGAGATGCTGCCTTTGTAGCTATAGCTTAATTAAAATAAGTTTGTTTTTTTATATATTTTATTTTAGTTCAATATGTATTTTATTTCAAGTAAAAAAAATGTGGTTTTATGTTTAGTTTCTGTTAACTCTAATAATTGTGAGTGGGGTAAAGGTATTATTATTAGATATTATTGCAACCGTCTTTGTTTGACATAACGAGGCTGTCAAAGAGGCATCTGAAGGTCATTAATAAAATTGGCCTATATGAGCATAGAAAGCACGTTGCACAGAGCAGACTAAAAAGGTCTACAGCGTGAGCAGGTGGCACAGATGCCTTCACCAAAATGACCTGAAGTGTACCGCAAAACCCAATTACTATATGTTAGTCTATAGACAAGGACATGCAGAGCAAATGCATTTGGATCATTAAACAACCCTGGGTTTCAAAACAATATATGCTAATAATAATTAGCTCATTTACATGACTTACTAGAGCCCAAATGCTAAGGATTTCATGTCAAGGATTATATCAATGAGCCAAGAGACTGTCCGGAAGATTAGTTATGCTGGAGGAGTTTCATACGGATGGAGTGGGTGGTTTGGCTGCTCGGCTGAACGTAGAGAAGCTGGTCTCTTGAAAACCTGAAGACTTTATAGTGCTTTTTAGTTAAAGATTATGCAGGTGGTCAGATACTTACATCTAAATATTTTAAAGGACCAAGTGGTGAAAAAGTGGAATAAAAGTGGATTTCCCTGTGGAATTGTCCTAATTATTTTCGTAGCAATACACTGTGGGATCAATGTTGAATCAGAATGCTAATGTTGCTGACAGTGAAAGCTGTTTAGTAAGTGCCCAGGGCCTTCATCTCAGAGTCCTTCCCTGAAGGAAATGATGTAAAACATGGATGAACACCACATGCTGTCGCAGGCTGCCCCTCTGCAACCACTACCCCTTAGGCCACTGTCAATCTGGACAATGTGCCACCTAATGTTGACAAGCTGCCATTACACCGACCCTCTCACCCCAGCTCACTCCTAGACCTTCAAAAACACATGCGCATTCGTCTCCGATGGACAACCTCAAGCATTTCCAGTGCGATCGCGTCCTCTAATGTTTGTCTGTATGAAAGAAACGTGGATTGTCGACATGCTCACAAGTGTGAGTGCTGAAGATAATCTCCCACCTACACGATGTATTAGTATCACTGTTTAGCATATCCCAACAAGGCTTTAGAATATCATTGGGCCTGATGCCAGATGACAAAACAACATCTTATCATATGCATACAGGCAAGATTTACAACAAAGACTTCAAATGGCCTTCCATCTGCAGGCTAAAATTAAAAGACGGCGACATTATCAGTACATTCACCTGAAGGAATGCTGCAAACAAGGTTTGCGGGTATCATTGAGGCAACTGCCAAATATCATCATCATCATCTCATCAAACTAATACACAAAAAATAGCAACACACACGTAAGGAAGCTGTTGGTGTGTTACTCTGAAGTTATATATCCATCACATTTTTAGGAGAAAGCACAAGTGATGATGTTATCATTTAAATTATGAATTACAACATTATCGCATTGTGGGTCGTGTTGGTACACATCTGTCACCCAGACAGCTGCTATCGACACCAAATATTTATTGGCGTTCTCCAGCGTGTACGGGTGTGTATGCGTTATAATAAATTAAGTTGCAGGGGTGCTCATATCCACTTTAATGAAGCTAATTAAAGAACTATTTAGAGAGAGGGAACTACTCCTGGGACAGAAAAGAGCTTCATATCATTAGGAATCAATTATACAATCCACGTGTGTGTGTGTGTGTGGGGGGGGGGGGGGCTCTTTTTTCACTCACACACAAATTAAAGGACTAGTTCACAAAAATAAAATATAAATGAATAAATTCTGTCATTATTTACTCACCCTAATGTTGTTACAAACACATATGACTTACTTTCTTCTGTTGAACAGAGTAAAAATGTAATATTTGAAGAACATCCTGACTCCTCTTCTCCATATATTGAAAGTGAATAAAGTTGTCAAGCTCCACAATGACCAAAAAAAGCAACAAAATATCATAAAAATGTGCTGTATGGTTCATATACTACATTTCAACTGAAGCCATAAAACATTATTGTAAAGACAGGAAATGATCTATGAATAAAGACTTTTGCTATCATCATATGTCCTCAAAAGTCTTGATTATACCCTAGTAAAAAGGTTATATATTTAAAATACATTTATTTCATACTAAGTATAGTTCAAATCTATTAACATACTGTATATACTGACATATTGCTCGAGACTTACTGATATAAAAAAATATAATTAAAACTTTATTTGTAGTACTTCTTGTGCACAATGTACATTTCTTCATATTAAGCTTAAAATGTGTTTTAATGTCATTATCGATGAGGATTGTATGATCTTTGAATAAGATAGGACTTTAAATTCAAGATATTTAAAGTGTACCTGAAGTATACTTGCAATAGTTCCACTTTAGCACAATCAGATATACTTCAGTATATCTTTAGTTGGACTCCAGCACTACGTCCGCACAATTAAAGTGCATTAAGTACAAAAATGTGTTGTTCCAAATTAGCAGTCTTTAATTAGCAGCACTTGCTTTACCAACACAAGATAGGTGTCAATTAAAAGCTTAGAAACTTGTTTTGTGCATGAGCCACATGTATCTCAAAAGTGCTATTGTTTAAATGATTAACGGCAATTAATTGATCATTAATTAATTGTTAGCATCCCATATGGACTACATTTCCCCTGCTTTTATGTCATTTCACATATATGTATATAAAGACATGGTACGTTTTGGATATTGAGGGTGAATAAATATTTTTTGGGGTAAACTACTCCTTAAATCACACACTCTCTCATATGTGCAGTATAAACATTATTTATGCGTTTACTTCCCACTCAGTAACTTGTGTGCAGCTAAACTGTGAGACTAGCATGTGCAGTATTCCGCAGCTCCTGTCTGTCCTCGGCTAAGCCTGCAGGGCTGAGCTCCTCTTAACCATGGAATCGCCAGCACTGCACTCCCTCTCTTACGTAACCCTCTGATAGGTTATGCGTAACAGCGGACAGGGGCAAGGAGCCTGCGAGAACAACCACATGCTCGTTTTTGTGCAATAATAGCGTCGCTTATGAATGTATAACGTGTATGCTAATTCTTATTCCTTGATTCTGATGCTTTTCGACAGATGCAAAATGCACACGTCTTGGTGTAGTTAAACAGAAAACAAATTTGCAAATCTCTAATGGTTTTAGCAACACTAAGATGTTAAAAATCTAAAGAGATAGTTAAATCCATCGCTAACATCCCTCTAGGTTTTTCTATTTACATATTTCATCTCATCCTTTTAGGTTTTTAATCCCTTAAGGAAGTCAAATCAGTATAGGTGCCACAATGACAAATGTGCAGCGTCGTTGTATTGGTAGGGATGGCGATGACATCATGTCCTGTTGGAATGTCACGGTGGTGTGGATGATTGCTCTGACAGGCAGACTATACAGGCCTCCTACCCACAAACCCAGGGAGGCTGTGGTCGTCCTGGCAACAGTGACAGACACGGACGTCTCCTTATTTCATATGACAGGTCTACACACACAGGCCCTGTGGCCATTCTCACACAAACAGACACATCCAATATATTCATTCAGACCCAAACACACTCATACTCAACCCACAACCCCGTAAACTGAATATATTTCTCAACTTTCTTCTGTAATGCATTCGTCGATTCAAATTTTGACTTGATAACAGTATCTAAACTAATTCTAACACAACATAAATGCGCGCAGCATGGCATATTTGATCGATGGTCAATACTGCTGTGGCCTAGCGATCCAGCGCCCTGCTTTTAAAGGGCTATAAATAACTTCATAGCTGTTGTGTGAAGTTTAAGGTTAAAAGAGTTATTTACAACACCGTTTTTTGTATGAATGTGTTCAGGTTTCTATGCTCATTTGACCCAGTTTGGCTCTGGCACTGGTCAAAGTGGGTCACACGAGAGGAACCGGTCCAGTGTTCGGAGTCTGGGGCCAATGGCGAAGAACTCACAGTCCTCGTTACCACACACAAAGCCTGAAGATTTAAGTACCAGGGCATTTTACACTGCTGAAAACACCATTCTGTATTATTTGGCCTTAAAAGCAAGGACAGGGTGTGCTAGTTTTTCTTTTTGAATAACTATTTTCACAAGTCTTACTGTGTCCCCGCAGATGATAAAATTAGTGTCTCAAGATGAAATGCAGTGATTACAGAATAATTAATTGTTCTGAGGAGACCTAAAAGTGTACATAACTCGTTCTAATGAAGTAAAATGAAAACACTCAGGAGCATTCATAAGTTACTGTTAAGCAGAATGGTTTCAGTTTTAATGCAAAGCAGTTAAAGGCACAGTTATCCATATAGGAATATATTCGTGGCATGCTGTCAGTAACCACATCCATCCATCCATCTGTCATTAAAAATAGTACATTTAGTCATTTAGCAGACACTTTTATCCAAAGCGACTTACAAATGAGGACAATAGAAGCAATCAAAACCAACAAAAGAGCAATAATATGCAAGTGCTATGACAAGTCTCGGTTAGCCTAACGCAAAAGTAAAAGGTAGTAAATCAATTTGCCAAAAAGACACTGAAATGTATTAAAAATATATTTACTGAGGTATTTTTTGTAGTTGTTTTATAATGTCCCATCATTGGTCTATAGCTGCACAATTAACCTATCCCATTAGAACACTAAAATGTTCTTTCTAGATTTTTTTTCTCCTGGTAAAAATTTTAGCTGCAATATTGAGCGTAGAACATCACCTGACCAAACCCGGAAAACAGGTCTCATCGTTTCTGCTTGTCAGAGAACGTATTAACAAGACGTATTAAATAACGGCGATATCTATGGACTTTTAAGGTAATCAGTTAAACTAGCAAGCTGTTTTTATTGTTGATGTTTTATTCAATTTTTATATGTAAATGTTAGTGAAAAGAGTAAAAATAAAAAAACTTTTAGATATCAATCCTTATATGTGATGGACATTGGTTATGATCATTTTTGTATCTACTTTGAAGGCATCTTGAGTAAAACAGCTTCATATTTAACTAAGCATATGCAAAACGCTTGAACTGGAAGCAACGAGACCCGTTTAACAGAATACGGAAATCTGTTGCGCATAACCCCTATTGCCAATCCTGCTTCACATTTCAAACAGGGGAGTCAATTCAAGGTGACATTGTCATGGGAACATGGATGGGACCACTTGCTTGTGGTCCCTGTAGCTGAGGGTCATTGAGGGCAAACACCCACCCCCATAACCACCAAACCCACAGACACTGTGGCTTAAGTCTAGTGTGCTAGACTGAGACAGGAAGAGCTACGGCCTAGACCAGCCACAGCTTAACCAAGCAGCACTAGTTAATGTATATGCGTGTGTGTGTGTGTGTTAATCCCATTATATTGCCCTCAGTGTGTGTGTGTTTATGTGTGTACATTTAATTTTTCATATATTAATAAACGTTGGACAAATTTGACAAAAGCAAATATTCACATATCATTCATAAAACATGTTTATTCATAAACTATGTATGAATACAAGATACATACTGGTCAGCATGTAATATATACACTAGTCAGCCTGTCTGAGTTTCTATTCTCACAGTCAGATTAGCAGCGCTCACACATAACTAGAGATGCACTCACACTTCCAAACCTCTGAGCTTCACACTGTGGTCTCGAGTCAGGTGTGTGTTTGCGTCTACAGTGCTTCTGTCTGAAAATGAAGACAGATGTTGTAGGTAAGAGGACATTTCTGGTTTAAAGGGGTCTTAGTTTGTTTTGCAGTTAAAATGTTCACTTCACATTCAAACAATACAGTAACATTTCATTTAGCTCTTTTATCTAACGCAAACTGCTGCTCTTAATAATGAATTTGGCTGGTAAAAATAGTAGTTGTGCTTTATGTATTTTGTCACTTTTACAAATATTCATTTATTGCTTGATTTCATTTGTTTTTATGTATTATCTTATTCTTTAAGTCAAGTTCCTGTAAACTGTGCAGAGATGGAAATAAACAACTCATAAATGTAGAATTGTGTCAAAAATTATGTAAAATTATTGTACATATATATTTATATGGAAAAAATGTAACCGTTATGATCTGGAGTCATAGCTCAGATGCGTATTTTGTATGTTTAATTGATTTAATGTAAAGCATAAATGCGTGTAAACTAATATTGAGGTTAAATCTTAGATCATGAAACTCATTATTGACATTATATGACTTTATTAATATTGTGGTCAGTTTTGGGAAGTTATATTGTGAGTGGCCTTGCATGGAACACACTTAGCAGTTCTTCTGCTTCTAAACTATATTGGAATTGCTTCTGAGACTGCTGTTGCATTTGTATTTGTTTCATTATCGAGCTGCTTGGACTAATTGCGTGTTCCTGTGGTCCTAAAGAAAACTAAATCTACATGCAAATGTAAAAGAATAATATTACCCATAACAGTAAGAAATATAGCATTTGTTCTTTTCTGTACATTTTTTTATGTCATTATAGGCAGATGTGAATTTGCGTTTGAGTGAGGAAAGATTAATTGAGAATTGCTGCATCAGATAAGCCAGTTGAGAGCAGGGGAACAAGCATGTGTAGAAATAATTTAGGATTAGATTGGGTGGCTAATCTCTTTATTGTGAGTATGCAGTCTCAGCAGGGAGATGGGTTTTTCTGTCTGTCTTCCTCTCCCTTACTCTCGTTCTCTCACTCTCTCTCAAAGGTTTTCCATCTCCTTTTATCTTTTCTTTTACATTTCCTAGTGACACGTGCAAGAGGCGGGAAGGTTGGAGATGAGCCTCACGGCCATGTATTTGTATTTGGTTCCTCATTAAACAACTTGCCATATTCTGGTTACGTAATTCAGTGTGTAGCTTGCTTCTGCCTTTGCCTTTGTACATGTGCGAGGTTATTTTCATCAAGGCAATCTCTCAAGCATTATGCTTTAAATGGATAATGGAAGAAGAAATTTTGACAAAAGCACAGGTGAGAACCTATTCTGGTGAATCTGAGAGAAATGCATCAAGGGGTTTGGACCTTGACTCACATCTCTCGGCTGGTCTAATGTTTCGCTTTCTGTTTTGAAAGAACTGCACATTACAAAATGTCAAAGTGTCTTGACACAAATTTAAAGGGTACATCACAGTCAACTCTAAAAGCGACATCACTCTTAGAGTCAAGGTGGCCACTGTGTCACCTGAGAGGAGTCCTGATGTGCATCCCACAGTCTTCATCAAGCAAATAAAGGCATATGGTTATGTAACTATTTTTGTTCATTTCTGTCTGTTTTCAGCCCAAATTGAAGTCATACCATGCAAAATCTGTGGAGATAAGTCATCAGGCATCCACTATGGAGTCATCACATGTGAAGGCTGTAAGGTTAGTGGAAGATGTGCCTTTTCTTCTGTACATTTGTTAGTCATCATCCAGGTGTTCCAGCCATCCATGGGTTTTGCCAAAACATCTTCAACTGCACACAAAAAAACCAATCAATATTTTGTTTTGCAGGAAAGCTATGTAAGCATTCTTAAAACAAGATAAAGTTATCCAAAGCAGGTTAACATTTCAATATTAAGACTTGAATTCAGAGAATGAATGATTAACGATGACAGGTTATATTAATATAATTTTTTCATTTATTATAATAATAATAATAATTCATTTCATTTATGGGCGCCTTTCAAATCACTCAAGGACACCTTACACATAATAAAATACATAAACAATAAATGAAAACAATGCATAATAATACACAAACCTTTATCAATCAAAATAAGCTAATCTAAAAAAAAAAAATTGTTGATTTAAAAAAAAAAGAGATGTGATTTAAAAATTGAAAGACTAGAACTATTACAAATGTCTTGAGGTAAGTTATACCAAAGACTAAAGACTATATATTGTTATATACGGTTTTCATTCTAGACAGTATAGGTACATTTTCAGAAAAAAAGTACCAAGCCCTCACTGGGGTAGTACCCTAAGGTGCAAAAGCCAAAAGGTACATCTTTGTACCTGATTTAGCCCTAGATGGTCCATTTTTACCTTAATAAGGTACTAATCTGTACCTTAGAGGTACATATTGGTACTGTAAAAGTACATATTAGTACCTAACATGTACAAATTAGTACTGTTTGAAATGGTGCCACCCAAGTAACAGTTTTGTACTGACTGATTTTTCTGCATGTTACGTATCTAAATTTTCTGTTGTTGTGTCCACTATAGGGTTTCTTCAGGCGCAGTCAACAGAACAACGCGTCCTACTCCTGTCCCCGTCAGCGCAACTGCCTGATCGACCGAACAAACCGCAACCGCTGCCAGCACTGTCGGCTCCAAAAGTGCATGGCTCTGGGCATGTCCCGGGATGGTAAGCGGAATCATATTCTTTCTTACAAATGAACAAACTAATCAGCTGCTTGTCGACAAGCTGGATTGATCTTACATTTACATTTAGTCATTTTGCAGACGCTTTTATCCAAAGCGACTTACAAGTGGGGAAACCATATTCATCTTGAAGAGGCAATCAGACAGAGGAAGTTTTCGTAACACCGAGTCTCAGGCATTGTTCAAATAAGTACAAGCTAGCAAGGGAAGGAATAAATAAAGAGAAAGAAAAAAAAATATATATATTTTTTTTAAGTTTAGGATGAAGTCAAGTAGTGTCGAAAGAGACGAGTTTTCAGTTGTTGCTTGAAGACTGACAGGGATCCAGCATTCCGGATAGGGGTGGGAAGATCATTCCACCAGCCAGGAATGGTGAAGGAGAATGTTCTGGAGAGTGATTTTGAGCCTCTCTGTGATGGTACCACGAGGCGTCGCTCACTAGCAGATCTCAGACTTCTGGAGGGGATGTAGATTCGTAATAGTGAGTTGAAGTAGGCGGGTGCTGAGCCTGTGGTTGTTCTATATGCAAGCATCAATGTCTTGAACTTGATGCGAGCTGCAACCGGTAGCCAGTGCAAGGAGATAAAGAGAGGTGTAACATGGGCTCTTTTGGGTTCGTTGAAGACCAGTCATGCCGCTGCATTCTGAATCATTTGTAGAGGTTTGATTGTGTTTGATGGAAGTCCAGCCAGAAGAGCATTGCAGTAGTCCAGCCTAGAAATGACAAAGGCCTGGACAAGAAGTTGTGCAGCATGCTCTGTCAGAAAGGGCCTAATCTTTCTGATGTTGTGAAGTGCAAACCTGCAAGATCGAGCAGTCTTTGCAATGTGCTCTTTGAAGGTCAGCTGGTCATCAAAGATTACACCAAGATTTCCAAGAAGTTGATGGGGCAATTGTTGATGAACCTAACTGAATCGTGAAGTCATGCTGTAGAGTTGGAGTGGCAGGGAAGACAAGAAACTCAGTCTTTGCCAGGTTGAGCTGTAGGTGATGTTCTTTCATCCATGCCTTATAGTTTTCTATAAGAGAAGTGTTTAATGTAGGTTTTTTGAGCAGTGGGGTTACCCGAGCCTGCTTGAACGCAGTGGGGAAAATGCCTGTAAGGAGGGATGTGTTGATGATGTGAGTGAGTGCTGGTAAGAGTGTGGGAGAGATTGCTTGGAGAAGGCATGAGGGGATTGGGTCTAGAGGACATGTTGTAGGATGGCTGGAGAGGAGAAGTTTGGATACTTCCGCGTCAGTGAGGGGACAGAAGGAGAAGATGGGAGTTTTAGCAATGGGTGCGGTTGGTTGGAGGTCCTGTGTGTGTGGAGGTGAGAACTGACTACTGATTGTTCTAGATTTGTCTGTGAAAAAAGTGGCAAAGTCATCAGCTGTTATAGAAGTGGAGGGGGGTGGTGGAGGGGGACAGAGGAGAGAATGAAATGTTCTGAAGAGATTACGCCTGTCTGGAGCGCTGTTGATCTTGTTGTCGAAATGTGAGGATTTGGCAGTGTGGACTTCAGCAGAGAAAGATGAAAGCAAAGACTGATACCTACTCAGGTCCGACGGATCGTTTGATTTGCGCCATTTTCTCTCTGCCGCTCTGAGTTTGGTCCGATGCTCACAAAGAACATCAGATAACCAGGGGTTAGAAGGGGCAGCCCGTGCTGGCCTGGAGGAGAGAGGACAAATGTCATCTAGACAAGAGGTTAAGGTAGAGCATAAAGTGTCAGTAGCTGCATTCACATCCAGAGATGAGAAATGGTTAAGTGAGGGAAGAGAGGAGGATACTACAGAGGAAAGATGGGAGGGAGAAAGGGAGCGTAGGTTTCATCTAAAAGTAACCGGTAAGGGGGTTAGTGGCACGCAGGTAGCAAAAAGTAATGTAAATGTAATGAAGAAATGGTCAGAGATATGTATTGGTTGTACCAGAATGTTATCTGCTGTACAATTGCGAGTGTAAATTAAATCAAGTTGGTTGCCTGATTTGTACGTGCTAGTAGTGGCAAGGCGTTTGAGATCAAAAGAAGCTATGAGTGAATGGAAGTCTGTAGCATAATGCTTGTCTAGATGGATGTTGAAATCGCCAAAGACTAAAGCCCCGTTCACACCAAGCACGATAACGATAAAGATAACGATAAAGAATCGTTAGAATACTGAAATAGAATACTGCTATTCTCAGTATTAAAGAATAGCAGCGTCCACACCACAACTATAACGATAAAGGCACAGAGAAACGATATCGTTGGAATCACTTCCAGAATGATTTTTTTCCAGCTGATGAACGATAAAAACACTGACAGCCAATCAGAATCCATCCTGCTATAATGTGCACGAGAATTTAAAGCGGCAGACGCACGTGCGCTTAGAATAAACAGACGATATCGTTCGCTGGTGTGGACGGAAATTTAGTTATCGTTATAGTTATCTTTATCGTTATCGTGCTTGGTGTGAACGGGGCTTAAGAGTGGAGTGCCATCCTCCATAAAAGAGGAGAGCAGCCCATCCAGCTCCTCTAGAAAGGTGGCTAGAGTTTGGCCAGGAGGACGGTAAATTATCACAATCTGTAGTTTTATAGGAGCTGTTACAGTAATCGCATGAGATTCAAATGAGTTGTAATTGCATAGGGGAGAGTGGGTTGAGTATTTCCAATTGTTTGAAATGAGCAGACCAGTGCCCCCACCCCGGCCAACTTGACGTGGGGTGTGAGAGAAAGAGAAATTGTTAGAGAGAGCAGCTGGGGTTGCTGAGTCTTCTGGACGAATCCAGGTCTCAGTCAAGCCCAAGATGCAGAGTGTGGATCGTAAAGAAAAAGCAGAAATTAAGTCAGCTTTGTTGACAGCTGACTGACAATTCCAGAGACCCATAGAGAAAGAAAGAGGTTTAGTAGAAGATGTAGAGATAGGGCGCAGGTTAGCAGGATTACGTTGCCGTCTGCGTGTGATGTTAGAGCGTGGTTGAGAGAAAACCGGAATGGTTTGGAAACACATGGTAGAGGTGGAAGGAAAGAGGATAGGAAAGGAGAGAGTGTGAGGGAAGATAGAGATGATACTTAAGTGTATTGCTCGGTTAAAGTCGCAAAGGTAAAAGTCGCAGGTCTTTACCCTCATAGGTCTTCACCCGAAGAGGCTGAACGCTTCCGCTGATGCTTCAGCGCACAGATATCAATGCATACTGTCTAGCGAAGCCAAAATTGAAAACAGCTGTGGCCACCTTCTAATTAGCACACCCAACAGCCTATAGCAGGGCAATTGCTCAAATCGAAACTACAATTTGCGCTTAAGTGCAGGAAGGCAGCAATGCAAATAACACTAAGCCGATCGACGGCTATTATTATAACAACAAGTAAGTGCAATCAAAAATACAAACTACAAGAAAAAGAAAAGTAGAAATAGGTAGAAAATGAAATATTCCTTCCTAGCAGCAAGTAATAATTTAAACAACAAATCTAGTAACAAAGTATTAAGCAACACACTCATGCTGACTAATCGCTTGTCGATCTTATTGATCGCTTTAAACCTGCACTAATCTCATTCATTTTCTTTCACCCTCCCCCATATCAGCTGTTAAGTTTGGCCGCATGTCCAAGAAGCAGAGGGACTCTTTATACGCAGAGGTTCAGAAACACCAGCAGAGGCTGCAGGAGCAGCGGCAGCAACAGACGGGTGAAGCGGAGGCCCTCGCCCGTGTTTACTCCTCCAGCCTCACCAACGGCCTCAGCACCCTCAACCACGAGATTGGGGGGGCGTACGCCAATGGTCACGTCATAGACATGCCCAAGGGTCAGCCGAACGGTGCTCCCGGAGGCTACTACGGCATGGACTCCACACAGGCCAGCCCGGATCAGTCAGGACTGGACATGACTGGAATGAAGCAGATCAAACAGGAACCCATATACGATCTCACCCCCGTTTCCAACCTTTTCACCTACGGCTCCTATCAAGACAGCCAGCTAGTACCTGGAGTGTCTATGGGGGAATTAGGTACGGAATTAAGTTCATGGTTCACTGGTGTATGTTTAAAATGCTTTCTAGCAAACATTTACCTTGGTTGCAAGAAACAGTGGTCCTATAGTCTGATTTTCTCTTTACCAGACCGAATTGCACAGAACATCATAAAGTCCCACCTGGAGACATGTCAGTACACAGCAGAGGAGCTTCAGCAGCTAGCCTGGCAAACGCACTCCTATGAAGAGGTCAAGATGTACCAAAGCAAGGTGCGAAGCCATTCCCTCAACGAGCAAAGAGCTCAGTTTACATGCTTAAACACTTCCTCTGTCCCTGAATCTGACTCACAACGCCAAGTCGTACATTAATTTACATGCTTTTACACCTGGTGCTGACTCTCTCACCCTTTAACTCCTCTTCGCTCGTACTTCGTTCCCTCTTCATAGTCAGATTGCACGCTTGAGATCAGAGTTCATTAGAGTATCTCAGCCCCCTGGAGCTGATCCTATCCAGCTTTCGCACTGATATGGAGAAAAAGAGAAAGCCAGAGAGCTAACGGATTTAGCTAACGAACACTCAAAGCACAATAGGGGAGGGTGCCAGACGTACTACAAGCCCTCTTCATTTCCCTGTGTCAAATGGATTATGGGTAATTACCGAGAAGCCCTTTGAAATAGTGCCTATGAAGATTCGCTATACAGGGAGAGAATTGCAGAGCTCACAAAAGCAATTTGCTGATATCACATTTTCAGTATTCTGTGTGCTCTGAAAGGATGTTTCATAAATGGGAAACTACAAATTCTGCCTTTTTTGTCGCAATTTTTCATGAGTACTGAAAATTTCAATTATTACTTTTTAAAAGTAAATTAAAGAGTCAAGAGTGTACTCTACAGAAGAGATAGGTTTACGTTAATTCAGGGAAACTGTTTTGTTTCAACTCCATTTTTTAAATATATTAACAATGTTTTATTCAGGAAAGTTGCATTAAATTGATCAAGACAAAAAAAACTATTAAATAAATAATATTCTTTTAAATGTTCTGTTCATCAAAGAATCCTGAAAAAAATGTATCACAGTTTTCATTGATACACTGCAAATAATAATAAAAAAATGTTTAATAAGCACCAGATCAGCAGAATTTTAGAATGATTAGAATGATTCCTGAAGGATTAGAAATCTACTGAAATGTAAAAAATCTACTGGCTACTGAAAATTCAGCTTTTCCATTCCAGGAATAAATTACATTTTAAAATATATTTAAAAAAGTTAATGTTGTTATAATTATATTTTACAATATTACTGTTTTACTGTTTTTTTATCAAATAAATTGGTGAGCATAGAAGACTTCTTTAAAAAAAACTATACGTTCTGACTTCAAACTTTTGATCCCTAGTGATATTTGTGATTTCTTTAAATATTTTTTGGATGTGATTAGACAATAACAATGATCAACAATGATAATAATTCAAATATTTTCACTGCATCAAAAAAAGCGCATTTACTGCAATTATTAACGGAGAAAAAAAATGTTTCCCAGAAGCATGCAAGAATTTATCCTGAACACGTCACAGATGACAAGCTTATGCTTGAGGCTTATGTGTGTGTGTTTCAGACACGGGACGTGTTGTGGCAGCAGTGTGCTATACAGATAACTCATTCCATTCAGTATGTGGTAGAGTTTGCAAAGCGCATTACTGGCTTCATGGAGCTTTGCCAGAATGACCAGATATTACTACTGAAATCAGGTAAGAAACAGCCTCTGCTAAACTCTTTTATGGGTCCACACTATGAAACAGAATGACCAACTGTACATATGCCATATTGCTACTGTACGCTGATTACAACTGGCCTGCTTAACACTTTTCTCACATACTCAGGGTGTCTGGAAGTAGTGCTGGTCAGAATGTGCCGGGCATTCAACCCTCTCAACAACACGGTTCTGTTTGAGGGGAAATATGGAGGCATGCAGATATTTAAAACTCTAGGTACAACTACTTCCTATTCTCTCATATTATATTTTCTGCATCATTTACAAAATGTACATGAAATAAAAATAGTTGAACATCATGTTAAAAGGTTAGTTCACCCAATTTTTTTAAATTCTGTCATTAATTACTCGTTCCAAACCAGTTAGACATCACGCATGCGTCGTCACACTGCACGACAAAGACTGACACGGAAGAGAAGAAATTGTTGAATATTGTTGCAAGTCATTATTTTTGTTTTCTTTGCGCACAAAAAGTATTGTCGTCACTTCATAAAATTAAGGTTGAACCACTAATGTCACATGGACTATTTTAATGATGTCCTTACGACCTTTCTGGGCATTGAACATGGTAGTTGCGTTGTTGGCTTTGGAGGGTCAGAAAGCTCTCGGATTTCATCAAAAATATCTTAATTTGTGTTCTGAAGATAAACAAAGGTTTTACAGGTTTGGAACGACAATTTTCATTTTTGGATGAACTAACCCTTTAATAATACTGCATTAATTGTAAATAATTAGTGATAATTTAAGCATGTAATTTGATACTGTATTGACCTCCTGCAGGCTGTGACGACCTGGTCAGTGCAGTGTTTGACTTTGCCAAGAGTCTGTGTTCACTGCAGTTAACAGAAGAGGAGATTGCCCTGTTTTCTGCTGCAGTGCTCATTTCTGCAGGTCAGGCCTCAACAGTATCTTAGTTAGAACATAAAGATGTGTTCATTGAGTATTATCAACATTTAGTATGTTTATTTAATGAAACTACAGTCTGAGTTCTACACATAATAGCAGAATTCTCAGCATTCCTGCAGTGTTTTCACACCAGCAGATATTAAAAGATGATTCTCTTGCATTTCTAGACCGGCCGTGGTTAATGGAGCCCAGGAAAGTGCAGAAGCTACAAGAGAAAATCTACTTTGCCCTGCAGCACATCATGCAAAAGAACCATCTGGACGAGGACGCGCTGGCCAAGGTAGGACGTCTCAAGTGACCATGACACAGTTCAAACAGGGACTGATCACATGACTGATGTAACTCAAATAGATTGCTGTTTTATCATGTGACCCTTATTCCTGTACCCCGTTCTGCAGCTGATTAGCCGGATCCCCACACTGTCGGCTCTGTGCACTCTCCACACAGAGGAGCTTCAGGCCTTCCAGCAGCTCCACCCAGAGACGGTTAACATGCTGTTTCCCCCCCTCTATAAGGAGCTTTTCAATCCCGATGCCGCTGGCGTCATGCCCAAATGACCGCACACGTTCACACGCACACTTCGCAAAGTCTTTCATTCAACAACCGGAGGTGTTGCAGAGGATGAGCACTGTATCGCAGCATCCGCAGATTTTGCAGCCACAAAAAAAAAAAACTCTAGGAATGTCCTGCACTTCAAAAATCCAACTCAATTTCACCGGTAGTCATAAGAATGTATATATGCGCCAGCAGCAAAAGGCGCCTTCTGTTTGACCAGAAATGTACAGACTTTAGGACAATTTAAGCTGTCTTTAAATTGGGTAAGTTAATTTGTTTGACTTTTCTCGCGCTCTTTTTTTTTTTTTTTTTTTTTTTTTTTACAAAATATTGTTCTATTGAAATGAGAAGGTGGGGAGTGCATTCAAAATGATAATGTAGTCTTTCTCTAGTACAAAGCGGTATTCCAGTATTAAATCTTGTTCTGTTAATATTTTAGTCATAATTTAAAAACAACAGTGGTCTGAAAGGCCCGTACTTTGTCTATGTAATTTGTCGTATTTGTTTTGTAGTTTTACTTGTACAGAATATGTGAAGTTGAAACTGGTATAAGGTTAACGAGGGACTAACTTTGTTTGGCCACGTTTAAAAGCCTTGTCTGGGCTATGTAGATATGTATAAACGGCACCACAACATTAATCCTACAACTAAGGATTTTTGAAGTGGAAAATAATTGATAATGAATACTTTTCCATACAAAAGTATAGAGATATATATTTTACAAAAATTGTATGGCCGATTACCATCTTGTCAGTCATAGCTGCAATAACAGTTTCTGTAACTGCTAAAAACAATCCGGTCAAATGTGACTTTATGGAAAGCCCTCAGAACTGCTTCGAATCTATTATCCTGTTTGCTCTAAATGCCTCAAAATGCTGTTTTTACTGCCACACTGCCAAATCTAATATAGCACTAGTTTAGTGGAGCTGCAACCGTCTGTCTGTGAAGGCATAAATCACTAGTACATGATCATTTACTGCCACTGATAAGAAGTCAGTGAACTCAACTCTTTTCTGCCACATTCATAGACGATTCTCTGACTTTAGCAATAATGTCTAATATGTCATTACATGCCCAGGCCAGCCTGGGTCTGTGGTATTCTTAACCTTATGCTAAATGTAAAGCACTCATCCTTATTTTTAACATCAATTTATTAATGTTGTCTGTGTTTTTGGCAATGCGTAATTCAAGATAAAAATAAGTCAATTCCAAAAATGATATTTTTTTAAGAAAACAGTCATGGAATTTAAGCGATCAATTGGAACATCGACTTATTTAAAAAAAAATATTTCAGACATTCCATTGGAATTTTTAATCATGATTTGGAACTAATCCTGAAAGATCAGTCAAATCGGAATTCCTATATAAATTAAGATCCGAGTGAATAAACAGGAATTAATTTTTTCATGTTCTTATTTATGTATTTATTATTTTATTTATTTATTAACTTCTTTCAACACAAAGTGCTACATTTAGGAATAAAAAAGGAATATCATTCTGAGTAGGTGATTGTCTTGGAATTTACCTGGTTAAGAAACAATTTTAGCAAAGCAGATTTAAATACGACATTCTTAGACAGTCATTCTTAAACAACCACAGAGAAGTTTCCTGTAACTCAATTTTTCTGAGCATCCTTAACTTGCTGTAATCCACTGTTTGTAAAATCTTAATGCAAGTGGGAAATGACAATCATCTTTGACTACTCATATTGCAGTGTAGAACCACAAAATGCAGCTACTGTAGGAAGACTAGTAGTTCTACGAGGGCAGTTTGGGTTTGGACCCTTTTGGTCCAAGGTAAATCTTGTAAAGTACCACCTCATACCGCCAGGTGGAGATACTGAGAGCGCTTATCCCCCTTCTCTTGACCTGTACTCACAGGATATAAAGCCATATGTCAGTTTCTTATGAAGGAAAGAATGCAAACACACAAGCTAGGAGTTGACATGCGGTTACAACGATCAGTGAATTTTTAGTATGTCTTGATGCATTTATATTGTGAAATGCACTTGAAAGCACTTAACAATGAAGGATTAATAACTACAGATGGTATTGGTATTAAATACATGCACAAATGTAGTCTGCTGAGAAGCAATCATACTACCTTTTCAAGTCCTCCTACTGAACCAAACGCTCTCAGCCCAACTTTTAGGGAAAGTTTCCAATTCCTTCAGTGTCAGTTTCCTGTTCAAGACAATCATTTCTGGGTGCGATTTTTCTTGGCACCCATCTCAGGGACTTCTCTTTTAATGTTTTCAATAGAAAGAGAGTGCTATTTAAAAAAAAAATTGACATTTTTAGGGAATAATATACAATCACAGCGGTTTCTTCACATACAAAACCAACCCAGACAAGGCTTTGGTGTGTGTGTGTGTGTGTGTGTGTGTGTGTGTAAAGCGTATACCCATCGTTGAGAGGTGAATCAAGCTCGACTGCGGAACAGGCCTCGCCGCACTGCATCGCTTGTAGCACGTCCCAGCAAACAGCTCTCTCTCTCTCTCTGTAAATATCAATGTGCAGCAGTGTACTAGCAACGGTGCCTGTGCTCCAAATTAAAACGTTGTAATTATTAAGCATCTCCTGAAATGAAATGGATTTTATGTAAGTTAGATTATTTATACAGAGCATGAATAAGCTGCTCTCTATCTATTTCTATGCTCATTACAGAAAATGGATTCAGTCAGAAATCATTTTAAACTTATGATGAAGGCTTTTTTTGTATTAGACTGTGAATTGAGGGCGAGAGGAATTTGTATCTATACGAGAGGTTCAACACTGTTAGGTACTGTAGCAATAACTGGAAGCATTTACTACAGTCATCTTTGCATTTTAAGATTATTTTTATTTTATTATAATTATATTATTATTAGCCTATTGTTCAGTTATTCTTGCATGCTGGTTCATAATAATGAAACCTTTGGGCTTTTGTGTTTTCTTATGTGTTGCTGATGGAGGGAGGGTAATGGGGAGGGGGTGGGGTTGTTTTATTCTGAATGTTTCTGGGTTGGTGTTGACGGAACACAACACACCCTGTTCATTCTGTTCGCGCACACAGACATAAGCACAAAGTATTTCTTACTGTGTAGGAATACAGTAATACAAGGGCACTGAAGGTCAAAACATACTTTACACAAGTGCGCGACCGCGGACGCAAGCTTAAATTCACTGGTTGTTGCGCACGAGGGGCGTTACGGCGGGAATTTTTCTTTGAGGACAAATTCTGTTATGTGGGAGCAACAGTTAGTTAATGTCTGTTTATTACAACTTACCTGAATAATAACATCTGGGTTTCTGTCAGAGACATCTGAATGTAACTTTATCGCCCTCGTGAGGTTTGTTATCGCCGCTAAACCAACGCAAGAGCTCACATTGGGAGTGCGTCGATTAGTGCTTGCGTCTGCGCATGCGTACTTTGAGTATGTGTCGGCCCTTACAAATGTGACCCTTGACCACAAAACCCCAGCCATAAGGGTCTTTCTTTTTTTTTTAATTGAGTTTTATACATCATCTGAAAGGTGAATAATTAAGATTCCCATTGATGTATGGTTTATTAGGATAGGACAATATTTGGCCGAGATACAACTATTTGAAAATCTGGAATCTGAGGGTGCAAAAAAAAAATCTAAATATTGAGAAAATCGCCTTTTAAGTTGTTCAAATGAAGTTCTAAGCAATGCATATTACTAATCAAAAATTAAGTTTTGATATATTTATGGTAGAAAATTTACAAAATATCTTCATGGAACATGATCTTTACTTAATATCCTAATGATTTTTGGCATAAAAGAAAAATTGATCATTTTGACCCATACAATGTATTGTTGGCTATTGCTACAAATATACCCGTGCTACTTATGACTGGTTTTGTGGTCCAGGGTCACAAACTTGCCGATTCAAGTCTCCTATACTTCCGCTAATCGAGTATGAATATATCAACTAGGCATACACTAGTCCTACACTTGAAATGAAGGAAACAACACGTCATGTGACCACAGACGGCTATTCTACTGAACACTACTGATGCATACTACACATTTCAGTTTTTTCCTTTTCTTAAATATTTTGTTAATTTATGAATCAGAATGTGTCTGTCTCCCTGGATGAAAAAAACAACAACAGCAAAACAAACAAAGGTAGCATCTGTTACCAAAACCCTTAAGACTGTACTTAGCGTGCAGCATCTTTTTATGTACTAAATATGTAAACATTTTTGTTTTCAAGTGCCATAGCTAGTGTGAAGTAAAGCTGAATGGCATTACGGGGTAGATGCTTTACTGTATAAGTTGTTTACTTGAGAAGCAATCAAAAAGTGGAATTCAGATGCAAGTGTGAATATTCAAACAACCAACAGTTTGTTGTTCATGGAGAACAGGCTCTGATTGACAGAACTTTAGTGCATGTCCACAATACAAGTAAAGCACATGTAGCGTGGGAGGGTGGGGGCTTCTGGTAACTTGCCAACAGTTTGAGTGTGTGTGTGTGTGTTGCATGCACTGTATATGTGAGTTGGACTGTAAGACAGTATAGAAGTGAATGGTGAATAGCACTTTGTGTGATGGACTGAATATGTGAGGGGAGTGGGTTGAGCTTGATGTGCGAGCATTGTGAAATGGACATGTAAAAGTACTGATTAATCGAGACCTTAAAGTGTCTCCTCCATGTTGTATATACTAAGCGAAGGACTTAAGTGATTTTTGTTAAATTCTATATTTTATGGCTTTTGTAGACATTTCTTTGTGGGATAAAAAAAAATAAAGAAAATTTTATGGATGCAATCTTGTCTTCATTTCATTTTATTATTAATCAGTGTTGTATTCCAGTAAAAATATTGAAACTTCCTTAATACAAGATACATTTATTTTAGAAGCAAAAGTGATTAGAGAATAGTTTTTTAACCCTTTTGCAAGTGTTCTAATTGTAAAAATAAACCTCACTACATTTGTTTAGATTTATGCTTAAATAATTAAAAAAAATTGCCATTAGATAAAAAATCAAATATATTTTCTGAGAACAAGTCTTATCTTATGCAGTAATGTTATGAAATGTTATGACTTTGGCAGCAGAATTGGATAAGACTTTTGCCAGTGAAGTAAGAAGAACACCTTTCAAGATACATTCTCTTATCATCTTACAAAAACAATTAAAATAAATGTCTCTTTTTTTTTGGATGTTTAGCTTTTCTTACCTGAAAACAGACCAAACTTGAAGACAAAAATACTAACTTAGATTTTGCTCTCATGGAGAGTTTCAAGGCCTCACATACTATTATATTTTTCTTTCTTTCTTTTTAAACATAAAAATATATGTTGAACAATGTTTACACCATTAGTATAGGTACACAAATGACGTATTAAAAGAATAAAACAATTGAAATAGAAAACTGACTTCCCTTATATATCAGCTTATATTGTTTATCGTGGAAAAAAAGCATCAGCTATGACCAACACAAAAGTAAATGTTCTGTCACCGTGAGCAGCTCTTTACTATTTATATATATATTCAGTCAGTAAAAACTCCAAATAGGATGTGAACAAGACGAGCTCCCTGGAAACTGAGTCTACTTCCAGGTTAGAGGTTAAACTGTGCTGCTCGTCTCATCAAAGGCAGGAACCGACTTCCTTTGGCTGCCGCAACTCCTCAAATCTGAAAAGCCAAACACAATATACTCAATTGTGATGCATATTCATAATTTATCACAGAGAGATGCTTTTCTTAAGATCCGAAATGAAATTTGTGGATTGTACATGAATAATTTGTTTTGATTTAATGTGGTTCTTGGAGAGGACGAAGACGAATAAAAAACAAAGCACCTTTGAAATATCAAACAAATGTGGCGGAGTGGTTTTCGTTTGTTTGTTTATTTTTTATCCCTGTACTTCTGAAGCAAAGCCTCCCTCTTGATACAACAACAGGCATCTCATATGTCTTCCATGAGACAGTAATTAATATCTAATCAAAGTCAACACTCTCTAACGCACAAAGAACTATTAAATATGTAATCAAAGAGAACACTCCACATGCCACAAAGGAAACCACGCCCCTCTTCTGCATGCCTTTGCTGTCATGGAAATGAAATAATTTCTGCCTCATTAGAATTTTTTCTAAACCTTCAGGCTTAATTAGATGGCTTTTCCTGTTCATTTTGAAGTTTGCTCTTTTCAAACGAACTATCAAATCACTTCTAAAGTTGGAAACATGGAGGTATGCCATGTGGACGTATATGCGAGAGCTGCCACTGCAGGGAATGAAAAATAGAAGAGTACTGAAAGTTCAACCCTCAACCTGTGACACGAGTGTTACCTCACCTGAGAGACCGAGCTTCTTGCAGCAGGAGTTGCAGGTGTGCTTGAGAACAAAGCGCTGGATTGCATCATCACCCAAATTGGCAGGTCCAAACGCCATCTCTCCAGAGGAGCTACAACAGGAGCAAACTTTACTTAGAAGCAGCGTAAACAAACGCGTTGAGAAGTACAAATCTTAGCAAATGCATTGAAACGTTTTGGATGCTACACATTTGTAGTGCCTATTTACCTTTTATCATCAACTTTGATCAGTGAGGGGTCTGTGAGGTCCGCTCCCACACCTTCAGCCAAAAACAGAGAATCAATTCAGCATCTTTCCAATAATAATAATAAATACAGGCTGTTAGAGTAAGCCTATCTTATACCTTGTAGATCCAACACTAGCAGTTCCCTGTTGGTGTACTCGTATGTCCAGTGAGAGAACGCTAGTATTGCTTCTTCCAGACCAGAGGAGGGTGAGATCTCCTCTCCTGTATTATTGTTGTATTTACTGAAATGACCGCTCATGTTCTTCTCAACAGTCAACCACTGACCGTCAGAGCGCCAGTGCAGCAAGGAGACATCCAGAAACCTGCACACATACACGTGCTTAGACTTATGTATACTTAGTCATCAACTTCTTGTCATCGTAACTACACAGAAAGGATTCATAATGCTGACCTAGGACTGTAGGGCACACTGCTGGGTTTAATTTGGTTGAATCTCTGCATGAGTTTCTGTGCTGCTCTCTGTTGTTGGATTTCCTGCAGGATGGAGAGAAATTAGTCAACAGAAAAGCAGAGAGAATAATAATATCTATCTATATATGTATCTATCTATCCATCTATATATATATATATATATATATATATAACTACTGTCAAAAGTTTGGAATTTGATAAAACAATTTCAAAATTTAATTGGCATAACAATTTGCCTTCAGAATTGCTGTGATATCACATGATCTTTCAGAAATTAGTTATTATCGTTATAATTAATTAATAAATAGTTCTGATTATCAATGCTGAAAACTGTTTTTGCTGCATAATATTTTTGTAAAAACCATGACTTTTGCATGGTAGTGTATCATGGTTTCTACAAACATATTAAGCAGCAAGACTGTTTGTGGAGGCTATCCTATAAGCCTCGGCATGGATGGCATGGTGTTCTCAACGCGTAGCAGAAAGATCCAGGCATTAGCTCTTTTTGGGTGGTGTTCCCGTTTATTATAAAAGTAGAAAAAAAAGGTATTGTACATAAAATGGTACTTCAACCATTGCTAATTAATAATGTGCTGTCGGTGGAGAGGGTGCTCACGGCTACGGTAAGAACCGTGTGTTCCCCACCATCCACACCTTTCCCTAACTAATTGCCACACCTGTAAATATACCTAACTCCCAGTGACGTGCCACCCCCAGTGCAATACTCCCCCAAGTGGCTAAAATAAGTAATAGCTAAATTAACCCATCTAAAAGGTGAATAGAAATGGCTCCTACACCCCGGCCCCATAATTGTGAATATTTACTTTAAATCACAATTACCCAAATTACCCAATTTAAACTAAAGGAGCCATTTGTGCAAAGCTAATCTAAATGAAATCTTCTCTTGAGCCTAGGTCATCTGTGGTCAAGTCATCTATGACACTTCGGCTTCCATCAAAAGGCAGATCTTCGTTACAGGCCGGTCCAGCTGACCCGTTTTTGTCTTCAGCTGAACTGAGCGGACAAAGCCTTTCTTGTCAGGGTACGTCTGCATAATTTTTCCCATCAGCCAGGACCCTCGTGGAGCGACAGGATCCATTATGACCACAATGTCTCCAATGGAGAAGCTTCTTTTTGGTCTCATCCACTTCTGTCTCTCCTGGAGTAGCGGTAAGTATTCCCTCACCCAGCGCTTCCAAAAGAGATCAGAAAGAAACTGCACCTGCCTCCATCTTCTCTTCACGTACAGGTCATCCTTACAAAAGAGCCCAGGAGGGAGGTGTGGCTTTGACTTTAAGAGCAGGATGTGATTAGGTGTAAGTGCTTCGAGGTCATTCGCATCATCAGAGGCCTTTGTGATGGGACGACTATTGAGAATGGCTTCGACTTCGCAAAGAATGGTGTGAAAACCTTCATCATCCAGTGTTTGAAGTCTGAGCGTGGAAGAGAGGACCCTTTTCGCAAGACGAATAAGACGCTCCCAAACCCCTCCATGGTGAGACCCGGCCGGAGGGTTAAAGGACCATGCTAGACCACTCTGCAGTAAGGCATGCTGAATCTTCTGGTGGTCTAACTCAGCAATGGCTTCCCTTAACTCCCGCTCAGCTCCTATGAAGTTGGTGCCATTGTCTGATGTCAAATGTGTCACCTGACCTCTGCGACACATGAAACGGCGAATGGCATTTATGCATGAGTCAGTGTCTAAAGCATAAGCAACTTCAAGATGAACTGCCCTACTCGCCATGCAGGTAAAAAGGACGCCGTAGCGCTTCGCTCTGCCCCGGCCTTTCTTCACCTCCACTGGCCCAAAGTAGTCGACGCCCACATTCGTGAAAGCAGGTAAATCTGGCACAATTCTCTCTACTGGCAAGTCGGCCATTTTCTGTACCCCTGTCTTTCCTTGGAGACGGCGACAAACTACACACTCAGAGATGACCTTCCTGCAGGCAGAATTAGCATGAGTAATCCAGTATTGCTTCCTGAGAGAAGAGAGCATGTGATTTCTACCTGCGTGACCCAGCTGTTGATGGATATGCTTCAAGAGGAGTTTGGACACATGTTGCTCTTTGGAAAGAAGGACAGGATGTTTTTCAACTTCAGGCATAGCAGCCCTACTGAGCCTTCCTCCCACCCGCAGCAATCCGTCCTCCAACACTGGGTCCAGCTTGTAGAGGTCGCTGTTTCGTTTGACAGATCCTCCGTCTTTCAAAACAGCAATCTCATCAGAAAACCTCTCTTGCTGGAAAAAGCAAATGATGGCACCTTCTGCCCTCTCAAGGTCAGCTGTTGTCAGTGACTGTCCACGGAGTGCCAATTTTTCCCTTTGCATCTCGGCATAAAGGTAGTCGTTTCTTCGGCCTCCATTGTCGTGGCCAATACTTTCGGAGGCTTCGAGAACCTTTCTCCTTTGTGACAAATTTAGAAGCACGTCTCGGAGTCTGAGCATCCATGCCACAGACGTTCTCAGCTTCTTAAAATCTGAAAAGTAGCTTAAAAACACTTTTGTTGCATTCGGTGGATTATGGGAGACAAAGGCATTCACCAGTGGGTCTTTCTTCACCTCAGGGTCATCCACAGGGATCAAAGGTTGTTCCATGATGGTCTTAGGCCATTCCACTTCCCTCCTCAAGAGAAATTCTGGTCCCTTCAGCCACCGCTCACATGCAAGGAATTCTTCAGCACTTAGACCCCTGGATGCCTCATCTGCTGGATTCAGTTTTGTGCCAATGTGTCTCCACTGTGCAACATCGGTTTCATTTCTGATTACAGCCACCCTATTGGCCACAAACGTATGAAACCTCCTGGTCTCGTTTCCAATATACTTTAAAACAGTTGTGCTGTCTGTCCAGAATACTGATGGGTGCAAATCAAGCTGCAACTCCCTCTTCAGCATCTTGTCCACCCGAACGGCCAGGACAGCAGCAGTCAGCTCAAGACGAGGAATTGTTGTTTGCTTTAAAGGAGCGACCCTAGCCTTGCCCAAGACAAAAGCAATACTGACATGGTTTCTCTCATTCTCCATCCTGAGATATGATGCAGTTCCATAGCCATACTCACTGGCATCGGAGAAATGATGCAACTGCAGGTGAGTAGGTGTTCCAAAGTCTTTTGGCTTGATGCACCGGTCCACTGTGAGCTCAGTGATGTGATTGAGATTAGCCAGCCATTTGGACCACTGCTCGGAGAAGACACGAGGTATGCTGGCATCCCAGCCGATGTTCAGCCTGCACATCTCCTGCAGCATCCTTTTAACAGGCAAAGTAAATGGTGCAAGAAAACCCAAAGGGTCATAGATAGATGACACCACAGACAATATGCCACGTCTTGTATGTGGGCGCTCTTCTATGGCTATCCTAAAGGTCAAAACGTCTGCATCTATGCACCAATGAAGACCAAGAGCTGTTTCGACAGGACTTGCCTTTTGATCCAGATTAAGCCCCCTGGTGGCCTTGGAGCGCTGTGGCTCAGGAATACTGGCCAAGACTTCACTGCTGTTGCTTGTCCACTTCAACAGGCGGAATCCTCCCTTCGCACAGGCTTCAGTCAATTCATGCACCATTTTTATGGCTTTGGCCTCTGATGACACAGACTTTAGACAATCATCCATGTAGAAATTTTGCAGTATTGCGTTCAGAACACTAGGTTCAAAGTTGTCTTTATAGTCTTGCACAATTCTCCGCAGTGCATAATTCGCACAACTGGGCGAAGACACAGCCCCAAAGAGGTGAACCCTCATCCTGTATTGCATGGGAGCTCGTCTTGTATCGCCATCAGGATACCACAAGAAGCGTAAAAGGTCTGTGTGCTCCGGAGACACCCTCACCTGATGGAACATGGCTTGGATGTCTGCCATCAACGCTACACGTTCCTGTCTAAACCTGGTAAGTACGCCAAGTAAGGTGCTTGTGAGGTAAGGTCCCTGCAACAGCTGTGAATTCAATGAAATTCCTTTAAACACAGCAGCACAGTCAAAAACAACTCTAAGGTTTTCTTTTTCGGATGGTATACCCCGTGATGGGGAATATACCACACCTTGCCGTCAGCTCGCTTCAATTGCTGATGTGGTACAAGCTCAGCATAACCCTTTTCAATAACTTCAGAGAGGAAAGCTGTGTACTCTTGATGATAATCTTTGTTCCTCTTGAACTTCCTGTGAAGACTTAAAAGACGCTGCTCTGCGATGCTGTGGTTGTTTGGCAAGACGACATCTTCAGCCTTAAAAGGCAAGTCAAAGCAGTAGTGTCCTTCATCAAGCTGAATTGAAGACTCCATTATTCGCATGAACCTTTGATCCTCTCTGGAAAGACACACATCGTCTGATTTTTCATTGAAATCCTGATTGTATTGGGCAACCAATAAGTCTTGTAGCTTGGCGACTGAGATCCTATTGGCAGTGACAGCAGGACGGCCCATCTTGCCTTTGCGCGGCTCACCACCTCTCAGCGGACCATTCACAACCCACCCCAGTAGAGTCCTGACAGCATATGGTCCTTCGCCTTGGCTATTTATTATTTCCCATGGTTCCATGAGCTTCGGCGCGTTGATGCCTATCAGCAATTCCACCTCTGCCTCAAAACTGGGAACTCTAATGCCTTCGAGGTATTTCCATCCCTCTAGGTCCCGTTGAGTGAGAATGTTATTTCTGCTCACAGGCATGGTCCTCTGAGTATAAACTTCAGGTAAGTCCAGGAAGTTTTCTTCATTCAAGCCAGAGACCTCGAGACCACTAAGCAAGAATGTGTCTACAGACCTCTCTTGGCCAAGAGTACGAAGAAGAATGCTAGTCTTGACTCCTGAAAGATTCAGTTTTCTCATGAGATGTTGGGTACAGAAAGAAGCTGAACTCCCAGGGTCTAGAAAGGCATAGGTGTTCACAATCGTGCTCCCGGACTTGGCCTTCACCTGTACAGGCACAATAGAGAGAACACATTCATCACTTCCGGCCCCAGTATGGCCACATGTCTCCAATGACGCAAGTGCATTATTGACTGACACTTCCTGTGTTTTAGATTCGATGTGTAGGACAGTTGGATGTTTGTGTTTACATATATCACATGTCAAAGGCTTGTCACATTCCCTGCTCATATGACCTCTCCTCAGACAGCTGAAACACACTCTACCTACTTTCAGAGCATCCAATTTCTCCCTATGTGTCATCTCATCAAGCTGTGAACACTTCTCCACTGAATGCTGGCTCTTACACACACAGCATGACTCTTCGTCATTCTTCTGTGAAGCTGGCCCTCTGCGCTGTTGGTGCCAAGCTGCTGATGTAGTTGGTCCGGAGGCAGTTTTGATGGCAGCAACAGTAGCTTGGCCTCTTCCAGTATATCTGCTCTTGGGTTTAGAGGAGGGGTCTGGTGGCGTACCCTGTAGGTCACCAAAGAGAGGATCAGACAGAATCTTTACTTGACGCTCAATGAAGGCCACGAAGTCTGGGAACATAGCTCTGTAACCACGGCGCTCCTGTAGCTCCCAGGCGACAGACCTCCATTTTTCCCTTAGTTTATATGACAACTTCATCATTATCAGGCGAAGATTGGATGGCACATTCATCTCCTCCATATGCTGCAAATCTTCCATGACATTGCAACAGTCCCTTAAAAAGATTGAAAAAGACTGCAGAGCATTAATGTCATCAACCCTCATCATTGGCCACGTCATAGCCTTCTCCATATAAGCTGCAGCAATTTTCATTTCATTTCCAAAATGTTCTTTCAATAGATTCTTTGCTCTCTCATAGCCCTGCCCAGAAGCCATGTTATAGCAACTCCGAACCAGTTCTCTTGGCTGCCCTCTAGTATGTTGCTCGAGGTAATAAAGACATTCTTGTTTATCTGTAGTTTTCTTTTCAATAGCTTGCTCGAAAGCTCTAATAAAGGCAGCATATTTAAGTGGATCACCATCAAACTCTGGGATAGCTCGTGGAGGAAGAGAGGCTAAGGCTTGGTTCTGAACCAGCTGAGCGGTGATGTTAGTTTGCTGTTGCATAAGGTCATACAGAGTAGGGTGTTGAACATTGTCAAGAGAGGAATGATGATGCGACTGTGATTGCATACGTGTACTCCCTTGTGAGGTTAATGGCTGAAATCCTGCTGCTAAAGCGTTGGGGAGTCTGGATCCGTTTCCCTGCACTTCAGATTCATGCATGTGGGTAGGCCGACTCCCTTGTGAGATCGACAGCTGAAGTCCTGCTGGTGCAGCGTTGGTGGGTCTGGTTCCAAGGACATTCCCCCGCACTTCAGACCTGTGAGAAGATGGTGCATATGACACTGAAGACAAAGGGTTACCAGACCTTACTGAAGACTGGGCTTGTGGGATGTGCGGCCTTCCTTTAGGCCGTACAGCCAGTGGCTGAGAATGGTCCTGTTGGAGAGAGACAGTTTTAGAAAGTTGCAAGACAGGAGCTGTGTTCAAATAACTTGATGTTTGTGATTTCAAATGAGCATGAAGATAGGCATTCATGGCATCTTCTCCATTATCCTCTTCATACTCATCCACATCTTCACCACCACACACATTTTCAAACACAGACAATCTAGCTGTAGCAGCAGCCAACTTGGTCTCAACCTCTAGCTGTTCCTTTTTCCTTTTCAGCTTTGCCTTTTCCATTTGAAGGACTTCTTCTTCAGCGTCGATATCATGCATTTTTCTCAAAGCAGCTGCAGACTGTAAAAGTGCAGCCCTTTCAGCCTTTGCCTTTAAACGTACGTAAATAATACTGGAAGCCTTTGAATGGACAGAAGAGTGATCTTTATGTTTTGACCCTTTACTTGAAACATTGGATATACTATCTTCAGGCCTTATATCAGAATTTGTTATAGATAGCACATCAAGATTCTCATCGTCCTTTTTTGCAGCAGCAGCCGCCAACCATTTCTTCACATCATTCTCAAATATATTAATTTCCTCTATTTTCTGTGCAAGCCAATGTTGTTGCTTGTCGTGTTCAGGGTCTGGCATAGGCATTTCCAGCAAAGTAGTTTGAGTTTCTAAAGCCTCATTGCACAACGTGGTGTATTTGCTTAAACATTTCTTCACATCAAACACAGTTTGAGATGTCCTTTTCCCAGAAAGAACCTCTTTAATCCTTTGCTTAATTCTATTAGCTTGCATAAATTGGGATTTCCGATTTTTTTGCAGATTTTCAAACAACATTGTAAATCCCTTAGCTGTTAATTTTCTTGTGCGTTTCCCCAAATCATCAACAACAGAACTAGACTTATCAGGAATATAATTTTTGTCTGTAGCCACAGAAGCGGTCTTGGCCTTGTCAGGCAAGTTTTCTTCCTCTGCACTCATCTTTGTGCGTTAAGCGCATCAAGTTCAAAGCGCTCAATAAAACAGCACAATTGACTTTACTTATGCAGAAGCAGCCAACAGCACACACAACACAGCACTTAAAGTATTCCGAGCATTTCAATTTCGAGAGTCCAATTTTCCAATTCCATCGGCAGAAATATATGAAAGTGTACCCACCAGCTTTCCGTGGTTGCGGTCTGCACTGGATAACAACGTGAGGACTTACAGGTGTTTCAATTAAGACTTCCAGACTCTGCGACAGGTAAGCAATCCAATAAGATGAGCAATCCTTTCAATATCCAAACGATCAGGACGCTCCTGTCCAATTCAGAAGCGTATCCAAACGAAAAGGAATAGGTTCTTACGTTGTGGAGGCTATCCTATAAGCCTCGGCATGGATGGCATGGTGTTCTCAACGCGTAGCAGAAAGATCCAGGCATTAGCTCTTTTGGGTGGTGTTCCCGTTTATTATAAAAGTAGAAAAAAAAGGTATTGTACATAAAATGGTACTTCAACCATTGCTAATTAATAATGTGCTGTCGGTGGAGAGGGTGCTCACGGCTACGGTAAGAACCGTGTGTTCCCCACCATCCACACCTTTCCCTAACTAATTGCCACACCTGTAATTAATAAATAGTTCTCCCAGATTATCAACGTGCTGAAAACTGTTTTTGCTGCATAATATTTTTGTAAAAACCATGACTTTTGCATGGTAGTGTATCATGGTTTCTACAAACATATTAAGCAGCAAGACTGTTAATAAAAATGAGATGTTTCTTGTACACTGCTTCTCGAATGTTTCTTGAAGTAGCTTATTAGAATTATTTCTGAATGATCATGTGACTCTGAAAATTTGAGTAATGGTTGCTGAAAATTCAGTTCTTTTAAATTGTAATAATATTTATATTACTATTTGAGAAGCCTTATTGAGCATAAGAGACTTTAGAAAAAAAGTCAAAAATTCAATTATTCAAAATATTTGACCAGTTTTAATTGTGTGTGTATGTATATATATATTTACATATATACATATATATATATATATATATATATATATACATCATACAGTATATACACACATAATGTAGAGTTTATTTATTTAAAATGTAAAATCTTTACCCGCAGACAGAGATGAAGTGAAGTGCTGATTGGGAACACTTTCTGCCAGATGCGAACCACCTCTGGCCTAAAGGCTTTCACCACATACACTGATCCCAGCTTCATCACATCACCCTCAGCCCAGGTACACACCACCTTGGTGGCCCTGCGCAGACCCCCATCCAGCACCTCCTGGTGGGCTAACGGCTGAAGAACAGCTGTACGTCCGTGCTGAATCCAGGTGGAAATTTTAGAGGACTGATCTTCAAGTGAAGACCCTGCTTCTGTCTCGTCAAGTCTATAAATACAGACCTCAACACCACCTGCACAGAGCAGAGGACATTTAAGTAAATAACTAAATCTGGCTAACATTGGTTAAATAACCATGGTTTGATTTTTTACCCAATAATGACACAGGGGTGAATGGTATAGAGTGAGCCAATCTCATAAGGTTGTTCCTCTCCATTGCTGAAAGAAAAAAAAACACCAAAAGAGATCCATCATATCCAAAGAATAACAAAACAAAATATTTGAGGTTATGAAGTCTAATTATTACTCACCTGAGTAATGCTGGCCTAAATCTTCAGTTAACTTAAATGTAGAGCTCTTTACTAACATAAGACAGACAGAGCACATCAAAATCAAACCCATGCAATTTACTCACAACATAAACAGAATTACCATAAAAGTACAAGTAACTTACCTTCTTGTGTCATGCTGCTTACCCTACAAGAAGTAGAGAAATTAGATGAACAGTTAGAAATATTTTCTCTTAATAATTAACATGTCTCATGAAATCAAAAACTGAACTTACGAGGGTCTTTGACTGATAGACCTGGCCCAGCTGCTTAGAAGTGGCTGCCCGGGGGTCACAGTGTTCTGAGGAGAGGTCATAACATTCAGCCCATCAAATGTCTCACAAACAGGAAAGAAATCAACTTCATGAGGTGAGCACTACAGGTGAACTATGATGGGCCTTACCAGCCATGATGGGGCCAATTTTGTGAAATCCACTTGGTCAACATCTAATAAATAAAATTAAAAATTATCCCAGAGTCATTTTGCAGGTTGGTGTCATTTCATCTCAGGTCAAAATTCCATCTGCAGGTTTTATAAAAGTAAATGTAAGACTTTTTAAGACCAAGTACAGAAAATTTAAGGAATAAATTGAATAGAACACAATACGTCAATATGGTCTCTAAATAAATGTCTTGTATTAGCAGCATTTCAAAGTTAGAAAATACACACTGCAAAAAAAGTACATTCTTCATAAGTATTGTTGTCTCGTTTTCCAGTGCAGATTTTTAAAGATTCTTAAATTTTCAAGATACATTTGGTTGCAATGCAAAATGACATTACATAAAAAGTCTTGTTTTATAAGAACTGATCAAAATGAAGCAAGTTTTTGATTAAAACAATTAATAATTCCCTTAATTCAAAGGGAAAACAAGTTTCCATACCCCATTAACAGATATTTGTTCTTGTTTTAAACAATCTTAATTGATCTGATCTCGTTTTATTTTCCATCTCAAATATATGCATCTTGATTCAAGGACATTAAGATATTTGTTTTAAAAACAAAACAAAAATGAGGAAGATGCAAAAATGCAGCGCATGCAAAATTCAGTGGCATTAATTTGTTAATTTAAGATTTTCTGCTCTGATTTAAGAGCCTTTTTAGCCCACATTAAAACTGTTTAAGACCTTTTTTTAGACCTGCAGAAACCCTACATTTGGGCATCAAAAAGTTTGAAAACATACTCAGCTGGGTTAGACTGACTGAGGTTCTGAATCTCCGGTCAAACAGGCCTTTTACTTTCCTCTTCATTTTTCTGCGTGGGTCAAACTCATGCATGCTTCCCCGTGTTTCATCAAGTTTTACCTAAGAGACAGTGACATTACTTAACCATTATCACTAGGTCTGACTGCTTGAAATTAAAAAGACATAGCAGGTTGGCTTACATTCTCAGGGGTTCCTGCTCTGGTCTTTATGGACTTTTTCCCAAATGAACTTTGTCTCTTAAAGATCTTAGATAACCCTAGAGTCACATACATTAATGGATTAATTAACACAAATTGAGATCGATATATAGTGTGTGGTTATGATTTGCATCCATAATACCTCTCTGGTCATGGCTGTGTTGGGGAGGCACTAGAAGTGTCCGTCTGCTGTGCTCTGATGTTGAGACATCAGGCATGGCCATAGTCTCCACGCTGGCCGAGAGCGAGCGGCTCTGCTCCAGATCAAAGGCCCATTTTCTGCCTAAAAGTCCTTGAGGTCTTTTGAAGTGTCCAGCATCATCAAGCCTGTAGAATGCCGGGTTTCTGATCCCCACTGATCGATCCCCATCACTGTGGGAATCTGTAAGCAGGAACGTATGGCTGGAGGATCTGGACATTGCATGTAAGTCGTCCTCATCATCCTCTTCCTCCATAGACTCCTCATTGCTGGGTTGAAACTGTAAGTCTCTCATCAGAGGCACAGTGGGAGAACTAGCACGTGATGGTTCCCCAGATCCATACATTCCCTTGTCCCTCCATCCAGCGCATAGGTGAGGTAAAGAGAGATGGCATACACTTTCTCTTGAATCGCCACGCTGTAGGGGCCACCTAAAACTACAATCTTCTTCCTCTGGGCCTGCCAACATGCATTTGCTCCTGACCTCAAAGGGTCCAACACTCGTCCCTGGTGGCAGCTCCAGGGAAGGACGCTGCCGGCCAGGCCCCAAGCCTCTGAGTAAGGAAGGTGGCATACTGCGGTAGTGCTTCGGAGATGGAAGTGCTTGGCTGGGAGCGACACTTCCGCCAATGCGGAGACAGCAGCTATGGGACACTTGCTCATGGCGGCATGCAAATGGCTGGCTCTGACCAAGACGGGCCACCTCTTGCTGCTGGTTGTCTGTGGCTGAGAGGAAGTTTAGAGTGTCGACTGCTAAAGCAGACAAGTCCTGCAACTGACCCAGGTGACCGTCTAAAGTGCACATATTGTCCTGGATGATACTGATCTTCTCAGCAACCTCAACTAATATTCCAGCCATCTCTTCAGTCCTAGAAAAAAACACCATAGACAAACTTGAGTTCATTCCATTGATTACAGGTAAACCAAATCATTTAAAATGGAAATTCAGATGCATACTTTTATTTACGAAGTTCAATCGACTGATAGATTAACTAAAAAAACAAATGATGTAATTTCCTGCTGCATCCAAATGAGGTTTGGGAGATGCACTCACTTGTCAGCTGCGGAGCGAATCCGGTTGATTTCACTGCCTTGTTGACTCTCCTTTTTGTCTCTGAAATATCCAGCGACACACTTTTCTTCAAACTCATGCAACTTCTTCAGATCATTAGGGGCCAGGAGTAATTCTGTACACATACCAGCAATACACTTAAATATTTGATAATATTGTGTATAAAAAAGGATTTTAAGAAACAACAGAATGCTCTTTTTGTATTGGATCAATCATAAATGTACATTCGTTTTTTGTGCAAGAAATTGTAAATGTAAAACCTTATTATGTTGGCTCATTTTGTCAATATTCAACTATAGTGCAAATTCTAAAATAATTGAATTGGACAGAATTGTAAAATTATAGATTGTGTGTATAATGTGTGTAAATCGAATCACAAATAATTTCTAACCAAACATGTGCACCACTAGTAAACAGATCTGTTTCTCAGTCAAATTCTGACAAGATCACAATAATCATGCAGCGAAGAATACTAAGCTAATACTAAGCTACTAATATTAATATTTTAATATAATAGTATAATCATTTAATATTCTTAATGTTTATTGAATACTTGATACTGCTGTTAGATAACATGTTCTTTTTTTGTGTCTTTGTTCTGTTGCAACACTTATTGTACAAAATACCTGAACGCTACATGTCATTGTTTAAATTTGTTCATATTTTACAATTTTTAAATCTTATGAAATAAATATGTTTCTTACTTTTTTTTGGTAAAGAACTATCAACTGGTATTGGTATCCTCTACTTTTTTTTCTTTTCTTTTTTTGTATTGTAACAATCCTGCCAAGTCAATTATGCAAGACATGTCAGTTTTTTGTCATGTCAGACATACAGGTGCATCTCAATAAATTAGAATGTCGTGGAAAAGTTCATTTATTTCTGTAATTCAACTCAAATTGTGAAACTCGTGTGTTAAATAAATTCAATGCACACAGACTGAAGTAGTTTAAGTATTTGGTTCTTTTAATTGTGATGATTTAGGCTCACATTTAACAAAAACCCACCAATTCACTATCTCAACAAATTAGAATACTTCATAAGACCAATAAAAAAAAAAAACATTTTTAGTGAATTGTTGGCCTTCTGGAAAGTATGTTCATTTACTGTATATGTACTCAATACTTGGTAGGGGCTCCTTTTGCTTTAATTACTGCCTCAATTCGGCGTGGCATGGAGGTGATCAGTTTGTGGCACTGCTGAGGTGGTATGGAAGCCCAGGTTTCTTTGACAGTGGCCTTCAGGTCATCTGCATTTTTTGGTCTCTTGTTTCTCATTTTCCTCTTGACAATACCCCATAGATTCTCTATGGGGTTCAGGTCTGGTGAGTTTGCTGGCCAGTCAAGCACAGTAACACCATGGTCATTTAACCAACTTTTGGTGCTTTTGGCAGCGTGGGCAGGTGCCAAATCCGGCTGTAAAATGAAATCAGCATCTTTAAAATGCTGGTCAGCAGAAGGAAGCATGAAGTGCTCCAAAATTTCTTGGTAAACAGGTGCAGTGACGTTGGTTTTCAAAAAACACAATGGACCAACACCAGCAGATGACATTGCACCCCAAATCATCACAGACTGTGGAAACTTAACACTGGACTTCATGCAACTTGGGCTATGAGCTTCTCCACCCTTCCTCCAGACTCTAGGACCTTGGTTTCCAAATTAAATACAAAACTTGCTCTCATCTGAAAAGAGGACTTTGGACCACTGGTCAACAGTCCAGTTCTTCTTCTCCTTAGCCCAGGTAAGACGCCTCTGACGTTGTCTGTGGTTCAGGAGTGGCTTAACAAGAGGAATACGACAACTGTAGCCAAATTCCTTGACACGTCTGTGTGTGGTGGCTCTTGACCCCAGCCTCAGTCCATTCCTTGGGAAGTTCACCCAAATTCTTGAATCGATTTTGCTTGACAATCCTCATAAGGCTGCGGTTCTCTCAGTTGGTTGTGCATCTTTTTCTTCCACACTTTTTCCATCCACTCAACTTTCTGTTAACATGCTTGGATACAGCACTCTGTGAACAGCCAGCTTCTTTGGCAATGAACGTTTGTGGCTTACCCTCCTTGTGAAGGGTGTCAATTAGGGATGGGCGATATATCTCATGCGATATGCATGCGCATCTCGTCAGTAAAGCCGGTTCCTTGATTAGCGGTTAATCTCCATCACCTGTTTTCAAATGGAGCGGCATTTAATACACAGAGCCGTAGATCACTGACAAGCTACGCAATATCGCGTTCATATCGAAGGCGATATATCAGTCGATATATGAGTAGCTTGTCTGTGAACTACGGCTCTGTGTATTAAATGCCGCTCCATTTGAAAACAGGTGATGGAGATTAACCGCTAATCAAGGAACCGGCTTTACTGACGAGATGCGCATGCATATCGCATGAGATATATCGCCCATCCCTAGTGTCAATGATTGTCTTCTGGACAACTGTCAGATCAGCAGTCTTCCCCATGATTGTGTAGCCTAGTGAACCAAACTGAGAGACCATTTTGAAGGCACAGGAAAGATTTGCAGGTGTTTTGAGGTGATTAGCTGATTGGCATGTCACCATATTCTAATTTGTTGAGATAGTGAATTGGTGGGTTTTTGTTAAATGTGAGCCTAAATCATCACAATTAAAAGAACCAAAGACTTAAACTACTTCAGTCTGTGTGCATTGAATTTATTAATACACGAGTTTCACAATTTTGAGTTGAATTACTGAAATAATTATTTATTAATTTATTGAGATTACTATTACTAATTACTAATTTATTGAGATGCACCTGTACAGTAAAACAGACGGCTATGATGGTTCATAAAAAATTCACACACTTACTCAGACCAGTTTTTCTTCGTTTGGATGCCTTTCTGTGCTTTTGCCACATTGAGCTAAGACACAATGTTACATGACTGAGAAGGATGAGAGGGGGCGGCAGCCACGGCTTCTCCTGATATGTCATGATGTAACGATAGCGGTTGTATTTCCACAGCTTACGGGATATGGAGCTCATGTCAAAGTAAACATTGCTGTGAAGTAAATAATAATGCAAAGTAGGTTAAACCATCACAAAGCAACCAAGACTCGACAATACATCAACACCAACTCCTGCAACAATCTTCCACTCTGGATGTCATGGTGCATGTTAGTCCAACAACTCAACAGACCAAATTATCATCACACCAGGAAACAAATGAAAACATGTGAGCAAATTACGCTTATGCCAAGTCATAAAGATGAAGATGAAGTGCATACTTGAAGAATGCAATAAGTACATTAACCATGATAATGTACTGAACAAAAAGGTAGACGGCCTGCAGGAAGGGGGTGAGGAAAGCTCCAGGGACACAGGTTTCTGGATTACTACATGCTGTCAAAACAAGCAGAGATGATCACAATAGAATATAGCATAAAATAAGACATTTTATTAATAATAATAGATAATAGTAATAATAGAGCAGATCATATACAAGACATGAATATTAAAACATAACCTGACAACCAAATATTAGGAAAAAGGTTTATTCAAATCAGAGTAACTGGCCAGACTGAATAGTGTCCTTTTGTCGTACTCACCATCAATCTCTCCAGCATACACCTCCCCAAAGATCATCCAGTAGGGCTGAAAGACTACATCTCTGAGCAGATTCCAGGATGGATCCTCATTAGGGGACAGGATGGACTTCCTGGACGTGCCAAAACTGACCAGCACAATCGCCATAATGACTACGATATAGAACATGTTGCTCATCTGTGGGAGAATATATACACATTTTAAATTATATTTTCTATTTTTGTGAAATGTATCACAGTATTAGAAAACAACTGCTCTTATGAAAAACATAACAACAGCAAATGTTGCATGTAGACTGAAATTATGCATTGATACATTTAAATTACACACCATTTTGGTGATCATGGTCAGGTATGGTCCTGCATGCTGATTGACAGCAAAAAGGTCCAGAAGCCTGACAGACCAGAAGATGAAATCCAAAGAGTAGACAATGTGACTGGCTAAGCGTGTTTCTTGATGCCACCGTAGGGAGACCCCGACCAGGAACAGGAGGATGCCCATGAAATCATTGATATTCCAGTACTCACTGAACCACACCTTCAACTTCTTAGTGAACTTCCTGGGCTCCAAAACCAACACCTAGAAAACACATCGTACCCATGTGTACCCAGCACTCTCAACACAATGAACTAGTGAACCCACTGAACTAGTGGGTTGTGCATTTTGGAGTATGCAAGGTGGGGTATGCATTTTTTCAAAAACGCTTTAGAAAACGAGTCAGGGCCGAGTACCAAAACAAACTTGTAGCCAATCAGCAGTAAGGGGCGTGTCTACTCATGATGCAGAGGAGAAAGCGCTCATCAGTGCACATGCCGGACATTAGCCGAGCCGAGCGACGACAGAAAGATAGAGATGGCGAATAAAAAACAAAAGAGGAAAACATCTGCGGATCAAAAGAAGGCTAACACCGTATCTACACCGGACGTGACAGAGCGACCATTGAAAATCATTTGAAATTTGTGTTAATGTGTCATAAATAGAACGCGGCAGCAGTTTACTGTCGGGGATTTGTCGTGTCGCGGCGCGGCATCCAGTGTAGACAGCATCACTGATTATAATGACTTCTATAGTATTTTGTCACGCCGTGTGTAGACACGGTGTTACGATAAGGCAAGAAGTAGGACCCGTGTAAATATCGGATCAGCTTTCCAGCGCTGGAGAGAACTCAAGGAGTGGGAAGGCCTGCGATCGGGCGCCGAGGTTGCTTTGTTTCTTCTCAATAGGTGAGTAACATTGGTTTTGCTTTGTTTCACAGAACTAATCGTTGCTGTACGTATGTGTGGGGCGGAGCTATCAAAATAGGGGGGAGACCCTTTTGGGGTAGGGGCGTGTTTGTTTTGGTGATTTCAAATGTCAACATTGGCTACCAGAAATCGCTTACCCCACCTTTAACGTAAACAACAACGTATGCTGTCCTGTGTCAGCTGCGCCACGCAGATATGCTGTCTACGCTTTGATTTGAACGAAAACAATGTATCTGCATGGTGCAGCTGACACAGAACAGCATATGTTGTTGTTTACATTCAGTGGATACTCTCCAAATTGGCGCCAGGGTGACATGGAGATGAATTGTTGAATAAAGTCGTTATTTTTGTTTTCTTTGCGCACAAAAAGTATTCTCGTAGCTTTGTAAAATTATGGTTGAACCACTGATGTCGCATTGATTATTTTAACAATGTCCTTGCTACGTTTCTGGAACTTGATCGTGGTAGCATCCTTGCTGTCTATTGGAGGGTCAGAGAGCTCTCAGAATTCATCAAAAATATCTTAATTTGTGTTCCGAAGATGAACGAAGATCTTACAGTATTATATGTTGAAATAATTGGACTGTAATTTACAACAATATTCTAAGTCAATTCTGTTATTAAGGAACTCCAAATAAATAAATAAAGGCTGTTCAAACAAATGTATTTTAGTTTTTTTTATGTCTTGAATCATTCTGAGTTATATGTAAACTCTTATGCATTAGACTGCTTTTAAATATTAGCAATATTTTGTTTGCTGAATTGTTGAATTCAGCAACAATTAAAGGAGAGGACAAAAAATGCTTTTTGTTTTAATTGTTACACTTATTTGTACAAGAAATATTTTTTACTGTTATTCAGAGATTTTTTAACCAATAAACAATCACTCAAACATATAGTCAATGGCAGAACTCTGTTAATAATTCCCACAAATGCACTGCTGCTGGGTTCATAGATAACAGAGGATGGGGGAGTCAGACAGTGGCATTCTCAGGGTCAAGCTTGAGAACAGCATAATCAGAAAGAGATAGCACCTTACTGAAGACTTTGGAATCCAGCTTGGTAAAGATAAGACTTTTCAAAGACATGCTTTCTTTAATTGCCCTGAACAGCTGAAAAGGGCACTGAGCCAACTTTTCACAGACAAAAGGAGACATTGATGATCTCAAACTGTATATTTCTTTTAACTGCTGGAGAGGGGTGTGATTTCAAGGGCACTCACCTCTCGAGCTTTCTCCGCTGCCATGGTCAGGATGTAAGTTATGACCAAGCACTCCTGAATGTTGGGTTTCTCATCCAGCCTCACCAGCACAGTATAAGAGAACATCATGAGGAAACCCAAAAACGCCATCTGCGTGGACAAATAAAATCTTCAGAGATTCAAGGTTGAAGAGAGGCAGCTGGAGCGAGAGAGTGTGAAAAAATGAAGTGAGGTGGAATTAAGGGGAAACCTACTGTATGAAACCAGAATTTGACCACTGGAGCCGTATAGAAGTCATAAACCTTTCTGGTCCAAGAACAAAGACACCTGCTCCCTCTCTCCTCATCACCCTGAATCTAGAAAAAGACCACTATCAATGTAAATTACACACTGTGCCATAAGAATTCAAAGACTGTGTAGTGTGTTATAGGTTGGCAGTAGAGTTTATAACTGAAAGTAGAGATGCAACAACTTCATTTTTCAGAAGCATGTCTACTTTAGACTTGTTTTCAAAATAGTGCAGCTTTTCACAGTAACAAGTAACGTTTTTCAACAAGTAGTGATGTAGCTAAATTTCTGTTAATTTCAAATTAAATTGCACACATGAGTTGAGGATAAAAGCAAATTCTTCTTCATACCAATGACGATAGCTATAACAAAACCCATATTTTATTATATAGTTATTAAACTAAAAGTAAGTAAAGTTATTAAAAAAATATAACTTTTAATAATCATTCTAATTTTGTGAGAATAGAGGTCCACCCAACAACTACAACACAGAGAAACAATATCTTTGGAATCGGCCCAACTTTAAAGAGTGAGCATTTAAAGCATGAGACGACAAAACTGCATCACACGCTTAAATAAAAATGGAAGTTTTCATCTGTTGGTGTAGATACTAATAGAGTTATCGCTATAGTTATTTTTATATTTAACATTCTCGGTGTGAATGGCCCTCTGGTGAATCGGTTGAATCTATTTGGACAGTTCAGGCAATTGATTGGCCAATTCATGTCCCTGGACAGAAATCCTTGCTCTCCATTTTATGCCTTATAAAATAGCTATATAGAATATAGAATAGAATATAAAATATGTATATACTTAAAATATATATATATAATATACGTATAACACCATGTAAAAAGTTTCTCAGGAAAATCAATACTTTTGCATGAAAATGCAAATGCTTTGCCAAAGAATGCACAATTTCTTTGCAATGCTTTTGTGAGAGGACACAAAGTTTTTTTGGGGGGGGGAGGCAATACTTTTCCAAGACAACAAGTCAAGTCAAGTCAAGTCTCAAGTCACCGGATCTCAAGTCCAAGTCAAGTCAAGTCAAGTCATTTTCTTTATTTAGTCAAGCAAGTCACAAGTCCTTAAATTTGCGACTCGAGTCAGACTCGAGTCAAGTCATGTTACTCGAGTCCCCATCTCTGCATGCTACAAACACATAATTAGTGTTTAGTGTGTTAGCAGAATGGTGAATGTTTGTTAAAGTGAGTGTAGTGTCTGTCTAGATTCCTTACTGCATTTGCTGCCCCTTCTTGCTCTGATGCCCCAGGGCTTCCTGGGTCCCACCCAAACTGCAAGGCTTCCTGGGGCTGAGGAACATGGGACATCTCTGCCTGACTCTTAAACTCTAGCATCTGAATGGCCACAGGCATCAGGATACTGGCAATAATCTGGAGAGAAAGGATGTGGTTTTAGACAAAAAAACAAAACAAATCTGGGTCACAAATGTGCTGTTAAATGTTAAGTGCCAAGAGAAAGAAAATGAAAAGACTTAAATCTTTGACACATGGCTGTCAGTGACAGCCATGTGTCAAAGATGTCAGCTTCACATATATGTTTCAAATGTAAGATATTTGTGTCATTTCTGTTTTGCTTCTGGGAAAGTTGACAGATGAGTCATTTCTTATTTAAATTTGTGCCTCTTTGTTGTGTAATTACAGCAGAGAATAATAAGACATTTCTGCAGTGAAAGAGGAGAATGGGATCGAAGCATGTTGCAGGTAAGACTTAAACCTGCATTTTTCATGTAAGCACCACAGTCCACAACGTGTCTGGATGCACATCTGCTAATAATAGCATGCATAAGTAAATTATGCATTCATATTTGAGAAATATGACTGTATTTCTGATTAAACAAGTCTGTAATGTAGCTCATAAAAATGGTGATGTTTATAATTCAACAACACCCCAAATACTAAACCTTTAAAAGCAACCAAATTCAACAGATAATTACCCATTCTGCAGCTTTGTAACTGCAGAAAGTAAATGACAACTAATTAAAAATACCAATGTCCAACTATTAAAAAAGAGTGGTTCATATTAGCTATGATGTAGAAGAAGAGGATTTTAAAGTAATTTACACTTTTTAAGCAATCGTCGAGCATCTCAATTCAACACACCTTGAACCAGGAGTTCTTGCTCAAGTTGAGCCGGCCCATCCACAGGTCTGTGAGGAGCATCTGAGTGCAGTTGTGAGCCACAAAGGGCCTGAGTCTTGAGGAGACGGCCATTTGCAGACAGGTGAAGTTACTCCAGTCCTTCATCTCCCAGGTCAGCAGCTTCATCGCCATGCGTTCGTTCTTTCTGAAAGCCTGATCCAAGAGATCCACAGCCAACTGTCCGAACTCTCTAAAAGATCAATACAATCACATTGCATTGTTTTAACAACTTCTTTTTTATCACTAGACAAGTTCCAAACTCAAAATCTTTAAACACATCTAAATCTTTCAAGATTCAGTTACTTCTAATCCAATGAAATCTCCATTAAGCAACATTTAGCTATGGTGGCCCAGTAGTGCACAACACAACAAAATCTCCACAACACAACAAATTCGCCACAACAAAACTCATAGGACTAATTTCATTGTGTTGTGCTAATTTCCCTGTGTTGTACTAATTTCGTTTGTGTTGTGCTAAAATCGTTGTGTTGCTGCTATTTTCCATTGTGTTATGCTAATTTAGTTGTGTTGTAGCTTGTTTCCGTTGTGTTGCGACTTGTTTCCATAGTGTCAGTTGTGATGTGCTAATTTTGTTGTGTTGTGATTTGTTTCCATTGTGTTGCAGCTTGTTTCCATTGTGTTGTGCTAATTTAGTTGTGCTGCAACTAGTTTCTGATGTGTTGCGGCTTATTTCTATTGTATTGTGCTAATTTTGTTGTGTTGTAGCTTGTTTCCATTGTGTTGCAACTTGTTTCCATGGTGTCAGTTGTGATGTACTAATTTTGTTGTGTTGTGATTTGTTTCCATTGTGTTGCAGCTTGTTTCCATTGTGTTGTGCTAATTTCGCTGTGTTGTGGCTTGTTTCCATTATGTTGCGACTTGTTTCCATTGTGTTGTGGCTTGTTTCCGTTGTGTTGCAACTTGTTTCCATTGTGTTGTGCTAATTTCGCTGTGTTGTGGCTTGTTTCCATTGTGTTGCAACTTGTTTCCATTGTGTTGTGCTAATTTCGCTGTGTTGTGGCTTGTTTCCGTTGTGTTGCAACTTGTTTCCATTGTGTTGTGCTAATTTCGCTGTGTTGTGGTTTGTTTCCATTGTGTTGCGACTTGTTTCCATTGTGTTGTGGCTTGTTTCCGTTGTGTTGCAACTTGTTTCCATTGTGTTGTGCTAATTTCGCTGTGTTGTGGCTTGTTTCCATTATGTTGCGACTTGTTTCCATTGTGTTGTGGCTTGTTTCCGTTGTGTTGCAACTTGTTTCCATTGTGTTGTGCTAATTTCGCTGTGTTGTGGCTTTTTTCCATTGTGTTGCAACTTGTTTCCTTTGTGCTGTTCTAATTTCGCTGTGTTGTGGCTTGTTTCCATTATGTTGTGACTTGTTTCCATTGTGTTGTGGCTAGGGCTGTGACGGTCACCGTGACAACCGCGTCACCGGCGGTGGTCAGTTGTCACCGCGGTTGTCTATTGCCACCGGCGGTAGTGCACGTGACGTCACACACTTTATAACAAGCATAATGTGTTACAACTTGTTGCCATTGTGTTGTGGCTTGTTTCCATTGTGTTACGACTTGTTGCCATTGTGTTGTGACTTGTTGCCATTGTGTTGTGGCTTGTTGCCATTGTGTTGTGGTTATTTCGTTGTCTTGTGGCTTGTTTCTATTGTTTTGTGCTAATTTTGTTGTGACTTGTTTCCTTTGTGTTGTGGCTTGTTTCCGTTGTGTTGCGACTTGTTTCCATTGTGTTGCGTGTTGGGACATGTTTCCATTGTGTTGCGGCTTGTTTCCGTTGTGTTGTGCTAATTTCATTGTGTTGTGGCTCGTATCCATTTTGTTGCGACTTGTTTTCATTGTGTTTCATCTTGTTTCCATTGTGTTGCATCTAGTTTCCGTTGTATTGTGTTTTTTTTCCACTGTGTTTTGGATATGTTGTTGTATTGTGCACTATTGGGCCACCGTATTTAGCACATGTTGTTTGTATTACAAGCTTTAGAGCAGTGGTCTCAAACTCAATTCCTGGAGGGCCACAGCTCTGCAGAGTTTAGCTTCAACCAGCTCCAACTCACAGCTGCTTGGAAGTTTCTAGTAATCCTGAAGACCTTGATTAGCTGGATCAGGTGTGTTTGATTAGGGTTGGAGCTAAACTGTGCAGAGCTGTGGCCCTCCAGGAATTGAGTTTGAGACCAATGCTTTAGAGTGAAGAAAAACACAAACTGACAGAGAGTTCTTCTTCAGCTCCTCGGCCATGCTGTCACCCATATTGCTTTCTCTGGCTTCCACCGCCATAGCACGGTAAAGCTTGCAGGCCACAACCGCCCTGGCCATTGCCTGCTCTCCATGCTGCCACAAGAACATTGCCATCTCTTGCCGATGCTTGAGCACTGCCCACACAAACAGGTCGTTAAAAGTGCATACAAACTCGGGGCTCGGGGTTGACTTGACATCCTGATGCACTACCACACCCTCCTGCAAAGACACAATTCTGGGTGTTTTTAATAAATGGAATGATTGTGAATATATTCGTTAACGTATGACTCAATGCTGCGGCTGTGAACAGAATGGAGATGTTGAAAGAACCTGGTGTCTGCACGGCCGAGCAGTTCTGTGGAAATGGGAGCGAGATGGGGAGGTCACTGGAGTTGGAGCTGCTTTCCTGGCTTTGCTGAAAGGGCTGGACCTATCCTTACCACCCTCCTATCCCAGATAAAAAAGCTCATTAAATTTAAGTTCAATAATGTCTAAAAGAAATGGAACCTCAAAACACAGAAATGCATGGATTATTATCTAAATGAATGGGAAAGAAAGCAGACCTTAGCTGGGTTATGGAATCGACTGTACATGGCTCTGAAACTCTTGCGTGTATATGTGCTTCGATAAGCTCCGCCAATTAGGTATTCAATCACCATTCCAACATCGATTAAAGATATCCTATAAACAGCAGGCAGACGAGTCTACAAAAACACAGAAAATGCTTATGGACCCCTTGGTGGATTGAAAAATGGAGCATTTTAACCCTGGCCTTCAGTAACAATATGTAATATAGAATATATTTTGGGGTCAGTAAAGCTTTAGTTTGGAGTCAGAGTAAGATTATTTTTATTTTTTTTAAAGGAGTCTCCAATGCTCACCAAGGCTGCATTTTGTATTAAAAATCCAACAAAAAGAGTAATATTATAAAATACAGTAAACTTATATTTTTACAATTAAAAATAAAAGTTTTCTTTTGTAATATACAGTAGTCAACATTTGAAGTGGATCAAAAAAGTTAATCAAAGTTGTCCTAAGACGAGAACGTATTTTGGTTTTAGGTTTTAGGACAACTTTGATGAAAGGTTTTGATCCACTTCAAATGTTGACTAGTGTAGTTTAAATTGTAATTTATTTCTGTGAGAATTACTCTAGACTTCAGTGTCATGTGATCCTTTAGAAATCATTGTAATATGCTGATTTAATGCTCAGTTAATTAAGTTAATTAATTATGTTAATATTGTATTTTTGTTTAAAGCACATTTCAATTCTTTTCCACAAAAATTCAAACAGTAATTGTCTAACTTCTTGCTGACAACCCACACAATGAAGAACAGAAATAACTTCAAGGTTGCACTTTACACAAACCTGTTTGGCATCCTCGATGATGTGTCGAAGGAAATGATCTGAGGATCCTTTATGCTGGAAAATAGAAACGATTTATCGTAAGAAGTACCAGAGATATTCGTTTGTATGAGAGACAAAAGCTTCCTGCAAGTGGTAAATGGATATTACTATATTGTAGAGCTGTTCCAGACGAGAAATTGTCAAGAAGCGGCTCATGGTCATGCCGTTCTCAATCAGCAGCTTCACAAAACTGACACGATCCATTACCAATGCATCCAACATGGTCTGCTCCAGAGATCCCACCTACCAAATCCAGCACTGGATTATACACGTCTGCTCTAACTCATAAATGCCTTAATCCTGGCCGTAAAATCATAACTGTACCTGCCATTGTTGTCCGTACACCACAATGTTGTCCTTTGCCACATCATCTCTGTCCCAGGCCAATGTGATGTTTAGCTGCTCCTCAGGGGAAGATCTGGTACCTGTATTTTCATTTTTTGGATGAACAACCACATTAATCCAACATTTAATTAATATGATAACAATATTACATACCTCTCAGTGATGTAGTCAGGATCGCAACATCTGCCTCTTGAAGGTCCTCAGATTCAGAATCAAAAATGGTGATCTAAAATGAAAAATCATCGAAGTATGACCTCATTAAAGAAATCAGTCCATAAAGGAAAATGAATTTTAACCAACACAGATGGCCAGCATTAAAACAGGTTTGTAAACTAGTGGCACTGCTGTGGTGTCATGTTCAATATAGCCAGCAGTTATTTATTTTGTTTGGTATTAGTATGAAACCACCAGCATCCCATGCCAATATATAAATGCATGTAACTCTATAAGACACCCAGAGGAGATGTTCTTCTCTTAACATGCCTTTGGCATTTTCGTCTTCACATGAGTGATTCATACCCAATCAAAGAATCTGTGCGCCTGGGGACCAAATTAATCCCTTCTACTCGATTAATATGGAAATACGTTTCATGCGCCATCATTCCAATTATTCTGTTCTCTCTCAATTTAGAAGCTCAGAGATGTGGGATGGGTGTGGTAAACTACAACATTCCGTTTGATGGAGGCTTAGCATCAGAGCTTTCGGCGTAGTGACAGAGACCGATACACAGCAGGCATCTTATCACACAAAACAACCAGTGTTTACCGCCAAGTAGGAGGAGAGAGGAAGAAGACAGAAGAAGAGGAAACAGCCAGAGAAATGCAGAAGGGGATTTGAATATGTTGCACTAGGTTCACAGCTTTGAGGACAAGAACTTCGCTGATGAGTGAGGAGTTTGTGATTAAGTTAGGACTGACTGGTATTTCCTGAACTGATGATTAGAATCTGCAAACTGATCTGTATTTCCTGAAACCAAGAGAGTGAAAATGTCTTTTAACCATTTTAATTTTAGATTCCGTTTTGGTTTTAGTAAACTATAATAACCCTGGTGAGCACTTGATTAAAGAGATCACGTCATTTGGCATCATCTATCCAGAAAATGTACAGTCAGTCATAATAAATAAATAAACACTGACAGAATGTGATATGAATCTTATGAAACTAGCAGAGCTATGTAGGAAACCAGTTGTTTGTGACAATGGTCAATGACACTGTTTAGCAGCCATTATACAAAAATGTGTCTTAATTGACCAATCAGGGTCATGTGTTCCAACGAGATGTAAAATGTGACCCTGGACCACAAACCCAGTCTTAAGTCGCTGGGGTATATTTGTAGCAATAGCCAAAAATACATTGTATGGGTCAAAATGATCGATTTTACTTTTATGCCAAAAATGATTAGGATATTAAGTAAAGATCATGTTCCATGAAGATATTTTGTAAATTTCTTACTGTAAAAATATCAAAACTTCATTTTTGATTAGTAATATGCATTGCCAAGAACTTAATTTGGACAACTTTAAAGGTGATTTTCTCAATATTTAAATTTTTTTGCACCCTCAGATTCCAGATTTTCAAATAGTTGTATCTTGGCCAAATATTGTCAGATCCATACATCAATAAAAAAATTGACACTTGAGACTGGTTTTGTGGTCCAGGGTCACAAATAAGGTTATTTAACTTACAAGCTCTCTATATTCCATACATTCCATGAGTATGCTGAGAAGTTCAGAGGCCTCTTGTCTTTCCACATCAAACATTTCCTGAATCCTCAGCAGGACATCCTCCTCGATATCTGAATCCAACTTTCTATGACAAATATACGAGGCATACATACAGAAACATGTCAAACTATTCAATATAACAGAACCCAAACACTATTTAAATTCATATACACTTATGTGAGACATGCCTTTCTACAGCTGTTTGTTTGTGTATTAAAGCCAGCAGGTCTGCAGCTCTGCCTGTTCCCTCAAACACCAGCACAGGCACAGGAGAACTTCTGCGCACATACTCCAGCACCACTGAGAGGATGGCAGGACCACCTTCTACTACAACACACACTAAAGGCACATGCTGAGGCAGCCCTAAAATCAATACACACGCATATATATACATCAGACTTGCACATATCTTTTAAAGGAACACTCCACTTTTTTTGGAAATAGGCTCATTTTCCAACTCCCCAAGAGTTAAAAAGTTGAGTTTTACCGTTTTTGAATCCATTCAGCCGATCTCCGGGTCTGGCAGTAGCACTTTTAGCTTAGTTTAGCATAGATCATTGAATCTGATTAGACCATTAGCATCGCGCTCAAAAATGACCAAAGAGTTTCGATATTTTTCCTATTTAAAGCTTGACTCTTCTGTAGTTACATCGTGTACTAAGATTATTTACTGAGATTATTACTCTCATTCCGGTGTAATAATCAAAGAACTTTGCTGCCGTACCATGAGTGCAGCAGGCGCAATGATATGACGCAGCGCCTGAAAGTAGTCCCCAGCTATATCATAGGCTACTGAGTTGGGGAATACTTTCAGGCGCTGCGTCATATCATTGCGCCTGCTGCACTCATGGTACGGCAGCAAAGTTCTTTGATTATTACGCCGGAATGAGAGTATAGTTCCAAGCCATATCAGCCTAGAAAATCGCAACTTTTCATTTTCCATCGGTCTTAGTACAAGATGTAACTACAGAAGAGTCAAGCTTTAAATAGGAAAAATATCGAAACTCTTTGGTCATTTTTGATGACCAAATGCTAATGGTCTAATCCGATTCAATGAACTATGCTAAGCTAAGCTAAAAGTGCTACCGCCAGACCCGGAGGTCGGCTGAATGGATTCAAAAACGGTAAAACTCAACTTTTTAACTCTAGGGGAGTTGTAAAATGAGCCTATTTCCAAAAAAAGTGGAGTGTTCCTTTAACTCAAAAGACATTTGACATTTGTAAGAAAACACTTACTAGGGTGGATTTTCTGAAAGTGTATATGCCTTTCTAGCCTTTTCCTCAAGTCTATTTGACAACCCGATTTACCCATGGTCCCATCATCAACTAACAGGAAGTGTGAATGCATGCCGTTCAGGCTGGCACGTTTACTCAGAGGATTACCTAGAGCCTGGTAGTGCCTCAAAACCTAGGACAATAAACCCCAACATCAGTACAGCAGAACCAAAACAAAATACAGAAAATATATATAACATAATATACTAAATAAACCAGTACACATAATAATTGAACAAAATAACAATTAACAAATTGTCAATGTCACAGATTTACTGCAGTGGTCCAGAAATGCATAATCTTAAATGCATTATCACATTTCTGTTTTGAATTGGTCAAAATCTGATTTTTGATTTTGATTTTGAATCCCCTTCACTCAGATCCTACTGTACATTGCAATATAATTCAATAACATAGTGTAGAAATGTAAAACTCACATCCCGGCCAATAAGGTCACTGTTATTCTCAATAATTCCCCAGGGTGTGATCCCGACAACATTTCTCTTCCTGTGGTCATGTGACCCATACACTTTTACAGCATCACCAACATACTTGGACACACCTGAATGCAAGGAGAAAGAGGGTCCAGTGTTGCTACTGTAACTAAAACTATTAAAAATGTTTTTTGGTAATTGAACCTAAATATAGATTTTGATAAAATCTAAATATAAGATGAAAACTTTAACTTAAGATACTTAATTGAAATGAGAAATACAGCCTTGCCAAGTAAGTGAAATCAATAAATGTTTTAAGTACCTAAAATACTGCAATATAGATTTTTTTTTTTTAAGAAAATGAATAAAAATGAAAAAACAAACAAAATGTCAACAATTTAAAAATATGAAAACTGAAAATATACAAATAAAAGCCAATTAAAAATATTAATAAATACTACAATAGGATATAAATAAGACTAAAATTACCGTGATAAGGTCATAATGATATGAAAGAAGTTATATGTACTGTGCTTCACTAGAAAACAGTGTGATAGCAAAAACAAGACATTTAAAGTATATGTATCCAGCCACGAACACAAACCCGTATTGATCCCGTCAGTCAGTATCCATGCTCCAGTGCTCTCTGCAGCTGTGATGAGCCCTGTGCTGAAAGCCTGGCATACCCGTGGAGACAGAGGGAAGTTATCTGTCCCTCCATGCACAGAGATCACCAACTTGGGCATCTCCATGTGCCATTCTCTCAGCATCAGTTGGACCAGGAGCTCTGGTGGAGTGTCACAGGAAAGACGCACATACTGTAGAGAAAATAGCACTTTATTGTATGAACTATGCACAATGCTATATATTATAAATACACTGTTAATAGGCATAAACACATCTGCCTGATAAGTTTTTCCTCCTTGTAAGCACCAACCTTGGCACGACATGTGCGCTTTGTGCTGCCCTGGAAGTCCAGTGATCCAAAAGCATCAGTGGGGCTAATGCTGGTGTGTTGCAGCACTGACCACTCCTCATCATCAGGACCAGGACCATGTCCCAGCAAGCCAGAGTGCGGACCCACATGCTCCGCGATCAGCCTCCCACAGCAACATCTGAGGAAAGAGATAAAATGAGCCAAGAATGAGAATAGAAGAGAGATAAAAGGTATGGAAGCTTGTTTCCATCACAGAATTTAAAAAAATGAGGTAATTGTGACTTTTTATGTTTGTATAGTTTCTCACAATTCTGAGAAAGAAGTCAGAATGGCACACATCTTGCAATTCTGACTTTTTTTCTCAGAATTCTGAGTTTACATATTGCAATTCAGTTTTTTTTTTTTACCATGGTTAAAAAAGTAAAAAAGGTAACTGCAACTTTTTTATGTCACAAGTCTGATTTCTTTTTTTTCCGAATTGCAAGAAAAAGGTCAGAATTATGAGATAACTCTTATTTTACTTTATTTTTAAACCTCGTGTTTTTTCCAGTCACTATTACTTGATATGGAATTAAAAATTATTTTATAGAGATCACACTCACAAAGAGCAACATCTATACAATGAAATATTTTATGGCTGAGTATGACTAGAAGATATTTAACTATTTAACTGAAAATCAAATTCCCTGATTTTACCATGATTTTACCAAGAATTTCCATGACTTTTACAGACTTGAATACCACAGTATTTCCATGACTTTTTGAAAAAGCTTTATGCACAAAAATGATTAAAATGAGAAAACATTTTCATGGTAAGAAATAGAGGATGAATGTACTGATGGTCAAAAAATAATACCTTACTAAGCTTTGGCACACTTGACACACTGGATAACACCTGCAAATAAGCAAAAGCTGCGATTCATATGGGTCCTTTAAGACAAAATGAATAACCTCAAAAGCACCTGATAAACTCACATTATCATTGCTAAAAGATTATATGCAAATATGATGACCAAGATTATTAAGCACACCTGTGATGATCACGTGAGGCTGGCAGAAATTTCACACATTCTCTCTTGGAAAAAGTGGCCTGGATCCAACTGCGTCTAGACTGAAGGGAAAACAGCTGTATAAGGTTTGTTATACTATAGACCTACTTTAATGAGCCGAGATAACCACCACATTAGAAGCATTGCTGATACTGTTACTTAAAGCTAAAAGTACTTTTTGTAAATTGATATAAATTTAAACACACACGCACACATATATATATATATATATATATATATATACCCGAATTCCGGAAATGTTGGGACATTTTTTTTATTTAAATAAAATGAAAAATAAAATACTTTCAAATCACATGAGCCAATATTTTATTCACAATAGAACAAAGATAACATAAATGTTTAAACTGAGAAATTTTACAATTTTATGCACAAAATGAGCCCATTTCAAATTTGATGCCTGCTACAGGTCTCAAAATAGTTGGGACGGGGCATGTTTACCATGGTGTAGCATCTCCTCTTCTTTTCAAAACAGCTTGAAAACGTCTGGGCATTGAGGTTATGAGTTTCTGGAGTTTTGGTGTTGGAATTTGGTCCCATTCTTGCCTGATATGGTTTCCAGCTGCTGAAGAGTTCGTGGTCGTCTTTGATGTATTTTTCATTTAATGATGCGCCAAACGTTCTCTATAGGTGAAAGATCTGGACTGCAGACAGGCCAATTCAGCACCCGGACTCTTCTACTACGAAGCCATGCTGTTGTAATAGCTGCAGTATGTGGTTTTGCATTGTCCAGCTGGAATACACGTCGTCTGGAGGGGAGCATATGTTGCTCTAAAACCTTTATATACCTTTCAGCATTCATAGTGCCTTCCAAAACATGCAAGCTGCCCATACCGTATGCACTTATGCACCCCCATACCATCAGAGATGCTGGCTTTTGAACTGAATGCTGATAACACGCTGGAAGGTCTCCCTCCTCTTTAGCCCGGAGGACACGGCGTCCGTGATTTCCAACAAGAATGTCATATTTGGACTTGTCTGACCATAGAACACTTTTCCAATTTGAAACAGTCCATTTTAAATGTGCCTTGGCCCACAGGACACAATGGCACTTCTGGACAATGTTCACATACACATCAATGTTCACTTTTACACATCACAGAGGACCTCTCCTGGACCAACAACACTGCAGCACTAGCCAAGAAAGCACAACAGCAAAACTCTACTTCCTCCGCAAACTAAGAAGAGCCAGAGCCCCGGCCCCATCATGTGCACCTTCTACAGAGGCACCATCGAGAGCATTCTGACTAGCTGCATCACTGTGTGGTATGGCGCCTGCAACGCGTCCTGCCGCAAGTCCCTTCGACGGATAGTGAGAGCAGCTGAGAAGATCGTTGGTGTCCCTCTCCCCTCCCTCCAGGACATCTACAACACCCGTCTCACCCGCAAAGCCCTCAGCATTGCAGGTGATCCCACCCACCCGACACACAACCTCTTCAGTCTGCTACCATCAGGGAGGAGACTGAGGAGTCTCCAAGCCAGGACCAACAGACTGAAAGACAGCTTCATCCACCAGGCTGTCAGGAAGCTGAACTCCCTCCCGTCCTTGCCCCCCCTCCCCTCTCTTACCCCACGCAACACTGAACTCTGACCCCCACCCCACCACCACCACCACCCCACCCGAACACACACACACACACTCACACTCACACTGAGACAGGCACCGGACACTTGTACAGCATTGGACTGACCTCATTCAACTACCTCTTCTGACAGTCTGAATAAAAAAGACTGCTCCTTGTCACTTTAAATAGATTTAAATTTAAATAAAATAGTCTTGATAAGCTCTTTGCACTACACCATTTATATTCTGCACTGTTTGTTTGTTTGTTTATTTCACTGGTTTGCACTATCTGCCATGTGCCTTATGCCACTTTATCCATTTTTTATATTATTATTTTTATTTCTTTATTTAATGTTTTATTTTTATTTTTTTCCCTACATGTCCTTATTTGTATATTTGTAATAGTTGCATTTTTGTGTACGTATGTGTATGTGTGTATATATATATATATATATATATATATATATATATATATATATATATACATATATGTATATGTGTATATATGTGTGTATATGTATATATATATATACGTATATATATATTTGATTTGATTTGTACTTATCTGTATTCTTGCATTCTACTGTTAGTGTTTAGTGTTATCTGTATGCACCAGGGAGTAAGAGAGTAACGCAATTTCAATTCTCTGTATGTATGTACGGTACATGTGGCAGAATTGACAATAAAGCTGACTTTGACTTTGACTTTGACTTGACTTTGACATATGGCTTCCTTTTTGCATGATAGAGCTTTAGTTGGCATCTGCAGATGGCACGGCAGATTGTGTTTACCGACAGTGGTTTCTGGAAGTATTCCTGGGCCCATTTAGTAATGTCAATGACAGAATCATGCCGATGAGTGATGCAGTGTCGTCTGAGGGCCCAAAGACCACGGGCATCCAACAAAGGTCTTCGGCCTTGTCCCTTACGCACAGTGATTTCTCCAGTTTCTCTGAAGCTTTTGATGATGTTATGCACTGTAGATGATGAGATTTGCAAAGCCTTTGCAATTTGACATTGAGGAACGTTGTTTTTAAAGTATTCCACAATCTTTTTACACACTCTTTCACAGATTGGAGAGCCTCTGCCCATCTTTACTTCTGAGAGACTCTGCCTCTCTAAGACATCCCTTTTATGTTACAGACCTGATGTCAATAATTAGTTGCTAGATGTTCTCCCAGCTGAATCTTTTCAAAATGTCTTGCTTTTTCAGCCCTTTGTTGCCCCCGTGCCAACTTTTTTGAGACCTGTAGCAGGGATCAAATTTGAAATGATCTCATTTAGTGGATAAAAGTGTAAAATTTCTCCGTTTAAACTTTTGTTACGTTATCTATGTTCTATTGTGAATAAAATATTGGCTCATGTGATTTGAAAGTCTTTTAGTTTTCATTTTATTAAAATAAAAAAAAAAACATTCTTTTCCGCTTTTCCACCGAAATTACTTGGAACAATTTGTCCCAGGAACTTTTTTTCCCCTCAGACCTGTTGATGTCTGCGTTTCCATCGCAGCCTAAAGTACTGGGAAGAATAGGCAAATAGTCTTTCTCAATACCAAGTACGCAAATGTCAGGACGACGGAAGTCCGGTAATTCTGCAAACAGCAGCGTAACGTTACTTGGATAACATCAGTCAGCTCGCCTCGGCTACTGCAATTTCCCTCACTGTATTTAAAATAAGACGAAATAAGATATCAAACATCACTGCGTTTTTTCGTTTTCATTTAAACATATTAATAGCTGCAGAAATGTAGTTCAGGGAACGTACATACATTACAATGAAATTAAATAAATATTAAACAGAATCCTTTAATTTTCATTTTAAAGGTCCCATATTGTCAAAACTGAAATTGCCTGGCTTTTTTCATGATATCAGAGGTCTAGGGGCTATGTAACTACCATATAAGTTTCAAAACAGTCAATCCACAGTAAAGTGCACACAGCCTGCATTAAGTAGCTGTGCATTTTCACGAGCCCTTTTGACTTCCGTAAAAATGTGACGTCCGAACTACTCAGTCATCGCCTTCAGTCACCATCCCGAGCACCACTCACCGTCCTTTTGCCAAACCCCCAGACAGCATCGCTTCCATGCCATTTCTGAGCAACAACAACATGTCGAAAAGGTTAACTTTAACGGACGAAACCAGGGTTGCATTTCACAAAAGCATCGTAAGCTTAAGTACATCGTAGACCTACGGAGCTACGATCAACTTGGGCTTACGATGCTTTTGGGAAACGCAGCCCAGATCGGCCGACCTGTAACGTTACACTCACTCAAAGGATGGACGATCTGACAGGATTGTTACTATGAGGTGGATCACATCTAACATGTATAGTAAAGACAAACTCACCGTGTCTATCTAGTCATGATGAAGATGTAAATACATTTCAATTTCAGCAGGCACCTATTTTTACAGCTACATTATTATTCCAGCCACAATTAATCACAACAATGTATATACAATTACAAATGATTATATAGAAATAATCACTTTGTTGTTTTACACACATGCACACAGACATTATTTCATACACGACATAGTCCTGAGATGCAAGAAATCTTCAGATGCGCCCATAACAACAAAAGACAATACTTTATTGAACCTGCAAGCATTTTTGACGATCGTTTCTGTCCAGTCCACTCGTTTCATCTTGTTTAACCACAGCTGTCGTCGTTTTTTTGTCTGGCAGTGGCAGCAGGTATGCGATCAAATTTCTAATTTGAGGCTGTATTACATCGATTCTGGCACCCAACATCACAACAAGATGATATTAGCTCCTTATGTAGCCGAATCTGTGCTGGTTTTAATGGGCAGTTCTCCCTTTGTTTTTCTTCCAGCTTAGCGCGGTGACGTAATTGTGACGTCAGCCCTACATGACCCTAGTTACCTGTGGTTGGCCTAGCCGTGCGTCACTCAGAAAACAACAGGCCAATCAGAAGAGAGGCTCATGAATATTAATTAGACAGGACAAATTGACCTGTTTTTAGAATAGAATAGATTTTTTTTTATTTGTCACATACACGATTATATAGAGAGTATATAACCAGCAGTGAAATGTATTCTCTGCATTTAACCCATCCTAAGTGAACACACACCCGGAGCAGTGGGCAGCCATGTTACAGCGCCCGGGGAGCAGTTGGGGGTTCGGTGCCTTGCTCAAGGACACCTCAGTTGTGGTATTGAAGGAGGAGAGAGCGCTGGTTATTCACTCCCCCACCAACAATCCCTGCCGGACCCGAGATTCAAACCCACAACCTTTGGATTACGAGTCCAACTCTCTAACCATTAGGCCACGACTTCCCCGGTTTTTACCAGAGCTCCCGAGAGAAGAGCTGTAAAAATATATTGAGATGGTTTTTGGTACTTATACCGCGAATATATATTCTTAAGGACATAAAAACCTAAAATAAATCTCCAGAACGGTGTACAATATGGGACCTTTAACATATTAATAGATTAATAGAAATAAAGACCAAAGATTACCTGTTAGAATTACCCAAAATGAATTATATCTTATGTTTAACCACTACAGAGACATCAGAGCCAGCGGCAAATGTCAGACGGACTAGCCGATATGAGTCTGCTCTCGTCCGGATACATGAGCATTGAGCTCACGTCTCAGAAATCGGCGAAGCACATTTTCAAATAGGCGCTGTCTTTATAAATAAACCGCAGATTTGAGTTTTAAACAACTACATTCTCGCCTGAAATACTTTTAAAACTACATTTCATAACACAATAACAGTAATATTTAAAAAAATATGTGAATATGGTGGTTGAAATACAATGCTGCGTGAACTCAACCAATCAGCATGTTCAGCGCCCAAGTCCCGCCCCCGAAAGTTCTGGACCTTTGAAAAAGTACTTGAGAGCAGTGACTTTCTGAGGGGCAAATTTTTACCCGGGCCGGAACTTTATTTAGATCCTGGTTCTTGCGGTGGAAACACACTGAGTACCGGCCCAAAGTCCCTACCCTTACAAAAAATAAGTTTATTCAAGTGTGCTATTAGTAAACTTCTCTATAAACTAAAATTAGGAAAGTATACTTTTAGGTTACTTTTTATGTACTTCTCAGAAATGGGCTTTATGTACTTCTCAGAAATATACTTAAAATTACATTTAAGTATACTTGAGTTATACTTAGAAAAAGTCTTTGACTTTTGACTATTTGAGCTATACTTGTGCTCCTAGAATCCGTGTTTTCGTTGTTAGTAGGGGGGCGCTAGTACACATCTTCTGTACAGAATTTCCAAAACAAAACAAGTGAAGAAGAAACCGAAACAACAGATACTTCCACATGTAATCTAACACGATCATCAGACATAAAACATCATCAAAACTGTGTAACGTAGTTTAAGTCTTTGGTTCTTTTAATTGTGATGATTTAGGCTCACATTTAACAAAAACCCACCAATTCACTATCTCAACAAATTAGAATACTTAAGACCAGTAAAAAAAAAAACATTTTTAGTGAATTGTTAATTTACTGTATATGTACTCAATACTTGGTAGGGGCTCCTTTTGCTTTAATTACTGCCTCAATTCGGCGTGGCATGGAGGTGATCAGTTTGTGGCACTGCTGAGGTGGTATGGAAGCCCAGGTTGCTTTGACAGTGGCCTTCAGGTCATCAGCATTTTTTTGGTCTCTTGTTTCTCATTTTCCTCTTGACAATACCCCAAAGATTCTCTATGGGGTTCAGGTCTGGTGAGTTTGCTGGCCAGTCAAGCACACCAACACCATGGTCATTTAACCAACTTTTGGTGCTTTTGGCAGTGTGGGCAGGTGCCAAATCCTGCTGGAAAATGAAATCAGCATCTTTAAAAAGCTGGTCAGCAGAAGGAAGCATGAAGTGCTCCAAAATTTCTTGGTAAACGGGTGCAGTGACGTTGGTTTTCAAAAAACACAATGGACCAACACCAGCAGATGAAATTGCACCCCAAATCATCACAGACTATGGAAACTTAACACTGGACTTCATGCAACTTGGGCTATGAGCTTCTCCACCCTTCCTCCAGACTCTAGGACCTTGGTTTCCAAATGAAATACAAAACTTGCTCTCATCTGAAAAGAGGACTTTGGACCACTGGGCAACAGTCCAGTTCTTCTTCTCCTTAGCCCAGGTAAGACGCCTCTGACGTTGTCTGTGGTTCAGGAGTGGCTTAACAAGAGGAAAACGACAACTGTAGCCAAATTCCTTGACACGTCTGTGTGTGGTGGCTCTTGATGCCTTGACCCCAGCCTCAGTCCATTCCTTGTGAAGTTCACCCAAATTCTTGAATCGATTTTGCTTGACAATCCTCATAACGCTGCGGTTCCCTCGGTTGGTTGTGCATCTTTTTCTTCCACACTTTTTCCTTCCACTCAACTTTCTGTTAACATGCTTGGATACAGCACTCTGTGAACAGCCAGCTTCTTTGGCAATGAATGTTTGTGGCTTACCCTCCTTGTGAAGGGTGTCAATGATTGTCTTCTGGACAACTGTCAGATCAGCAGTCTTCCCCATGATTGTGTAGCCTAGTGAACCAAACTGAGAGACCATTTTGAAGGCTCAGGAAACCTTTGCAGTAGGGCTGGGCGATAATTCGATAACGATAATTATCGCGAATATAATTTTCCTCGATAAAACGATATGAAGAGCTCGATAAATGTTCGATATAATGTTTATGCACCAAAAGCGGAACGAAACAGTGCGACTCATTTGAATCGCGCCACACGGACCGTTTATCCGCTCGGATCAACGTCAAACTGCCGCGCGGCGCAAGCTCACTAGAGCAGATGCATTTACTCGCGGATGAGACGGTCACGCGAGCACTAAACAGCGCTGTGAGATCCAGTGTGAAGCGCTTGCATTCATGATTTAAACTAGTTTAGAGCCAAACAGGAGAAACACTGTTTGCAACAAGACAGTCAGAAGGCTTTTCAGTCTACACATCGCCATCATTTACTATGGATTTACTGTAGTAACACTCACTGCACCATGGTATTGTGGTATTGGTATTGTACTGAATTTTATTACGGCAGTAGGCCTAATGGTGTATAATTATAGTATGTATTTGTGATTAAGCTATAGCATGTGTGCATTTATACTGAATGTTTTTAGACTACTGTTTTTCATACAAATAGGCTACCTAAAATCCATATAGTTATATTTTTTACCATGGTATTGAGGTGTTATATGTGTGGTTTTAACTGTTTATCATGATTTAAATGTATGCTACTATGGGAGACCAAAGCTTAATTTAAAAAAAAAAAAAAAAAAAATGGTCAATAAATTTAACCATATAAAACTGAGGTTGCTACAATTTTTTCAGATGTTACTGATTTTGATAATGACCAAAAATTTACCTCTGAATCTTACTCAAGCTACTATCAAATGTGCATTTCTAAGAGACAAAAAAGTGATATTATTATTAATATTATCAGGCAACCCAAACCTGTTTCTTGATTTGAAACGATATCACTCATTAGAACATGCAGCAACTAAGAAATTAATTTTTCTAGTTAAATATTTATTTTGTTAAGGAAAATTAATGGTCTGGTTTCTACAACTTTCACTTTGGAGCAAAATTCTGGCTTTAAACTTGAAAGAAATAAAGATTTGACATTTATCGTGATAATTATCGATATCGACTGATATGAAAAAAATGATCATGATAATTTTTTTGGCCATATCGCCCAGCCCTACTTTGCAGGTGTTTTGAGTTGATTAGCTGATTGGCATGTCACCATATTCTAATTTGTTGAGATAGTGAATTGGTGGGTTTTTGTTAAATGTGAGCCTAAATCATCACAATTAAAAGAACCAAAGACTTAAACTACTTCAGTCTGTGTGCATTGAATTTATTTAATACACGAGTTTCACAATTTGAGTTGAATTACTGAAATAAATGAACTTTTCCACGACATTCTACTTTATTGAGATGCCCCTGTACTTGCAGTATAAAACTACTAAACTAGTAGTTTACTGAGACTATACTTCAAAGTGTACTAAAAATGCTACAACAAGTATTTAATTAGTATCAGTATACCTATAAGTTCACTTTTAGTATAGTTGCAGTACAAGCTAAAAACACTGATGTAGACTAGTTGTGTACTCAAGGTTTACTACTTTTATACTTAAAAGTATACTTTTATATACTAGAAAGTGGGCCAATTTAGTCCCAATGAGTATTGAAATAGTACACTTACAAGTATCCTACTAGTACACTGATATTTGTATACTTAATACATAAAGTATACTTAAAAAAAAAATACTTGAACTTTACTTAAGTATACTTAATAAAATAAACTTGAAGTATACTACTTTTTGTTAAGGGTAGTTCCTGGGTAAAGTTCCTGCGGTGGAAAAGGGGCTTATGTAAAGACATCTAAATAGAAGCCAGAAGCGCCTCTATGCCACATTTACAGATATAGCCTACATACAGTATACTCTTACATATAGTGTAAGTGTGTGTGCGCGCGCGCGTAATACAACATACCATTTCTCCTCAAATCTCCTTCACAGCTGAGTGAGTCAGTCATGAATACTTTTAGACAGCCTTTTCAGCCTTGCAGATTTTGCCAGATTAAAAAAACAAACAAACAATGCATTAGTGTGAGGTGGAAACTTACGTCTATACATCCTTTTCCGGGAATTATTAGGTGAAAATACAGGACACAGATGAGAAACAATATTCCTAACTTAAAATAACGCCATCTAGCCGACCAAACAAATAAAAGGGTGGAGGGCGTCCTCATCCAAAACAGAGACTGAAACATACAGTACTTTGACTTACTGTACAACCTGAAGAGCCACATCTGTTCAGAAATAGATACGAAAAGAGGTCGCAAACTGCTGTAACTACACATTCAAAACAACAGTGCTGTGTGGAATGGGGAACGAGATAACTCAAACACAAGTTTTAACATGTCTTGGAGTAAAGCCCTGTAGGATACAACTTTTCGTTTCATACAAAAAGGCAGCTACTAAGTTAGATATACGCTCACGCGCTGCATAGCTGTTTAATTACCTGTGTAATAGCGTTGTTTTCCCAGTCATGTTTTCCACAAAGTCAGAGGATTCTTATTCCTGCATTAAACGTGCATAATAGTAGAGATGCTATCAGCTAGGAAGTGGGAGGTCTCTTCCAAGGGCTGTAAAGTGTCGAGTGTGGACACGCAACTGGAACTTAATGCGAACTTGTGTTTCGTTCTGGGAAGCTCGTGCTTATTCAAGAGACCACTAGTTGCATAACAAATGTTACTTCATTCATCACATTCTTCCTGTGTTCATTTCGAAATGTTTCTCAGATGCTATGAGATTTAAGTATTTTTTTCTCGGTTAAAGTGTTATATGACTTTGCATTGGTTGCAAAAGCAGCGAAGCGAAAGAGGAAAATAATGTTCGTGAATGACTAACTGAATGAGCGCAGGCGGTTAAAGTTAGTGAAGGAGGAGCGCAAATAATGAAAAGACCGACGTTCAGCCAGACCTCAATCACGAGATCCTATCTGTACAAACAAACAATGTTTAGTTATGAAAATATTAATTGCTGCATAATAATCAGCAAACATAGCTGCAAATAGCAGTTAATGGGATTATTTGCAAATAAGCTCAAGATTACTCGATACTGATTGAAATGATACTGTAAAAGTAAGATCATTTGTTAACACCAGATGCATTAGTTTTTTTTGTATGTAGGGTCAATTGTTTCCCACTGTTACAGCGCCTTCTTCTGTCAAAAACCGGATGTAACATTGTATGCTTCCGACAGGCCCACCGAGTTTACTGACAATTTGACGTTGTTAATCTTACCTGATATCTTGTGAAATCGAATTAGCTGATGGCTGCCATTATTTTTAAATATGTAGATGTTCTCATATATTCGTTTATATCAAACACATGGCATAAAAATATTTAAAGTATCAGTACAGTACAGTCGATCATGCCAACATACTTACATGTTTATTTACTTATCATATTCAGGAATTATAGCAAAAAAATAGTTTATAATAAATTATAACCTGTAATCAGAGATGTGAAGCTTGATTCTCACATGCTTCCATTTCTGATTTTATTTCTATAGGTCAACCAAAAAAGAAAACACAGGTTGTCCTTGAGGTTATAGCATGTCTCTGAATTACTGAGTTACACTACAATAAGTACTAACAAGACTGCACATTATTTTCATTTTTCATGCACATCCCATTTCCACATATTCCCAGAGGAGCACCCAAATAGGACAAAGTATCAAAACTTGGCTTACCAATGCAGCATTTTACTTGCAAGCTTATTTTAGCTTAGCAGATGAGCAGGACTATCTACATGCTGATCACTGGCGATGCAATCTCCTGATAAAGTTAGCATGTTCTCAGCCCTTATTCCCTCCTAGATCAAAGGTCAAGAGCACCTGACACAACAGCGTGGAAACAGTTATGTTTCACTTCCTTTGGGTGATGAATGGGTAAAGAAATCACACACCATATTTCACAGTAGTTCTTTACCTCTTAAAAAGGAAGAATCATGAAATCAGACAGTTCACCAAGGATTTTGCAAGCCAATGTCAGTATAAAAAAAATACATTTTATTGTTGTTGAGCAATTTCAAAAACACTGCAATTATGCCACTGGAACATTTAAAGCACTTGCTGTATCTACTAGGATCAGAAGTAGCACATACTTTTGTCAAAAAAATAATGTTGTTCAGAGAAAAAGAACAAGGCCCTAAAGTTTACAAAAACAAAACACCTAAAGAATAAAAGTGGCTAATACCTACTGAACACCATAAACATAAAAAAAAAAAATCAGACCATACACTTGCTTTCACAGCTATATTGAAATAAAAAAAATACACCCATGATTAGTCCAATATGCTTTCACACTTCTGAACACTTGACCTCTGTAAGACAGGAATATGAGGTCATGTGACCATCATGTGTTTCTACCAGAATGGAAGCTTCTGTTGGAGGCCTTCACGCTGTTCACAGCACAAGGCTTTGTTTATATGGTCATCATCTAGTGCAGACTAGGGGGAATCATCTCGTCATATCCAGTCAGGTAATTTGGCTACACCTAGACAACATCTTAACAAGAATGTCACTGTGCATTGGGGATTTCCTCATGTTTCCATCGCCTCCAAGTCTTTGGTGGAAGAGGCTATGTGTGACCCAGCTGAGGGTTCAGTCTCCAGGAGAGAGAGATCCAACTCAGGCAGTGGAACCCGCCAGAACTGGAAGGAATTGAACGGAGAGAGGTCCTCATCTGTGTGCATCACCTAGTGGGATACAAGCAGAGCTGCGTTTACTACAGCACCAACCTGCACCTGACGGGAGAAAACGCTTAAACCTGAAGTACCTTAAAGTTTAATAGACTTTACAAAATTAATAGTAGTGTTTAAAAGAAAAAAAACAGATAAAGAGATAGAATGATAAAACGATAACTAGAACAATAGATAGATTGACAGAGACAGATAATGAAACATTAAGAAACACATAACCCATATAAACATACATATACATGTATAAGATCTAGCATATATAAACCTACACATAGCTAACAATACTTGATAGATAGATAGGTCTATTGAATTATGTGTAGAATGATAACATATTGGTCATGTACTGCCACCTAATGTTCATCTACAAGCATTGCACATTATTCTAAACAGTAACACGAGAGTTTGCGCTCAGGTGCTTGTACTTGTTTGTGTGAAACTTTACCTTGTCTCCTTCAGTAATGTTATTTTCTTCGTCTGTCTGTTTATTTGATTGCGTCTGAAGCGCGCGAGATGACCGTCGCGTCACAGGTCTACCAGCACCATCCTCGAATGTTCTAGACTTGCACGTGTCTGCCAGCTCTGAATTAACCCTGTTTGCTGCCACCTTTCTCGGTAGGTTATCTGTATCCAGTGACTCTTCGAGATAGCTCGGTCTTTTCCTGCAGCGTTGTTCAGCCAGCGTTAATAACGAGAATGGAATTGCGTTTTGGATCACGTTCACGCCTCCGTACGGTTTGTCGTTGTCGGAGAGAGAACGAAAACATCTTTTATGAGGGATTTCGGGAGGCAAAATGTTCTCTGCTCTCCGTTTGGTCATGTGTGCGACCAAAACTCAGCTTCTATAAAAGAGCAGCAAGACTTTTTTTTTTAGTACGCAGAGGTTCAATTTCTCAGCTTGTTTACGACAGTTGTGTTGTATCTGAAGTTGAAACGCGTTTGAATATAGCGCCCTCTGTAGCCAGAGAGGACAAACAACAACAGCGTTTGTTACGATAAGAGTCAATTTATTCACTACCTTCCAAACAGTTATTGTGGATTTTGTAGGGCGAATAATAAACAAACACAAATGCTTAGAATAAACATTCATGTATGAAACAATATTCCACATTTCTGTCATTGATTGTAAAAAGTTTATTACAGTATATGTACAAGATCATGAAAAATCTGTTAAGTTTAAAACAACTTTATTTTTATGCTGCCAACTAGTACAATTGTGATGGTCAACATATTTCCTAGGAGACACTGGAGTACGTGTGCAAGATCCAGATCAGACTCATATTCAGACTGTGAATATGATTTTAATCATAGAAACTCTGAAGATGTAAACAATTGCAAGAAAACACTGAAATGTATGTGTGGAGTGACAATTAGTAAGTTGTGAAGCAGCACCCAAAACCTGAAGAATATGAATGCAAAGCGAACCACCAAAACATAACATATATTTTTGGTAAATATCTGAGACAATTCAGCACATAATAAAGCTCCAGTCTTCTTGTATTACCAGGTATATGCTATAATGCTGGCATTCATGATTAAAAACATCAATTTATTATTGGGCCATTTGTCTGTGAATTCGTCCAGAGCTTCACCTTTCTAAATGTCATGTTGACTTTTTTGTCTGTAAAGAATCCTCAATCTGGCCATCTTTAGGTGTCTGATCTCCATTCATCAACTGTTCTGCAGGTTTCCGTACGATAAAAAAGACACAGTCATAAAGGTACTTGAGCATGGAGCGATCGTTCTCTGTGTACATGCTGGGAACAGACTCTCTCTCCAACTGTGGAAAAAAATACAGTAATACAATTTATAATAATTTATTCTGAAAAATAAAACAGCTTGGAGGAAAAAAAAAAACAGTTTAGCTATTTACCTCCAGGACAAATCCATATTTTAAAATGACAGCCTTTATTTCCTCATAGCTCAGCTCAATGGACAATTCATTGGCCATATTCTCATAGTGGTAAAGAAGTGGACCTTTGAGAACAAATACAAAAAGCTTTCAACCACATGTGTGTTTTCAGCCTTTCATTTGCAGATAACATTTGACTGAAAATGATTATGCAGAATCTGTGACTTACCCAAATTTATCCAGACACCACCAGGTTTTAGAATATTCCAGATGGTTTCAATGTAATCAAGAACATTGTGGGCAGTGTCAATGAAGAAACAAGTAGAAACACAATCCCACATTTCTGTATGGAAGATAAAACTTTAAATGTTAATGCTATGTAAGTGCAAATTATAATTATGTTCATGTTTATTAAAATAAACAAAAACTCACCAGGTTCACTATATACTTCCTGGAAGTCTCCAGCGACCATAGAGAAGTCTGAGTCTGCTGGGAGACTCTGTGGATTGACATCGGGAAAGGACACGGGTCTTGTCTGATCTGAGGACATTTTGTTATTACTGAACTGGTGAATCCAGGGATACAGTGTCAGTGCATTTTCCTTATCACACCTAAGAGACAAAATATTAGTTAGTGTCCTCATAAATACAAATGTCATAAACATTCCGACATTCAAATTTGCTGTCAGTATCATGTGCACTATCCTAGATAGATACTTCTATCCTAGAATGTGGTTTACCTGTTCAGAACAAAATTAGAGGAGAAGAGCATGAAGAAACTCCACTCGTTGCCTTGGCACGAATAGCCCAGATGAGCGATTTCCCATGCAAGCCGACCCAGACCTGCCCCTGGCACTAACACTTTGACCTGAGACACGTCACTGCAGAGAGAAATATTACAAGAATTACAAATGTATCAATTTATTTATAATATATAATATAAGCATTTATTTGAAATAGAAATCTTTTGTATATTTTGTAACATTATAAATATATTTACTGTCCCTTTTCGCTCTCTCTCTCTTTCGGCTTATTCCCTTTTTATCAGGGGTCACCACAGCGGAGTGATCCGCACAACTGATTTGGCACATGTTTTACTGTCCCTTTTGATCAATTTAATGTGTCCTTGCTGAATATTTAAGGAAAAAAATAAAAACTTTTGAATGGCTGTGTATCCACTGATCTATAATAGAGAAATGAACTGCTCATGAAATCATAAAAAGTGAAGCTACTGCACCATCATATTGCTACTCCCTAGTATTCCCATACATTCTATAAAATTAATAGGAAATTGTTCAATTTTAATGAGAAAACATTACCTAACGAGTCACTGCATTTATATCTGAAGTCTCCCTGCACATTCTTACAAGTCAAGAGTCCTAAGCATGTAAATTGTTTAAAGTCATTTCTATTTATATAGTGAGTGTTTCAGTTTCCGCAAAAACTGTGTTCAACACTGATAATAAGAAATGTTTCTTGGGCACCAAATCAACAAATTAGAATGATTTGTGAAAGACTGGGGTAAAGTTATCTTTGCCATCATGTGTATAAACCGCATTTTTAAATAGAAAACAGTTATTTTACATTAGAATATTATTTAATAATATAACAATTTTACTGTATTTTTAATCACATAAGGAGCCTTGGGGAGCAAAAGAGACATTAAAAACATAAAAAAACTATAAATAAAAAAAATTCCAACCCCAAACTTGTGAATGGTAATGAACAGACAGTTCATTACCAGTGAAGTTAAAGCCATGTACCAATGAGAAGAATTTCACAGAATGACATGTTTATTATATTTACCACTGGTCAGGAGGAAACAGTCTCTGGATCTCCTCTACAATAGGTTTATAGCAGGTGTCCCTTTCCGCTTTTCCTGCTTCACTCCAGTCACGGACAAACTGCTTTAAGGTTGACTTCAGCTTGTCCATGTCAAAAGTCGAGGAGGGCCGTACTTTCCTTGGGTCACCCTTTGAAATGCAAGGAAAACATGATAGAATCAAGGACTAACTACAACTAACTAAAGAAAAAAAAAAGTCACACTCGTCATCACAATAACCAAATGAAAAAAATACGACATTATAAGACCTACAGCCACTGATTGCCACCTACATCCTGTCCATATTCCATGTTCTCAAACATATGGAGGCAGTTGTGCACTATGGCCTGCAGAACCTCTTGGTTTCGGTCGATACAGTAGCGAATCTTGTTCAGATTGGGAATGAAATTTGTCAGAAGTTGCTGGTGGTGATCTGGAAGAAATCGGAACTGCCGCTCGGCTCGATTCACTCGTTCATGAACGTGAATTCTGAACACATGGAAGACAAAGCAATGTTGAGGACAGAGGAAAAGGTCAATTAAAAGAAAGAAAGGATATGGACTTGAGTTTAATGGACCAGTGAATTATTTTAAAATTCAAATCAAAATATATAAGCAGTGGGGTTGATAAACAGAATTCCATAAGGATATTTTTAATTTTGAATATTAAATCTCAAATAAAGAACAGTTGCTCCGCTTGTGTTGGTGTGGAGCAGATGGGTCTTTGATGCTCCAGCAATCAAGTGTTTAACGTTACCTGTAGTATTTAAACGCGTTGATGACATTCCAGAAATGTTGTCTCTCTAATCGCGCATCTTTCTCGGGGGAACATTTCTTCCTCTCCCGATAGTTGTAAAATACCTCTGGTTTGGACGCTGCTACTATTTCATCCGTGCTGTCAGCCATTGCTGTACACTGCAGGCGTAAGTAATCGACAATCGAGTACATAACTGAATACAGGGACGATAATGGAACCCGCACAGTCGATTCGTGGGTTCATTGCTTGACTCAGTTTTTTAGAGTCAAATACAGACACAGTGAAAATATATATTTTTTATAAAGTATCTGTTTTAAAACAAAGGGAGACTAAACAAAAACAGCACTAAGGATGCCCTACAACAAGTAGCCTATACTTTGTATCATTTAATGATCTTGAGTGATAGCAATACCAAAATTGTAGACCCAGTTGCTCTTAGTTTAGACGCATTTAAAATGTTCTCTCTGGAGCAGCTTTCCTTGCAATGCCCTTTTTTAAATGCAACTTCTTTATGCAGGGGCTATGCACTGATGATCTCTTTTATTAAAGAGGACTTGAAGTTCTCTGCTTCTTAAATACACCATCTATTGAGTTTTGAAATAAATATTTGTTGTTCTATCCTATTTGTTTAACAAACGTTAAATGTTAACTGAATTCATATTAGGCCTTCCCTTTCTTGAGAGAATCACAACAGATAATGTGTTCACGTATTAAAATGAAACGTGCATACGCAGGGAGAATGACATGTGACTTGTTCTGATTCTACTGAATCAAGTGGTTTTCCTTTTGTCCTCTTCGGAGAAATAACTCTTTAAAAGAAGAATCATATTTTGGAGCAGTTATGGAGCTGTTCTTTGTCTTCATCATCATCTTCTTCTCTGCGCACGCAGGTGAGAATGTTTCTTCAATTGTTTTCACTCGATGTAGGCTAATATATGAAAAAGATTTCGTTACGTTTACATTCTCAAAAGTTTTCATACATTGACTTAATTATTACAAATGCTTAGTTTCAGTAAAAAAAAAAGAGTTAAATTACAAGAATGTTATTCATTTAAATACAACATCCCTTGCCTACGATATTGTACCTCTGAAAACAACATAAATTATTATTTTTCCTCTTTTTATTTTATTTTATTTATTTATTTATATTTGTTTTGGTTTATTAAAATTGTAATTAATAAAATTCTAATTATATTATGTATTTTCCTTTAAATATTGAAGACAGTTGTTCCATATGGGAACAAGTTTCAACAAGATTGTTATGTGAATCCTATACAGCCCTGAACAGCTTTGAAATGTTTATTTTTCTCCTGAACTTCAGACAGTAGTCAGGTTAGTTTTTTTTCTAGTTTTACAGTCTGTTTTATGTAAAAGCAGCTTTGCACATAATGCAACTATAACAAGTTATAACTCTCTAATATGTTAGGTAGATTGAAAAATAAATTTTGAAGAAAGCAGAAAAGAAAGAGAAACCATGCACACACAGCAGGGAAAGCCCATGCGCAGTATGCAAAATTTGGGGAAGAGCTCTGATATAAGTAATTAACACTAGGAGCTGAGATAAACAATAGAATAGATATCGTTTACAGAAGCTAGGTAATGAACTGGATGGCTGAGAAAATATCATATTTTTGATGCTAATAGTTTGTTTGGCATCACAGATGTATAAAGATGGCATTTAACAATAATTTTGGCATATGCTGCCAATTTAATTTTGCAGTATTTCAAGTATTTTCAATGTTATGTTTTTTAGAGCTCCACTCTTACACCAGCACTTATACTGGAGTAGCAGGTATTCCAAAACTTCCTGTTTTTACTGCTGTTACCAGAGTGGATGGCCTGGAGGTTCATTACTTTGACAGTGATAAAAATGAGCATATTCTCAAGCAAGACTGGATGAAAACTGTTGAATTTAAACCCGTCTGGAAAGAAATTAGTGCCTATCACGATGAAGTGTACAGGCAATTGAAAGAGACTTTTGATGTGAAAAAGAAAAGTTACAACAAAACAGGTGTGTGTTTTCTTTTTTACAGTATTATACAGTGTATGTCTTTTTTAGTATAACATTTACCGATAACAGAAATATACAAACACATCACAAAATGTTTTCACAGGTCTCTTTAAAACTTTCACCCCCTCACACCCCTTATTTCCGTTTCAGATATACATACGTACCTGTGGATATGCCACTGTCAGTGGGACGTTGAAACTGAACATACATATAGGTATAATCATCTTGGTTTTGATGGAGAGGACTATATGAAACTGGATTTAGAGGGAATATATATATATATCCCACAAATACAGGAGGCAGCCAACGATGCAGACAGTTGGAATAATAAATTTTCTTTCTACACAAATACTTGGAGCATGGCAGAACTACTTTTAACAGAACAGGTAGGCCTATTGCATCGTATTGAAGCTTTTTTAGTTTCGCTGTGATGCATGTGAACATATTACACAAATTACAGAACTATGACGCTATCAGTACTGAGCGAACTATAAGTCTTTGCGTTGTAATTGTAACATTAATGCACTTAGGTATTATGCACCAAGTAGGAAAATTTATGAAAATTATACTTTTTAGTCCCTCCCAAAGTGTATCTGCTGCAAAAGAACTCCTCCTCTCCAGTGGTGTGCCTTGCAACAGGTTTCTACCCAGCAATAGTAAATATTACCTGGTGGAAAAATGGACAGAAGCACCATGAAAATGTGGAGACAAGAGAAACTTTAAAAAATATGGATGAAACCTTCCAGAAGCGCATTAGTCTCAGAGTGAAGAAAGAAGAGTGGAGGAGGAACCGTTACACCAGTGTGGTGCAACACAAGAGCTTGAAAAAAGACATTGAGAAGATTCTAACAGAGGATGAGATCATTAGAAACCACAGTAAGTGTAATAGACCATACGCAACATTTTCTCTTTGAACAATGTAGGTCTATTAAAAAAAAAACTTTTAAAAAAAGCAGGGGCTAAAATTTAGTTATAGTATCAGCCATATTTGTGAATTTCTCTTAATTAATTGTTGTAAAATTCTGTGTTCTTTTTTCTGTTTGTGTGTTTTATACAGAATCAAACATCCTTGAAGTAGTGCTTGGAATAGGCACCATTATTTTAAATATTCTTATTGTGTTTGTAGTCATTAAAATCTGCAGGAAATGCAAAACTAGTAAGGCCACATCTTTGTTACATGAAAATCTTACTCTACATTTCTACATTACAGTTTTCATTAAACATTACAATACCCATTTAGTACTATTGTTATTTGTATTGGTATTTATTTTATTGAGCAATTTGTTTTTCATATGATCTAATTTTTTTTACAATGTTTTCTCTGTTTCTTCCTCATGCACGTTTTCAGACAACAGGAATGACACAGTTGGAAACAGGAGCAACACTGAACTGACCTTAAATTACAACACATGTCAGTGAAGACCGGACCGTATCAAAAAAAGATGATATACTGGCTGATATCGAAGGACCCAAACCCAGCTCACATCAGAGGGTTCTGAACATTTACATTTATTCATTTAGACAGAAGCTTTTATCCAAAGTGACTTACAAATGAGAACAATTCAAGCCATAACAATTAACCTTATAGAAGTAGTGTTACCATACTAAATTTCAATTTCTTAATTTTAAGTTTAAGCGCAGCGTTTGAAAATAAATGAAGTGTCTATATTGTCCTTGCAGCACACCTTTCAACAGTACTTTGTACTTTGTGCAGTATCTTTCTACAGAGTGTCTCCTTGTAATAATAAAAAATATTATTATTATTATTAAAGTAATAACTTTGTTAATGTGTAAGATCAAATGTCAAATCCTTTTAAGGTTATAAAGTCTTATAAAAGTATTTTTTTATAAAAGTCTTACATGTGTATTTCTCTTTGTTCACATCACTTTACTCTATTGAATTAAAGGCTAACTTTCAAAAAAAATGTACTGATGCTGCAAAATCAACACATTCTAGAAATGTATAGATAATAATAAGTTGTTTCTATAGATACAATAGGCTTGTGCTTTTGTTTTGTAAGACTAGAGTGCATTTAAGATCTATGATGACAATAGGTGGCGACAGGGGACCGTCTTTTTGTGTCATTCAATTTCATGATAATAGATTCAAAGACAATCAGTAGATCACTGTTTAATTTAGCATGTTTTTCTTGCATGCCATTTAAATACAACAAATTAAAAAAAGAAGGGAAACTTCAGATTATATATATATGGTATTTTGTTCTGAGCGTATGAATGAATGAATGAATGAATGAATGAGGCATTTATATAGCGCTTTATTGTGTATTGTTGTACACCCAAAGTGCTTTACAATCATATGGGGGGGGGGTCTCTCCTCAACCAACACCAGTGTGCAGCATCCACTTGGATGATGCGACGGCAGCCACAGGACAATGGTCACCACACACCAGCTACAGGTGGAGAGGAGAGAGAGATAGAGCCAATCAAGTGGATGGGGATTATTAGGAGGCCATGATTGACAAGGGCCAGTGGAGGGAATTTGGCCAGGACACCGGGGTTACACCCCTACTCTTTACGAGAAGTGTCATGGGACTTTTAATGACCACAGAGAGTCAGGACCCCGGTTTAATGTCTCATCCGAAAGACGTATGTGATAGGAGGGAGTTAATGATAAAGTTAGCAGCAGTTTACTAATTTCAAAGTGATGAGAATAACATGAGATCCTCTACCCAGGGCTCAGGACAAAATTTTGATGGGTTTTAAAACATGCGTTAAAATATGAATCTATCAGAAATCTGATAAACAAAATCTACTCTTTTTAAATATTAGCCTAATACAAAATTTCTACAAAAATTCTTACCTGCCAAAAAGCTTCATTTAAAACTTTCCTTTGTTTCCTCAAGGTGCATAAAAAGGAAACCACAGAAACAGCCAGTTGAAGATACCTCATTGTTAAAGAGGATGTGAGATTTCGTCCCCTGCCAGCTTTTTCCGACCACCTGTTACAAATTGCATTTGCCACATCAATCTTTTTCTCTGTAACATCGGTTATGTCATCAGGGTTTTCAAATCAACACACTAAGAGAAGAGAAGTTGTTCAGAGCACTAACCGTTAAATACTGTCTTGATTTTGCATCAATGTCAGTAGTTCTTAGAAAAGCACAGAAGGCTGTGAAGACAAAGAGGTAAGTTGATCACAGACCTTAGACAGCATAAAATCAATGTAGTCTTTAGAGAAGTGACTAATGCTGATCTGATGTGATGGTGTGCGCATGTAGGAACACTTAATCATCACTTTGCATGGTTTCACTTACAACTTTGCATAGCTTTATTTAAAAGAAAGAAAGAAAGAAAAAGCTAAACGGTTGGAATAATACAGTGTACTGCTATTTTTACCAGTCTGTCACCCTGTTTCACACAACAACCTCTGGAAAATACATAAAACCACAAGGAAATATCCAGAAGAATCTAAAATGCTAATAATTTACAGTCCTCTGAGATTGATGTGCAAAATCTGGCAATAAAGTTGTGTTAACATAAATGCTTAATATTAAAACAGACCTTGCAAGGACTCATAGATCACAGATCCTCCAGGTTTGTGTTTAATCAAGGATGAGCAGTGCTAACGTTTATAAAGAAAGAAACACAAGGCCACAAAGAAAAGCACAACAGTTTGTTAACTGATTTTTAGCCTGGCATGCACATGAATAACACCCAATGGTGCAAGAGTGAGCTGGCATGCTTTTCTGACTCATTTTAGCTTTCTGTGGGAAGAATTCTGGGGGTTTTCAGGTGTGGCCGTCTCAAAAAATAGTTTACCACAGAAAATCATGTAAATGTAAAATGAAATTACATTTTTACAAATTAGTTCATTTGATAAAAATTGGTTAAATATATGGAAGCATGAATTGCTGACCATAAAACTATATGGATGAACTTTAAGAGGACTTGATGATAACTCAGTAGCAACCTGTGAATATTGAATCGGAAGGGCGTTCTCACACACTGAGTGAGCACACAACTATATTCAGTAACATAATGGTATCTGATGTTGAAAACAGGGTTGGAATGAAAAGCAAAATGCTATTATTTAAATATTAATAAAGCAACACTGTGAAAAAGCAATGTTATTATTTACTAGCACTTATTAAAATCCCTGGACAGGTTTCAAATACATTTGACAGCAGTTGCAAAGAACAGAGAAGGTGAACTTATTATTTGAAAATCCACACTTTCAAATGAAACAGCTTCCTTGAAAAAGTCAATTATTGTTGACCCAGCTGTACAGATCATTGTACACTTTTTTATGCTTAGAGAGCTGGTCATAACGCGTGCAAATATTACAGAGTCTCTCTCTCCAGTCTGTGTACATTCTAACATCATAGTAATTGTGCCATCTAAAATAAGACTCATAACGCTCTCTATCAGCAGCCTCTTGACTTAAGAAATTAGCCAGCGCCTTAATGCTGCTGAAGTCATTTACATGGATGAATGACTCTGGTGGAATGGATAGTTCATAAATGTTCCTGGGTGGGCCGAGCACCACCGGCACACTCCCTGCCTGAAGCGAGTTTCGCCACAGCTTCTCTGTGATATAGTCTGTGGATACTGAGTTCTCAAAGGCAAGGTAGAAATAACATTGAGATATTGTGGAAAGCAGCTTTTTGTTTGAGAGTGGCTGCTGGGACCACTGACCGTATACTTCTATTAGTTTTGATGGAATGTGTTTCTTCAGCTGCTGGAAAACTAGAGAGCGACTCTGATTGGCTTTGTATTTGCTGACCACCCAGCAAACTAGGCAGTCGCTCTTCTTCGGAATAACGTATGTGGCATTAGTCCTTTTAGAAACAAGCTCTCCGTATGGCATGAAGATGTCAGCGTCACGGCGATAACTCATTGTCCAGTTGAACAAACTGTTGTAGTTGCTGAGATTGTGGTTGTTCATAGGAGGTTCTAGCGATAACCAAAGCCACTTTTGCATTGGTGGACGCGTAAGGTGGAGAGGTAGTTTGGAGTGGCCAGTCCAGAGCTCATAATGATGGAAGACTACAACATCTGCCCGAGTGAAAAGGGATCGGTTATCCTCCAGAAAGCATCTAGGGATTTCATATTTATCCATACAAACCCCTCTCTCCAGTCTGTAGCGAACTCCGAAAGGCCAGTGCCACAGGAGGATGGTGATGTTGTCCTCTGGGCTTTTAGGTCCACTGGTCTCAATCTGACTCAAGTGCAGCATGGTTTTGCTCCAGGATAAGAAATTGTAGAGCAGCACAAAGCCAAACAGACAACAGAGTGCACGATTATGTTTTTTCATTAATCGCATGGCACAAATACTGTGAGGTGGTCACAGCAGGGTTATTATAGATCACTAAAATTAAAATCATGAAAAACATTTTTGTTACTTGAAATAAAATAAACATTAAGTGAAGCATGTATACTTATTTTAGGTAGTTGACAATTAAATGTTTTTTTTGTTTCTATTCATATTTGATGAACTAAATAAATAAAAACTATATAGACAACCCAAAAACAAAATTACTAAAACTTGAATTAAATGTAAAAAAAAAAAGAAAAAATAATAGTAAAATAACAGAATAAAATCTACTCTGTCTTATCCTTTTGACAGTAGTGACTAAAACTGAGCTCATGATACAGTATGATGGTGTGGACTTGTAGGAACACTTAATCATCACTTTACATATTAGTCACAACATTGCTAGTTTTCAAAAAAATTAAGATAAAAAAGAAACCTGCATAAATACTAAAGCAGGCTGAAATCAATATACCACACATTTTAACACATTTTAATAGCCAAATAATATATTTATTATTCCCAGTAAAGGTCAATAATTTACATCTATCCAAATGTATATAAAAATATATTTCTCTTTATTATTTTAGTAATTTTTGTAATTGTATTTTCTAACATAATAACAGGCACAATCAAAACATGTACTTGCCTAGAGTTGAGAGTCCAGGAACAACATGAAAATCAATGTAAGCGGTTTGTTTGTATGAAAGCTAGTGCTTTGAGTGTCAGTAAGATATAAACCAAGAGCATCACTGCTTAGTGGTTAAATGACATATAAACCAAGAGTGTGTATCCGGTTTTACCCCGCCTGTTGGCAGATAACTTCGCAATGCAGAAATGTGGACACATGAAATCAACTGTTGTGCAAAGATTCACCATGCACATGTTTAGAGGCCACACCTCTTTCAGCACAGAGCAAGCAAGATTGACTCAGTAATATTACACAAAACTATGCACTGATAGTCCATGTGGTTCAGATAATGCAATGAGGATTTCAATTTTTTAAGGCCTAATTCAACGTTTATATTATGTTATATTATAGATTCCATTTACAATTAAAAACATTCGACAAAAAGCACTGAATGTTTGTGATTCACCAAGTTATTCAAATAATTTGAGCCTTCGTTGTTATATAGTGAAAGCTCTTGGTAGGGGGAAGAAAAGATTTTGAAATTGCACCTTTTTCTTTTTCCTTTTCCTGTTGTGGACTGGTGTTGGAGAGTGCGAAAATCAGCACTTGACTTTTAAAATGCTGTGTGCAGACTTATACTGATCATTTGCCATGATGAGGAATATCAACTTAATCCACACTGTCTGAAATGCGAACATTAATATTTACAGGTGCATCTCAATAAATTAGAATGTCGTGAAAAAGTTCATTTTTTCTTGTAACTTATTTCAAAAAGTGAAACTTTCATATATTTTAGATTCATTACATGTAAAGTAAAACATTTCAAAAGTTTTTTGTTTTAATTTTGATGATTAGAGCTTACAGCTCATGAAAGTCAAAAATCAGTATCTCAAAATATTAGAATATTTACATTTGAGTTTCAATAAATAACCATCCATACAGTATAAATTCTGGGTATCTCTTGTTCTTTGAAACCACAATAATGGGGAAGACTGCTGACTTGGCAATGAGGAAGAGAAAACTAGGGATGCACATAACAATCTATTCATATGAATCGCGATTCTGTCTTCTAACGATTCTAATGGATTCTCAAGTTTCAAAATCATTAACCCTCTGGGACGACTGTATCGCCGGCGATACCAACTCGTTTTTTTTAAGACCAGTGCAAAAGACATTAAAAATACTCCGTCGATTTTGGTCGTACAGATAAGTGTTATACATCAATTGAAACTTTGAAGTGTCTATGTTTTTTGTGTACACTCATGAATACAACAAAACTTTGTGGTTTTGGAAAAAAAAAAGAAAACAAACAGGATGCGCTCTTTGTGTTCTCCATCTCCGCGAGCTGCTGTCACTAAAATGAAGTGTAACTCGGCGAAAACTCAACACACGGACATGGGGGTTATATCTATAGAAAGCTGGAAGTGTCTACTTTGAAATGAAGTAAGTCTTATCGAAAACAAACATTCTGTGATGAAGTAATCCGTATGAAACCAACACGATGTTCAGTCTGTCCCGTCTAACTCATTATTTCTAATGCGATCCCGCCCCCTCGCGTTCATATGTAAATAACCACGTGAGCCGCGTGCTCATGTAGACGCCCAACAACAAACAAAGCCAGATCATTCCTCGCGGCTAACATTACTGTTAGTTTCTGGAAGAAGACACGCTGAATAAAAGCTGGATTTGCCTCAAAATAAGAGCAAGAGTTCATCCAGAAGAGAAGAGCGATCTGATGAGTAAGTAATGTTTCTTTTTTTGCATTAGTTAATGTGTTATTGTGACTCAAACTTGAACATGTTTATTTTTTTTCCCAAATGACAACATGATGAATGCTACAATGTTTAGAAAAATGTTTAATGTTCACAAATGGATTTAATAGCGTGCTAAACGATAATAATTAGTTTCTCAGATATAAAATATCCTTTTTTTATAGTACAAAGTACATCTTTTGTAGTACAAAGCAATACATACTAGGCTATATGACTACAAAATCATAGTTCGTTTTTTCTAAACAATAATAATTAGTTATCTAAAATGTATTTTTTTGTTTACGATAGTACAAAGTACGATGGCGTTTTAGTGCCACATTAAAAAAGATTAAAATCCAAGATTACGAGATTAAAGTCGTAATATTACGAGAATAAAGTCGTAATATTACGAGAATAAAGTCGTAGCAGTACGAGAATAAAGTCGAAATATTACGAGAATGAAGTCGTAGCAGTACGAGAATAAAGTCGAAATATTACGAGAATAAAGTCGTAGCAGTACGAGAATAAAGTCAAAATATTACGAGAATAAAGTCGAAATATTACAAGAATAAAGTCGAAATGTTTCGAGAATAAAGTCGAAATATTACGAGAATAAAGTCGAAATGTTTCGACGAAATAGAATAAAGTCGACGAGAATTTTAATTGTAGAAATTAAAGTTATAATATTTTGAGAGTATAGCCTATATTGCGCATGCAAATGCCCCGCATTGAGAGCACAGGGAGAATTTGCAGGCCACCGAATTGATTGCGTACGAGCGGGCGCATCTTCTTACTGGGATGCGGAAGAGTCAATTTTAAGGACTCGCGGAAACAGCTTAATATCAAGAATATGATATTTATTAACAGACTGAACAGGAACAACTGTTTATCTTAACATCAGCTCACACACTCAATCAACATTCCTTTCGCTGTAGCTCTCTTATTTAACCCTTTTTAAATACACTATAAATATATGTGGGATTATTAGCAGAAATCATACTATATGTCATACACACAGTATGCTTGGAAATAATATTTCATGTCTTCCATTGCATTCGTTATTTGTAGTGCGCCAGCCACCCAATAGCAATAGCTTTGTGCTTTTGGTGCTTTTAATATAAAACAAAGTCTCACCTTTCAAAATCAGTTTTATAGCGAAACACAAATTATGTGTCTTACAATAATGTGATTTTCAAGCTCTTTAATGTGGCGTGACAGATCGCTGTATTTATGTGAATCAATTCATTAAATTATTGTGAAAATTCCACCTACTCCGCAAAAACGTCTGTGGCGTCCAAACTTTAATTCCTCACATAGCCTGTTTAATTAAACAGCAATAAACGTTCTAAAAGTTGAAGTGGACTCAAATTTGTTAAAGGGGACCTAACGCACACCGTTTCACCCAATCTCATGTTAATCTTGAGTACCTATAGAGTAGTACTGCATCCTTCATATCTCCAAAAAGTCTTTAGTTTTATCATATTTATAAAAGAAAGATACAGATTTACGATTCTCTCCGAAAAAAGCCGAGCTCCTGGAGGCGTGCTGTGTGGGCGGAGCTTAAGAGTGACAATCGCCAACAAAACAGACATTTGATGCCATTTCACTTACCATCTGCAGTTCTGAATCATGACCGGGATCTTTTATAGCTGGGACGATCCATCTTTCAGTATTAAACGATGTGCAAATCCAGCGTCGAATTGGGCCTTGTTTATAAAACGTTCGTCAACAAAACACTTGAGAAACTCCATTGCTGCCCCGGAAAAACAAACTATATCCACTGTTCACGTAACGGTGGGTTGTTTTGGGAAGCTGAACAAGGTTATCTTTCCCTCACAACCAAAAACACACTTCTTTAGAGACATTCTTCCCGAGTGAGGCCCGTGCTGCCAGCCTGCCGATTGAAGCGCGTTGATGGGCGCGCTCTCGCTCTCACTCTGGTCGATGCATGCACGGACGCGTTCTTTCCGGGAGAAATGCCTATATATGGAGTTCCACCGTCGTTTACGTCATAAAGAACAACGATCGAAAAAAACTCTCCGAAACGAATCCGGAAGTGAGATTTTTGGCACAGAAATACTCTGTTATACGTCCAATTTTTTTTTTGAAACTTTGTCCATGCTTAGCATGAGAATCAAACTCTTTACCAGTGTAAACAACTCTGAATGCATGAAACAGCATTGTACCCCCCCTTTAACATGTTATATTGTTGTCTTTTCTGCTGTAAACGTTAAGTGACTATTCACAAACTGTTTTATTCATGGTATAATACTGTAAATGAGGACATAATATTTAACGTCTTCCATTCATTATTTGTAGCGCACCAGCCAACCAATATCGCAACAATTTTGTGCTTTGCTGCTTTTACACACAGCTCATCTTTCAATTCTGTCAGTTTTATAACGAAATACAAATTATAAATGTGTTTTTGCTCTTTATTTCAAGTTTATAGTAAGATATAAAAGTGAAGGAACATCATAAGGCATGAAAAAAAAAGTTTAGCCTAGTTTATAATGAAAATAATGTCTCGTCGTTCGTTATTGTAATCAGAAAGATGATTGACTCACATTATTGCAATATAGCCTGATTGTTTGTATTTCGCTATAAAACTGACATTTGGAATCTTGAATATTTTGAGATTTTGGAATATATCTCCCGGTGCTCCCCCGGGCTATTTGCATGCGCAAAAGGCTAGAATAGCCTCTCTCAAAATATTATAACTATAATCTTTATTCTTAAAACATTTCGACTTTAATCTCGAAACATTTCGACTTTATTCTCGTAATATTTCGACTTTATTCTCGTAATATTTCGACTTTAATCTCGTAATATTTCGACTTTAATCTCGAAACATTTCGACTTTATTCTCGTAATATTTCGACTTTATTCTCGTAATATTTCGACTTTATTCTTGTAATATTTCAACTTTATTCTCGTAATATTTCGACTTTAATCTCGTAATATTTCGACTTTAATCTCGTAATATTTCGACTTTTTTCTCGTAATATTTCGACTTTAATCTCATAATATTTCGACTTTAATCTCGTAATATTTCGACTTTATTCTCGTAATTTCGACTTTATTCTCGAAATATCACGACTTTAATCTCGTCATTTTAGATTTTTTTTATTTTTTAACGAGGCACTAAAACGCCGTCGTAACAAAGCATGCGTGAGTCTATAAAACATATATATAAAAAGATGCTCCTGATATTAACATGCTCACAAATGTTTTTTTTTTTTTTGGTTGTTTGAATTTTATTGAATCAGATACCTGCACCACAGATGAATCCTGATGACTTTCTTCAAACTGTTTTCCTCTGAGAGTGCTGTACCAACATCAGATGTCCAACTACACTGATATTATATGGTAAAACGAGCTCCTTGACCACTGATTATGTTTTTTTCTTCTTGAATCCATGGAAAGTAGCAGAAACACTCAAATAACACATGTAAATATCAGGCATGATTTACTTGTCACTTGAACAGAATCTGTTGCAGGAATGACTCAAAGTCTGTTCACATCTCTGTGGTTAGATCAGTGTGCACAATAATGTGTCTTTGACCTTCATTATGTATGTTTTGATTATACAGTGTTGTAAATAAAATACAAATAATAAAAAAAAACATTTGTTCAATCTCCTCACATTCTCTCTTACCTGCCTCAAAGTCACAGTCACACTGATGGGCCATTAGGGTCCATTATGGGAGGGCCCTTTGTGTCTCAGGTGAGAATCACTTAATATTCAAGGCCATTACCACTCCCTCGCATATAGGCTTTCAATCACAAAAGATGTCTTAAAATTTTTTAATCAATATATTGTTTTCTGTAAATGAGTAAGCAGAATGATTCTCACTTAATTGTGAAGTAAATATTCTAGCCTACAAGACTGATTACTCAAAAGTCTTATTCAGGACTATTTAGTGTGGGTTTTATGGCCTTATTTCAGCTAATTTTTTTCCCCCAAAACTTACTAACCACGCATAATATTTTTTTTCTAAAAAAAAATGCAAACATGTACATCCATCTTGGTCACATAATATTGTAGCAAAGTTTGTGCTGAATACAAAAACAAATACATGTTGGTCAATAGTATGTTATAAGTAGCTGAAATAAGCATAAATATCAGGACATGTCAAAACATCTCAAGGGCCCCAAAATCACCTCAGACCCCAGAGGGTTAAAGCAGCAGTTTTTAATACTGTTACTCTGTCACCCTGCTCTGCATCTCTCTCTCTCTCTCATTCAGATCGTCAGATCAGCTCCAACAAACTGTTCCAATTATACACTTATTTTCACACAGCAATGAGAAGCATTATAAATGGACACGCGTGCGGTTGCTGTGCTGTATTAAAGCTTTAATCAGGATAAAACCGTATATTAAAAGCTAACAGAAGCAGTAGCACTTACAAATAGCAGCGTATTTAAAAGTATGAGACAACAACAACCAAACATACCATTAAGAGCCGTGCTTGCACAGGTTCTGCACGATCCTCTTCACTAATATCCTCTGGGACTCAATCAGGCTCAAATTGATAAGCATTATAGACAACGCCACTGTTTACAATTCAACCGGAGCACATGCCACTGAGGTGAGGGGCGGGTGCAGTAGAGGCGGTTTAGCCAATCACAACACACTGAGCCAGCTAACCAATCTCAGCCCATCGCGTATTCCTGAAGCTTCATAAAACCAGGAAATAAATCGAGGCGTTTTGTCAGAGAAGGGACAGAGAGGTGTGGAATAAAGGTAAATTATGTGAAAAATAATGCGTTTTTAAAAAAAAAAAAAGCATGAACACATGCTAGACTGCACCCCATAAACACAATCAAGCCTAGAAAAAAACCAGTCAACCACCCCTTTAAAAGAACCAAAGACTTAAACCAACCACATCATCAAGTTTGCTGATGACACAACAGTGGTAGGTCTCATCAGCAACAACGATGAAACGCACTACAGAGAGGAAGTGGCACAGCTGGCTGAATGGTGTGGCGCTAACAATCTGTCCCTCAATGTGGAGAAGACGAAGGAGGTTGTGTTGGACTTCAGGAGGAGGAACTCCACTGACCACCCCCCACTGACCATCGACAGCTCAACTGTGGAGAGAGTCAGCAGCACTAAATTCCTGGGGGTGCAAATCACGGAGGATCTCACCTGGACCACCAACACCATGTCACTCTCCAAGAAGGCACAACAGCGCCTACACTTTCTCCGCCGGCTGAAAAGAGCAAGTCTCCCACCACCCATCCTCACCACATTCTACAGGGGCACCATTGAGAGTGTGCTGACCAGCTGTATCACTGTCTGGTACGGGAACTGCAGTGCTGCTGACCGCAAGACCCTCCAGCGGACAGTGAACACGGCTGCAAAGATCATCGGTGCCCCTCTCCCATCCATCCTAGACATTTTCCTTGCACGATGCTCCAGCAAAACCAACAGCATCGTGAAGGACCCCACCCACCCCTCCCACAGTCTCTTCCAGCTCCTACCATCAGGAAGACGGTACCAGAGCATCAGAGCCCGCTCCGCCAGACTGCTCAACAGCTTTTTCCCCCAGGCTGTGAGAGCCCTGAACTCAGATCACCACGCCCCCCTCTGAAACCACATGCAAACCCCTACCTCCTGAAACATGGACTCCCCCCCTTCCAAAATATGAAAAAAACTGTAACTTTTTTTGTGCAATTCAAGTTGCTACACACAGTATGGGCCTGTACAAACCACCTGTAGTAACACACTCTCCTCTATGCACTAGACACTTTTCCAAACACTGCTATGTGTACACAATCCCACAAAAAGACTCAGCAATATGTATGTTTACATGCTCATGCACTACAAATCATCTTGTACTGTTCCCCAGCCAGCTGCTTGACTCACAATGTTTCTCTCTGCACATGTACAGTATTTATGTGAAGCATTCGCATAGTTTGTATAGTTTGTATTTTTTATCTTTATCTTTAGTTGTATAGGGTAAACTTTTATGGTAAACAGTTTGTATAGTTTGTATTTTCATCTTTATCTTTAGTTGTATAGGGTAAACTTTACATAGAGTATACTTAGTAAAATCTGTCAGTAGGTAGTTGTGTATAGGTTTATAGTGTTTTACTTCATTGTTGTATGTCTGTATTTATGTAGCACCGGGGACCTGTGAGGCACGACATTTCGTTCCACTGTATGTCCCCACATGTAGCGGAATGACAATAAAGCTCAACTTGAACTTGAACTTGAACTTGAAACTACTTCAGTCTGTGTGCATTGGATTTATTTAAAACACGAGTTTCACAATTTGAGTTGAATTACTGAAATAAATGAACTTTTCCACGACATTCTAATTTATCGAGATGCACCTGTATGCCATTTGTCTGACTATTTTGACTTGTGATATTATGAATATTAAAACTGTAGGGTAGACCGGGGAGTGTTGCAACACGTGGTCTGTTGTAACACTGTCAGTTTTACAAGTCAGAAAATATCTGTGGTGATGTCATTAATATCATACACTCCCATCATATTTTTGAGCTTAGAGGAGAAGTAGCATGTGACCGCGAGTAACACTGTAGATTTAAAAAAAAAAAGAAAAAAAAAATTCCTTATGTAGCAGGAATACATTACACACGGACACTCATACAAACACAGCAAGTAGTTTTATGCTAAATTTAAAGCCATAAAAAATACAATATGTTTGTCACTTTAAATTGTTAACTTTATTCAAAACTGATTATTCTTTGTTCTTGCATGAATTGGGTAGTGTGGAACGTACAGTATTTCTGCAAATTACCACACACTGTTACATCTATCCCCAGCCTGTGTTACAACTCACACCAGTATAGTGGGGTAGGTCATAACACTCTTTGTAACTCATAATCAGTGTTGGGGAGTAACTAGTTACATGTAACGGAATTACGTAATTTAATTACAAAATAAAAATAATTGTAATGAGTTACAGTTACTAAGAAAAAATGTGTAATTAAATTACAGTTACTTATGAAAATGTTAAGGATTACAAAGGGGGTTACATCTGATTTTTTTCACACACACTCCACATACAGATTTAATTGATTTCTTTCATAAATTGCAGTGGCTGCTCTAAAATATGAAACACCAATGTTTCAGAAGTTTATAACATGCTTATCCGATAACTCTTATATTTCCTATATGGGTTTATATATATGGTTTATTTTATAAGATTAACTGTTTTTTTCTTTTTCTAAGGCATTGTTAGATTCCAGTGTTTCCTGCCATAGCTATGCAAAGATTTGATTTCAAAAAACAGTATCATAGCTATTAAACTATTTCTTGTTATGATTTTAAATCTGTATTTAACCTCAGACTGATCTAAAAGTAAGTCTGATTTTGTGGTGGCTGTGCTTCAAAGGGGACATCGGATGCCCATTTTCCACAAATTGGTATGATTCTTTAGGGTCTTCTCGAAATGGTCTCAGTGGTCGTGAAAAACAACACCCTTTTTACCTTGTCAAAAACAGCTCTGCTCACAGCGATTCGTTTCGGTGCATATCTCTTTACATGCTAATGAGCTCTGCTCACCCCGCCCCTCTCTCTGTGGAAGAGCAAAGGCGATCGCACATAAAAAACATAAAGTGTGAGACTTATTTCTACTGGACACACACAATGGGTACTGACATCACACACACACACACACAAAATGATTTGCACACATAAATTAATTTAGTGAAAGTGACCCACACACAAACCCACCACACACACACACACACACACACACACACACACACACACACACACACACACACACACACACACACACACACACACACACACAGTGGGCAGCCATATTGCTGCAGCGCCCGGGGAGCAGTTTGGGGTTTGGTGCCTTGCTCAAGTCCAAGTCCAAGGGTCTCACCTCAGTCATGGTATTGAAGGTGGAAGAGAGCGCTGGTTATTCACTCCAAAATCAAAATGGCTTGATAATTGAGATTGTTTAGGTTTTTGGGTGGAAAAAAAAGGAGTGAATTTCTATCATTGTAGGGTGGTTGTGTCCACACACTGCTAAGACACATTTATATGCAAATTAAGATATTTTGCATTCAATGTCTCCTTTAAATAGTCCTTAATTCAAGTGATAAGGGACTTTGAAAGTCAGACAGTTATCAGTGTTGAGTACTACTGTAAGGTTAACCATGCCTGGTTTACATGTTTGAAAATGATTAACAGTTGAAAACATTAGAAATTTAGAAAAGTAATCAAAAAGGAATTAAATGTAATCAGTTACATTACTTTAATAAAGTAATTGAAAAGTTACACTACTTATTACATTTTAAGTAGGGTAACTTGTAATCTGTAACCTATTACATTTCCAAAGTAACCTTCCCAACACTGCTCATAATCTATGATTGTGCAGTAGTACAAGTCCATGTGAGCTTTATTTGTAGTGGACAAATATATCTTTATATCAAAGTTTGAAAGATCTACACAAACAACAACTGAGTTACTGATGCTCAAACAAAAAGTGTTACTTTCATCCCCAGTCTCCCCTAATGGTACATAATACTTCTAGCCACTAGACAAGGTGTTTACCAAATATTTGGAGGGAAACAAGCCATCACATCGCAGACGATCTTGTATCCACAACAAATCAATAAAATCATTAGGACAATATACACAGCAAAATTATGTTCAGTTATGGATAAATGTCCTTCAAAATGTGTGTATATATATATATATATATATATTACTTTGCATTACACAATTTTGTCGCACCTCATAGCATCCATGTCTATTCAAACATTAGCTGTGGAAAGTTTGATTCATCACAGTGACTCGAATGTACACTAAATAGATTCAGAGGTTCAATGTCATTTTGCCATGAGTGAGTCATTGAATCATTCACTCATTTATTAAAACACTAACCTCTGGTTTCACAGACAAGGCTTAAACCTAGTCCTAAAATATTTAGGCCCAATTCTTAAGATTTATGTATTTCAGTTGCATGTAAAATTTCCATCCATTTTGATTACATATTTCTTAACTTAAACAAACTAATAAACTTTATGTGATGCAAATTTGCCAACCTTATGTAAATGAAACAAGTAATAAGTAACTTATAACTTATGTAATAGTAACAATAAATCAAATTTGTTTAAAATGCATAAGAAACATGTATATGTATTATTAGGTAATAAACCCAATGTACTTAAAATGCATCAGATTTACATAATTTTTTTTATCATAAACCCAACATATTTAATCCTACCCCACCCAATCACACTGTGCTACAACAAAATCTAACTACAACACACAAAAAAGAACAACAAGACCACCCTGTTACATTAGATCAATTTATTAATGCTTCAAAGCATTTGGCTATATGAGCTAGCAAGACATACTTCCAGTGTTCATACACTTGTGTGCAACAACAAGAAACAAAAAGTGCCTTCATATTTACATGCACATTAAGGTTACATGCTATTTTCAAACATTTTTGACACAATCAACCATACTGCAGTAATAAATGCAAAAAACAAAAACAGCAACAAAAAAACAACTTTAACAGAATTTTTTTTTTTTTTTAACCATCTTTAACAGAGTGCAGAAATAAGATCAGTTTCCTCAAGAACTGTGCAAATTTGAGGTAGACAGATACATGAGGTAAATCGAAGATAACAGTACTGCTTACATTGCACTAACATTTAAAAAAAAAAAAAATTGTGACATGCAATAATTTAGAAAAATAAGATAATGGTCAGAAAAAAATGCCATAAGGCTCAGGGGTTGAGTGGCTCTGCACCACAACACTTTCCATGCATGTTTAATTACATGTTAGGAGTACAGGAGTACGAAAAAAACATTCTGCATCTACATTTTAAACTTTTAACACTTAAATGGATTCAAGTACAAAAATTTGACGTCTCAAAAATGACATTATCATTACTTAAGAGTAGTTTGGTGAGAGCTTGGTTGTATCCAGGATTTTCTTCAAACGTGCACTTGAGCTCTGTTGCGTAGCTTCAGTTAAGCACATAAATCAGTCCAAAAAGCATCACACACCCAAGAGTGACATTGAAGAACTTCCACACCAACATCCGTAGGTTGGTCAACAGGACCAACACCAGCACCCTCTGAATGAAAGATGTACATACCCACTGTTGTCTGTGCAATTCCAGACTCAGCCTCTGCACTTTCAGCAGTCCTGGAGGATAAACAAAGAGAATGAGTAGTGTTCCAATGCCAGTCACAGTGTCATATTCAGAAATTTTAAGGGCACATTGTTTACAAACTCTGACATTTTGGATATGTAGACTCATTCAAATGTACACTGCCTGGTCCAAAAAAAAGTCATCATTTGGATTTAAATAAGCAAATACTGAAGAGTCTAGAATTGGATGATTATTCCAGTGATTTTTAAGTTTCCGGCTTGTTGTATTTTGGCAATAATTCTTTTAACACAAACTGATGCAGTGTGTAGCTTTTCATTTCTTAAACAACCATGTCAGAGGACGTACCAATGTACACATTCCAGCATGACAATAACAAAATTAATCAGGCTCAATTTGTGTAATAGTGGTTCAGTGAGCACGAGGAATCATTTTCATATATGAATTGATCACCAGTCCTGAGTTTAATTCTACTGAATGTCTTGAGGATGTGCTGGAGTCGACTTTACAGAGTGGTTAGACTCTCCCATTGATAATACAAGATCCAGGCCAAAAATAAATGCAACTCTTGATGGAAATAAATGTTGTGATGTTGCATAATGTTGTTTAAACAATGCCACAACACAGCAAAATGTTATGAAAGCTATAGGTGGTCCAATTAAATATTAGAGTGTGCAACTTCTTTTTGGACAGGCTATGTAAAGTCGACTCCAGCACATCCTAAAGACTTTCAATAGGGATTAGGTCAGGACTCTGTGGTGGACAATCTTTCACAGTTTGAGCCTGATGAATCTTGACATTGTTATCCTGGAATATAGACATGAGTACGACTTCCGACCTGGTTGTTTGAGAAATTAAAAGGCTACACACTGCATCAGTTAGGGCTAAAAGAATTGTTACCAAACACACAACATGCCAGAAACATAATCACTTCAAGTAAAGAGTCAATCCTTAAATATCAAGTATTTACTCATTTAAATCCAGACAGCGACTTTTTTTGGCCTGGCAGTATAAAATAAGAATTAAATGTATAGCCAGTTATTTTGAACTATACTACCTTATGGAGAAGAGAATTCTGAAGGAACTGGACACAGCCAAGCTTAAAAACATGAGCACACGTGTTGTTCCAGGACGGTCAAGAGGCTGGATATCACTTGCACTGCATTTAAAAAAAAAAAAAAAACATTAAACGTTGAGTACATTTTTCAAGAAAACGCCATTTCAGTATTTTACTTCAAAATGTCATATTTTTTTAATTTATGAATCGATCTTTCTTTGTAATTATTTGTACTTAAACTTTACTCTGCATTGCCATAATTTGTAACAGCTGCAAATGTGCTAATTTCTCAAATGAACTGTAGAGTACAAGCTTAAGTATATTGTTTTGAATTTAATGTACTTAAATATTTAACTTGTAAAACAGTTACCAATACTCAAGTTTTCATACTAACTTATTGTTACCTCTACTAAGAGAGTTTTATCAAAAATGAGCTAATTTGCTGCATACTACACACACATGGGCAAGTGAGACTGTGATGCTAATAAGAAAATTAACATAACTATCAATGTACATATATCCCTAAGACATTTATAATGTAAAAAGAGCAGGTTGACATACACTTACCACATATTCTTTAATGAGTGTCTCCATTGAGGTAGATACTTGGGCTCCTCGGGATGTAATTGCAGTTGATTTTAGTCTTCATTCTCAAACATGCAGAACAACAAGATCCCAAAAACACAACATTAGTCATTGATTTACTCAGATATAAAACTAAAGTTGAGTTAAAAATCTCGCTCAACTAATGCAGCAACTATACAATAAACCCTGTCAATTGGTACATTAGTATATTACAGTAATTTGTAAAGAAACTTTTAAATTGCATGTAAGGCTGGTTTTATATTATTATTGTTTTTTAAATAATATTTCTAATGATATTATTTTTCTTCACCAGTTTGCTGAAATACAAACATTTAAACAGTGGATATCATTACTTGTTTTTTTTAAGACTAATTTATTCAAAATTGCATTACATATTGAAGAACAGGTTAAGTAAAAAATATAATGAATGTCATCTAGTGCATATATTTAGCAAAATTATCCTTTTTATTTATTTATTTCTAGTTAAGTAACAAGTTTAGGAGTTTATACTCACTCAGTGGCTTTTCTTTGACATTGTTTACAAGCCGTTTCTTTGACGTCTTAAAACTCTGACTGAGTGATTACTTGAGCTGTGATTCATTCCAGTAGGATGTTCTGTTCCTTTCAACACCTTCTGATGATCGTTGATGTTTATTTGCTGTAGTAACTAGAAGTAAAGAGGAAGAGATGGTCGGTTCATGTGAGTTCTGCACTGCTGCTTGTACTGAGGCGCTAAAATGATCTTTCACATTACATTTAACACCAAAACTGTATTTACGGTTTAACTTTAGTGATACAATTAACAGAATCTGAAATCTGACACTTTTTTCATATCACAAGTAATAAAACTTACTGTGATTTATTGTGTTTCATTAAGTTTTGTTCACGCATCAAGTGAAAACAGCATCTATCGATTCTTAGGATTTACAATGAGATCACTGTCACAATGAGAAACGATTAAAATCGAAAAACAGATTTCAACCCAGCCCTAATTAGTACCATTAGCTAGCTAGTGAAATAAACTATAGGCCATGCATTCGATATAAGTGTAATACGATATCAACCGCACTAATAATACATGTATATACAATGAAATCTGTCAAATAATATACACTGAGTACAGATAAGATATATCTTACCTTGCAAATAGATTATGATCCAGGCTGCTCCAATGCAAAATGGTGAGGAGAATTTTTTGAATTTGCACAGATTTATGCATTACCAAAGCCGCTTTAGACACGTCATTGTGCAGTACCGCCACCTACCGACTGGAGGATGGTAAACAATTCCATTTATGTAAACCAATCTCATGCAATTTAACTAATTGTATCTGAATTGCTTCAGAGCAAGCTTTATGTAAACCCTATACATAATTTTTAACCGATTAAATCTAATAGTTTTGACAGTTAACAGATTTATATTGATTCTAAGTAATCAGAGTACATACATTTTTAAAAAACGATTATTTAAATAAAATCAAATAGATGCAAATACTTAATAAAAAACTGTGCCAAGAATCATTTTTTTGAGTGTAGACTAAAATGTAAATCTGAGCTGTTTCAACTGAAAGAAACTTGCACTGACTGATCTTAAAATATGTCAGTGCCTTTGTTTTGTCTTAAGATGCACACCAGTAATGCTTTTTTCTAAGGCATGTTTATAAAAATTACTTAAATGTCCTAATTGACCTATAGCCTAATCCTGCCTTAGGCTAAGTCCTGTCTATGAAACCGGGCCTAAATCAACCAAGACAAGTCTTCTCACAATCAGAATTCAGAATGAGCTTTATTGCCCAATGTGAACACACAGAAGTAATTTGTCTTGATGACAGATGCTTTCAGTCAGTGGACAGTAACATCACCACCACCAACAACAACAACAAGATAATAAAACAATATAAAAAAGCATTATACGCATTAAACATTCATAATTAATTTGTCAGTCTATTAATGACTCAAATGCCAAACTGAACGAATGGCATTCCTCCCTCTTGATTTAGTTACGCTTCACTAAGGAGCCGTTTCGTTCTGAATTAAAAGGCTGACTCGTTCAGTAAGTCGATCCAACAAAATGGTTCTCCATAAATGAATTTGCTGTCTGATTTAAAAAAGAATACTACAAAAATCTTACCGTATCTGCCATATAAAATAATAAGTAAAATAAAATATAATAAAATATATAAAAAATAAGAATAGCATAGCCTTTGTTATTCATTTGTTATATATATGTGTGTGTGTGTGTGTGTGTGTGTATTTGTAATTTTAAATTTTAAAACCGTTTTAAAAAATAACAGCACCCTGTGGTCTTGTTTGTATGGCAGGTTGACTTGTGCTTATTTGTTAAAGTTACTGTAAATTTGAGCTTTACGTAGGCTACTGTTAAGTACTTTAAAGTTGTAAAGAATATCCCTTATGAAAATGAACCATGGTTTTACCACAAATAAAACACAAAAAACATGGTTACTATAGTTAAACCATGGTAACCACAAATTAACCATGGTTTTGCTACACTAACCATAGTTTAACCATGGTAATTTGTAGTAAAACTGTGGTTATACAAATGGTAATACACCAAAAAAACATGATTACTACACTTCTACTACAATAAAACCATGGTTAATTTTCATAAGGGATCTGCAGTTACATTTTTGCTAAGTATGCAAAAAAGAACAATGAATGTATCTTGAATTTGTTTTGTTTAAAATAAAAATAGAAAAGTAATAACACTAGAATACAAAGATTTTTGTGAATAGAAAAGGTTGGGGGGCTTGCATTATTGATTTGGAGAGGAAGGGTTAGAACCACTGCTCTATAATCCTTCAGTTAATGATGCGTGTCTAATGGTTGTTAGTTACTACGAATGTGTTTATTATAAGCTATGTCCTGTGGGAACTGATTACTCCAGCTATTTTTTTCCTAACAACGTACTATTTAGACCAGTGCCATGCTGCAGAGGGTGCTATTCGCTTTTCTCACTCTCAACTCTTTTCAAGGGTAACTCGCTATAATAACATACAGGACTCTGATCAAAGATCACAGACTTCATGCAATCCACGACAGCCTCAAAATAATATGTGATCTCGGCGAAGTCTGTCCAGCCAGGAGGATTTACCTCAGTCCCATAAGTAAAGCTAAAGATGGTGAGATTAAAATGTTCTCACATCGATGGAGTTTCTAAAAATAGCCAGGCGTCGCAGAATGATGAGGACTCAGCAGATCATCAGTAATCCAGCTGAGGCAGCCGCTAGATTACCATAAAAATCACATCTGATCTACCCGACACATCAGTTACTGTAGCAATAAGAAACGTTCGTTCGCTACGTTTGGTTGAAGCTGACAGGAGTATCTCCGCCCACTGCTCAATGAGATGCGAATATCTACATCTGCTGCTACCAAAAGAGCATTTTGTTCACAAACCCAACCCTCTTAATTCAGGATGTTTGGCTTTGCCACACGCCGGGGAGGACACAATGCAGACGGAGCTGAATCTCAAAACAACAACAACACTGTGATGAATATATTATAATTTGCGACTTCATTCTCCAACTCATCGAAAATGGGATTTCTTCACCAGCTGCACCTTCTCCTGTGGAAAAACGTGACTTTAAAGCGGAGAGGACCGGTAAGAGTGTTTTTGTTTACATGTCTCGCGAGTATTTTTTATTTTAATTTAGGCCTTGATGGGTTTTTGTTTTGCACGAGCAAGCGGGCGTCAGTCAGTCAGTCACGTTGAGGTATTACAAAACACTGAGCCTACAGACAAAAAAAATGTTACTCAGATGGCTTCGGTGTTCCAGTTTCAGCACGATCTGGCTTTCTAAATGTTTCACAATTTTCACATCTACCTAAACAACGTGGGCGGAACCGCTTATCTGAAAGGAAGTTGTGTTGACAGTCGATCACGGTATAACAGGTTGTTTAGGAAACTAACAGGTTGTTGTCTGAACATTCTGTTGGTTCGACTATGACCACACATCTCAAGCAAGTTTAGGTGCTGCTAAACAACCTGTTAGCAGGGTGATATATTGTTACCAGCTGCTGACGTTGAGGAAAAATATCCATTTTATCTCTGAAGTGTGTATCAGTGTGTTCCCTTTTAACGTTCAGATGCACTTAAACAAATATGGCATATGCAAAAATTATGGTTTATGACATGTCACTGGCCTTGGCTTTAACTGTAAGGAAATATGATCCTGGTGCTTCAAGGACTTAAGTACTCTAAAGCAGTCTTATACCAGATGACAAAAGAAATAAGAGAGAATAAGGAATAATACTGCCTTCGTGTATTATTCCTGCCTTAGCTTGTTGATGATTCAGGATTTTCAGTCAAATACATGCTGTTTTGCTGTGTATAAACCATACAAAATGCTTGAAATGGTTATTGCACTGTTATGTGCAATGGTTATTGCACTACTTCAACATTAAAACAAGTTGATCTTGCTTTTGTGGGGAAAAAAGCATACCTGTCCCAGCAGGTAAAAAAAAAAAAAAAACTAGCAAGGGGAACATAGTATTAGCACTAGTCAGACTTGTTAGTTTTTTTTTTTTTGGTCAGATTTTGATTTTATCAGCTAGCTAGTCAAATGTGTTCATTAAACTTTGATCATTACTGCTTGCTATGGCGATATGACGATATGTCCGCGATGATATAAAGTGTAAATCGATTGACATTTATATATCGTTGTGATATGTAAATATATCTGTGGAGCTTTTAGTAGGCAGGAGCTGACACATCAGAGCGATAAAGAAACATGGATAAATGAGTAATAAGCAGCTTTCTGTGTGTGTGTGTGTACCCCAAGACAAAGATAACTATAATGCTAATAATAAAGATATAAATTTAAAAAAATGTTCTAAGGGCATACTCACACTAGGCACAGCTGCCTTGTACTAAAGTCCAAGCATGATTTTTCTTTCTCTAACAGACAGATATCACAGGATTATTACAGAGGCAGCTGAGGTTAATGGTGGAATTTGCAGCTTTACTCACAAACTACACCTGTTCATCAATAAGATGAGAACCAGACCCATTATAAATCTAAATGTACTCGAAATTAAATTAATTGAAAAGTGTGATATCCAAGTAGTAATAAAGGTTTTTGCTGTCATAATGATAGCGCATACAAAAATAGTAAATGAACTGCTCCATGCTCCGGCGCGGTTAGCAATCACACTACATGTGTACCGCACCCGAGCCACCTCTTCAAGCGGGCCAGGCCATGGTTAAACGAACCACACTGGACACGGTACAGAGCAGTCACACTTGTGAAATGAACTGGACTTTGGGGGTCAATCGCGCATGGATCAGATCCCCTAGTGTGAGTACATCCTAAATCTTGCTATTCACTTAGATTTAGGATGTACTTGCTCTAGGCACACCACAACTATAACCATAACATCACAAAAAATTATGAATGATAAAAACATTGACAGCCAATCGGAATCATTTCTGCTTTAAAGAGCTTGAGCATTTAAAGTGACAGATGACACAACTGCATTGTATACTTAGAATTCACTAATATAGTTATCTTTATAATTATCGTTTTTGATGTAAACAGGCCTTAATAGTGTTACTTAACTGGATGGTTACTTTCAAATGTATTTTGTGTATTTTCAAAATACAAAATACTGTATTTGTATTTAAATAAATTTTTCCACACAGTATTTTGTATTTTTATTTTAAATACATTTTGATGTATTTGTGGCCATCTCTGTTGCCAAGCAACACACAAAGTAAACAAAGGTGTAGGTTTGTAGTGTAATTTACAACGGCTTCGAACGTGGCTCAACCAAAAACTATCCGTTTTATAATTTAGATTTTTTCAATTCTTTCTTTTCACACTCTGATTAACATAACTTTTTCATTTGTGGTCTCAGACTTTTGGACCCCATTGCACACACAATATACAGGGTACTGAGAAATATACATTGTGCCTAAATATATATTCAAATAAATATATATATATTAATATATAATATAAATAAATATTTATTTACCCGTAACTAGGTTTGTGAGTGATAGCGCACTCCAAAAATGTATGTACAGGGCATGCTATTTGTTTTCCATGTGCATGCTAGAGAAGCCTTATACCATATGACAAATGATTATTCTTACTGAATGAAAGTGTTATCTTGTATTTCTGTCATTTTTTTACCTCCATAGGGCTAATTTTGGTATGTTTGTAGGAGTAGAGTAATTTTTATTTTTATACTTGTGGGAGGGGAAAATGCAATGTTGCAGCATCAACACCTGGGCTCAGTTGCAACAAATCCCCTAAGTTAAGAAAGCCTTTATGTAAATACCCAAATGTAATGGGTATTTTTACCTATTTGCATCTGGCTGCAGGGGAAAAGGACATTTTCAGTATACAGTGGGAGTCTGAAACCACCTTAAAATGTGGTATTTTGATTTTCAGAATTTTATGTTGATTGTTCAATTCTCTTTTCCCTAACTAATTATTAGAATGCTTGTAATATAATTTGTAATGATTTTTTTTTAAATAAAAATGCAAAATAGATACCTTTTCATTAGAGGAAACATTACAATGTAATAAAAATATAGCCTATATGAAAATATAGTACAGAAAAATATACATTTTGGATATTTGCAGCATTCATTTGGATGCAATTTGCAACACATTCATTTAGATGTTTCATTTAAATATTGAATAATAGCATTAATATTTGAAAGCTATCTTAAGGCCCATTCACATCAAGGCCATAATAATGATGAAGATATAATTTAAAAAATCATTCTAAATGTAAAAGAATTGCACAGTCCACACCACAACTATAACAATAAAGGGGTCACAAACATAGTTGGAATCACATTTACAATTATTTTTTCCAGCTTATGAACAACAGAAAATTCACAGCCAATCAGAATCGATCCTGCTTCAAAGAGCTTGACAAAACTGCAATGTGTGCTTATAGTGTTATGAACATAACGTAATTGTGCATTGGGGTGGATGCAAATGTGGTTATCATTAGTTATCTTTATCGTTCTTGTGAACGGACCTTTAAAGCAAACTGGCTAATAACTTGGAGTTTCTGGGCGTAATATAGCACTCTAAATATTTATATAAAGACCAGGCCCATTTTTTTTTATTGTATGATTAAATGTAGCAGCATTTTAAGAATGCTTGTAACTTAATCCTTATCTTTATCATATCAGCTTTCTGTTACTGTGAAACCAAATCTGGTATTGAACAGAAGTGGTGAGAGCCCTGTCCTAACACTCAATTAGGAAATAAGCCACACTACTTTGAGCAGTGTTTTGACCTCGAGAAGATACTTAATTACCAAGTATTGTTCCTATCTTTATGAGCCTCACTGCTCCATTATGTTATTTTTAGAAGCAGTAGCATTTTACAATAGCTCACATTTGCAGCTGGCGTCAGGCTCCCTGGAGGTAAGGATCACCCCATTAAGAATAGTAACAGTTACGTCACTGGGCCAGTTTGATCACATAGGTCCATTTCAGAAGGAGTTTGAAGGCTTTGTAGATTGATGGGACCCTGGGAAGTGGCTAGTCAGCAAAAGGTTCAGCCCGCTCTGTCCTGTGGATGCTAAATGAATGAGGTCCAGTAAGTTCAGCTCTCCACTGGCTGCCTGGCTTTATTGGTTACTCACTGCTGGTATGTCAGTGGTGAATGCTGTCAGCTCTTTGTCAAGAGTGTGTGTGGTTTGATGGTGTTGGAGTGCAGGTGTGTTCAGATGTTTGTCAGAGATAGAGATGTTTTTGCTGATTTGATGATGTAGTTCTGATTTACCAGGCAGTTGATGGAGTTGCAGTTGGTGGTTAACAGCTTTCCTCATTTCCCCATGTTTGCAGTCTGATATGTTGATTTGATGGTGAGGATGCAGTTATGTTCAAAGCACTGTCATAAAATCCCTCACAGCAGCTAAATGATAGCTTGTTTGTCTCAGCTGTCTGAATCCCACAGACATTTCTCTATAACCCAGTCACAATATTTGATCAAGCATAAATGGCTCTCCATATTAAAAACATGGCTCTTAAAATTAGGACTAAATGGCCAAATTCCAGAATCGCTTAGCTTAGATTAAGTAAAAATAGTGCATTGACTAAATTTGCTGCAGTGAATTAAATCTAAATTGAAATGCATATGTTTTATTATTTAAACTAGCATGTCTTCCTAATTATGTTTAGTTTAAACTTGTATTCCATCCAATTTGATGATGTCACAGTGATTCTGATTGTATTTGTGTGTTTTGTAACAGTTTTGTAATGTATATCCACCTGCTAAAATGCAAGCCTGCTAATACTATAAACCATAAATAATATTTTTTTAATTGGAAAACCTTTTATTATAAATTCTGTTATGAATGTGTTACATTAATATGGTCATATGAACAACCAACTGGCAAAAACCCCATCACGTTAATGACTGACAGTTTCATTCAGTCAGTTGTTGGATCGTTTCATTAATAACAATCAGCTCATAAGGGCCGTGTTTTCATGAATCATGGTTTGTTCTGTGTTGTGTAATGCCAGTAAGATTTTAAATTGCTGTTACAATTTTTATTGTCATTTATTTTTGCTACATGTGTGACAGTCTGGAGCTCTGCTTAAACCCTCTTCCCCACTAGACTGGGTGCCTGTTTTTCTTTTTTAACAAAGAGATATCTCCACCTCCTGCCCCATCATAAAAAAATTCCACATTTCATAGTCTGTGTTATGGATTGTGTTAAAGTCCATGTTTGAAGGTTAGATGAACATTAACCCAAAATTGGTCTTTTAATGCACCGGCTGCCTTTACCTTATGCCAAGTGCAACACAGGCTGACCTACTTCCTGTGAGCTTCAATCCCTGAACAATTGGTTGAAGCAGGGATGGGCGAAACTGTCTGCGTATCTATGGAGACAGAGATAGAACGAGAGAGAGGTAGATGGATAAAGCGAGTAAGAGAAAGAGTCAAGACACAGACAGCAGTCTGATAACCGGACAGTCGTCAAGAGAGCGAGTTATTGTAATGGCAGCTATCTGAATTATGCATGCAGAATGTATGTTAATGGAATCACAGTATGTGTTCTGTGAGCTGGTTTTATGCTGTGATCTCACTAGTAAAAATGCAGATACTCTACCATTTCATCATTAAAAATTCAGTTTGTGTATTTGGGGATGATGGTATTGCACATCACTTTCCATTATGAACAGCTACTAAAATGCAGTCTAAATGCGGGCTCAAATTTTAGATGACATAGATTTGTGCTTTAGTAACTGTTTAGCCCATACGCCAGATATATTAAAATTAAGCATTTTAAGACAATATAAATATGCCATTTACTGAGTAGCATTACAGAAAACCCGGTTCCTTTTACATTAGTTGCATTAGCTTCCTTTCAGTGCTGTGAGAAATAACAGAGGACGTCAGTGGTCCTCTAGTTTGGCAGACGTGTAATCTGAGTTTGGCAGGGTACTATACAGGGTTCCATTTTTGTGATGAAAATTAAATGGGAAGATCCATGAGAAGTATTAAGTGTTCAAAGATTGTTGATTCAGCAAGCAATAAAGTTATGCTGCACTAGCGAGCCCCTTTGGAGATTTAGCCTGCGTCAGTGAAAGACTAATCATATGCAAGCACAAAATGATTCAATTGCTTTAAAAGGAAGTTAATTGAGAAGCAGTATGTTTTTGAGATCCATTGGATTGTAATTAGAAATGGCGTTGTGGAATGTGTTGTAATACGGCGATATGGCAGCAGAGTAATTATGGTCCTTGTATGGATATTTTTTTGCACGACTTTTAATTCTTTCTTTTCTTCTCCATTAATTTCTGCAATTAATTTAGCCCAACTTGCCCACAACTCCATTCTAGCTTTGGTTTGTACATAATTTTAAAGGATTATTTCACTTCCAGAATAAAAATTTCCTGATAATTTACTCACCCCCATGCCATCCAAGATGTTCATGTCTTTCTTTCTTCAGTCGAAAAGAAATTAAGGTTTTTGAGGAAAACATTGTAGGTTCATTGCAGTTTCAGTGCCACTTCAAAGGGCTCTACACAATACCAGTCGAGGAATAAGGGTCTTATCTAGCAAAACGATCATTTTCTAAAAAAAAAAAATTATATACTTTTTAACCGTCTTGCACTAGCTCAACCTCATGCATTACGTAATCACATTGGAAAGGTCACGCGTGACGTAGGCAGAAGTACCAACCCTGTATTTACAAAGCGAATGTGCATAGAAAGTCAAATGCCCTTTACAAAAAAGGTAAAACAATGATGTTGGATGATTTTGAAGTTGAAGGAGAAAATGAGATGGAGTTTTGCCCTACCCTACCTTTTTAAACCAAAGTACACAGGTGAAGAAATAACCATGTGTGACCTTTCCAACGTGATTACGTAATGCGTGAAGTTGCACATGCTCATCGCAGAGCTAGTGGGAGACGAGCATTTGTGGCTAAAAAGTATATACATTTTTTTTTTTTTTTTTTTCAGAAAATGACAGATCATTTCACTAGATAAGACCCTTATTCCTAGGCTGGGATCATATAGAGCCCTTTGAAGCTGCATTGAAATTGCAGTTTGGACCTTCAACCCGTTGGCCACCATTGAAGCCTACTATATGGAAAAAATCTTGAAAGGTTTTCCTCAAAAACCTTAATTTCTTTTCGACTGAAGAAAGAAAGACATGAACATCTTGGATGACATGTGGGTGAGCAAATTATCAGGATTTTTTTATTCTGGAAGTGAACTAATCCTTTAAGATTGAAAAGGACACACAATATATTGGTACTAGGGGTGTAACGGTTCACAAAATTCACGGTTCGATACGACACAGTGGTGTCACGGTTCGGTATGTTTTCGATACGGGGGGCGGGGCAATTGGTTACTTCGCAATGTTGGAAATATTTCTGTTTTAAAACATGAAGGCGAGCCAATGGATATCACACAAGCACACGTTTGCACACATGCAAACTTTGCGCAAGATTTATGCCGGTGAATATCTTAATCTCAGTCAATTCACTATAAACAGAAAGTGAAAGTAAAAACGGAATGAAGGAGTAATGACGGAGCTTTAGGCATCTGACACCGCTTATTCTCTCAGAGACAAAGAGAGACGAATCTACTTCAACATGATGATAACGATATAGGCCAGTGGTTCTCAACCTTTTTTTCCACGGGGCCGCAATATGGTCCAAGTGCAAGTCTCACGGGCCACACGCGTCTCATTTACATATTACGTCATCAATACAAACCAACCAGATTTATAATATTATTTATAGCCTAAATATTATAATATCTAAACGATTACATTTATTGAAATAAATAAATAAATAATTCTACTCAACATTAATAAAACACCTGATGCTGTCGGGAGCTGACCAATTTTGTGAAATTCTGCTCGAAAGGAGTAACAGCACAGTGAAGTTGCGATTGTAAGCTGCGGTCTGACTTGACACGCAACACTGCAGAAAGTGTGCGTTCACAAATGTAGCCTATGTTGATCCAAATATGAAAAGCATTTTCGAATGTAATAATCTGAGGTTCTCTCCAGAGATGTTTTGTCACATTTCTGTAATTAAGGATGATTGCTGCGTAGTAGCCTATGGGTGTTTCTTTTTACCTGAACATCTTCAAGTGAGTGGCGGGGCAAACCGAAAGTTGATGCCGAAAGTCCAGCACTCTTCACTGCTTATGCTGAGACTATTCTTGTTTGAATGCGTTCCTTCGCTGGCATTTTCCACATTTCGTTTTCTCCCTTAACAAATTTGTCCATTCAGTTTTACAGAACTAATGGCTGCTGATGACTATTTGAATTGAATTCTGCCAAAGTGCGCGCTTGTAAGTGTTCGTTAAATGTGTAACATTAATTACGTGAGTACAAAGGTCTGCTCATATCTGAAAATAATATATGAAAAACAAAATTATTTTACATAAAAACATTATAGCTTATATTTTAGTACATTTTTAAATTAATGTAAAACCTAAAATGAATTGTAAAACTGAAAGTTAATTTTTAATTATGTTCAGCACATAGACTGTAATATTCAGCATGGTGGGCCGCATTTGGATTTGGGACGGGTCGCATGCCCGCATATGCATATATTTCTCTTGTGGACCGTACATATTGAAAAAAACAAACAAGAAACGTATTTCTTGTTAAACAGGTTGTTTTTGAAAGTCTGTGCTTGAAATAAAAGGTGCTTTTATTTAATTGTTTTTTATTGATAACTGCAGTGTTAATATTTTAATTATATGACTATAATTCATAGCCTATAGACTAATAGACCTGTTTTAAAAGACCTTTTTTAAAAACATTTTAATTGAGGAGTAAATGTAGCCTAAATTTATCCTCGCAGCGCTTCAGTTATGCGTTAATTATTGTGGGGCAAATTAATTTAATAATAAAAGTAACTTCATAATAATAATAGGCCTAATAAAAATAAGAATGTAACAAGCCTACATTAATTGGAAATGCCAAATCCTCTTAAGATTGGCAATAATTGATGTTTTTGACAATATCTCTGGCTATCGTAGATACAAGATCATCGTCTTTCGACTCACCCCCAGCAAGGGGAGGTTATCACGGAGCAGACAGCACATTGCCTGTTACATCGTTTGGGCTGTGTTGTTGAGCGCAGTGGCACTGATATTTCACACACTTTAAGCTTTTATTTTTCAGACGTAATAGGATTAGTCCAACGAATCGTTCGGTTTGTAATGTGTACCGAACCGAAAGCCTCGTACCGAACGGTTCAATACGAATACGCGTATCGTTACACCCCTAACTGGTACCATATTGGTTCTACAAGATTAAAAAAAAAAAAAAAAAAAGTATATTTATTTCCATCAACTAATGTTGTATATTTAATAGTGAATGCTGATTTCCCCTGTTTTTTGTATTTAGATTTCCTTTGCTGTCATCTAATGCTTATTTAAAGTTAATCTTAAAAAATCTCTGATAAATAACATTATAATCATTAGCAAAAAATGTATATCCATTTTTCAATTACATTTAAAAAAAAAAAAAAAAAAAATCTTAAATCTCTAAATGGACTTCAACACTCAAAAGTGACAGTAAAGACATTTATAGTATTAAAATAATTCAAATAGATGATTTTCATTTGAACTTTCTATTTAAAGATTCCTAAAAAAAAAAAAAAAATCTTACCAACCCCAACTTTTGAACGCTAGTGATTGTTTAGCATTAATAATAGATAATAGTTTGTTTAGCCTTCAAAATAAGAAGCATCTGTGAGGATGTCATCATACTATTTGCATACTTTGCTATTTTTTCTCTGCTGTTTGTCTACTAAATTACGATTGGTTTCTTCTGTCCTGCATCTATTGAACCTACAGCACCTGTACACTGCAAAGATGCTGTCATTTTTAAACTCAGCAACAGAGAAGAGCACAACTTATGCAGAACCAAAGCCTACCACCTTCCCAAAAACTTTAGCATAGTGATTTTGATGACATCTGAGCACTGATATGTGCAAATGTATTCGTTATACATTCGCATAATGTGATTAGATGTTAAATGGTTTGCGTGGGAGTGTGGCAGACCAGTACAGTAAACTGGCGTGCACAGTAACATTTACTACAATAGGATGATTGTGTGACATGAATGCTGTTAACATTTTGTGTGATTATGGAGCTTTGTGACTCATTCACCAGTTGCATAAAGAAAAAGCGGCATTAAGGATAGCATACGTTCATGGAAAGTTAACTGTAGATCATAGTGATCTCGTCGGTAGAAAGCAGTGCTTTGGAGCAGTATTGCTGACTATCTGTCTGCTTTTGGAGTAAGTGGGGCACTGAAAGTTCCCCGTGTCCAGTGATGGTTGTCCTGCTAGCCCAGCATAGCTCAGACAGCCTCCTGAATTATTGAGATCTCTCCGTACTCCTGGGAGAAAAGCAGCACTGAATGAAGATTGGATGAAATAAACATGAGATAGAGGAGAAAAGGAATGAGGGATAGAGTGACAGGAGGAAAGTACTGTAATGGTCAGCCTTTCTGGAGGAGCAAGATTTAGGTAGGAGAAAGTTGATGGACGGAAACGTCTTTTGTCAGTGCGGCACTGACAAGCGAGAGTCAATGACGTGAGTGCTGGAGCGAGAGAGGACTGTAATGAGGACAGGTAGGGCAGTGTGTTAAATGAGGATCCAGTGAGACAATAGAGGTTTTAGAAAGAGTGTTTTAGGCAAAGGTGAATGAGAGACGTGAAGGAGGCATGAGACAAGACAGAAATTAAATGAAGTGGGACAGGAAAGAGGGATTGTGGAGTACAGAACTCGAGAGGCAATGAGTTATCCTGTATTTCGGCAACAAGATCAGCTATAAAACCCTGACCTTTAAGCCTCTCGTTGTGTGCCTGCCTTAAATGAATGGCAATATGTGTCCGGAGTCAGGGACGGTCCCTCTTAAATGATAATTATTGCAGCAGTGTTCACCTTGTAAAACCAAGCTCAGGCAGGGAGCCATAAATTGGGGCAGAGAGAGAGATGGAGAGAACGGGTTAGTTTTGGAGATAGATTTAAGATTTCCACCAAAATAGTTCTGATTCTCAGAACTGAGTGTCTGTGAACCTCATTCAGAACCAGCCTGTATTTCCACTAACTTGAGAGCTAAACGATGACTTAACTGACTGTCACTACATACTGACATCTTTCATTTAAATTTAAGTTTTGCATGTTCTAGTTTGTTTTGTCTCAGTCTAATCCCTCTGCCTTGTGACTTCAGTGGTTCAGTGCAGAATCTTTCTGGCTTGTAATTGCCTTTTCTGAATTCTAAACATATAGAAGGATTCCATAATCAGACATGTCCACTTTGTGTTAATTATGAAGGTAATTAGCACAACTAAAGTTGATTTTAGGTGATATTTATGACCATAGCTCAACCATTACAGGAAGTTTAAGTTATGCACCATAGTTTAAAATGTAATTTTAGACTTGTTTAAATCTCTAACCCTACTGTAAGCAGGAGTTAAAGTGATTCTCTAGTTACAGTAAAAAGAAGTAAAAGTAAAAATAGTAGAGTATAATAAAACAGTAAAAAGGAATATATATTTCTGTCACATGAACTACCCCACCTATAATAAACATTTTGGTAATATTGAGACTTTTGTAGGAAGTACAATTACTTCAGATTTACAGAAATAATTGGAAATAACCTTGAACTTGTGAAAATGGACACTTGTGTTATATACTAAACATACTAAATATAAAATGTATTATAAAATAAAACATTCAAAATATGTTTCCCTTTTAAAGGTTTATGAACGTGTCTGCTGGGTTAAAATTCTGTTATTCTGTTATGTTAAATTTTATATTAGTGCTGCCAAACGATTAATCGCGATTAATCTCATCCAAAATAAAAGTTTTTGTTTACTAAATATATATGTGTGTACTGTGTATATTTATTATTTATGTATATATATAAATACACACACTTACAGTATATATTTTGAAAATATATATATTTTCAAATATAATTAATAATTATTATTAATAATATATATTTATATTATTTATATTACAGATAAATATTTAATATATAAACATAACATATTTTTCTTAAATATATATATGTATGTGTGTGTCTATATAGACATAATATATATACACAGTTCACACACACATATTATGTAAACAAAAACTTTTATTTTGGATGTGATTAATCCCGATTAATTATTTGACAGCACGTATATACACTTTATATATCTATATATATATCCTCATCTACTATGTCAGTTATCTTGTGACAGTTAATCTTCAACCCCCCCCCCCCCCCCCCCCCCCAAAAAAAATTGATTAGAAACACAGTTTCAACAACAATGCAGAGTCCCGACCCTTTCTCCATTGCTTCATTTATCTTTTAAAAGCTTCAAAATGCTACTCTCTCACTGTCACCCGCCCCAGTTCCTGGAAAATGAGAGAAATTAATCGAAGCCGTCCATCAAACACTGTCACGGAAGCGTGTTATTGATCTGTTTTTGTGTATGTGAGATTTTTATGATGGATATCAAGAGTTTATCTGCGCATGCAGTGTGTGTGTGTGTGTGTAAGTGTACATGTTCCTTCCATATAGGGCTCTTCTCCGAGTCCTGCTGTGTGAGTCACCTGTTTTCTGTTCTTTAGTGTGGATCTGTTTACTTTTGTTGTGTAAGTGTGGGAATGTATTTAATAAAAAAAACTCAACAGATTGCTTTTTTTCCTTAATAGTTTAAAATCTAAACTTTAAGACTATCATCAAATGAATAAGCCACTTTATTAATTCTTAGCTTAATTGTAATTTAATTTTTGCTAATATCAAAGAGAAAACCGCATCATTATTCCTTTTACGTGCCCTGATGTATCCACCATGGGGAGTGTGAACTCTGAGACTGCCCTCCACTCATTCTCAAGAACTCTTGCTCTGTTTCTCTTTTCCCACAGCTCAACTGCTCTTTCAACTCTTTCCTTCCTTTCTTCTTCCTGCTCTCACATTCTGTCTCTCTCCTCCTCACCCTCCTCAGGAGGAATAATAGCGTGTGTTCTTATTGAAATGAGGTGCAATTGCTCTCAGCCTGAGCTAATTTTGTCCTCATGTATAAAGCATTTCATGAAATATTTACCTCTTTGATAAACATGAAATATTCATCTATTATAAATGTTCCTTTTCACCTTAATTTTGTGATTTGTCATGCAAAGACCTCTGAGACAATAAGATAATTATATCATTAGAAAGACAGAATTGTGCTTCACAGTCTTGACCAATCAAATGTTTCTCTGATGCTTTGATTATTCATGCTGTTTATACATTATAATAGGCTTTTTAAATAATCTTTTCTACTATTGATAGACAGCAGGGTGACTTATGGTTGATATTTCACTAATGTGCATTTGAATGATATAATACAATGTAATATTAGAAAATGTGATATGCACACAATTAAATAAATTACATTGAAATATTTATTTGCACAATATTTAATCAAAATGATCTTTAAAAAAATCATAGTAACAACTACAGTCTTATCCAAACCTTAGCAGATCTTGTAGGCTTGAAAGTGTTAAGGTCTTCCCGGAAGGCCTCTGTCATTGGTCGGCTAGTATTATTTTCCCCAGCCCCAGGCATTGCACATCAAAAAATGAGCCAATGAATCATAATATTCCTGGCTCATTCACACTCTTCTGGCTACTTAAGTATCCATTTTTTCTGTGCTTTTCTCTGCAGAGGGTGTTTATGTGCCAAGATGTTCTCCTTTCACAGCCCAGCACTTAGAAATAGGGAGAACAGAGGAAAAGAAGACTGCAGTTTCCCTTTAATCAAGCCAGATGCAAAGTGAACACTGAATGGAATTAGTGGAGGGAGAGAGAGAGAGAAAAGCTGAAGGAGGGAGATTTCTGAGTCAGTAAAGAGAGAAATGTTATATGGAGGACAGTCTACTTTCAAGGGTTTGTAACTGATCCTGTCATCTTCGATTCACATTCAGTATCCTGGTTGTAAGATGATACATTTTCTCAGGAGAGTCATGTTGGTGCAGGTGTAATGGGAGCACAATGGTAAAAGCCTAAGAACACCAAGGCTGCATAATCAAAAATACAGTAAAAATAGTAATATTGTGAAATTGTATTACAAATTAAAATAACCATTTGTATTCTATTTTAATATATTTTAAAATGTAATTTATTCCTGTGATAGCTAAACTGAATTTTCAGCAACATTACTCCAGTCTTCAGTATCGTGATCCATCAGAAATCATTTTAATATGCTGATTTGGTGCTCAAGAAACATTTATTATAATTATCATATGCTTAATATTTTTGTGGAAACTGTAATGCTTTGTTCAGCATTACAGTTTTACATTAGTACAGCATTACAAAGTTTTTTTTGTAACACTATTAATGTTTTAACTTGTAAACAATTTACAATTAACTTTTAAACAATTTATTACAACCTTGCTGAAAAAAATAATTAATTTCTTAAAAAACAAACAAACAAACACTGACCTCAAGCTTTTTAAGAGTATGTGTACAAACAAATAGGCTGATTAAATGAGTTATGTCATTTGCAGTTCACGGGGGTGTGAGGTTGCTGCTGAACTCTTTTGGCAAGTTTCTATGTTAACAGCAACTTTATGATTGTGGGTATAGTGTAGTTCTTCATCAAGAATTTGGCAATATAAACATGCTTTTTTAAAGAATGAAGTTGAAATCACCCTGTCTTCTTTACTCTCAAAGCTCATGGTAGGTTCATATTGAGAGGTTCATTGTCAACAGTTTCTCTAATGAGAAAATAAGGGGGATTTTTACTTCCGAAACCTGACTGTTGTGCTCTATTTTGGTCAGTTGTATCTCATATGCCACCATTCAAATAAACGATGCTGCATAAAGTGAGATACTCCTCTAATTAGGCTTACCTTTCTGTGGCATGAGGTCTAATTTGTGTCTATGACAGCTGCTGTCTTCACTGCTGTATCCTTCATGCGCTTACAGAGTGGGAAACAGCCTAGAGGGACTAATGTGTCAACAGCACAGAGGTTATAGACACAAACCAGAACAATGCGGTTGACTTCCCATGGGCAAAGAATGATAGTTAGATCTGTCTTCTGCTGTCAGCAGCCTACAGAGATGTCCTGGACATTTTTAATTTTTGTGAGTAGATACTATGTCATTCTATTGAGGGTTTAGTATGTAAGAAATGTATCCTACACGGAGCAATACAGAATCAAAATCGGAAGTTAAAACTGAGTTTCAACAAAGCATTGTTAGAATCTTTTTTTATTTTTGCTTTTGACATTTACTTGTTTCAAAATGGAAATAAGATATGATGAATTGCTCTCACGTCCAAAATCCTGTTCTCATTGTGATTGAATCCTGTGAAGACAGATTGTACGATTGCGCTTATTATTACAGTGCAGCCTACGCTCTGTGAGGCGTAGAGCCGTTAGCATAAAAATGCTAAATACTCCATTTACTAAAGGGAAAGGAGTTTTTGAAGCTCTTCTGCCCTCCAAGAGACTCCTATTCTACATGAGGCGATCTTAAGTTCTGGCTGATAGAGGGATTATCTCTCTCCCTCAGTGGCGTTGAAGGATAGAGAAAGGGAAGGAATGTGATTAGGGACAACGAGAGACCGAAGCGGTCTGCAATCTCAAGAATGCTGTGTGGGAGAGACTAGGGGTGGGCGATATGACCAAAATCTTATATCACGATATGACAAATTTTATATCACGATAACGATATATATCCTGATATAGTATTTTTTTTCTTTTAAAAAGGTTTTTATGATATTAAAATCTTTGATACCATAGAATATTCATAATCCTTGTCACCAATGTCAATATCAAACTAATACAAGCCTAAAAAGAGACTAAAAAGAAAAAACTCAAGCTCACTGAAGATAAATAAAGTCAGTGATGAAATAAGGATAAGAAACTAATTGCAAGCAATAGGACAAAAACTACAATAAATAAGAAACGCTGCATACATTGTGTAAATTAATTAGTCTTCACTGTGTTAATTATATCTATCCGTCTATGATAGATATAATTAACACGTGTATTATGTATAGATTCTATACATATATATAAATATATCATTATTTTTTTAATAATATTTATATATATGTATAGAATCTATACATAATACACATGTTAATTATATCTATCATAGATAGATAGTGCTGTATCTATCTATCTATGATATATATAATTAACATGTGTATTATGTATAGATTCTATACATATATATAAATATATTTTTTTTAAATTTTATTTCTTCTTATTAAAGTTACAAAAGTGATTTAGTCAAGAGCAGTGAGAGATTTTCTAGCAATGTGCTATGATTAATATGAATGACAGACAGAACGAATATTGGACAGCTTCCCCTTTAAGACCGAAGTCCGGATCCAATACACTGTTACATATGCGTTTTCTCTTTCAGCTGTTTTCTCTCTTAAGACCTAAATCACTGTGTTTATGAGGATACTTGCAAAGACGGGGATTCTGACGCATATACGTGTGTTTATGTAATCGTTCAAAGTCAATAAAGCGGCAAAAAAAGTGCGCGCTCCTCTCAGACAGAAACAGAGACGGTGCACACATAGCTCTGTTGTTTGCGTTTCAACAGCTTAAAATCGGTTGTTTTAAAACTGCAGTGCTTAAAAACGCGTGCCCATGCTACAGATGTAGTCCCTCGTTTAGTTCTGGTCGTTCTCCACCTGCTTCTGTCTCCCCTTCACGCCCCGTGGTGGCGTGTAAAGATCGCAGTCATCCAAATGATGAAAAAGTATTACCGTAAACAATGTACTTTGCGACACCACGAAATAAAAGATAGAACATAATATGAAACGATAGACTTTTTATTTCGTCCATCCGATATATATCGTCATATCACACAGCCCTAGGAGAGACTAGGACAGGCTTTTGTTTTACACAGAAGTGAGGCCTTGAATTGGAGAAGGAGAACGAAAAGAACTGAGAATTGCTTGTATAGAAAAATTGTGACAGCATAAGGATGAGGAAAACGAAAGAGATCTGTGGTGGAGAGATGGGCAGAGATTCCACTGAGATTCCCCCTTCTTACTATGTCTTTGTGTACAGTGCTTACCAGTGTTGGGGAAGCTACTTTGAAACTGTAGCTTGCTAAGATACTAAGCTACTTATTATTCAAAGTACTGAAGTAAAAAGTAGTTTAACTCAACACGTTCCTTTAGACCAGGTGTAGGCGACGTCGCTCCTGGAGTGCCGATGTCCTGCAGAGTTTAGCTCCAACCCTAAAAAAAACCTCACCTGCCTGTTGCCCTAGTAATTCTGAAGACCTTGATTAGCTTGTTCAGGTGTGTTTGATTAGGGTTGGAGCTAAACTCTGCAGGACAGCGGCACTCCAGGACCAACGTTGCCTACCCCTGCTTTAGACGTAGTGAACTACATTAAAGATATTTAAAGGGATAGTTCAACCAAAAATGAAAATCTTGTGATCTTGGGTCTTTCCTAACCTGTATGGAACCTTTCTTCTGCAGATACTTAGAAGAATATTTGTAACCAAACAGTTTCAGTTACCCTTGACTTTTATTGAATGGACACCCACACACAAAACAGTGTGACATTTCTTAAAATATCCTTTTTTGTCATGTTTTGGAACAACATTAAGGAGTAAATGATGGCAGAGTTGTAATTTTTGGGTTAGCTATCTCTTTAAGAGGGCAGTGTTGTAAAGAATGCAGTGTGGGGATTTGGAGCAACTAGAATGAATCAGTGAATTGGCTTTTTAAACTGGTTTATTGTAATGAACAGTCCCAATGAACCAGTTTGCTTAAATGAGCTGGATTTCTCAGAGTGTGTTAAATTATTGCCCCAGCTCATTTTTGCTATATACAGTGTGATGTAATGACCAGCAATGCAGCATTTGTGTCTCACTATACCATTACTTCTTGGGAAAATGTCTCGTATACACTATATTGAAAACAGACAAGCTATGTTCATGCTAATGAAAAATGCAGTTATGTTAGAAATATAAGTGCTGACAAACCTGCTTTTGTTTATTCCCAATTAGAGATCAGTAGCACACACTCTTATTCCTTCCGTTTCAAACATCTTTTTCAGAAACGGGCTGTTTATTTAAATGTGAATATTTGAATTATGAAAGTTATGTTTTTGTGGTCTAATTTCCTGTTTAATGGTTTTGTCACATGTATCTTGCATATTAAAGTCATGCATGTCATGCATTTTGTGGGTGGCAGACTTTTATTTGCTGGTACACGTTTATTTCAAGTTTTATTTCATTGATTTTTTTTAAATTTACAGTCTCTCTCTCTGGACATTTACACCACCTAGACATTTTTGAATGCCCACAAATAATAACATAATAACATGCTGATCAAGAGGTGTATTTGAGTTATTTTCTGTATGAATTCCATTTGTAATGTATGTTTAAATAGTTTTTAAATTTGAATATTTCATATATCTAAATAGTATGTTTTTCTGTCTTCTATTATTTAAATGTTTTTTCCTCTTTTACATCACTTTCCTCTATTTGGTTTTCTCCATCTTGTTTGCTCTCTCTTCAATTTTTTTTATTAGTTAAATTTGATTGAACTGCAGTAAACAAAGGAGTTGTTTCAGCAGATGAATGTATTTAGGTTAGGAGGTTGATTCTCTGTCAGGTCTACAGTAGATTACAGCTGTTGTGTCATCTGCGGTAGTGATGCGCGGGTCGTCTCATAACCCGCGGGTAACCCGCGGGTCGGGTTGGGGCGGGTAAAGAAATTGTCACTTTATTTGCGGGGTGGGTTGGGGCGGGTCATTAAAAACAAAATAAAAAAAAAAACATGTATGTTGCGTGCAATTCCCTATAGCCAATATTAAATATTTGGGAATATCTATTTTCATATTTTATTAGGTTCTTTGATAAGGTTACAATACGAAGGCCTACGTAGCAACGTAACTTGCTTGATGTCCCCAAACCTTTGGCGTCACGTGACACGTCACGAAAGCACCAAGCAGCTCTGTATCCCATTCCCAGCCACAAGCGCATCAAGTGAGTGCACATTCAGCTCTGCTGGCCGGGTGCTGGAGTCTAGGTGTAATAGATTAAACCCCGGTACAGTGGATGCCATTCTTTTTTTGCACAGCGAACGTAAAAACACTAAATGAACATTTCCGTGTGTTAAATAAAACAAAAGTTCAGTGGTTATGTAGCGTAGGCTGTAAACTGTAGGCCTATACAAATCTGAAATAAAAAATTGTTTAGCCTATTAGATGAATACAAACGCTGCTTTGTAAATGTTGAAAATGTTTATCATTATCTTGTTATTAATATGACCTGATTTATGGTTCATATTCATAATCGTATGTTGTTGCCAGTTTACAGGGCGATGTTTCCAAGCACTTTCAGGCTGAAATAAAGACTGTTTTCGTTTACATTACAATGCCTAGTATGTCTATTTAATGGTCGCGGGTGCGGGGCGGGGCGGGTTGTAAAAATAGATACAGTGGTGCGGGGCGGGCTGGGGCGGGCCAAATAATTTCATAAAAGCGGGACCCGCGGGTTGGAAAAAAACCCGACCCGCGCATCACTAATCTGCGGGCTCCGGGCCTTGAGCTCCGGTAAGCGTTACATGTCTATTCATCTTCTCCAGGCCGTGCATAATTCATGATGGGATTGACATGCCCCTTATCGCTCTCTGCCTTAAACGAAGTGGCATAGTCGGGTTCCGTATTCCGTTTTTATTTCTAGACAATATGCCCTTTCTCAACCTTACACCTGTCTTAGTACAAAACACTGAATGCCCACTGCCTCATTTTTTATTCTCTTTTTCACTGTTTCATGCTGTCTCTGTCCATTTTCCCTCACACTGTTTAAAAATATGTGACTTCAAGTCGTCAAGTTGTATTTTAAGTGCTATAATTTATTACAATGCATAGTTTCAAAGCAGCTTCACAGTAATAAACAAGAAATAGTAGTATTAATGTTGAAATTTCTTCAATTATGAAAGGAATTTCAGATGTAAAGCAGCTTTAAAAAGACTTTAGTGTCATTATTAATCCCTGTTTAGTTCAATGTTTATTCAGTGTAGTTCATCAACAGTGTGAAGTGGTTATGAAGCGAACACAGTTAAACTATAAAGCAGCTCTAGATAATAGTATCTATATTCATCTTAAGTCAGTTCAGTGTTGATTCAGTTTAATAGTGCAAAGTTCATCAAATTATGCAGCAAGATTAATTCAGCTATAAGCAGCTCAACAGAAAACAATAGTGTTGTTATTCAGCCCAAGTCAGTTCAGTGTTGATTCAATTCAGTTCAATAACAGCGTTGATGGTGCAGAGTTAATAATTGTGAAACTAATTAGATTCAGCTATAAAACAGCTCTAGAGAAAACAATTGTCATTGATCCAGCCAATTTAGTTAGTACTTCAGAAAATTATTAACTCATCTCTTTATTTATAAAAGAAAAGAAAACAGATGGTCAAGCTCAAAAAGAACATTTTTGTGGACCGAATTTGGTTTATTAAATGTGATTTTATTAGTTATTTCTCATCCTTCATATCCCTGTAGAAATATAATGCTAAATATGGGTGTAGTGACTTTAGTTTACCTATATAGAATCTGTGCATGCAGATCCCTCCAGACAAGATGCTCAGGAAATTGGAGCCTACAACATTCAAATTTCTATTCATTCTATACTGTACATCTTGGTTGTTCATTAAACAGTTATTTGTATTATGATGTATTATCTTGTTTTATGGTCGTGCTGAGAGACGGAAAGCTGTTATAAAGCTAGTCAACAAATATAAAAGACGCCACCCACCACTGACCTGTACTTAACCCTTCCTCTTCTCTCTCTCTTTCTCTCTCAGTCTCCTTCTTCTTAAATCATGTTGACTCCCACTCTGTTTAATTCACATGCACAGTGATCCCACAGAAAGGGAAGATTGCATACAATTTTAAACACATGCATGTAAATGTCTTGTCTCATTCCACCTCTTTTCTGACTCCTGTTTTCAGAAGCTTTTTATAGTTAATGGGTTCATCTGTAATGACTCTTTCCTCAGTCATTACACTGAGATGAATTAGCAACTGAAAGAACACAGAGGTTAATTAACCTTTAAATTAGATGAGCAGTTTTCTGTAATGCTGCCATCTGTGTAACTGGCCTCTAGACACAGGGCCAGTGTATTTTCACATATACAATGTGTGAATCTTACAGTGTACAGTGTGTTATATTTGTACATTTTATTTCCACTTATCTGTAGGATTTAAAGTTTTGTTAGATTAACCAATTCTAAGCGGGTCTGTCAAAATTAGCTGTTACAAATTTTCCTCAGAAACTCTTCCAGCTCAATAAGGACAGGAGAAGCACAGTCCTGCCTTTGTGAGTAACAGAAACAGGATCTCTGAATAGAGCCTAACGTCATAGTAGATGAAGACCGAGTCTTTTGAGAGTGATACCTTAAGTATTGCTGTGTGAGAGGTGAGCAGGATCACAGGGTCAAGAGGATCGACCTTGAGAAAAACCGCTCCGTACATCACTCACTCTCCCAGTGTCTGTCTGAGTTCATGGATGACATTAGTATTAGAGATACACCAATATTACAAATCTAGGCCATACCAATAAATGGCAGTATTAAAATTCTGTGCTGTTTCTCAATAAATCTCAATAAATTAGAATACTTCATAAGACCAATAAAAAACATTTTTAGTGAATTGTTGGCCTTCTGGAAAGTATGTTCATTTACTGTATATGTACTCAATACTTGGTAGGGGCTCCTTTTGCTTTAATTACTGCCTCAATTCGGCGTGGCATGGAGGTGATCAGTTTGTGGCACTGCTAAGGTGGTATGGAAGCCCAGGTTGCTTTGATAGCGGCCTTCAGGTCATCTGCATTGTTGGGTCTGGTGTCTCTTATCTTCCTCTTGACAATACCCCATAGATTCTCTATGGGGTTCAGGTCAGGCGAGTTTGCTGGCCAATCAAGCACAGTAACACCATGGTCATTTAACCAGCGTTTGGTACTTTTGGCAGTGTGGGCAGGTGCCAAGTCCTGCTGGAAAATGAAATCAGCATCTCCATAAAGCTTGTCAGCAGAAGGAAGCAAGATGGCTGCGTTGACTGTGGACTTCAGAAAACACAGTGGACCAACACCAGCAGATGACATGGCAGCCCAAATCATCACTGACTGTGGAAACTTCACACTGGACTTCAAGCAACATGGATTCTGTGCCTCTCCACTCTTCCTCCAGACTTTGGGACCTTGATTTCCAAATGAAATGCAAAATTTACTTTCATCTGAAAAGAGGACTTTGGACCACTGAGCAAAAGTCCAGTTCTTTTTCTCCACAGCCCAGGTAAGATGCTTCTGACGTTGTCTCTGGTTCAGAAGTGGCTTGGTAGCCATTTTCCTGAAAACGTCTGAGCGTGGTGACTCTTGATGCACTGACTCCAGCTTCAGTCCACTCCTTGTGAAGCTCTCCCAAGTGTTTGAATCAGCTTTGCTTGACTGTATTCTCAAGCTTGCGGTCATCCCTGTTGCTTGTGCACCTTTTCCTACCCAAATTCTTCCTAACCAGTCAACTTTGCATTTAATATGCTTTGATACAGCACTCTGTAAACAGCCACACCTTTCAGTAATGACCTTCTGTAACTTACCCTCTTTGTGGAGGGTGTCAGTGTTCGTCTTCTGGATCATTGCCAAGTCAGCAGTCTTCCCCGTTATTGTGGTTTCAAAGAACAAGAGATACCCAGAATTTATACTGTATGGATGGTCATTTATTGAAACTCAAATGTAAATATTCTAATATTTTGAGATACTGATTTTTGACTTTCATGAGCTGTAAGCTCTAATCATCAAAATTAAAACAAAAAACGTTTGAAATGTTTTACTTTACATGTAATGAATCTAAAATATATGAAAGTTTAACTTTTTGAAATAAGTTACAAGAAAAAATGAATTTTTCACGACATTCTAATTTATTGAGATGCACCTGTATATTGAATGTATGTGAATAAAGTTAAACATATTTATATATCCAACTTTATGTAAAGAGCTGGGTGATATAGTTACATTTTGCAATGAAATAAAAAAAAATCCTGAAAGATTTCCTATATTGCTTTACATGAGTATACTGTATGTTCTTTATGCAGGTGAAGTTGGATATATCCTACTTTTAATATATCGCTTTTTTGACAAATTAATTAAAAATAAATCACCCAAAACTAAAACCAGTCATTTTAGATACAAAGCAAATTAAGCATCACAACATTGTAATGTACAGTATGAAAAATGGATTTGGCAATGATTACATTTACCAGTAAATAGTTTTTATAGATTATGCAAATGTTATGTGAAGGTAATCTGAATGTAAAAATAGTGGAAATTAGCATGCGCAATTAATACCCAATATCTATATGTATTCAATATCATTACTAAATAAATAAAAAATCTCTAATATCAGCCAATAACTGATATGGCCATGCATCCCTATGTGAATGTTATTTTATTTTACTTTTTTTCCAGTCTGGTTTAAAATATTTTATTGACTAGTTGTTATGAGCGCTAGGTAGGGTGATAACATCAGTCTATTGAGGGTAACAGCCTTCAAACCTCAGGACATTTTAGGAGAGATTTATTAGAGACATTTGTATATTAAGCATAATCTTTTAAAACCATTAATTCCAAGGATTTGTAGCTGGCATACAAATGGAAATCCCACTCAATCCCACACATAAAATGTATAAAGTTTATTTTTATTTTTATTTTTTATACTTATCCAGTAATCACAAACAAATGGAAATATCATGTAAATTCATTGGTGCAAAGGTTGGGTGTGTCTAATTTCAGAGATAGTTTTGCAAAGGAGCTGCATTGTGAAATGCACAAAGCTCATTGTTAGTAATTAAAAATATAAGTTACATGAGCTAGAACCATTTCAACTTTAGAGTTTTTAGTTCTTAATGCACTTGTTAATCACTTTTGAATGTGCTGCTGTATTGAGGTTTAAACAAATCCACCAATATTTATTCAGCTTTCTTTGTTGGCGAAATGGGTTTCATTTTCAGATAAACTTTAATGATCTGCTCTCAGCGCCTGAAATATATCCGTATATCATCTAGTCGAGTTGTTCATATGAAGCATTGCATGTTGTATCGAGGTCCCTTGTCCTTTGTTGTTGTCTGGGTGGAATTGTTTCTGTATAACCTGATGGGATGGAAATGCAGCAATGTCCCGGTGAGTCTCTGGAGAAATATGTCTATAGCCTGGAGCTGCTGGGTATTAACAGAGGGGAAGATGGGTAATCAGTCCAGTGTGAATGACCACAAATCCATTCTTCAAGCCCCGGCTGCCTGGAGTGCAAGTTTAGAGTCGAGGAACGAGTAACTGCATTACACCTTTTAGATGAAGCACATTCAACACACTTGCGATTAATACACCTTACTCATTTTAGTTCAGTTTAAATTTATTTGTATTGGGCTTTTAACAGTCGCATTTGTCTCGCCAAGCAGCTTTACATAGTCATAATGTCCAAGTTTTGCACTTACAAGCAGGTACAGGGATGGAAACTAAATTCTGATTGGATGAACCATAAAAAGTGTTGCTAAAGCGATTGACTACTGCATTACGTACTGCATCAGTAATTATTCCAGTAATAAATGTAACTAATTTTATTGGACATTGGTGCTATTGCTGCCGTTTTAAGTAATAAATGCGCTCGTACCAGTGGAAAAATCACTGAAACACACAGACTTTCTGATCACGCACAATATAATAATTACAAAACATACCCGTTTCAAAAACACAGCTCACACAAACATAAACAGCGCTCGGTGTCTCGATCCCAGGCGACTGTGGGGCCTGTTTGCATTCGTTGGTTAGAATGTAATTATGAATGCTAAATGATGTTTTGTGCATGTGAGTTTTATCTGATTATGCAGGCTCTGTTCATATGAGCTGTTTGGGGAGAGATGGGCAGAGAAAAAAGAAGACAGATTTTTCAGAGGTGTATATGGAGGTTTATATGAGCCGTTCACCAGTTCTCGCACAGTAAAAGCAATTCCATTATCTCAAATTTACTTGACAGAAAACCTCATATCTCTCAGCATGCATTGTTATTGGAGGATAAGTGTTTTAGCTCGCATTATTTGCCTGTTGGTTGGTGATGAATGCTGTGCTTCGGTGGACAGTGGCACAAAGATGTAATTCAGTCATTTGGTGAATGGAAAGTGTGTTTTAGCAGATAAAGCATAAAGAGTGGACAGCTGAAAGACACTAACTAGACTATTCTAGTGCATAATGGTGTCTGGGTTTGGTTGGGAAATATATATATCTATAGCGCCAGATCACAACAGAAGACATTTAAAGCTACCTTTCCTATAGAACAGGTCTATACATTGTTCTTTTATTAAACAAAACTAAATAGCCTTACGTTATTTATCTTATTTACATGACGGCATGTCATTTCTGTCTCTACTTTACATGGTCGCGCTCTCTGTTATCGCGCACAGCGGAGTTCCGCCTTGATGAGCACGAGCACACACACACAAACGCGCGCGCACACACACAAGTGAGCACACTCCCACTCCCCACTAGTATTTGTAAATATTAAGCTGCAAAACGACTATTTAAATATGAATTCTGCGTGTCTCTGTGTTAATGAGTGGCGCAGACATGCGGTTTTGTTTACTACTTGTACTGAGGCACGCGTGACGCTTCAGGTGATATTAGCATCTGCCGTCTCACTAAATGAGGACATTAATACATGAACAACATCTCCAGAACTGCTCTGATAGTCACTTCATGAGCATTTGACCTTTTCATTTGAGTAAAACTATCCTCATCATATACACACAGAAATGTAAAGGTATTCACGGCAACCCGTCAAAATAGAAGTTCGGTTTAATTTAAAGACATTGTGGCAGAAATATAGGCCTATTACTATTGTTCAGTAGTATGTAAGTAATAGGCTACTACTACTACTACTACTACTAAAATTATTAAAACCTTATTTTTAAGGAATAATCATACAATATTTCTTCAATGTTTTAATTGTAATATTAAATCCCCTTTATTTTCCAAAAAATACAATTGTTTAATTTTCATTAATTAAAAGATAAATTAAATGAATGTTTTATGCCTTAAAAAAATTATCATATATAAAAAAATCATATATTGTAAGAATAAACAAAACTTGTTTTATGCTTTCAAATAATTAGACATGCTAAAACAGAATTTGGTAACAATAAAACAAGGCTGGAAAAAATAAAACATTTCATAGGGCCATAAACATGTAATTTTTGTAAAACTTTTAATAAATTGATGTTAAATTGTTTAAGGTTCATTATTTTAATTAATTAGACATGCGTTTTGATTAATAAAATGTAATTTAACCATTAAAAAGGAGTCCAGAAAAATTAAAAGGAAAAAAAAGCCGTAAACCAAGGGGAAACACTGTGTGTGTGTGTCTAATATATATATATATATATATATATACACAGCCTATATACAGCCTATATGGGTTTGTTATATAATTGTTATAAATATGCAGCAATGACACACTAAAATTACAGTATAAGATAAAATAAATGCTGTTCGTTTGAATTTTCTATTTATCAAGAAATCCTGAAAAAAAAAAAATCCACAAAAATATAAAGTAGCACAACTGTTTTCACTGTTTTCGTATTACACTGAAGACTGGAGTAATGGCTGCTGAAAATTGCAGGTTTGTCACATGAGTAAATTGCATTGTAAAATGTATTAAAATAGAAAACAGTTATTTTAAATTTTAGTAATATTTCACAATATTACCATTTGTGTATTTTTTATTAAATTAATGCAGCCTTGGTGAACATTGATAAAACATTAAAAAGTATAACCAACCTGTGACGTTGCCCTTGCCAAAAAAGTGATATATTTATTTCATACTAAGTATAGTTCAAATCATACTGATAAAAATGTATAGCCTGAATACACTGTAAGTCGCTTTGGATAAAAGCGTCTGCTAAATGCATAAATCCATCACAGTCATAAAGGTCACTAAATTTTAGTACCAGGGCCTTCTAGATCTAGCTTCACCAAGCCAGATGATATACTCCCCCTATGATATGACGCTGTCCAATGACTACGATAGCAACCTGTGCCAAAATATTGTGGTAACTCAACGATTGATTGTTTGCATGCCCCGTCTGTCTTCCACATTTAAATTATGTAATAACTTTCTAGCAGAACAGTGGGCGATGTATGACCAAAATCTTGTACCATGAGATGGGTCAAGGTAAAGTTATATATCACAATAAAGTAATCCAATCTCTAGAGCTGCTTTGAAACAATGTGTACTGTAAAAAAAGTGCTATACAAATAGACTTGACTTCACTTGAGTATAAGAGCAGTGCTCATATGCAGACACAATAGCTCCATAAATAATAGATGAACAGCCTCCAACATACAAATTACAGTTTAAAACTGACTGTGAGTGAAGCAATGTTTTTCTTTGCCTCTTTAAAGCTTAAATAAGCCACAGGACTTTCTAAAAAGAAACAAGCACTCTTTGGCTGGTGTTTACACCCCCCGTGCTCAGCGCCGAGGGTCTCGTAAGCGAAGCTTTGTGTGTCGTGTCAGATGCGGCTTTGTGTATTGTGAGAGATGCATGTAAAAGGAGCTTCTTGTTTGTTGTGACCTTCAGAAATGGCAGAGATGGGGAGAATGTCTAACAGCGAGAGAAAAACCTCTGCACCTTCTCTTGTCACTTGTCAACAGAGACGGGATGTGGGGTCAGCATGATGCTGTGCTGCAGTGAAAGACACATTGTGGTCTGGACAGGATGCCCTTAGATACTGATCTGAGATCAGCCTCTCAGTCAAGCACAGATGGCAGCCGCACGCATTCGTAGAGGGAGGAAGAATAAGAGGCTGATCTCAGTTCAGCTATAAATAGCATCCTTGGCTATAACCCTGTGAGTTCCTAATCACAGTCTACACTTCAACCAACAGCTTATTTCTCAGTAACTTCAGCTCAGATTTGTCCAAAAAGAGCCTCCTGCAGAGAGAGAGAGTGCAAATAAGGAAGTAGTGGAAATAATGCAGAGGTAAATGTTGGAAGATGCAGATTTTCTGCTGTACTTTGCACACTTTAAAGGTCCCATATTGTCAAAACTGAAATTTCCTGGCTTTTTTCATGATAACAGAGGTCTAAACTACCATATAAGTTTCAAAACAGTCAATCCACAGTAAAGTGCACACAGCCTGAATAAAGTAGCTGTGTTTTTTCACGAGTCCTTGTGACTTCCGTAAAAATGTGACATCCGAACTACTCAGTCACCGCCTTCAGTCACCATCCCGAGCACCACCCACCGTCCTTTTGCCAAACCCTGAGACAACATCGCGTCCATGCCATTGCTGAGCAACAACAACACGGAAACATGTCGAAAAGGTTGACTTTAACGGACGAAACCAGATCGGCCGACCTGTAACGTTACACTCTCACTCAAAGGATGGACGATCTGACAGGATTGTTACTTACTTATGAGGTGGATCACGTCTAACATGTACAGTATAGTAAAGACAAACTCACCTTGTCTATCTAGTCATGATGAAGATGTAAATACATTTCAATTTCAGCAGGCACCTATTTTTACAGCTACATTATTATTCCAGCCACAATTAATCACAACAATGTATATACAATTACAAATGATTATATAGAAATCATCAGTTTGTTGTTTTACACACATGCACACAGACATTATTTCATACATGACATATTCGTGAGATGCAAAAAATCTTCAGACGCGCCCATAACAACAAAAGACAATACTTTATTGAACCTTTTCTGATAAGAAGTGAGCATTTTTGACGATAGTTTCTGTCCAGTCCGCTCGTTTTATCGCGTTTAACCACAACTGTCGTCGGTTAGTGGCAGCAGGTATGCGATCAGATTTCTAATTTGAGGCTGTATTACGTCGATTCTGGCACCCAACATCACAACAAGATGACATTTTAAGCTCCTTATGTAGCCGAATCTGCGCTGGTTTGAATGGGCCGCCTCCAGTTTTCCCTTTTGTTTTGCGTCCAGCTAGCGCTGTGATGTAATTGTGACGTCGGCCCTACATGACCCTAGTTACCTGTGGTTGGCCTGGCCGTGCGTCACTCAGAAAACAACAGGCCAATCAGAAGATAGGCTCATGAATATGCATTAGACAGGCCAAAATCGACCTGTTCTCAGCAGAGCTCCTGAGAGAAGAGCTGTAAAAATATATTGAGATGGTTTTTGGTACTTATACTGCAAATATATATTCTTAAGGACATCAAAACCTAAAATAAAACTCCAGAAAGGTGTACAATATGGGACCTTTAAACAATGTGCCTGAAAGCATTTGACATCTCTTTCCAACCACATGCTGTGGAGTGTGTGTGTGTGTGTGTGTACGTCACGTGTATGCGTTATCTTTCATTTCTTTTCCACCTCTTTTAATAATTGTTGGAACGGGCTGTTTGGAAGCACTAGCAGGTGTGTTGGCCAAACCACTAGCAAACATTGCATGTTAAGCAAACTCTTCAACTGGCCAGTCTGTATTTACTGGATAAATCTCTGACACTGGACTCAATTGGTTGGCAAGCCTCAAGCCCTCAACAATGAGATTTTTTTTGCCTGCTTATCCACTTGAGCCAGCCAACATTTTCACTGGCCCCATTATGAAAGAATGTGATGTATTTTTATGTTTACTACCAATATTTATACATTTATGCTCACGAATCACCAATGCTGTATCAAAAATAAATTACTTCAGTCTTCAGTGTCACATGATCCTTCAGAATTATTTTTAATATGCTGATTTGGTGCACAATAAACATTTTTTTATAATTATTATAACTGTTGAAAACATCTTTAGTGTGTGACATTTCAGATGTTCAAAGAGGTTCACACCAACTGTAGTGAATCAACTATGATATATGTATATAACCACCAGCAGCCACAGTGGCTAGTGTGGCTTTCTTAACCTGTTTCTCTGTATGTTTATCTCTGCAGTGGGTTCTTGCTTTTGAGATATTTATCCCTCTGGTGCTCTTCTTCATACTCCTGGGCTTGCGGCAGAAGAAGCCGGCCATTCCTGTGAAAGAAGGTAAGTTAAGTGACAGCACAGAGAGAGAAGGATAGAGTAGGAGATGAAGGAAGTGTAAGGTGATTCTTACCCCAACCCAGCTCACTCACCCTCCAGTGGTCAGATCACTTCTGTTGTCACCTGGGGGTTTTATGAAGTTCACATACGCAATACAATAGTGTAAGTGTGTCTGAATTAGTTAGACTTGGCCCTTTATCCTTTATCAGTAATTAAAGAGACAGTTCACTCAAAAATGAATAAGTCTTTCATCATTTACACACTCTCAGGTCGTTTCAAACCTGTCTGGGTTCCTTTCTTCTGCAGAACACCAAAGGAATTACACTACAGAATGTCCTGACTGTTCTTTTATACAATGCCATATATATATATACTGTGTGTGTGTGTGTGCATATATATATATATATATATATATATATTAGTGCTGTCAAAGTTAACGCGTTAATAACGCGTTAACGCAAACTCATTTTAACGGCACTAATTTTTTTAACGCGCGAGTAACGCAGCGCGTATTTTCTGTTTGACCCATGGCCCAACCCCTTGTTGGAGAGATGGACAGTGTTGCCAACTTAGGAACATTGCAGACCCCTTTAGCGACTTTTTTCCCTTCAAAAAAGCGCCCAAACCTAGTTTCTGAGAATCACCGATACTGCTGCGCCAGCGCGAGGTCTTGCTCTCCCAGCGCGCGCACACACCTCTCTCTCTCTCTCTCTCTCTCTCTCTGCGTCTGCTCTGTTCAGCGCGCGCACACCTCTCTCTCTCTCTCTCTCTCTCTCGCTCTGCGTTTGCTCAGCGCGCGGGAGAGAGAGGAGCAGCGCTTTAATTCAGTTGAACACAGATATTATGTTGCTTCTCTAATTTTACATGCAAGTATAGCCGAAATCACAGCACAGCTATTGTCTTTATCTTATGTGTATTTGATTTCATCAGACGACGGTGTGATTATCATGATTTTTTTGTGCAGATTAACATCTTGGAAGGGAGAGCTGGTTATGTAGTCTAGTCTTAATGGGTCGCGTTTCAGTCACTATTTCATATTCATTCCATTGTCTGACAACAGAAACAGTAAAATATACCAATGAAAACAGTTTTATTGAGAATATAGCTTCATCAAAATACAGTATGTGGGCACAGAGAGGGAAACAAATGTAATAATAAATAATAAATGTACATTTTGCATTTTCAGAAGAAGAGCTGCCCTATGTGCAAAAATGTAAACAGGTTTGTGTCAGTAAATTGCCCAGTGCAAAGAAAGAAGTAATGGGAACCTGGAATTTCTTTTTTCATGTGTCTAATAGACATGAACAAGTTCTTTGAAAAACATCTATGACCTTTGAAACATGTCTACTCTTCATGCTTTATGTTGACTATGGTTTCAATAATAATAAACATACACTATATTGCCAAAAGTATTGAGTCGCCCCCTTCTAATGAACAGGTTTGACTACTTTAGTAATTTCTATGAGTACAAATCTTAATGTTAAAGCATATAATGATATTCTAGGAAATTGTGTGCTTCTAATATTATAGCAACAGTTTGGACAGGACCCTTTTCTATTCTAACATGACAATGCCTCTGTGTATAAGACAAGGTTCAAAAAGAAAATGATTGATTCAGTCAGTGTGGAAGAACTTGACTGGTCTGCATAAAACCAAGTCCTAATCCCAGTTTAACACCTCTGGTGTGACTGTAAATGCAGACCTTGAGCCAAAAACTCATCACCAAACACCAATGACTTGTACATACACTATATAGACAAAAGTATTGGGACACCCCCTTCTTTAGAACAGAAAAATGCACTTCCAAATCTGTGAAAACAACGATGGGAACATAATCCATGTATTTAAAAATTGTATTTCCATCTCTATTGCAACAGTTTTGGAAGTGTCTAAAATGCCTGTACCCATATGTACAAGTCATTGGTGTAAACAATAATTATTATTCTGTATCTTAAATATATTTCTCTTTTGTGTACATTCAAATCACCGGTTTGCCAACAATGAAAGTTAAGCTTTCGTTGTATGGAAAAAGCAAAACATTTTGCTTAACATCACTTTTTGTGTTCCAATGAAGAAAAGAAATTCATACAGGTTTGGAATGATATGAAGGTATTAAATGATGACAGAATTTTCATTTTTTTGGATGAATTAAGTTTGGATGAATGAAAAGTGTTGTTTGTGGTTCATTATAATAATATGATAATTTATGCATTTTTTCTCTGTGGTTGCTTCATACAACTTTGCCAATCTGTCATTGATTGCAAAGATTTTTGGCTGTTAGACAGAGCTTTAGCCATGTAGTATTTTTTTTCTTTCACAGAACACCCTCATTTGTATGTCATCACAATGTCTGTTATTTTCAATGCTGAAATCACACCATGTTTTCTTTTATTTTTTGCTTCTTTCTGTCGTCTGTCCTCAATACTTTTGTATCTCTCTCTCTACCTCTGTCTTTCATTCTTTATTTTTTCCTCACCGTGCATGTTAACTGCATGCTGGACCAGTGTGTAAGTCAAAATGTTTTGTTTTTTTTGTGTGTGTGTGTGTGGCTGAATTCTTAACTCTTTTGAGTATGTGGGATCATTTCACTGTGTGTCCTCTAATTGTGTGTGTTTTTGTCGTGGACTCTTAATGTGTTTATTGTGCTGCTATTTTGTATTTGTCATATCAACTGTCTCATGCATCAATCTAATGGTAAAAGGGCACAAATGACTGGAGCCTGCCCATATGTCAACATATACACATGCACATGATGTATTAAAAATAAATAAATAATAATAACATTGTTACATAACCAGGTGTGATGCATCAAGATTCCAGCGATATGAAATTTGCACATCCACACTGAAGACCCGTCCATGTTTGACTTTAAATATACTGTGGCCACAAAAATTTTGGAAATGCCCTAGATTGGAGTTTTAGACAGTATTGGCATAAATCCTCCATTTCTTGGCATAAATGCATTAAAGTAACTTGTTATTATCATTAAAGACCAGTAATATTGTTTTTTACATTACATAATAATGGCAATATACAGTACACATCAAGTCAGACAAGCCCCTTTTTATATAATTTGTTTTTTTACATTACTGTTGAAAAGTTTGGGGTCAGTAAGACTTTTTTGAATAAATTAATATTTTTATTCAGCAAGGACTCATTAAACTGATCAAGACTGACAGTAAAGACATTTATAATGTTACGAAAGATTTATATTTTTGAAGGATCATGTGACACTGAAGACTGGATTAATGGAAGACTGGCTGCTGAAAATTCAGCTTTGCCATTACAGGAATAAATAACATTTTAAAATATAATAAAGTATAAATCATTGTAACAACAAAACATGTTAAATTGTAATAATATTCTACAATATCATGATGATGTAATCCAAAACGTCACTCCACCTAGGGCGTTTTCAAACATTAGTCACAATGCTGCAGAAATGGAAACTAGTCCTTATTACAGCTGATTTCAGAAGCTCGATTAGCATAGCTTTTATCGCTTGCCATTTTATTGCGTCACGCCTGGTGTAAGAGGTTTAGGTGTTGGGCCCCCATATGTCTCTGTGAACACTAACCTAATCCACAACCCACTGTGAACGAAGGACCTTTCTTACGACGGCATGTTATTCAAACACCTTGTCTCGATAATGACACATCTGTGCTTTCTTCAACCAATGAGCTGTTTCTAATTGTCTGACACTCACATACACATACTGAATTCATTCACTTACTGAGCCATCAGGTTATTTCCCCTGACTGATCTTTGCTCTTTTAATCCTCAGCTGTGTTTGCGGAGCGGGAGCAGATGTCAGATATAAGAGTTAGGAAACCGAGGCAATAAACACAGCTACCTCTTGTGAGCAGACTACCTGTCACTGGAACAGCAGAAATATAACACGCCTCAGTGTTAACGTCAATCGAGGGACATTTTTCGCAGAGTCGTCAGGTGCCGATGGTGAGCGGTGTTTAGCTAACGCTGCTGTGTCTGGGTGAAGCGGAGTGGCATGTTGCGGCGGGGCTCTCTCTTTTTTAGAGCGGGCAAGGTTGGATGAGGATGCCACAGTGACAAAACACTTAGGGAAGGAAAAAGAGTCAGCACTTACCATTAAGTAACCTTCTAGATCTCTCCGTGAGTGCCAGCTGCCTCGTGTTTACATTTCAGTCAGGACTGCCAAAGTGAAGGGAGGCGAAAGCTGAATTTGAATTGACTGATACTCTAATGGAGGATCACATCTCACAGAGCCATTCATTAATTAAGGCTTCATTAAATAATCTCTATAGCAGTTATAGGTATAATTTGGTCATTAGCAGATCAATGTAGGGCAGATTCGTAGAAAGGGATTGTTGTATGAGAGAAGTGCCATCTGAAAGGTAGTGGTATTCCAGTAAGTGAATTGTGAAGTGAACAAATGTCACAGCCTGTGATCGTTGGACAAACTATCGGCTGTCGATGATTTGCCAATTAAAGAATTGTAAAGAAAGCAAGGTGTGAAAGGATATATGCGTTAGTGAAAAATAAGAAAATAAATATACTAAAATGTATTTGAAATGCATTTATTTCATGCTACTACAAATACATTTATGTACTTAATAAAAATACCCTGTAATTGTACCGTTGGTATACTAAACGGGTATACTTAAAGTTTGCTAAATTGGAACTAAATTGAAATTTTGTACTTAATTCACATTAATTGTGCAGAAGTGGTGCTGAAGTCCAACTAAAGATATACTGAAGTATATTTGATTGTGCTAAAATAGAAATATACTTCAGGTTCACTTTAAATATCTTGCATTTAAAGACCGATATTATAAAAAAAATCATGCAATCCTCAATAGCGCCATTAAAACACATTTAGGCTTAATATTAAGAAATGTGCATTGTACACAAGTAGTACTCCAAATAAAGTTAAATTATAGTCTTTATATCAGTCTTGAAGTCTTGAGCGATATGTCAGTAATTTATGTTAATAGATTTTAACTATGCATAGTATTAAATACATTTATTATATATATATATATATATATATATATATAATTAGTATACTAAATATAATAAATTAAGCTTACTTGAAAACACTATAATTTAGGTGACATGTTTACATGACCAAACTACATAAAGCTCGAGAATACTAAATTTACACACTAAATGTGCGGCTTTTGCACTTTGCTATTTTGTTTATCTAGTGCTAAAAACCTTCCTCCCTTTGTTATATAATTGCCAGCCTGCATTTTATTTTCAACAGAATCACTCACTTCAACACAAAATTACGATTTCTGAACTTGGAAATTCCCAGGAGGTCTTGAAGGCAGCAACTCCTGATCCATTGGTTGTCACTCCTATAATGTTTGTGGCCTTTGAGAGACAAATATGATGATTTACCCATCCCTGAGATTTGACTCCATATCAAGTGTGTAGAGGAGCAGGTTGCAGTGGGGAAGTGAGTCATCTAAACACGTCTGTCCACTCCTGTGTTCTATAAGACGTGACTGGCAGCATGTGGGTGTAGAAGAGCCGTGCTACACAGCGATGCTAGTTTCTCTCTGCTTCAGTGACAGCTTGTCCGGTCAACCTCTGTGTGCGTGATGAAGTGAATAATTTGAAGGCCACTTGGAGTTTATCGAAGCGATCTGACATCTGAAACCCTCTCTGACTCTGTGTTTGCTCTCTGATATGTGACGGCTGCTTCTTTTTCTCTCCCTGTCTTTTAATCTCTCCCCAAATCTCTGATCCGTGGACCTTGGAAAATATCATTGCCATTGTTTGTTATATTATCCCGCATCCTATGATCCCGCTCATTCATTCATAAATATTTATCTCCGTCTGTACACTGCTCTGTTTTATGTTCCTCTCCTCTACGTCTGAACACACCTGCACCTTCGTCAAAACCATTTAAACCTCATTGCAATACTGGATTTCACTTTTCTGTCACCTCCATCCTCTCCGTCCCTCCATCCTGGTGGTCTGTTTTTCCCCGGTTCTGTCCAGCCTTCTACAGCGCGGCCCCTCTCACCTCGGCGGGCATCATTCCCATCATGCAGTCTTTGTGTCCGGATGGTCAGCGGGATGAGTTTGGCTTCCTGCAGTATAAAAACTCCACGTGAGTCCACCTACGCTCTGTTTCTGATTTGTCCTCTCTCGATGACTAAGATGGGCTCTAATGGATTCAGTTCTCATTATATGGTGTGAACAGCAGTCACCATCACCACCTGTAATAGTGATCTTATGAGCTGTTAGATTGTGTAATGGATCTTGTCTTTGTGTTTAGATGTGATTTGATGTTTGATGGATTGTAGTGATATAACTACATAACTATGACCTCAGCATGACTGGTCAGCAGCATTGGGTTTAGGAGTGCGCTAGCTTAAGTAGCCAGACTGCCTCCTTGATCAGTTTTACTAGAGTTGTTTTTCAGTTTTGCTGGTAAAGAGCATGGCTATTCTCATGCACCAGCCAGACCAACACAAAACTACTCTGGAAAAAAAAATGGTGCAGAAAATGGTGTAGAATTCAGAAATTTCTAGTAATTTCACAATAAATTACTACACAATGAATTACAAAGAAACAGCAAGTAACACATAGAGTTAACCATGAAATTTTTAAGTATTTAATTATAAAACGTGCTCCAATAATCTTTGTTTTATTTACCAAATAATTGATCAACAGTGATATTATTAATCAGTATTAATGCATCTCAAAAGACCCTGTGTTATTAACTAAATCTCTTACAAAAAGATTTCATTGAAATACACACACACACACACACACACACACACACACATATATATATATATATATATATATATATATATATATATATATATATATATAGTATTGCTGTGTAAACTGTATGTATTAGATATAAAATTATAAAAAATTATAATATAAAAAACCCAAACAGAATTTTTTTTTTTTGGAAATGTCGCCTTAGCAACTAACTGAAATAAAATAAGTTATAAAATTAATTAAACTAAAACTGAAATAATAAATTCACGGTAAATAGAAATATATAAAAAATGACAAAAAACATTACAAAATGACTAAAACGTAAGCTAAAATTAAAATGAAAACTTAAAATGTAAAAAAGTAATTCAAAATAGTAATATGCTGTAATATTATATAAGTAATCCTAAAATAACACTGCAAGGAACTGGTGATACAGTATTATGCCAACATCTAAATCTTGATATGATGATGTGTGATTCTTTTTCTGGACTTTGGTGTTTTGCGCTAGAATTACATTTGAAAAATATAACTCAATGTATTCATTTTGGTGTGAGATATAAACATAGGTTTGTGAGGTAAAATACTTTATCTATAACTTAATTCTCTAAACAGTATCAGCCAGTCTGGACCGCACTGGTCTAATCTTTTTTTATTTTTCTTCAGTTGGTTACTCCGCTTATACGATTTGCCTTTCTCTTGTTTTTATTCTGCTCTTCTTGTTCTTCTTTTCTTTTTATTTAATTTCTTTGACCTTTCTTTTTCTCCTGTTTCTCAGTGTGACTCAGTTGTTAGAAAGGATCAGTGAAGTCGTGGAGCAGAATCACTTGTTTACGTCAGACAGACCCAGTCTGGGAGAGGAGCTGGAGTCACTGCAGCAGCACCTTGAAAGTCTGAGCTCAGCACAAGGCCCTCTAGAGAGCCACTACAACACCAGCCATGGTCAGAAAACACATGCATACATATACTAACCTTGACCATAACCGTACATGCAAATTAGAAATTAGAAACAAATGACTGTTTTAGTAAAATAGCGATACCGTTTCTGCTGGATTTAGTGTTTAAATCACATTGTTATTACATTTCAAACACTAATTTCAGATGCAGTTTCAAATGCATGTTTTCATGTGGCTCAACTGTAGATAGTGTATATTCTGTTGACACTATATGTATAATTTTGGCATTAAAAAGTTACCTTGTATATAATCATACAGTAAGCATTTGTATGATGATTTTATTAACCATGTATTGAAGGGAATCATAGACCACACTGAAAACAACCATATAGCAGAACATTTTAAACAAACATACCCAAAGCGGCAGACATCTGGCGTTTTGAGTGTTATTGAACTGATTTCTTACAGGTACCATAATAAAGTAAACAGATAGTAAAGTCACAGTCATACTGGACTTTGTTCTCCATGCACTTTTATTCATACTGTATGAATGTGATAGAGGAAGACTGCAGGTGAAACTGATGTGATTTTTTTTTTTTAAATATCACATTAATTGCTTTATACTGTACTTCCTTAAATTGTATTGAGCATCTACATTACCATTCAAACATTTTAGGTTGATAATGTTTAAGTTTTTGAAAGAAGTCTTTCATATTCACCAAGAAGGCATTTACAGGTGCATCTCAATAAATTAGAATGTCGTGAAAAAGTTAATTTTTTCTTGTAACTTAATTCAAAAAGTGAAACTTTCATATATTTTAGATTCATTACATGTAAAGTAAAACATTTCAAAAGTTTTTTTTTTTAATTTTGATGATTAGAGCTTACAGCTCATGAAAGTCAAAAATCAGTATCTCAAAATATTAGAATATTTACATTTGAGTTTCAATAAATGACCATCCATACAGTATAAATTCTGGGTATCTCTTGTTCTTTGAAACCACAATAATGGGGAAGACTGCTGACTTGGCAATGATCCAGAAGACGAACATTGACACCCTCCACAAAGAGGGTAAGTCACAGAGGGTCATTACTGAAAGATGTGGCTGTTCACAGAGTGCTGTATCAAAGCATATTAAATGCAAAGTTGACTGGAAGGAAGAATTTGGGTAGGAAAAGGTGCACAAGCAACAGGAATGACCGCAAGCTTGAGAATACAGTCAAGCAAAGCTGATTCAAACACTTGGGAGAGCTTCACAAGGAGTGGACTGAAGCTGGAGTCAGTGCATCAAGAGTCACCACGCTCAGACGTCTTCAGGAAAAGGACTACCAAGCCACCTCTGAACCAGAGACAACGTCAGAAGCATCTTACCTGGGCTGTGGAGAAAAAGAACTGGACTGTTGCTCAGTGGTCCAAAGTCCTCTTTTCAGATGAAAGTAAATTTTGCATTTCATTTGGAAATCAAGGTCCCAGAGTCTGGAGGAAGAGTGGAGAGGCACAGAATCCATGTTACTTGAAGTCCAGTGTGAAGTTTCCACAGTCAGTGATGATTTGGGCTGCCATGTCATCTGCTGGTGTTGGTCCACTGTGTTTTCTGAAGTCCACAGTCAACGCAGCCATCTACCAGGAAATTTTAGAGCACTTCATGCTTCCTTCTGCTGACAAGCTTTATGGAGATGCTGATTTCATTTTCCAGCAGGACTTGGCACCTGCCCACACTGCCAAAGGTACCAAAAACTGGTTCAATGACCATGGTGTTACTGTGCTTGATTGGCCAGCAAACTCGCCTGACCTGAACCCCATAGAGAATCTATGGGGTATTGTCAAGAGGAAGATAAGAGACACCAGACCCAACAATGCAGATGAGCTGAAGGCCACTGTCAAAGAAACCTGGGCTTCCATACCACCTCAGCAGTGCCACAAACTGATCACCTCCATGTCACGCCGAATTGAGGCAGTAATTAAAGCAAAAGGAGCCCCTACCAAGTATTGAGTACATATACAGTAAATGAACATACTTTCCAGAAGGCCAACAATTCACTAAAAATGTTTTTTTATTGGTCTTATGAAGTATTCTAATTTGTTGAAATAGTGAATTGGTGGGTTTTTGTTAAATGTGAGCCTAAATCATCACAATTAAAAGAACCAAAGACTTAAACTACTTCAGTCTGTGTGCATTGAATTTATTTAATACACGAGTTTCACAATTTGAGTTGAATTACTGAAATAAATGAACTTTTCCACGACATTCTAATTTATTGAGATGCACCTGTATTTCATAAAAAATACAGTAAAACCTAATATTTTGAAATATTATTACAATTACAATAACTGTTTTCTATTTGAATGTATTTCTAATTTTAATCTATTTTAATGTAATATATTCCTGTGATGGCAAGACCAAATTTTCAGCAGCCATTACTCCAGTCTTTAATGTCCTTCAGAATGTTCAATTATCCTTCAAAAATTATTATTTTATGCTGATTGAGTGCTCAATAAATATTTCTTATTGCTCAATATTTTACTTCAAGCCGTAATATAATTTTTTTCAGGGTTTTTAAGTGAATAGCCAGTTCAAAAGAGTTCAACAGCAGTTTGTTTGAAATATATATTTTTTGTAACAATGTAAAAGCTATAATTCAAAATATTAATATACTATAATATTATATTATATAAGTAATACTTATTAAATAATTAATACCCCCCCCCCCCCCCCCCCCTTATCTATAATTTAAATTCTCAAAACAGTATCGGCCAGTCTGGACCAACACTGACCAACAATAGACATTTTTGTAACAATGTAAAAGTGTTTAATGTCACTTGTAATTATTTATTGTATCCTTGCTGAATACAAGTATGAATTTCTTTCAATAATAATTACTGACCTCAAATGTTTAAACGGTATTGTACATATACATCAACTGCAGCAAATAAACTTTTCTTTGATGAAGACGTTGTGTATGTCTCCGCTTCAGGTTTTACTGTGGGAAGTGTCCTCAGGAACCAGTCGATGTTCCAGCAGTTCCTGATCAGAAACCTTTCCCTGTCAAACGACACCGCCAGGCTGCTGCTCTCCTCCCCCATCAACCTGAAAGAGGTCTGTCTTCTCACCTCAACTTCCTTTTTCCTCCAACCCAGGTCAGACAGCAGTGCTTTTGAAGTCCAAATCATGACTCAGCGTCATGCTCCTCTGAGCCGTCTTCCTCTTTCATCCTCTTTGGAGTCTCAGCTCGGGTTTGCAGCACCATTAACGATTCTGCTCCATGACAACAGAGAGAGAGGATGTGCGATAGAATCTAATGATTTAGGGCAGAGGAGCTCCAGCGTAACGCGCTTTAATGTGTCGGGTTAACGTGCTGTTGTCGATGTAAAAGTTTTGAGATATGCTCTTGTGAGTTTCCGAATGAAATCTTAATTTTCCTCAGGGAGTTTCGTTTCTTCTCTACTCTGGCTATTTAAAGTATGTGTGTTCCTGTGGCTCAGTGGTAGAGCATTGCGTTAGCAGCGCAAAGGTTGTGGGTTCAATTCCCAGGGAACACACATACTGATAAAAAAAATTTATAACCATGTATAATGCACTGTAAGTCGCTTTGGATAAAAAGCGTCTGCGAAATGCATAAATGTAAATGTGTGTGAGGTAGGAGTTTCTAAATCTGTGCTTGTGCTTGTGTGTGTACTCTCTTCAGGTGTATAGTCTCATCTTTGGGACGTATCCTAAAGTGGGATCAAAGGTAGGAGAAAAAGATGAAGGACAGCATGAACCCCACAGTCCTGGAGAGAAGCTTGTACAGCTTGAGGTACAGAATGATGGAATCACACATTTTCTTGTGCGTGTATATACACTTCTGTTCAAAAGTTTAGGGTCAGTAATTTTTACTTTAAAAGAAAAAATACTTTTATTTAGAAATTATGAATTAAATCAACATTGAAACTTTTACTTTGTTACAAAAAATCCATTTCAAATAAATTATTTTCTTTCTGTTCATCAAAGAGTCGTGAAAATAGAGAACAACTGTTTTCAACAAATATATTTTTCTTGAGCAGCAAGTTAGCATATTAGAATGATTTCTGAAGGATCATGTGACACTGAAGACTAGAGTAATGATGCTGAAAATTCTGCTTTAGCATCACTAGAATAATTACAATTTTTAAGTACATTAACATAGAAAATATATTAAAACTACTGTTTTACTGTATGACCTACCCCAAATTTTTGAATTGTAATTATTAGATTTTGCAGTTTTTGTGTGGTTGACACTCATAGCAGATTGCATATTCATAAATAAAACACATTCTATAAAGGTGCATTTATGGAGCAATGCATTTTTCTTTCACACTTTTTTATCTTTGCAAAAAGAAAATTCTATTTTATTTTTATTTTTTATTTTTATTATACTGTATGTCTCAAAGCATTTTTGTATAACAGCAACTTCTAATTGAATAAATATAAAAATAACATACTGACTCCTATATTTCTTAGACTTCATTAAAATGCACAAGTAATGCAAGTCTGCAATAATTAAATGTTATAATAATTGTCCCATATTTTACAGACTTAATGCATTGCCAGTGCTGCTGCAGTGCCTTTCTCATTCATATTTCATACTTGTTGAGCTGCTGTAAGCAACTTTTTTGAATACCACACACATAATGTACCTACTACTTGACAGATATCACACAGTCCTGAGAAATCACCTGTCTGTTGCCAGGCCCTCGAGACTGTAAACGGAAAAAAGAGTCAGGGAAGCAGGCAGCACCTTTTTCTTTTCTTTAGCATTTGCTGAGTCTGCTGATTTGTTGGCATGTCTTTGGGTTAGGGCTTTTGGAGAGAGGTTGTGAGGTTAAGATATCAGATTGAAATGATATCAGATTGTTAGAATGCTTAATAGATAGAAAATATGAAATATAGTAATATGCATTCTATTCATTTTAACAGGCATACAAATTAGTTTTGAAACTGATACTGTACTTTGATTTGGATTCAGTAGACAGTTAGGTGTGATCTCACTATGCATCAGCGCCATGTAGCAGACTACTGAAATGAGACAAAGTCCCTTCCCTACATGTGGGTATTTTGTTTTTTTGTGTTGTTTTGTTTGGTGGGGTGCTTTCATATTTTCATAAATTCTTAAGTTCCGGTTACATTTCATGCTGCTGGGCCAATTGAAATGATGTTTGCACATTCATGTCACACCAGTCTCGTCAAGTTTAAGCATTTAAAAAAAAAAAAAAGTACATTTAGACTGTTTATCATTTTCTGGTGCCAATTTGTTTTGCAGAGACATCGCCTACTCAAAACAGGGACAAAACACCCCTGCTATATTTTTAGGTAGTAGTAGTTAGTCATTTGCTGTGAAGGGCTTTCCAATTAGGGCATGCAATTGCTTATAACCTTGCAATTACAAAACAATCACGATGTTTCAGTCTCTCTTCTCGTTCATGCTCAGAAGCAGTTACTTGGGGGCTGGCGTAGTTTGGAGGGGGGTCTGATTCAGAAGGCATTGAGAGACCCAACCAAAGCTGCTCACCGTCAAGCTCTGCTCAAAGTCCTGTCCCAGGCGCTTGGGATTGCTGGAGGTGGAGGAGGCCAAAAATTTGATCCTCAAGCATTGCGTGAGATGGAGGTTGGTGTGCAACTCCACTTTTTAACTCCACTGTTTTAAATGTTTTTACATTTGGTCTGAAGAAATCATACTCTTCAGTTTAATAACAACACCTCACAAAACTTCTTACACTTGTTCCTATTTTTTTAGGGGATTCTGTTGACTGGTGCAGTGCTTGAAACCCTCACTTGTGGGGAAGGAGGGAACAGTGAGATAAGCAAAATCCTATTGGTCCCTGAGAAGCAACAGGCAGTTTTACAGGCCTATCGAATGACTGTTTGTGGTGGAAGGGCGGAACAGAGGGCGGAGCTGTTCGGGAAGTTAAGTGAAGAATTGAGGGATCAGATTGATACACAGAGAGTGTTTGATCAGGTACATGCAAGAACAGCACATCTTAAACAGACACAATTTTGTATTTGCATTTAATGTTCCAGGGGTTCATTTTTATTAAAAAATAACCTATACATGCATACATATACATATAGAAATTAAACATTAATATTTTTGTGTGAAAATTATTGATCAGTAACAGTCCCAGTTGTAATGTACCACATCGAACAATTTTGCTATATATTTGTGTATTTATTTTGTGTTTTAAGGATATATAAAAGCTAACTGTGAAACTAGTTTTAGAGAGACACAGGAATCTGTCATTTTATTCCATTCATTATTGCTAAAAATGTCATTTCCATCACCGTAATTGAATAAAAAGGGCAGAGAGTGCTATTAAACACAATATAGAATTTAAGATGTGCTGTAAATTACACTGTGGAAGGAATTTTCATTACTTTCAGAGAAAAAAGACTTGTCCCATATAGTTGGACATTATTAGTGGAGAAATTAAACTATTGAGAGTATAAAAAGAGTGTTTAAGAAAGTGTATAAGTCAAAAAGTGGCCATTAGTTGAAGAAACACTGATACTGTACATATCACTTAGGATTAAGTATTACTCCTCTTTCCTTTCTCCGTATGTCACTCGCTCCTGTCCTCCTTCCCCAGTTGCGTCTGGAGCAGTCCAACATATCCGGTCTCTTGGATCAATCCCATCTCGGCGCTCTGCTGAAGAACCTGGCAGATGTAGAACGGCTCTTGAGGGATGTGGATTTGCTGTCAGGTCTGGCTAGACTACTCCCTAAAGGGGCCTGTGCAGGCCACCAGCCTCCTCCTATAGCCAACACCACCTCTTGGAGCTCCAACACAACAACATGGGGTCCCAACACAACAGACAGCCCTGTGGAGGAAGGAGAGGGAACTGCAGGAAATGAGGCAGAGACTGAAAACCCTAGATCACAGTTTTCTGCCTTTGTTCAACTGTGGGCAGGTCTTCAGCCCATTCTTTGTGGAAATAACAGGTGTGTATATGAGTGTCACGGTGTGTTACCTTTCTGAATGTGAAATGACTTTTTTTTCAATTATCTTTATTGTTTTAAAAGGATTATTGAGCCAGAAGCTCTGAAACAGGGCAATATGAGTTCCCTGGGCTTTACCAGCAAAGAACAAAGAAACTTGGGATTACTTGTCCATCTCATGACTACAAATCCCAAAATCCTCTACTCTCCCAATGGCTCAGAGGTGGACAAGGTTATACAAAAGGCAAGTCCAGACTCTGTGGTGTTTCAAGGCTGAAAAAGTCTTACAGTGAGCATTTATAATGTAGAAACTGGGTTTGCAGTAAAAAAATTGCAAATTAATTACTCCTGAATCCAAATGACTTTTTTTTAAAACTTCCTGCTGGTCATTCTTTAATTTAATTTCGGTTGTACCCAATTAATAGAGAATCATTTGAATAGCTGGAAAATTTTGATCAGATTTTTTTTTTTTCCTCTCTTTAGGCCAATGAGACATTTGCTTTTGTGGGGAACGTGACTCATTATGCCCGTGTGTGGCTCAACATCTCAGCTGAATTAAGGACCTTCCTAGAGGAGGGTAAATTGCACAATCACCTGATGTGGCTCCAGCAGGTAACATTCTGTCTTTCAGTCGCTAATTTAAGAATTTCTAGTTTAAATAGCACTTTGTGTTGTCCATGTGCTTGATGTCTTTTGTTGTCTGTATGTCGTAGTTCATTGCAGACCTGAAGAAGCACCGTGAACTGTTGAACGTCTCAGACAGTGAGCTGATGAACAGTCTGCTGGAGGAGAACTTCACCCTGCCAAACACAACCACTCTACTGGAGCAGCTGCACACCATTGATAATGCTGCCTGTGGTTGGACAAACTTCATGTCAAAGGTCTGGAGAAGAATTTGATTTAACTTGTCCGATCTTATATATCTATTGTAAAAACATTGTGTTGTCTGTTTTGAGGTTGAATTAGAATTAACATGAATACAACTATTTCCTTTATTTAATTGCATTGTTCATTTTGATAGAAAAAAATATAATTCTGACTTTTTTCAACACTTTTTTTTTTTCTAAAAACTAAATCTGTTCTGAATGCCTCAGGTCAGTGTGGATATCTTCAGAGGCTTCCCTGATGAAGAGAGCATTGTCAATTACACACTGAACCAGGCCTACCAGGACAATGTCTCAGTCTTTGCAAGTGAGTGATCACTTTTATTGCATTTATTGTGATGAGAATTTGGGGAAATAAAATTGTCCTGAAGATAAAATCAAAATGCAATGTAGGCTTAATTTTTTATGTAAATGAATTTTTTTTTATATGATTTTGTAGTGTAATATGACTCGGCTATTTCTTAACGAGGTTTGAGACACTGACCTATCCATTCCACATTAAAACTACATTTGCATGATTCATTTAGCCCTTAGTCATACCTTGTTAAATGTAGCCAGTAGCCATATGTTTAATCTGAGCATTCTCTCTAGGTGTGATTTTCCAGACCAATAAAGATGGATCTCTGCCACCTCATGTTATGTACAAGATTCGACAGAACTCCAGCTTCACAGAGAAAACAAATGAAATCCGTCGAGCTTATTGGCGCCCTGGGCCGAACACGGGTGGCAAATTCTACTTCCTTTATGGCTTTGTGTGGATCCAAGGTATGATAAGAAGACTTGGCAAGACTTTGTCCTTTCACCTACAATACAATTTTGGATAGGAAATCCAAAAGCAGATATTGTTTTGCATTTACTGTAAATTACTTTAGCTGTGAGCACTTTAAAGTTTTGATCTTATTGGCAGTGAAAGATCTAGCTTTCATCTACAGAGTGATAATCTAAACTCATGATCATTAGTTCTGCTATTTGTGCAAAATTCTTTACAAAACTGTTGACAATGCAATAAATCGCTCGCTCTGAAACAACATCAACAGAGTACTGAATTGGCATGGGAAAAGTGGAATGAATTTGATGTTTTATTTAAAATGAAAGTTATTCTGGTAAAATGTGTACCTGGTTATGTAAGCTTGGTGCACCAGTCAGTAAAGTGCTGCTTTGGCATTTCTGGAAGCACTTATTTAAGAGCTCAGAAAAGCCAAGAGGATCAAAGCTTTCCTTCAGCGTAAAGCTGCAGTGTGTAAATTCAGCTTCAGCATGTCTACTTGATGCTGTGTTGACATTTTCCATGTTTCTTCCTCTTAGATATGATTGAGCGGGCAATCATCAACACGTTTGTGGGCCATGATGTTGTTGAGCCTGGAAACTACGTGCAGATGTTTCCCTATCCATGCTACACTAGAGACGAGTGAGCTTGGTCTTTACTTTTGTTGTATATCTTGTATGTACATAGTCTAAAATGCTGTGTTTAAGACATGGTGAATCGCAGATGTTCAGTTGCATTGAGTTAATGTGTGTTATACACATTATAGAGAGGGATCTGAATGTTCTCAGAGCCAGAAAGAACACAGATGTTAATATTAAGAGAAAAAAAAAACATCCCTCGCTCCAGGCAAAATCACGCAAGCTCCACTTCCACTCCGCATTAAATTTGCAGATGACACAGCATTAGTCAGTCTCCTTCAGGGGAAAGAGGACAATCATAGACTCATCTTAGTGCAGTTTACTTTGTGCTGTGATGCTTCTGATCTACTTAAAACTTTTAAGACCAAACAGATGTGGGTATATTTTTGGGGAAAAAAAACTTAATGTGTGTTATTACTGTTAAAGGAGAGCCAATTTAGAAAGTCATAAAGTGTAAACATCTTGGGTTTTATGACCTTTTGTATCATTTTGTATCTGCTGTATGAAAAAAGCAGTTGAAGAGAATCCTAACCACTGCAAGTAAACTTTTAGGTATCCTCAAGAAAGGTATTCTAGGTTTCTCAGTAATAAATTTCTCCTAGATCAGAAGCACCCACTTTACCAAGAATTGGATGCTGCCTCAAGGTTGTAGGTTTAGGTTGCCATTATTTAGTAAAAACAATACTATTTACTTAAACTGGGTTTTTGTCATGTTTTTGAAAGAAGTCTTTCATGCTCACCAAAAGTGCAATAATGTGATAAACATTATAGTAATATTTTGAAATATTATTACAATTTAAAATGAAATGGCTATTTTGATATAATTTTAAAAGTAATTTTTTCTTGTGGTGGCAACGCTGAATTGTTAGCAGCACTCTGGTCTTCAATGTCACTATCATTTAGAAATATATAAAGGCACAGTCAGGGAAAAATCATGATCCGTGACTGTCAAACCGCTAGAATCCTAAAAAAACCCTGCCCAGCAATGTTTTGTGATATATATGTCTTAACTGTTACTAATGATCAATATAATACATCCATGATGAATAAAATGTTTTTGTTTTCTAAGTTAATACTAGCGATGTACTGGTGGAGTACTGTACAAGTGCTTGCATTTTAGGGATCAATACTAGTAATGTATCAACTTGTGGAGGTGAGGAGTTGTAACAGGTTTTTCCATTTGTAGTTTTCTGTTTGTTATCGAGCACATGATGCCGCTGTGTATGGTCATATCCTGGGTCTACTCTGTAGCCATGATGATCCAGCACATCGTAGCAGAGAAGGAGCAAAGACTGAAAGAGGTGAGAGAATAGACTGAACTTTCTTTTAAAGCAAACTGGTGTCACTAACAAACGAGAGTTTGAAAAAGAGTTCAAGAGTAGTGCCATGGTTGACGCAAGGTGTTTTTCCACAGGTGATGAAGATGATGGGCTTGAATAATGCAGTGCACTGGGTGGCCTGGTTCATCACAGGCTTCGTGCAGCTTTCGATCTCAGTGACGGCCCTCACTGCCATACTGAAATACGGCAAAGTCCTCCTCCACAGCGATCCCTTTATCATCTGGTTCTTCCTCACAATCTACGCCGTCGCCACCATCATGTTCTGGTACTGGAGCCATATTCTGATGTTTACTTGCTGTTTCATTCTATTTACATTGCTTTTCAATGAAGAACAGTAGTCAAAAGTTGTTGATGTTATGTAAAAGTTCTCTCCATTTCCTTTTTGGGAAGTTTCCTTGTGTCGGTGTTGTACTCCAAAGCCAAACTGGCTTCAGCATGTGGAGGAATCATCTACTTTCTGAGTTATGTGCCGTACATGTATGTGGCCATAAGAGAAGAGGTGGCTCACGACAAAATCACTGCCTTTGAGAAGTGCATAGCGGTATGAAGGCTTCCCATGAATCCCTTTCATGTTCCATTTTGATAGTCTATTGATCTTCAGTAAACAAGTGGTTCTCTCTCTCCAGTCTTTAATGTCTACCACAGCGTTTGGTCTGGGATCGAAGTACTTTGCCCTGTATGAAGTTGCTGGGGTTGGAATCCAGTGGCGTACTATCAACCAGTCACCTGTAGAGGGCGATGACTTTAACCTTCTGCTGTCTATGGTTATGCTCACCGTTGATGCCATTGTATATGGTGTGTTGACCTGGTATATAGAGGCTGTGCATCCAGGTAAGCTGCAGTGATGTCATTATTGTGCAGTGCAAACACTGCCGATGTTCTTGTTATTCAGTATCAAACTTAAAGTATTTGGTTTCTGTAATGTTCTCCTCCAGGGATGTACGGACTGCCCCGGCCATGGTATTTTCCCTTGCAGAAATCCTATTGGTTAGGAAGTGGCCGCATAGAGACATGGGATTGGCCGTGGGGTGGTGGCACCATGCTAAGCGTGATGGAGGAGGACCAGGCTTGTGCTATGGAACACAGACGCTCAGGTACACTTCATTCCATCTGTCCCTCCCTCCATTCATCCATCCATCAATCCATCCCTCCCTCCCTCCCTCCCTCCCTCCCTCCATCCATCCAGCCCTCCAACCCTACATCCCTCCATCCATCCATCATTTTATCAGCTTACACTCTTTGTTAAAGATAGAATGTTTTGTGTAAGAATAATGTAATTTGTTGAGATATTTTTAGTCATGTTACTAAATTTATGATTGTTTGTTGCTCAGAGGAAACTCGTGGAATTGAAGAAGAACCCAGTCACTTGCCGCTGGTGGTGTGCATAGACAAACTAACCAAAGTCTACAAGACGGGCAGCAAACTGGCTCTAAATAAGCTGAGCCTAAACCTGCATGAGAACCAGGTTGTCTCCTTCTTGGGACACAATGGGGCTGGCAAGACCACCACTATGTGAGTGCTAGTATATCGTGTTTCGTAGTGTATCAGGGTGGTTCTAGACCCATGCTGTGCTTATTTATGCTCACAATAGCACTCTATGACCTGAAGGTTGGATGATGTATGAAACTGCGAAATTTATTTAGTATCCAATGAATCTCTTGTAGGTCCATACTCACAGGATTGTTTCCACCCACCTCTGGCTCTGCCACCATATACGGCCATGACATCCGCACAGAGATGGAGCGCATCAGGCAGAATTTGGGTATGTGTCCCCAGCACAATGTTCTGTTCGACAAGCTCAGTGTGGAGGAACATCTGTGGTTCTACTCGCGTCTGAAGGGCATGGCCGAGGAAGATATCCGGAAGGAGATGGACAAGTGGGTTAATGCACTCGCATTTTGTTAACACTTACTCAATCGTACCCATTCCTGAGTTCATAAAGGCTTTGTGTCCGAATTCACAGGATGATAGAGGATCTTGAATTGTCCAACAAGCGTCACAGTCTGGTTCAGACTCTTTCTGGGGGGATGAAGAGGAAGTTGTCGGTGGCCATTGCGTTTGTAGGTGGGTCCCGGGCGGTGATTTTGGATGAACCCACGGCAGGAGTGGACCCGTATGCCCGTCGAGCTATCTGGGACCTCATCCTTAAATATAAACAAGGTGATCCTATCATTACTAATCATAAATACAGTACGGTTTAAAGTTTGGGGTCGGTCATTAGTTTCCAAATATATGATCAGTCCAAAACTAGAATCTGTGTGTGAGCAGGTCGCACCATCCTGCTCTCCACTCACCACATGGATGAGGCTGATTTGCTTGGAGACCGTATTGCCATCATCTCACATGGCAAACTCAAGTGCTGCGGTTCCCCCCTGTTCCTCAAAAGCACATATGGAGATGGCTACAAACTTACACTTGTCAAGAAACAGAGTGACTCACACACTGCAGGTATATGTGCGGATATGTGTCTTCTCATTTGTGGACTTGCACATTTTGGAAAATTGTAATTATTAATGTCTGAGATGGCATGTTGGCCTTATGAGTTTGAGTCCAGCTCACGTATTTTCCTTATTTGATTCCCCATTTTTCTCTCAGTACTCTCCTATCAGTAAATTTACCAAAATGTCCTGATGTCTTCAAAAATTATGGATCAGGGTTATTAAACTATCAAAAATATTAATTGAAATAATGCTGAAATAAAATATAAATATTAGATGATGAAAAACTAAATGGAAATTAGAAGTGTTGTTGGCAACCAACTGAAATAAGCTAAACAGTCAAATAAAAAAAATAAAAAATTGAAATATTTAATATTTTTAATATTTAAAAAAAGCAAATTATATTACACAATTACTAAAATCAAAAAGTATCTAATATAAAAATGGAAACCAAAAATATAAAACTAAAATCGAATTTGAAATATTAATAAAAGCTATAATAATAGTATATGAATAATACTAAAATAACATTATAAATGTATAAAAAAATGATCACTTCTGTCTGTTTTACAATGTAAAACACTGTTCGTTTTTCTTTGAACCTACTATTTGTTGTAAGTGTTTTATCTCCATATTTTTTATATGGTTCTTCTGTTCCTCATTTCATTGTATCTTTAAAATATTAAAAGAGCAGACGAAAAATGTTTTCCTTCTGCTCTTTCATCTGCCATGACCCAACATCATGTTTCTGTTTGTTCTCAGATCAGTCAAGCCAGTCTCCCACCTCTTCCATATCTCCATGTTCAGAGAGCAGAGTGACACAGTTCATCCGTCAATACGTTGCCTCCTGTCTGCTGGTGTCCGACTCCAACACTGAGCTCTCTTATGTCCTACCGTCTGAGGCTGTCAAGAAAGGCTGTTTCGAGAGGCTGTTTCAGGTAGGCCTACACATAAACATTTTTAGACCGTTGGAAAGACATAATTTGATATCAGTAAAATCTTTATTAAACTGAATATGAAGCATTCACTGATGGGCACATATGTTGGTGTATTTTCTTCAGGCTCTGGAGCAGAGTTTGGACAGCTTGGCCTTGACCAGCTTTGGTGTGATGGACACCACACTGGAGGAAGTCTTCCTGAAAGTATCAGAAGAAGATCTTTCACTGGAGAACAGCGATGCAGGTAAGATGGTCAGACAGATCTATTAAAGCAATGCATCTAAAGCCATGAGATTTTATTTATGGTTCACATTTCATGTCTCCCTCTCATTTTTCTCTGTCAGATATAAAGGACTCTCCTGGCGGAGCGTCAGCTGGGAAGCCCTCTAATCTGTTAGGAGGGCCACAGTGTGAGGGGGCACCAGCTGCTGCTGTGATCCGGCCAGAGGTGGAGCTCAGTAACCTGATGATGTGCTCCAGGCTGAGCCCAAGCCAAGCATCCCTACAGTCCGGCTCTTCTCTAGGCTCAGTGAGAGGGGATGAAGGGGGCCTTTATTCTGACTTCTATGGAGACTATTGCCCATTATTTGACAATGGCCAGGATCCTGACTCAGCCAGTCTCAGAGGTGAGTAAATTGGATTAAATAATAATAAGTATTATTATTATTAATTAATAATTATTTAATTATTAACAGTTTATTATTATTATTATTATTATTATTATTTAATCATTGTTAATTTATGTTATTAACACATTTAAACTATTTCATTGTGTGATTTCTAAAAACCAACCATCCAAAAGCGATTAGAACTAATGATTAGAAATATATTAACATAATTACACCCAATATGTAAATTTAATTTCCTTATTTAAAAAATCCTGAAAGCATTAACTACAGAAAAAATGATTAAACACATTGTATTAAATATTTAAAAATGCTATCTATCTATCTATCTATCTATCTTATTATTATTATTGTTATTATTATTATTATAAGTGGATAATTGTAGGTTAATAACACATTTATTCCGTTTGACATTGTAACTGTTTTATTGTGGTCTGTGTCATTTCTGATTAGAACCAAAAATTAAAAAAATATTAACATAAGTAAATATTATCATATTGTTTCTTTAAAAAACCGAATGCATTAATTACATAGATTATTTATCACAGATCATTTGTATTAAATGTTTTTAAATGACAGCCCTAATTATTTTTATTATCAATTTGATTACACTGATATTTTAGACACTTTTTTTCATTAATAGCTCAGTTGGTAGGTGTGTTTGTAGACTGCGAAGGAACTCACTAGGAACCAGTTCTTTTTGTGGTTATATCTTGAAGGCTTTTGGACAGAACATTGTGTCTAGTGCTGTTTGCCACCTTTGGACACAAAGCGGAAGTCTGTCTGAGACAAATGCATCTCTGAATGGCCTGTAGGTAACAGATAAAGATTACCTACCACTCAGTGTACTATATACCTTCTGTGTTCCAGATGAAGAGTCCTCTCTGGAGCCGACCATACTCGAGGGCCAGGGCAGCATTAAGCTTGAGGGCTGGTGGCTGAAACTCCGGCAGTTTCATGGGCTGATAGTGAAAAGGTTTCACTGCGCGAAGAGGAACACCAAGGGCATTTTCTCACAGATCCTGCTGCCTGCTTTCTTCGTCTGTGTGGCAATGACTGTAGCTCTATCTGTGCCTGAGATTGGTAAGGACACGTGGCACCTTGTGTTGTGATTGTTTGTATGTTCTGTTTCTCTAGAGAATGTAGGTTGACCAAAATCTTGTATGACAGCATAAATAATTTTATATCAAGATAAATAATGGTACATATCATGGTAAGCATATATATCATGTTATATAAACAACTGTTTACAATTTTGGGGTAAGACATTTTTTATCAAAAATTTACAAGACAGACATTAGGGGGCAATATCTTTTAAAAAAAATATAATTATGAAGATTATACAATTTAATCAGAGCAGTGTTTATCTGGCACAAAACAATGATGCAGATCTTAATTAGACCTAAGTGAAGACTGTTCCGTTGGTCTCTCTTTGGCTCTGTAGGTGACCTTCCTCCCCTGATGCTGTCTCCATCTCAGTATCACAACTACACACAGCCTCGTGGAAACTTCATTCCTTATGCCAATGAAGACAGGCTTCAGTACAGGTCAGCCACTAGAAATAGTGTTTTAAATATCTATAGGCTTCTTTTGCATTATAATGAAGACACAGATATTGTCTCTCTCAATCCCTATCAACCTTTCTTTGCTCCAGGAGTAAACTTTCTCCAGATGCCAGTCCACAGAGGATTGTTAACACCCTGCGTCTACCCTCTGGAGTTGGTGCGACGTGTGTACTGAAAACTCCCTTCAACAGCACTCTGGACCAACTGGCCCAAACCCTGAATCCATATGCCAATAACTCCAAAACCCTGGCAGCCCGCTACTTTGATTCTATGTGCCTGGATTCCTTCACACAGGGTGTGCCTTTATCAAATTTTGTGCCCCCGCCACCCTCTCCTGCCCCCTCAGATGACCCAGATGCGCATTTTGAAGATGGCCTTTGGAACTACACTGCCGCTCCTCCCACGACTGTCCGAGGTCAGAGTTTACAGACTGGTGTATGGTTAAATATACATGTTTTCTTTTTCATCAAAGCTCAGCACATTGTAAAATTGACAAAATGTAGATACTGCTGCACTTTTACTATAATTTTTACAATTTAAAATAACTTTTTTTATTATTTTAATACATTTTAAAATGTAATTTGTTCCTGTGATGGCAAAGCTGAATTTTTAGCAGCCATTACTCCAGTCTCAAGTGTACTTAGTGTTCAAGAAACATTTCTTAGTATTATAAATGTTTAAAACAGTCGTACTGTTTTTTTTGCATTTTTGTGGGGACTGTGACAAAAAAAATAAAAATGTTAGGATTCTTTGATGAATATGAAGTTATTATTTGAAATAGAAATATTTTGTAACATTATAAAAAACATTTTGATCAATTTAATGCATCCTAGCAGAACGAAAAGTATTAATCTCCTTAAAAAACATCTTACAGTAGTGTAAGAACAGTATAAAAACCTAATACTATAATTAATATATAAAAATTATTGAATATTTGGTTTAATTTTGCATTTTTTAAATGAAATACATTGTACATTTTCTGGACTAAAATTAGACATAATTTTAGTAATTGTGATTAAAATTGAATGAATATGACATCACGATGAAACTATAATTTAGTATGAATTTTCATCAGAAGACAAAAACTATGACCACAATAAAAAGCTAAAAAATATAAATAACACTCACTGGCAGCCAACAGATGTAAAAGAATGAAAAATAGTAATTGATACTGAAAGTTATGCACCTTTGGATATGAGATTAGGAAAAACTGAAAATAACTCCTGTGTCGCACACCTGCTGACTATTGCTAAAAGTGAAAAATGTATTTCTTTGCATAATGTAGATTATTCTAGAACATCCTGTGTGCCGACTCTGTCTTTTTCCATGAAGCTGTGTAATATGGATTCTTCCACTCATTTGACAAGGCTCCTCTCATCCTGCTGTGCTCCCACAGAGATGGCAACGTCTCCCCCCACGCTGCCCTTGACCATCCGGGAGCCGGTACGCTGTATCTGCTCCATGCAGGGCACGGGCTTCTCCTGCCCCAGTGGAGTTGGGGGTCGACCGCCCCTTATGAAGGTAGTAACCGGAGACATCTTGGTGGACATTACAGGTCGCAACGTGTCCGAATATCTCCTGTACACCTCTGATCGTCTCAGATTACACAGGTAATCTTCTGAAAGCGTGTCGAAGGAATAATATTATATTTTACTTAATTTATAAATTGATTGAATTAATTTCCTAGTAGTAACATAGCATTTTAGAATTAAGATGGCTTTTTTTTTGCTACTGTTCACTTATAGACTTTAAATTAAAAAAAGTACTCTAAATTTGTGGGTTTGCTGCCAGGTCCAATAAAGTTTTTTAATGAGCATCTTTGCAATGCCAGCAAAGTGATGGAGCAGGCCAAGTTGCTGAATACTGAATATTTTGTAATATGAAACAATATCATTGCTCATTTGCAATGTGCAAGTGTATTCATCCTTATGACATCACCGCAAACCAACGATTTCTGAACAAACTGTTTGTGCAGTGCAGTTTTGATTAATAGGCTTTTTGGACTGACTGGACATTTTGGGTTTTGAACATGCATATAAAATATGACTCCTTTAAAATCGCTTTGTAACAGAAGTAGTGACAGGTCTTTTCTTTTGTATTTTGAAGTATTTAATAAAAAATTGCAATGCTACTTTTATTTTTAAAAATAAAAGGTGTGTATGAATTAATCATTTACAATACAATCAATAAAATGCATTTATAAAATGAAATGGGTTAAAATAGGTGAATTACCATTTCATACCAACTGTAAATTCAAATACATTTTTAAATTAAGACTTTTTTAAAACCTCTCTTTCTTTTGACAAGAACTCAAAAACTGCATGTTTTTTGTGTTGTCCTGTAGATATGGAGGCTTTACTGTAGGAAACATTCAGAAATCTGTCCCAGCATCCTTTGGGAGAAAAACACCACCTATGGTGCGCAAAATAGCAGTGAGGGGATCCTCACAGGCAAGTCAAAGCATCCTTACACTTTATAGCTGATATATATTTCTAAGCTAGTATTTCATCGTAATTTTATGTTTTTGTCTTACTCTACAGGTGCTTTACAATAACAAAGGGTATCATAGTATGCCCACCTACCTAAATGTCCTGAACAATGCCATCCTCAGAGCCAATCTGCCCAGTAGTAAAGGAAACCCTGCTGCATACGGTGAGTCTGAATTAGCTTCAGCTAACTAGCTAGAAGTCATCAATTGTTTTTCTATTTAATTGTGCATGTTTTACTGAATTCTTTTTAAGTCAACTTCATTCTGTTAATTTTGTCATAAAGATTGTTTAGTTGTACTGAAAACCCTATATGTGCAAACGTTCACAGGCATCACAGTGACCAATCATCCCATGAACAGAACCAGTGCCAGTCTTTCTCTGGATTATCTGTAAGTCCTACTCTCCTCTCTTCTTCCTGTTCCAGCCCTCAAACACTCATTCAGGGTCCCCGCTGGTCCTTAAAAAGTTTTAAATTTACTTGCATGAAATTTAAGGTCATAAAAAGTCTTAAATTGTTCAAGAAAGTCTTAATTATTATTTCAAGAGGTCTTAAATTTGGGTACAGACAAGAATCACGATACAGCTTAATGTGACTATTAAACTTCAAAAGGCTATAAATAAATATGAGCGCTGCAAGTTTCAAAGTCCAGTGTATGTATGTATATATATATATATATATATATATATATATATATATATATATATATATATATATATAAATTATTTTTTATTTTTATGTATTATGTCAGGTCTTCCAGTCAGTTCTGCACCCCTTTACCTAAATTCATTACTTCAGACTTGTGTGCCTCTACAAGCTTGCGTTCTGCAAGTGAACATAGCTTTATTGTGCCATCCCAAAGAGGCACAAAATCACTTTCACAGACTTTAATTAAATGACCTGCCCAACTCAATCCGAGCACCTGAGTCCTTAGCCATCTTCAAGAATCGGCCAAAAACACATCTCTTCCATCTCTATTTGACCCTCTAACTCTAGCACTCTCTATTCTAATTCTATTCTTTAAAAAAAAAACTTGTCCCTTTTAGACTTGCACTCTATTCTTTTACTGCTTGTTTTCTTTAGAGAAAAAAAACTAACATTAGCTTTTCTTATCTTTTTGTATTCTATCTGTTTTCTTTTTATTTAACATACAATTAACAAAAGCAAAAAAGGCCTCTAACACTAGCTTGCTCTATTCTTTTTCTGTTTCTATCTGTTTTATTTTTATTTATTATATAATAAAAAAAATACTTAAGTGTACTGCGTTAAACTAACTGAGACTTGTTATAGCACTTGCATATCATTACTCTTTTGTTGATTTTGATTGCTTCCATTGTCCTCATTTGTAAGTAGCTTTGGATAAAAGCATCTGCTAAATGACTAAATATTAGCGGCTCATACTATTTTATAGCACTTGCTATTCAATTCTGTATATTATTATTTTTTAAGGAATTATGTAGTTGTTTAATTGTATACACTTAATTATTGGTAACCCTCTTGAAATATTTAACCTAATTTATTTCAATATATTCAATATATTCTATTCAGTTCATCATTAGCCGCAGCGCTTTACGTCTGATGTGTGACCCACTTAAAGTGCAGTAAATGGTAAAACAATTGCGGTACAAATTAGTGTGATTTATTAGTACTTTAATAAATGTAAAATAATTTGAATACAACTACTAATTTACAACATCCAGCAGCACAATTATCTGTTTTGCGCAGCTAAATAGGCTAAATGGAGATTGCTGACACCTCCTCAAACACTCAAGTTCACGCTGGCTCTTACATTAAAGTGAAAGTGAAAGGGAAAGTGAACGTGACATGACATACAGCCAAGTATGATGACCCATACTCGGAATTTGTGCTCTGCATTTGACCCATCCAAAGTGCACACACACAGCAGTGAACACACACACAATGTGAACACACACCCGGACCAGTGGGCAGCCATTTATGCTGCGGCGCCCGGGGAGTAGTTGGGGGTTTGGTGCCTTGCTCAAGGGCACCTCAGTCGTGGTATCGAGGGTGGAGAGAGCGCTGGACATTCACTCCCTCCACCTACAATTCCTGCCGGCCCGAGACTCGAACTCACAACCTTTGGATTATGAGTCCGACTCTCTAACCATTAGAAGGCTCATGCCCCATGAAAGTCGTGGCCATATTAAAAATAAGATGGAAAGATAAAAAATGAATAGTTTCCATGGATCTAGTCTTTGCATCTGTTTGTTTGATGTTTGAATCTGGTCTCCTCTGTTGGAATAAATGGCGCTGTCCCAAAAAATAGGGTCCTATGCAGTCCTAGAACTGCAGCCTCCGGTATTGCAGGAACATTGGGTTGTTTTTTGTTCAGACCAATGTGAAAATTGAACCCTGTCATTGCTTATTTCTGATTTCATATCTGCTCTTCTAGGCTCCAGGGCACTGATGTGGTTATTGCCATCTTCATCATTGTAGCCATGTCCTTTGTGCCAGCAAGCTTCGTGGTCTTCCTGGTAGCAGAAAAATCCACCAAGGCCAAACACCTGCAGTTTGTGAGCGGATGTGACCCTGTCACTTACTGGCTAGCAAACTACATATGGGACATGGTAGGGTGAAGGAGAGACTGTGTGGGATTTGGTGTCTATTCACAAACAAGAACAGTCCTGAGGGCTAAATTGGTTTACACACAGATTTCTTTTGTTTTTTCTTCATTAGCTGAACTACCTGGTTCCAGCAATGTGCTGTGTCCTAATTCTATTTGTGTTTGACCTTCCTGCGTACACGTCACCTACAAATTTCCCAGCAGTGCTCTCTCTCTTCCTCCTTTATGGGTAAGCTCTTTCTGTATGAAGACTCAATCAGACGTGGAGAGACAATAAATACATTTTTTTGGTCAGTTTTATTCAGGTCTTAAAATGCCACATAAAATGTCACAATTCGCTCTCTCTTTCTAGCTGGTCTATAACCCCCATTATGTATCCAGCCTCTTTCTGGTTTGAGGTGCCCAGCACAGCTTATGTTTTCCTCATAGTCATCAATCTCTTCATTGGCATCACAGCCACGGTGGCCACTTTCCTCCTACAGCTGTTCGAGCATGACAAGGTAGGTCAGACAGAGAAATCTTTATCACTGATGGCATGGCATGTGTATAAATTGTGTGTATAAGCTGTATGACAACATTCTTTTGAGCTCATGCTCTATAGAATTTTTTTTTTTTTTATGTATGTATCTCACTCCCACCACCTTAAAGAGTTAGTTCACCCAAAAATGAAAATTCTGTTATTAATTACCCTCTTGTTGTTCCAAACCCCTAAGACCTCGTTCATCTTCAGAACACAAATTAAGATATTTTTTATGAAATCCGAGAGCTTTCTGACCCTGCATAGACAGCAACAGAACTACCATGTAGTTCAGAACTACCACAAACTACCACGTTCAAGGCCCAGAAAGGTAGTAAAGACATCGTTAAAATCATCAGTGGTCCAACCGTAATTTTATGAAGCTACGAGAATACTTTTTGTGCGCAAAGAAAACAAAAGTAATAACTTTATTTAACAATTTATTCTCTTCTGTGTCAGTCTTCGACTGGACTATTTTAACAATGTCCTTACTACCTTTTTGGGCCTTGAACATGTTAGATGTGTTGCTGTCTATGCAGGGTCAGAAAGCTCTTGGATTTCATCAAAAATAACAAAGGTCTTACAGGTTTGGAACGTGTGAGGGTGAGTAATCAATGAAATAATTTTCATTTTTGGGTGAACTATCCCTTTAAATGGACATTTTTGCCTGTCCCACCTCAGTAATCTTGACCTTTTCAACCGTATCCAATTATTAAAATCATATAACAATGTAACATTTTATCACTAATATTCATTTGTTTGATTTTTTTTACCACACAGGATCTAAAGTTGGTAAACAGCTATCTGAAGTCCTGTTTTCTCATCTTTCCCAATTATAACCTGGGTCATGGATTGATGGAGATGGCCTATAATGAGTATATCAATGAGTATTACGCCAAGATAGGTGTGTTTATGCATTCTTCATCTCAGGGCATCATTGAGGGCTGTTCTTTGCTCTTTTCAGATGGTTAAATGCCTTCTCTTCCCTGCAGGCCAGTTTGATAAGGTGAAGTCTCCATTTGAATGGGACATTGTGACACGGGGACTGGTGGCAATGACCATTGAGGGTTTCGTTGGCTTTCTCATTACAATTCTGTGCCAGTACAACTTCCTCAGGAAAGCCCAGTGAGTGTGATTTTGTATACAGCATGTGTGTGCCTTTGACAGTTTAAAATGAAAATGTTCTAAAGGTCACTGTTTTCCTCTCATTGAAGGAGAGTGCCTGTCAACAGTCAGCCAGTTGAGGACGATGATGTTGATGTGGCCTGTGAGAGTCGCAGAGTGCTGAGGGGAGATGCTGACAATGACATGCTGAAGATCGACAACCTAACCAAGGTCAGACACTCCAGGACATTTTTAAACTTTCCCTAAACCCAGTGCATCTGACCTGAACCCATTGTTCAGTCCTCAAAGTATCCTCAGAGCCTGTGTTTCCTCACAGGTGTATACAAGTCTCGCAAGATGGGCCGGATCCTGGCGGTGGACCGTTTGTGTCTGGGGGTCCGTCCTGGGGAGTGCTTCGGGCTGCTGGGAGTGAACGGGGCAGGAAAGACCACCACCTTCAAAATGTTGACTGGGGATGAGAGCACAACAGGGGGAGAGGCCTTTATTCAAGGACACAGGTGCTACATTCAGACCAGTTTTGATGTGTTAACAGATTTCTAAATCCTCCTTCTCTTCCTCATCCTTCTCCATTTTTGGCCAGAATATAGAATATGTATCAAATTAGTTTTATTTCTTTGTGTTACATTTTAAGCATAAACCAATAATTTGCTTATATTTATGTTTGTATATTAAAACAAGGCAAAAACATTTTTCCAAGGAATAAGAAAAATAAAGTTAATTTTAAAAAAGTCTCATCTTATACAATTTTATTTCGCAAGTAAATAATTTTTTAATGTTTTTGATGTTAGCTAGTTAAAAGGTAATATATTTAAAATACATTTATTGCATACTAAGTATAGTTCAAATCTATTAACATATTTACTGACATCGCTTGAGACTTACTGATATAAAAATCATTATTAACTTTATTTGGAATACTTCTTGTGCACAATGCACATTTCTTAATATGAAAAATGTGTTTTAATGTCCCTGTTGATGAGGATTTTATGATCTTTAATAATATCTTATATGCAATATATTTAAAGTGTACCTAAAGTATACTTGCAGTAGTTCCACTTTAGCACAATCAAATATACTTCAGTATATCTTTAGTTGGACTTCAAGGTATTTGCAAGGTATTTTTGGCAGAATGTAGAGTATATCTTGAAATAAGTTTATTGTTTTTACCCTATTTGTGATTCTTCAAGCATAAACCCCCAACAAATGTTGGCAAATTTATGTGTATAAAATAAATAAATAAATAAGCATTATCTTAGGCTATTTTATGTTTTATTTGGGAAAATTTGATGTTAGCATGTTGCTGTTCTAACAAACACTACTGATTAATTTTCAGTATTAAAAACACAAGTTATTTTTTGACAGAATATAGAATATGTCTTAAATTAAGCTGATTGTTTTTACCCCAGTGTTAATTTATTAAGCATAAAACAAACAAACAAAAAAAAAAAAAATATATATATATATATATAAGTAGGATTCTTCCAAGAATTAAGAAAAATAAACATAATTCAAACAAGTCTTATTGTCTACATTTTATTACCGCTTATCCCTAATGCAGTCCTGTGTTGTTGATTTAAAGCTTAATTTTCTTCTTTATTTTGCATACAGTATATACTACTAATGTGAATGGCTTGGTCAGAATGAGTCTCTCATTATCCTGCAGTGTCTTGCGGGAGCTTTTACGCGTGCAGCAGAGCATCGGTTACTGCCCTCAGTTTGACGCTCTATTTGATGACCTGACTGCTCGAGAACATCTGGAGATGTACACACGCCTCCGCGGCATCCCCTGGAAAGATGAAGAACGGGTGAGCACACAAACACACACACACTCAGTGTAGTCACACAGCATTCTGTGAAAGGTTGTTATGCACTTATCAGTGATAGTCAAGTGTGTATAAGAGCTCCTGAAAGCTCTCTTGAAATCAGTTTAAAAAGTGCAAGAGCACTTAGCAATCTATAATTGTCAGCTGCAGTTTGAAATTCATTGTTCTTGTTGTTAAGAATAAAAGATCTCGCTCTCTAATTCACTCTCTCTTTGTGTCCTGAAGGTGGTTCAGTGGGCTCTGGATAAGTTGGAGTTGTCCAAGTATGCTGACAAACCTGCTGGCACCTACAGTGGAGGCAACAAACGCAAACTCTCCACAGCTATTGCTCTGATTGGATATCCCTCACTCATCTTTCTGGTTAGATCTCCCTATCACTCTTTTCTCTGATCCTGTTCCACACTCACTGCTGCAAAAAAAAATCATTTTTAATCAGTATTTTGTCTTGATTTATGGTTAAAAATATATAAACATTCTTAATTATTTTTACACTATTTTAAAAACAAAAATGTCCCACTCACTTGGCCAGAGAGACGGATCGTCTCCAGTGAGAGGAAGTACAATTGCAGTGTATTTTTATTGCAGTATGTATTTGTATTATACTTAGCATGAAATAAATGTATTTCAAATACATTTTAGTATATTTATTTTTCACTAGGGTATGCTAACGACTGTATTGCTTAATTTGAATTGCTTAAAATGCAAGGTATTTTTGGCAGAATGTAGAGTATATCTCGAAATAAGTTTATTGATTTTTTACACTATTTGTGATTCTTTAAGCATAAACCTCCAACAAATGTTGGTAAATGTATGTGTAATTAATATATAAATAAACAAGCATTATTTTGCGCATTTATTATTCGCGTTTTACTTTGGAAATTTTGAAGTTATCGTGTTGCTATGCTAATGACACTACTGATTAATTTTCAGTATTAAAAATACAAGGTATTTTTTGACAGAATATAGAATATGTCTTGAATTAAGCGGATTGTTTTTACTCTATTGGTGATTTATTAAGCTTAAAACTCCAGTAAAACGTGCTGTGTGTAAAACTATTTTTACACTATTTTAAAAACATACATGTCACAAGATTATGTTGGATTTATTCTTAAAACAAGAAAAAACTATTTGCCAACATTGTAAAAAACTAAAACTAAAAATATAGTATCTGAACACAAGTCCCTTCTTATTAACAAATTTGTTAATAAAAGGTTTTTCAAGTAATTGAATATGTTTTCCAGTAAGGAATATCAAAACATCCTAAAAACAAGACTGGTTAGGATTTTTGCAGCTGAGATGAGTTTAATTACTGTAAGATGGTCTAAACATGATTTTTTTCATGATCTGTTGTTTTTGGTTATAGGATGAGCCCACCACAGGTATGGACCCAAGGGCTCGTCGTTTCTTATGGAATCTGATTCTTGACATCATCAAGACCGGACGCTCTGTGGTGTTGACATCACACAGGTGTGGTAACTATAAATCTTAATTTCTGTGTTACATTTAGTTTTAATAACACTAATGTACTGATGTATTTGTTTGCAGTATGGAGGAGTGTGAAGCCTTGTGTACAAGACTGGGCATCATGGTTAACGGCAGGTTCAAGTGCCTAGGAAGCATCCAGCATCTCAAAAACAGGTTTGAAAAGTCTCAGTCACTGTAATGTGTGATACAGGAGTGCAGTTGTCTTATAAAATGCAGACTCACTGTTTGTTCTTTTATTTATTTTTTTCAGATTTGGGGATGGATACATGATAACAGTACGCACTAAGACCACCGCTAACATCAAGGAAGTGATACGGTTTTTCAACAGGAATTTTCCAGAGGCCATCCTAAAGGTGAGATTGGGGAGATTTTGACTGGAAATACATATATAAAGGTAAGTTTAAGGACAAGAGTTTGACTGGAAATGCAAATAATTCATATTTGCTATGCATCAGCTGAAATTTCTCCAAAACAGATGGCTGTGATATATAAGTACCTCCATGTTGTCGGTTTGGATTGTAATATATAAGACAATGAGTTTTCAAAGTCGCAAGAAGCTCTTACAAGGTGTTTTTGTGCAGTGCTGACAAAACTAAATGTACATGTGCGTATATTTTGAGCTTGCTTTGCTTGCAGTAAAAATTGTAAACTTCTGCATATTCTTTCACATAAGGAGCGGCACCACACAAAGATTCAGTACCAGCTGAAGTCAGAGAACATCTCTCTGGCTCAGGTCTTCAGCAAAATGGAGCAGGTGGTCGAAGTGCTGAGCATCGAAGATTATTCTGTCAGCCAGACAACTTTGGACAACGTAAGTATACCTCAGTGACTAATAATGAAAGAAAAATGTCAATATTGAAAGTGAAGAGACATTAGTTATTAATGCAAATGATTAACTAAATGTGTTAAATATGAATTCAAAAGCTACATACTGTAACAATAAAAGTAGTATTTTCTTCTTTTCTATTTTCTTTTTTTAGGTCTTTGTCAACTTTGCAAAAAAGCAAAGCGATAACTTAGAACAGCAAGAAAGTTCCCCATCTAGTGCTGGTCAGTCGCCACTGCAGCGGCTGCTCAGCATCCTCCGGCCGCGCCCCGCTAACACAGAACTCAACGCCCTCATAAGTGAAGAGCCAGAAGAACTTGAGAGTGATGATGATGAAGGACTGATCAGCTTTGAGGAAGAGAGGGTAAGACTTGTGACACAGGCACATACAGTGGCATGCGAAAGTTTGGGAACCCCTTGTAGAATCTGTGAAAATGTGAATAATTTTAACAAAATAAGAGAGATCATACAAAATGCATGTTATTTTTTATTTAGTACTGTCCTGAGTAAGATATTTTACAGAAAATATGTTTACATATAGTCCACAAGACAAAAAATAGCTGAAATTATTCAAATAACCCCCTTCAAAAGTTTGGGAACCCTTGGTTCTTAATACTGTGTGAGGTTACCTGGATGATCCACGACTGTTCTTTTGTTTTGTGTTGGTTGTTCATGAGTCCCTTGTTTGTTCTGAACAGTTGAACTGAGCACTGTTCTTCAGACAAATCCTCCACGTTCTGTAGATTCTGCAGTTTTCCAGCATTTTTGCATATTTGAACCCTTTCCAGCAGTGACTGTATGATTTTGAGATCCATCTTTTCACACTGAGGACAATTGATGGACTCAAACACAACTATTAAAAAAGGTTCAAACATTCACTGATGCTCCAGAAGGAAACACGATGCATTAAGAGCTGGCTGTTGAAAACTTTTGAACAGGATGAAGATTTCCAACTTTTTTCTTTTGTTGAAATATTTTTTTTTTCCATTTATTACTGCCCTTCGGAAGCAACAGAAGATACTTGCATGTTTCCCGGAAGACAAATTAAGTACAATTTACCTTGATCTTCAAATTCAAAAAGTTTTCACCCCCCGGCTCTTAATGCATCGTGTTTCCTTCTGGAGCATCAGTGAATGTTTGAACCTTTTTTAATAGTTGTGTTTGAGTCCATCAATTGTCCTCAGTGTGAAAAGATGGATCTCAAAATCATACAGTCACTGCTGGAAAGGGTTCAAATATGCAAAAATGCTGGAAAACTGCAGAATCTACAGAACGTGGAGGATTTGTCTGAAGAACAGTGCTCAGTTCAACTGTTCAGAACAAACAAGGGACTCATGAACAACCAACACAAAACAAAAGAACAGTCGTGGATCATCCAGGTAACCTCACACAGTATTAAGAACCAAGGGTTCCCAAACTTTTGAAGGGGGTTATTTGAATAATTTCAGCTATTTTTTGTCTTGTGGACTATATGTAAACATATTTTATGTAAAATGTCTTCCTCAGGACAGTACTAAATAAAAAATAACATGCATTTTGTATGATCTCTCTTATTTTGTTAAAACTATTCACATTTTCACAGATTCTGCAAGGGGTTCCCAAACTTTTGCATGCCACTGTAAAAACTATATTTCACTTGGAGAGATAATTCAATTAAATCTGCTTGGCACAGTCTGCAAGAGACTTTTGTTATGATTTATAAAGACATTTTTTATTAGAAAGCTTTATTCTATTAAAAATGATAGAGCAAATCAAATTTCTTATGGATTCAGAATCAGACTGTGGCCGTTGGAATGTCACTAAAAGTAAATTACAACCCGATTCTGGAAATGTTGGGACCTTTTTTTAAATTTGAATAAAATGAAAACTATAAGACTTTCAAATCACATGAGCCAATATTTTATCCACAATAGAACATAGAGAACATAAATGTTTAAACAGTGAAATTTTACACTTTTATCCACTAAATGAGCTCATTTCAAATTTGATCCCTGCTACAGGTCTCAAAAAAGTTGGCAGGGGGGCAACAAAGGGCTAAAAAAGCAAGACATTTTGAAAAGATTCAGCTGGGAGAACATCTAGCAACTAATTAAGTTAATTGACATCAGGTCTGTAACATGATTAGCTATAAAAGGGATGTCTTAGAGAGGCAGAGTCTCTCAGAAGTAAAGATGGGCAGAGGCTCTCCAATCTGTGAAAGAGTGCGTAAAAAGATTGTGGAATACTTTAAAAACAACGTTCCTCAACATCAAATTGCAAAGGCTTTGCAAATCTCATTATCTACAGTGCATAACATCATCAAAATATTCATAGAAACTGGAGAAATCTCTGTGCGTAAGGGACAAGGCCGAAGACCTTTGTTGGATGCCGTGGTCTTCGGGCCCTCAGACGACACTGCATCACTCATCGGCATGATTCTGTCATTGACATTACTAAATGGGCCCAGGAATACGTCCAGAAACCACTGTCGGTAAACACAATCCGCCGTGCCATCTGCAGATGCCAACTAAAGCTCTATCATGCAAAAAGGAAGCCATATGTGAACATGGTCCAGAAGCGCCATCGTGTCCTGTGGGCCAAGACTCATTTAAAAAGGACTGTTTCATAGTGGAAAAGTGTTCTATGGTCAGACGAGTCCAAATTTGACATTCTTGTTGGAAATCACGGACGCCGTGTCCTCCGGGCTAAAGAGGAGGGAGACCTTCCAGCGTGTTATCAGCGTTCAGTTCAAAAGCCAGCATCTCTGATGGTATGGGGGTGCATACATGCATACGGTATGGACAGCTTGCATGTTTTGGAAGGCACTATGAATGTTGAAGGGTATATAAAGGTTTTAGAGCAACATATGCTCCCCTCCAGACAACGTGTATTTCAACAGGACAATGCAAAACCACATACTGCAACTATTACAACAGCATGGCTTCGTAGTAGAAGAGTCCGGTGCTGAATTGGCCTGCCTGCAGTCCAGATCTTTCACCTATAGAGAACGTTTGGCGCATCATTAAACGAAAAATACGTCAAAGACGACCACGAACTCTTCAGCAGCTTTAAACCTATATCAGGCAAGAATGGGACCAAATTCCAACACCAAAACTCCAGAAACTCATAACCTCGATGCCCAGACGTCTTCAAACTGTTTTGAAAAGAAGAGGAGATGCTACACCATGGTAAACATGCCCCCGTCCCAACTATTTTGAGACCTGTAGCAGGCATCAAATTTGAAATGAGCTCATTTTGTGCATAAAATTATAACATTTCTCAGTTTAAACATTTATTTTGTTATCTATGTTCTATTGTGAATAAAATTTTGGCTCATGTGATTTGAAAGTCTTTTATCTTCATTTCATTCAAATTTAAAAAAAAACGTCCCAACATTTCCAGAATTCGGGTTGTAAATGGATTATAATGTTTAATTTATCTCACAAGTTAACAAACTTTTGTAAAACTATGGAAGACAAAAATGAGGCAACATAGTACTATTAAATGTTCACAAAGTGTACTACATACTAAACAAAATATTACACTGCAGTTCAAAAGTTTGGAGATATTATGTTTTTGAAATGGGTTTCTTATCCTCACCAAAGCTTCATTTTTTTGATAAAAAATAAAATAAAACAATAGAAACAGTAATATTATGAAATATTATTACAATTTTAAATAACTGTTGATGCTGCCATTACTTCAGTCTTCGGTGTCACATGAACCTTATCAAATCATTTTAATTACACTCTGAAAAATAAAGGTTCCAAAAGGGGGGTTTCACAGCGATGCCATAGAAGAACCAGTTTTGGTTCCCCAAAGAAACTTTCAGTGAACCATTAAAAGAACCATTTTCTCTTAGTGTGAAGAACATTTTAATAATCTTAAGAACCTTTTTCCACTGTAAAGAACCTTTTGTGGAATAAAAAGGTTCAATGGGTGGTAAAGGTTCTTTGTGGAACCATTGATGCCAATAAAGAATCTTTATTTTTAAGAGTGTATGCTGAGTTGGTGCTCAAGAAACATTTTTATATTATCACAGTTGAAACGTTTTGCTGCTTAATATATTTGCGGAAACTGTGACTTTTTTTTTTCCATTATTCTTTGATGAATAGAAAAGAGTTCAAAAGAACAGCAATTAATACAAAACTATTAAACTACATTATTTAAAATATTTCTCTGTCATCATTTTTATTTTGCCTTCTCACAGGTGCAGTTGTCTTTTAATACGGACACTCTGTGCTGAAACAGCTGATAATCTCACAGACGGAGAGATGTTAAAAAATAAGCCTCAAGTTCAGACCCGTGTCTGTATGGTGAAAGACATTTGTGCATTTTTTCTCGCTGGAGAGAATCCATCTCTCTGGCCAAGTGAGTGGGTTGTTCTTGTTTCCATTTGCACTTCAGTAGCAGAGCAAGAGAACGGCTCTTCTGGGAACTCTGAACAGAGATGTGGACACAGTCGGTGCCTGGACGTGATTGGGCCTCCCCTCCTGCGTTTCGGAGATGATGGTTTATGGAATCGTGTATTACTGTACCTTATATTCAAGCCTGCTGGATGGGAATTAAAGAGAATGTATTTCTTAGACAGGCTATGAACCGGCCGTATGGTTTATTTTGGTATCGCTTTAAATTTGAATATGATCGTACTATCTTTAAACGGATCACATGTTGAATTGTTTTAATTGTAGTGTTGATTGTCATAACATAATCATCCCTCAAGGAATAGGACTCGAATGAGTTCAGCCTCTGCAACTTGTTCTTTTTATGACTGTTTATCCTCACGTTGATTTATAACCAATCTTTTTTTCTTTACTCGGACCTACTCTGTTGATTGAGAGCATGCTATAAAAGACAAGCCTGTCGTGTTGTGGGTTGAAGAAATTTTACTATGCTTAAATGTTTTGAACAGACATGTTGTTCTTGTTGAAGAATGCAAATGTACCTGTGCACCTTCATTGAAGTTTTGAAATCGGACACTCAATAGTGAATGACTCGTGACCGATTCAAAGGCCTTTAGTTGAACCGTACCGAACCAGCCCTGCTATGGAAATGTTTATGGTCTTGTAATTTAATGTAAACGGCATACGTGTTTTGTGCTGACTTTTGTGTCTCCCGAACCAGGGGGTTCTCTCTTTTTTTTTGATGAATGAATTCTGAAATGAATTGTAATTGATACCGGTGGTGTCTGTCTCGGTGGAAAAGTTACGTTGCATTATGGTTAAAAGCTGAGTAATACCAGATGTCAGTTGAAAGCGCTCCTACACCAGATGTCAGTAGAAAGTTCATAATATTTGTCACGATATCACTGTGAAGCCAAAGGTGAACTCTTAGTCACTATTATTACAGATAGACAGAAATCAGGTCATTGCTATTGATTATTGTATTTATGAGAACCCTTGAAATGTTTGTTTATTGAATAGCAGGAGGTTTTGACTTTGTCCTTTGCACTGTAATGTAACACAAGTGTAAATTTTTCATTTTGACCTGAAATTAGTCAATCATATTGTTCATTTGAAATGAAAAGATGCTTCTCCTTCATGTCAGTGATGTACATGACGGTTAGGTCCTATCGCTCAGTGACAGTCTAACCATGCTTAATCTCTGAATCTTGCACAGTTGTCAGCACTTAGTACTATAATGGTGTCTTATTTTTCTGACATTGCTGCGTAAAAGAGTATGATTGATATTTCGGAGCTCCTCAAAGAGAGGAAAGCAGAGACCGATAAGGAGGCCCTCGGTGAATATTCATGTACGATGACCAAAGGGAAAGGAAGCGTAGTTTTTGAACTGTGTAAATGAATTGTGACCAGCTATGTGAAAACTGACCTACTGAACACTTATTTACATAATGATCAGGCGTCTGGGCCACTTCAGAATATATTTCCTGCTAACGGAGAACCTCAACAGCCTAACTAAAGATCAGTGCAAGCTGCTTTTCACTTTGGAAATTAACATGTGCAGTGATTTAAGACACCAGCAAACATGAGTGTGGTTCTGTATCATATAAAATAGCATTATGATTAAGGAGGTGATTTCGTTTTATCTTTATTGTAAGTGCGTTGGAATGTAAATTCAGTACATGTGAATATGATTCGATATTTATGAACGTTTTTTTCATCCAGTAATACCTATGTTCAGGTGGATTCCCTTGTAACAAGATTGACTGGACATTTTCAGCTTGTTTTCAATTACTTTTATTGTTTCCATAATCTTGTGCTAACTGGGGTGAACTGATGTTTTTAATATTAACAGGGAGAAAAAAAAAAGAATTAAATCAATAAATTGTTAAATTGATTTTCTGACTCTTTTTTTGTCTACTCTTTTGCTGAAAATAACATTTTCAGTGAACACAGCTATTTAAAAATATATTTTTTTATTAGCAACACATTTTAAAAGAAAACAAATTAGGAAATAATGTAATTTAATAAAACCTTAAACAGTACATGATGACTTGAAACAGTACACACTGTGATTTCTATCCAAGTTACATTTTAAAAACAGATAGTGTTGAGTTGGTTAAAAAGGTACAATTCATGTTTTTATAAAATTCAGTGGTCGTGTTGACTTCATTCATTGTCTTCGTCATCAAAGGCCACACCTGTTGCAGGTTTCTTTCTATAAAATAAACAGAAATGGTCAGTGAGCAGAAAACCCTGTGTAAGGTATTCACAGATTGTTATTAATTTATTTTGGAGTCAATGAAAATATTCACCTTTTTGTTCCTGGGTTGATAAGAGAATCTCCAGGAAGACGTTTTCTGACTGCTACTACTGGACCCTGATGCTGTTTCCTAGGTTCAAAGTCTAAAACAGTAAATGAGCTTGGACAATTAGACAAGTAATTATGATATAAGTTAAGCTGATATACAGTACACCTCTGATACTTCTGCTGTAATAAAATAAACTAAAAAAAAAGCCCTTTTTAGCATTTTAATTAAGATTGATAATATAACTAAATAATTTTAAGACTTATTAGGCCCCCCTGGGTGTATAACAAGTTATTTAAATCCATTTGACAACTAGCATGCTTAAAAGTTACTGCATTAACTTACCAGAACGCCTTTTCTGAGGACTCTTGACTGGACTAAATGAGGATGAAGAACCTAAAAATGATAAAATACTAAATGTTTGCTATGACAGGGTTTTATTATTTTGAAAAATAAGTGAGTAGAATAAAATGAAAATATCTTTGCTTGCCTTGACTTTCTAGATGTTGCAAGCTGTCAGCCATTTTAAAAAGCAGTTCCTTGACTTCTGTCCTTCCCTCTGAATCTTTGAGTTTTGACAGGGACAGACTGAGGTCTGTGGGCTCCGCTCCTAAATGCAGCACAGCACTGTCCTCCTGCAGCTTCACAAACGCTCTGCCAGCTTTACACGCACATCTGTCCACATACACAAGAGACGGTTCTCAGAGAGGACAGTAGATCTTGCCAACCGAGACATCAGATTTTTGATTCATTAATTGGCCCTCAGATTGCAACTCACTTGAGTTTGAAGGTATAATCCTCTGTGGACTTCAATGAAAATTTCTTAAACTGTAAAGAAATAAAAGCATTGTATTATTGTTATAAAAACAAATATCTGTCATGTAGAAAGAAAAAAAATCCTTACAAACTGAGACAGAATCTCCTCTGAAAGATGTGTTTTCCAAACATCTTCACCATTGGTAAATCTACGGGAAACAGGACATCATGATATATACAATTATAAGCAATATATACAATTCATAATATTATGTATTATTATTATGATAAATGTTGTAGCCAACTGATATGAGTGTGTAATTTAGTGTTGTCACTGTTAACAAAAATTAAAAAAAAATTATATACTGAATATAATATATAGAATTAATTATATACCGAAAATAAAATAAAACAACTGTTGCATTGGTGGACCAAAGTAAGTTTAAGCTGAACTACTTCAATTACAAAAACTACAACTGAAGTGAAATACATTAAAGCTAAATAGAAATATTGAAATAATAATAATAATGACAAAATCGCGTAAAATACTACATTTAAAATGAAAACTGAAAATATAAGAACAAAAGCAAATTCAAAATCAGAATAAATACAATAATAGTATATTAAAAATACTAAAACAACACTGGCTTATTTAACCTGAATTTATAACTGCACACACAACAAAAAATTAAATATGTATGTATTATTTAAAGTAGTTTTAAAAGGAGTAAGTTACTGCATATCAAGCTGCTATGAATGCTTTCATATCAACTCACGCTATGTTTATGTCTCCTGCTGATCGCTTTTGCGTAAAAAACACATATTTGGACTGATCGTTTTTATCCAGCAATGTGCAAAGGACAGATTTTGACTCGGAGTTTTGTTCCATACTGATTTAACGTAAAATCACATAAAACATTTTTTTTAAAACGACATGCTTCTCAACCAGGAACTGCTCGTCGTAAACAACAAGGGCGCGATTTAAACGCTCAGCCAGTCAGACCTCAGCAACCCGGAAGTTGTTGTGCCATCCGCGTCCTGTTTACCTCGTAAAAACGATAAAAGGCGAAGTTACACGAAAATGTTTGACCTGGAAACTAATATTTGACACTAAGTAATAATATATGCTATTCATTTAAAATAAAAAAATGATATAAAATTACAATTTTAAATAAAGTATTTAATGACAGCTGTTCTAGCGTGCTGCATGCATGTAGGGGTCACAGACTGACAGTACGCGTACAGTCAGTCATTTCTTGGTCAGTTACTGCGATTATCCATTCTAAGTTGCTTCATATTATGCCGAGCCGCTTAAATGGGTTGGCAGTCTCGAACCCGAACCCTGCAGGTGTTTGACACGGAGTTAAGCGCTGATACCGTGGAGTGGTGCCCATTACCACAGTGGTCTCATGTTCTGGCATGTGGGACTTACCAACTTCAAAAAGGCGATGAGAAGGTAATGCAAAATATCTTTAGCTTATGGTATTGTATGGTATCAGTGGGATCAACTGGTCAATTCTAGATTGAAACGGTGTTTTCTGTTAACAGCAAACCGCAGAAAACTGTACTGCACCGAGCAGAATCGGTCGACTGTATCTGTTTGACTGTAATCCGCAACCATCGTTCATCCCTCCACTGACTGAGACTCAGAGGATAGACACTCCTGCTATACTCGACCTGAAATGGTAAGTGAATCTCACTATTCATTCTGCTCACTACAATTCACTCTTCACTCCATATGTATATTGTACTGTATTTTGTACAGCCTGTGTATATATTATGTATGTTATTTATTGTATGTGATGGCATCCATCCATTTTCCACATCTCTTGTCCTGTGTAGAAGAGGCAACACCTTTGACAGATGGCCAGTAATGGAGTTTATGCTGAGTCAAATGCTTTATGTAACTGGCCAATAAACATGAATTATGAGTGTTTTTATTTGTGTTAATTTCTCAGGTGTCACGTGCCGATATCAGAGCGCCCAGTGTTGGGTATGGCCACTGCAAGTGGAGAAATCCAGTTGTACAAGCTTATGGAACCTCAGGTGACAAATCACACTCATGCTGCATGGTGCAATGCACATGCATGGACTGTTCCTGATATAATAAAAGTTCATCTCTATTTACACCACCAGTTATTATTTCAGGTTATAATAATCAAAGAAGATCCAGCCACTGGAATTATGCTGGAAATGTTTAACTAGATGTTGATCTTTTAGGAAATATCGAGCACTTAAAAAAAAGTTAATTAGAATAAAAAGAAAATATGATTTTTATTAAATCATATTAATAGTATTAAATATATTATTTATATTATGCTAATTAATTATCATATTCATTTAATACCCAGAAATGAAGTTCCCAGACGTTACTCAGAAGTTCACCCAGAAATGAAAATTGTCATCATTTACTCACCCTGAAGTTGTTCCAAACCTGTATGAATTTCTTTCTTTTGCTGAAAACAAAATAATATATTTTGTATCCAAACTGTTTTTGGTCCCCATTGACTTTCGTACTATGGAGACCAACAGCTGTTTGGTTACCCACATTCTTCAAAATATCTTTTTATGTTCAACAGAAGAAAGAAATTCATACATGTCAGTCAGTCAGTCAGTCAGTCAGTCATACTTTTATTCATCAATCTATCTATCTAATTTAAAGTCATCCTGCGGATTCCTTTGAGGTACCCTGGTTGAGAGCCACTGCTTTAAATACTCGAGGCATTGGACACTGTATTTTATTGTTGTATTTGTACTTCATTAAGTGTCTTCTGCCTGTCTGGACTGTGTCTCCAGTAGCAGGGCACGTGCGGTCTGGAGTACGAGTTGAGCACAGAGTTGGGTCCTGACAGACTGGCCTTGTCTTTAGACTGGTCCACAGGGAGAGGTGAGAGGTAAGGTGTGCTCGTCATTGATGATTTGACATTGCATTGTCTCTGTATATAATGGTTACTGTTGTGTTTTTGCAGCAGTGATGTGCGTGTGGTGTCCAGTGACTCGAGTGGCTCTCTCACAGCGCTGTCTCTAGGGGAAGCCAGTTTAACTGCTGTGTGTCAGTGGAAAGCTCATGACTTTGAGGCCTGGATCTCAGCATTTAGTTACTGGGATACACAGATTGTTTATTCAGGTATGTGGAAAAAGAGCAAGCAAAAGGAGCTGTTTGTGGTGCTGTTGCATGTATGCTCATTTATTCACGGTAATTTAAACACTATTAAAAACTTTTTTGTTCTTTGAAATAAAGCTGAAATAAAATATAAATAATAGATAAAAAAAATGTGGGAAAAAACTTGTCAACTAACTAAAGCTCAAAAGTTACTAAACTGTACTTAAAATTCAAATTGAAAATATAAAAATAACAGCAAATTCAATGTATTAATAGTATATAATACAATACTAAAATAACACTGCATTGATTTCTGTTTTTATGTAAAAGTATTTGTGACCATCATAACTTTTGTGTAACTGCTGTCCCAGGTGGTGATGACTGTAAACTAAAGGGCTGGGATCTGAGAATGGGTCCTGCTTCCCCTACCTTCACCAGCAAGAGGTCAGACACAAGCTATGGTTTTTCAGCCAGCAACATTACTTATAGCATTTATTGAGTCACTGTTTAACTTAATTATGTTCTATATGACTGTTCATGCTGTTTATGCAGTCATTGTAAATACTGCTCTCCTGTCACAGACACACTATGGGAGTCTGCAGCATACACAGTAACCCCCATCGAGAGCACATACTAGCCACAGGAAGGTAAGTGCTTCTCAGTCAAAAAACCCTCGACTGGGGTACATGGGAGACTAACAAATTTTTGCTCCAGCAAATAAAAAAAAAAACCTTGATTGCATTTCCATGACTTTTTAAAAGATTAAAACAGCTATAGAGAAATGGATTATGGCACTCAGAAGAAATAATTTATATTCACTCCCTCAGCAGCTGTATTAATGTGTGGTCACATTTGTGAAATGTCATGGGCAAAAAATGTCCATTGACTGCTGTCAACAGTGTAGCGGTTTATGTGTTTGTTCCTCTTGCAGCTATGATGAGAACGTGTTGCTCTGGGACGAGAGGAACATGAAGCAGCCCTTGAGTGAGACTGCAGTGGGTGGAGGTGTTTGGAGACTCAAGTGGCACCCCAGTCAAGAGCACCTGCTGCTAGCTGCATGCATGCATAATGATTTCCATATCCTCCACTGCCAGAATGCTATGGGTAAGAATTACTCTTAATATATGGCAATTACAAAATGTACGCTACTGGTCAAAAGTTTGGGGTCAATGTTTTTTTTTTTTTTTTAAGAAATCAGTTATTTTAAATAATTTCAATTAAAAACTGTTCTATCTATCTATCTATCTATAAATGTATCATGGTTTGCATGGAAAAAATATATATTAACCAGCAAGTTTTCATCATTATTAATAATAAATGTTCCTTGAGCACCAAATTGGGATATAAGAATGATTTCTGAAGGATCAAGTGACACTGAAGAATAATGGCTGTTGAAAATTCAGCTTAACCATCACTTGAATAAATAACATTTAAAAATGTTAAAATAGAAAAGTTATTTTAAACTGTAATAACATTTGACAATATTACTATTTTTATTGTATTTGTGATCAAATAAATGAGCCTTGGTGAGCATGAGACTTCTTTATAAAAACATTAAAAATCTTACCAATCCCTAACTTTTGAACAGTTCTTGATTTTGAATTCTACTCTTTATGCTGTTTTCTCCCTAATATTCATATTTGTAGAGAGACAAGATGCACCATGCCCAGTTCTGGCCTCCTATATTCTACACAACTCCTTAGCATATGGAGCAGACTGGTCCAGACTCCCCTTAAGCAACTCCACACCCCCCTATCCTCAAGAACCTCCCCAAACCAGCGTTGGGCTCACAGAGTCTGGAGGCCATCTCAGGATCCAGTATGAATCGCCCACTGCCAGCTTCGACACTTCTCTGGAGGATGACTCGGGGCGGTACATACCTGACCAGTGTCCTTTACCAGAAAAAAGTTCAGTTCCAGACCCCGTCACCAGCCCCGCTAGAGACTCCCAGTCTCTGTCCTGCCTGATGGCTACCTGCTCCTTCTACGACCACATGATGCACGTGTGGAGATGGGACTGGAGCCCAGAGGACAAGCAGAAGCCGTCTGAACCCATCCCCTCTTCCTGAACACAGCTGATATGATGGGCTTTAAAAACCTTTTAAGTTGAGGTTATTTGGACCTGCACATTTCGCTGCATTGTGTTGCTGTAACATATACAGTATTGCTTCGTATTCAGTATATGCAATTTTGAGATACTGTATCTTTATTTCAACAGTGATTTTCTGACTATATATTTTAGCTAGAAAATGTACAGAACCTTTTCTAGTTTTACACTGAGAAGCAGACAAAGACCTTTTATAACAAATAAACCATAACCCTATTAAGAAATACAAGTGTCTACATTTATTTCTTTTGTAAAATTGTTTCTCTAAGGTAGGGGTTTTCAATTTTTAAAATACCCCAAAATATGATTATTATTGTGCAAAGGACCCCAATCCTAAAATGTAAAAGGCATCTATACAGTTTATACTTGCATAATGAAAAATGAATATTATGTCTAAAATATTATTTGGAAAATATTTAGTTTCTATTTAGGTACACGGTTATGTTTTCATGTTTACTACCTTCATTGTAGTACTGTTTTATTTGCTCTTTTTAATCAAAAGTTTTTGTTTAAATTAATTATTTACATTTTTATGTTATGATCTATGTATGATATACTTTTTTCACAGTATATGTCTAAAATATTATTTGGAAAATATGCAGTTTCTCTTTAGTTACAGTTGTTTTCTTTTCCTAATCATAGCTTTATCTACTTATCTATATGAATCTATTTATTTAATCAACAGCTTATTCTTTTATATCTAATTTTTCTATTATTTATTTAAACCTTATTTTTTTATTTTTCTGTGAACATTTCCATTAACTCCCAACCTGTTTGTAAACCACTGCTTTACGAAATTATTCACTGGCAATATATCAGTTTTGCTAGGGGTTTAAAACTTTTCATTCCAGAATTTTTAATAATTTCCAGATGAAGAGCCAAATATGAAATGGTTTTAATTTTTCATGGCTTCTCTTCAGACGTTTAAGAAAACATCACACAATTGTTTACAGTCCATAAGCAAACCACTGAAACACAAAGTCATTCACCGAACAAAGTTCCTGGGATGTAGCTTGAACAGCTTCCCCTCTTCTGTTTTATCTAATCCATATTTCTCAAGCTTCTCCTCATTGAAAACCCCTTCCTCAATGTCTCTCTCGATCTGTGGGGCCACCACCTGATTGAAGAGCATCTCTGGAGTCATGGGCGGCTCCGTCCCTGCAGGGGTCTTGTACGACACGTATGGTTTCAGGTTGAATCCTTCCAGATTGGGCACCACAAACTCTGGTATCATGGCCTGTACAGGTATGAACTTTCTGCTGGAGGTGAGGACTCCAGTGGGTCTTGCACCTCTGCTCTTGTAGAATGTCCTGGGCCCGCGCTTGCTCGTGAACTCCGCCATTCTGTCGGCTCCTCTCACGAGCCCCCGTGTCAGCGCTGACAGCACCCCCATTTTACAGTGATTTAACTGCAGCAATTAACCTGTTCAGAAATCAGTTCAATTTAATTATGTTTTAAACAACTTCATAACATTACTTCTGGAAATTAACTATATTTTAACAATGTTACACTATATTATAGTGTTATATATATATAATTAAATCGTATATAAATAGTATTTTACGAAGGAAGCAGATGAACTGATGCTCCATGTGCAGTTGTGGGTTGTAATTAGCATGAACACTGTAAACATTATATATTAACAACCATCATTAGTAAATTATGTATTTTTGTATATCAAGCAAGAATGACAACAAAATTAACATCTTGACATCTTTTTAAAGGTCGTCTTACTGCATTGTAGTTAAATGTTTTTAGAAACACTGCTTCAAAATGAAGAATGAAAGCTATTAACTGTAACAGCTGTGTTGTCAAAATCGTTCACTGCAATCACTTTTACACATCGCGATAAAATAATGAAAACGTAGCAGGCCACATATAAAGTATAAGTTAATGAAATATCATGTAGAAATCAATAAAAAGACACACACTAACCTTGAACAGTGTGTTACTGTGCTTTCAAGAAGATCACTGTATACCCACGTTCAGCGTGATAAAGAAATTAACTGTGATTGGTTAGATCAGCCTGGAGATAGCCAATAGGAGCAGCGTATACTGAAAGGCGGCTTTCCGTTGGTCCTCAGCAGTGTTGACATATCCGTTTGTTAAAAGTTTATTTGGGCTTGTTTTGATAAACTCATAAATTCTATATAGCGCATTGTTTGTTTGTTTTTTTTAATCAGAATGCAAACCAACAAAAGAGCAATAATATGTAAGTGATGGGACATGTTTCGGTTAGTCTAACGCAGTATACGAAGTTTTTTAGAATTTCCAATAATAAATAAAATAAAACAAGTAGATAGAATAGAAAAAGAATAGAGAATGCTGTTAGAGGGTCGATTTTTTGATTCTCTTTTCTCCATAATCCAAATTCACAAAAGAAATGACCTTTTAAGATTATTTTGGGCCTGTTTAATCAGACTGTGGGCAGTTTTTGGGAGGATCTGGCAACACGTGTAATCGGTGGGGTGGGGGGGTACTGACATTGTGAATGGAATCCCTGGGAGACGCCAAAGTGCATTGAAAGTGACCAAAACAGCTTGGAAACGCTGTTCAGAAGGTATTTTCCATTTATCTGTTGATATTATTTGCAAGTAGGATCTTCGCGTTATACAACCTCATAATGTTTTTACAATCTTGTTAGTCGCTGTGATTGACAGTGTAATTGATTACAAATGCGTGTTTATAGCCCCGGCTCGTGCGTAAACAACAGAACTGTGTTTACCTCTGACCCAGAGCCACATTCCTCCTCCTGCAGCCCGTCCTAAACCAATCAAATTCTCATTTCCAATGTTTTTCCATTCTGTGCAAGACACTTCAAATTGAAGTTTTAGCGTCACCTTCACCCTGCGGTGAGAGTTTGACTTTATCCCCTGGCTGAGGGTCTCGTGAATCACATCAACAGGGTGTCAGATTGCAGTGAGGGGCGACAGGCAGTGTCACGTGATTCCCTGACTCAGATTGTAGCAGACAGAATCCCTCCCACTGCCATTTTCATTTGTAGTTTTTTTTAAAACAATGTTGCCATTTTTAAACATTTTGGAAACTGTAGAAATATTATGAAATACAGTAGTGAAACAGGCCATGATCGTGTGCTGAGAGATTCAAATTGCAAATACTTTCCTGTCACATTTGTTGCTATGACCCATTTTGGAAAGTGAGCTGCAGTTGTATGAATTTTTAACTCATATTTATAATAACTGTTTTACTGTTTTAATTAACGCTCTCTCAGGGTTAAGCATGTAGGCAATGCTTCATGCATCTTTAAATTGGCATTGTGTATTTTAACAACATTGTGAGTTATAAAATAAGCATGTAGGTAATTAGATTTGTAATTTGTGTCAAATGTGTTGATTCTGCTTTCTCCTCACTGTAAGATATGGAAGAAAAAGAACAAGATGATACATGCAGTATATTTCCGGTAAGACATATAAAAAAATGTTTTTGAATTTTCTGAACCTGTGTATCCGTGAGTGTTTGTGAATGAATATAGGCCTAAATAAAGCCATGCTATTATTTACTATTAATCATATTTTATTACTGAAGTAATCTGCAGTACGGTGTGGTTTGTAAATGTAATGATGATTTTGTTATGTTTGTTCATTCTAGGCAGTGCTGCCATCTGGGACTGAGATCAAGGCTCGAGTGCAGCACTTCATAGAGGATCAGTTACAGAGTACCATGGTATATGACAGTTCCGCCTGTGTTTTAGTGACTCAGTAGTCTGTATTGTTTGTCTTGCAGACAAGGTTTATTACTGTCTTTATTGTCGTTTCATAATACAGTGGACTGGTGTGCTGATTGGAGCTGCTGTTGCAATTTCATTTATCAGTATTGTTGCCTTTTTTCTGCACAGAAGATACAAGTTTGGTGAGTGTGAGACTGTTAATGATTGAAATAATTTAGTTTTTTTCACAAGTGCTTCTTAAATAAACATAATATAGATGGGATAGCACGTAGATGCTATGTGATACAATTGTGAAATATAAATGCCTGATATCCAGGTTTTGAGATTTTGTGTTTTTCATCAACCATTTTTCCTTTGACTTTCCAGGAGAAGAGCAAGCTGAAGGTCCTAAATATCGTTTCAGAAAAAGAGACAAAGTGATGTTTTATGGCAGGAAGATAATGAGAAAGGTACCAGAACTTCTTACATTGGATGGAAAATACCTTGTTTCTTGTGTTACTTTCAACAAAACTATGATTAATGTGATGGTCATGGGTTGATTTTAAATATCAGTGTTGTTATTTGTGGCCATTCAGGTCCAGACCTTATCCTCACCAGTCACCTCAGGTCCGGTATCTCAAAAGCGATCCAGAAAAAGAACGAAAGTTCTATCAATAGCTCGCAAGTACGTGAAAAGTCACAAACCAAGAAAAATCACACATTTAAAAGCCAATCCATTACCATCTAAACTTCCTATCCATCTCCCGATCAGAATCCTGCGTATCCGAAGGGAGCCACCAGCCCTGCAGCCGAAAGAGCCTCCACCTTCACTCTTGGAAGCTGATCTGAATGAATTTGACATGCAGAACTCTCACCTGCCCTCTGAGGTCCTGTATATGCTGAAAAATGTGAGGTTGGTACCTTGTCATGCCGTCCTACATAATAAACAACGCATAAAATCCAAGCTCCAATGGTCTGGCAATGCTGTTCAGAAGCTAATGTGTTGCAATCTGTCTGTTTCTCAGGGTTCTGGGTCATTTTGAAAAGCCTCTGTTCCTGGAACTGTGTCGGCACATGGTGTTTGTGCAGCTGCAGCAAGGGGAAGGATTATTCCGCCCAGGTGACACTGATGACAGCATCTTTGTTGTGCAGGATGGGCGTCTTGATCTGTGTATCCATGAGAATGTAAGAGCCAAACAAAATACCTGTTTTTAATCTATCCTACTGAAAATGTCTTTGTTTTCTGTCTATTATATAGATTTGTATTTTTGTTTCCCTGGCTCAGGATGGGACTGAGGTTGTGGTGAAGCACGTTTTGCCTGGAGACAGTGTTCACAGTCTTCTCAGCATCCTCGATGTCATCACTGTAAAACCCATCTGGCCTCATTTTTGCCCACTCTGATATGCAAATGTCTGTCATCTGACCTGTTTTCATGCTCACAGAGTTTAAAAATGTGTCTCATATTTGAACCCGTTATTCTGCAGGGACATCCAGCTCCGTATAAAACTGTCTCAGCCAGGGCAGCAGCCCCAACCACTGTTCTCCGCCTTCCTGCACAGGCTTTCCAATCCGTCTTTGAGAAATACCCAGAGACACTAGTCCGAGTTATTCAGGTATAACCTAAAGCCTAAAATACATCAAATGGGGCCGGTAAGATTTTTTTAAAAGCTTTTGTCTCTTAGGTCACAAAGGTTGCAATTATTTGATTCAAAATGTACTTTATTCATGTGATGACAGCTGAATTTTCAGCAGCAACGTGATTCAAAAATCATTGTAATATGCTGATTTGGTGCTCAAGAAACATTATTATCAATGTTGATGACATTTCAGGATTCTTTGATGAAAAGAAAGTTAAAAAGAACAGCATTTTATTTTTTTTATTTTTTTTTCAAGTAAGTCAAATATGAGACTCAGTCAAATCAGCTATTAGAAATACCTGTTTTGTTTTGCTTATGATAGGATACAGCTTTTTTCTTTCTTTTTTTTAGATCATCATGGTGCGTCTTCAGAGAGTTACCTTTCTTGCCCTTCACAACTATCTGGGCCTGACCACAGAACTTTTCAATAAGGTAAGATTGATAAAAGATAAATCATGCTCAACTTTTGGAAAATATGTTAAGGTATTACAGTATTTTTTTACAGTACATATGTCGAATAGACCATTACTATCATATCATGTAGGAAAGTCAAGCTGTTCCACTGGTCTCAGTGGTCACTGCTGTAGGAGAAGCCAGTCCAGGCAAAGGACTACGCAGACACTCACAGACAATTGAGGAAGTTTCTGAAAAGGTCCCGCAGAGGTCAACAGACCGTTATAGTGACACAAGTCAGATGTACAGAGGAGAGGGTATGTTTGTGTATGTAGTTAAATATTTGCTGTGATGTTAAAGCAGTATTTTAATCTGTACAATTTTGTTCAAACTTTCCTAATATTATTCTAATTAATTTATATAAAAACGATCACTAAGAGTTATAAAACAGCCTTTAGGTCTTATTTTTCTCTTTTGTTTTTTAAGATGGTGGGAAGCATCGTACAGAAAGTCCTACCGCTTTATTCAGGAAGTCTCGCTCACTGTCAACACCTTTCGACGGCACCCATGGTAGTGCTTCACCATGCACCTTTGACAAAATACCCAATACTGACTTGGACATTGTACATAATGCTTGAATACATTCATAATGAACATTTTTGAGTGTGCTAATGTGTGCTTATCTTCCAGCTGGGTCTCCTGACCACAGTATGGCCTTTGACAGGACAAGCATTACAAAAGAGGAAGCCCCTACAAGTCCTATTGCCATTCATAAGGTACCTTGGTGTAATTTTATAACACACATAAAAAAAGCCTTTTTCTTGTATACCTTAAGTGTGCCTTTGTTTCTCGTCCAGTCTATACGGAAGAAGTCGGTGACAATGCAACATTCTCCTTCAGCTGTGTTTCACTACTCAGACACTGGGGGGCACTCCAGCCACATGCACCATTGTAAAGTTAATGCCATTTTCCAAGCTGCCAAGAAGGACTTGCTTAAAATTTTTCAGCTTCAGGTCAGGCCGCATTTTATATATTGATCTACTGAAGTAAGAAGTTTGATATAGTTATAATGTTTGCCCTGGATTTTTATGTAATATAAAAATGTTACTGTGCTCCAGGACCCCAGTCTTCTGGATGATAGGGTGACTCTGAGACAAGTTAAGGCGGGCTCTGTTGTTGCAAGCGAGGGAGATCAGGTAGAAAGATACCTGTGACTTTGACTACCCTATAGTGTAATTATCAATTTCAAGTCACATGTGAATCCGTTTCTTCTTTGTGTCTGTGACAGGATGTGAGCGTGCAGTTTGTCATCTCAGGAACGCTCCATGTGTACCAGAGACTGATTGACAGAGAGAAAGAAACGTGTCTTTTTGTGACTCACCCTGGAGAGATGGTGGGCCACCTGGCCGTTCTCACAGGAGAGCCTCTCATTTTTTCTGTGCGTGCCCACCGTGACTGCTGCTTCCTGTCTATCTCCAAAACACACTTCTATGAGTATGTGATGTGCACCAAATTTCACTTAAGGCAATTAAAAATTCTAGCAAATGTACTCCCCACCAGCTGTAAGGACAAATCCAACAAAATCCAAGACTATTATGCAGAAAAATTCATCATTTGTTGAGAAAATTCATCATTTGATGCTTTCCAGTATTTATAAACTGCTTCTGAAAATGAAGCACAGACACCAAATAAGACACCAAACCCTTTTGTGTTTATTAAACCCTACATAGACAGCTTTTTTATGTAAATGTTTTTCAGCATTTTTAATTACTCTTTGGCTGTTTTGTGGGACATAAAAAAAAAAAGTATGCAAGAATTTAAGATTTAGTTTAAAATTGTATACAATTAAGTATAGCGTATCAGAACACTGCTTAACATGTCAACTGTGTGTTTTATCCACTAGGATAATGCGTGCCGAGCCTCGAATGGTGTTAAATGTAGCTCACACAGTGGTACGGAGGGTCTCCTCCTTTGTCCGACAGATTGACTTTGCCCTGGACTGGATGGCACTGGAGGCCGGACGGGCTGTCTATAGGTAAGCACACTTTTCCAATACAATCTCTCAGTTCCAGATCTCTATGTCCAAGGTCAATGTTCTGCTTTCCAATGTTGTAAGAACTTGAAAGTGCATGTAAAATATATTTCAGGTAATACTTTCATTTTTCTCTTTTGTCTTTCTCAGACAAGGTGATAAGTCAGACAGCACTTTCATTGTTCTGAGTGGACGTCTGCGTTCTGTCATCATGAAGGATGATGGGAAAAAACAGCTTGCTGGAGAGTATGGGCGGGGAGACCTCATTGGTGTGGTAAGTGGAGGTGTGTGTGTGTGCAGGGCCATCGCTAGGAATTCTGGGCCCTGTGCACTTTGAATGGAATGTACCGGTGTTCCCGATGGCCAGTAGGCGATCGTGGGCCCCCCAGACCTCTGGGCCCTATGCACTCTGTCACCCTTTTCCCCCCACTAGCGACGCCCCTGTGTGTGTGTGTGTGTGTGTGTGTGTGTGTGTGTGTGTGTGTGTGTGTGTGTGTGTGTGTGTTTTGTGTCTATCTATATACTGGTGTACTTTCAAAAGTTGATCAAATTAATTTTAGAAGATATATTGGCAACACTTTACTTAAAGCCTTTATGTATAATGCATTTTAAAAGTATTTTTAATGCATTAATTATGTATTGTAATGCACCTTATAATGCATTGTACAATTGCACGAATAATTGTAACTACAGTTAATTCATTATAACACTTATCAATTCATTGTTACACTATTTAAATTTAATTATAATTATTTACAAGATATAATGTATTACAATGCACATTATAAATAATTTTATTGTATTATACCCTTTAATAACCCTTTAAAATGCACTATACATAAATGCTTTAAGTCAAGTGTTACCGATATATTTCAAATGTTTTAATAGGAAATAAATTAAAGGGAAAAAAATCATTTTAGATCATTTTGTGGAGTGTTTAATAAAAAATCCTGCTGCAGTTTCCATCTTTTAAAAATGTGTGTGCTGGTGTTAGGTGGAAGCTTTGACTCATTTAAACAGAGCCACTACAGTCCATGCAGTCCGAGACTCTGAACTGGCCAAACTGCCTGAAGGAGCTCTTAACTCTATTAAGAGGAAATACCCACAGGTTAGACCATATAAAAGAAAATCATTAACACATATCATGATATTCTGTTGCATATACATTAACACGTCACACTCCTTCATAGGTTGTGACTCGCCTGATTCATCTTCTTGGGCAGAAAATCTTGGGTAACATGCAGCAAGTGAATGGTCCACTATCAGGTGTGTGTTTGTGAAGCATTTCTGTGTGTTTGTGTTTTGAATTTTCCCTAATGCACATTAATGATCTTCACAGTGCGCAGTCTGGGTTTTCACACTCCAAGCAGTAAGTGGGACGCAGGTAACCCAGCCGCCAATCTGTCTACGGTCGCCATACTGCCTGTGTCTGAGGAGGTGCCTTTGACCGCCTTCACGCTGGAGCTGCAGCATGCTCTCAGTGCTATTGGTCAGTTATTGATCTCTTTTCCCTCCTTAATTTGCTTCAAAGGAAAGCTGATACTAAGTTGACTGTCTTAACCTTTTAATTAGGCCCCACTTTGCTCCTAACCAGTGACATCATCAGACAGCACCTGGGTGTTGCAGCCTTGGACAGGTGAGAGTTGTATACTTGCATACTATATACTAGAAGTGTATACACTGGTAATGGGAAAAAACATACTTACAGTGGGTACGGAAAGTATTCAGACCCCCTTAAATTTTTCACTCTTTGTATTTGCAGCCATGAAAATCATTTAAGTTCATTTTTTTTCCTCATTAATGCACAGACCCCATTTGACAGAAAAACACAGAATTGTTGACATTTTTGCAGATTTATTAAAAAAGAAAAACTAAATATCCACAGCAGACCCTTTGCTCAAATGAAGCACCCTTTTGATTTAATACAGCCATGAGTCTTTTTGATGCAACAAGTTCACTTTTGGGGATCCTTTTCCTCCTTGTCCTCTCCAGTTCTGTCAGGTTGGATGGTAAACGTTGGTGGAGCATTTTTAGGTCTCTCCAGAGATGCATGTAAGTCAGGGCTGTGGGCCATTCAAGAACAGTCACGGAGTTGTTGTGAACATCCTTCGTATTTTAGCTGTGTGCTTAGGGTCATTGTCTTTTTGGAAGGTAAACCTTCGGCCCATTAGGTCCTGAGCACTCTGTAAAGGTTTTCGTCCAATCCTTACTTGGCCGCATTCATTTTCCCTCGAGCAACCAGTTCCTGTCCCTGCATGAAAAACACCCCCACAGCATACTGCCAAATGCTTCACGGTTGGGACTGTATTGGACTGAAGCAGTGCCTGGTTTTCTCCACTACCGCTTAGAATGCAAAAAGTTCCTTGGTCTCACCAGAGAATTTTTTTTTTAGCAAACTCCATGCAGGCTTTCATGTGTCTGAAAGAGGCTTCCGTCGGGCCATTATAAAGCCCCGACTAAATGATGGTTGACTTTCTACAACTATATCATCTCTGGAGTCACCTTGGACCAAGGCTCTTCTCCCCCGATGATTTGGGGAGCACTAATTCTGGTCGTCCCAATCTTCATTTAAGGATTATGGAGGCATGTGCTCTTACATGCAGCAGGAATTTTTTTGTAAGATGGGCCACAATTCTGTCTCTGAGTATTCCTTTGCAAATTAGGATGCATTGTATATTTTTTCCAGTGACTGAAGTCAAACTTTTAAATATATGTGTTTTTGTTTCCTTTTTTAATAAATCTGAAAAATGTCAACAATTCTGTGTTTTTCTGTCACTTCATTAATGAGGAAAAAAAATGAACTTTTCAGTGTTCATGTGTACCGTACCCACTTGTCAAGCTGGTTGGATTTCACTTCCTTTGTCAACAAGAGGACATCCACCTTAATTTTTAGGATTGAAGCAACTTCTTCCTTACCATTTTTCTGTATCAATCTGACAGTTCTCTTACTCCTTGGACTCAACGTTGCATCAGACAGGCAGACTACATCATCATAGTGGGTGTGGGAGAGCAGGAGCCCACTGTGGGAGAGGTGAATTGTTATTAAAAAGGTTTTGCCTATAAAGAAGTAAATACTTCTAAAGAGTATTTTTAAAAGCAGGTACTCAAATGAGATCATGACTCCAGTCATATCAATAGCCTAATAAAAACTGATTTATTTTATATGGAGGGGGGGATTGCATCACAGGGGGTGACATGTTGCCTAATTCATTGAATTAATGTCTGCACATACATTTCTGTTAAATTGTTTAGTAAACTGAGCTTTTTGGATCTGTTTGTGGTATCAGCTAGAGAGAATGCTAGAGAGCAGTGCTGTGAGAGCTCAGAAGCAGCTGGTCCTGTTGCACCGTGAGGACGGGCCTCCACCAAGAGGAACAGCAGAATGGCTCAACATGCGCAGCTGGATCTCTAGACATCTGCATCTGTCCTGTCCCCACAGGGTCTTCTCCAAGAGGAGTCTGCCTAAACTGGTACCAATGTTAACATTCTATTGTTGTAAATGTGAATGCTATTATCAAGCCTGAGACAAATCCATCAATTTTCCAAACCAAAAATGCAATGCAGATTTATTTTAGATTACTAAAACTAAAACCATAAAACAGTTACTCACTTAAAAGAAAATGAAAATTTACAGAGTCCTGCACATGACAAGAAAAAAAAAGAAAAAAGAAAAATTGTGCGCATGATTTACTAATTTGTTTCCTCGGTTTACTAAATTGTGCTCACGATTTACTAATGCTTTCCTTGTTTTAAGTAAATTCTGCACACAAAATAATAATTAATTCCCTCGTTTAAAGTAAATCATGCTTGGGAAATAATAATTTGTTCCACTTCCTGCCTGCATTCTCATTACTGCTGTTATGTACTGATGTTATGTTATTGACAGAGACACTTTAATTTTAACTTTTATTTTGAGTTGGGAATGAGTTACACACACATTCTCAAAAGCGTTGCAGCATTGCATGGAATAATTTTAAGTGAGAGGCATCTACATCGGTTTATGAGAATGCAGACAGGAAGTGGAACGACTTATTATTTTGTGCACACGATTTGCTTAAAAGGAGGGAATGAATTATTATATTGAGCGCAAGATTTACTTAAAACGAGGGAATGAAGTAGTAAATTGTGCGCACAATTTAGTTTTTCCTGCATGTCATGTGCGGGGCTCCGTAACAATTAACTAAAAAACAAAAAAACATCAACATCAGTGATATAAACTAATCACATGTAGGGTCATGGGGATGCTGGAGTCTAGGGCCATGGGCAGGAAAAATTAATCTTACCATACATATAACTAATAATACATATTAAAAGCTTTACTAAAAAGGTATGTTTGGAGCTATTTCTTATTGCTAATGCAGTAGGTAATGAATCCCATTCCTTTGGAATGGGGACTATGACTGTCAAACTAAAATTTAAGACAAGATTTGCAGTGAATAGCGAAACATTTCACACAGTTCAAGCAAAGTTATCGAATGGCTTCAGAAGACTTGGAACATAGTGTATGAGTTGTATAGACTACTGTGACTAATTTATGATCCTTTTCTTTTTTTCTTTTGAGTTGCACAACACTTGGGCTGCATTACAGAAACATTCTAACTCTGAATCTTATCCACTAAAGAAACAGAACTTTCCAAATCTTAAGTAAAGAAATAAGACATTTCTGTAATGCAGCTGGACTCCATCCACTTTTATTAAGTGAACATTCTTCAAAACTTTTTTTCTTTGTGACCTAATCTACTCATCATCTCATATCCGTGCAAACTCCCACTTTCCTCTTCTCCTGTCAGAGAGAGATGTATCAGCGGGTATTTGAGAAGCCTCCCGACCGGCATTCTGACTTCTCGCGTCTGGCTCGGATCCTGACAGGCAACGCTATCGCTCTGGTGCTGGGAGGAGGGGGGGCCAGGTACAAATTTGTCTTCCCCTTCATCATCAGTAATTCTGTTCCACCTCAATCCATGTGGCCTGCTGCCAACAACATTTCTCACATACATAATCTAACAAAAGCATGTTGATGTTGACTTCTTCATTCATCTGTAGTTCAGTAGTCTCTTAAATGATTTATCCTTGGCATTATTAGAAGTTTGTATCCACTTAAGTTTTGTAATTTTGTGCTGATCAACTAATCCTAATATAGTGATTTCTAACTCATTAGTGTTATTTTGGGGTTCACATTCTCAGCATGTCTGTGGTTTCTCTCGATGATAGCGACTCTTTGTCTACTCTCTGTCCCTGCCTGCTATCAGTCGTAATCAGCAACTTGTTAAAGGTGGGTCATGATATATAACTGGTTATAAAATGTCTAATCTACTTCACATAGTGGTGACAATTTTTCTGTTGTGTGAATAGCATGTTATATGTAATTGTCTCTGTGGCCATATTTGCTTGTCATCTAGACTTTTTAAATCTTTAATACAGATTTTGCTTACATATGAAGTATGTTTAAAGGTGAAGTGTATAATTTTTGTGTGACTAGCAGAATACAGGTTTTCCAAACCCTCCTTTTGCTCTGCCTCTTGTCAGTCAAGCTGGTAGCCCCGCCTCAAAATCATGTGATTGGTTGATCCAGTCTTTGACATGTCAACGTTTTCAAAGCATAACAGGATCGATGTTCACATTCATTGAGGAAGTCAAACTACAAATGAATGACTGTTTTTACACACGAAACTAGGATGAGAAATTTAAAAAGAAAAATACTCACTTTACCTTTAAAATACTTTATTAAAAAATACTAATATTGCACAATGCTCAACTAAGTACTCTAAGCCAATATGTGAATATGAAAACACACTTATTCCCACAGAGGCTGCTCTCAGGTGGGCATCATTCGGGCGTTGAGTGAGGCAGGGATTCCTGTGGATCTGATTGGTGGCACTTCCATTGGTTCCTTGATAGGAGCGCTCTATGCTGAGGAGCGAAGCGTCAGTCGTATGACGGTTAGGGCACGCCAGTGGGCCATGGTGAGACCTTCAACCTGAACACTAACATTCATGCAGTACATGCAGAACCATGCATTGAGTTGTCTTTTTTGTGCACAACAGGATTTTGGATCCATATTTAAGAAGATCACAGACTTGACGTACCCAGTGACATCCATGTTTACTGGAGCATCATTTAACTCCAGCGTTAGTGGAATCTTCCAGGACAAACAAATTGAGGTTCAGTTGTTTGACACTTGACACTGCACAATACAGGCTATTATAAACAAGTCTAAATCTTGAGCATATGTCTGTCTTTTTATGGTAGGACCTTTGGATCTCTTATTTCAACATCACCACAGACATCACTGCCTCCTCCATGAGAGTGCACACTGATGGTAACGTCTTTATCTCTAAAACATGTCAACTTTATTTCTCATCTTTTGTCACAAATCTTAACATGAACGCTCTCTTTTAGGTTCTCTGTGGAGGTACGTGCGTGCCAGCATGTCTCTCTCTGGGTACCTTCCCCCTCTGTGTGACCCTAAAGATGGACACTTGCTCATGGATGGAGGCTACATCAATAACCTACCTGGTTAAGTGACCTATTGTACTCTTAGGCTGCAAAATTAGAGTTTAGTATAATTACATTTACAAGTTTTACCTCACCTACAAATTTCATCTGTTAATAATCATTTATATTTTCGCCAATTGTAGAATGTCCTATCACCCGGCTCTAAACTGCTAATTGTGAAATGTTAAAATGCTGTAAGGTATTTTAAACATTACATTTCTGTAAAGCTGACACAGCTCGCTCGATGGGTGCCAAGTTGGTGATTGCCGTTGATGTTGGCAGTCAGGATGAGACCGATCTGACTAATTATGGAGACTCTTTATCTGGATGGTGGCTGCTATGGAAACGCTTCAACCCTCTGTCAGAAAAAGTAAAGGTCAGAAGATATTTGGTGATGGTTCAATATAATGGATTTTTATGGGTTATTCAATTAAAAACCATTTCAGTTACAAATCCCAAAACGTTTGTTTGTGTCTGTTTCTACAAGTAATATAATTACTATATGACATAGTAATAATATGTATAATATACACTGGCTTTCAAAAGTTTGGGATCAGCTAGATTTTTTATGTTTTTTTAATGGATTCTCTTTTGCTCATCAAGGCTGAATGTATTTGATCAAAAATACAGAAAAAAACAGTAATATTGTGAAATATTATTGCAATTTCTAATATTGATTTCCTATTTTAATATACTTTAAAACATAATTTAAATCTGTGATGCAGCACTGAATTTTCATCAGCCATTAGTTACTCCAGTCTTCAGTGTCACATGATCCTTCAGAAATCTTTCTAGCATGCTGATTTATTAAACTGTTGTACTGCTTAATATTTTTGTGGAACCTATGATACTTTTTTATTTGATTCTTTGATGAATAAAAAGTAAAAAAAACAGCATTTATTCAAAATAGAAGTCTTTAATATCACTTTTTATCCATTAACACATCCTTGCTGAATAAAAGTATTAATTTCTTAATAAAAGAAAGAAAATATTTACTGACTCTAAACTTTTAAATAGTACTGTTTATTGTAACACAAAATTACTATTTTGAACAAAAACTGTTCTTTTTAACTTTTTATTTATCAAAGAATCCTGGAAAAGTATCACAGGAAAAATATTAAGCAGCACAACAGTTTCCAACATTGATTATAAATCAGCATATCAGAATGATTTTTGAAGGATCATGTGACACTGAAGAGTGGAGTAATGATGCTGAAAATTCAGCTTTGCTTCACAGGAATTAATTATATTTTGAAGTATTTTAAAATAGAAAACGGTTTAAATTTCAGTAATATTTCACAAAATTACAGTTTATGTATTTTTGATCAAATAAATGCAGCCTTGATGAGCATAAGAAACTTCTTCAAAAACATTAAAAACCTTACAGACCCAAGCTTTTTAATGGCACTGTATATACTTACTGTATATAAATATTTATGTAATATTTATCTGAAATAATTATATATTTATATTGTATACAAATGTATTTTTTTTCCTTTTCTTTTTAAAACCTTTATGGCAATATATTACAAAAGCCCTAACTGCTTCCCATTATTACTTTACTCCCTTGCATTCACTGGTCCAAGCTGTTTCATCCAAAAATCTGCATTTTTATGGCTTCATATCCTCTAGGTGTTGAACATGGCAGAGATTCAGACCCGTCTGGCTTATGTGTGTTCTGTGCGTCAGCTGGAGATGGTAAAAGACAGTGACTACTGCGAGTACCTGCGACCACCCATAGATCGCTATGGCACACTGGACTTTGGCAAATTTGATGAGATTGCTGTGAGTGGGCTGTCATCGTCTCATAGAAACTTCTATTGCCTTGGCCTTGACTACAGCAATGACTTTTCTGTTATTGCAGGACGTTGGCTACCAACATGGGAAGACCGTGTTTGATGTGTGGTGTCGGAGCGGGGTGAGAGAGACAATGCTCAAAGACCAACATCAAGAGGAATTCCACAAATCCAGGAGCACCAATGTAAGGGGGTTTGAAGGAGCTTTGCTTATTTCTTATGCAGCATCACAAACTAATTCCATGATTATCTACCTTCCAGGTGACCTGTCCCAATGCTTCTTTCACTGATCTAGCTGAAATAGTGTCCAGAATAGAGCCAGTGAAGCAGGCCGTGGTGGATGGTGAGAAATGAATGATCTTCACTCATGTCCTTTCTCCATGCCGTTTACTCATCTTTGTTTTGTTTCTTACATTCACTAACACACACAGAGGAGTCTGAGTACCAGACAGACTATGATGAAGATGCAGTGCTATCAGAATTTGATCTGTCCAATCCAAACAGTGAACACAGTGAGCATACTGAAGATGAAGAGGATGAGACAGCAGATACAGCTGATACAGTAAGATAACTGGATGCATGTGTTATTTTTTTTGTATGGTTAATCATAATACTTACGATTTTTAACTTTCAAACAGGATGATGAAATGGAGATCAGGACAAGGCAATATCGAGTACTCAACCACAACAGCCATCATACCACCTGACCTCAAATACTTTTTTCCAAGATGTTATGATTTTTTTTTCTTCTTTTCAGTATTATGAGCCTTTATAAAGGTTTTTAAGGATTTTAATAAGTAACATTATCAGTATTGGAACTGACTTACTTGAATTGTTGGAAAATAACATGTACTTAAGAGAAAAAGCAAGTATTATGGTACATCTACATTAAACCACTCTCATTTTTTATTCTTTGGGAAGGATGGCTAACACAACACTAAGCTGTCTCAGAGTCAAGTAACAATTGATAAAACTCTGAAACAAAGTGGTTTTCTTGCCTTTACTTTTAGTATTACATTTAATTTTCATGCAAGCTGTCAGTGCAACCTCAACACAGTTTACTGTGTGAAACGATAAGCTGTTTTGTGTCTATATTATCCTGTTAGTGAAGTTAACACTAGTCCAACTGGTTTATAACAAGAAGAGAATGATGAACTAGTAAACATAACTGAGAGATATTCTGATTTCAGTATTTGTAGCCATTTATATGTTGGTAAATCACTATATAAACCATCATTTTATTGTGGATTGTGGGTGAAGTGTTGATTGATGCAGCTGACAATGTTTTAATGTGTTATTTGCCTTATTAAAAGTTCATAGTTGTCTGAATATTTGGTTGATTGTTAAATACTAGATATCTAGTATCTCACATGATGAGGAATCATTTTCCTTCGTCTTCTGAAACGAGAGTTCATTGTGCTATGAAAACATGTAGAGATGCCTGAAATATCTGGATCTTCCTCAAAAATGAAGCAGTCACGGCAAAATCATTTTCAGGACCTTGGACAAGGCTTTAAAGATGGCCTTACAAAATGTTTTCAATTCAGTGTTGGGGAATAATTGATGAATAATTATTCTGCAACTGAAGAAAATAAATATTGTTTGTTTTCATATCACTAAAACCATGATGCTATCTCCACCTTTGTAACTCCAGTCAAAGTTAAGATGCCAAGACCCCCCTACACAGGCGATGGTATTTTCTCATGTACTGCTGAAGAACTTATGACAAAGGTCAGTGTTTTCAAACTTTATTCTGGTTGGCATGAGTGACTGGTTCTTTATTGATCTGGCACTCTGAGATCTCTGAAATTTGCTTCCTACCAAGGGTTTGATTTGATGGATGAATGAGCGGATTGATATTGACACGTCTCTCCTTTGTGCCTTTAGTGATCTTCAGAATTAACTGACAGCATGACAAGACCAAATGTGCTGCAACCAGTGAGAAGAGAAGCTGAATAAATATCAGACATATTTTCACAAGGTGTCAGCCATCTCTAATTGCAGGCAAGCTGTGTAGAGGAGCAGAGGTTTGAAAGGCAAGTAAATATGTTGTTGTTCATAAGCTGTTAATGCCCTTTGTTGGGGGAAACTGCACAAAATTGTAGAAATTTAAAAATAGCTCACCTCAGTGGTTTGGGATCAGTACGATTTTTTTGTTTTTGAAAGAAGCTATTAATGCTCACAAAGGCTGCATTTATTAGATTTAAAAAATACAAAACTGTAATATTGTGAAATATTATTACAATTTAAAACCGCTGTTTCCTATTTTAATATATATTAAAATGTAATTAATTCCAGTGATGCAAAGCTAAATTGTCAATAGCCATTACTCCAGTCTTCAGTGTCACATGATCATTTAGAGAAATCATTCTAATATACTGATTTAGTGCTCAATGAACATCTCTTAATATGATCAGTGTTGAAAACAATGTTGAAAACGGCTTAATATTTTTGTGGAAAATGCTACTTTTTAATTCTTTGATGAAAAGACAGTTCAAAAGAACAACATTTAATAAAATCTGAATAAAGGTTTTAATTTCTTTTTAAAAAAAATTAAAAATAAATTAAAAAAAGTACTGACGGCAAGCATTTAAATGGTAGAGTATACATATCGAATGTGCTTAAACATACGCCCAATGTTTGAACAACTTAACTCATTCATAGAAGTTAATTGTGGATTTGTAAGTAGTTATAATGAATATATAACACATTATATTTTTTAACTGACAATGTCGACCCAAACTGTAAGTTTGCACACATTTTGAGAAAGTGGAAGGAGGTTTCACCAAAACTTGATGAATACTTCTCAGCTTGTTAGTGAAAATGAAAGACCTGGAGAAATCACTGGAATAATCAGTAAACCTTTCACAGACTTCCGTCTGTGGCTCACCGCTCCACTTATTAAAGACTTCCACAACACACTTAACTGCTTTAGACCTGCATGGAAGTAAAATTAAAGTGACACTCCTCTGATTTACATTTATTTAAGGGATTTAGGTTTTTTACTTCTGTATTATATACTTTAATGTGCATCTCCTCATCTCCTTGCCTTTAAGTTGTAAGAGACTCTCCAGTTGGGCTGAAGCTGAGCATAAAGTAAACACATTTTACGATCTGTAATGATAAACTGATGTTCTTACCCAGCCTTCCGGAGTCTTTATATGCTCCTGTAAAATTTTCTTCTGCGAGAGGAGCTAGAGACGGTCTAGACACAAGCTGGCCAGTCTGATGTTTACTGACTGCAGTCAGAACCTTTCCCTACACATTGACCCTTCTATAAACCACTGTTCATCATAGACTTCTGTAGCACAATGAAGTTAAGAGTGTCGTTGCTCGATATCTGTCTTTTCATCAATGATAAGTTTTGATTATTTTCAGTCAGGAGTTCTCTAAGCTCTGCAGGTTATATACTACAAAAAATTGTGAGGCTGACCTTTTTACTGCCTAGGTACTTAAAGAAAATCTGTCTGGGTAGTTAAAAAATATTGTATGTCTATGAACTTTAATTTTTCAGAATCAAGATTTTAAGATTAAAACATATACAGTGGGTCCAAAACGTTTAAGATCACTAGTCAAAACTACACTTATATTGCATCTAATTTACAGTAATATGTTGTGTTTGCCATTGCAAATTATAGACCTGCATAACAATTTAAGTGAAAAATGAATGGATGAATTTCTTACTTTACAAATTTACTTATTTGTTAGTTACACTTATTTACTTATATTCTAGGTTTAAATTTTTGTGGTCTTACGAAGCTCATTTGGCTCCCACTCTATATAGAAAATATATGATATGTTATTCATTTTTATATACACTACTGAACAAAAGTTGAATATAATTCAGATTTTTTTTAAATGTTTGTCTCCTATGCTCATCAACATTGCATTTATGTGTAAAACAGTTATTTGAAAAAAACAGTAATTGTGTAAAATAGAAAAATCTAAAAAGTTTTCTATTCTATTCTATTCAGTATATACACGTGTGTGTGTGTGTGTGTGTGTGTGTGTGTGTGTGTGTGTGTGTGTGTGTGTGTGTGTGTGTGTGTATGCCACTAGGAGGCAGCACACTCCAAACTAGTGTCTTGTACCATTGAGCCACAAGAAGAAGCAGAAGACAACTATTTTCTGGTCTCTGTTTGTCTGACGTCTGGACTCCTGCCAGCACAGCTCATGCACCCCATCTCACCTCGATCTCCTGATCCCTCTCCAGACCCTGATATATGTAATCTCAGAGGATAGATCTCTTTATTAAGTCTTCTGTCTATATGATTCCGCATGACATTTCTGACACCCATGGGCCTTCAGGGTCATGGGGGATGGTACTAGTGGGAGAAAGAGGGGCTGCTTTGTGTTCACTTAATTACAGTCCTAACATTTCTTTCTCTAGATTATGTTTCACCCAGGCATCCGTACCAGCTCCCATCTGAGGCTTCCCCCAGACCCCTCACTCATGGCCCTGTTCAACGGTACATTCTCCAACAAAACCTCAAAGAAAAAAAGCACATCAGTCAGGTTGAGGGCAGACATATTCTAACTTATGTGCCGTATATACGTACAGGATATAGGTATGAGAGCATAAATTTAAGAGGCTTGTCTTTTCATGTCCGATCTGCATATGTTTATGCTTCGGTTTGGCATATGTCACATTTTTCATACATAACCTGTGGGTCACCAGAGGAATTCGACCCATTCTTATAGAACTTGAAATATGTTTCCTGCTTCTGAAAGCTCAAAGTTTGCCCAAGAAATAGCAAGCGTCTGTTGATTTTTTTTTTATTATTCCGTATCAAATAGAGCAGAAAGGAACGTTTCCACCTCTTTTTATTCTTCCTCTCCTCTTTTTTGTCAGAGTCTGGCTGATTCTTTGTTCTCCTTGTTAAAAATAGATGAATTATGGCCAGGTGAGACGATCCTTTATAATTAAGTGAGACAAAGTCTTTCCAACACAGCGTAGAGAACATACAGCCAACACTAAGTTTAGAACGAAGTGCCCTCTTCTCAGCAAATCCTTGTTTCTAGAATGTTTAAAGTGCCAACAAGTGCTCCGTGTTTGCACCAGGAACTCCGTTAACAATAGAGGTGACCACAAGGAACGCTCATTGGGGCACTTTTAAAAGTTTAACAATCAATTCAAAGCTAGAAAGAGTGTGTTTAACAACTCTGATGACATGAAGCGGGAAACAGGAATTTTTTAGACGGAATGGTAAATAATCAGAGGAAACAATAAGGTGGCTTCATTTATAGAAATATTTCAGGTTCAGTACAAGTTAAGCTCAATTTTCAGCATTTGTAGCGTAATGCAAGGAAACACTACAGTATTGCGGTGAGGCACTTAGTGTAGAAGTGAATGGGACTCATTTTAATGGATTTAAAAGCAGAAATGTTTTGTCTGCATAAACTTCAAACCTTTTCTTACAATTGACCAAGTGAAACCTTTTCAGATAATCTGTTTCACTCTGAAGAAAAGATCTGTCACTACTTCTACAACATTGCAACTTTGATGTTGTTGCTGTAAAGTTGGTAATTTTAGGTATTACTTTGTTTTGGCAACAATGCTGTAAAATTAGATAAACTTTTCACAGAAATAATTAGCAAGTAATTTGTGTTTTTCACACTTTGTTTACATCTCATGGCTGTGCCTTTGTATTTTTTGTTGTAAGTGTCTAACTATAACCCAAGTTGAAATTGCTATAATATTTTGTCAAGTCGAAATCAAGCCAAATTTATTTGTATAGCACTTTATAGCACAAAGCAGCTTTGCAGAAAATCACAATGTTAATGATTGTAATATCTTAATATCTTCATTTTTTATAGTCACAGTTTAGCAGATTAGAACTGGGCAATAATTTGCATTTTACATTTTGTTTCCAACATTATTATGCCACAACAAGCTTTAACTTCTCAGTAGAGCGATGAAGACAGAAAATCAAGTAGCAAAACAAGAGAGTTTGTTCATTCAAAGACTCCTACCACTACCGGCCTACCTTTTTATTTCTTGTGAAGCCCAGATTATTTTCAGCTGTCTTCCACAGCAGGGATTTATATTAACCCTGAAATGCTCCGGTGCCTGGTGTGCATGGCTGCTTTTTAAAATGCCACGGACGCACCAAACTTAAAGTGCTGAAATGTTGCACACCCCCTTGTCGTAACTTTCCTACTTGCTTCTTTTTGACCAAATCTGGCAGCAGGAATAAAACCTATTTAATCAAACGCAGGATATGATGCACTAATTTTTACTTTCAGTACCTCACATTCTGCTAGTTAATTTTTGCTCTAGTCAAACATGTCAAACTATGACAAGTGGCATCCCCTCAACACCTGCAGATCTTGGCCGCCTGTGTGATTGATGCCCCTGCTCCGTGCTTTGCTTATTTCTCTGGCTGTCAGGGGGTCCGCCGAGCGTAGTCACCTCGACCTCAGATATAGATGAGTGGGCTGGAGTCCATCCTGCCTGCTGAGCCAGGTGTTTATCTTGGACGTGGACCGCAGTTTTGCGGTTTTCAGAAACCCCTTAGTTCCCCTTTTTACCGGGCAGAGGAGAGGTTAGAGTAAACCGTGTTCCCGAGGTTCTTGTTCTGTATCGCTCTCTCCCCTTGCCCTGTTCTCAATGCTATCCAGACGTTAGACTGTGCTTTGTCTTCTGGAGGAGGTTTTCATGTTATGGCAGTCGTATGACTCATTAAGCCATCTGAACTGTAAGCATATGAAGAGGCGAGACCGATGCTGAAAAGAATGCTTTAGCACTTTATCATTGTTTATTTATCATTTATAATGGGGGTCAACCAAATAACTGAGAAGAGCATTGTCAAGATTAACTGTAAAACACATTTGGAATGATCTTTAGTATGAAAGGCATTATATAGTCTTAAAAATAAGAAAAAAAATACATTTAGGGGTACAACAGCTGGTCACTGAGGCAGTACCCTTAACTTGTACCTTATTTACAGTACACCTAAAAGATTCAAAGTAGTACCTTAAGAACTACTCTAAGGTACTAATATGCTTTTAGGGATGGATAAGGGCAAAGTTGCCACTTTAAGGCTTAGTGACAAGTTGTTGTGCATTTTTTGACAGTGTGCAAACATTGCACTAAAGGTTCTTTATAGTGGAACAAGTTTATTTTGATTATTAAAATGTTTTCACTCAAATAATTTTTTTTTCTTTTGAACTGTTTACTAAAAGGTTCTATGGGGAACCCAAAATGGTTCTAAATATGACATTGCTGTGAAAACGTTTGGAACCTTTATTTTTTTTATTGTTAATAAATAAATATAAATTGGAAATATTTCTACCATTACTTAATTAGTGAATAGGAAAGAAAACACTGTCAACTTAAAATAAATGTTTCCAGGTTTTTATTTTATTTTATTTTTTATATATAATTTGCTCTGGCATCAGTGCAGTAACAATGAAAAATATACAAATAGCCTATTCTTAAAGCATTAACTTTGTCTTAGATGTTTCACCTAATATTTCTTGGGAGATATAAAAACATGCAAATGAAACAAGTGATGAAGGGGAGTTTTTTTACTTTTTTTTTATATATTGATAGCATGTGTCTTGGAAGAACATATTGAGGATATTATTTTATAGAGATCATATTGACTTTTGGTTGTAAATTTTGGTATCTTGGATATTTTGAGCATAGTGTGAGACATTGCTCAGGTCGCTTCTGAACCTCAGGAGACAGGTGAGGTGAGATTGCTGGAGAAAAGACTCAATTAAGTATTGCTTGGAGAAACAGTTGTCATTTCTGTGAGTAGTGATGTGCTTATTAGCCTCTCTGGCTCTTTTTGTATTTTAAAATGGGACCAGCATAATTCTGTGCATAATTTCATGTGTAAAAGTTTTCACTGGAAGAGCAGGGAAGGGGGAGTGCTGTATGTGTGAGAGGACAGAGGGAGAGGGAACTGGGCTGGGTGAAAAAACTACAGGGCTGTGGGACTCAAGGCGACTATAAAACAGCTTTCTTGCCCATTGTGTTGATGTAGTCAAGAAATATACCGTAACGTACAGACAGAGAGAGATGGAGGAGTGAGGCGGGACCGGTTTGGGTGGCTGCTACGAAACGTTTGTCTTGCGGTTTGCGAGCAAACTTTGTGAGGAGATTTATTTGTGGCGGGGTTTGCCGATGACAGTCCTCTGAAACTTTAACTCTCGTGTTTGAGACGCAACAGTGCACATAAACAAGACTTTTATTATTTTAATGCTCGTAAGAGAAACGGCAGTTCAGAAATTAGTTTTGCGAGTCGTATATCTGTCCTCTAGTCACAGTTTGAACATAAGCGGGACAGTATTAGGAGAGGTATTTTGCTGACTAGGGTCTTCGTATAGTTGACGCGGCTGAAATGGGAGCGGGTGACGGGCGCTCGGTGTCTGCGGTTCACCGGAGCTCTTTCCTCCTGAGGACGCTGCTGCTGCTGATACTGTGGCTGACATGCGTTCAGGGGACGTGGGGACCCGGAGTTTACAAATACCAGACCGGGACAGCACTCCACAAAGATCGATCGAAGAGGTAAGGTTTATATAACATGACAGAAGTAACCTGTTGGACAGAAGCAGAAGTTGTCAGTTGAAGTTTTACATTGTTTCGAGTAATGTTTGCCATTTATGCCCACTTCAACTACTTTGTATCGATTGTTTGCAGTCAGTTAAAAACTTAAAAGATTTCCATGGGGAAAAGTAGCATACGTTCTTTTTCACACAAAATAGACAACCGTTAAAATATTTCAACAAGAGGCAACCCGTTCGTGAATAAAGAGCTGAGATAATTTCATATTTCAATGTTTGTTTAATTTGCTACATTCCCAGTTGGAAAATTCAGCTGTGTGAAAACCTAGTAGGTTCTAGTGTTGGTCCAAGCTGGTCAGTAACTAATGGGCAGAATAAAACTGCCACTGGTTACGCTGGTTTCTAAAACATTGTGGCTGGTCAATTAGCCTAGCTAATGACCAGCTAGAAACCAGCATGTTCCAAAACAGATACCAGTTTAAGATGGGTTTTCTAGAAGAGCACACAGCCGAATTTAATGATAACTGGTAACTTGCTATATTAACTTTGGCATTTTGTAGATGAATAAAGACTGAAATATTGTGAGAATAAACTATTAATCAGTTTTATTTTACTCTGTTTGTACTTCTATCTAAATGCAATGCTGATTTCCCTGCTCTCCTCCTAATGCTCCTGTTGTGAGTCTGACAGTCTGTTTCCTCTTTCCTGAGATGGGGGAACACCCATCTCTCCTGTCTGTACCTTTGTCCATGGTTTATTCCAGTTAAAACATGCGTAAAATATATTGGTATCACTGTCCAGACTTATTCAAACTTCAACTCACCCATTCATCAGGACAGAGAGCTTTTGAATATTTGCATATTTATGCAGTCTTGCTTTCAGGTTTATATTTAGGCAAGCTTTTTTTATGCTAAATCAGACGTAATCAACAGTTTTTTTTTTTTTTTTTTTTTATCAGCATATCATCTTTTTCATTTCCCTCATCTAGTGCTGGCTTTGCATGTGGTTGATTATGCTTTTTTGAGACATAACAAGGCAAGAAATTAGGCAAAACATCATCCAACATGTAAGCCCTTCACTTCTGTCCAGACCTCATCACCTTGACTGACCTGTGACCACTGCTTATGGCCTTGATCTGACCCTCATATCTTCATGTAAATATTTACTGTGTTTGGGTAAATGGCTTAGAGTTGTTGTGGGTGGGGTGTCTCTGAAGTACGCAGGTGTTGAGTCGTCTTCGCTCTCTGTGCTGATGGTTTGATCTCTCACCCCCTCCTCCCGTCAGTCACAGACTGATGAAACAGACGGTGTTTACTAAACACATGCAGCTGCATCGTCTACATGCTGTGAGAGGGAAGTTTATTGCACTGCTGTCTGATGATGCAGCGAGGAGAGGTCACAGACATCTTTGAGATGCCTTGGATAGGCATCACTGTTTACTGAGAGGTGCAATATAACTAGATATAAAGAACAAATTCTGTGTTTATACTTTAGGCCGTTTGAAATACTCAAGATGCAGCTGCTTTGAGTTTACTTGTTTATATAGTAAATCACGTTCAGCCTTTCTTTTTTACATTTAAGCAGCGATTTATTCCTAACCTCATTTATAAAAATGACTTGTTTTCGTAAACTAGTCATTTAGGTTACCTGGCAAAACATATGTCATTGTGTGTTAGGGCTGATTGATTGTGTAAATAAATAAATAAGATTATTTTGGTCATTACTAAGATCTTGATTATTTGTCTTTAGAAACATTAATTTATTAAATATAAAAAAAAACTTGTGGTTTAAATTGAAAAACATAAAAATTCATGTAAATATTGACAAATATAACAAATATATGTAAAGTAGATCATAATAAATAATATCAAATATGTTATAGATAGTGCATGTATATGTATATATTTATATAGTAGTTTAGTATGACTAATTTGATCATTTATCTTTTTAAAAAAATGTTATTTAAATGCTTTAGTTCGACTAAAATTGAGAAACCTTACTAACAGACCTACATAATGTGTTTGTAGCTTTTTTCCAGCATTTTTTACTCGTTAATCAGACTACAACTGGTCTTAGAATTGTGCACTTGTTTTGAAAGATGCACAACATGCTTTTAATCCTTTAAATATTCGATTACACATTATGTTGTGTATACTTTATACTGTAGTTCAGCTACACAGAATCTCACTGTCAGCTAGAAGTGCATGTCAATGTACTGTATAGATACCTGCATAATTTATTTTCCCACGCTAGAGCACAGAGAAACTGTTTATTCTGCTTTCTAAAGCGTCACTGAGAAAGGCTGAACAGGCATATAAACTTCTGCCATAAATCATAATTAACCCCGATCCACATCCTAACCTTTAACCTAATCCATTTTGCACATAGCCAAGACAATGCCTGAAACGTAAATGTTCTGAGAAAAGCCCCTTAATAATATCTGTCTAATTAGGGGCCGGTGAAGCCGAGCGCAGTTGGGGGTTAAGTCAGCAGCTATTTCCTGTTCTGCTCGGCTTCACTGCCCTGGAGAGCAGCGCTCAGGGTGGGAGTGTGAGACTTGGGGCCCCAGAGGGACCTTTAACTGCTGACCCATCAGCACCAACCAATATACCTCCACCTCTACCTCATTCTGCCTTCACGAAAGCAGGGACTCTTTGATGTTTCTGTGGGTTATACACATTAGATACATTTTGTTTACTGTATTTGTTTTTCTCCTCTGCATCGTAAGTACACTGCAAATTGTAAAATAGGAGAGGAAATATTTGTTATATGTATGGCTATAATTTTCATTACTTTCATTCATGTTTTAATGGACGCATTTAATTTAATTGTTCTCTGGATTCACAAAAACCTTAAGAAAGAAGTTAAAAAAAATTTGTTAAGATAAATTATATCAAGTTTGTGAATGTCATTCTTGCTAAAAATTCCTGAGATATTAAGCTATTTTCTTTTTTTAAAAAAGAAGAAAATGACAGGCTTTGGTGTTGCATCATTGTATGAAGACTTTCACAGAAGACTGTTCAGCTCAATAAAAAAATATTTTCACCGATGATTCTTTTCAGGAATTCAGCTTCTTGTTAAGTTTTGTCTTCAGAATAATCTTAAGAAAAAATAAACTTCTTAAGAAATGTTTGTGAAATACAAAATACTCTTGATTTTATTCCAAAGTTAGAAAATGGGAAGAAAATGACAGATAACAAGAAGTTTATTCTTAAGATTGTTTCATGAATTTAGTCCCTGTTCTGGAAAATAAGGTCAGCACTCCCATTTGGTGTCAGATATAAATCAAGATTGTCATGTGGAGTGAAGAGCATGAAACTCAGATCAATCAATCAGGTAATCGGTTTCAATGTGAGGATAGAGGTACTTAGGAAAATATGCACTGGTCATCTTCATGATCTATGGGTGTTTCTGTGTGTGCACTCACTCATCCATATCATCCGCTTCAGGGCTGTTTATCCTGTGAGGCCGGCCCTTAAATCCGACTCTGGAGAAGGACTGTCTCCCACCATGGCCTTTGACCTGTCCTTTAAAACGTTCTTGAGCAAATCGCAGGAACAGAAAAGGGGTCCCTGCTCATTTCTGCTTTGCTTTGTCGTTCTTTCTTTCTTTTTTCTCTTTTAGTACTGTTTGATGCTTTCTTTTACCAGCCCATTAATCTTATCTGTCCCTCACTGTTTTGCCTAGCATTGGATGTCATGAGCGCGGCCTAATTGGGTTATCTTACCCCCCTAGTGCATCCCAGGAGGGCTTCATTACTGACCCGATGATGAAATGCTCTCTTTCCTCCCCTTCTGTCCAGCTGCCACAGCTTTCCATTGTCTTCTTGTTCAAACTTAATTTATTTGCCTCCGGAGTCAATAATCTTTGTAGTCTGTGCTACATTGCGGGAGTCAACATTTGCGTCTCAGCGTTGTCTCACGCGTTGTGTGTTGAAAGCTAGCATTCATGCTTTAAATGAGGCGCACTGCTTTTCCTTTTGTCTAAAATGAGACAGTTTCATGATCTTTCATCTGGTTTGTATGCATGTGTGCGTTGTGCTGCTTTTATTTAATGGCCTTGGCTTGCTTGCCGCTCACTGCGTGCTGAGTTGCACTCAGTCCAGCTCTGTGTGATTCCTGCCATCCCTTTCTGATTTGAGTTATCTCCCCCTTACAGTCTGTGCTATGATCTGCGTGCATTGCAGAGTTATTTATTACGTTTCTGGTCCCATGTGTGTATGTGAGGAAGAGAGTCAGTCTTTCGATCTGTTGGCCAAGTGCATGTTGATGCCAGTGAAATGTAGCATTGCTGGGCTGTTGAAAGCTTTCACACCTTTTAACTTGCATTACCTACCGCATATCTGAGACACAATGAAGCTAGAAGCAGTATTGAAGTCAATGAAGCTTTCAGTGCAATGTGTTTTGAAAAGGCCAATAAATATGATGCTGTAATCGCTTGTGCTTCAATTGCCTTCATTTAGAAAGAAAAGTATGCAAGTACTCATTTAGCAGATGCTGAATTCAGAGTACAATCTTTACAGAGATTGTACAGGGGCTCAGTGGTGATTTCCAGTACATCATCTTTTCAAGGGTTTAAGGGCCAGTTTTACTAAACAGGGCAAATTAGTGCGAGAGCGCAATTCCAAAACAGCGCCGATGGGAGGGGAAATTTGTTACTAACAATGCGCAAATTAAAGAACACAGCCGCAACATCTTATTTACAGGTGCATCTCAATAAATTAGAATGTCATGGAAAAGTTCATTTATTCAGTTATTCAACTCAAATTGTGAAACTCATGTATTAAATAAATTCAATGCACACAGACTGAAGTAGTTTAAGTCTTTGGTTCTTTTAATTGTGATGATTTAGGCTCACATTTAACAAAAACCCACCAATTCAACAAATTAGAATATGGTGACATGCCAATCAGCTAATCAACTCAAAACACCTGCAAAGGTTTCCTGAGCCTTCAAAATGGTCTCTCAGTTTGGTTCACTAGGCTACACAATCATGGGGTAGACTGCTGATCTGACAGTTGTCCAGAAGACAATCATTGACACCCTTCACAAGGAGGGTAAGCCACAAACATTCATTGCCAAAGAAGCTGGCTGTTCACAGAGTGCTGTATCCAAGCATGTTAACAGAAAGTTGAGTGGAAGGAAAAAGTGTGGAAGAAAAAGATGCACAACCAACCGAGAGAACCGCAGCCTTATGAGGATTGTCAAGCAAAATCGCTTCAAGAATTTGGGTGAACTTCACAAGGAATGGACTGAGGCTGGGGTCAAGGCATCAAGAGCCACCACACACAGACGTGTCAAGGAATTTGGCTACAGTTGTCGTATTCCTCTTGTTAAGCCACTCCTGAAACACAGACAACGTCAGAGGCGTCTTACCTGGGCTAAGGAGAAGAAGAACTGGACTGTTGCCCAGTGGTCCAAAGTCCTCTTTTCAGATGAGAGCAAGTTTTGTATTTCATTTGGAAACCAAGGTCCTAGAGTCTGGAGGAAGGGTGGAGAAACTCATAGCCCAAGTTGCATGAAGTCCAGTGTTTCCACAGTCTGTGAAGATTTGGGGTGCATTGTTATCTGCTGGTGTTGGTCCATTGTGTTTTTTGAAAACCAACATCACTGCACCCGTTTACCAATAAATTTTGGAGCACTTCATGCTTCCTTCTGCTGACCAGCTTTTTAAAGATGCTGATTTCATTTTCCAGCAGGATTTGGCACCTGCCCACACTGCCAAAAGCACCAAAAGTTGGTTAAATGACCATGGTGTTGGTGTGCTTGACTGGCCAGCAAACTCACCAGACCTGAACCCCATAGAGAATCTATGGGGTATTGTCAAGAGGAAAATGAGAAACAAGAGACCAAAAAATGCAGATGAGCTGAAGGCCACTGTCAAAGAAACCTGGGCTTCCATACCACCTCAGCAGTGCCACAAACTGATCACCTCCATGCCACTCCGAATTGAGGCAGTAATTAAAGCAAAAGGAGCCCCTACCAAGTATTGAGTACATATACAGTAAATGAACATATTTTCCAGAAGGCCAACAATTCACTAAAAATGTTTTTTTTTATGAAGTATTCTAATTTGTTGAGATAGTGAATTGGTGGGTTTTTGTTGAATGTGAGCCTAAATCATCACAATTAAAAGAACCAAAGACTTAAACTACTTCAGTCTGTGTGCATTGAATTTATTTAATACACGAGTTTCACAATTTGAGTTGAATTACTGAAATAAATGAACTTTTCCACGACATTCTAATTTATTGAGATGCACCTGTACATATCGACCAACGCAATATACCAAGCACAGTGAAAATTAGCATAGTCGTAAATAAAGAATAAAGAAATAAAGAAGTCACAGTATGTTGAAAAGAACCGGATGCCAAAAATGAAGGTTTGCTAGAAGTTTTGATAGACCTGGTATTGCGTGACTCCTAGTTGAGGGTTCCAAGTCGTCTTTTATTTCCTGAAGCAAATAAAAAATATCATGGCTTGGCAAACGATATGTTCGGATAATGTGTTCTTCTGGCATTCAAAATAAATTAATATGTGTGGAAAAAATCCTCTCCCTTCTACCATGCGCTCTCTCTGTTCTCTGTGGTGCCTCCTCCTAGCAACAATAATTGCAGCCATTTCAAGCACAAAATAGTTTAAGACATGTTTTTTTGGGGGCGTTAAATAATGGCGCAAATGCCAGTAATTTGACGAGCGCAAACGTTAGTAAAATGCGTTGCGTGGTTCATTTGAAATACTCTCCTCCCATAAATTTTGTGTCTGAAAGGGAAACTACTAAAAATGCATATTCAATAAGGTCAGGCGCAAAAATAACTGTCCACGCCTTTTCAGCGCTAATTCGTCACTGCGCGTCTTTAGTAAAACCTGACAGTACAATTTTAACACCAAAAGACAGTTTGTGCTGGCGCAAGCTGTTAGTAAAACTGTCCCTAAACCTACAGCTGGGTGTGTAAAGGATTAATTATAGTTTAGAAGACTGTTTGTTTGTTTGTTTGTTTCCATATCTTTGAGCATCCGTCTGTCATTGGCCTACATTCAACAGAAGTTAAGCTATCAAATTTTGCAATGAAGTTTGTCAATCAGTCTGAAGTTTACACCAAGCACATTCTTATATATCTATCTAGGCCTATCTATCTATTTTTTTTAATAGTTTTATTTATTTATTTAAAAACTGCACTATATTAGTGTGTTAGGTATTTTGAATGTTGGAAAACATACTGGAAATGTCATGATCACACTGACCCAATAGCACAGTTGGTGTTTTTCTTTTGTGTTTTTTCCACATTTGTTGAAGTGGTGTGAACCTTAAAGAACTATATCGCCAACTCAGATGATTTGTAATGAAAAATGGTTTTTGATAGTTCTTTACATCTCACATTACTGAACTATTTTCAAGGCACAACGATAAGTGGAACTGTTATCATAGAGAGAATTAGAGTGTGGGTTGATAACTGGGTTGCATAATGAGCCCTCATAAATGCTTTGTGATGGAGAGATGTTAGATTACAGGAATAATGGTCTGTAAGTACTGCTCCTCCTCTTTTAACCCTCTGTCTCTCCCTGCCCCGAGGTTTAAATCTGGATCAAAGCAGACTTTAGCTGCCTTCGCCTCTATCTCTCTGTTCAGAAAGCGGGCGAGAGGTCATTTCCCATTGAAAGGCTTTTGTGCTGTGTGTTCCCTATAAATCCTCTCATTAGTTCATATGGAGCTGGACTGTGTCCAGAATGTTTCAATGAAGGTCCAGAGAATGCTATGCACTGTGTGCTGTTTTAAAGTAGAGAGGATATTTTGCATGGTTTTTATGTCGTTTTGTGTTTTAGAGTAGAGGAGCTAATTGAAGTTACAGTTGGGGAAAGTACCAAATGAAGTCTGGATCAGATGAGAGGAGAGGGGGGTGAACGACTCGAACAAATCACCCTGTTCACCAAACTGGGAACTGTGTTCTGATGACTGTGCCGCTCTAGATCTCTATCTGTCCATTGCTTGGACATCTCCTCCTACTGTGAGTGAGTTTGGCTCATTTCTGTACTTATGTAGCAGATTTGCAGGCTAAAATGATGATGAACAGACAGAATCAATGCGATGGGGTTCAGTGCAACTGAAATCACTGTGAAATATGGAAGCAATTATATATGATAGTTTTTGCTCAGGTGAATTTACATGATTTAAAGTGTTGACAGAGGTGATGTGACTGTACAAATGCAGTTCACCACAAAATTACAATTCTGGTGTCATTTACTCATAATGTCATTATAAACCCATATGACTATAATTCTTTTTTGAAAAACAAAAGATGATGTTTTTGTTGGATGGAGATTTCAAGCTTCGAAGAACATTATTTTACAATAAAAATAATAAAATACATATTGTATTTTATTGATTTGCATTTTTTTAATATATTTTAATTCTACTGCATTTTATTTTATTTTATTGCATTTTATATAGGGTATGTTTTGGTTGACAAAGGATGTTGATGTAGGAACATGGCCTGCTTGTAGTGTTGTTTTTGGCGGCCTGTTTTAATTTTAGTTTTAGTCTAGTCTTTGTGTGAAGCTGTCATTTTAGTTTTTATTAGTTTTAGTCACGTTCATACTCTTTTTAGTCTAGTCAAGTTTCAGTCAACTAAAAGTCTGAGCATTTTAGTCTTATTTTAGTCAGAATTATCCATGCTATTTTAGTCTGTTTTAGTCGCAAAACTGAGACATTTAGTTTTAGCAATGAAAATTGTATTTTAGACTCTTTTTATGTCTATTTAACTTGTATAAGTTTTAGACCCAAAATTTTATTTTAGCCAAACCCATTTCAAACAAGGAATTGGACTCAAGCAGCCATAGACACGGAAGATTTATTTGAATTTACACTTTATTTTACCAACCAAACATGTTGAAGTACCACATGTAAAATTAAATAAATAAAATAGCATCACATGACAATGCCAGAAAAAAAATTATACATTCAAGTTTAACAAAGAGAAACAAGGTTTGAATGCATACAATAACATACTAAAAAGTGCAAATAAAATGTGTGTCGTTACGTATTGCTTGTAAACTGAAGCGATGAAGCCCCATCGGTCCCTTTCTCTGTGTCATACTTAACTATGTTTGCTGTCGTCTTCTCTATATGCCACGAGTGGGGCTTGAGGAAGTGATGTCCCCTGGAATGTTGCCATGTCCTTGGTTTTCCCGCGGAATTGGGCTACTTACCTGTTGCCGCGGGTTGTTTTTCATGTCCGCGGGTTGAAGCCCCAATAACTGATATTTAGCCCCTGAATGCGAACTTTACCGCCCCACTCGAAATGCGATTGGGCTAGTTTTGGGCTAGTTTTGAGTAGCAATTGGGCGGGTTTTGTTGCGAAAACCTGGCAACCCTGATGTCAGCCCCTGAAGTGAGACGAGGGCTGCATCCGAAAACTGAAAAATGCTGCCTTTGGAGGCAGCATTCCAAGGTAGGAAGGCATCAAGGCACATCCGAATCCAAAGTTAGCTTCACTTCCTGTCTCATGAGATGCCTTCATCTGATCGATTTTTGAAGGCAGCATAGATGTATCCTTCGCTGCCTTTGATATCCCACAATCCTGTGCGTTCCATTCCTTGACGGTTGAGCTAAAAAATAAAGATGGCGTCTGAAAGTTGCGTTTGGTGGTCAGTTTGTGTGTAAATGTATATTTCTGACTAACTTTTTGCACTTTTGATGTTATTTCTAGCGAGAAATCAGTGTTGTAGTGATTAAATATTAATTTAGTTATCACCAAAACTCGTTCTATTTTGTTGTAGATCATTAAACCGTTACGTTGCCTCAGAAGCCTGTCCGAAATCTGTTTTGTGAGGTGCCTTCGTGCAAAAACACTGCCTTTGAAGTCATTGCCTGACAGGGCAGTGAGGCAACAAGTCAGCTGCCTAAGTTTTCGGATGCAGCCCATGAGTGAGACACAGGAAACGCGACAAAACGAGACGAAATAACGTTATAACATTTAGTTTCGTCTCGTTTTGGTCAACGAAAATGAAGAGACATTTTAGCATAGTTTTTATTTTGTAAACCACATTTAGTCTCGTTTTTATTCGTCAACGATATTGCATTATACATTTAATTATAGTCATCGTCACATGACCAGCATTTACGTTGCGTCTCGTCTCGTTTTCGTCACGTGATAAAGGTTCGTTGACGACGATATTTCGTCATAATTTTCGTTGACGAAAGTAACACTACCTGCTTGGGTAAATTATGGAGTGATTTTCTTTTTTTTTCTTTTTTCTTTATGAGCATTTAGATGTGCATTTCTGTGTTTCCTAGAGAAGGGCAAGGGTATGATTTGTGGTTTTAGGTTCAATAATAAGCAGATCACAGAAATAGCTCCATGATCTTCAGCTGTGGCCAGACGGGCATCTGTGTTTGTGTGTCCAGTCTGTGTGTGTTTGTTGGCTGGGCCGGAGAAGTTGGGCAGGTAGTGACCGGATAAGCCTGTGGTCACTCCAGTTCTGTTCCAGACTCTGAGTCCCAGGGCCCTCATCTCAAGCAGGGCATGGAAACCACCTAAAATTCATAGGCTTTTGAAATTTCTGGAATATTTGAGGGCTGGTTCTGTGGGCCACAGTTTTAGCAGGTTCTGGGAATGGGATGGGAAACAGCACGTGTGAGAGCTGTAACTGCGTGTGCATGAAGAAGATGCACCCCATGTTGTAGAAGTAGACCCCATGTTGCTTCTGGTTACAACTTCATTCCAATGATACATGATATATTTAATACATTTTTATATTATGCAAATATATTTGTTTAACTGTATTTATTATATCCTATTATTGAAGAAGGATATAATGATTTTACAATTGCTAAGTTTGCTATTCTACAATAGCAGTGTTTTATGAAATAAACGCATAGCAACAAAAATTTATAATTTATTGATAACAAATAACAGACTATTTTATTGCGGCTTCAAACATGAACAAGGACTGGAACTATTTATTATATAACAATAATAATAAAGATTTATATTTGTACACAAACAATTTTAGTAATTATTTATATTTCTATTTTAAAAAACTATATATTTTATGTAAAAGATAATCCTATTCAAGTATTATATAAAACATATTTATAGATTAAAGAGAGACTAATCTTTGACCTGTCATCTAGCTCTTACCTACACCTAGTATTAAATTGCATCATTAAAATGAATTTGTTTGGCTGTTATGGCATGCCGTGTTGTGTGTGCTTGAAAACGCTGTCACAATTCCAGCAATCCCTAAAATTCTACATACACGCAATGCAACAGGCAGACAATCTACAGTAATCTAGGCAGATTGATGCTGATTATTGAGCATGTAACGGCCCTCTGGCCTGTTTTTCTGGTGTGTGATCATAGCTGTGCATAAGCTGAGCCATTGATAATAGCCGCTGAAGTATAGTAGATATAATGACCTCCATATGTTACACGTGCATTAACTCTCTTTGAATTCTGCTCCACATCTCTTTGACTTATGTTTGCTCAACTTGAGGCATAATGGTTCATACAAAGGTCTGTTTGAGGTGAACTTATCAATGGCTCTTTGTTTCAAGTCGCTCTGTGTAAAAATCATGAGGGAGCTCAGGGGGAAAGAGATCTGATTGGTGTTTCTCTTCAAACCCACGTTCATTCCTTTCTTTTGTGACTTCTGGCATGTGCCGAGAATCTGGGCTTGGGCCGCGCAGCTTTGTTTTGCTTCTCTGTGTTACTTTCCCCTTCTCCTCTCCTCTGTCCTGCCTCTGGTCTGCTCCTCATCAGGGCTGGATTTGCCACTGGCTTCCCAATTAGAAAGTTCCACATTATGTAGGGCACATTTAATGATTACCGTGGCAAACTTTCCAGATGACTTTTGTCTCCCAGGCTTGTTTCTCTTGTTTGCATTTTACGCTAAATAATGACTGAAACCATACCTTGAGTGAGTTTCTATGTTACAAAGCTGACTTTAGGGCAGTCAGGATTTCAAATGTATACTGTATGTATGTACAGAGGTGGAAGGAAAATCGATACATTTGTAACATATGGCTATATTATATTGAGACATGGTTTCCAAGTATTAATCTTTAATCAGGGTTTGAATTTTGGTTTGGGACTGCAGATATTGCACAGTTTTTCTCATTACGCGTATAATAGATCAGAAATTTCTTAGATGTATATCAGAAATTTATAATTTTCTCATTCCGCTAGAAAATAGATCAAATCAATAATTTTAAATCTTTCTGTCAAATTGTATTTTGATGAATAGGTTGAGGGAATACAATTTTAATATTTACTATATTTATTAAAATAATGTAAAATAGTTTAATATTTATTTAAAAATATCAGTGTAAAAATCAAACTGCCTTGCATTAAGGCCCTGATATACTTCAAACGAAATCAAAGAACGAACTGATATGATGTCATTTCGAACAAAATCAGGACGAAACTAAGTTCGTTTTGAGTTCGTTTCGGCAGTTTGAAACAGCTCACAAAAGCGAACTTTCTGGGGAGTTCGTTTTGGCTCCTAAACACCTTTGAGCTACCATTGGTCCGTGGCGATTACGCAATCGGTGGGTGTGTTCTGGAACTCCACCTTCTTTGACGAGCGAATAATATTATTATTTTTTTTATATATATTTTCCCGGTTCGTTTCTCTTTCAACAGAGGTCAGGCAGGAGAACAACATCTCCAAGTCACTAGCAACATAAATACACTGTCGAATAGCTGAGCTGCCAAAAATATATCTGCACCTGTACGATCACTCGCGGAGAGACTTTAAAGATTCAGAGAAAGCATTTAATTCCTAGAAAGAAATTGCATTGAAGCTTGGTGTCGACGACCCGGAGTTATGCAAAAAGTGACGTAGATAAACATCAGATGCAAGTTTTCCAAAGCCATGAAAGGAAAGAGTAAAGATATAAGGTAGCAAGTACCAAATACATGTGTTTTAAATAAATGTTACACCATACTGCTACTGCTGCTGCTATTGTTCTTTCAATAAGCAAATTTAAAATGAAATTAAATGCCAAAAGAACATACAATAATAAACCTTTGTTTTTATCAAATCATGACACCACATAAAATATTAAAAGGTGTAATAATTTATCCAGTTTAATAAAATAAATGAACACTAATAAAATAAAGTAACAAACAGGTTTGTGTTATTGAGATGACTTTAATATTTTTTTCCACATCATGCTAAAGTTTTCAGACTATGAGCCATTCACACTTTGGTCTGATTATGGAAATGGAATGGTTCTTTTGTATTGCAAACATGATACTTGACTCTGAACCGCTGCTAATCATTATTCTTTTGTCTATAATATTCTGACCATTGGTACCCGTCTCACACCTAGATACACGTCATTGCATCGTTGTTGTGTTTAGGGCAGGCGGGTGAGCGTCGCGACACGTTTACATTAATCTACACCAGCAGCGCGGAGGTGTTGGAATGTTTGAAAACAGTATACCGTCGCTCATCCTTTTCGAACTTCTTTTTGCCCCCAAACAAAGAACGAAAACAAACTTCATTTGAAGTATATCGGGGCCTTTATTGTGTAGGCTATTGCACAAAGAAAATAACCACACAGCACCATCTAGCATCCCAATTTAAAGATTTTGAAGGATTTTTTTTTAAGTTTCACAATAATATATGTATCACAATTAATGTCAATATAATCTCTTTCTCGCACTCTATTTCTCTGTAGACCTTTATAACTTTTTTTAATCAGTCAAACAAAATAAATGGGCACCTGATTCAGGCTTTTGTCAGCAGTCACTCATGTTAAGCCATTTTTTTTTTCGAGTGGCTTAAATGTTTATTTTTCGAGTGGCTTAAATGTTTTTCAGCTGTGTGAAGTAAAGCCCTGATAAAAAGCAGCACAAAAGAACCAGTCTTTCTCCCGGGGACTGTGCCTCTGCTCTGGTTTTAAGCTCGAGTTTCTAAAAGCTGTCTTAAATCTGGATGAGCAGCCCACATGCTCACACGCGCAGGACATCGTCCCCCTCCGTGACTTGACCTGCTTGTAGTGCTGCGGAAAGAATAAAAATGGGCGGATGTGTATTGCTAGCGAAAGACCGCAAAGTAAACAGAGCTGACAATGCTCTCCTGCTGGGCGTACGGATCATTTAACCTGCGTAAACATCATAAAGAGTTTTCAAAGAAGATGGTTAGACTGTTGAAGGTGTCCAACAAAACATTGATCACTTTTACAGTATGTGGGAGTTGGATTCGATCATTTTATGGTGTTGTTATTCTTATGTCATCAGAACCATCCAGTACAGGATGGAGGTCAATTGGATTGCTGTACTCTGATTCTCATATTTGTCTCTCTTTAGGAACTGGTGTCCGCAGACAGTGACTAAGACGGTGACCTGTCAGGTGCAGAATGGCACCACTCTCCAGAGGGTCTATCAGACCTGCAGGTGGCCTCAGGGATGCAATGGAGGAAGGTGGGTTTATTATCAACACACACTCACTAGGTGTTTATATCATTTTAGGGAGCTCCCTTTGCAGCCTGTGCAGTAAATGTAATGGCATTTTCCTGTTCAGTGGTCATGTTCTAATAGGACACAGTTCCAAAAACATACCTAAAACTATTAAATGTTGCATGTGTAAAGTTATAATCTCATAATTCCGTTTTGCAGTTCTTGACAGGATTTTGTAAACCCATAAATTTTTGCATGAAATGCTATAAGTATATGCTAACATTCAAAAGTCTTCAAAAAAATCTCTATAATGGGTTTTTAGTGTAACAATATGATAACAAACTTTGAAACAGACTTACATTTTATGTGTGTGTGTTTCAGCTATCACACTGTGGTCCGGCCATCCTATAAAGTCGTGTACCGCACCATCACCTCTCTAGAATGGAAATGTTGTCCTGGATACAGCGGACCTCAGTGTGAGGAAGGTAAGACTGACTGGTGATGTTAATTGCATCCCAAAACATGACTCATTTATGAAGAAGGAATCTCTGGACTGTGTGTGTCTTTTTGTCAGTGTTGAGAAATCTACCAAATTATAAAACTTATAAAGTAGTCAAGCTGCTCTTTAAAAAAAAAAAAATGTTTTCAAAAGAATAGATTATAAAATCGATTATCAGATTATGAATCAATTTTAGTTTTTTGTTTTTTGGGCTTTCTGGCACAAAACAATATGAATCTTAATTTGGGTGACAGCGTTTAACTTATACTGAATAAAACACATACCGAACTAATAGAGACACTCCAATTTGATAGCAGTATTTGAGTAAATCTGACTAAATATTTTTATATCTATTATTTTTTTAAACATGAAATGTTCCATATAGGGACTGTGTATTTTTTAATAGGTTTATTAAAATAAATTGCCTGACAGAACGAAAAATGAATCTGACTTCCCAATGCTACTTGAGAGAGAATATATTTCCTCTTTTACTTGGCTGTGTGCACGACACACTGTGACAAAAAGCATCTATGTAGGATTTCATCATGCTACTCGTTGGAAAACGTTGCTGGAAAAAGCTACACTATTTTGGAGACGACTGAACTGCTGTTGCATGGCTAAAAATAACACTTTGTAGCATCGCTACTCCTAGCAGATATTCCCCAGCACGCTCATAGTGCAGAACTAGACATGATCTAGGAATGGGAGATGATACACAAGTGTTTGGGGTCTACGAGGTAGCCATATTTGTTATTTAATGTTTATACAGGCTCACACAAGGAGACCACCGCACAACTAATGTCCTGCCCTGGCCACAGTTCATGTCTCACTTACTTCTTCTCGTTCGCTCCACTGTCTCTTTGTAAATCATGTCCCACTGTCAGGAGAGCAAATAGTGGAGAAGACAAAAGAAGAGAAACAGGATGGATGGCTATTATGAGACGGCGAAAGCATGCGTGTGTGTGAGCGAGTGTGTGATTAATGTGAGCGTGTGTCTCAGCTGTGTTTGTGTGCTGTTTCTGGCTGCTTTGCTCTGTGACTTGTGTGTGTGTGTTTGGCTGCATTCTCTGAGTGTCAGCCATAGCCTCATTGTAAGTCGTGCTGGGAGTAACTGTGAGGACCAGCCAGCAGCCATGAGAGTCTCCTATCCTCTCCCAAATGAACCAGGTCTTGTGTGATCTGGCCAAAATTGGTCTTTCTAAGCTGTTGTTTGAACCAGCTGTACCCACTGACCCACTGGTAGTTTTTAAGGTGGGTTTGGACTCTTTTAAGCACTGCTAAACGATTTAATATGACAGGCCTTGCCAGGGTGGCAAGTCTTCATTTGACTGAACTTTAATTTACTTTTATAGACACGTTTTGCTTTAATGTGTCTTGTAAATTGCTTTGAGGGATCTTAATGCTGTACTGTGTCTGTCATGTGGTTGTGTGTGTGCGTATGATAAAATCTCAAGTAGTAACTGTATGCTAACTACTACTCTTGTCTGTGAGGCAAAGTGGCGTTTCTTTAGCCTACAGCCAAAGCCTTTGTCCATCTGGAGCTCTTTTTCTTCTCTGGGTAATATGTACACTCATCATTTTAATACATTTTCAGAAGTTTAGTTCACTCAAAAATGACTCTAGCATCATTTACTCACTCTCATGTTGCTCCACGTATGTGTCCAATCTAAAGCCAATTTGGTTCCAAATCACAAGATTTCAGTCAAACTTTATTTAATGGTTTGATTTAAATTCATTCGTTCATTTCATAACTTCCGTTTGATTTTATTCAGATTAATTTAGGTACATTTTTCTGTTATAATATCTATTTTGCTTGCATATAAAAAAACCTCTCAGCCATTTTTTATGTTGTTTAATGCAGATTCCATCCTTGAAAGCAATGATGAATTGATGTTTATTCAGTGACTGCTCAGATGCATTCTTTTTAAATGATTAATTAAACGGATAGTTCACCTAAAATGAAAATTCTGTCATCATTTACTTACACACGTCTTTCCAAACCCAAAAAGACTTTTGTTCATCTTCAAAACAAATGAAGATTGGTAACACTTTATTTAAAGCTTTTATGTATAATGCATTATAAAAGTAATTTTAATGCATTAATTATGTCTTGTAATGCATCTTATAATGCAAAATCATGAATAATTGTAACCGCAGTTTATACATCATAACACTTATCAATGAATTGTTACACTATGCATTTTAAATTCAGTTATATTTATTTACGACAAGATATAATGTATTACAATGCTCATTATGAATAATTATGATGCATTATAATGCATTTTTTAATAACCCTTCATAATGCATTATACATACAGGCTTTAAGTAAAGTGTTACCGATATTTTTACCTGAGTTATTGTTTCCCCTCCATTTAGAGCTGATGAATAAATTAGAAATTTGGTAACACTTTATTTTAAGGTGTCCTTGTTACATACAGTGCCTTGCGAAAGTATTCATACCCCATCATTTTTTTTCACGTTTTATGTTGCTGCCTTATGTTAAACCGCTTTAAATTACTTTTTTTTCCCCACATCAATCTACACTCCATACACCATATTGACAAAGCAAAAACAGAATTGTCACAACTTCGTAAATTTATTAAAAATAAAAAACTGAAATAAGTACATTGCATAAGTATTCATACCCTTAACTAAATATTTAGCTGAAGCACCTTTACAGTCTCAAGTCTTTTTTTTGTTTGATGTGACAAGCTTTTCTAATCAGCATTTGGCAATTATCTGCCATTCTTCTCCACGCCTCTTCACCTCTCAAGCTCTGTCAGGTTGGATGGGGGCAGATGCACATTTTCAGGTTTCTCCAGAAATATTTGACTGGGTTTAATCCCAGGCTGTGGCAGGGCCACTCAAGGACATTCACAGAGTTGCCTTTAAGCCACTCTTGCGGTGTGTTGTTTAGGTTCATTGTCCTGTTGGAAGGTGAACCTTCTGCCCAGTCTGAGGTTCTGAATGCTCTGGAATGGGTTTTCATTAAGGCTATCTCAATATTTTGGTGCGTGAGGCTGAGGCGTGATGCCACAGCATGAGGCTGCTACCAGCACACATTACTTTTGGGTTGGTACTCTGCAGGTGATGAGCAGAGCTGGTTTCCTTCAAACATGATGCTTAGAATTGAGGTTCATCAGACCAGAGAATCTCGTTTCTCGCAGTCTGAGGGTCCTTTAGGTGCTTTTCTGCAAATTCCAAGTGTGTTTTCATGTGTCTTCACTGAGGAGAGGATTGAGTTTGGCCACACCGCCATAAAGCCCAGATCGGTGGAGTGTTGCAGTGATGTTTGTCCTTCTGTAAGTTTCTCCAATCTGCATATATGATCATGGAGCTCAACTAGAGTGACCATCAGGTTCTTGGTCACCACTCTAACCAAAGCCCTTCTCCATCAATTGCTCGGTTTGGCCAAGAGGCCAGCTCTAGGAAGAATCCTGGTTGTTTCAAACTTCTTCTATTAAGGGTAACAGAGACTTCATGCATTTGTGACCCTTCAATGAAGCAGATTTTTTTCTGAACTCTTCCCCAGATGTGTGGCTTGACACAAACCTGTTTCTGAGCTCTACAGGCAGTTCTTTTGACCTCAGGGCTTGTTTTTTGCTCTGATATGCATTATCAGCTATTAGACCTTTTATTAAGACGTGTGCCTTTCCAAATCATACCCATTCAATTGAATTTGCCACAGGTTAACTTCACTCAAAGTGTAGTAACATCTACAAGCAATATGAATGCTCCTGAGCTAAATGTCAATTGTCCCAGATAAGGGTATGAATACTTATGCAATGGAATCATTTAAGTTTTTTATTTTTAATAAATTTGCAAAGATGTTAAAAACCTGTTTTTTGCTTTACCATTATGGCGTATAGAGTGTAGATTGATGTGGGAAAAAAAAGTAATTTAAAGCAGTTTAACATAAGGCAGCAACATAACAAAACGTGAAAAAATTTAAGGGGTATGAATACTTTCGCAAGGCACTGTATGTTACATGTACTTACTATTATAGTAACAATAAATTTATGCATAATTACATGTAAGTAACCCTAAGTCAAACCCTAATCCTAACCCTAACCATATAGTAAGTACATGTAGTTAATTAATATTGCTCCGTACTTAAATGTATAATTACACTGGATACAACAAGGACACAAATCTTACACCTGTAACTCAATTGAAAGTTTTAAGAGTTTTTGGGTAAACTATTTCTGCTTTCAGATTAATAAAAAAATACATCACTGACCATTTAGTAGTGCTATTTATCTCATAGATGCACTCTATACAAGTAACTGTGTGAACTGAGTTGATGTGGTTAGCAAATCGGTTTGATCCGCGAGGGCAAATCCGAACTTGATCGAACTTGCATTTATAGTTCCTTATTTTTGAAATGAGTTTACTTTTATCCGAAGATGAAACGAAGATGAAGCGCAGACAAACCCACACCCACACCACCAACCAAAGTCTAAACGGTTCTCTTTTCACACAATTACATACCCCAAAGGCAGCAGACATCCATGAAATGAGAGATAAAGTGGGTGAATTAAGTTAAAGCTGTTCATCATAAGAGAGGGATGATGAAATGGAGAGAGGATACCGCCTTAAGTGGGACACTGTGAGGCCTGTGAACATTAATGTCTTATCGGTACCATGTGAGACAAACTCTGATCACAGACACCCCTGAGTGGAACTGACAGCTCCGTTCTGTCTCTTTCTGTGTCTCTGAAACCACAGTTTACAGTGGGCTTCAGCACCCTCAAGACATGCTCATGTCGCTGACGCAATACGCTGTAGCAAGGAACAGAATCTAGAAAGCATGTTGTGTTGCAATGCATGAACATTTATTAGTGTCTGGTATATCAGACCGTGGAGAATGAGCTTTATTCTCTTATATATGGTGAGATGTACTGTCCAGACAGCCCCCACATAATCTTGTTTTATAACACTGTCTGTCTGTCTCTGTCTCTGTTTGTGTCTACATTGGCTCCAGGTCATTTTCATGCACACAGTATGGGTTGTAGTTTGAAATGTAAAGTGTAATGGCATCTCAGCACAGTGAATCTGTGTTGTTGTAGGATCAGTTAGTTGTGTTCTGATGTTTGGAATGAGGAAAGAGAAATATGTTGCTTCAGTCAAACAATATCTCTTACACATTCAAGATTCAAGATTTTATTTGTCACATACACAATTATACAGTGTATAACCAGCAGTGAAATGTTTACACATCATCTCCACTTTAAATCAGAGCTATTCACATAATCCAAACAGAACAACTCCTTAGTGCAACAAAAACTGCTATCTGCAGATAGCAGTTCTGTGATACTGTATAATATTTAATTGGTGTGTAAAACATCAGCGTTATAACATTCTTTTTTTTATTATTATTTGTCATGAGAAACATTTATAGCTAGCAGAAAATTCTGACAAAATACAGACCAAAAAAAGATTTGGTAGTGATTCTGTTTGATCTGCAGTTTCTTGATCTGCAGGGATATTAATTGAACAGGCCTGCTTTAAAGAGTTGATTAGAGATTAGAGATTCCAAAGATTTCTCTTGTTTTCATTCAGTTTCGGCCCAAACACTTCTTTGCTCTCATACTTTAATCGCTTGTTCTTTGCTCATTAGTTCTCCCTCTCTCACCGGCGTCGTCTGAACTAGTAAAAACATTACATCACTGATAAGACAAAAACATATTTGAAGTAAATGTCAAGCTTTTTCATAAAGATCAGTGTCCCACCCTTGTTCACACATTCTCTCTCACACACACACACACACACACTGTACACAGACCTTTAAAGCTGTATTAGTGGACCACTTCAAATGCCCAGTGTTGTAGTGCATCCTGTTCTGATATAGTTTTGCTGTCTGTTTTTACATACAGTGCTCTGAGTAAGTATTTCAGATGAGGCAGTTATTCAGATCGAAGCGCTCACAGGATTCAGTCACAGACATTCAACAACTGTATCCAACTTACATCCAACTGTAAACCACTTGCTACATTTCTGCTCCATTGTTCATGGTTTACCCCTGAAATTCTTTCATTTCTTTTTAGTTTCTCATCTGACAGTCTCGTTGGATAAATGTTTGTTAAATAACACTGAATTGTAATTGTAAGCAAGCCTTAATGGATATCTCCTGTTATGTATGTCTCATCTGTAAAGAATTCATTGGAATTGCAAGCAAAAAAAAACAAAAAAACCTTGATCATTAAAAAAAACAAATATTAAAACGCACTGAACATATTACATCATGTATTATCCTGTAAAAATGAAATACTGTCAAGGCTTTATTGTTCAGCCATATCTGTTTTCAGTTCAGTTTATTATTTCAACAGAGCTCCACAGATTATGTTGTTGATAAATGTAATGACCTAACACTTGTTAAATCATTATTTCATCCCTCAATGTCTCAGTGTTTTTAGAAGAAGATTTCTCCACAGACCTCTAGTGTTTTATTTCAATAAATGATGAGGATTAATTCTGAGATGTTTATATTTATACACATTAACTCTTCACCCTACTCAAGTGTGTGTGTGTGTGTGTGTGCAAGTAAAAGAAACTGACTGACAGTCAGCGAGTGATTGAGAGGAAGTGAACAGCTTGTGTGTTTGTCGTGTGGGAGGACGTGTTGAATTAGCACGCTTGTTTCAGAAGTGCGAAGGGCCCTGTATCAAACTCCGCCCCTCGGTCAAAGTGAGGCTGTGCGCTTTTGATGCACTAATTACCCGCTCGGCTCGCAGGCATGCGACAGGCGCTTTAAAGCCACTGAAATGTAATCTGTGTTTTCACAGCTCAGCTCGGCTTATCGGGGGGTTCCACACTAAGCTCTCACGCTTCAAACATTAGTTAGTTAAACACAGTCTCTATGGAGGCAGTCAGCTGGGAGCGTTTTTTTGGCTGTTTTTTAAGAGCACTTATCATTCTGTGATGATTTAAGTTGTCCTCCTTAATGACTTGGGAAAGGGCCAAACCCTCAGGCAGAGCCTCCTGCCTGTCTTTGTGTTAGCCAGTCAGCTTTGTGTGGCTTCGGTGTGTTTATGCTCCTCAAGCGAGGCACTGCATGTGTGTGAGCGTGTGTGGGAGATATGAGGTGTCAAGCAGTGCATTGTGCAGCTGTTGTGTCTGTGTGCATTTGTACTTTGTGAGCATCAACTAACATTCTGAACGAACATAATGAACACACACTTTGAACGAACATTCCGAACACACTTTGAATAAATATTTTAAAAACACACTATGAACGAACAATCTGAAAATGCAGTTTGAATGTACATTTTGAACAAACATTCTGAACATACTGTAAATGAACATTCTGAAGACACACTTTGAACAAACATTCTAAACACATTATGAACAAACATTCCGAAGACCCATTTTGACTTTGCGCAAATAATAATAACATATACATTTTATGTATTCAGCACCTTTCACACAGCTCAAGAACCGAGATGCACCCTATTAACACACATTATGAACACATTCTTAATTCACATTGCAAATTGCCCATCAGCGGCCTATGAAGTCTTATTCTCTCTTTCACCCCACATCTTCCATCTGCGTTACTGTAAACAACTTTGCAAGTTGTGTGAGCTGTTTGTTATTCTAAATTCTTGCTGCCTGTTCTGTATATTGTATATTCGTGATGTACTGTAATTATTCCCTTCTTTTCCTTTCTCTGCTCTGAGCTGTCCATTTTCTTCCCAAGGCCCCAATCAATCTGCAGGACGACATAACCCACCTGCAGAAATGAGTGTGAAATCTGTATTCTCATTCGTCTCTGTATAAACCAAGACATTTCAGGTTTAACAGGCCCATCACTCTACATCCCACCACATAAACTCAAACAGGAAGTGCTGCATTGCACGGGGCCCCACTGGAGGAAGTGAAGGTCTGGAGTTGGAAAGAAACAAATGAATTGAGTATAAGGAAGGAAAGTACATATTTATAGAGGAGACATTCTATTTTTCTTCACCCTAAGCTTGCCATTTCAAGCAGTTGTCTTAGTTTAGTAGCGCTCTTCTTTTTCTAAGGATATTGGAGATCAAGTTTATATCTTAATTCATAGAGTTTTATGATGATATTGGACAGGGGCTGCAGAACACTTTTTGAGAAAAACAAAGATTTGACAAAATCTTAGCATGCCAACTTGCAATATTAATTTATTTAATTGTTTAACAATATTTTTATGTGCAGTTTATTTTATTACACTTCTAGTTTTTAGCATTTAGAAATAAAAAGTATTGTGAATATTAGTGACCTTCTTTTTTTTCATTGCAACGGTCGTCTTTAACTCAATTACAGGATATTAAAACATGTTTTCTGTAAAACTGCTTTGAAACTATATTGGTTGTGAAAGTGCTAGACAAATTATTTTTAATTGAATTAAAGTTTAGAAATGTAACAGTACTTTTTGGTAGAAGGTTGCTTTGGTACAAAGACACTGTAAAAAAACAATAATTTAATTTAGCTGAAAACATCTTTATATGCTGTGTTCCAAATTGTTATGCAAGGATAATATAATATAATATTCAGATTTTTGTTTTTCAAAGAAAATATTTCTTTATTTTATTTCTTATCTCTTTTTAGATAACTTGAATAGTTTGAAATGTAAAACCTGCTTGAAGAGGTTGGTTATTAAGCAAGTCGTTTACATTCAATATGGGGAGGAAGAAAGGTTTATCTGAAGTTGAAAAGCATGAAACAATAGTACAACGTCTTGTGAAAGGCATGAAAACAACCAATGTGTAATATCATGCTTAATATCTTCCTTCACACACTATAGGAGGTCTTTTATTTTTTAAGGGGGCTCACTCGTAAAGGGATCATCATATATTGGGGGCCTTGGCATAAAAAAAAAACCATGTGCAACAATTCTCAGCCGTTTAATTTATTTTCTACCTGTTGTTTCTTGCCTTTCTTCAATTGTTAAATGCATTGAAACAGAGGTTTGTTGCTACACATACATCACATCTTGTTTGGGCTGTGTTTTGGTTTTATTGTTGTATTTTTATATGGCCCTGTAAAACTTAACTATGCATCTGCCACATGAAAAGGCACTGCAGTGTTTTTATATTAGAAAGAAGATTAGAAAATCTGAGAAAACACAGTTTCTTTGTCTCTTGTTTTCCAGCTCCCTTTCTAACTCCTGTGGTCGTCTGAGACTGACAGACAACCACAGAAGTCTTCATCTGCGGCGAGCGGTTATGATGTCATTCACATATTCAAATTATTTTGTGGTTGCCAAGAGCTCATTTAATCCTGACCCGCTGATTAAGCAAAGACCTAAAAACCAGTGTTTCTTTGATGTCATTTGCAAACATTTGTAAGTGTGTGTTGGTGTGTACATATTGTATGTGTCTGGATCTATGCGTGCATGTGGTAAAGATGGTTGTGATTAGTGAGGCATGTTTTGGATGAGCTTTACACAAACGCATGCTTATTAGAGCCACGCTCCGCAGCAGTGCTGTAGAAACCTATAGGATAAAAGGATTAAGAAGAAAGCGGGTGACCGCAGGGGGTGTTGTGTTACAATAAACTGCAGTGATTCCCAAATGTGCATTGAGGGCTGTCAGATTGTATCTTTATTTTCTGTTTATAGATTATGTTTGAATTTACCCCCATTCGCACAAAGTATAGTAAATCAAATTTTATATTTTCCTTTATTAGCGATCCATAACAGAGCTCTCAAAGTAAATTTACACTCCTCACACATTGCATGCTGAGTGAAATTATATGCTTTAATGAATACAGTATAATATCATAAGTAAGCTTTTGTGTCTTGCCACATCACATATAAATGCCTGAGTGAACAGATTTAAATGCTCTTAGAAAAGCACTTTTTCAGAACCCGACCTGATTTTTTATATTTTTTTTACTAGCAGGATAGTAAAACAGTATGTGTCAGTACAAATGATAAAGTCAGATGTAAGTGACTGTGTTAATGTTAATCTGTTGTGTTGGGGTTTTAGCGACAGCATTATTGCATTAAGAGATGATGGAGGTCCTGGTGCTCACAGAGGGATGATGGAGTTGCAGTATGCTGTGTGCATTAGAGTTTTCTGCCTGTGGTTTTGGCCAGGAGTGTGCAGTACTGACTTCATCTTAACAGAGCAAATCAGTGTCGGAAAAGAGATCCATCATGAAATGCAGCAGGAAATTTAAAGTGAACTGATTTCATGCGTGTGCTTGCTGATCTTGTATGTGACTTAACATGTGTGCCTGCATAGTAGTAGTATCTTCAAATATAACTTGAGAAGGTGGATTAAGGGGTAGTTCAACATTTACTCTACTTGCCTTCATGTCATTCTAAACCTGCATAAGGCACACAGGATGTGTTCGGAAATCATTTTTAATGTTATCTTTAACTTGACATGCATAAACATAAAAATAATCTTTTGAATGGTAATGCATATTTAAATAGCCGTTTGTTAGTAGCTTGTCCCTAGTGAAAAATATACTAAAATGTATTTGACATACATGTATTTAATGCTAAGTATACTACAAATACATTTACATATTATATACTTAATAAAAATACCCTGCAATTTGTATACTAAACTGGAATACCTAAAGTTTTCTAAATTGGAACAACTAATTTTGTACTTAATTCACTTTAATTGTGCAGAAGTAGTGCTGAAGTCCAACCAAAGATATACTGAAGTATATTTGATTTTGCTAAAGTGGAACTATTGCAAGTATACTTCAGGTGCACTTTAAATATCTTGCATTTAAAGATGGATATTATTCAAAGATCATACAATAATCATCAATTGTGACATTAAAAACATTTTTGGCTTAATATTAAGAAATGTGCATTGTGCACAAGTAGTACTACAAATGAAGTTTAATTAATAATGTAAAAGTGATATGTGATATGTCAGTAAATATATGAATAGATTTGAACTATACTTAGTATGAAATAAATGTATTTTAAATATATTACTTTTTACTAGGGGTAGCTAACTACTTTTTAGTTTGACTGTAGTTTAACTACTTTGAAGTAAAGTAGTTACTTGAAAAGCCACAGTTTCAAATTAGCTTCCCTTTTTACACACACTCACTCAATACTGCAGCTGCCATTCTTTTTTGGAGACAGACAGTGATGGTAGTAAATCACTTTAATAGACTGTGTTGTGACATAATGTGTGCGGAGGGATCTGGACTCCCACCAGCCAATGAGAAGGCTCGCTGAGGGTTGCCTGAGATGCCACTGGATGGGACAGAGAGTAGAGGCGGCGTTATTCAGCACTGGTAGGATGATGTCTGGGTCTGTTATTTGGGCTGGACGTGTTCCACGTCGTCTGTCTTAAAAACTGCCTCTCACACACACCTGAAGTAGAAGGCCATGTGAGTGTGTGCTGCAGAAGAGTCGAACTGTTTCTGGACCTTAATCAGTCTAGCTGGAGTCAGTGACATGCTGGTCTTGAACTCTTGTTGTATTTATAGAGCTGATGTTGAGGCTTTGAACAGCTCAGCTTTTCCCATGCCAGAGTTTGAAGTATCAAGCTGGCCGGACAAAAGTATCCTTCATTTGATGGCAGTTTCTGTTCCTACTTATCCTTTTGGATAAACCACTAGATTAAATTTACTCGAGGCCAAGTTATAATGTTTAAAAACTGCATAAACAAAAGGTCTTTTCAAATTGTTTTTATAAAGATGAGTTTATTACACGCCGCAAGGTCCTGTAAATGCCGTATAAACGATCGGTTTTAGTTCCAGACGGCAAGACAGTGTGATAAAGGCTCCCCGTCTCTTTTTCTCTGCATCACGGTATCTTTTCCCTCTCTGTCATCACAGAGAAAGAGCATGATGAAGGATAAGCGAGTGAAAGGCTGGGGAAATCCAAAAATACACATTTCCTACGACTGCTGCCAGGTATCAGTGATGCAATAAGTCAATCAGCTCTCTCACTTTCTCTTTTTCCCTAACATTCTAACTCATTGTCAAGGCTGACATTGTGTTCACTTTGGCAGAGGCTCCTGAAGGGTTTAGATTGCAGTTCCCTCTGAGTCTCTGGTGAAAAATGGTGATTGTAGTAGGGCACTTGGAGTGAAAGAAAGGCGGAGAGAGAGGAAGGGCAACAAAGAAAGATGGAGCTTTCAGTTTGTTGTGAGGAAGGGGAGGTTAGTGTAGTCACGTCAGTGATCATGTTTTCTCAACATCACTGAGGGGTAAACAGACACCATGCTATTATTTAGAAGGGTATTTTCATAAAAAAAAAAATTCTTTGCTGTTTTTTTAAAATGAAACAGTTTCACTATAAAAACATACTGTATGTTTTAGAACCCAAAACTCTAATGCAATAAGACCATGAAACGAAACTAAGCTGTAAAAACAGCTCATTGCAAAAACATTGAATCTCTGCTGTCAGACCGTCAAATACATTAACATATGACAACCTACATTTACATGTCTATTATTACATCAACGCTATTGTTCCACTTGACATGTAATCCGGTCCACGTGGAATTTGTGCCTGCAGAACTATTATGTATTATTACTTTTTGTTTGATTTTTGATTTTTAATGTTATACAATTTTTTTTTTATCTGTGATGGCAAAGTAGAATTTTCAGCAATCATTACTCCAGTCTTCAATGTCCCATGATCCTTCAAAAATAATGCAGTTTTAATTCATATCGAATTCTATTGGAAAAAGCAGTTTTTTTTTTTTTTGAGGAAACCTCAAAAACATATTACTGTATATGAGTTTTTAATAATTTCGATGTTTAGAAACCTGAGTCTTTTGGGCTAAACAATGTGGCTGTCAGATTGCCACAAACTGCTATTTGTAACTACGACAGGTAGTCCAAACAAGGCCCAAATTTAACTGAACACTGTCATAACGGCCACTTGCTCTTTTGGGCTACGCAAACTAGTTTTTATGTTTGGTGGAAGCTTCCCAAAAAAACAGAAATACTTTTTTCTGGTGTATGTAGAGTACATATATAGTTGTGGTTTGTACGGCAGATATTAAGAGGTTTGAGTGTTATGGGAACACTATGCTGTTTGGGGCTGTGTTTCTCATTTTTTTCCACTAGACCTAACACGTAAAAGAGTCAGTGGTGAACCTCTGAATGATAGGGCCTAGACCCACATGGCTTTTACACTATCATTAGAGCTCTTAGTTTGGTTTGTGAAATGATTTTAGATTCTTGGAATTCTACACTTGTACATGCCAATGGATTTAGCCATGACTCCAGTTGTCTTCAAAAATCATTCTAATATGCTGATTTGGTGCTCAAGTAACAATTCTTAATATTATCAATGTTGAAAACAGTTGTGCTGCTTAATATTTTTGTGGAAACCATGATAAATTTGTTTAAGATTCTTCGATGAATATAAAGTTGAAATTGAAACTGATTTTTTTTTTGCTAGCAATGTAAAAGTCTATACGGTCAATTTTGATCAATTTATTTTGTCCTTGCTGAATAGGGTTAAGGTGTAACATTACTTCATGGTTTTCTCTGCACGTTTGCATTTTATTTTAGACTTTATTTATTTACATGTGTTCAGTTGAGCAGACAAAATTAAGATTGTACTTTCTCATTTATTCATGATTTCATTCTCTTCTTTATATTTGATTGTACGTAGCATGTTTGTTCATGTTTACTGCACCGCCCTCCCTTATCAAAATCCAAAATCTTTTCATGATCTCTTTCAGTGTTTGTTTTGTGAGGGTGACTGTAATCTCCCTCTCCCACTTCAATCTGCTGATCTCTTTCACATGGCACTTGTGCCAGCCTGTAGTCTCATCTCCCACACATTGGCACCACACCCAGATCTTCTTTTAAACATGCTTTTCTTGCACAAAATGGTGCCCCTTTTATCTCTTTTTTTCAGTTCCGCAGAGGGTTGCTTGTGTCATTCCACCATGGAGGGGAAGAATAGAGAGGGTCAGGTGCGTGACTTGCTTGTGCAGAGAATGAAGTGCTAGTTAAGAGCAAAAAGGTCTGAAAAGTATATTGTGTAATGTCCACTTGAGTGCTAGACCTTTTGAAGAGATTATTCCACCAGAAACAATCAGGAACAGCACCATCTAACAGTGCAACTTCTTTCTCGGAGGTCGTCTGGTTCAGCTCTTTCTGGAGCTTTTATAGGCTAGTAGTCTATCAAACCACAACCACAAAGTCTGACATCCTCAATGAGTCACGTCAGATTTTCAGATAAAAGCTCCTTCACCCACATTGCTCAGACATCCAGTAGCTTAGAGCTGCATATATCAAGTCTTCCCTAATTATGATAACCCAACAACCCCGCGCACAATATATGGAAAAGACATTTTCCTGCAGAGCCAGCATGATTTAATTTTCCATTTGCCCAAACTGTCTCATTATCTGGCCACTGGGTGAAGTCATTTGTATTCATAAAGCTTAAAGGCATCTATAAGTTAGTTTGAAAGGCCTAACCGCCCTGTTTTCTTAAAAGCTTTATGAGTCGAGAGACTGGCTTCTAGGCAGCTGATAAAATGAAATTTGCTGAGTAGGACTGAGATATTATTTTGGTATTATGATCTCATGCTTCTTAATTAACATTGCAGCTTTTAAGTGGATTATTAGGCATTGCAAAACTATTATTTTAGTTATTGTGAAATAAAACTTTTTATCACAACATACCTACCAAAACTCCCTTTCAAGTCCAAAATTAAAGGCTAAAAAATATCAAAATATATATATTTTAGTACCTCAGAAATTTGGAAAAGATTCAACTTTTGTTTTATGACAGAAGTCGTTAAACATATTATATAATTATTGCATTTGTATTAACCTTTATGGTCAGTCTCTGCTATCCACACTGTCTTGCAGTTTTATAGTAGTCTACAATATTTTTTAACCCTCCAGAGCATGCTTCTCAGTGAACTGACCCTCCGGTTTGACTCACACGTGTATTTTGACTGGCTAGTGATAGAGAATCTGGGTGTGTTTTGATCCAGGACTCTCTCATACTGAGATCAGTGCTGTTTGACATTCTTCTTCTCTTGCATTTGAATACCCCCTCATCGCTTCGCTCACAGGGTTTCTCTCATCCTAGTCAACCCGATCTTTCATCCACCCCTATATTAACACAAACACAAGGCCGTGTGGATGTTCTGCTGAAGTGGCTGCTTAAGATAAAGCTCAGATCTGTGGGAAGAGAGATGGTGGGAGTGTGGGAATCCATTTAAGTCTCTCTTCCCCACCACTCACTGGTCTGGTCTGCTTCTTGTCAGTAAAATTGAGTGTTTGTATGTGCTTATGTCATAGTGGGGACAGCTGAGTGGTAATATTGAGTGTAATTATTTTCATTAGATGGAAACAGACAGACAGATGGGCAAACAGGAGAGACAAGGTGATGATATGCTGCTCTGTCAGGACTGAATGGATGACGCTTCTTTTAGCAGGAATGTTGAAGGCCTGAAGGCCAGAAAGATTTAGTTCTGCTGGCTGAAACTGAACTCTCTGTTTCAGTAGCGCTATCACACGCTCCATAAACAGCCTTTGTGAGTGACTCTTGAACTTCAGAGGAAGAGAAAAAGTGCCTTGAAGTTAGTATGTGTGTGTGTGTGTGTGTGTGTGTGTAGATATTTGACTTTCTTTGATGATGATGAAAATGATGAAACATTGAAGAATGTTTCTGTTTTGTATATTTAAAAGTTAGGGATTATACTTTAATTTTGTAAGGATTTATTGAACTTTCAAAACATGGCTGTTCTTTTGAAGTTTTGATTCATCAAATAATCCTGAAAAAATAGATCATGGTTTATACATAAATATTAAGCAGGGCTGCGGTTTTCAACATAGTTTTAGAAATGATTAGAATAGAAATGGTAATTTTTCCTAAGCATCAAATCAGCATATTAGGATGATTTCTGAAGGATCATGTGACACTGAACACTGGAGTAATGAAGCAGAAAATTCAGCTTTGCCATAACTAGGAAATAAATAATTAAATTAATTGAACTGAAATAATACATTTTATTTTTTACATATTAAAATAAAAAAAATTCAAATATCTACTATAAACATTAAATGCAGCCTTGGTGAGCATAAGAGACTTATTTAAAAAACATCTTAAATTTGAACAGGATTGTTCATACGAAGAAAGTAAATCATGTTCAAAACATTTCACCCCATTGGACGTTCATTGTATGAACACAAAAAGCATCTACACTGTAAAAAAAAAAAAAAGTTGGGCAAACTTAAAATTTTAAGGCAACAAGCTTCAGCAGATTTTTGAGTTTTCTCAACTTCTTGTTTTAAGTTTATACAACAAAAAGTTGAGAAATTACCTAAAAAATAAGTTGAGAAAACTCAAAAATCTGCTTTAGCTGGTTTACTTAAAATTTTAAGGTAGCCCAACTTTTTTTTTTTTTTACAGTATAGACATTTTATTAAATACCTTTTTTTATGTTTTGCTGAAAAAAGAAATGCATACAGGTTTCCCTAGTAAAAAAAAAAAGTAATATTTAAATTACATTTATTTCATACTAAAAATAGTTCAAATCTATTAACATATTTACTGACATCGCTCAAGACTTACTGATCTAAAAATGATAATTAAACTTTATTTGAAGTGCTTGTGCACAATGCTCATTTCTTAATATTAAGCCTAAAGGTGTTTTAATGTCAATATAGATGAGGATTGTATAATCTTTGAATAATATCAGTCTTTAAATGTGAGATTATTAAAGTGCACCTAAAGTATACTTGCAGTAGTTCCACTTTAGCACAATCAAATATACTTCAGTTCAGTATATCTTTAGTTGGACTTCAACACCATTTCCACACAGTTAAAGTGCATTAAGTACACAATTAGTTGTTCCAATTTAGCAGATTTGAAATATTCTAAAAGTACAGTTGCAGGGTATTTTTATTAAACACATATATGTTAATGTATTTGTGGTAGACTTAGCATGAAATAAATGAATTCTAAATACATTTTAACATTTATTTTTCACTCAATTTGAAATGACATGAGAGTGAGTAAATGACAAAACTTTTTATTTGTTGGAGAACTACCCCTTTAACTAGTTATAGTGAAATTTATAAAAGTTGCTTTATGTGTAGTTTTGCCTTTGTATGTCAAATTTAATTGGAAACATAAAGAGACTGGCAGGAAAGGTGGGGGGACCGAATCAGGAAATGATGTCAACAAGCTTGCAGAACATATTCAGTATGCCATGTGCATTTACAGAGAATTATGTCTGCACATGGATAAAAGTGTCTGCTAAATAAATAAATTGAACTAATGTGAGCTAGTGCGTTTCATGGAAACAGTTATATATCCACAGTTATGTGTCCACTATGCTGACTACTTGTGACCACTGATCCCATCAGGTCAATACCAGGTGTAAACAGACTCAAGTAAGTGTCCTTTTTCCTGAAGATCTGACACTGACCGTGTCTGTCCACCTGAGATGCAGTCAGACCAGATGCAGGCATGGAGTAAAAGGAGAGAAAGACAAAGATAAGGAGAAGAAGGTTACATGAGGTTAGATAAGAGATAATTACACCTGTCTAGATAACACTGAGAACAAGAGGCTGCATGTGTGTGTCCTGATGGCAGAAAGAGGAGGGAGAGATAAGAAGCCTATCCCAGTGATAACAAGAGCTCTTCTCACACACATACAGAGTTCTTGGCACACAGCAGTTCATTCAACTCCCAGCGCTTACAACCTCAGTATTGTCTTCTTTCTACTCATCTCTGAGTGTCTGTCAGTCATGCCTGTAGCCTGGAGAGATATGAAGCCATGTGACCTCAGGGATCTTCTTATGTTTCGATTCCTGTTAAACTAATATGAAGAGAAACAGCTGGATTCTGCTAAGTCAGATGGACCTCACTGCTCTTGCATAATGAGTCTTAAGCACTGTGATGTGCACTACTAATGTTCAGCTGGCGGTCCATGAACCAAATCCAACCCCTCACTATTTTGATACACATCTGATTTAGCAAAACATCAGCAGAGTTCACAAATTGACTGTTTTATTCTGTAAACTATGATTCAGAATTTTCAGTCCTGAACATCATCAAATCACATTCATTCGTGAAATGCTACATCCTGCAATGCAACATGCTTTACTGTCAATGTACTGTATGACAAATTTATATTCAATGCATTTGGCAGATACTTTTAAAAAAGCATCTAAATCATCTTGCATTGCATTTTAGTTATACATTTCATGTTTTAGCATGTTCCACTGGAACCTAGTGCTGCTAGTGGCATAGTTCCTCTACAGGACCTAGAATGAAAAACATTTCTTCTTCTTCTTCTTTATTAATTTTTTGAAAAGACTGGCATAATCTCAATACTTAATTACGCAATTAAAAATAAAATATAGCCTAGGTTTTATTTCTGAGATGATTATTGGATAACAGTGACTAGATAAAACATGTGACACCATTGAAAATGTATTGCTGCATACTGCATATTATTTCACAGAATATAGCTTGTATTTCATTCTGAAAATTGTTATATAGGCTTTTCATGAATGTTGCATTCTGTAGTTTGTGTTTCGTATGCTTCTATACTTTTTCTATGCAGGTGTCTATGCTCATCAAGCTCCTGGCAGGTGTTATTTTAGTGTTAGGCTCAAAGCTCTGAGTTCAAGCACACGGTTCAGATGAGGTGTCAGAATTCCTGTGCGCAAAGATCAAGCTCTGTAAGAATGTCTGTGTGTGAGTGTGTGCATATGTGTATGTCATTTCACGGGATGTGATTCTGAGAGTCTTTGTTTTGACATTTCACATTTAACTAGCCATTAGGGATGTTAAAAAATATTAAGCAGTTGAAGCTGGATGATTGTTGCTGGATGGTTAAGATTATGTGCTGAAAACACAGATCTCAGAATCACTTTCAAATAGATGACAGGATAAGATCCAAACTGATCCTACATTTGGCTACATCAGCTTTTGGACATCATGGTCATGGTACATTTAGTCATTTGAAAACCATCTGAATTATCTAACTAACTAACTAACTAGTTGCTAATTCCTCACAATTTAATGTCATGACTATTTTCTTTTTTTAAGACTTAATTTTGGCATTTTTGCGATAGGACAGATCAGATATGACAGGAAGCAAAGTGGGAGAGAGAGAGAGAGGGGGGCGGGTTCGGGAAAGGTCCTCGGGTTGGGATTCAAACACGGGACGCCCGAAGCACAACGGCGCTGTATGTCGGTGCGCTGCCCACAAGGCTATCGGCGCCGACAATGTCATGATTAATACATTTTCTATCAAAACACATTAAACATAATTAGAAAATGACTTGACACTCGGCAAACAATTTCCATTGGGTAAAGTCCGAATTCAGACAAGCTTTCACTGTGACCTTTGATCTAAAGAAATAAGACGTTTCTAATCCAGAAAAATGCACAGAATGTACAGCATACAGAAATCCATTCAGGACATGATTAGAAAAGCAGCTGCAGCTCTTTGTTTCAAGCCTTGTAATGTCGTGGCTTTGTGTGTAAGTGTTTTAATTGGGTTTTTACTGAGTTAAACACAAGGAAACAGTGAGGTATGCTCATGTGACTTACTATGGGCAGCCGCAACCACAAAGGACACTGCAACTGCTCCTGTAATGGTCTATGGCCACCCTGAAGTTCACCGACCACTTACAACTCTCTTTAACTCTGACTTTGAAACTAATTCTATACACACCGGCACGCACACATGCACAGACACACTAAATGCCTTTGGCTGACTGGGTGAGTGGGGAACAATTCTTCTCGTGCCCATAGTTGAAGTTAGCTTTGGCATTTAAAGCATTACATAGAGAAAGGTGTTTTTTAAGAAGTGATTTTTGACTGGGTATGTTTCCGTTTTATGAAAAATATGAATAAGCGTGGTTTGTGGATGTCTGAGGAAAGAGGCAAAGCGAGAATGATTTGTCAGTTATTGTTACTCCTTCCTACTCTAGTAAAAAAGTGGTATGTTTAAAATACATTTATTTCAGTTCAAATCTATTAACATATTTACTGACATATGGCTGGAGACTTACTGATATAAAAATGATAATTAAACTTTATTTGGAGTACTACTTTTGCACAATGCACATTTCTTAATATTAAGACTAAGATGTGTTTTAATGTTACTATTGATGAGGATTGTATGATCTTTGAATAATATCGGTCTTTAAAAGCAAGATATTTAAAGTGTCCACATTAGCACAATCAAATATACTTCAGTATATCTGTAGTTGGACTTCAGCACCACTTCTGCACAATTAAAGTGCATTAAGCAAAATTTTGCAGACTTTACGTATAACAGTTTAGTATACTAAAAGTACAATTGCACGGTATTTTTATAAAGTACATAAATATGTAGTAAATGTAGTAAAATATGTAAATAAGTAAAATACATGTACATTTGTAGTACACTTGGCATGAAATAAATGTATTTCAAATACATTTTAGTATATTTATTTTTCGCTAGGGTAGTAATCAAATAATGTAACATTTCCAAACTGCAAAAGAAATGATATCACATTTGTCCAGTGATACTGATCTTAACCTCATCTTGAGTGAATTGCTAAGCTGGCGTTTGCAGAAAGAGATCTTCGGAATAACTGACATCATTGAAAATAAGTTAAATGTGTTCTAAAGCATTTACAGAACTTTTATGTCATTAGATTATATAATCCCTAATTATCAATGCTTTCAAAATAATTTGTCCTTTTTAGTCTCAGCTGCCACCACAACAAAGAGCATCTTCTGTTTGCAAGACGGCTGGCGTGTTGTCTGTGCAGGATCAGTTTTGGGGCTACACTCAGCGTATATGTCTGTTCTGTTTCAAAACTCTTTGTATTACTATTGCTGTTTAGTTGCATACACTTTTTTTAAATATGAAAGACTGTGGTGTTTATACTATCTGCACACTATCATTATCCAGAGGGACTAATAACCGAAGGCTTTCCAAATCTTCCAGACAGTTTTCTCGTCTTGTTTTCTACAGGGATTGTGTTTTAAGAGTGTTTTCACTCTCAAGGTCAGCTATTTTATCTTTGCTTTAAAATCCCTTTTGACCTCTGGGAGACGAACCCAAAACTCTCCTCTCTGTCCCGTTTAGACCTTTTGTAGCATAAACCTGCTGAGTAAAAGTCAGATTTTCCGAACACTTCCAAAGCAGATTGTTGAAATTCCATCATGTGCATCCAACTTTTTTGTAAAGGAAATGATCTGAAATTGTGAGACAGGTTTTGTAGAAGTAGATGCCAAAATTGGATCATATGCTTCTCCATGGCCTAAAGCGATGGTATTCTTTCGAAGAGTGAAATGAGGCAGAATAAGGCTCTTTCCACACAGTTTGATGAGTGAGAGTGCGTTCATAAGCACATTAATACAGGTTTATGATCTGCGATTAAGGCAGGAGATGCTGCAAGGAATATTGGAACGTGCGTTTAGTGCTGTCCAGGAGAACTGTAATGTTATAATAGTATAATTCCTGGAGTTGACAATAGTTATGGCGTTGCCGTGGTAACACTGTTATTGTAGTGGACCTCAAAATGTTTTTGTTATTTTTGGGGGTTAAAGGTAGGATGAGATTTGGCCATCTGTGCTGCGCTCATACGGCCTGCAGGTCTTGTTAAAAAATCAAGCCGTACTTGCAATGCAGCTGGTGGCCAAAATATTTTGCGAATTTGGTCTGAACTCACCATGAGCAAACTCAATAAAACCTCTCCAGAAGGCACTAGATTTAGTAAAAGATCTTTTTTTTCTTGTGGAACAAACAGGATCATTTTAAATTGTCTGTTTTGGCTCAGAAGGTTGTGCCACACTTGGAATAGTTCTTCTGACCTTGATCTTCACACAAACCACAAAATCTCTTTCTTTTCTCTTCTTCAATTATAGCAATAATCCACTTGAGGTTATGTGTCACAATCATTTTACCACATGTAATGAGTGTTTTGCATGAGTCCCTTAGCTGTGGTTAAATCAATATTACACCCAATCGTGCATGGCTTATTGCTTTTTATATAACTGATATGGCATCAATATATTGTGCATTCCTATAGGTTATTCCAGATATTAATATTAATACATGTCACTGTTGGTGTATTTTATTGTCCTTGCTGCCTTTTATTTATATTGGTTATATTCGCGTATTTTGGATAGTGAAAAATAATTTTTACATTTAGATTATCTGTGCAGTCAAAGCTTAAGTTAATCTTTTTAAAACATGAGTAATTGAATAACACTATTAAAAGTAATCGTTAGAAGTCTCAAAATGAACTGTACATTATGATGTTGTGATATTTTGTAGTGTTTACTTTTAATCTAGTTTTAACTTCTAATATTATTCACTTACCTGTTTATTGGTCATAAACTGAAGGGAAAAAAGGTCAGTACCAGCCAGAATTTTAATATCAGTTCAGCCCTAGAATAAACAATTATTCTGCCAAGTAATAGTTCATAAGCCTGTTCATAAAACTGTTCTTGAGTTCATAAAACTGTAGGCTGTTTTTGGTTGTCAAGCAACAAAGCAACTTAAATAAGATTACTATTTCAGGCACAATATGACAACTACAGCTCTTTCTTCTCATTTAAAGTCTGTATTGGTGGTAAATGCTACTTTTAGGCCCTCATTTACTTTTTTAAGGCTCTGTCCTTGATGTCTGTGTTCATTTCTTGCATGCTGAGGAGCTGATTTTGTGAGGTCCAATATGTGGCAGGCGTTGTTTTCCTGTGCTTGTTTTGTGAATCTCTTGCGGTGGCGTGTCCGCTGAGCTGAGAGGTTTTTAATGACTGCACAGTGTTTGGAGTGGTTGGTGTGGGTAGCCGAGATGATCCCCTCCCTGCCTGTCTCCCTTGCAAACAACATTCTGTGGTTCAGACAGACCGTTTTTTCGATAGCGCCCACTGTTGTTTTTTTTAGGAGACAATTGGACGGAGAGGTGTTGTCGGCTACTGAATTGTGGAAGTGAACAAGTTTAAGGAAGCTGTGTGAGTCATACAGGGCTCAAGTGAGATGGCATGGGCACACGTCTGGCATGAGGTCAGCTGAGGTCACGAGACAAAGACATGAAAGGGATTTGTGTTTTATGATGGGAGGAAGATCTATATGTTTTGTGTTTCAGCCTAATAAAGAAGGACAAGTGGGCCTGTCTTCTCTCTGTTCAACATCTGTTTTCTTAGTGTGGGAGGAAGTGACAAAGAACCAAGAGGCGGTTCTGCGGTGTGGAACGTCTCATCTCAGGAGCTTACGGTACGGATGTTCTGTGGCCTACATGGTTACACATGCTCCCGGGGCTTATTTTAGATATTACACAGACACCACATGCCTGTTTTTCTCCTGTAGAAAAGTGTTTCCATCTTGTACACTTTAAAATGTGTTTCCACACAGAGGCCAGAGGATATCAAAGCAGATGGATGGCAGCCTCCTCTTTTTGAATCCTTTTTGAGAGAAGAGGCTTAAAGGGATAGTTCACCCAAAAATGAAAATTTTGTCATCATTTACTCACCCTCAAGTAGTTCCAAACCTTTATGAATTTCTTTGTTCTGCTGAACACAAAGGAAGATATTTTGAAGAAAGTTTGTAATCAGGCTATTTTGGGGCACCATTGACTTCCATAGTAGGAAAAAAAAATACTATGGAAGTCAATGGTGCCCCAGAACTGCTCTGTTTCCCACATTCTTCAGAATATCTTCCTTTGTGTTCAGCAGAACAAAGACATTCATACAGGTTTGGAACTACTTGAGGGTGAGTAAATGATGACAGACTTTCATTTTTGGGTGAACTATCCCTTTAAGTGGTTTCAAAACCTGACACTGTTATTTATTAGTGGTGTTTGCTAAAACAAGCAGACAAGGATTTTTTTTAATCATTGCAACATCCCAGAGTACTTTAGCAACCGTCTAGAAAACACCCGGATAGTATATTAATTAATTAGAATTTCAATGGATTTTAATTGTGTGAATTTGTATTTCTGCATACTGTTTGCTGCCACAATTCAATTGCAGTTCAAACCACTATTTCTAATTATAGAAAATAATTAAAACTACATAAAATGTAGTTTTTATTGTAGTTCTTACTGTGGTTTTCATTGGAGATACTGCAAGAGAGCTCATTATTTTTAGTATGGAAAAGTAAGAGAAACAAAATCAGAATAACAGGGCCATGCACTCAGAAGAAAACAAAGCCTTTTGTTTTCTAAGTTTTACAGTCTTCATTGCGTCATCGAGTCACAGTTGTTTGTTAATTTTAAATGAAGTCCACTTTGTTTAAAATGGGTGCCGGAGAGATTTGCTGTTGCTACAGGATTAGTGTGAAACAATTTTAAGGTTTACATTTTCATAAAAACACAGTCCCAGCAACACAGCAGGAATGAAATGAAATTGCTAAATCAAAACCATTCACAAACACTCTTTTATTTACCCATAGTGTATAAACTTGCTACTACATCTGGTGGACTAGGGCAAATATATAACAAAGAGTGAGAAAAGGGAGATATTAGAGTAATTTTCTTGTACAAGATTAAGGGCTGTTTGCAAGTGCACATCTGGATGCTTATGACAGGCACACATTTAGAAGAGGGGTGATTAACTGATGCAGGATGAGTAACAGTTGTCACACAGAAGACTGTGAAACACTCATGTCTGCAAGCTTTGTAGTACTTGATTGTGAAGATGGGCTCCAATCCCGGTCTAATCTTCAAGTCTCATTGCATTAAGGGTAATCTCTGCAGCCATCTACTGCTATTGTGGCATATTAGGGTCCAAAAAGTTGCAGGAGTCAAAATGTGGGTGTCTTTAAACCTGAAAATATTGATTGATTGATTGATTGATTGATTGATTGATTGATTGATAGATTTTTTATTAATAAAAGAGAAATGCTATGAAATAAAATGAAATATTTAATAATACATTTCAATAACAGCGATAGCAACTCTTGTGATATTGATTATGGTTCCATATTATATTACATTTTCAATTCAAATTGTTATTCTGGTATTTAAAAAATGCTAAATTTAAGTATTTTCACTAATGCTTTCAGATTTCTGGATCCCATTGTACACATAAACAACAAAAGTTATTGCTTACTGTCTTTCTATAGTTTTGTCTTGCAGCAATGGCATTAGGTGTAGTCAGACTAAGGTGTTGAGTGCGATTCAATATGAAGTGTGTGGGTGTGTGTGAAGCCAGACTAAAGTGTGTGTTTGTGCGATGTTGACTGATGAGGTGAGATGTATGTAGGAGGTGAGTTCGCCCCCCTCTCCTTCATTTCCCTCCGTCACTCCCTCTCTCCGTCTGTTCTAGCTTGGCTTTGGTCTGTTCCAAGACCTCCAAGGCTGCACCAAAGTTGTCATTGTAAGTTTTTGGGTCAGGTGTGTGCTGCTCTTTCTCTATGTCTGTTTTAAAGAGAGAGTTCACCCAAAAATGAAAATTCTGTCATCATTTACTCACCTCATGTTATTACAAACCTATATTACATTCTTTCTTTCCTCTGTGGAACACAAAAGAAATAGTTTTTTTTTTTTTGTCTATACAGAGAATAGAGTCAATGGGGTATATTGTTGTGTTGGACCCTCATGAAGATGTGGGTTAATGTCCATACTGCTCAAGGTTGAATATGAATATCAGCGGTCAGTTTCTTTCGACCTTGAGCTATGGACCTTATTTTGAATAGCTCAGAAACAATGTAGTCTGTGTAGAACAGAAAGAGAGAGACATGAGGTGTTTACCCCACTCTGTCTTAAAACACAGAGACTGCTTTCTCAGCACAAGCGACTCCCTGTAGACTCGACATTCTATAGGGCGGATCTTATGAAAAGAGAGCACCCCCTCACACAGACATACACACCCACCTCACCTGCTTTCATCACTACCACCTGGTCTCTAATGAGCTTGTGGTGCTGAGGGCAGCAGTCTTTGCCGGCAGAGATGGATGGAGACTTATTTTTTCATTTTTTGTCCTGTTCGTCTACAGATGTGTGTTCTTTTCTCCTCTCTACTATACTCAGATTTTAATCAGGTTAAATAAAGCCTAGTTTGAAGCCAGTTGGACTCTAAACCCATAATAGTGCTCTAAACCCTTCAGATGTTTAGTCAATACAGGAAAGTGTTGTCTTTCTGAACAGACAGGATTTGGATGTGGTCTTGTTTTAGATCACCTAATGGATCTAGACTTTCAAAGCTGATTGTAGTTCAGTATTAGGGGTACTAGTGAAGAGGAATAACATAATCATCACTTGCCATAATCATCTGTACCTTGCAATGCAGACAGTGCCGCTTGACTCTTTAAATATGAGACTGTAACCACCCAGAGGGAAATTAAAAAAATATTAAATAAAAAAAAAATGACTTGTTTGTAAATTTTAAATGTATAATTAAAAATAAGTTTAAACATACTTGTTAATGTATTATTTAATATTTAATTCATTTAAAATTTTCTTTAAAAACTGAATAATATAATTTTACAAGAACTCCAACACTTTTATTACCAAAATGGTAAATTCTTGTTTTTGAGCACATTTTAGTAGATTCTCCCCCATTCTTATCAACCTATAATTTTCCTGTTATTTTAGTAGTTAATAAATCACTGCTCTAGAGGTTGAACTTTCTGTGCCGTCCTGTGACCGTGTGCCTAGGTTTATTTTTATTTTGAGAGCAGAATTAAGGGCTGACCTTGGGCCATTAATAATTTCAGGGCTAAACAAGGAACAATCTTCCTGTGAGTTATAGTGGCCCACTGCATACCCATAATTCTCCAGGCACACTCCTATATTTCCTCAGCTGCTTGTATAAAAGATCAGTAATGTCATTGTCCTAATGCCCTTAACCTGAAGAGATTGATCTCTGTATGACAGCTCTCTTTCTGTCCATTGTTTACAAAGGTGAAAACTGTATGAGATTAGTGCAACAGTAACAGTAATTTTGTTTAATGTGCAATGGACAGTTGGTCAAAATAAGTGCACTCACACTTATCTAAACACATTCTGTAGTCACACACACTGGATCATAACTCAGGCCTCACACACACACTCACACACGCAAACTCTAGGCGATACTTCCGCCACCCTCTTCACAGTAAATTGTAATTCAGTGTGTATATAAGCTGATAAACAGGAAAACCTCTCAGGATAAATACTCCCACACTTCATGCTGTTCCTGAAAGCAAAAAGAGACTCCACTGTCTTTTTTCAGTGCTTTCCCCTATGTGATATTTTAGTCAAATGAACTTGCCGATAACCCTGTCCAGCTTTTTCCCAAGCATCTTAACAGGAAGTGACCTCGCAATGGTGTTAAGAGTACTCAACCCTTGACACACACACACATTCACATGCGCCTTTTCTGACCCCTCAGAGCTGAGAGGGTTAGATTTTATCACATGCTCTGATGTCACCATCCTCTCTGCTCCTTAAAGGTGCCATAGAATGCATTGATACAATATTTTAAATTGTTCTCCGATACAGTATCTACATAGAAGGTATGTGGCTTAGGTAAGTGCAAAAATTCTCCAAAAAGTTTTACATGTGCATTTACAACCCTAGGATTTCTCCCCAAGAATGAAACGGTCTGTTATTGGCTTATTTGGAAGGGTCATGAATAATAATGCTGAGCTCTGCATTGATTGGCTGTTTCACAGTGCGGCTCAATGTTGAGCTCTGCTCTGATTGGCTGTTTCACAGTGAGGCTCATTTCATTAGCTCACAGGAAGGAAACACAGGGAAAATATATATTTCAATACTTTCTCGTGCAGTTATATCGTTGGGTAATGATACTGTAAATAAAATGCGGGCATCAGGGAGCCGCTATTAATATGCTGGGCACTTAAACTGCTTTCAAATGCACGATCGACTTTTACTTTCACTTTCAAGATTCGCAATCGCACGTACTCTGTTTATACTATGGAGCAGCAGTACTTACCACACATTTTACAAGATTAGATGCTTGTCAGTGGTGCTCAAGATCTGTAAATCATTTGCCATCATCCTCAGTCATCTCTCCTTACTCTGTTTATGTGGTAAGTGAAATCTTATGTACTGTAACAGGCTACAGCTAGCAAGGAGCTAACCATGTCCCTTTAGTGGCTCGCATTATTTTATTAGAACGCATTATTTGCTTTCCGTGCCTTTCTGAATACAGACACCAACCCATCCCTGCACTTCACATCCCCTGCACAGCCTGGAACATAACATTTATTTCCATGATCTGCTGTTTTCGCTGTTGTCCTCGCTTGTTTCTTCACAATACCTGCAGGACTTCTGATGGTTCGGCTGGCGGCTGGCATAGAACATGGGCGGGTATATGCAAATGTTGGGGGCGTAACTATTAGTGATCCCGACTGTTACATCACAGTCGGTGTTATGTTCTGATTCGCCTATTTTTCAGTGGTCTTTTTTATTCACGAGATTTACATAAGAAGGAGGAAACAATGCTGTTTGAGGCTCACGGTATGTCATTTCCATGTACAGAACTCTTATTATTCAACTATGCCAAGGTAAATACAGTTTTCCATTCTATGGCACCTTTAAAGACTCAGAAGGAACATGGATATTAAAAACCTGCTGATAAAATCGACGGCTGCTCCCACCAGTATACATCCACACACACCCAGGGGTGAGAGGTCAATCTCACATACATTTGCAGGTTGATGTGACTCTTGGCACTCGTAAAGGGAAGTATATTAATAGTCCAAGAAAGGATATTAAAAATCTGGGGGTGGTTGAACTCTCAGCCCGGTATTCTTATGATGAATGTGAATGTGATAAATTCAGCTCAAATATTTCCATTTAAATAGAGATTTAGGAATGTGTTAAAGGGATAGTTCACACAATATTGAAAATTATTTCATCATCTGCTCATCCCTGTGTGTTTTATGATACAAGAACAAAAGAAGATATTTTGTGGAATATCTGGCTGTTCTTTCCCATAAAACAAAAATCCACATACTGTACATTATTGTTGCTCCTATGCCCCGCCTTTCTGAAACGCGCCGATTTTTACAAAGCTCATCGTTCTGAGAAGCGAGGCGTGCTCTGATTGGCCAGCTATCCAGTGCATTGTGATTGGCCGAATACCTCAAGCGTGAGACAGAAATGTTATGCCCCTCACCGTATTGTGATGCCGTGTCCTGGCGAGACGACACAAAAACAATAAAACCCATTATAAACGAGGCATTTGTTGCATCCAGTGGGGACATAATTACTGATTATAATGACTTATACTGTCTTTTTTGGCATCGCATCCATGTCTGCATTTGTGATCGGAGAAATGACAAACAACAAGCACTACTTTACACTGCTCAAAACTTGTGTTTGAATAGTCCGTAGCAGAAACGTACTTACAGGCTGTGAGTCAGAAGCGTCAGACTGTCCTTGTAAAGTTGGAATTGCCCCACTTTATAGAAAAAGCCTTTGTGCAAGCCAGCATTGTCGGCTACTTTTCCAGGTTCAGGAAATAGTCCTCCATAAAATGCTCTGCACACACTCTAATATTTGGGTTGAACTGTTCTGGAACAGTGTTGTAAACCACTGATTTCTAGTTGTGTCCTCTTTTGGAAGCCCAAACAAAGTACTTTCGCTTTCACAACGAAACACAGCGTCTCCAGGACATGGTGCCGGCGGCAGCAGCAATACTACAGCAAGAATAATAGTTCCGCCCTCTTTCTTTGCGTATACATTTGGGCGGTGTTTTACAAATCTTCCCACACCGTGACATAGACGTGGGGGCGTGTTTAAATGAGCCGTTTTAGGGGGGCGTGGCAGAGTCTTAACTTTTATAAAGAATATCTCTTTGGTTTTGAGACATTAATCTTTGCAACTTCATGGATCTTATCTATGCACAAATAGCTTGTAACACTCCAAAGAGAAAGGCAAACTTGAAATCGCATCATATGACCCCTTTAATAGTGAAAATTGGTCCCTATGCTAAAGTGTTACCAAAATGACCAAAAAGCACCATACAGTAAATTAAAACTGCTGCTTATTTTGTTCTTTGTGGACAAATGTTTGACAGCCCCTGGTCCCTAAATGCATTTGTAGTATAGAAAAAGCAGTATGGACTCCCTTTGTCTTTTGTTTTTTGGGGTGAACTATCCATCTAGTGCCATTGCTGGGAGATGGTAGGCTGTTCGCATTTGTGTGTGGTTGGTTAGCTTCGTTTTTTGAGTTGCTTTTGGAAAAAGACTTCATAGAGGTGGAAAGGTCTATATTTTAAAATCACAGGGACATTTGGAACAAAACACATCCATCGGTAAGAGCAATGCACTATGGGAAATTTCCTTTCTGTCTCCTCCACACACACAAAAAGTAAATCAAAAGAGGTTCCTGAAGGGAACATTTATCCCAGATTTCATGGTTTAACTGCAAAACTCTTACCATTACCTTTTCTCCGCTGGTGAGGTTTGTTTAACACAAAACATTTTGTCTTTCTCTTTGAATTCTGTTTTGATTTACCCACTAATTTTTCTTTTTCTATTGCGGTATATTTCTTATATCTTGACTTATTCACATGATCCCATTACATTTTCACTCGAAAACGAGATTCCAAGACCATTATTCCTTTACCAAGTCTGAGAACAAGGCAGGTGCCACTTCATTGGTTCTGGTACTGTTACTGCTGTGGTTTATCTACGTCAGAGCGGCTAAGCAGACTTCCTGTCCCTAGCCAGTAATGAAGCTCTGAACTGGGTCAGTTGTTTATGTCTGGAGCACCTGAGCTAGCCACATACTACCTAATATAAGAGACGTTTGCTGAAGTAATCTGAAACAGGTCAGTCCAGGGAGTATTAAAACTTCTCACTACCTTGGAAAAAAGAGATAGAAGAAGAGAAAGAGAGAGAGGAGTCAGGGGAAAGTGAATTGAGGTCCATTTGAACAGCACAAGGAAACCATTGTTTTTAAATGTGAGCCTATATCTTCTCTTGTCTGCCAAAAATTACCTCTTCCTCCTCAAGATCACTATGAAGATAGAAGAAAAAATGTCATAAAATGATTTAATGTTAGCCAAAATTAAACATATAATACCCAAAGGTGCGTTTCTCTTGTGAAAAGCATATCCAGGTTTCTCCCCCCAGATTTGTATCCTGTTCAGCCCACCCTTGTGTACCCTTCCCCTCGTGCCAGGGTTCTGTGGGCTTACCTGTCAGGGAGGCCCCTCTGTGCCTTTCCTGTCTCTGCAGATATGAAGCAGCATTATTAGTGCTTTTCAGAGCGTAACTATCCCAATACAGAGCAAAAGCCAGGAGTTAAATATATGCTGCTGCTTGGCTTCAAATTCCATCCTAACAGAGAAATTCTGAAAAAAAATGGCTGGTTTCTAGCAAAGTGCGCATAGTTTGTTGGTGGTCAGTTGTATATTGGGATATTGCATGATTATTCATGATGATTTTCACACCTAAAGTGGTGACAAAGTAAAATATTTGCATTTGCATTGAATTTCATTGAGATAAATAGGTAGTTATGTCTTAATTATGTATAGTTATGAATAGATAGTTGTCTGCAAAAAAAAAAAAAAAATGTTAACTATAAGTTCTCTTTTCTACCCATTTTTCACACAAGTTCACACAATCCTAGCAAAGTAACCACAGGTGTTGTTCATCAAATTAACTGTAGACATGTTACACTAACGTTAACCAGAACATGTCCAAATATGTTTTTGTTTTCATTTTGAACAGTATATGTATTGATTAACTGTAAAATTGGAAACCAAACAACTTTCTATAAATGTTTTACTTGAAATATATTGTTTTTATCATACTGTTCAAAAATGTAGGGGCTGTATAGAATTTTTCACGTCTTAAAAAAAGTCTTAAATGTTTACCAAGGCTGCATTTTTTTTAATGTAATTTATTTATTATGTTGAACATTTATTACTATTTGTGTTTAAAATATTTTGTGTTGAAAATATTAAATATTTTTTGTGGAAACTGTGATCTCCCCCCCCCCCCAGAATTGTTTGATGAATAGAAAATTCAAAAGAACATTTACTTGATCCCCCCCCCATTTAACCCCACAAATTTGAACGGTGATACTCATACATTTTTTATATTTCTATTCATACATTAATCTCTGTATGCAGGATCATCAAGTAACCTGGTTGCCCAGGAGGCTGTAAGAAAACAGGCTACACTTCTGAAACCTGCTTCTAAAACAGGAGAACATATCTCAAGTAAGAACCAAACCTCTAATCTCCATTATCAACTCAAAATATGTTCCACTTAATCGATGAAAAAGCCCTATAAAGACAAAAGCATCCATAAAACAGCGTTGAAGGAACTTGTCCATCTGGAACTGTTATAAATTGTACCCAAGGCCCTTTGTTGCAAGACTTAATGATGTAACCGGCTTTTAACAGTAAACAGCTCACTTGTGTTGGCCATTTTGAGTTTGCATGCACATTTCCTGGTTCTTTTAAACAGCACCTTTTCAGACTGATTCCTGATTAGTTTTTCAGCATGAACATTTCATTTATTCTTCATCAGAGTGTTAAGAGATCCATACCACAGAAAACTTTGTAAACAACAGCACTATATTTAAAAAGAACTCACCTTGGAAAGAACACTGTGAAAGCTGTTATTGATCTAATTGATTATGACTTGTCTTTGTCCCCCACCTATCTCTCTCAGACTGTTTGAATTGCAGTCGTTTCACTGCCCTCACAGATCGTGTGAGCTCTCTGGAGGCCAAGGTAAAGCCACATCTTTCACTTTGAGCTTCTTTCATGGGGGAATTCACTAAGAATGAATTGCATCTATTGATAGCTTTTTTTATTTGTACCTCAGTGTTTTATGATGCTCTGTCCTCATCACTCCAGTACTCCTTTATCACTCAAACAATCCCCGTTTAACACAGTATAGTCAATTACCCTTTGTGCCTTCTCTGTCGCTCTGCCTTCCTGTTGCTCTTTCTCCCAGGTTCAGCTTCTTACCGCTCCTGCCTCCACCTCTCATCGACAGCCGCAGTTAAAAAATGAACCTGACTCCTCCTTGCTGATGGGGGCGCCACCTGCCAAAGGTTCTCCTGGGGCTCAGGGTCCCGCAGGTATGTATATCACTTTGTGTTGCAGAATAAAGAGCAGTTTTAGTAGTGGTGTTTGTCCTGTACCATTGATTTAAATGGACCGAAGTTTGATGTTCGTTGGACAAAAGGCCACTGTTCCTGTCGTTCAGTGCCAAAGTCAAGAGTTCAAAGCCATGCTAATTGGCCACAGCTAAAATCACATCATTTTGTGGTTAATTCATAATGGCAGTTTAGCACCGGATCCATATGGAGAAAACTTGTGGAGATAATCCCATTCCCTATAAAAATAATGATAATCCCAGAACCCACCCACATTTTCATTTATCTCCCACTACAGTTGTTGGGGATTTCACTGTGGAGAGATTAGAGTAGATTTAAGTTGTGTGTGTGTTGGACGATGTGAGCACTGACGGTTGTGGGTGTTTTTTGGGTGATTGCCATGGTGCATGTGGCTTTGAATTGCACCAATTCATTGCCAGTTGCCATAGAGATGTAGAACTGAGACATTAAAGAGGCTTGTGGGGATTTGAAGGGGCTAATTGTATAGTAAAAACTGTAGGACTGCACTTGACACTGTGTCACAGATGTCATTTCCACCAGCCAAATTGTAACCGCAGACTTTTCAAGCAGCCTTTGTTCTGGAAATATTTCCCCATTCAGTTTCTCTAAGTATTTCAAAAAAAATTGAAGATGGACTCCTAAATAGGATAAGCGCCTTTCTAAAATATAACTAATCTATACTTCAAAGTCACATTATCATTAAGAACATTAAGATTCTTTGGTGAATAGAAAAATCAAAAGAACAGTATTTATTTGAAATCTTTTGTAACATCATAAAAGTCTTTATTTATATATTTTTAATATACATATATATGTGACCCTGGACCACAAAACCAATCATAAGGGTCAAGTTTTCGAAATTGAGATTTATACATCATCTGAAAGCTGACTAAATAAGCGTTCCATTGATGTATGGTTTGTTATGATAGGGCAATATTTGGCCGAGATACAACTATTTGAAAATCTGGAATTTGAGGGTGCAAAAAAATCAAAATACTGAGAAAATCACCTTTAAAGTTGTCCAAATGAAGTTCTTAGCAATGCATATTACTAATCAAAAATTAAGTTTTGATATATTTACACTAGGAAATTTACAAAATATCTTCATTGAACATGATCTTTACTTAATGTCCTAATGATTTTTGGCATAAAAGAAAAATCAATAAATTTGACCTATACAATGTAATTTTGGCTATTGCTATAAATATTCCCCAGCGACTTAAGACTGGTTTTGTGGTCCAGGGTCACATATTGTATTTAAAGACCCATTTACCAGGTGAAAATGTGTGACATTATGCTAAGTTAAATAATTTGCTTTATACTGATATTGTACTGAAGCCAATGCAAATTATTACAATGTTGACTTTGTGTTTTTACTACCCACACTCATAAAAGACCTGTAGTGAAGTCAATTCAATAATATTAGAATAGAAAACAAATAACAGCAAAAATGTGTAGTACCTCATGGAAGTGAGCTGTCACTGCTGTTCTCTTTTGTTGTTGTTCTAGTTTCCACATTAACCCTTCTCTGATTGGTGGATCTCTCTTTAGGATCATGCAGAGTATGGTTCTCCTATTTGAAGCTTCTTATTTCTCCATCTGAAGGCATCAAAGCACAGTTTGTAAAAATGATGAATCATCTCCATCAGTTTGTGTGTGTCAGCACTATATGCATCCTTCATGCAGCAAGACAGCCTTTCTAATGGTTAATACCGACTCCTTAATTCCCCTTACCCACTCCACGGCTATCCCTCGCTGTCAATGCTCAATCCTATCATCACTTGAAGTGTGGAAGAGATTAAAAGGCGGGTCCAGAGATTTCCAGAGTCCTCCCTGTGCTGACTTGGCAGAACTATTCAACAAATCAGGGCAATTCAGTTCCTTCCACACAGAACTCTGAATAGATCTGCTACCCAGAGGTTCTCCACCTCAGTGCAAAGTCAATCCTCTCTCCATTCAAAATACCACATCCATGGAGGGTTGTGGTGGAAGGATGAGGCACAAATTACCCTTGAGGGGATTATTTCCATCTGCTGGTTACACAGATGGAGAACGTGAAAGCGAATCTGGTGCTTTCATGGGAGGAACGAGCATTTGTGTGGAGCTCTTAAACTGTGTGTGATGCTATGCAGGGCTCATTATAATGTACTATTATTGATTTAGTCTGATTGAAATAGAAAAAGTGGATGCAAATTAGACATCACCATACTTACTGACATATCGCCCAAGACTGATATAAAAATTAAAATTAAACTTTATATGGAGTACTGCTTGTGCACAATGCACATTTCTTAATGTCACTATTGATGAGGATTGTATGATCTTTGAATAATATAATTCTTTAAATGCAAGATATAAGTGTACCTGAAATATACTTGCAATAGTTCCACTTTAGCGCAATTAGATATACTTCAGTATCCTTCAGCACTTCTTCCGCACAATTAAAGTGCATTAAGCTCAAAATTAGTTGTTCCAATTTAGCAGACTTTAATTATACCAGTTTAGTATAACAAAAGTACAATTGCAGGGTATTTTTATTAAGTACATGTATTTGTAGTATACTTAGCATGAAATAAATGTATTTCAAACACTTTTTGTATACTTTTTTTCTATATACTATATACAATAAAAACAACTATAAGATGTGTGGTCTTTGCAATATTTTATATATTTTATTTAATCTCATTCAATTTATACTGCAAACTCACAACTTAAAAAATATAAATAAATATATAAACACAAATGTAATTTCTTTTACAGTGGCGCTGTAGATTCAGCAGCAGTGCAGTGCCAGAACAGTGTTTTAGACAACCAGTTTTCAGTGAAAATGAAGGTACAGCGGTCCCTGCCTGGTTTCCCACTGATTTGTTCCTGGCTCTTTGCTCGTCCAGCTTGTTTTCAAGTGAGCAGACATTGGCAAGCAGGATGCTTGGCGCAGAGCGTTAGTTTGATCAAGACATTAGCTGTGCATGAAGCCGTACCCCAAAAACTCTTCTGCAGCTCAGTCGGGAGTCCAGGGAAGCTGAATGTTAATCTGCGTTGGACTTTTTCCATGTCGAGTAAGGTTTGTCTATCATAAGATATCCCAAATGAGAAAGGCAAGAAGACGGTTCAAATTACAGTCGTCTTTTTCTCCTTGCCTGGTTCTTATATAGATCTAAACTACAAAGACTTTGTGGCCCTCTGCAGGTAATCCTCAAAGGGGGCCATTTTTTGTAACACAACAGGGTTGTTGAATTTGCGTTATTCATTCACCATGTTCCTGCACCATAAACTGTGTGGATGTGTTTATGGCCAGATGCTTGGTGGGAGAGAAACATGAGGAGATTTTATTTTGTCATAAAGTCTTTCAGGGGGAGAATAACATGAGTGACTGTGTAAATATATCGATGTATCAGTTCATAAATTATTCCTTCAGGGAATCCTGTCTCTGCAGTGATGTCACAGTTGATGATCTCACATGATGAGCTCAGTGTTATTTAGACTGTGTCTGCCAACAGGCTCTTCACTGATCCACTGATTTTTATCAGGTTGTGGGACGGTTCCAATGGCAGGTCTGGAAGATACTTTATGGAAGATTGACTTTTTTACAGACTAGAGTAGAGAGCGCTTTAAGATCTGGAGAATCCTTATACTTCCTGTATAACGATAAATTTGCGTGTGTTTGTCCCAGGTCCACAGGGCGAGAAAGGCCGGCATGGCTTACCCGGTAAAGACGGTGAGTTGTTTCATGTCTTTTCAATGTTCATTTCAATCTAAAATACACACATACACACTTCTGCACACTCACATTAGAGGTCTGCTGCCCAACCGTGGTTCATTCATACAGTTTGTAAGGACTAGAACCTTTCTAAAAGCAGCAGGTTTCCCATGATCACTGCATGCATAAAACAAGAAATGATGGAAATTCACCCAGAGATGAAAATTCACCATTTAATCACTCTAAACTAATTTTAAAGCTTGAATGACTTTTAAGTTTTGCTGCCAAAATATATACAGCCAAAATATCTCTTTAATCAGTTAAAATATTTTCAAAATCTTATTTTATGTTCTGCAGAAGTATGGTTTGAAACGAAATGAGGGTGAATAAATCATGACAAAATTTGCATTCTCACTCTGAGAGGGAAAAAGCAGAGCACTAATTTGTACATTACATATGTCCTCTGTCTCTGTAGGTAAACCAGGGTCTCGAGGTCTGCCAGGACCCAAAGGTGATGCGGGCAGCAGAGGACCATCTGGGGCTCCAGGGTCTAAAGGAACAGCTGGTCCTCTAGGTACTTTCAACAAATCAAGCCCACCACACTATCACAAGATTCTGAGCTCTAAATCACTCTGTGACTCAAGACAAACATCGTGGCAGACTAGCTGTGTCCTCTTAACACATCTCATGTTGCTGTCTAATGTGTAGAGCACTTAAAGGAGTAATTCACCCAAAAATGAAAATCTGCTGAAAATTCACACCCTCAGGCCCTCAAGCTGTAGCTGAGTGTTTTCTCATCAAAACATATTTGGAGAAATTTAGCAATGCATCACTTGCTCACCAATGGATTATCTGCAGTGAATGGGTGCCGTCAGAATGAGAGTTCAAACAGCTGATGAAAAACATTACAATAATCCACAAGTAATCCACATGACTCCAGTTCATCAATTAACATCTTGTGAAGTGAAAAGCTGCATGTTTATAAGAAACAAAACACCATTAAACCGACAAAAGCATCATCAAAACCAACTTCAAACTGTTGTTTCTGGCTAAAATATGAGTCCCCTATCCATTATATTGCTTTAGCCAGTGGAAAAGCCATCTGAATCAGGAAATAATTATGCACAGATAAAGCACCAATAACAAGTATGTCCAAAACTGTTGTAAACAAATTATTTTAGTGGATTTTAATGTGAGAGGTAGAACATGAATCATCAATTACCGGCTGGTATTTTGGCTAGAAGTGATGGTTTAAAGTTAAAATGCCTTGATGTATTTATTTATTACAAACATGCAGCTTTTCACTTCACAAGACATTAATTGATGGACTGGAGTCACATGGATTACTTGTGGATTATTGTGATGTTTTCATCAGCTGTTTAGACTCTCATTCTGACGGCACCCATTCACTGCAGAAGATGGAAGTGATGTAATACTAAATTTCTCCTGTTTCTGTTTCGATGAAGAAACAAACTCATCTACATCTTGGATGGCCTGAGGGTGGGTACATTTTCTGCAAATTTTAACTTTTGGGTGAACTATTCATTTTTGCTTTCATCTTTGTCTTAGACTCCCAAAAGTTGTCTTCATACATCAGTTTATATAATTGTATCCACTAACAACAGAGCACTGTTTTCTTGTCAAGTGCTGACCTGTGACTTGCAAGAATGTGGTTTCTCACCATGCTGACTTTTCTGCCATAAGAGACAGTATATGGAGACGTTGCCGAGTCAGCATTGAGCTCCAAGCCCTCTTGCCAAAATATTTGTGCTTGGACCATGCTATAAAAAATCCTTTTTTGTTCAAAGCATGTACTGCTGTGCTGGGGTTTGCCTAAAACACACACACATCGACTAACATACGTATCACTTACCCCAAGGCTCAAAGATAGTATAGGATTTAGTTATAATATTTGAAACATGGCCACAGTTATGAAGGGTCTTTTACCAGAGCCATGACTGACTGACAGGGGCTTGACCGTAGGTCATTACCCAGGCTCCTCAGCCATATGAATCCAATCTAAATTGAACATGAAATATGCATACAATACTTGCTTCTTATTTCTTCCATATGTTTGCCATTGTATTGTTTTTCTTGGATTTGCCTTTTTCTTTACGCCTTCATGTCATGCACAATGAACTGTATCTGATTGCTGTATTCTCTCAAGATAGGTATGTTTACATAAAGCAAAGTAGATCTATAGGAAAATTAAGTCATGGTATATGGGTAGCTGACATGACACACTTTGGGATAGTTGACATGTCATGCAGTGTGACAAGCTGAACTTCATCTAAAGCATTTTGATATTTCTTCTGTAATTATTTTATATGCAGTTTTGCAACTTTATATTAACAGAGGGATTACATAGTCATTTGTATTTTTAATCATTTATCACACCACAGGACTATTAAAATGAGCTAGTTAAGCTAAAAAGTGATTTTAAAAATGAAATAATATAAATCAAATAAATGACATATACAGTGCCCTCCACTAATATTGGCACCCTTGGTAAATATGAGCAAGGGCGGCTGTGAAAATAAATCTGCATTGTTTATCCTTTTTATCTTTCATTCAAAAAAAATCACAAAATTCCAACCTATCATTGAAGTAAAACAATTGAAAGTGGGGGGAAAATCTCATTGTGAAATAAATGCTTTCTCTAGTTCATGTTGGCCACAATTATTGGCACCCAATTATTGCAACGTCATTTTCCCAAGATAACAGCTCTGAGTTTTCTCCTATAATGCCTGAAGAGTTTGGAGAACACCTGATAAGAGATCAAAGACCATTTTCTTCATCCAGAATCTCTCCAGATCCTTCAGATTCACAGCTCCATGTTAGTACTTCTTCTCTTCAGTTCACCTCACTCATTTTCTACAGGGTTCAGGTCAGGGAACTGAAATGGCCATAGCAGAAGCTTGGTTTTGTGCCCAGTGACCCATTTTTGTGTTGTTTTTGAGGTTTGTATTTGGATTATTGTACGGTTGGAAGATCCAAACATGGCCCATTATAAGATTTCTAACAGAGTCAGTCACTTATTGATTTTTTTATCTGTTGGTATTTGATATAATCAATGATGCCATGTGTCTAAACCAATGTCCAGGACCTCCAGCAGAAATATAGGCCCACAACATTAAAAATACAGCAGTATATTTCATTGTACACATGGGGTACTTTTTATCCCTGTGTGCACCAAACCCATCTTGAGTGTTTGCTGCTAAAAAGCTCATTTTTTAGTTTCATCTGACCATAGAAGCCAGTCCCATTTGAAGTTCCAGTCATGTCTGACAACTGAATATGCTGGAGATTATTTTTGGATGAGCTAGGAGAATTTTTCTTGAAACCCTCCCAAACAACATGTGGTGATGTAGGTGCTGTTTGACAATTTTTTTTTGGTTTTCTGCCCCCGAGACTCAACTATTTTCTGCAATTCTCCAGCTGTGGTCCTTGAAGAGTCTTTGGCCACTCAAACTCTCCTTCTCACCATGCATTAGGACGATATAGACACACGTCCTCTTCCAGACAGATTCGTAACATTTTATGTTGATTGGAAATTCTTAATTATTGCCCGGATGGTGGAAATGGGAATTTTCACTGCTCTAGCTCTTTTCTTAAAACCACTTCACTAATTTGTGAAGCTCAATTATCTTTTGCTGCACATCAGAAATATATTATTTGGTTTTTCTCATCATGATGGATGATTAAGGGAATTTGGCCTTTGTGTTCCTCATATTTATAATCCTGTGGAACAGGAAGTCATGGCTGGACAATTTCATGCTCCTAGTCACCCTGGTGTGCTAAAAAAATTAAAAGTGAATGGGAATATACTTCAGAGATATTTTACTCATAAGCATTTCTAGGGGTGCTAATAATTGTGGCCAACATGCATTGGAGAAAAACATTTATTTCATCATGAGATTTTCTCCCCACCTTCAATTGTTTTACTTCAGTGATAGGTTAGAATTTTGTGAATTTTTCAAGTGAAAGATCAAAAGGATAAACAATGCAGATTTATTTTCACAGACACCTTTTCTCACATTTATCAAGGGTGCCAATATTAGTGGAGGGCACTGTAAATTGTACATTCATATAAATTTAACCAAAAATCTTGAGGAAATGGGAGCAATCCCAACAGAGCAATATAACAGTACAGTGCTGGTATGAGAAAAATAATTACTACATACCATATTCATAGATATTCATTCAATGGTATTTACATGAAAGAGCAAAATGCATTGTAATCATGATAAATGATTTTTTTTAAAATGCATAAACATGACAATGCCATAGTACTTATTTGTAAGTGAAAGATGGTATGGGCAAATTCAGTGATCAGATTCTTGTGTGTCTGAGTCAGCAGAATACCGGTCCATGCACTTCCTGTTGAATGGAAACAGGACATCCTCTTTACGATGATGCTCTTACAGACACACAATGAACTGCTATTCACTCAATTAGCATTACATAAAGCAGACTTGAAGACTCCACATGACTTGTGCTGTGACACTTCTCTAAGAATGAATTTTGTCCACTGGTAAGGCTGTTTATTTACACGTGCTGTCTGCATTGTTTCAGTGACCAATTCTCTGCAGGTATTATGCAAATCAAGCAACAGAGATAATAATAAGTCCAATTTACATAGAAAGGAGGTATGTTTGTCTCATGGAACAGCACTATTTCAGTACATTTAGCACCTGTTTAAGCTGGATTGTGGGTGGTTAGTGAATAATAAGAAACAGGTTTTTACACTGCAAGAATGACACAATTGTTTAGTGAATTTGGCCCTCGGAAAATGAAAACTTGTAGCTCATATTAAAGGAATTTTATCCTACATCTCATTTAACCTCTTTTCCAAATAAATTTCGTAAACATTTTGTCAAACACCTAAAGGAGAGACTGATGAGAAATTGGGTGATAAGTACCCAGGGATGTCAGAAGAGAGGAAAAGAAAAGAAGGGACAGGAACAGAGAAAAACAAAGACAGGCAGATGAAACTCTTGTTCTGTTTGTTTTGCAATCACACTCCCACACCAGCCGTGACGTAGCTTTTCTTTCCAGCATTTTGTTCCCGCTTAATCAAAACTAACAGGCAACAAGGAACCAGCTGGAGGGATCTTATGTAGATACACACACACACACACACATCCAGACAGAGAGCTGTATGAATCAGCGCAGTCACTGGCCAGCTTTTAATTTATTACACACCAGAGTCGCTAATATGCTCCGGCATTTAGCAGTGTTTATTTGAGTTTTCCCAACTCTCCCTGTTAGAGCCCAGCACATGGCCGTTATGAACCCCCTCCTGTTAATTACAGCCCACACACAAATACACACCACTCTCCTGCCCCTCTTATTAACCTGTTTCCTAGAACAGCCATGTATAGAAACCAAATACCTCATTCTACCTCAATCTGTGCTCTCTTTTACTTCCTCTCCTTCTCTTTAGGATATTAAACATCCCGTAACTTCCTTGGAGTCCTTTTATCATATACTGTAGCTGCTCAACATAGTGTGCAAAAAAACACTCTATACGTTCTCCTGTTTCCTGTTAGCTTTCTGTTGAATAGGACAAGAGTGCCTTATAATTGACTACTCAGGGGAAAGATAGCTTGAAAGGTAGAACTTTGTGGGGGTTTTTAGTTGAGCTTTCTCATACTTGTTTTTTTTTTTTTTTGCTTTCTCCTCAGGTCCTCAGGGACCACCGGGCCTCCCAGGAGAGAGGGGCCTCCCTGGGCCACCCGGGCCCCCCGGACCACCCGCCCCTGTACCTGAACAAGATGGTATGATTACTAATCATTTAAGGGGATTAAATTATAATGTACAATCATCCAGTCATTATCACAAAATAAAAACCAGAACCCAGAGTGATTAGGTCTTGTATCATCAAAGGGCTTTATTTTACAATAATGACTGACTGATTGTGCTTTTCTACACGTTCAAAAGTTTGGGGTCAGAAAGATGTTTATTTTATATATTTTTAAAGAAATGAATACTTTTATGCGGTAAGAATGCATTAAATTGATAAGAAGTGACAGTAAATGCATGTATACTAATATTACAAAAGATGTGGTTCTCTTCATCAAAGAGTCCTGAAAAAATGTAGCATCTCGATTGATTTCTACATTAATTTTTGACCAAATAAATGCAGCTGTGGTGAGCATAAGAGACTTCTTAAACCCATGAAAAAATTATTCCGACCCCACAAGTTTGAGCAGTATACAAACATTTGAGTTCGGTAAGATTTTTAATTTAAATTTTTTTCATCCTCGTCACAGACTTTGTTCATTCTTTGTGTTCTACTCTTCTTGTATTGTTCTATAATCATTTGCATCTTCCTTGGACTATATGTGATAATCCTATTTTACGTGGCTGCTTATCAAATAACAAAATAAATAGACATGAAACGCTGCTTTAAATTGATATTATTTTGTTATGTAAGAAGAAACAGACCACGGTGCATGTGATAGAAGAAAAGTTAGGAAATCATTTCCTTGCAAAGGCAGTCAGTTATACAGTTTTGTGGTCATTATACAACAATATTTGACCACAGAATGCCACAATTGACCAATCAGAATCAAGTATCCTGGAGAGCTGTTACATTTGCTCGCTTTGCTGTTTTTGGACCCTGTTCTCACTCGCTCTCTCTCTCTGTCTGTCTGGCTTCAGGAACTATGTATGCTGCACTCTCCCATGTGGTTCTTCAGATTTTTCACACCTTTAGAATCAAGTTGTGAGGGAAATTGCTGTAGTGCAGAACCAGATGGATGCATGTGGACACACACACACACACACACACACACACACACACTGTAGTCAGTTGCTTTCAATATGGAACAGGTTCAGCTGTGAGTGCAGGCCAGTTCTGCAAGTCAAAACCTCATTAATAGGCAGTCATGGGACGGTCAGTTCAAATTCATCTGCGTTTTACTCTGATACTTCCTGATTGTGCAATCAATGGGAAGCTTCAAATGAGTCCCAAATTAATGTGAATAGAAAAAGAGGAATGGATTAAGGAATTAGTCTAACTTAGGGGCATCTCTTCTCTCATTCCCCCTTTTTTCCTTTCCCGCCGTTGATTAAAATGGCAGGTTTCAGGAGGTAACACAGGCTAGACTCAATAGTCATATGCTGGGAAAAAGGCCTGTCTGTCTGCTGCTGATGTCACTCAACCACTTCCAGATGTGCACGGCCAAAACAGCAGGGTAGAGCAGAAGTGTGTGTATGTGTGCTGTCTTGAGACTTACACTCAGTTAAACTATAAGCACGAGGGACTGTTTTAGAATAGAAGCAATAATATTTTAGTGTGCGTGTCGTCACTCTCGAAGAGGACTGGCCCGTGTAGAGGACTGACTCTTCACCTCAGCTCAGTTTTATATCTGCTCTCTGTTGAAGGGGACACAGGCCAGACCTCATAAAGTTTGAGAATTTTACATTTAGGGGCCTTAGAAATTTATAACTCAGTTAAAGCTGTTATTCCCATGATTCTTCCTTCAAAGTAATCAGGACAATTAAAGGGTCTGCAAGGGGCTTCCATAGACAAACACTGTCTTTATTGGAGTTTCCTGTCTGGGTCTGAGCTCAGGGATGCCCTGCAGCCACCGAGACTACAGCAGCAAACTCACCTGCTGGGACGAGACAGACGGACAGAGAGAGAGAGAGAGATGGGAATCTGACATTGTAATTTCAAAGGCTGAATCAGTACTTAGCCTTTCCTCTGTGAGAACATTGCCAGCAGTTACAAAACCAATCAAAGAAGACGAGCAGTTGCTTTATTGACATGATTGTGATACAGTACATACAGTATTTCCAAAGCACCAATGCACACGACAAAAGCAGTGACAAAAAATAAGAGAAAATGTATTGATAAAAAAATAAGGTGCCAGTAAAATATATAAACAAATAGGAATTCAGTAGTAAAAAAGAGACAAGCATTTTTGGCATGTTTCTATAATATGTTTTTATTGGTTGATTTTATAAATGTATAAAATATATGCTTTGATTTTCAGGGTTTCGGGCAGAGGGGTAACAAAGGGAAAAATAACAGACCACACAAGAGAAAGGGACAAAGAAAACCATTAGGCTGTGATACAAAAGAAAATCGCTGGCTTGTATTTTTGTGATTTAATTCACTTTTCATGACAGAAAATAAAAAGCCAGCCCATCAAAATGCCACAACCACTATTATAATTTATGGTGCGCTAATATTTTACAACATGCTACACATGACATCACTGTTTATTCTTGTCTAAACAGTGCCGTCTACAGGCAAGTAACCATAATGACATTCTGCTTCAGATCCTGGACATCAACTTTTATTTTTCGTTACAGGCCTGAAAAAAGAGAGTCTGCTTCATAACAACTTCCCTGACCTCCGAGTGACCCCTTCAGATGGACCACCAGGTCCACCTGGACCCACCGGTCAGTGAATCACAATTATTTTCTTCTTGTTTGTTTCTATGTTTGTTTGTTAGCTTTTTACAGTATTTTTCACTATTGGACATTTATACCATGGATGATTAGTACATTTAAATTAAGCTTTTGAAAGCCTGATTTGAAAACAAGAATAAAATGTATGCCACATACTCACTGAACGTTATATGTGATTATATGAAGGTAATTTAGAATATTTATGCAATTTTATTAATACAAATATTTACTAAAAATTCAGTTGAATTTATATTAAATCGGCATAGTATGTACAGAACCTTAGTGAATCTGCCTTAATTTCATTGTGCAGTTTTTTCCCCTGTTAATGTCTCAACATGAGATTTGCAGACTCATTGTTACATCATTTTTGCAAAATTTCAGCCATTAGTTCTTGTGCATATTGGCATATGCTACTTCTCCACACACTGCAAATGGGATATTGAAACATCACATAGCAAAAATGCCACTAAACTCAAAGTTGCCTCATTATTTGTGGCCTGTCTTAAATTACTTTGCAGGGCGATTAATTACAGTGAATTTTACTCTAGATAAAATATGACTCTGTGTTGGATGTGAAATATTGAATTTGTGTGTGATGAGATTTTAATGTTTTATTCTGTCTCTGGACACAAACCCAGTCTCCTTTTTCTTTTTTGAAGTGATTTTTTTCTTTAGAACTGCCATCTCTTTAATGCAGAAATGCATCTAAAAGCTTTAGCACAAGCAACCATCTTTAACATGAATAACACTATTTGTATGGCATCTCAGCAGGTATTAAAGCAATGAGCCATTCTCCGATATGTCACTAAATTTCAGCTTTTGCAGCCCAATATCAGGCTTTTGTTTTGTCTGAATTATCAATTTTACCAAAGACATTTCAAAGAAAAAGCCTTTAATTGTTAATTGATACATTTCACCTAGAAGTTCCTGCATAATTCCAACCATTATATATCCATAACTTCTTTGAGTTACTTTTAATTATCAGCTGTTTTATGTTAAAAGATGTTTTCCCATAGCAGCATCCATCAGGTATATTTAAACCCAAATGTGATATTTGAATTGTAAGAACTAAGCAGGTTAACAAATGAAAGTAAGCCTGAAACAGTTTGATTTGGTCCAAATGGACAGTTTTAATCATTATTCTGTCATTTGAGTATCATGCTGGACATCATAATGTTTTCCATATGTTATATCGAGCTGCATCATGAAACAGTCAGTGCAAAGCCATAACGTCGGATCATGAAGGGTTTATTCAGATGTGTTTTTGCAGGTCCTCCAGGACCGATAGGACCCAGTGGACCACCAGGCCCTATGGGACAAACTGTAAGTTAAAGGCTATTCCTTACGTGAGCGTGTGAATATGTGTGTGTACTAGTCACATCTTCTTTTTCTCATGTATTCAGGGAAAGCCAGGAGCTCCTGGTTTGCAAGGCCCTGTGGGACCAAAAGGCGAACGAGGCGAAAGAGTGAGAGCACAAGCATAAACCTACCCAGAGTGCAACGCTGCCTGAACATACTGTGCAGTTCTCACCCTTAATTTACCTCCACAGGGACCTCTTGGATATCCAGGAGAGAGAGGGTTCAAAGGAGAGCTGGTAAGATGCCCACCTCCTGCGTCAGTGGTTCTCAACCTTTTTTACTCCAAGGACCCCTCCTCTCCGAGTCAATACTTCAAGCCCCCCCACCCCCACCCCCCAACATTTTCTATAAAAAAAAAAGTATTCTTGTGTTATTACCTTTTAATTCCATGTAATTATTTTTAAACTAAACAAGATTCAAGATAGACTTAAACATAGTGTTCTATATTTGCAAAAATACTTAGCAAGAATGTCACTGCAGATATTCTTTACAACTTAAAAGTACTTAAAAGTATGTGAAGCTAGACTATACAGTAACTTTAACAAATAAGCACAAGTTAACCTGCCATACCAAAAAAAGACCACAGGGAGACGCCAAAGGACTGCATATAGCCACTATATGGATCTATTCAGAAACACTAAACACACCAAAATACAAATGAAAAATGAAACCATTCTAAATGTGTGGAAACTCAGCGATCTGAAGGCGGCCCGATATCATCAGTCAACAGACAGGTCCTCTGTCAGAACAAGCTTTTTGGAGCATCTCATAAGCGTACTGTACATCAACACCACCGATCCTCACAAACTTCTCCAAAACAACACACTTCTTTGGCGAGCATCCGTTATAAAACACTCGCTGTACATTAATTTTGACAGCAATGTGAATATACTGAACTGTGTTCAAGCAGAAATACAATGTTTTAGATGTGCCAAGAGTGCACATACACGGTTTGTTTGCGCATCAATAATAACGGATAAACGCGCGCTTAATGCACGACTCCTGTATGTCACCATAATCATCTTTACCTTGATTAGAATCGTCATTCATCAAAACCTTGCTGGTGCAACACTGGCTTCTTTTATCCAACCGAGAGCTGTAATTTGTGTATCATATGCTCATGCAGCGGTCGGGTGTTTTGAGCCGCTGTTCAGTCTGTATTTCACACAGCGCAATGAGAAACGGCTTGAGCTGCTCCAAAACACAGAATAACATCACAGAATAGCCTACGTACAAGAGAGGTGATGCTGTTATTTTTTATTTTTTTTTATTTAACATATTAATCATAAAATTAGTGAATTGAATATAAATATACTTATAGTCTTAAGTTATCTCGTGCTCCCCCGGTTGAGAACCACTGTCCTACATCATCCAAAACAGCACAAGAACAGCTCTAGACCATATGATTCCTGAAGCCGTACAGTAGCTTTGTATAAGAAATAGATCATTACTGACACTTTTTCTTCCTAGGGAGCGCCAGGACCTAAAGGAGAGCCAGGGGAGAAAGGTCTTCCGGTAAGACAAGCCCTATCAGGAGTCCTGTTAGTTGCACTCTCACTCCCTTTACAGGAGGGGAACGTGAGAGAGAAATGTTCAGTCCCTGAGCGCACGAGTGCAGGGAAAATGTCATTCACTGTTTAAATGCATTGATTTTAATGCAGCAACAATCTCTTTCCTTATACCTGCTTATCGTTGTTCTAGAGCGAATTGAACGTAAGAGATTTTGACATTTGCCATGATGTTTTTATCGTTCTTGGTTTTAGGTTTTCATTGCTCATCCTGACATCCATCTGTGTTTTAACATCAACAACCACGTTATATCCATCAGTGGAGTTTTCATCTTGATAAATGCAGACTGATTTTCTTTATTTCAATTTGTGAAAAATATAAGCCAAATCAAAGATCGAATGAAAACTCTACTGAAAGGATTTGCTCCACAAACGCTGTTCATTGCTTACTTACAGTACTCACTGTTAGCACATGTCTTGGTTTTGTGTGCACTGGTATTGTTTCCATATGTTTTTGAACAAGAGTTTGCCCTTTATGGCTGATCTGAGACCAGTTTTTGGCATCTCACTGTCTAAAGGGGCGTTCTGAACTAGTCTCATGTTAGCATACAAGGGCATAATCTATTCAGAATATGCAGTGATGTTGTTAATGTTGTTGATTTTGATTGGTTGGTGGTTGGGGCTGTCTCTGAGTGTTTCCCCTGTCCTCTAAAGCTGATTCCTTTTCGTTACTGTCTCCATGGCTGCCTTTCACAGCCACCAGTCTCTTAGCTACCAACTCTGGCATATACCCAACACACAGGGAAGTTAAATCTTTGCTTTATCGTGGTGTTTCGACAAAGAAGAAACGTTGTACTATTGATATAACCTTTGTGTGAACACCATTGTAAATTGATTAATCTGGGTTGTCCAGCAACCAAACCGCTGGGTCACAACCACAGGGGACAGAAATAAGAACAAACATCTTTGCAAGACACTGAGCGGTGTGTGTTGTGTATATGCTACATTTTAGCATTTGCAGGGATTTGGTGTGTGGATGGACGTGTGGATGGATACAGCTATCCCTCCGTGTCCCACAGTGCATTGCTGCATGATCCCATCTCATTGTGCTGCTTGTGATCTTCCTTTTGCCTCCTTGACTTACATCTAACCATTAGATTTTGAGTTTGTAGCACTGAGCGATTACTAGTCAAACAAATGTTCTGTTTAATTGCATTACGTTATCATACTCGATCTATTGTGAAAGGCTTGAAAAGCCTCTTAGTTCATAGCAAATTGATGTATGGTTTTCCGCATGGCCTGCGGAACCCAGAAGATTTGAGTTATTAATCATAAGACAAATAATTTCATTAAATCCTATAGGTGTAGCTTCTTTGCTGTATGTAGACTCCTTAGAGATGTATATATAACATGTAAAAAGACCATACAATTATTTGAAGATTAATCTCTTCACATTTATCAACGTGAGGCCAGTCGCTCATATAATACCGTGGAGAAAGATTCTGGACCATAGCCATACTTACATCCCTTAATGAATATGGTACTTTTTTGGAAGAAATTATATTATATATTGTTTCTGTTTTATTTGGCTAGATGAACTACCTCCTGCTCTCACAGGCACTAACTTTTACATAAGCCTTACATACAGAACTCTTTCCTGAGTTCATCAATAATGCTGTTTTTCTAACGTGTGCTTGAGCTTGGGACTGTTGTGTAGAATGTATGTTATGTGACCAGTTTCTTTACACTGTTCAAGAAATGCCTACCAAAGCCACATAACCACGTATTTCAGCAGATTTTTGTTTTGTAAAAGAACACAAAGGTTTTCCGTTAGATTTGTTTTTGATGTCCACATATACCGATTCGTTGTATGGCTGGGTAAAAATATAGATTTTCCTATTAATATTTTAGTAATGTAGGCCTACATAAGAAGGAAGGTTCTTTCTGTCAGTCTTTCCTGCACTGCTTTTCAACAACACTCAGCACCGTGACAAAAGCAGAGTATTTTACCACTGAAGCACCATTAAAGAACAAATTACTTTTATGCGCTGATTACTTTTAGTGAATCAAAAATGTACCGCATATCTCACAAAATAATTTTTTAATGAATCGCAAACATTCAACTCGATCAGTGCAGTCTGATTAACAGACAAATGAGTCCTATGAGCCGGTTCTTTATAATTAATCAAAAACGTGCATGGTGATCAGTTTATCCCTATTCCTGAAAGGAATGACTCATTTGAGCTGGTTCTTCTCATAAATAGTTAAAAAAAATTGTTCACACGTTACTAATTTGAATCATGAGAGAGAATTTCTTGAATGCAGATTGAGTGAAATATCAAACCGAGAGTTTGAGAATCAGATTTGAACTGAACCGGGAAATCTTTATTGATACCCAACTAAAATTCCATGAACTTAAAATCCCTGTTGAAAAAAAACCAAACAAACAGCATATGCTGGTTAGGTATGTTTTGAAGCATGGCAGCTGGTTTGAGCTGGTTCAAGCTGGTCCTTAGCTGTTCGTGAGCTGGTTTAAGCTGGCCCTGAGCTGGTTATAAGCTGGTTATGAGCTGGTCCTGAGCAGGAACTAGTTGCTTAGGACCAGCACATAACCAGCTTAAACCAGCTCATGACCAATTAAGTACCAGCTTAAACCAGCTGTCATGCTTCAAAACATACCTAACCAGCATATGCTGGGTTTTTTTCAACAGGGATGGCCAGAATTCATCAGGCGTTTAATATGTATCATATGGAAATGATTAACTGGCTCTGATTGGACACCAATATTTGTTAGAGATGTCTTCAATGAGCTTATTATGGTGGCTTTGGTGTAAGAGCATCTTTTACCTTGAGATGAGCAGACTAAAGACTAAAGAAGTGTATACATACATAGTCAACTAAGTACAAGTATTGCCCAGATGACTCTTACATCTCTTTAGTTTGAAGGAAGCTGCTCACCTCTTGGTCTTTCAGTAACATAGTTAGAGTGTACTGGGAATGTTAAATGCATGTTTAAATCTAAAATAATTGAACATTTGGTCTTGATTTGCTCTAAAGAGCCTTTGGCCTGGCCTCAGAAAAAACAATGCATGCTCTTTAGTCAAGACTTACGGCATGGCCACAGAAGAAAAGAATGAGAAAAGACAGGCAGAGCTAAATCTGATGTGTAGTTAACTGGAGTTTTGTAGTGAATGGAGCTGAGAACTTAACCTGCTAACTACGGTAATGGATTGATATTAATGTAATTGATTAACAGAATGACTATGCATCTTGGCGAGCGCTTTTGTTTGGCTTGTGCCCAATACCTTGACGGCTGTATCTATCTCCACAGGGGGATGGGATACACCAAATCCGCGAGGCCCTGAAGATCTTAGCCGAGAGGGTTTTAATCCTCGAGACTATGATCGGTATCCATGGTGAGTAGGAGGCCAGAAGTAGATTTAGGTCCATTTTAAAGGCCTTAGGACCAGGGGTCAGAGATTTCAGTGCATCTTTTACCCCACAACATCTTTGGAAAGCCAGTGAAGAGCAAAGTGTGGTGGAGGACAGGGGCCAAGTACTCAGCCTGCCATCCACAAGCCCAGCCCCCCACCATGCTTGTCAAAAACTCTTGATCTTTGATAGGACTTTAATTTGAAGAAGTTCCAAGACTTGCAGGCTGACTTAGAGCTGCTGGCTCGCAGGGTGCAGCTGCTGGAGGCGATCATCTGGCCAGGTAATGCCCGCCTCCCCTCGTCTAGCGAGTCAATCTACTGCCATCTCCTGGCCAGTTAGAAGATCAGCACACAGGAAGGATTGTATGAATCCAAAAAAAGACTCCATCCAGGGCCAGACTCCGGCAGTGTTTCCCAGTTACTACCTCTCATAAAGTTGATTTGCAACCACTAGGTATTTAGTAGATGCTTTCCCATCCGTAGTGACTTACAGTAGGCTACATTTACTATGAAGATAAAGCTGCTGCAACAACCCAGTTTCAGTTCCTCTCTCAAGCATGCAGTGAGATGATGGGAACCGCAGTAAATCACCCCAGTAGTTCATGAATCACCCCTTCTGAAGTTTGAACCAACATCCCTTGAATTACGAGTAAAGATTTTACCCACTTCCTGTGATTGGAGACCCATCATTACCCACCAAAACACAGCCATACCTCAGGGCTCCAGACTCAAACATCACTAGGTTAAAATTGGCTTAAATTAAAATTAAAATTAGCACTTAGGAGCCAAATTCATTCTTATTTGTCAAATTTCGGAATAGCTTGATAAGGACTTTTGCTCAGACGTTGTATAAACCAGGGTATTCTAGTGATCAAGATTATGTTTGTGCCATATATTCATGCATTTTTGTAAGAATATTTATTTATAGGAGAAAAATAAAATATTATGTTGATTGTCTTACATTCCCATACAAAGTTCCCCTTACAGTTGATCTAGCCTTACGAATGGATGGCACTGTACTAAAGAATAACCAATAATATCTTGTTATTTTACAAAGTAAAGTTTCCCATATAGTTGATTGAAACTTTTAAATGGAGATAATATAAAAAAAATAATAATAATTTAAAATAATTTGAGAGTATCATTTATAAATCATTAGAGTATCATTTGTTAATTTATATGAACAATAATATGTAGTTTTTAGTTTTTTGAAGTTTTCTTTACAGTTGATTCAGCCGCACAGACTGTGCAAAAAATAATCAGTAATATTTTTTTAAATATCAAAATAAAGTTTTGTTATATAATTTACTAATTTATACAACACAACTCTGTTTTGAGACTTTATCTATAACTACAATGTTCTCTAATTATTTGCATATGAGCAACCAGTCATTTGATTTAAGACTCTGACATATTCCAAATCTAAAATATCCAAAAAAATAATTATTTAAACCACTAAAAAGAATCGGTTGATAAGAATAATTTGTTCATGTTTCGGGCATCAACTCTCACAACAACGTAACTTTATGCAACTTTTCATGCAGATCTTTTCATGACTGTCACTAATAAATAATAATTGTAAATTATAATAATAAATGTTTAATTTATTTTTTGCAACAATTTTAGTCAGTCTGGGGCCCTGTTACCACCCTTCTTCATCTCAATATGTAACGTGATCTCCATAATATCTCCATATGCCACTCTTAGAATGAACTAAATGAATGGACTAGCCACTTACAAAGTATTTAGAGTAACAGATTAGCACTTAGCAGCCTTAACTCTCTCTTCCTTCAACAGAACCTGATCTAGGGTCAGGAGATGGCCTCTTTGGCACACCGTCTCCAGATGTCTACCGGATTAAGAGGGCAAGAATGTCATCTCTCCGAGTCAATTCTCCCTTAATCACTGCTGAGACCAAGGTTCGAGGAAAGTAGTCTGCATATTCCAAAGAGCGAAGCCATCGTTTCATCTCAATTTAATTATCAATAAATCAGCTTAACTGGCAACAACTACACAAGTCTCCTGAGACACACACACACACATACTACAGATCCAACCGCTTTGGAATATTCCAGTTAGTCAAGAAGGGGGACACCTCAGGGAAGACCAACTGGTGCTGTATAAATTAGCCACCTCTAATGGGACTCGCAGGTTCCAAGCACATCTCCTCTGGCAAATTATTGTGGTTTGCCATCATGTTGTGTCACTCTTATGACATAACCAAATGAACAGAATTAGTCTCAAAAACAATTTGTCAATTCGTTGTTTCACATGAAAAAGGAAACATGTTTTATAATATGATATACAGAAACAGTATTGGTGCTTGTATAATTGTTTAACAAAATTGTGGGCAAAGAAGGGTACAAAATGTGATGGCGATGAAGAACGTTTTTTAGGAGAGCATCAAACCATATTATTAGTCTTTCCAGCTGCTGTTAGGAGCTCATGTACTGTATGACAAAATGCACATAATTCTGCTATTCAGCCAAACGCCACACTTTCCCAAATGATAAAAACTGATTTCATATTCCGTTCCTTGGATTAAATGCACTATGTAGATAGAGAATCACCTTGTTTTTGTTTGTTTTTAAGAGAAAGGACAACTGAAGGACATAAACATGTATAAACTTTAATAAACAGTTCTGTGGTAATAGGCTTTGGGCTTGGGTTTCCTCTCCCTTTTCAAACAGACTAAAGCTGTAACTAGATTTGAATTAGTGAAAACAAATTGTTTCAATGTTTTTCAAATATTTTGTTAAACATGCCTTTGAGCATGATTTTAAGTGGTTCTGAATCAAGTTTTAGATTTCTCCTCTAGTTCAGGGCAACAATTATTAAGTAACCCTAAATAAAATTAAATGTGTGCAATTGTGTGAGCTAGAGGAGACAGAACCATAAACCACACAAAATCCAACTGGAGCACAAGGAGAAGCAGGAAAACTACTCATAACTTGAATTCTGTTTTTGTGTTTCATGCATGTCTTTCCATCACAGTTACATGCAAATGCATAGGACTGGTTTCCTTCCTCAATACCTTTCCATGTCTTTGTATACCTATATAAATATTGTTGTATTAATTATTTATAGATGACTATTAGCAATTGATGTTTTCTCTACTCTGTATTCCAATTCATGTAACGTCGCCTGTATTTTCCCATTTCTAGCCTCTTGTGTGAATTTGTCTTGCCAGTGTGCAGAGTCTTACCAATTGGTGTTAGAACGAAATAAACTTTGTTGTGTGTTTCTATTTTTAAGACATCCGTGTTTTTATCAATACTCATACTACCTGAATGTTTAATTTGTGATTTTTAATAAAGATTCTGTAGCCATGAAACCTTTAAAATACTGACATATGCACATGACTCTCCTGGCCTGACAATCTGCTAATGTGGATTTAATGATAGCATGTCTGTGGAGAAGTTTCTTGGATCGTCCATGTCTCATCCACTGGGACAGTTTGGTTGCTGTTTTTCCATTCTTTAAACATTCATCATGAAAGCTGCCAACACCATAATATAAATATATACATTTTCCACACCACCCATAACCCACTGGATTTTTTGATGCACATCCACACGTCATGAAGTAGTAAATACACAGTAACAGTTCACCATGAAGATCGATACCTTGCTTAAATTAATAGTTCACCAAAAAAAAAAAAATAGCTTAAAGTGTACTCAAGCTATCCAAGATAAAGATGAATTTCTTACATCACTAGCGCAGTAATGGAGTGAATGGGTGCCATCAGAATGAGAGCTCAAACAGCTATTAAAACATTACAATAATCCATATGACCCCAGTCCATCATTTAACGTCTTGTGAAGCAAAAAGCAAATCCATCAAGACCTTTTCATTTCAAATGAATGCTCTATCCATAGTATTTCTTTCTCCAGTGACAAAGTTGTCTTTTCTGAATCAGAAGAGAAATATGCACAGATCTGGCAGCGTTTACAAGTGAAAACAGTCGTTATAGATTGTGAACATAATTTGTCCAGAAGTGATGGTTTAACATTAAAACGCCTTAATGATAGATTTGTTTATTACAAACACACAACTTTTCCCTTCACCAGATGTTAATTGTTGGACTGGAGACACATGGATGTCATGTGATGTTTTTATCAGCTGTTTGGACTCTCATTCTGATGGCACCCAAGGGATGTAATACTAAATTTCTCCAAATCTGTTCCGATGAAGAAACAAACTAATCTACATTTTGGATGGCCTGAGAGTAAGTGAATTTTCAGCAAATTTTCATTTTTGGTTGAACTATTGCTTAAGTGATGGAATAATACTAGAGCAATCCTATAGTACAGCTTCAATTTGAAGCAGTATCCCTGAGCTATGACGCTGCTGATGATGACATCTTTCCTTTTGAGATGACCACAGCCTCCTCCCCAATCTGATCATCAATAAGCAGAGAGATTGCTCCGTCCAGCTGCCCTGTAGCGGCCAGAGCCACAACAGCTTTCTCTGTGGGGAAGCCCATCTTCTCTAGCTGTTGCAACCTGAAAGTGCAGGAGTTTAGATAGGTGCACAGCATTCAAGAGATCACTGTTGAAGAAACACTCATGCACTAACCGTATAGAGGACACTGAGGACTTGGGTACTTCCACTTTGTCCGCAACACCTTCGGGTGCGTCGTGGAGTGATGCTAGTATCCCTGCTCTCAGCATCTCCTCCTCTAACAGCTGTGAATCTGTTGCCATCAAAGGCTCCTGATGCCACTCAAACACAGAATGCTGCCATGCTGAATGATCTTCCAACTGGGATCTACTGGTTGATGGCTCTTGTCTATTACAGAACAATAATAAAGCTCATTCTAGTTACATGATGTGATAAAAAAAAAGGAATTATTAGCATAAAGTTCACAGTAACCTTATTGAGGTGTTGTGGTAAACAGGCAAGTGTGGATGAGAGGTAACAGGGATGTAGGCCCATTTTGGCAAGCAGGCACAAGCACCCAGTTTCTCTATCTGCTCCAGTATTTCAATAAACTCTTTATTGTCTGTATAATATATTAAGGCCATTACTTTAATAAAGAGTTTATAAAGAGATTAATTTATACCACAAAATGAATATCAGTGTAAAGCAGTGGCAATAATCTAACTCTAAAAACTCTAACTCTGCTAAAAAAAACACATAAAATTGTGTATATGAATTGTGTAATATATATTTGAATTAAAGGGACCCACAAATGAAAAATCTGTCAACTCATGTACTTACAAACCTGTATGACTTCCTTTTATGCAATGTTGACAATAGTTTCTGTTCCCATTGACTTCCACTGTATAGACAAAAAATACAATGAAAGTCAGTGGGAAACAGAACTGTTTGGTTATCAACATTCTTCAAAATATTTAGCAAACATGATTCATTTTTGGGGAGACTATCCCTTTAACCACAATTTCTGTCCATAAAAAAAGTTTAAAACTTTCTCACAATTACAGCAGAAATATATAAAAAATAGCGTATATGTAGGGCCTTAATATTGTGTTGGACGTTGTGTTGGGAGTCTTGGGAGTAAAAAAAGTTGAGAAAGGATACAGTTGAGTCCCAGGCAAATGGCATAAAAGTGCAGCAGGCCAGGAGCACTGGGAAGCAGGAAGAGGTCGAGGATCAAGAGGAGCCAAGGCAAGGACCAGACAGGAACAAAGCGCAAGACTCTCCTCTGCTTCACCTGCCGACACTGAGCTGTGAGCAGGGCAAGGTGGGTGGCTGAGTAACCACTGACCCTGCTGGCTTCATCCCCGGTTACAAAGAGAAAGAGGGCATAAATAGGAGGAAGGAGCACAGTGGAGATAAAGGAGAGGGCTAGGAAGACAAAAGTGCCCCATCTTCTCTCCTGACAGGGCCCGAGCCACAGCAGCAGAGTGATGTTGTAGAGAAATGAGGTTAACTCCTCATTACTGAAGGCGTAGAAGATGAAATCTGCAATACATAAGGAACATCAAGAACTGAATGTTTAGAATCTAGAATCATAGTCCTATACATTCGTGCGTTGCTTACCATAAAATCCAGGAAAATCCCCGCCTGGTCCTAAACTTAGACTGGCGTGAATACCACAGAGCCAAGTCGACAGAATTAATATGACTATCAAAAATGTTCCACTACAATAACCTGGACGGTTTGATCCAAACCACATCCATGCCGAAAAGAGATGATCAAGCATTGTAAAATGAAAAACGCATCACCTGACAGTTGCTATCATTACAAGTATATACCTAGATAGGCAGGAATATCATAATGTATGTGTTCATGTTTCCAGTTTGACTTCATTCCAGTTTACGACGCTGGCATATTGAGGTCTGTTTTAACAGATACTTCATCTAACGATGAGAGAGCTTACTACAATGTGCACAAATATCCTATTTATTTTAATAATTAAAAAAATAAACAAGTAGGCTAAGACCAAGCTACACCAATAACCAATGTCATTTGCAAACCCTTTTATTTTGACAGCGAATAACTTCCTCTTACGGGCAAGCGCATTGGGGGAGTATCCGAATATGTTTAGTAAAACGTAATTTTAATACGAATATTTATGGATATGTTAAACTATATCTAACTGTTTTATACAGATTAGTAATTGATCGACTCAATTGTATAGATAATCAGGCAAATAACACGTTAATAATTACAAATAGAGATTTATATCCGCCCCCCTCTACACTCGGTGTGTTGGTACGTTCCATATTGACTTCACGCATGCGCACTTGTCACGCACGCACAGTCGTTCACATCGCGTACGTTCTCCAAACGGAAAGATGGCGTCAGTCTCGAGTGAGTTTTTTTTCTTCTTCTTTTTTCGTTTATGTCGTTTTAATGTTTTAGGATTTTAGTACCTTGCAAATGCTAGAATTTGTCACAGTTGAGGTAATCGTTAAATAATGTTAAGGATTTGGGAGTTTTTGTATAACCGACGTTCCCCGAGCACGCGGCCTAAGATTTGTGTTTTTAGGTCAAGGTGGTTGTTTGAAGCTAACGGATCGTTAGCTCGGCCCAACCGGTTTTAAAATTAGTTTATAGTATACTAAGAGCATAAATTCAACACACCATCCAAATAATTTACTGTAATGCGTTTTCTTGTTCTTTAAGAGCCTATATCCAGCGCTCGTTGTTTCGTTTGAAGTAAACAGTTGCTAGCAGGCGTGGTTTAAAAACAGCGGGATAAAGAGCGCAGCCACCTCGACGAACGCAATGTTTAGTGTTGGTATTGCACTCTTGCTTTTAGTGTTGCAAAATAAACTAACGTTAGCACCTGAGATTTGTTTTTTTGCAAGTCTTGTTTTTGATGTTTTTTCATTGTCAGTTTTAGAGTAACGCGAAATCGTAAACGTTCAAAAGTTTGGTTTTCTTAAATTTATCGCGCTTACTTAACTAAAATGTTTCTTGTGAATGATTCAGTGCTTTAAACTATTAAGCCTGTCTTGTTGATATAAGCTTTGTTCCAATTGAATAGTTGGAATTCAACAGGGGCTGCACTTCATTGTCTGTGTTGAGGTGTTTGCTCAAGTCATGCATGTTTCTCCCATCGTTTTTGGACTATAATAAAACGCTAGATGTGCAGTCAGTATGCATCTTATTTTCCTGATGTTATGCAGCTCTAACTGTGTTTGCAGGACTTCTAACCTTTTGTAATCATTTACTTCCCTGTAGATTATAGCAGCTACAACCAGGCTGGTGCACAGCAGGCGTAAGTCCACCTCCATTAACATGCTGTATACCTTAACACAATGCTTGCTTTTCATTTTTTTTTTTATAACAAAACATACATAAAATGCACATTTTACACAGGTATGGCTCATACACCACCCCACCTTCTCAAGGCTATGCACAGACTGCACAGGTGAGCCTAAACTACTCAAATTCCTGTGTACTTGTTTGATAATTCATAGTTTTCACATGACATCACTTCCTTACAGGAACTACCACCTGGAGGGCAAAACAAAGCTTTCCTCCACTGACTGCCAGTTATTTTTTTTTAGGTTTGCATTAAGTAGCAAGAAACTAATATTAAAAGGCGAAATTCAGTATACACCTTATTGACGATGCATACTTTGTGCAGGCAAGCAGATGAACCCAGAATATTAACACAATGTGCAAAGTTACACATTAAATGTTTGTTCCATAGAAAACCATTGAAGAAAACACTTGGCGCATTGTTCGTTTTCCGGGCTCCTCTGCTTGCCTATATAAAGTATGCATCATCAGAGAGCTGTGTACTGAATTTGATCTTTTGATATCACTGTTTTAATTCATTAAGGCCCTTTAAGTGTTTATCACATTAAACGTTTTTTCCCACTGTTGTTAGTAATTGAAATATTGCAGTGGGTGCTTTGCATTTTGTTCACATATCTTTGTTTTATTCTTTTGAGAGGTGATCTAAATATTAGTGGATTGGAAACATGGAAAATTGACAGGCTTGTGCTGCAGTTCAATGGATGTTTTGCCCTCCAGGTCTTCAAGCCAGACTTGTGACTGAAAACAATGAATTGAGCAATCCTGGTTGTCGCAACTGATGTTTTGTGTAAAAGAGAATCCAGTGGCATGTAATTCAGCAGAACTTCTTTTATAACAGGGTTATTCTCAGCAAGATTATGGCTCATATGCTCAACCCGCCGCTGCACCCGAGTCCACCTACAGTCAGGCAACACCCTCTGCTGGAGCGTATGCGCAGCAGTATGGATCCTCATATGGACAAGCAGCAGCAGCAGCAACAACTGCTGCTGCAGCAGCAGCAGCGCCAGGTCTGTAGGCAAAGCTTATTCACTATTACACCAGATAAATTTGCCTGTTAATCATAGTGACTGGAGCATTACTGTGAAGATTTTAAATGTCCCAGAGTTCTCCCAGAAAGTTTACTCACCCTCTGGCCCTCCAAGATGTAGATGAGTTTTTCTTAATCGGAACAGATTTTGAGAAATTTTAAAGGTGCCATAGAATGCATTGATGCACTATTTTAAATTGTTCTCTGATATCTACATAGAAGGTATGTGGCTTAGGTAAGGGCAAAAATTAAACCGAAAAGGTTTTGCATGTACATTTAAAACCCTAGGATTTCTCCCCTAGAATGAAACGGTCTGTTATTGGCTTATTTGGAAGGGTCATGAATAATAATGTTGAGCTCTGCTCTGATTGGCTGTTTCACAGTGCGGCTCATTTCATTAGCTCACAGGAAGGAAAAATATATATTTCAATACTTTCTCGCGTAGTTATATCGTTGGGTAATTATACTGTATATAAAATGCGGGCATCAGAAGAGCCGCTATTAATATGCGGGGCACTGAAACTGCTTTCAAATGCACGATTGACTTTTACTTTCGCGACCGAAAAATCTGCTTATACAATGGAGCGGCAGTACTTGCCACACATTTTACAAGATCAGATGCTTGTCGGTGGTGCTCAGGATCTGTAAATCATTCGCCATCATCCTCAGTCACCTCTCCTTACTCTGTTTATGTGGTAAGTGAAATCTTATGTACTGCAATGTAACAGGCTGCCGCTAGCAAGAAGCTAACCATGTCCCTTTAGTGGCTCGCGTTATTTTATTAGAACGCGTTATTTGCTTTCCGTGCCTTTCTGAATACAGACACCAACCCATCCCTGCACTTCACATCCCCGGCACAGCCTGGAACATAACATTTATTTCCATGATCTGCCATTTTCGCTGTTGTCCTTGCTTGTTTCTTCACAATACCTGCAGGACTTCTGATGGTTCAGCTGGCGGCAGGCCTAGAACATGGGCGGGTATATGCTAGGGTTGTCACGATACCATAAAAATGTCTTACGATACTATACCAGCTGAAGTATCACGATACCAAGTAGTATCACGATACCATGCAGTATTGTGTTAATTTAAAATTCAATTCTACAAAATGAATCAATTTCATAAATAAATAGATGTAAATGAAAACAGACAATATTTTTCTCTGAATGCTTAATTAATGTGAATGAATGACTGGCTATTGTTATCCATGAAATAATCTAAACAAATCTTAGCACTGCACAGAAGCTGCATGAAGTGACATTTAGATGTGGCATTTATACATTTAGACTGTATTTATGATTGCATAAATACAGTTATGAGATTAATGTTTTAAATACTAAATTCTGAACATAGAAATATGTTGGAAAATAATGTAATATGCCTACTTTTAGATGGGAAACTTAAAATGGCCAGCAGGTGGCAGAAGTTCGTGATTGAATCACTGAGTAATTCAAACGATTCTTTCAAAACGGCTGAATCCTTCAGGAGCGAATCAAATGACTGTTTTTATGAATGGCTCATATATATTCGCCCAAGACAACGCGGATTTGGATTCGAACACAGAAACGAAACAAAAACAGCACTCTTGCTCGTGTCAATTGCCGAGCTGTCAGGAGCATTTTTTTGCTCGCAATCTTGAAATTTCCAAGTTAGCAGCATGTATATTAAAACATAACATTATAAATGAATAAAAATATATATGCATATGATTGATAAGAACTAGGGATGCAACGATACCATTTTTTCCAATCCAGAAAATTCTGATATCACCGATTCCGATCCTAGGAGTTTTTTTTTTTTTTTTTTTTTTTTTTTTTTTTTACAATGTAGAGTTTCTATACTTCTGTTCACTCTTTTGTGTGTTAAACGCAATCTACTAGCAACTTCATTTTAATGAAAAATAACATGAAAATATATATAGGGGCTTTTACCTGGTCACTGGTCATGCGTTTTGTAATATAAATCATCGCTCAAAACTTCAGGAGGAGGTTTGGACACATTCCAGACGAACTGGACATTGTAAATGCTCTGGTTGTTGAAACCACATATGTGAATTTTACTCCTCCCAAAATGTAAAAATAATAAACGGTGAGACCGTGTTAAGGCTATGAATTTTAGTCAAATGACTGCGATAACAAGCCTACCGCGGACGAGTAGCTGAGCATCGCAGACGCGCAAACTGCCGCGAATGAAACAAGAAAGACGCAGACGCTAACACAATTCTTCATTAAAAGATGTTGAATAAGACAAGCTTATCTTTCCAGTGCTGATGCTGCGCGCTCCTATTGCGGTCTTTGATCTGGAAATGAGCTGTTTTAAAATGCAGCGCTTTTGATTTCGTTGAAATGAAATTAATATACAGCGCGGGAATTGAAGATCATTTATATCGTTTTGTGAAGATTTATGTGGCTGAATGGAAACAGATAGATATCAGATCAGAGAAAACTGGTGCAGGTGTAAACAGACCCATTCTAATCTATGACAAAAATAAATTATAAACTGGTTAGTGGATAATTTGGCAGCAAAAGTTATTCTAGAAAAATCATGAGTGCACAATTTTATAAAATCTAAACATTTAGTGAAATAACATTATTTAGTGGGGAACAAATTAAAGTGAATATGTGAAGGACAAATATGTTAAAATGTTACACCTTCCTTTGCATTGTTGTAAAATACATTAATGAAAACAAGTAAATGATTTATTTATAAATATAAACTACAAAATTAAAATACATTTCTTTTAAATATATAGAAGTAATGAAGGCGCAACATATGATAGAGGAGTCCTGCCTCCATTACTGGCTAAATTAGATTATTAATAGCCTTGATAGGACAGTCAAGAAACGCTATAAATAATTTAATTGCGCAAAAGTATAAATACGAAAAGCTCCAATAGAGAACGGCACAAAGCTCTTATGCGCACCCGTGCGCAGAATGATGCGCTTGAAGCAGACGGAGTACAGCACGCAGCTCCGCATAGAGAAGTTCAAAGCACAGAGGGAAAAGATATTGATGCGTACTTATTAAATCTGCGCGATAGTTTATTGAGCCTTTTCTTTTACGGTTTTAAATCTCAGTTATTGAGCGCTCTTGAAGAGTTTCATTGTTTTGACTGAGTAAACAACGCTGAACGGAGGATGACAGACAGCGGCAGCAGAGAAGAGTTTACCTGAACTTGAATTTAACACTTAAATATTCATCTGTACTCACATTAAACTATGGAACGGCTTCAAGCACTGGACTTTGACTTTATGGTGCTTTATAATGCTTTTGTGCTTTCGTGTGATTAACAATAACACAGAATGAATGAAGCATTTATATAGCGCTTTATTGTGTATTGTTGTACACCCAAAGCGCTTTACAATCATTGAGGGGGTCTCTCACAACCACCACCAGTTGCAGCATCCACTTGGATGAACAGGCAGCCACAGGACAACGGCGCCAGTGCGCTCACCACACACCAGCTACAGGTGGAGAGGAGAGAGAGATAGAGCCAATCAAGTGGATGGGGATTATTGGGAGGCCATGTGCATGGCCAGGGAGGGAATTTGGCCAGGACACCGGGGTACTACTCTTTACGATATGTCTAGGATTTTTAATGACCACAGGAGTAGGACTAGTATACCACAATTCGGATGGACGGTCTCGTCTCTCCGATACTACCATGACCGGATCGGAGCCGATAATCCCGAATCGGAATGCATCCCTAATAAGAACCAAGTGCAAACCGCATGTTGATGAATGGAACTGTGTTCGTGATCGCAAAGGTAGAAACGAACTTTACACCTTAAGTGGTCTTAAAACTATAATACTTTCTTGCAAGATATTATGATGTTGAATAAGTGATGCGCGCTGTTTTTTTTATACTATACCGAATCAGACCCTTTCTTCTGTAAACTCGCATGAACAACGTGCAAGTGCAACTTCCCAGCAAACTGTAAGCGTGGGAAACAAATACAATATAAAGTTGTCACAGACTATACTACACAGAGCACAGCAGAAAGACATGCAATCAACTTGTAACTGCTGGCATTGTTCAGTGATTTAAAACAGTGTTGCCCGTGCAACTACTACATATCTTACGTACTACCTTATGGACGATCACCGTTTAAAAAATGCGATGGCACCGCGGGTATTTTTAAGCTTTAGTATCGCGATACTACCGTAGTACCGGTGTATCGTGCAACCCTAGTATATGCAAATGTTGGGGGCGTAACTATTAGTGATCCCGACTGTTACGTCACAGTTGGTGTTATGTTCTGATTCGCCTTTTTTCAGTGGTCTTTTTTTATTCACGAGATTTACATAAGGAGGATGGCACGTTTAATCCTCTGCAGTGAATGGGTGCCATCAGAATGTGAGTTCAAACAGCTGATGAAAACAATCCGCAAGTAATCCATTCGACTCCAGTCCATCAATTTATGTGTTGTGTGCCCAAAGCGTGAATCCGTATTCAGAAAGGCACGGAAAATAACGCATTCTACGGAGCCAGTAAAGAGACATGGTTAGCCGCTTGCTAGCGGCAGCCTGTTACATTACAGTACATAAAAGTTCACTTACCACATACATTGTAAGGAGAGATGACTGGGGTCTATGGCGAATGATTTGCAGATCATGAGCAACACTGACAAACATCTAATCTTGTAAAATGTGTGGCAAGTACTGCCGCTCCGTAGTATAGTGTCTGTGTGATCACGAATCTCGAAAGCGAAAGTAAAATAAGTGCGCATTCGAAAGTGGTTTCAATGCCCTGCATATTAATAGCAGCTCCCTGATGCCTGCAATTTATATACAGTATAATTGCTATACCGCCTCAACATCGTGATGTCTGTCAGCTATCAGCGATGGCATCGTCTATCGGCCCAACACTAATACGAGTAATCCAAAATAATGCATCCTCTAGTGAAAGTCCAGCCCCAGTTGTCCTCTTGAATAAAAATAAAAAAACACCAACATATTTGTTTACAACTATTTTGGACTGCTTCATCTGTGCATATTTCTCTCCTGATTCAGATAATTTTTTTTTCACTGGAGCATGCCGTATTATGACTAGAGGACCTGTATTTTAGATGGAAGCAATGGTTTGAAGTTAATTTCTCGATGGATTTTACAAACATGCAACTTTTCACATCACAAGAATATTATTTGATGGATTGGTGTCATGTGGATTGTGATTATCATCTGTTTGAACACTCATTCTGATGGCACATATTCAGTGCAGAGCATCCAGTGGTTGATTTTTAAATTTCTAAATTTTCTCTTAAAATTCCTTTTAAAGGACAATTTTCTATAATTCATTAAGTGTGATTTTCTTGTTTGGTTTTTTAAAAATGCAGAGACCAACAAGCTTTGTGGGAAGAGACACTTGGCAAGCAATGCATAATGTCTTAGTGTATAACGGTTAAAAGGATCTGACAAAGTAGATTTCTTTCAAGAACATTAAAAACTGAAAATGTTTGTTGACATTTGAGTTTGGTGCTTTCCACGCCTTTTAGTTGTTAGGCTTGGAAATTCCTGCTTTCTAAATTGCTCCATTTTAGTTCTCTTGTACACATGGTCATGCTATGTTTATTCAGGTGCACATAGAACATGATTCTCATAGCTAATGTTAAATCATTATTCTCCATCTCAGCTGCATATGGAACAGCACAGCCAGGAGCTTATAGTCAGCCTGCACAGAGTTACGGGGCCAGCAGCTACACCAACGCCACTGCGGCCCCTGCCACCCAGGCCTCTTATGGCTCCCAGCCCGGATACTCCGCCCAGCCGGCCTATTCTGGCTATAGCCAGCAGCCTGCTGCCTCCGCTCCTCAGAGGTAACTGGACCGTCTCCTAGAGCATCACATCAACAGGATGCTGTTATGGCGCCTCCCACAGTATTTCAATATGCTGTTCTTTCTTCATGCTGCCTGAATGTGAAAGCCACTTTAAATACACAGTTCCCCTGCAAATACCCCGTTTCTTTCTGTAGTGAATGTGTAAGATCAAAGAGGCTGTTTATGCCAATATGCTGATATTTCTAATATGTAACATTTCTTAATATTATCAATGTTGAAAACAATTGTGCATATCTTTTGTGGGAACAGTTTTGCATGAATAGAAAGTTCAAAAGGACAGCATTGTGTAAATCTTAACTGTTTGTTTTGATCAATTTAATGTGTTCTTTGAAACATTATGTACAGTGTGAATACATCTTTCAAATGTTTTTCATTCTTTTGTATTGCAGCTATAGTGCAAGTGGCCAGCCGGCCTACAACCAAGGTGCCTATTCCCAGCCTGGAGCTTATTCTCAGCCTCAGGGTGGGTACCAGGCTCAGCAGCCAGGCTATGGGCAACAACAGCAGAGCAGCTATGGGCAGGCACAGCCACCTCAGCAGCACCAGCAAGGCCCACCTGCTGCCTACCCCCCTCAGGGGAACAGTTCTTATGGACAATCTCAGTACGGCCAGCAGAGTGCATCACAAAACGATTACAACCAGCAAAGCCCTTATAGTAAGGGTGCTTTCACTATTTTTCACCATTTTAGTGTTTTTGTTCATTTTCTAGTCAGTTTCTTATCAAGCTAAAGCTATATGCTTAGTGCGTGATCTCTCCTGTAGGCAGTTACAGTCAAAGTGGTGTGAGCGGAGGCTACCCAGGGTCGCAGCAGCGGGGTGGATACCCAGGAGATTCCGGCAGAGATGGTTATGATCGAGGTCCTCGTGGGCGTGGGGGTATGGGCCGCGGAGGCATGGGGTAAGTTCAGACTTTAATGTAACTAACTATTCATTGCTCTCTCTCCCGCTCGCTCATTTCACTGAGCGGAATCACTCGCCACATGCAGGGTTTGTATGTACAGGTGTCTAAGAAGAGTGGAGTTTCTTGTGTAGTTCATTCAACTATTTTATTTGTAGAGGTTTCTATGATACCCAAAGTGTATTGTTGCAGGGATGTTTTATTTTGGTATTGCATATGGCAAACGTTATTTTTACTATTACAGTTTTGAAGGGGCACTTAATGCGTATTCGAAGACAGAGGAAGTCATTTATTTGTACAGCTTACTGGTCTTTGCCTTTTCTTTACTCACGGTTATTTCAAGTGTGGCAGCGTATCAAATATTTGAGGTTTTTGATTGGTGTTGAGGTATTTAATTAAACATTTCTTTAATTTATTTTGTTGCAGTAAGCTGCCTACTAAATTAACAACATTTAGTTTTTTTTCAAAAGCTGTATGAGGATCTGTACTGCTGTTGAGTTTGAATGGGGAAATGGAAAAATTAGCAAATACGCATCAAGTCTTGGAAAAATTGTTAGTTTACTGTGTAATTTTATCGCAGCAGACAGTGGCACACGATCATGGGTGTTTTAAGTTTTGTCCTTAATTACTGGGTTTTAAATTCTGAATGGAACTTTGTCTATTGAAAGTATGCAGAAAGTAATCGGGTTTCAAAATGGTGAATGTAAGCAGAAGGGTTGGTTCAGCATTGGAAAAAAAAATGATCTTTTAAATGAAATGGTTGGAGTAACCTTGAACAGAATCCTTGAATGTTTAATGGACACCCATACAATGAAATACTTTGGTAACCAGAGGGTAAGAATTTTTTTTTATGCATAAACAGTTCTTCAAACACTTTTCAGTAGGTGGTTTTGTTAACCCATAAAACTAGTAAGTATTCACTGACTTCAAACAAAACAGCAAAATCAAGTTATTTCTGGTCCAACTGAACTTGTTTCAAGGGATGGTGAGCATGCTATTAAACATTTCTGACATTTAAATTGTATACATTTTCATGTACTTAAATATTTTTGCATTTATGAACTGTTTTCTCATTTCAAAGGTCTTGTTTTAACATTCTTTGTCACATTTATGCGCTGCAGGTATCAGAGATCGATGTAAGAACAGCAGTACTTATTCTTTAAGTACCTTTTTCCATTTCAAAGGCGACAGCTCAAAGAACCATGGGGAATTTTCTTGACAATTGTTTTTTAGCTAATGTTTGGATCATTCTTTTACCAGCATATTTGTGATTTCTTTTTTATATACTTATCACCCTTTGTAAATATTTGTCATTTGTACTATATATATTTTTGAGTGTACTATTGTTCAGTGCTGATGTTTTATTGGTTTATTTTGGATTGAAATGTTAAAGGGATTTTTCCAACTAACAGGATTGCTGTATTTAAAATTTGCCTCAACATTTATTACATTGGTTGCAGCCCTAAGCATGAGGCATCAAGCTAACTTGACAAGTCATCTCATTTTAAAAAAGGTTTACAAAAATGCAATGTATTTCTGGTCCTGTGTGGATGTCTTTTTACCTTACATGCAACCAAGCTGTTAAATACCATATAACTTGTTACAGAATTCATGAAGCAGCCCAGTTAGTTACTAAAATACACTGTACATTTATCACATGGGGCAAGGTTAGAGGGAGATATTGTTCATTTCCTACTCAAGTCCTATGGTTGGAGACTAAAAGGAATATCGCCTTCATATCTTCATGTTTAGCATCGCTGGAGACAGAGGGGGCTTCAATAAGCCTGGTGGTAAGTTCCTAAAGTGTATTCCATTGGCTAGTCCACTCGAGTTAATGTAGAGGCCATTCATGCCTATGTGTTCTTAAGAGATTCATTTGGTGTGCCACTTTTTTTTATTTTTTTACCAAAAGAGTGTCCTAATGGTTTATATTTGGATTTCTTCAAAAGTTGAGACGTGTCCTTTGACAGAAGCGTCTTTTTTTTCTTTTTTTTTTTTTTTTTTTTTTAATTGTGCAATTTATTTATTTTTTTTCCCCCATTTCATTCTGAGAATCTTTTGTGGTCATGGGTAATCCTGAAAATGGTCATATCTTCTCAATGTATTTAATACTGCTCACAGGTTTTTTGTCTTGGCAGATGGGCAGGTTTGCTTTTAAGGTGTGATGTCGTTGTCTAATAGTGTTTCTTGTCTGTCTTCTCTTTGATCCGTGGAAACCAAGGCATGAGGGGTGGAATGGATCGTGACATGGGTATGTGCTGTAAATTATTCCCCTCTCTTTTAATACATGTACATCACAGATAAAAAGTTTTGTCTTTTCAATTATATTTGTTTTAAATCAAGGATGCAGTAATATGTACTAAAGTGACAGTAAAGACTTGTTACAGTGCTGTTCTTGTGAATTTTTATTCAAATAAGCTTGAAAAAATGATGAACGCACAGTTTCCACAAAAATGTTAAGCTGCAACAACTGATTTCAATATTGATAAATGTTTCTTGAGCACCAAATCGGCATATTAAAATGATTTCTGAAGGATCGTCTAGCACTGAAGACTGCACTAATGGCTGCTGAAAATTTGGCTTTGGCATCACAAGAAGTTGTTTTTAAGAGATGTTAAAATCGAAAACTAGTCTGCGCCAATAGCCTTGAGGGCAGTGTGCTCCCCTATAACGCCATTGTGCTACGGGTGTCCTGAGTTCGAATCCCGGCTTGTGGACCTTTCCTGATCCCGCCCACTCTCTCTCCCACTTTGCTTACTGTCAGAATAAAGGCAAAAACACCAAAAAAAAAAAAATATTTTCTATATATATAGAAAACTGGGCCTGTATTTATCAAGCCTCTAAGAATTACTCTCAAGAACACTGCTAAGAATTGACTTAAGTGGAAAAAAATTCTTGGCTCAAAGCTGCGATTAAAAGTTAGTTATCAATCATCTCAGTCATAATTTAAGCGAAGTGTAGGACTAAATCTTAAGTGTCAGTCTTAGAGATGATTCACGACACTTTGCTGTGCCACAAACGGGATTTTGGATGACGACATACGCATGGACCAATCACTGAATAGATTTCCTTAATTAAGAATATTCTCAGATAAATTCACATTGAATGGTTAAATTCCTAATAGGAGTTTACATTCAACACACATTTGACAGTAAAGACTTTTCAAGAGAACACATTATGGCAAGGAAACGAAGCATCATCACAACTTAATTTAGGGTGCCGATAGATGATAGTATAGTGTATCGACTGTTGCTGATGCCTTTGACAACAGCGAGACGATTATTATTATTATTATTATCCGTCAAAAATAGACTTTAATCTTTAGTGATGCAGCTTGGAGAGCGGCTTCAGAAACTTGCCACGGCGCGGCTGATCAGCTCCGGTGGCTGTGGAGCTGTAACGCGCACAGACGCGTGCAGTGTAAATAAGGGGTAAGAGATTTATTCATCATACAGTGTAGATCGCATAATACTCGCGCTAGACTGAAGTCAGTTATGATGTTGTTTGGTAATGTAAATGTTCTTTGCTCGTTTTGAATAACTGAGGAAATGTAACTTGTTTGATTAACTGCTCGTCGCCAAACATTTCAAAGACATTCCTCCTCTCCTGAAAGATTCGCGCACGTCTCTGTCTCTTCAGCGCCATTACAAGCCCCTGCTGGCAACTCCTAACCACTTGAGAGACCTCTCCAGCTGTCTTAAATAACTGGGAGAGTAAGAGTGATTCTTAGCTTTAAGAAATTTGATAACTTGCTTTTATACTTAAGTTTGAAAGTAGGAGTAAATTTCATGAATTCTCAGCACTTAAGACTAAAATGGCACTTTGAGAAGCTTGATAAATACGGGCCCTGGTGTTTTGAATTGCAACTTCAGATATTGCAGGTTTCATTTTACTATATTTGATCAAATAAATGCATCCTTGAGTAGCATAAGAGGCTTCTTTAAAAAAATCTTGACTTTACATTTTTGAACCATAATGTAAGTGTATTAAAAATACATCTTGGGGTTGTAAAAGTGTTAAATTTGATTCTCTTTCACAAACACAGGGCATCCAGGAGAGCAGGACTCTGAGAACAGCACCATCTACATCACAGGCCTCACTGAGAATGCCACTCTACCAGAGATGGCCGACTTCTTCAAACACTCTGGAGCGATACGGGTGAGGATCTACATGACTAGATTCATTCTGAATAACAACATCAGCCTTTTATCATCAAAATTCAGCTGTTGTAGTGGCTGCTTTGACAGTTTCCATTTTTCATAGCCATCTTGACAATTTTTGTTTCTCAGATAAATCGGCGTTTAAACCAACCAGCCATAAACATCTACACAGATAAAGACTCTGGCAAACCAAAGGGAGATGCCACGCTGTCCTATGAGGAACCTGCCTTTGCTAAAGCTGCTGTTGAACACTTTGATGGTTGGTTTCTCAGATTATTTTCATCTACTGTTAATTGCTTATTTATTCTGCCCGTTCGACTTGATCTCTTTTCACTTTTAAACATGTTCTCAAACATTAACCTGCTGCTCATACCTCAGGTAAGGAGTTCCAGGGCCGGAGGTTAAAGGTCTCTATGGCTCGCCGGAAGCCCATGATGGGGGGTATGAGAGGTGGAATGCCGATGAGAGGTGGCCCTGGGATGGACCGTGGAGGTATGATAAATCCTCAAGCCAGCAGGAATCCTTCAGCTGGAGGGTGTTTCTGTATTGTAATGGTGGCTTTGTTTTGTATGCCAACAGGTATGGGAAGAGGAGGGGAGAGAGGTGGTTTCCCCCCGCGTGGAGGCCCTCGAGGTGGAATGGGTTGGAACGGGCCTCCAGGAGGCAATGTGCAGAAGAGAGCTGGAGACTGGGAATGTCCCAACTCGTGAGTGAAACAAACTGTTTTGTTTTGAAGCAACCGAATTACGATGCATCTGTTTTGCAATACATGAGTCCTGCTGAATAAGCATAAAAACATTGAATAAGCATAAAAACATTTCTGGCTATCTATCATTTATCTCATTGCAGTGGGTGTGGAAATCAGAACTTCTCCTGGAGGACGGAGTGTAACCAATGTAAAGCTCCAAAACCTGAAGGCCTAGGTGCTCCTTCCTTCCCTCCTGCAGGTACACACAGATTGACAGTCTTCCCTCATCGGCTGATCTCTAAAAGTGTCCTCTAAAAGTGACTGAGATTTGTGTTGATGTGTAACAGAAAAAACATGATTTGTTTTAATTGAATATTCAGGCGGTGATCGTGGCAGGGGTGGAATGAGGGGTGGTAGGGGAATGGATCGTGGTGGTCCGGGGGGCATGCGTGGAGGCTGGGGAGGAGATCGCGGCGGCTTCAGAGGTGGCCGTGGCGGAATGGACAGGGGTGGATTCAGAGGAGGTAGCAGGGGTGGTCCTCCCATGGACAGAGGGGGCAGGAGAGGCATGGGACCCCCAGGCAAGATGGATATGAGGTGAGCGTCATTTTCTGTGAGTATAACAAGACAAATGCAAAATGCTTTAGTCTGGGTGGTGCTTCATGTACTTACGATACATATTCTTTTATTTGTTTAACAGGGATCATCGTCAGGAGCGCAGAGACAGACCCTACTGAGATCATGCATCAAGCAAATGGAAATTTACATAGAGGAAAATTTTAAAAGTCCTTTTTATTTATGATTCCATATTTATACATGGCTATCTTTTCTTTTCTTTTTTTGCTTTGTTTTTAATTTCAGTACCACTTTGTGGTTTTAGTTAAACCTTTAGGTTGCTTTTTTTTGTATTCGATAATGGCCTTTTTCTTTTTAAAGATTCTTTTTGCCCTGTAGTTACCATTTTTTGGGGATGTCCGTCTTACATGTCTCTCTCTATGTAACTATGTACTTTGAACTGTTTTTAAAAAAAATAAACTTTTCCACCTCCAATCGTTTTTTCGTTTTTTTCATACTGTGGTTTTTGCTTCCTGAAGTTGGCAGCAATTATTACTTCATACATGCCATCTATTCATGTGTCTGTGTTAGCTAATAGAGGTTTTAGCCTCCTGTTGATTCATGCTTTAAGCTCTACTTTTATGAATAGGTGCAATTCAGACTTTAACCATTAGGGGTCTCATTTGTTCTATTTCTAGTTTCAATCACTTCCATCTGCATGATAGAGCAGATTTATCTGCTGAGTACCATGTAAAATGATGCCAGCTGTTATCAGAGCATGACTAAGCCTCCATTAGAGCCTCTTGATGAACAATGTTGGTGTATCTGAATCTATAAAATGATCAAGTACATTTTTTTTCCCCCTTGTTTCGAGAATTCAGTATAATCAAATGCGGTGCAACATTTTTCGGATGTATAAGCAGTTACTGTAGGGTCACGTTTAAGTCAAAAAAAAATTTGGGGGGGGTGAATTAAAGCTGTTCAATCACTAGCTGTGCAGAATGTTTCTATTAAAAACGAACACTGCAATGTTTTCTGCTCTGACGTTTAACTGTTCTATAACGGCATGGGTTGAAACTGGTCTCCTGTAAAACTCGAGACCGTTATCAACATTTTACTTCATCTGAAAAGCATCTGGCATGTGTTCACCATGAGCCTGTGTTGAATCATTGCTCTTGTTAATTGAAGTGTTGGCAGGAGCTGACAGGATCATGCTTGTACATGCTTTGGAGCCTTTTTGCAAACCCGTCTTAAGTTCTTATCTAATTACACTCAGAAATTGAATTAAGCAAAGGTAATTCTCAGTCATAAAATATTTAAAAGCATAGAATGGATAGTGTTTAATTTCAGTTTCACTGACTGATGCCTTTTTAATAGACATCTTGGAGCCAAATGCTCACTTGCTGGAGAGCTGTGGAATGAACTGGTTAGCATATGTGTTCACAGAAAAGCTGATTCATCCAGGCCTTGAAGAATGATCTCATTCCTTCTCTCGCTGTGTGTCCTCCCCTCTGTCTAGCTCTCTTAAAGAAACAACCAACGCTTTTCAAATCAAAACAAGGGCCTCCCTTTGGCTGCACGGCTGCTGTTAGAATCACAAGCTGCAGTAGTCCGGGCCGAGCTATTGAAGTGCACACTGCCAGAGCAGGAAGTAAAACAAAAGAAACTAAAAACATTTCCATTATGCTCTCAGATCCCACGTTAGGGTATCATGCAGACAAGAAAGTGAATAAAAGCTCAATGATGCACAAAAGCAATCATGATGTTTTATGGTTGGTATGCTGTTATGTTTAGAAGAGAGTGGCTGTGATTTAAATCTGCAGTTGGTTTGTTTGGTGACGTACGGCAAAAACATCCAAGCAAAAGTGGCTCTTAAAATAGGATGACACTAGGGAGGGAAGCTGGACACTTGAGTTTTCCTCATAAGGATAATTTCTCCATGACATTACATCCATGTCTGGAGTTCTGACTTGTTGGATGTTTTAACTATTAAATGCATCAAGTTCTGAATACCACAGTTTGACAGGTGTAGGGTCTCAGGCAGGCTCATAATAATAGCAACTGGTGGGTTATTAATAATCTGGTTAGATGGTATTCAGAACTTGATGCATTTTAATAGTTAAAACATCCAACAAGTCAGATCCACTAGCATAAACTATAAGACATAATCGGAAGGATTGTATTAAACCATGACGTTTAGATACTCCTATTTCAAGTTCCTTTCCTCTAAAATCATTTTGTCTTCTCATTCACAGCATGTGCCCTAATGTGGCTTTGACCTATGATTGTTAAGAGTTGAGTTTCTGAAGACAGACTTTCAGTTGTCTTACAGCCATTAAATTTATTGTTTAAAGGAGACGAATGAGTGCTGATTAACATCATGATGATGTCCTCATGTCTGTCTTTTGTCTGCCTTCAGAATGGCCCTTTCATTTGCTGATGACCAAGACCATTGGCAGAGTAGTGCGAATGAGCCTGGACTAAAGGTTTGGAGCCCAAACAGCAACAGTGTTGGATAACCACATTAATTTAATTTGACAGACTTGATTAAAGTTTGGCAATGAGAGTTTTGGGGAATGTGGATCAAACAAAGATTGACATTACTGAGCAATGGAGCAGATACAAGTGGCAAACACTTTTGTAAAAAGAACGTTTTCTCACTGATTGATGATCAAACAGATTATCTTTAAAGTTCTACAGTGGTCTTTACACGAGTACAGCAAGATTTGATTTTATTATTATTTTTTAAGTTTATATATGACACCCAAACACATTTCACGGCTCTCAAAAATACTTCATTCTGATTAGTCAACATCGACGTTTTACCGTAGGCGCTACTTGCACGCCTCAAAAATTACTCCGCGGTTTCGCATTTTTACGCGTGTTAACGTTAAATTCGCTCGTTTGTGCAGCAAACAACGAACAGGTAATAAAGCTAAGAGCCGGGTGGAACTGAAACTAAATATGTTTCCTAACAAGTCACCAAATGGCTTTGAATTGCAGCTAGAAATATATCAACTAAAAGGCTATTGTACATAGATGGACTATTTTTAGCGGAAGCTTTAAGGTAACGTTAATGGAAACAACATAATATTTATAATAATAATAACTAAATCAATCAAAATGTAATGTCATTGCATTTATTTATTTGGTAAATGGTTGTATAAATAAGTCAGTCGGTCCTCATGGTACAATAGGCCTAACGTTACCCTCCACTTTGCGTCGCCTGACTACATTCATCATTATATTGTTTATTATCACATGAAGGTAGTATGTTTAATTACATCACATGTAATTTAAGTTGAGTGATTGATTTAAACAGACAGGCAGCGCGTGCAAACATATTACATGATCAAAGTCGCGCTGATTAAACCTGATTTTTTTTTTTTTCAAGTGTGAAGCAATCACAGGATCCCTGTTCCCATCAACGAACATGCAAATTGGAGATATGATAAGCAAAAGCAACATCCTCGTTTCTATTTTCGCTCGACTGCACAACAGTAACTGTATTTGAATAAAAATTATCGGTATCAACCGAATGTCAGATGCAAATTTGAACGGTTTGGCCGTTGTTAGCTGACTGAAATAAAGGGGATGCGCAGGGATACAGTTGCCGTTGATCCTCTTATGAGATGCAACTCAATGAATGTATGAGCCACTGCAGCTCCACGTGTTGGGCAGGAGGAGGCGCATAGGACGGGCACATCATTTCCAACCGACGAAGATTATTATTAAAGTGTCCCAGTAGACCGGGGCTGCCTTCCTGCCTCAATCGGCCATGCGTCCTCCGAGTGAACGATTGAATAAACGAGGCGTTGCGGAGCGCTGTTAGCCAATGTGGATGCTCTTCACGCACAACGATAGTGTGTCGTCGAGCTGTCATGTACTGATAATCGTCCTGTTTCTGTTTCGCTCCGGACTTCCATAGGGGGAATGAGTAATCGTTATGTGGTCATTGAAGGAGGCGGGTATCTCACAGACATCCGGAATCCATCGCGGAATCCCACAGCTGTACCGCGGCGCTGCGAGTAAAAGCGGCCCGCTTTAGGAGCTCCTACCGCGCGTCGTTATGCCATTCCCAACGCTGTTTATGGAGGATCGCCGTATGAGACAGGCGTGCTTTTCGTGCCTTGATTGATACGCGTTTTCCCGTAATATGGCCGATCAGAGCAACATTCAATCCGCCGCCTCCAAAAGCATCAGGCCGTTCAAATCCAGCGAGGAATACCTGTATGCCATGAAGGAGGATCTGGCTGAATGGCTGAACACGCTGTACGAGCTGGACATCACGGCGGACACATTTATGGAGGGTCTGGGGACCGGCTGCGCGCTCTGCCGGCATGCAAACAACGTGAACCGCGCCGCCCACGAATTCAAGAACAAGTATCCAGATGCGGCGTTTTCGCTGCGGATACCCAGCAAGGACGTGGTCTTCCTGTCGAGGAACGTCATACCGGGCTCGTTTTTGGCCCGAGACAACGTGTCCAACTTCATCGGCTGGTGCAGACAGGAGCTCTGGATCAAAGATGTGCTCATGTTCGAGACCAACGACCTGGTGGAGAGGTGCAACGAGAAGAACTTCGTGCTGTGCCTGCTGGAGGTGGCTCGCCGGGGGGCCAAATTTGGCATGCTGGCCCCCATGTTGATTCAACTCGAGGAGGAGATCGAGGAAGAGATACGGGACCAGGAGAACCTGACGGAGGCTCTGGGGGAGTCGCAGAGCCCGCCGAGCAGGACGTACAGCCGCAAGGAGAGCATCGGCGAGCCCGACCCAGAGCTGCTGGCCCGCTGGCAGCAACAGCAGAAGAGAGTCCTGCTGGATATGCGCAACCTGGACGAGCTGGTGAGTTTGACAGGTGTAGGGTCTAAGGCAGGCTCATAATAATAGCAACTGGTGGGTTATTAATAATCTGGTTAGATGGTATTCAGAACTTGATGCATTTTAATAGTTAAAACATCCAACAAGTCAGAACTCCAGACATGGATGTAATGTGTCATGGAAAGTTCTGGTGTCAGTGGTTAGTTGTGTTACATGGACCAGAAATTACATATAGGTTATCAAAGGTTACCTCGTTCAGTGCTTCTACTTTTCTGTCAAATCTTGACTTGCACTGAATTCAACTTTTACTTTCAATGGCTCTACATCTCAAATGACAGCCTTGGAAGAAAAATCCAGTGCATCTCATTAAACTAATACATTAAACATGGGACAAAATATGGCTTCATTAGTTTTTAAATATAGCAAAATTTATGCTTTAAAATGATCGCTAGAATTTTCTTCTAGCAAAGTGAACAACAAAGTACCATTTGTTTTCTTTTTATTTGAATGGCTACCCTTTATAGATAACTTTGCAGTTTCTTTATTATATAGAAATAAATTAGACACTTATTTAACATTTAAAAATGATTTTGATGTTTTAAGTAATTGTGACTTAATTCTTTTTTCACAACCATGTGTCAAAGCATTCATAACTAATGAAGAAAATTAGTTTGAAACCATACAAATTAATTTATTGAAGTGAATGACAGATTTGTAAAAAATTATAAATATGAACTCTGTGTCAAATCCCCCATAACTAATGAAGACAATTTGCTTTAAACCATCTAAATTCATTAATTGAACCATCTAAAGTCATTTATTGCAGTGAATGCCAGATTTGTAAAAAATAACTAAATATTAAACATGTGTCAAAGCTCTCATAACTAATGAAGAAGATTAGTTTGAAACTATATAAATTCATTAATTGAATCTAAATTAATTTACTGAAGTAAATGCCAGATTTGTAAATATTTATAATTTGTAATTATTATTTGTTTCGGCCCATATTGAGTGAAAACATCTTTTGTGAGAAAATGTAAACAGGAGGATTCATCCAAACATACCTCTGACCCTGCTGATTGAATCGCTTGTATTTGGTCAGTTTTGTAACCTGTTTCATCCCAGTGATTCAGTGATTGACATTATCTGGTCTTGTGAGTGGATCTTTGTTTGTGTGTGTGTGTGCTGAATGAAAGGTCAGAAAGTCTGTGATTTCTATTGGTGTGTGACATCTGAGTCTGCACATTTTCTTTTACCCTGGTCATGAGGAATGCTGACCGTCCATGCCATATCTCGCCTATGTGTTCTTGAGGGTGAAAGGTTGTTCTTAAGGACCAGAGAAATTGGATTCTGGTCTGTGTTGGTAAGTTAGTGAGATAGTTGAATGTTTAAATACAGAGTGACTGATGAACACATCATTCTTATTTGATTTAGCTTCTTTGATTGGACAGCTGTGGTTATTTCCCTCTAAAAGTCCCTCTCTTCACTCCATTTATGCTCTGATCAGCAATGTAAATTTCACCACTTAAATCCACCAAACTGTCAACATCATCCCAAAGATCAATATTTAAAGAATTAAGTTGTCAGCTAGTGTTGGTCCATCGTAGAAACAGCAGTGAGCCGTTGTGAGCGTGTAAGCACCTTTTTCCCTGTGCGTGAACTGCTAGCATCAGCATGAGTTGAGGCAGGGTGAAGAAACAGTGAACGTCAGGTGCTGTTACATCAGGAACTCATTCCATACAGGTTGTTAGATTTTTTACTAAATGTAAGCGTACTGTTAAAGTATACGGTCAGTATTTTATCTGGCACAGTAGACACTTTGATTTGTTCCCTTTTATGGTTGACCTTGTCTGGATCATCTAACACAGCTGCTCGTCTTATCTCACAAGCTATGTAGCTGAACAGAGCAGCTGGCTTTGTCCTGCAGAGACAGGGTGGATTCAGTGACAGACAGCAAGTCCAAACATTAGATCACCCTGAAGCTCCAGGACATACTGGAGCACTCCGCAGAATTCACACTCGCTCATCTTGTCTGCTTTAATATATTGGTCTGTGAGATTAACTGCCCTTTATAATTATACAATTTCTCACAGGCTTTGTTCTCTGACAGGCATGTTCGGACAGATCTTTGTTTTGATTCATTTAGAGTTCACCGTGTTGCCATATTTTAGAGATATTTCATGCAGCCACTTATGACTGGTTTGTGGGTAAATTATACTTCCACACAAATCCATTCAGACTTCCTCTCTTTCTATATATAAAGCTTGTTGGTTCATTGTTTTAAGCAATTTGATAATACGGAAGTTCTGTGTAATTGTTTCTTTTTTTTCTTTTCATCATGACATTTGCTTTTGTGCTTTCTTGATTTAGTGTACAACCCCAAATCAGAAAAAGTTGGGACAGTATGGAAAACGCAAATAAAAAAAGAAAGTAGTGATTTCTAAATTTACTTTGACTTGTATTTCATTGCAGACAATATGAACACAAAATATTTCATGTTTTGTCTGGTCAACTTCATGTCATTTGTAAATATACATCCTTTCCTGTCATTCAGACTTGCAACACATTCCAAAAAAAGTTGGGACAGTAAAGCATTTACCACTTTGTAATGTTGCCATTCCTTTTCACAACACTTAAAAGACATTTAGGGACTGAAGACACCAAGTGATGAAGTGTTTCAGGTGTAATTTTGTCCCATTCTTCCTGCAAACAAGTCTTAAGGTGGGCAACAGTACGGGGTCTTCGTTGTCGCATTTTGTGCTTCAAAATGTGCCACACATTCTCTATTGGAGACAGGTCGGGACTGCAGGCAGGCCAGTCAAGTACCCGTACCCTCTTCCTCCGCAGCCAGGACTTTGTAATGTGTGCAGAATGTGGTTTTGCATTGCCTTGTTGAAATATGCATGGACGTCCCTGGAAAAGATGTCTTCTTGAAGGCAGCATATTGTGCTCCAAAATCTCTATGTACTTTTCAGCATTAATGGTGCCATCACAGAAGTGCAAGTTACCTTTGCCAAGGGCACTGACACAACCCCATACCATGACAGACCCTGGCTTTTGGACTTGTTGCTGGTAACAGTCTGGATGATCCTTTTCTTCTTTGGTCCGGAGCACACGGCATCCATTCCTCCCAAAAAATACCTGAAATACTGATTCATCTGACCACAGTACACGTTTCCACTGTGTGATGGTCCATCCCAGATGCCTCCGAGCCCAGAGAAGTCGACGGCGCTTCTGGACACTGTTAACATAGGGCTTCCTTTTGGCACAGTACAGTTTTAACTGGCATTTGTGGATGTAACTACGTATTGTGGTACTTGACAAAGGTTTGCCAAAGTAGTCCTGAGCCCATGTGGTGATATCGCTTATAGATGAATGAGGATTCTTGATGCAGTACCGCCTGAGGGATCGGAGATCACGGTTGTTCAGCTTAGGCTTGCGCCCTTGTCCTTTACGCACTGAAATTCCTCCAGATTCCTTGAATCTTTTAATTATGTTATGCACTGTTGAAGGTGAAATATCCAAATCTCTTCCTATCTTTCTTTGAGGAACATTGTTTTTAAACATTTCAATAATTTTCTCACGTATTTGTTGGCAAACTGGCGATCCTCGGCCCATCTTTGCTCCTAAAGGACTAGACCTTTCTTGGATGCTGCTTTTGTACCAAATCATAATTACAATCACCTGTTGACATCAACTGTTTCAAAACACATCATTATTTAACCAATTTACCTCATTACTAGCCCTAAATTGCTCCTGTCCCAACTTTTTTTGGAATGTGTTGCAGGTCTGAATGACAGGAAAGGATGTATATTTACAAATGACATGAAGTTGACCAGACAAAACATGAAATATTTTGTGTTCATATTGTCTGCAATGAAATACAAGTCAAAGTAAATTTAGAAATCACTACTTTATTTTTTTATTTGCGTTTTCCATACTGTCCCAACTTTTTCTGATTTGGGGTTGTAATAAAACACTGTAAAAGAAGTCAAGTAAACTTTAAAAGTGGGGATGCTCAATATATCAGTAGTGTATGAGTTATCTGATTATGTAATTGATTTGTAACTTTTATTTGTATCAGTCCATATTAAATATATATCAGCCAATATTTGATATTTGTGACCCTGGACCACAAAACCAGTCATAAGGGTCAATTTTTCGAAATTGAGATTTATACATCATCTAAATAAGCTTTTCATTGATGTATGGTTTATTAGGATAGGACAATATTTGGCCGAGATACAACTATTTGAAAATCTGGAATCTGAGGGTGCCAAAAAATCTAAACACTGAGAAAATCACCTTTAAAGTTGTTCAAATGAAGTCCTTAGCAATGCATATTACTAATCAAAAATTAAGCTTTAATATATTTACGGTAGGAAATTTACAAAATATCTTCATGGAACATGATCTTTACTTAATATCCTAATGATTTTTGACATACAGTAAAAGAAAAATGGATAATTTTGACCCATACACTATGTATTTTTGGTCCAGGGTTGCTACAATTCTGACCGCGGAGACTGGTTTTTGGTCCAATATTACATTTAATTCTGTATTCTCCTTTTTGACATCACGTAACACTTACTTATAGTTAATATTAAATAACACAGTTAAATGAAATGTTTAGCATGAAATTCATTTGATTCATTCATTTTTATGAACAGATTAATAAAAGATCTTAACTGAATCTGTTTGATTACACCAGCAAAAGTCATTTTAATGGTCAGATAAGGTAAAATGATCTCCAACACACTGACAACTCACATTATGGTCCCTAAGTTTATCATTCTGGATTATGATGTTAGTTTTCACTGTTTTTGTTTTGGGCTGTCCATCCACGGTGTGGTTATTCTAATCTTGGACTTAGTTTGAGGATTTTAGCACGGTCACTTGGTTATTTTAGATTTAATACTAATACACACAAACATCAAAGTCACTGTTCAAATGAAAGATTCATGATTGTAAAGTAAAACGATGACCATGAGGATTATTCTACTTTGATCTTGTATTTCTTAAAGAGATTTCCATGGAAACAGGATAGAAGGCTTTTGCGGATGTGCTTGGATTTAGTATTGGTAATCCAATCATCCCAGTGGAATATGAAAGGTAGTTTTGCCTGATCCTCACCGTCCATTAGTTCCTCACACATCCTCCTTCCCAAGAGGGTTTAATATTCTGAAATAACATTCATGCTGCATGAGGAAAAGCAGAAGTGTCTCAGAGATATGAGTGTATTTGAATTACACAGCTATAGTTCCTCTTGATTTTCTTAGTTACAGAAACACTGATATAAATACTCCTCTGCACCTTTCCCTCTAATGCCTTACTCATCTCTGGTGGGTTTGTCTAGAATTTTCCACTGTTGGACGGCGTGGGGGGAGACAAGGCCACTACTTCCCCCTGTGTAATGTTATTTAGTTCAGCCTAGTCCTGCTAAAATGTCTAGTCACAAAAATGTATCCGTATAGTCACTCTAATACTGTAGAACCCAACCCAAAGTTGATAGAGAGACAGTTTTGCTCTATCTGCTTTCTCAGCCCATTTGTCATTTGTTTGGGTAACTTCTGTCTCAGTGCATTACGTCACTCATCATATAGTTGCACATACTACTCAGAATGCTTTAAATAGAAGTGTAATATAACATACACTTCTGTAGGTTGTTAAAGACTCTTATGCTCACCAAGGCTGCATTTATTTGATAAAAAATAAATTGGCAAATAAACAAATTGTGAAATATATATATTTTTTTGTATATATTATAAATTGTAATTATTCCTGTGATGGCAAAGCTGAATTTTCAGCAGCCATTACTCCAGTGTTCAGTGTCACATGATCCTTCAGAAATGATTCAGTTTAATCAAAATGTTGCTGTTGTTTTAATCAAAGAATTTAGAAGACTGGAGAACAAAATAGTAGTGTAATGATTTTTATTTATTTTTTATTTTTTTGCACATGCTCTCATAAACACAGACAGACAGACAGCGTCTTGTCAGAAATACCCGATGAAATGACATCAAGGCACATGACCAGAAGGATGCCCTACAATTTCTAAGACATCAGTGCCATTATACTGTATCTAACAGGCTGTCTTTTCTCTCTTTCTCCCCCCTCTCTCTCTCCCCACACCCTGAGGCCTTGACATTCTGCTTCATGGTTTTGTCAATAATGCACAGCCCCGATATTCGCTCTCTTTTTTGTTTTTCAGACACGCACATGCATGTGTAGAGTACACACACTCACACACACACAGCCTCTGCCCAGAGCTAAGGAGGAAAGGACAGAGAGAACACACTGCTTGATGGTGCAGTGCAGTATGGCTGCCCTTCTCATGACAATATAGCTCAAATCATGTGCTTTATTGAGAAGTGTGCTGTTGTACCAGTAATCAACCATTCAGAACATCTTAGCAAACTAGCAGTAATGTAAAATGATCATCATCAGGGTTTTGACCACACATATGCTGTCCTACGCTCATTGTGCTCATGGGTCGAAATTGAGAGATTTATGGAGGTATCTGCAATCCCCTAAAGGCCGAAGGGAACATGAGGACAGGGAAAGAGGGAGGGAGATGTAGCCATGAGGTAGAGGTGAATCGAAGGACAATGATAGCGGGAGAGAGGCAGAGAGGTGTGGTCGAGGGAAAACAGAAAGCTTTGCAGCTAAAGAAATGGAAGAAAATATAGGAAAAATGCAGTTGAGTAGAGAGAGTAAATGAAAGATGTGTGGGGGCGAGAGAGAAGAAATAAGAGCAGAGAGAGAAACAGAACAGAGGTGAGCTGAGGACAGAATAACGAGAACAAGATGGATGGAGAATAAAGAGAGCAGCGGAAGAGTGAGGGCAGCTGGGGTGATGTGTTGCTCAGTGAACCTCATGTCTAGGACATTATCATTGTGCATTTCCAAATTAGCTTCATTTTAAAACTGCTTTCAGATTTATTTTATAGTGTTGAAACTACGCTGTAAAATAAATCTGAAAACTGTTTTTTTTTTTTTTTTTTGCAGTTCAGTTATTTATAGTTAGCAAACTATAATAAATATTGCAACTGACAGAAAAGGAAAGACGCAATCTGTATTTAAACACAAATCATAGTCATTGCAAACAAGATTGCACATTGCACAAAAAGTACATTTGTAAGAGAATGAAGAGTCCTCTGCTATTTTCTACCAGTCATTGCGGTTTTATCTCTGATATCAGTATTAGTAACCGTACTGGCATCACAGAGTAGACTGCTGCTTTTATGTTTTCATTTACTTGCATTAATGGTGTTAATGTAATTTATGAAAATCTAAGGTCATTGTATTATTTGGAAAAAATGAGCTCTAGCAAAATAAAGCCTGCTCAAGCCTTCTTACTTGCACCATCAAACCAAGCTTCACTCTGCGTCTTAGTTTGAGATTGCAATAATAAATCTGCCTTATGCTTTACTGCATGTATTCAGAGAAGAGCAGGTGACAGTTTGCCAGAAGTGCCTGTACTGTACAGACTGCTACACCCACCTCTAATGGATTTTACACCAGAGAGATAGACAGAGAGAGAGAGAGAGAGAGAGACAGGAAAAGTAGGTCATGGCAGTTTGTTCTGGGTCAGAATCACACAATCTGAGGCTTCACTGTGAGAGAATGTCTCTCACTCTCACTCTCTCACTCTCTCTCTCTGCCTCTGAGTATTTCCCATATGAGCTCATCTAGTCTTTTCTCTTTTTATGGTCATGCTGATTTATACATTCAATTCTGGCTGCCATAAGTCATGTATCGTTTCGTGGTGGGCTGCAGTACTTCTCTATTAACAGAACTAGCAGATTGGGCTGTATAAGTCATTTCATACAGCACCTGTCTATGTTCAGCTTTTGTTTGTGTGCACGCATGTGTATATACATTCATGTGTAACTGAGCATGTGGAGATGAATGTGTGTGCAGTGTGCACCCGTGTCTGCTCCGTGTGGAAGCTGAGTGGTTTCTTAACTCTGTTGGTGGCTGATGGAATCACAGCATGGATGCCTTTCCTATTACAGTATGTGTTTGAATCACCTGCAAATACATTGATATGAGCTATTGTTGTATTTTGAACATGCACAATGGTAATGCATGCATTCTTTGTCATTATTTGTATATATTTTAAGATATATATAGAAAAACTAAATATTAAATGTGATAATAATAAGACAAGTCAATAGAAAAAAAAAAAAAAATTGAGTTGAGTGAGCTGAATGAATGGGAAGCACTGAAGCAAGTAATCCATAATCTTTCATCTGTATTTAATTTGTGAAATGCCTGTTAAAGTGAAAGAAATGCTTAAAAATTGTGAATTACTCCAAAAATGAAGGAAGTTATTTACAGTGGTTTTATTTATTTTTTTGTTTCAGTGTTGCCTAGAATTACATTTTATGGCTCACAGCAATATTTTATTTTAGTTTCTTTGTCTTTTTCCATATTTACAAAGATTTTTCCATATAAATAAATTAGATTAGATTAAATTAGAATAATTTGATTCAAAATGTTAAGCAAAAGTCTCAATTGTCCATTTGGTGTCATTGCCACTGATTTCTCACTGCAATTGACACTAGAGATGAGTTAAATATTTCAATAAATGAACAACCTCTGTATGTTTTTGTCCCTCCCTCGTGGCCTGATATAGTTTTTCCGTGAACAAATTTTATTATGGCTGAGATATGAAAATTGATTACATAATCTGTGCAGTAGATTATGGGAAAACAGGGAGCGGAAGACTTGGTCAAAAGTTATATACTGTAGCTGGAAAGATTTTATGTCATGTACAATTTAGGTCATGTGAATTTTTATATGTACCAGAAGGTCACCTGATGTTATAGCTCATTTTATCTCACTAAACTTATAGCTTCGGTTTTGTCATAATAAGGCCTCAAATAAAAGGACAAGCGTGTGATAGTCTTATACTGAGGCTTGTGAGGAGAGCTTTCATTCTTTAGTTCTTTAGACAAGACACATATTTTGCTTTGTCCTTGAGCACAAGACTTTATAGTGCACTGGAGAGACTAACCTTCAGATTTCACCAGTCTGAGTTTACAAAATGGCTTACTTGACTAAAAGGAAACAATCCTGTCATGGTAACTTAGTTTTTTTCATTTATCTCAAGTTTATCTTAAGCCCTATAGCCCAATTATTCTAAGTCATGCTAACTTAGTTTGTCTGGTTATTTATCTCAAGGCCTTTATCTTAAGCCCTATAGCCCAATTATTCTAAGCAGCTGTTTGTCTGTGTGTGTGTGTGGGTGTGTGGGGGGGGGGGGGGGTGTGGGTGGAAATTTCATTGGTGTTTTGATTTTTGATGGTAGAAGGACTGTCCTTTTAATTAAGGATGACAAATCAGATAAGAGATGACAGATCTGTGAGAATGCATGTGCGTGTTCTCCATGTTTCTCCTCTGTGTGTAAAGGTATGCTGTCACTCGATACAATCACTCGATCACAGATCTCTGCTTGCTGACACTGTAAATGTCACAAATTTCCTTGTTAAAAATCTTTTTTTCTGTAGTCATTCTGACTTTTTTCTTCAGTCTGTAACAAAAGAAAGTATTTTAAAATAGGTTTCATTATTTCTTGTTTATGCATACGATGTACAATGTTGGACCCCACTGAATTTAATTTTATAATTTTTATTTTTGAGTAAACTGTCTTTAAGTGAAATGAAGTCTCTTCTTTTGGTTGTCTAGAATATGTTAGACCTGTAAGTGACCCAGATTATCTGTATTGTATTGTTTGTTTTTTGTGTGTGATGTTGATCTTAGGTTGGTTTCAGCTGATACAGCTCAATTCAGCTTAATTCACCCCCGTTGGAGATGCAAAAAATGTTTCTTCTGTGCCAGACACCCACTGAAGCGCTGAAGCAGCGTGTTAAATTCAAGGCATGATCATATTTAGGTTGGAACCCACCCAGTCTTTATCTCCTAGAAGTGGAATCAGATATAAACTTCTTCGCAGACAGATTTCTCATTCTTGCACAACTGAAACAACAAATGTTTTTCTGTGAGGTTTTTTCAGACTTTATTCAAACAGTACCATACTGTTTAAAGGGGTGGTTGACTGGTTTTTTTCTAGGCTTGATTGTGTTTATGGGGTGCAGTCTAGCATGTGTTTTTTTCACATGATTTACCTTTATTCCACACCGCACTGTCCCTTCTCTGACAAACGCCTCGATTTATTTCCTGGTTTTACGAAGCTCCTCCTTCAGAAATACGCGATGGGCTGAGATTGGTTAGCTGGCTCAGTGTGTTGTGATTGGCTAAACCGCCTCTACTGCATGTCTGAACGTCCCGCCCCTCTCCTCAGTGGCATGTGCTCCGGTTGAATTGTAAACAGTGGCGTTGTCTATAATGCTTATCAATTTGAGCCCGATTGAGACCCAGAGGATATTAGTGAAGAGGATCGTGCAGAACCTGTGCAAGCACGGCTCTTAATGGTATGTTTGGTTGTTGTTGTCTCATACTTTTAAATACGCTGCTATTTGTAAGTGCTACTGCTTCTGTTAGCTTTTAATATACGGTTTTATCCTGATTAAAGCTTTAATACAGCACAGCAACCGCACGCGTGTCCATTTATAATGCTTCTCATTGCTGTGTGAAAATAAGTGTATAATTGGAACAGTTTGTTGGAGCTTATCTGACGATCTGAATGAGAGAGAGAGAGAGAGAGAGATGCAGAGCAGGGCGACAGAATAACAGTATTAAGAACGGCTGCTTTAATGATTTTGAAACTTGAGAATCCATTAGAATCGTTAGAAGACAGAATCGCGATTCATATGAATAGATTTTTACGTGTACCCCTAGTTTTCTCTTCCTCTTCTCTAAAGCAGCGCAGCATGGCCTCGCCCCCTTTGCTGCGTGTTCCCGGGGGCGGGGTTTATCTGACCTGGGAAGTAACTCATTGTAGTCCTTTACCAGTCGTTTTTGTAGGCATTAACCTGCCAGAATTTTAAAAGACGATATCTCCATTTGCATTGAACTTTCAGCGCTGCAAGTCTGCAGATATTGTTTATGCTCAAACAGCAACATTACACACTAACTAATGTTAAAAAGTTAAATCGCAATCAACCACCCCTTTAAATATTGTTATTATTCAGTACAGTTTTACTGTTGAATATAATATGAAACATTTTGCCCTGAACACACAGATATTTCACCAAAATAGAACAGTTACTACAATTTATTGGTGTCAGCCATCACTGTTTTATGAAAAAGATCATTCAATCAGGCTGCTTTTGTAAGTGTGAATACAAGTCTACCACTATTTTTCACCATTTGAGAGTGTCTGTTTACACACGGAACTCTTCTGAGATGCTCAGTCACGCAATTACTGAGAAACGAATCGGCTGTTCCAAAACAATCCATACCCACGGCCGTTTTATATCTAACCCGGAAGGGTCCTTCACTTTTACCCATCTGGCCTTCTGTGTGTCACCTCTGTCAAAGCGTGTGTCAGTGTGTGTGTATCAGGTAGCCTGCAGTTATCAGAGACCCAGATACAGCTCACTATCTCTCAGATGCTCCATTTCCCCGTCTGCATCTCCAGGCTGACCTCGCCCGGCGCTGTATCTTTGATGCTGGCTCTCACAGTCTCATAGTGCTGCTGTGTTGGTGGTAAAGGAAGCAGGGTGATAAACAGAGTTTTCCCTCCAGACATACGCTCAGGCAAAAAAGCGGCACAGATAACAGCACTCGGGAACCAAAAACACAACATAGATGAGGTCTGAAAGCACACACAGAGTTCATGTGCATTTTCTTAAAAACAGCACCCTTTTTTGTAGTGTTTTGTCCAGTCAGTATTTGTGTATTTTTAGGGTTATCAATAAGCGGTTGTGAATCCTAAGCATGTTTATGAGTGTGAGTTCAGTTATAGAATGCGGTTGTCACTCCCGTAAATAATCGTACTGTGTGTGAACGTAAATTTTCGCAGTTTAAAACTATTGCTTTTCATTATTATAAATTACAATATCAGCATTGGATTGAAAAACATTAATTCAGAAATACAAAAAAAAAAAATGAATGGCAGTCATGCAGAAATGAATTATGTTTTTATACATTAGGATGGTGAATCTTTCAGTTGACTGTAGATCAATTCAATTCACGATTTGCTGATTCAAAACCATTTTTAAAACTCTTTAGAACTTCTAAAGTACACAATTTGTCATTTGATGTATAGTTACTTTGTTTGTATTTAATTTAAAGTACTGTGTACACTGGTGATTGTCCATTGATTTAATCTTTAGCACTTTAAATTGCATATAAAACAAAATGCAAACATAAAAATTCACAGTTTCAAATTAATATTGCACAGCACCGTGATTTCTAAAATCATTGTGAATCATATAATTATATTCTTCCATAAAACTCCATACAAAAACCGAATCTATATATCTCAACAGTGTTATTGTTTGCGTGTGTGTTCTGAACATGGTCATGCACCTGTGCTGCTGTCTTTTAGAAATCACACTGAACAGTATGAATCAGATGTAATGTCACATTAGATAAATAAAAAAATAAACTGTGCTAAATAACTTTAACAGTGTTCATTTAATTTGCCGCAGAAGTTAATATGTCAACTTCGTCAGCCCTGTTCATTATCATATATATTCACTCCCAGCAAGCATCTCCTCTCCTGCCGTCTCACTCCTCCTCCATCAGGTGTTCATTACTTTCTGTCTGCCAGTATGTTTTCCCAGGAGATGCCTTCATCCGTAACAGAGAGAGCTCTGATAACTGCAGTCATATGACCGTTGTCTCTTATCACTGTTTCCAGAGCAATGCAGAAACAGCATTTTCCCATTCTCAGAGTTGAGTCTATCACAGATACATCTCGTCTGCTCTGTTTGCATACAGTATATGCTGCTGACAGTAGACATTGCTGGGGAGAGAGACATTTAAATAATGTCTCCATGTCTTACATTTGGCAAGGGTGGTTCCTCAGTTAAAATCAACAAAGAAATGCTGTGAGAACGTTACAGGGAGTCTCTGGTTCTGCTAGACTGAATGGCAAAGCTCTGTGTAAACTTGATTCTCCTTCAGTCTAATGGAAGGAGACTTTAAACTGTGCATCTAGCATGAAGGCTCCAAACTTCTCTAGCATTTAATTGTTTTCCCTGATGTCCATTTATAATGTTTGAAGTCCATTTATAATTTTACAGCGTTTCTAGTAATTCTCAGTGACCGACTTTCAACAACTATTTAAAAATGTATAGCTGTTGCTAAAAGAAACACTCAACATAGTGGTAACCCCAGAAATGTTGCACATTTACACACAGCAGATTTGTTTTTGACGGTACAACATGAGTTTGCTCTGCTCAAATACTACTTGTGGGAAATTTTACTGTAATAGTCTGTTTTTGCTGCTATAGCTTTAAGAATATTATATGTGAGCGGGCTCTGTTATGACTGGCTAACCTCTTCACATTTAAAATGAATAAGAACATTTGTATGCAGTGTTGATGACTGGAAGCATTTTGGTTTTGTCACCTCATTTGTTGCTGGTATAGATATGATGTAATGGAAAGAACCCATAAAAACCATGAGAGGGGACCTAACAGTTGTGTATTACCACAGAAATCTTTAAGGTGGTCACTGCTTACAGACTTTTCAGAACAGATGTCTAGACAAAGAGAGCGAAGCACGAGAGAGGCAAAATACAGCAAGAGAGCACTTCTTACTTCAGAGAGAACAGCAGTGAGTCTGTATTACAGCTCGTTCTGGTTCTGTGGTAACTGTCAGACACATGCTGCCTAAATAGATATGACGATGGCTCTAATTATAGAATATTCCAGCTTTAACCCTCTAATCTTCCAAACAGGCCAATAATGTGGAAAATTAAAGTTATTCATGGCAATTCTAGAGCCTCCAAATTCAACTACATTCAATCAAGTCTCACTGACTGTGTGTGTGGCAGTAAATCCTCTCCATCATGCCAGCAGAAGTCTGCTGTCTCTCATCTGTGGAAACTCAACTGAATTTGTCTGTGTAGGAAATAAGGATGAGTTTCCCATGTGTTTGCACAAGCAGTCCAATGGAACAGAACAGAGCCTCAAAGTGTACTTTCCCACACTTGTAAGTTGTACCACTGTAGAAAATCTGGTAAAGAAAATATACTGCATACTATATAAATGTGCATAACATAATATAAATAATAAAATAATGTTGCATTGAAAAAAAAACATGTTATGCAAAACATTTAATTAATACATTTGTTTTTTCATTTATTAATTAAACCTTTTCTTTATATTTTGACATGAAATACAACACTGACATGACTCTTTATTAGATATGCACACATACACATTGGAATTTAATTAGTCGCATGTGTTACTTTTTTTGCTGAAGAAGTCTTATTTATCCTTTCTGAAATGGTGTGTTGGAGACAACGTTTTGTCTTGCCGTACAAGTTTGAACTCTTAACATTGCTGCTCCCTCGTCTGATCTTGATTGATCTTCTGGACTTTTGCCCTGTTTGTTGTCATGGTTCCACACTCATTTAGGAGAGTCTTTTCAAAGACCGCAAACAGAACAGAACATCAGAGTGAACTAGAGAGAATGAGTCCATGATCACCCCACCCAGTACAGCACTTTCCTGACCGCTCTAAATCAGAACACATGCATGCCTCCATACTGTTACGTCACTCTCTTTCACATCAGTAATTATGTTTTATGTGTATGTGGCATGTGCCTTTGAGTTAATCATTGGGCAAGTCCCAGATCTCATCAGGATATGACGCAACTTTAGGGAATGGCTCTTTGTTTCACTATTTGAGCTTTAGAGAGCGTGCGAGAGATAGATGAAGAAAGAGAGAGAATATTAGTTTTCCACAAGGAGTGATTCAATTAAGGTGTGACAGGAATTGGAAAGGTCTGGCTCTTTCAGTGAGTCAATCACCTCAGGAGCTCAGGAGTCAATAACAGACTATCCCATGATGCATCGCATATAAGTTACATTCTATCCGTTCACATGCTTACACACGCTCCCAGCGTCCTTCACTCTCTAACGCACAGAGTTGAAGCGAGGGAAGGGATGTGACTCAGTGTTTCTCACAGGAAACTGCTTCTGTTCAGGTGCTGCTGGACATTCAGTGGAACGTTTGTCTCTGAGTGTGACTAAATGTCTTTTATAGTCAGTGAGCCAGTAAACAACTGAATACTAAAGAATGACTCCATGTTTGTGAATATATCTCCGCTCACCTATGTGGAAGAGATATGTAGATAAATATAATACAAAAATATTTATTGATTCATTTAAATTTTTATATATTTATTGTTCGTATTTTGAAGCGAAGTTCAGAAGCAAAGTTTAATGAGAATACAGCATTCCATATAAGTTCCTGACTAATATGTTTTGGTGATTAGTGACCCAACTGTTGTATTTTTATTTTATTTTTTTGTTCAGGAACCATGGTACCATGCCCAAAAATCCTTTAATAATACCATGCTATTTTTTTGTCCTTTTTAATCGAACAGAAAGCTATATTGTCTATAAAAATACATGGAAAGTAAGATGTTTCTTTACATACATTTTTCTTATAATAGGTAATATATAGATAATACATTACTTTTTCATATATAATTTTTTTAAATATTAGTTAAAGTAGTCATGATTCATACAGGCCTGCATTTACCATTTGCAAGCTTCATACAATAGAATTGGCTTCCTAATATATGGCACAATATACAAATATACTATTAGCATTGATACTTCATTTTTTTGTCCATTTGTTATGTGATGAAAGGTTTGTTTGTTTCAATATTGCAAATGTTAAACCCATGATTGTCTGCACACTGTATGCTGTTTTTTAAATAAGAGTTTATATTGTGTTTTGTAGGTTCGGGAGATTCTGGGCCAGTGCTCCTGTCCGTCACAGTTCCCCATGACCAAAGTCTCAGAAGGGAAGTATAAAGTCGGAGACTCCAGCGCGCTCATCTTTATCAGGGTACATCTTTATTTGACTCACCAGTTACTCATTCACCTGTCTATTCTGTCAAAACATTGAGGCACTGTCTTTTTTTTTCTTTCTTTAAAACAGATTTAAAAAAAATCTAAGCTGACGTGTGTATTTTTTTGTAAACAATTATTATTTTTGCTATTTCATTTGGTGACGCAAGTGGCACAGAATGATACACCTCACTTTCTTTCTTTACAAAGTTTTAGTACAAAAGCTGGTGTCACACCCACAGACATCAAGCCATCGATTCTGTTATTTACTTTTTGAATCTGCGCTGCTGTATCATTGGAATCTTTAGCATTCCCAGAATAGAGGCCACACTATAATAATTATAGCTCCATAATAAGTCATCCCGAGGTTTGAATGGTGTTTACACAGTTGCCAGGCTGACCTTTTCAAGACTTAGCCTGTTATCCAGCTTCATCTAAAAGCACCCACACCCATTCATACTGCAGACAGAAATGGAGACTTATGTCATTTCCTGTTCTCTACCAAGCTCTCTGGATGCCGTGTGTGTGTGTGTGAGTTGGTGTATGCGTATTTGCATGCACTTCATGCATGCATCTGTGTCTCTTTAATATGCTGTTTGGTCTACAGATTTTCACTCTCAGCTGGAGTAAATTTTAGATAGAATTTTATCTTCCTCCAGTGCAGCAGGGCTGAATCAATTAAACTCGATTTAGCATCATTCTCCTCCGCATGGATGCTATAACTGCAACCCTATATCTACCCTCTTTCTCTCTCTTTCTCTCTGTCTTCATCTGTCTTGATCTGCTCAGTTTTTGTGCTGTGTGTGTGTGTGCGTACCTTTTTTTTTTTGCAAGATGTGTGTATGCAACTTAGCTGGTGCTGTTAGATTTAAACCCTTTTATTTACTGAGACTATAATTATACATAGACCCATCATCCTTCTCCAGCACAAATTAACGCTAGCAGCACAGTGTGAGGTGAAGCAGAGGCCAGTCACATGCCTGGCTCAGCTGTCCTGGGTTGACATCAGCGAGGAAGACAGAAGGTGAAAAGCAAAGAAAAAAGTCATCTGTCATCTTCTGGACGGTCACCTTGGTTAGAAGCTCAGTGCTCAATTTGATGTTGGTAAACTGAAAGAAAACCTCTCGAAATTGCTGAAATCCCTGGCAATGAAGACCTTGGCACAAAAGAACATTCGCTTTGTTTACTGTTTATTATAATTATGGTTTCAGCATGTTTCTGCCTGTTAACATGGTGATGAATCCCAAGTGCTTTTTAAAGGGCAGATGAGTTAAGCTGCCAAAGAGTGCAGCACTCCCATTGGCTAACGTAGAGGTACAATAAAAGTCAATTGTTACATTAAGGCCAAGTGTAACAACAAATCTACCTGCAGTTACATTTACCTAAATACTTACTTGGGGTGTCAACAGATGATGATGATTCAAAGTCACGGTGTAAAAGTTTGGGTAAATATTCTGAAATATTATTATAATTTTTAAATAAACTGTTTTTATTTAATATATTTAAAAAAAATTGTGTATTCCTATGATGGCAAAGTTGAATTTTCAGCAGCCTTTACAAAACACAACCAAAAAAAAAATAGCTGTAGGAGTTGATATTATAATATGATAGTTTTTATTTTCATATCATTGAACAAAAAGGTCCAGACCACTGCAATACATTTTGCAATCACACTGGCCAATCTGTTAAAGACTTAGTAGTTAAAAATAGCTTAGTTTTGATAAATTCATCTTGACTCTGGAGACCCCTGCATTCTGTCTCGATATATATAAAAAGTCCTGTGTGAACAGCTCCTTACTGATTTTGTGCTGCCTTCTTTTAGTAAGTGTGGTTTGGCGAGGTGTGTTGTATTAGCAGCTGGGTGTAGACTGACTGCTGTCTTGCGAAACATTGTATTTAGGTGATACTTCAAGCTTGAATTTAACCATTCCTCATTGCCGAATTCAAATATGCTTCAGGAGGTATTATTAAATGTAGATTTTTATTGCATTGTTGACAGAATTAATTGTACTATATTAGCGTGTTAAATTAACAGGCCAAAATACTGCATAATTATGACAGAAACCATAAATGTTAGTTATTTCTCTTTGTATTATAATTATGATTAATAATGCGGATTAATAGAATGTGCATTATTTTGTGTTGGGCTAATACCTGTCATCTTTATGTGGGAAAGATGTCCAAAACAAGCAGAGAACTGTGTAGAAGAATTACAGCCCTAGACTTGTATGTGTGTTTCAGTCTTTGTATAAATGAGAGCTTGTGTAAGTTTGTGCAGGTGGGCATTGTGCCAGTCAACAGATGTGCTCTCGTTTCATGGCAACAGCACACAGACACTCATCACATGATTATTCCTTACCTTGTGCTCAGCAGATGGAGTTTAGCAATGCTAAAACTATAAAGAGCTTTGTTGCAACAGGTTCGAAGTACACAATCAACAACAGTGAGAATGTGAAAGAGAGTGTTTTCCTGACTGAGCGGTTTTTTGTTTGTTTGTTTGTTTGTTTGTTTTTGATAAAGGAATCAATAGTCTCTTATCCTGCATTTCTCTCTGTTCATCAGAGAAGAGCTAAAGAAACAGGGCTTGGAGTAAAAGGAGGGCAGTTTCTATGCTAAATCTCCTTCATTCCCCTCTCTCTGAATACCAGCTGTGAGGGGTTGAATGAGGGAGAGTGTGTCGGTGCGTGATGTCTTTTTGTTCTCTCTCCAGCTCTGTCATTGCGTGTTGTCATGATAATGAAGGATGGAGGCAGCAGTGGGGTGGATGGAGGAAGTGTTGGTGGGCAGCTCTGTTGTATGGCGTTACACGACACGAGAGCTTGAGCTTATAATAATCAGCTGACTGTCATAATGTTCCACCTGTATTATTAGTGGTGTTTGAAGCATCACTGTTTAATTATTGCCCAAACTGAGGGTTAGGGATTTAATCAAACTAACCCTACTGATTGTGCTAAGGACATGAAAAATAACTCATACTTTACAGTTTGTTGTGGAGAGGTATGATATTTATTTTGCTAGGTGATCAGGCTTATCATTTTTTATGAATATTCATTTTTGATTTTCTAACATTCTTTTCTTAGCTGTTTAAAAGCTTTATAACACAATTTGGATATCTGTTACTGTGTATGGCAGCTATATTGAGTGTGTTATTTTGGGTGGACATGTTAATGTGTGTGTGAAAGGTGTTAACATCTCTCTCTGTGTAGGTGTTGCGGACTCATGTGATGGTGCGCGTGGGTGGAGGCTGGGACACACTTGAGCATTACCTCGACAAACACGATCCCTGTCGCTGCGCCGCATTCGGTGAGATCACCACTTGTGTCACTTCCTGTCTCTGAGCTGTGAGACTTACTGGAATTTTTCAACAATACTACTCGTGTTTCTCACGTCTGATTGTTTACTTTCTTACAGTATCATACAATCAAGTTCTACGAGTTTTTGTTTCTAGTGTTTTGTGTTTAATGAGGGTTAGTCCCTTCATTATTCAACACTAATAGTGTTACTCAATCTGTCTTTGGACTTTTACAACAGATTGGTAAAAGCTGCCTTAGTTCATATATTCATATATTGTATATTCTTATATAATCCATATATTGCCATACAACTTACTTCAAAAATATACAAACACCTTTGCCATCAGCCTTTACTGCTGCCATGTAAAGTATTAATTAAAAAAAATATCTTACTGACCCTAAACTTTTGAACAGTAGTGTACAAGACACATAACAAGGCTTTTTTTTCACTTGTTTTCCATTTACAAGTGTATTAGGTTTAAAAACACTTATGATGTTGAAGTTCATCATTTTTCTTGTGAATATTAAAAGAGCTGAATGATGCCTTTCTTTGACCTCAACAGCTCACCGGTATCAGCAAGCTAAAGCGAGTGGCCAGGGTCCTCACAGTAAGAGCTCCAGCGCTCACTCCTCCCGCTCTACAAGCCCAGGACCTCACTGGCGCAATGAGGGCATAGCACCCTACAAAACCTCCGACAGGCGCTCTTTGGACCCTGTGTTGGGCACCACTGTGCATTCCTCTCCATCACGGCCTGGCAGGTCACACCATGCAGCTGTACCTGTGGAGATGGAGACTAACACAGGGCGGCCCACGACACTGCAGCCTCGACCGCCACGAGACAGATCAGAACCATGCCACTTAAATCCTCTCAGGTCAGTGCAGGTGTGTTTGGGTGTTAAGTGTGTGTGTGTGTGTGTGTGTGTGCGTGTGTGTGTGTGTGTGTGTGTGCGTGTGTGTGCCTGCATGTTTACAGCTCCTGGGAAAGTACCTAAAATAGAAAAGTACCCAAAATCACACTGGAATCAAAGACACCTAGAAAATGAATGTGAAAGTCAGCTCTTATTTATTTATTCTTATTTAAGAAAATTTGCTGGGGATATAAGAAGTGTAAACATGACTGATCTTGAAAACACTACCGAAAACAATTCATACATTTTGTAAATATACATTTTAAGAAAGGACTTTGAAAAAAAGGATGTATTTCATAATGTAATATTATGTTTATTAATAATATTAAAAAAATAAATCCTAAAACATGAAAAAGCCGATACCTACTCCAGACAGAAAAAATATGAATAGTAATAAAAAGAGAGACAAAAATTAAGAAAAAACATAATTCACAGAATCACAATATGCATGCATGGATATGGAGAGAATGCAATCCTTGTATGGGAAGAATTGAAGCTTGAAGCGTTATGACTGGGACACATGCATGATTGTGTGTTTGTACAGTTGTTTTGTCTGTGTAGATCCCTCAGGGTGTCTGCCATTTGCTCACACTGACCTAGTTAACTCAACACAAATTATAGCACTCTGCTTGTGCACTGTACCTTCACTGTGAGCTGCATCTTAAGGCAACTGTGCACATGCACACAAACAAGTACACACACAAACACAGATTATTGCAAGCAGATTTGAACTAATCCCAGGTGACATTGTCCTGACATCTATCCTCGTCTTGTCCAGTTTGTGACTCCCCCTTGTGTTAGAAAATAATAATTACAATTTTATAAGGAGACAATCACAGTGTTCTCTTTGCCTAACTATGCAAGTGCTAACTTGTTTTGGATTAAAAAAAAATCCAGAGCAAATGGACAATTATACATATTTTTATTTATTATTATTTTTAATAATGAAAATGATTGTTTAAACATGACTATAAAAACTCCATGTTATGCATTACTGCACACTTAGAGTAGTGAACAAATAACTCGGTTTCAAAAGGTGCTTCGTTATTTCAATCAGATGGCATACTTGTACGTCAGTGTGTGCAGCCAGGACATTGTATAACTAGACCATGAACAGCTTGCTGGTTTATCTTGGCTGTGTGCCTCAATTTCCTTAGGCTGACTAATGATGCAGGCCAAGCGTCAGAGCAGGACACTTTAACACTTGCACTCCCAGAGCTGCAGGTGAGGCAGACTGGATTACTGAAGATTAGGGTAATCTCAACCCCCAGGTCTGTTACTGCAGAAACTGCTCAGAACATGGTTTATGTATCTTATATTACAGAACTGGGCTGTCAGGGTGCGTATTTCACTTTCTAGTCTAAATAAGTGTGCATTTGAATAAAATCAAATGAGGGCAGAATAGGGTAGCACTTTCGCTGTTCTTAAGTGTATCTTAGGATCTGGAAGTTCTAAGTTTAAGAAATGATTTTAAAACAGTGATTTTATTCATATGCACACTCTGTATTTAGTGTTTTGTCTCAGTGTACACAAGCCGGACTTTAAGGTTAAAGGAAAGAGTGATGTCAGCTTTATTCTGAACTTAGTAGTAGTTCAAGAGTGTGTATAAAGAAAGTGTGTCTGTGTGCACGTGTTTGATAATGCCAGAGGATGAGTAATCTCTCTCTCTCCATTCCGATTTGATAGCTTTCTTTAATCCCAAAAAATGGCTCCTGAGGAGACAGCCTTGCATACAGTTCCCTGCATGCTTGGTACAGATTCTCCATGTCAAAAGTAAAAAGTATCACTGTAAAATGGAAATCATGGAAATTATAGTAATTCTAACCAAGATATCCAAGACAGATTTTTTTAATTGATCAAAATTAAAGCATTAAATTGATCAAAAGTGACAGTAAAGATTTTTATGTTCACCAAAAATTATTTTAAATAAATGCTGTTTTGTTAATGTTTTTAATTTAAAGAATTCTCAAAACATGTGTTACTGTTTTCACAAAAATATTTATCAACACAGCTATTTTCAACATCGATAATATGAAATGTTGTTTGGGCACCAAACCGAATTCTCATTATGATTTCTGAAGGATCATGTGACATTGAAGACCTCTGTAAAAATAGCAGTGCCATCAAAGGAATAAATTACAATTTAAATTATATTAAAATAGAAAACAGATATCTGAACTGGTAATTTTTTTGTTGTTGCATTATTACTGTTTTAACTATATTTTGATCAAATAAATGCAGCCTTGATGCGCATAAGAGACAATTTTCAGAGACATTAAAAAAATCTTGCTGACACCAAACTTTTGAATGGTGGTGTGTATGTGACACAAAATATGTCAAAAATATCAGACAGTAACATATTTGAGAATTAGGTCTCATACATCCCAATATCTATCTTAATCTTTCTCTTTTTACTCTTACAAACAGGAATAAGGAACCTCTTCTCCCAACTCGCAGGCTATCAGGAGATAGCGACTCTTCCACAGCCTCGTCTAAAGGTGGAGGAGGAAGCACAGGAGGGGGACGCTTCTCTCTGGGTACACGGCATGCTCATGGAGACGAGGTGGTTCTGCTGGTGAACCGTAAGGAAGGGAAACACGTTATTGAGCGTCCTGGAGCAGGAGCACAGATTCCAGCCCTGAGAACTCCTCAGACCCGTGCCCGCAGTGCTTCCAGAGAGCGCCCTGCACCACAGTCCACCTCAATCCTGAAACCTAGTCCACCACAGGGCCCGGCAGAGGTACATCGAACACCCCGCCCAGAGAGAGGCAGGTCACTGGGGCCCGAAGGTCCAAGGAAGCTGCAGGCTCCACGCTCCCTCAGCCAGGGCAAGACTCCTAGAGCCCGATTGGCTGATGTCAGCCCTGGATCATCACCTCGCCGCAGAGACCCTCAGTCTCTTTCAGTAGATCGGAGAGAGGAACTGAGACCCAAGCACATGCCCGCAGCATCCTCAAGAACAAGTGGAAGTTTGGCCAGGAGACAAGCATCCTCCTCGGCCTCTAACTCACCTGTGAAAAGCTGTGCCAGCGGAAGTCCTGCGAAAAAGGGGATGGTAACGCCAAGACCCCCTGCACCTCGGTCACCTTCCACTGGGAGTCGGAAGTTGCTTCCCCCTGTCACACAGCCAGGGCGGCGCTCTCCGCATTCTTCTCCACGATCGAGTCATCACCACCCACCACGATCCCCTCGATCAGCACACAATGCACGATCCGCAGGGAGAGACCAAAAAGGTTGGGTAAATCCCTACAACCAGCAGCAGGAGACTCAGGAAGATAGTGGTATTTTTAGTTTACACCTGCTGCCAAGTCTGGACCCTCAAAGGGAGCAAGATTTATATCGCAGCTTTGAGGCCGAGTTCCTGGCCAACAAGCAACAAACCAAGGCTGTGCAGGGTAAAGCATCCACTGGAAGGGAAATGAGGTCGCTACAGCTCCCTGTCTCCCAACAAGGTTTAGGAGTGCTCCCAAACTCTTCGGGTGACACTAATGTTACAGACTCGGCTTACTCTTCTTCTAACTCTTCAACATCTTCTCTTATTGTCGGAGGTAAGGTGGGAGTCCTGCCTGATTTGCGAGAGTCTAAACGGACTAATCCTCGCACATGTGCACTCGAGGACCCTCCCGCCCTTCTCCATAGCCAGATTCGTGGAGGCCTCCCCAATGGAGGGCTCCTAGAGGGAGAGCGATGGGGTGGCAAAGGAGGAGGTCTTCGTAAGCTCCCCGCCATCTCCAGCTCCACAGAGGAAGGAGAGGCCTCAAATCCAGGCCTGTCAAGGTCAGTATGCCTCCCCAAAGACATCAATGGGAGCCTCCCTTTGACAGAGGTGCCAATGGAGAGCCAGCAGGACCTGGTGGAATGGGCTGAGATGGAGGGAGATGTACCACAAAGTACTGAACATCAGCCAGACCTGCCATATGACAATGCTGACCTGCCACTTCCTGAGTCATTTCCCTCCCCTCCGCCACCTCTAGATGACTGTTCTTATCAGGACTCTTCCAGTGAGAGCTCCTCCATGTGCTTGAGTCTGAGTGAGCCTCCATCCGAAGGTTCCTGCACTTCTCCCCTACCGCTGGCCAATGGGGATACGGAAGACGCAGTCGTCCTCCGTGCCAAGAAAGGTCAAAAGAAGGCAGAGAGGGTGCCCTCCATCTACAAGCTTAAACTGCGGCCGCGGATAAGACCCCGCACTGACAACAGACCTGAAAACGGCCCGTCACGCATCCCTACACCTGTACGATTCAGGAATCATTGTCAGCAGTCTCCTGCCAATTCGTCTCCCCTCCAGACCCCACCACAGTCTCCACGTTTAAACAATCACCAACCCTCACACAAAGCTCTGCATCAGGCCTTTGCTGACCTCATCCAACCCCAGCAGCGTTCCCTAGCTATGGGCTCTAGAGAGTGTGCCTATTCTTCAGAGTCCAGCCTAGACAATGAGGCCTGGATGTAGTGAATGATGATGATGATGTACACAGGCAACTGACCTTCGCTCAGCATATATAGCTTTAAAGTCAGAATAGAGCAAAAAAAAAACATTTGTAAGACTAAGAGACAATGCACATCTGACTGTTGTGTACAACATATAGCAGGATGCTGGAATCCTTACTGTCATTTCACTGGAGGCATAGATGTGTCCTAAAATGGCTAAGAACATACAACACTATTCTTGACATCTTGGACCAACATAGCCTGTTCTGAAGATAATCTGAGAGCTACTGTATATGCACCATCTGAGCTATGTTTAATTTCATTCAAGTCATTTTTCCTTTTCGATTTGTTCTGTTTGAGAAAAGAAATGACTGCTTTTCCCTTTAGGGATCTGTAGTTTTGAATGCCCTCATGACCTGTTTTTGAATTCATTACATGAGGACAAATTTTAACTGGTAAAGTTTTCATTTGGTGGAAAGAAGTGTAAAAATCATATTTTAATCAGGGAATTGTAATATACCGAGTATACTGTATACTGGAGAATAAGATGGTGGAATCATTTTGGTGTAATTTTATGACAGATTTTAAGACAAACGCCTAAAAGACGTTTTGACCATACTTCCATGTGGAATCCAAATTATCCAAATTGGAAATACAATTAAGTGGCTGTACTGTTGTTTTAGCCCAGGCTAAATAGGATGGCATATCAACTTGTTGAATCAGTTCTCTCATAAACATTTACGAGAGGACATAATTCACACATTATCTGTGCAACATCACCTTGGGAGACAAACAAACCTTGCATTTGTTTATGTTCTGTAAAAACTAATACGGTTAATGTATAGGTTTATATGTAATATATGTTAATTTGCTTAAATGTGTGGTAGTGTAATGTAAATATAATTATTATTAATTGACTTTAATATTAATGTACAAAATGTATGCCTTAGCTATGCAATGTTGCTATTGAATGTTGCCTTGACAAATTGTCTTGCCTTAAAGTAAGGATGAGAAGCTGTGTTTGTGAAGTAGAGATGAAGAGATGGTGTGTGTATGTATCTGGGTGGTAGAGAATGTTTGTTATACTGGATGGATCATGTGTTTTGGCCCATTGTTAACTGTGAGACCATCGCACATGTTTAAGGTCACAGTAACAACAAGATCCTGCTTTATCAGCATTCCTCTGTTTAAAGTACATTGCTTGATTTATCTGCAAGTGAGAAATGAAGGACATTTAATTAAAGATAGTGCCATATTAACATCAATAGGATGTTTTCAAAATATGGAAATCCCTACAAACTATGTATAGAAATGGTAATTATTCAGGAAATCAGGCCCTTTTATTGTGAAAAGCCATATTAAGTCCAAAACTGCTTATGAAGTCGTGATATTTTCCATTGTCATCATCGGCAGGCATAACATTTCTTTTAAAGCTTTATGGCGCCACCGAGTGGTTGATTTTTTTATGTTAAGCTGAATGTTACCGGTGATGTTTTGTGTGACTTGAAAGTATAATATGAAAGTGTGACTTGAGTGTGTGATTATAAATGTCGTTTTTTTAACCTTCAAACACATCTAATCTTGAATTGGTACTGGTAGACACCATTGCATAAAATAGGAGAAAACATTGACTCCACTTAAATGAATTACACTACACACATATTGGTTTGCCATTGGGTTGTTTGTTTATATTAAATGAGTAGGTTATTAAGCCTTGTTGATTGGTTGTGGGTGAACTTTTATCATAAAGGGACAATGTTGTATGGTTCTAATGAATGGATGAATTGTTTACTTTTGGTATGTTCTCTTTCAGAGGTTTATACAGTACTGCTGTGTATTTATGAGCTCAAGTGTTTTATTGAGAGGTGTTCCGATGCTTGCTGTTTTAGTAAATCAAAAATGGTCAGAAAAAGTAAGGGAGATTTTATGGAAATGGATTTCAGTGTTCTTTTTTGCCTCAAGGACTGCAACCATACGATATTACTGTTAGCATGGCCATTGACACTCCACAACACCTCTTGTATAAAAGCTGCGATATAATGCATCACTGCACATTGCTTTTATGTTCATTGCCATTTAAACGTCTGTTGTGACACTTTAGGACAATGTTAAATTTCTCAGATAGGCATAAATAAGGACAGTAGAGCTTTCTGCGGTCTTTCAAACTATATTAATGGTTGCTGTGCCTAATTCACACTTTAGTCAAACACACATTTATACACACTACACATTCAGTAATCTTTACAGTATCTAATTATTAACTGCCATACATTTGTACAGTTAACTCATTTTGAACTCCAGTTGTATTTATGTTCTGCTTTCCAAAAAACAAATTACAGAAAGATGTTTATTTTCTGTGATGACATTCGTTATGCGTTTCTAATCACATTTAGGCATTTTGAAAAAATAATTTATTGCATGGATGGGTTCTGTTTTTCTTTATTCATTATTGACATCAATACTACAAGAGTGTAGATTCACATGTTTTATTTACTTGAGCGAACCCGTCTGATTTTCATTATGCAAATATGATGTTCAGGTGTGATCTACAAAATGCATGTTGAATCTATGTCATGCTCTGGTTTCAGTAAATGAAAAGGCTGTTGGATGATTTGAAATCTGAATGTGTATTGATTTACTTTTAATTTCTGCAGTTTGTTTGGCTGATTGTTTTTCTTTAATGTTAACAATGAAATGTAAGGTCTCGACATTGTGGAATTTGTCTGTGTTGAATAGCAATATTGCAAGACCAACATTCCACTGTTCCTTGAAAACCAATTGCTGTTAATTTAATTCTTGTAATAAAAATGTTTTGGATGAAATGCTTTGAATTGTGGTGTGGAGTGAATAGAAACATATGATGGCTACAATGACCTATTATAATAGTATTTTAATAATATATCTAAAATAATTGAGGGAAGATTCAACATTTAGTAGAAGAGACATAATGACAAAAATAGGCAACATGTAGCATTTGAAAATTTATATTCAAGATACACTATATTGCCAAAAGTATTGGGTCGCCCCCTTCTAATGAACAGGTTTGACTACTTTAGTAATTTCCATGAGTACAAATCTTAATGTTAAAGCATATAATGATATTCTAGGAAATTGTGTGCTTCTAATATTATAGCAACAGTTTGGACAGGACCCTTTTCTATTCTAACATGACAATGCCTCTGTGTATAAGACAAGGTTCAAAAAGAAAATGATTGATTCAGTCAGTGTGGAAGAACTTGACTGGTCTGCATAAAACCAAGTCCTAATCCCAGTTTAACACCTCTGGTGTGACTGTAAATGCAGACCTTGAGCCAAAAACTCATCACCAAACACCAATGACTTGTACATACACTATATAGACAAAAGTATTGGGACACCCCCTTCTTTAGAACAGAAAAATGCACTTCCAAATCTGTGACAACAACGATGGGAACATAATTCATGTATTTAAAATTTGTATTTCCATCTCTGTTGCAACAGTTTTGGAAGTGTCTAAAATGACTGTACCCATATGTACAAGTCATTGGTGTTTGGTGATGAGTTTTTGGCTCAAGGTCTGCATTTACAGTCACACCAGAGGTGTTAAACTGGGATTAGGACTTGGTTTTATGCAGACCAGTCAAGTTCTTCCACACTGACTGAATCAATCATTTTCTTTTTGAACCTTGTCTTATACACAGAGGCATTGTCATGTTAGAATAGAAAAGGGTCCTGTCCAAACTGTTGCTATAATATTAGAAGCACACAATTTCCTAGAATATTATAATACGCTTAAACATTAAGATTTGTACTCATGGAAATTACTAAAGTAGTCAAACCTGTTCATTAGAAGGGGGCGACTCAATACTTTTGGCAATATAGTGTATCTTGATAAGATGAAAAAAGCATTTGTAAACTTGACATTATGTGAAATGTCAAATAAGACATTCATTGACGATGATTTTGTTATGATATAGTTATGTGAGGATACAACACACCTATAGAAAGTTTTGCTATTTCTAATAGAATATAAATTACAAATTAGGTAGGTTATGCTGTAATTTATGCTGACATAACAATAACATAAAATCTCTTCGTATGCTTAAATGAATACAAATTGAAAACCAATGAAGATTTTCCTGTAATCTTAGTGCATTCAACAGAGAGTAACATGAGACGAAAACTCCCCTTAATGAAGGCGGAAGACGGAAGTGTGAATCATATGATGACAAAACATGTAAAGTGGGAGGGAAGGAAGAAGGCCGACTTGTACACACTCACTCTTCACTTCGGTAAGGAGCATTTCTCGGTTTAACTGAGGTACGGTGCCTGATTTCCACTTATCTATGGCTTTGTGCGCTGCGTGGTTGGACAGTAATACAGTCCGCTAGATTAAAGGCTTAACTGTGCGCTCCTATAAATCCTGATTAAGAAGGTCATGAAGCTTTAGCCGTTAGCATTCAGCTAGCACACCATCGACTATCTACATCTCCGCGAGCAGGTTCATTCATCCGCCAAAAATGGAGTGGGCAAGTCAGCTTTGTGTGAGTGACGGTCCAGTTCGCTCTTAGCATTAGAAGAAAGACCCGCTGATAATTCTGAATTGAAAATTAGTTAAAAAATGTCGGATTCGGGGCGTAATACATGGGTTTTGCTAGTTAGCTCTGTGGGTTTACCTAGTGAGACTGTCACCTGCTGCAGTCACCGCTGCGCCACGTATATATTTAACCAGTTGTTGTGATGTTACGGTTGTTGGTAACGTTAATCGTTTAAGATCAAGCGCTGCATCACGTTAACCGTCGTTCTGTGGCGTCTGTCAGCTCTCTGACAGTTGACAGTTACTTTATCTGTGCTTCACTAACGTTAGCTGGGACGCCTCCTCACAGGTTGACGAGATAGATTATTCTTCTTCTTTAAGGGAACCGTCTGCAATAGCTATGCTTTTTAGATAAAGAGGTGTACTTTTCCATATATTCTTGTTTATTACTTTATGTGCCTGCCAGCGTTATCAACTTTGAAATAATACTGCCTTTGGCTTTAGTTTACCACTGCTTGGCTTAGTAAGTCTTTGTTACAAAAAATGCTATAGTTATTGTAAAGTTTACATTTCTGTAAAACACATTGGTTTAATAGTTATCTGACTAATAGGAGGCAATGTGTATTTTATAATGGAAGTTTTTCAGCAGTGAAAGAGTTGCAATGTCATGTGGTGTGCCTCAGGGATGTTGCCTAGGACCATTGTTTTTTTCTATTTTTACCAATGATCTTCCTTTGGTTTTAAAGTCGGCATGAAATCAAAATTGACTATTCTTATTTTTTTGATGGAATACTGTAGTGTTTATTATAAAGAATTTATCCGTGCACTTCATTATTTTTTTTAAAATTCATGTGCCCTCTAATCTTTAATCAAAAACGTTAACCTCCCCTCCCCCTCAAAACGACTCCTCTACTCTTCTGGTCACGAGTGATGGCGCAAGGGCGGAGCTAGTGATGTGAGGGGTAAACACTGGGATAAATGATAGGCTGATGCTTCACTTTATAGCACTGACACCAGTCATGAGGGAGTACGTTACCCTTAAACACTGAAAGGATATTAGGATATTACAACAACATTACTCTTAGGACATCGCACACTAATTTGTTTCATGAATATGATTTAACCTGATGGAGGACGCGCTCAGTCATTCAGGCACTCTCTCTCTCTCTCTCTCTCGCGCTGTTTAGGCATGTTTTGTGCCGTTGATCGTGGTCGTCATCCCTAATAAATAAAACATTTATTCATGCTTGGGTGTCGGCGGTGAATCCAGTGGCGAGAAATCCCCCACCACTAACTGCAAACTGGCATTTCAGATCTGCCTCCATTTTCCAAACTTCCAACAATCCAATCAATTCCCGAAGGGCCACCCTCTCATTTCAGATGCCGTTTCACTCGGATATACGTCACAGTAGAGAAAAAAGGACAGTCGCAACTTCCGTTTAATGCCGACTTTAAAGTGTGCAAGGGCAGTTATGTACGCAGACGATACAACATTATATCTACCAGCAACATCAATTGAAAAATGATCTGCTGATTTAGATGAGGAGTTACATACAATTAGTGGTAAAGTGGGTACGGAATAATAAGATGGTTCTAAATTTGACAAAACCCAAAAGTATTGTGTTTGGATCAAATTCTCAACTCTAAACTTAAATTCTAAACTTAAACTTAAACCACAAATAAATTTGTCTGTAAAGAGTGTCCAGTGGTGTGGCCAAGTGCATCAAGTAAAGAATTAGAAAAATTACAGTTAGTCCAGAATAATGCTGCACGACTTACTTTGAACTGTAATAGAAGTGTTAATATTATGAGAATGCACAAAATTCTAGGTTGGCTACTGGTGAAGGATAGGGCAATTGATTCTCTGCTTTGTTTTATAAGAAATATTTCAGTGTCGAGAGTTCCAAGTGTACTGTACTGTCAACTTTTGTATAGTAGTGTTAGTCATAATTTTAACACCAGGCATGCATCAAAAGGATATTTTTTGCTTCCTGTTTCAAAAACTAAGGCAAAGCAAAGGACTGTAATGTATAGAGCAGTGGTTCTCAAACTTTTTACACCAAGTACCACCTCAGAAAATATTTGGCTTTCCAAGTACCACCATTATGACCAACATTAAAATGCAGTAGCACTATGCACAGTTAAAAAAAAAAAGTAAGTTTTATTCCTAATAAGAATATTTATTATTGTCAGCCTCTTAAAACATTGTAAATACACAGTTTGAACATTAACACTGCACTGTGTACTTCCAGGTAAATAAAAAACTTAATTAAATTAAAATATATTGTACCTAAAAGTGAAAAAAACTGTACTGTACTTAAATGTAAAAAAAACCCTGTACTTAAATAAAGATTAAATGAAAATGTATCATACTTAACATTTAAGTAGGCCTACTACAATACATTTTCATTTAATCTTTAAGTACTGTACAGTTTTTATTTAACTTTTAAATAAAGTACTTGATAAAAAAAAAAATGAACACAGGCTGTATGGGCCTGTTTACACCTGGTCATTTCATGCGTTTCTCTGATCGGATATCTATCTGATTTGTTAAAGCGTTTCCATTTACACTTGGCCACATAAATGTGTCTTCACAAAACGGATATAAATCCGATCTTCAACTCCCGCACTATATGCAAATTTAACGGAGTTCACGTCAACGAATTCAAAAGATAAGCGCTGCATTTTATTAATTATCAGCTTATTTCAAGACCAAAGACCACGACCAGAGACAAGTAACAATAATCAGCCCACGTGTGTTTCTCAAAGCATTATTTCTCATAGCACGAATGTTTCTCAAAGCATTATTTTTCATAACAATATTATGGTACTCCGGCAATTCCATCTGGTAAAGACATAAATACTCGGAGACAAGCAATATTAACTTCTCCATTGTTGTTCAGTCGTAGTACAAGCAGGGTGTGACGGTATTAGTCCCGCCCCTCCTCCACTGTGATTGGTTAGCTGACTAAATAGTGACAGTGATGAGCGCTGTTTTACCCAAAGATGAACATTCTTCAACTCTCGGCGCCGAGAAAAAAACACCCGAGTGCTCAGCAAGAAAAAGACGCTCCCATTTAAAACAAGTAAAAAAAATTGCTAGTGTAATTTATATTTAATTCTGAGATTCCTCTGCGTACCACTAGAGGAAGCTCACGTACCACTAGTGGTACGCGTACCACACTTTGAGAACCACTGGTATAGAGGAATGAAAATAATGAATGAATTGCAATCGGACATTACATGTTTTTTAATAAGTAAAATGAGGTTTAAAAAAATCATTAAAGAAATATTTAGTAGCATAGTGTTTAGTAAATTGTTGATCTTGATGTTCTGAATGCATTTTGGGTTTGTATGTTTTATTGTATTAGTTTTTATTGTTGTTATGGATTAATGTAATTTTGTTTTTTACTTGTTGGACCCCAGTAAGAATAGCCACTTTGGTACCTTGGTAGTGGCTAATGGGGATCCAAATAAACAAATAAAAATAAATAAACATGGTGAATTTTTTAAAGGGGTGTAATGATAATATAGTGATTTTATATGTTTGGTAATGAAATACCACAGCAGACCTAGATCAATGAATTATGCATTTGGAGAGTTAGTGGACTGGTAGTGTTGCCTTACCAACTAACTGTCAGTGTCAGTATTGTCATTCATTTGTCAAAGGCCAATTAAACAGATGTGAACATTAACAGACAGGTGTTCTTTCATGGATGATCATAATACAGTTTGTATGGAAATGGTCAGCAGGGTTACACAAGGCATTCAGGTGCACAGATCATAAATCTGCAGCTTCTTTATTGTAACTGTAAGAATGAAAATGCCTCGTGTTGTTAGTCATTGAGGAAGTAGAAAGGCTGTAAATGCAACGGGTTTTTCCAACATTGATAATAATAAAAAATGTTTCTTAAGCACCAAATCAGCATTTTAGAATAATTTCTGTAGGATCATGTGACACTGAACTGGAGTAATGGCTGCTGAAAGTTCAGCTTTGCATCACAGAAATAAATTACATACAATTACAATAGAAAACAGTAGAATAAAAAAAAAGTTATTTTAAGTTGTAATAACATTTCACACTTACATGTTTACTGTTTTTTTTTATACAAATAAATGGATCTTTGATAGGCATAGGACGATTCTTTTAAAAGCATTAAAAATTCTTACTGACCCCAGACTTTTGAACGGTTTTGTATATAAATAAAAAACTTATCATCAAGTCAGCTGAATCAAATGAAATACTGTTGTATCCTAAAGTTCCTCTTCCTCTTAAAAGACCTTTCAGGTGATGGCGAGAGTCTAATGTTCAATAACAGGAAATGGGAAACTCTTCACAGCAGATTTAGTGAGCATGAGAGGGCCATCACTGCACATAGAGAATATAATTTGCTGACTGAAAGAGAACATCAAGCTTTAACAATGAGTTTTTGTGCAACTTTTTCCCCACTCCACAATCTGTAAGAAACATCAGGGAAGGTATCAGCAGGACAGGGACTCGACTTCCTCTTATTCCCCTGCGCTTGCACTTTTTCAGTCTCCTACCTCCCTTTATTCTCTTCCACACTTTTCTTATGGGCTTAGGAATCTTCTTTCTCTTTTGCAGGAGAACCGCGGCTTGGGATCCAAGATGACAGACTCCAAATATTTCACCACTACCAAGAAAGGTCTGATGTTTTCTGTTTTGTTTTAAAGATTATTATAACATTATGTCAGAGAGATTTAGTCATTTACTGTGTCTGTTCTAGCCAATGCAGATCATCAAGTTCATTACACCATTACACATTTAAATACTGTTAAATAAATCAACATTTAGTGCTTTGATATTCCTGCTCTGTTTCTTTCTGCAGAACTCGATAAACTAAAGTCTAATATTTTGTGTAGTCTTATTTAACTGCAGTCGAAATGAGATTTGGAGTTCTGGCTTTATTTGGATTAGGCACTTGCAGGCACACGATTGTGCCAGAACTGCATTATTTTAACTGCAAATAGAGCTGCACACAATACTTGGTCAAAGCGAAGAAAAACACTTTACACAGAATTATGATTATTTTCTCTTTTATTACATAAGGTAAACAACTCCTCGAGTACTGTCTGCCTAGACTTGTGACTGTCTAGACATTATTTAAATGCTCTAGTTGTGATCTAAAATTCATAAATTCTTGTGTGTCGGACTCTTTAGGGGAGATCTTTGAGCTGAAGGCAGAGCTCAACAGTGATAAGAAAGAGAAGAAGAAGGAGGCAGTGAAGAAGGTCATTGCGTCTATGACGGTGGGAAAAGATGTCAGGTAAAACGAGCCTTTTCACAGTTACGTATGCAACGTTTATATGAATGGCTCACTGTTTTATATGCTACTCTGTATGTCATCCATCCCGTGTTTCCATTGGGACAGTATAAGTTTATGGAGTTCTGATCTTAATATTTTTGTTTTCAGTGCTCTGTTTCCTGATGTTGTGAACTGCATGCAAACGGATAATCTGGAGCTGAAGAAGCTGGTCTATCTGTACTTGATGAATTATGCCAAGAGCCAGCCGGACATGGCCATTATGGCAGTCAACACCTTTGTGAAGGTACAGTTCAGACAAAACAACTGATAGTATTTTTAATATTTGATCATACAATTTGCACAGGCAGTAGATGTAGATTGAAACATTCATTTACTTTTCAATGCCAAACAACTGTAATATATGGATTATAAAACACGCTCTGAAGTTTAGATAGATGAAATTCCTACTCCGGACTGTAAAGTTCTTAAAAGGCATGACATAAGCCTGGCAGCAGCAGAGAAACTCTCATCTCTATGAGTGCTAGAATAGTCTTTATTGGATGGTACAATCTGCATGGCAATCACTCCATCAGCACTAATGAGTTTTTGCTGGCTTCCCACACACCTGAGAATGGAACGAGAGACACATTACTGAAGCAACTAACTAGAACTAGACGAAGACTTAAACAAGTAGGCAATAAGGCCCATCACAGCAAATTAGAAAACACAGCAAAAAGTTTATAGGTCTTCCAGGGTCTCTTTTCATGTATTACACACCTCTGTCTTTTTTATCTGTCTCAGTGTTGGACTTTTGTGGTGCTACAAACAGCAAAGCTATTAGTTAATTTACTTTTCTCAGTAGACCATTGGTCTCAAAATCAATTACTGGAGGGCCACAGCTCTGCACAGTTTAGCTCCAACCCTAATCAAACACAGCTGATCCAGCTAATCAAGGTCTTTACGATTACTAGAAACTTCCAAGCAGGTGTGATTTGGAGCTGTTTGGAGCTAAACTCTGCAGAGCTGTGGTCCTCCAGGAATTGAGTTTGAGACCACTGCAGTAGACTTTTTTCATTGCTAGTTTTTAAATTATGCTTTTCAGTAGCAAATTTAATTGACTAGTTTTTTTTTCATGGTGGAGATTTTTTCCACTGACTTTCATTGCTTTTATTCTGTGCAAATGATATTTTCTATAACTTCCACAGAAACATTATTTGGTATGTTTATGAGCTGTTTCACACAGAAACCTGGTTTATGAAAATATGTAGTAGCTTGTAGCAAGGTATTTTTGCCATGTTTGTTACTTAGCTTAGCTAATTGTTCTGTATAGGCCTAGTAGTTGATAGCTTAGTATATATTTATGTATACATTCATATTTAAAGCTGCAGTCTGTAAGTTTTGTCTCTTTGTCGCCATCTCTGTTTGAAAACCTGGAATTGCAGCTCTGTGCAGAATTATCTTCCTTGCGTGGGGTTGTGCTCCGGCACGGCTCCAGCGCGGATGAATCTAATGTTTTGCAGAGTATGTGTGTCAGTCACCGCACCGGTGCGGATACGGTACTTAGGAATCACAGATTCAAGCCTACGTCTTGGAATATATGACCTAAATAAGAATTTTCACCATATATTGTCATCTGAACAAGTAAGTAACAAGTCTGCCACGTTTGTTCTGACCAACTGAGGAAAAAAGCATTACAATAAATCGCGCTACCAATGGTGATTAAATCTAAAGATCGGTTAGCTCATATCACATCTAACCGTGCAAATTATTATTATTGTTATACTTTATTCTCAAATTATTAATGTTAACAACATCAGCATTGCGTGACAATGACTATAGTGTGTATTAGCGTGTATATTTCAATTTCTGTACAGTTTAATCTAATTGTCATGCCATTCGAATTTCATGTTAAGAAATTCTTTTAACCCAAAAAGCAAACTATGCTCCCTTCGAACTGGTTGTCTTTAAAATACAAATCGTGTGTAATCCCAGGCTATCTGTAATCAGAAGCATATTTAAAACTGGAATATAATTTAATTTCATTCACATGTTTCATAAACACATAATCCTTTCTGGATTACAATCCTCCAAAATTATACATTTAATTATTCTAGCTGCTGTGAGAAAAGACTATAAACGATCCTCCACCTGCAGGATCTTCACACAAGAGAGTCTAGTAGCTGGGACAACTTCTTTGTTTACAGACGTAATGTAATGACGCAGTGCCATGCTCGAATTTCCCACGAAAACCTACCCGTACCACTCAAATTAGAAAACATTATTATAAGATAACCATTGTGAATCGGCTAAAATAAGGCGATAGTTTTGAACACTGGCTGGTTATGTACTTGCTCAAATATTGATTTCATTTTTAACCCAAAAAAGTTACGGACTGAAGGTTTAATGCACACAAACACACACATAAATACAATAAATTGATCAAAAGTGGCAGTAGAGACATTTATAATGTTACAAAGAAGTTTTTTTTTTTTTTTTTTTTTTAAATGCTGTTCTTTTGAACTTTGCATTCATCATAGAATCCTGCAGTAAAAGTGTTTATATGTGAGTGTGTATATGTGAATGTATTTTCACAAAAAAATATTAAACAGCACATGTTTTCAACAATTTTAGTTTTTTGGCAATGTCTATATTTTAGGGCTTATGTATGTTGGTGATATGTTCTCTCCTGCAGGACTGTGAGGACCCAAACCCTCTGATCCGTGCACTAGCTGTGCGCACCATGGGCTGCATCCGAGTGGACAAGATCACAGAGTACCTGTGTGAACCTCTAAGGAAATGTCTGAAAGATGAAGACCCTTACGTAAGGAAGACTGCTGCAGTTTGTGTCGCCAAGCTGCATGACATTAACGCCCAGCTGGTGGAAGACCAGGGCTTCCTGGACACCCTGAAAGACCTGATCTCTGACTCCAACCCCATGGTGAGCCATTATAACCCAAATAGCCAAATAAGATAAAACCAATATAAGATAAATAATTGACATGTGAAAGGAACATAAAATCTAAGTCCTGGTTAGATGCTGACAATATTCCAAAAAATAATCTCTGAATTTAGATAAATATCCCTGAGTGCATCTGTACTCGTGCTAATTCACTTGCCCACACACTTATGTTTGTTTTAAGGGCATCTGTGGGCTTGCCAGTGCCATTTAGCTCTCTTAAGCCCTATTCGGACGGTAATTGTTTCTCAGGGGGACGTAAGTGATTTTCACCATATACAGGGGGTAGTTGGTGATTTAATTGCCGTCCGAATCCAGGATGTCTGTGTTTTTCTCTCACCACCCCCGTGAAAATCCCCGGCCGAATTACCTACTGTTTTTTGACAAACACCGAGGACGTGTGGTAATTTAATTGCCGTCCGAATCCACATCTCTGAGTTTACGAGAAGAAATCGATTCAAAATTCAGTGTTTAATCCATTTTTGAGCACTCCCGAACACCGTAACATATTATTTCTGAAATGCTGGAAAGTATTTAAAAGAACAATACTTCATGACTGCTCAACCACAGCGACTGGGAGCAGAAAAAGAAAAAAAGCACATAAACTTTCAAATGGGTCTTTATTATGGCAACAGCAGGTATGCAATACAATTTTAAAATGTGTATTATAAACAGATATATATATCGCATATAATTATATACAACTATAGGGCGTCTATTTTCCTATTTTTAAACAGGAGATTTAAATAATCAAATAATAAATATTATAAAATATGCTTGGAATAATAAGAATACATTTTACATAATAAGTATTTTTAAATACATTTTACACAATAATAAGAATACATTTGTAAATAAAATTAATTTTATTTACAGCAGACAATCATGTGACTATCCACGTGAGCAGCGCGTTCCCGGGTGCACAGGATCACAGAACTCGCTCCTCCACTGTGAATAAATCGCCTTCCGAATGCATGAGTTTTATCACTGAGGTGATATGTAAATTTATTTTTACAGACGTCCATATGAGAAACAATTACCGTCCGAATCGGGCTTTTGTCTCCATGGTGTGTAATTTCATGCTATTGTTGTGTGAAACTCTAGACCGTTCACATACTCTACCACTGTATTGAGTTTAATGCCTCTTTTTTTTTTTTTTCTCTCTCTCCATTAGGTGGTGGCAAATGCAGTAGCGGCTCTGTCTGAGATATCAGAGTCTCATCCTAACAGCAACCTTCTGGACCTGAACCCTCAGACAATTAATAAGCTCCTGACAGCCCTTAATGAGTGCACCGAGTGGGGCCAGATCTTCATCCTCGACTGCCTGGCCAACTACACGCCCCGTGACGACCGCGAGTCACAGAGGTCAGAGGGCAATGTTATTTCATCACTCCTGTGTGGTGGACTCTACACAGTTTCTCTAATGAAGTCTACATAATACGCTAGCTTCACTAATAAAGCTGTATCTAGTATCTGCACTGATTACCTGAGTTGAATTTAATTAGATCTTACTTAGCCTATGTTTTTTACTTATATATTATATGTTTGGTCCATGGGATTCTGAATTTGGCACATGTAAATATTGTCACATTCTTTACTTGCATAATAAATAAAAAAAAGAATTTAATTAGATCAGAGTTGGCTGTGAATCACTGTTGATTCAGTTCCGGAATTTAAGAATCAATATCAGATTGTTCAAATGTAGAATGCATTTTGGAAAATCAGTGTATATATTTTTTTATAAGCTGTAATTCAGGCAATATTAAACTACCCAGCCTGTTTTTGCTGTTAAAGATTTGTTTTTTTCCTCTGCCTTGTTGAAGCATGTTTCTCTCTTTCCTCCCACAGTATCTGTGAGCGTGTAACTCCACGGCTGTCCCACGCTAACTCTGCCGTGGTTCTGTCTGCTGTGAAGGTTCTGATGAAGTTCATGGAAATGCTTCCTAAAGATCTAGACTATTACGGCACTCTTCTGAAGAAACTTGCTCCTCCTTTGGTCACGCTGCTCTCAGCTGAACCAGAACTGCAGTATGTTGCCTTGAGGAACATTAACCTCATCGTACAGAAACGGTAGGTGGAGAGCTGTGGAAAATAAATGAGTTTATATGAAGTGATAATGGTTTGGGTATTTCAAAAGTTAATTCACAAATAATTATTTTTTAAATCAACTTTATTATATATTTATCTTTTTTTTTCTTTTTATTTTGTTTCTACCAGCCCTGAAATTCTAAAGCATGAGATGAAGGTTTTCTTTGTGAAATATAATGACCCAATCTATGTCAAGCTGGAGAAGCTGGATATCATGATCCGCCTGGCGTCTCAGGCCAACATTGCTCAGGTGAATGAAACGCCACCCACACCACTACACTACACTTCACTTCACTAATGTAAAACTGTTCGTACATTTTTCTTTTACACCACCCAGAATACAGTGGGGTCCAAAAGTCTAAGACTACTAGTGAAAATACATCTGTTTTGCATTTTTGTAAAAAAATAAGTCAACATGATTTTCACAATGTCTAAGTATTTGTTTTTTTCCTCTTTTGCATTATTGACAGCAGCAACGTATATTTATGGTCTGCCCAGTTTTTAATGTCATGAGACAATGATTTTTGTCATAACAAAGAGGGAATATAATTAAATAATTAAATTATGTCTTATATGTACTTACAAATTTGTTTAGCCTTTCTTCTTTTTTCTAGCCTTTTTATCATTTATTTTGTTTTGTTTATTGAATTTCAAATCTGTGTCTATGAAGCTGAAATGGCAATAAACGTAAATATTATTAGTATTACTACTAATTCTTGTTTTATAATATCTTCCATAATTTTTATTCTTGTTGTTGTTTTAGTTTTTATTGTTTGTCTTTTTCTTTCTTTTTTTTTTTAAATCCTGAAACTGTTATTTCCATGTTTAGATTTCTTTTCAATCCCATATGTTAACATCACTCACTTTTGGACCCCACTGTGCATCACATTACCATTTGAAATGTATGTTTATGAGAGTAGGGCTGTCGCGATAACCGCAATATCGCAATACTGCGCTATTGACGAGCATAACCGCAGAGGAATGCAACAACCGCAGCAACTGCGATATTTCCTTTTTTATTATTTTTTGTAAGGTTACGCCCTTCTCGTTTTATACTTAGTGCATATGTACTGAATATTAGTAATGATAATGTGTACCATGCTGATTTGTACAGAGGCTCAGTAAATTTGCATTTAACAAGCCTAAACAGACAGTGAGAGAGAGAGAGATCGAGATATATATATATATATATATATATATTATGCGGTAATACCGCATACCGCGCTATTGAGCCACTCAAAATTACCGCAAGGGAAATTTCTTCACCGCGACAGCCCTATATGAGAGTCTGTGCTCAATTTCTGTATGTTTGTGTGGTGTAGGTGCTGGCTGAGCTGAAGGAATATGCCACTGAAGTGGACGTGGACTTTGTGCGTAAAGCTGTACGAGCCATTGGCCGCTGTGCAATTAAAGTAGAGGTGAGCTGGCCTGACCCTGATCAGGATAGCATTATTGTTAACTTAATTAACACTGGTAGTCTGATGAGTGTTCATTTAATTGTAAAGTTCACCACTCCTAATGAAAGTATTCAACCTGATGTGAAACAAAAGCCGAATCCTTAATTGGTTAACTGATGATACCATTTATGCTTTAGTACATTATCTGTTTTTCTGTTCCTCCTGTCTTTGTTACAGCAATCAGCAGAGCGTTGTGTCAGCACACTGCTTGACCTCATTCAGACCAAGGTCAATTATGTGGTGCAGGAAGCCATTGTGGTCATCAAGGACATCTTCCGCAAGTACCCCAACAAGTAGGTTTTTCTGTTTCTTGTGCAATTTCCCCTGTCCCTGACCTCTTTTGTCAATAAAGCTGTTTCTCTCTTTTTCTCTCTAAACTGCATCCTATTTCTGTTTGGCTAAGGTTCATTATCCAGATGTTAGAGGTTCATTGTCCTGACACAGTCTCTGTTCAGCCATGCCTTTCATTGTAAAATGTTGAAGAATTCAATAAAGATTCACTGAACCCAGCCTTCCCTCCCGCTATGTCATTTGTCAGGTATGAGAGTGTGATTGCCACTCTGTGTGAGAACCTGGACTCTCTGGATGAGCCTGAGGCACGGGCAGCCATGATCTGGATTGTGGGAGAGTACGCAGAGAGGATCGACAATGCAGATGAGCTGCTGGAGAGCTTCCTGGAAGGCTTCCATGATGAGAGCACACAGGTGAAGTGCCTTTCAAATTGCTTTATTAAATATGCTGTAATAAGTACAGCAGACTTGTGATATGCATGCAGTGTATTAGGTTGCTTCAAAGCGCATAAAGAAAAACTACAACAGTGTAATAGGATGACTTTTTGCTGTGGTATCGAAATTGGTCTCTTTCACTGGTAGTGGTAATGATTACTGAAATATTGGTATCATAACAATAGGGCCATACTACCCTAGTGAATACTGTAATGAACTTGCATGAACTTGTCTCTTGGAAAATTGTGTTACAGGATTTGTCCCTGTGTTAATGTTTTTTCACGCTTCTCTTTCAGGTGCAACTGCAGTTGTTGACAGCTATTGTGAAGTTGTTCTTGAAGAAACCCACTGAGACCCAGGAGCTGGTGCAACAAGTGCTCAGTCTCGCCACACAGGTGAGATATCCGCACGGGCGCTTATCAAAGCACACGTTTCAGTGGGAAAATGACTCTGCACATATACTTCCTCACACCTTCAAGGACACCCTCTGTATGTGTTGCCATCCTCAAATGGCAGATCTCTAAAGCAAGGCCGTTTGGCTTTCTGACTCACTCTGAAGAAAACGAGATATTCAAAAAAAAAATACTCAACACCCTGATACATTTATTCTTTTTAACAAAATGCTGTAATTGCTTTTTGTAACTGCAGGCAGACAATAAGAGGATAAACAAACCACAAAATGGAAGACTTCTAATTAGTAAACATGTCTCAAATGAATGTCAAGTGCACAGGAAACAAAGATGAGGAGTTAAGTTGAGAGAGGGATTAGTGTCCTGCTCCTGTGACTCCATTAGACTACATGACCTGCTCCACTTTAATATATTATATACATGCATATGTACATATTTGTGTCATAATGCAATGTAAATAGTAAACCACTGTTTGGGTTAGAGCTTGTGGGCCAGAGTTTTGAAACCCTGTACCATACACAACAGGTTTATGACATGTTTATATTTATTAAACGTGTGTATATATATATATATATATATATATATATTTCTTAATGCTTTCTTCCTCTGTGCCAGTTAAGAATTTAATTGCTATTAACATGTTTTTAATCATCAGAATAAGCTTTTTAAGCCACAGTGTTGCAGAATAAGAGCACCTTATACTTTTTTCCCAGTTAAAGAGTGTGCTGCTTATCCATTAATTTCAGATGGGTTCAGCACAAACATTATTGCTTGACAAATGAGTACCAATTAAGTTCTCGCACATCAAACAAGCACATTTGAGCTTCCACACTAACCAGTTGTGGCACATTAAGCAAGCACGACTGAGATTATCTTTACCATATTTGATGTGTTCTATGCAGTGTTGGGCAGTAACTAGTTACTGTAATAATATTACTTTTTGCAGTAACTAGTAGTGTAACTAATTACTAATAAGATTTCAGTAATATTACAGTTACCATCCATAAAACAGCTTAATTACTTAGTTACTTTTGATGCCTCAACCCCGCTCATTTAAAATCCAACAATCAAATAAATCCTAGATTTATTTTCATAATTTTCACGACTCGCACATGCATGTGATGTCCCCAGTGCAGCAGGCAAGCTTGGAATATGGAAAAGCTTACATTCAGCAGATAGAAATGTTGCATTATATTGATTTTGTCAGGAAAAAAGATTATCTGAACACTGTGTAAGTTGTGGCTTTACTTTACTCTGGCATTACATCCCACCCACATCCCTCTGATCAGCGTGTGGTACATTATATTACTATAATTAAAAATATTTTTGGAAAATTAAACAGTTTCTTAAAAACTTACGTGATTTGATAAAATACATAATGAAATATAATCGTATATGGGTAACAGAGAAATTACAATTAGCTTCAAGCTACACATGACAATTAATGAGATTAATACAACACTTCTACTTGAATGTCACTATCAATCATTGAGTGTTTGTAATAACTTCTGACTGAGATTCAATGTGGATTTTGGTCAAATGATGAGGCAGAAATATGCTGTTAGTAACATTCTAGAATAATTTTTTGTGGAAGATACACAGTTACAACTTCTGTGGGGCGTGAAGAAAAAGTAATGTAACTAGTAGTGTAACTAATTACTGTTGCCAGAAAGTAATAAATAAAGTAACAATAATACTTTTGAAAGGAGTAACTAGTAATGAGTAATATATTACATTCTTTGAGTAACTAGCCCAACACTGGTTCTATGTAGGGGTGTTGCACAATATGTGAATTGTGTAAATAAAAGCCTAATTAAAATCTATTCATCATATAATATGGTGGGGTTGACAGTAATAATTAATTTATTTTAATCAATCTCCATTTTAATGAACCAATATCAATCCTTAAATTGCAAAAATTCCGAAGCTCTTTTAGTCTATGCTGTTTTCTTTTGATGTGTGAACAAAGCTTCACTAAATATTGTTTTGTAGTGTGACTCCATCCAATAACTGCAGTAAGTCTTGTGCTTTGTTAATTTTAATATGAATGCGTCGGCTTTCAAATTTTGTAAGTTTCATGATCACAAAATCAACTGTTTACAAGCTGTTTGTTGACATCTTTCTGCAATGTCACGTAACATTGTATTTAAATCAGGAAGCCATTCAATGTCCATAGATCAACTGTCCACAAAAGATACTTAACCTGTTAGTGATGTCTCATTGATTGTATGTTTGAATAAATCTGTCATGAAAGTTTTTGTGACAGCCACAGTTTAAATGATTATATTTCAACAACAAACTGGAGTAGAAACATAATTATAGGCCTTATCATTAAAAAGTTGATGTGTAAAAACTTAATATATTATTAAGTACTTATTATATCTAAAAATGAATAGCCATTTAATTTGGAATCTGTTGTTAATTTTAATCTTTATTATTACAGTAATGATTCTCTGTATAGTTCACAGCATTAGAGATTTTCCTTTAAAAAAACTGACATGCATACTTCATATATACCCCAATATAGGGCTGGGTTTTTTGTTTTTTAAAGAATTCTCTTCTGCTCACCAAGCCTGAATTTATTTGATCCAAAATACAGCAAAAACAGTAACATTTTGAAATATTTTTTACCATTTAAAATAACTGTTTTCTATTTGAAAATATTTTAAAATGCGAGTTATTCCTGTGATTTCAAAGCTGAGTTTTTAGCATCATTACTCCAGTCACATGATCCTTCAGAAATCATTCTAATATTCTGATTTGCTGCTCAAAAAAACATTAATTATTATGTTGAAAACAGCAGAGTAGATTTTTTTTTTTTGGTTTCTTTGATGAATAGAAAGTTCAGAAGAACAGCATCTATCTGAAATAGAAATCTTTTGTAACATTATAAATGTCTTTATCATCACTTTTGAATCAATTTAAAGCATCTTTGCTCAATAAAAGTATTAACTTCTCCCCCCCCCCCCCCCCCCCCCCCAAACAAAAGAAAAAAAATATATACTGACTCCAAGTGAGTTGCTGCAGAAAACAAACAAGAAAATTGAGCAACAACAAGAACATGTTGCTGGAGACAACTTATTATTATTGAAAATGCAATCTGATTCTCTGCCAGTAGGAGGCGCTTTGAGAGCGGTAGAGCTAGCGGTTTCCCCAGTAACGGCTGTAATCTAAGCAGCTCCGCTCATGGACTCTACTTTATCAGATAAAATGAAAATGCCATCAAAACTATTCTGAAGACAGTCGTTTCCCTTCAGCGATACACTCATATAAATCACCTGCGCTGCGTTTTGATTTGAGTAGCCCCAGAGTGCACCCTGGACGATTGGGCGGGGCGACACATTAAGGTGGGGCGAGACGTGTTGCTCCGCCCACCCCCAATTTCATTGGTTTATGATACAGCAGAGCTTAATGGTGTAGACGTTTGCTCATGAGCATTCTTTTATATAGACTGCCAAGTTTTTTTTAACTTATGACGAATTAGTTAGATGCCGCTTGGTGGCGGCATCTCTGAGTACTACGGGCAGAATAGAGCTGTGTAAAGCCGGGCATACACTGTGCGATTTCAGCAAGGTATCAACTCACACTGTACGAGAAGATCGCATGCGATGTAAAGCCAAAGCTCACAATTTATGTCTGGGAACAAATTCTTAATTAATTTGTGGCCATGATATAGTCCTACCTATGCTATAAATAGCCTCACCTATGAGAAATATTAATTATGTTTCTGTGTGATGAACGTAGGCTAAATATATTTAGTGGTCCTCAACAGGTGGGTTGCACGTTAAATGAAGTCAGATATTATTGCACTTTTCACAGTACGCGAAGCAGATACTTAAACATTGAGCAGTTTTAGCTGGGCGATGTTGATAAAAATGATCCACTGTTTGAGATTTAGCTGTTTTGTATAATGTATATTTATATGTAGCCTATAGGCCTATTCTTTATTTTAGGATCGGTGGATAAGCAAAAATTTAGGATATGATGATAATTCACTGTAGTTCAGTAAGACATAGGACAAACCCGCAAATGGTTTTATTTTAAAGAACAACTGCGGTGACAAATAAGACAATAATACCAAATAGCCCATCAGCATGAACTGGGGTTTTATGTGTGGATAATGGGAATAAAAACCTTGCTGAATCTATTTTTTTTTTTTTTTTTTTTTTTGGCATATTGGCCTATTTTAAATGGTTTTTGTTTACTAAAACAGCTGTTATTAAATCTGACCTACAGCAAATATTATTATTAATGTGCTTTAGTGCGTATTTAAGAAATAAATGTTAATTTTCTCTGCAACATCTTTATACTTTTATATATAGGC